>OU785242.1:6525000-8925000 GCA_917051295.2 Erebia ligea
CTACAGACAGACAGACAGACCTACAGACAGACAGACAGACCTACAGACAGACAGACAGACCTACAGACAGACAGACAGACCTACAGACAGACAGACAGACCTACAGACAGACAGACAGACCTACAGACAGACAGACAGACCTACAGACAGACAGACAGACCTACAGACAGACAGACAGACCTACAGACAGACAGACAGACCTACAGACAGACAGACAGACCTACAGACAGACAGACAGACCTACAGACAGACAGACAGACCTACAGACAGACAGACAGACCTACAGACAGACAGACAGACCTACAGACAGACAGACAGACCTACAGACAGACAGACAGACCTACAGACAGACAGACAGACCTACAGACAGACAGACAGACCTACAGACAGACAGACAGACCTACAGACAGACAGACAGACCTACAGACAGACAGACAGACCTACAGACAGACAGACAGACCTACAGACAGACAGACAGACCTACAGACAGACAGACAGACCTACAGACAGACAGACAGACCGACAGACAGACAGACAGACCGACAGACAGACAGACAGACAGACAGACAGACAGACAGACAGACAGACAGACAGACCGACAGACAGACAGACAGACCGACAGACAGACAGACAGACAGACCGACAGACAGACAGACAGACAGACCGACAGACAGACAGACAGACAGACCGACAGACAGACAGACAGACAGACCGACAGACAGACCGACAGACAGACAGACAGACCGACAGACAGACAGACAGACAGACAGACAGACAGACAGACAGACCGACAGACAGACAGACAGACAGACCGACAGACAGACAGACAGACCGACAGACAGACAGACAGACCGACAGACAGACCGACAGACAGACAGACAGACCGACAGACAGACAGACAGACCGACAGACCGACAGACCGACAGACAGACAGACAGACAGACAGACAGACAGACAGACAGACAGACAGACAGACAGACAGACAGACAGACAGACAGACAGACAGACAGACAGACAGACAGACAGACAGACAGACAGACAGACAGACAGACAGACAGACAGACAGACAGACAGACAGACAGACAGACAGACAGACAGACAGACAGACAGACAGACAGACAGACAGACAGACAGACAGACAGACAGACAGACAGACAGACAGACAGACAGACAGACAGACAGACAGACAGACAGACCTACAGACAGACAGACAGACAGACAGACAGACAGACCTACAGACCTACAGACAGACAGACCTACAGACAGACAGACAGACAGACAGACCTACAGACAGACCTACAGACAGACAGACCTACAGACAGACAGACCTACAGACAGACAGACCTACAGACAGACAGACCTACAGACAGACAGACAGACCTACAGACAGACAGACAGACCTACAGACAGACAGACAGACCTACAGACAGACAGACAGACCTACAGACAGACAGACAGACCTACAGACAGACAGACAGACCTACAGACAGACAGACAGACCTACAGACAGACAGACAGACCTACAGACAGACAGACAGACCTACAGACAGACAGACAGACCTACAGACAGACAGACAGACCTACAGACAGACAGACAGACCTACAGACAGACAGACAGACCTACAGACAGACAGACAGACCTACAGACAGACAGACAGACCTACAGACAGACAGACAGACCTACAGACAGACAGACAGACCTACAGACAGACAGACAGACCTACAGACAGACAGACAGACCTACAGACAGACAGACAGACCTACAGACAGACAGACAGACCTACAGACAGACAGACAGACCTACAGACAGACAGACAGACCTACAGACAGACAGACAGACCTACAGACAGACAGACAGACCTACAGACAGACAGACAGACCTACAGACAGACAGACAGACCTACAGACAGACAGACAGACCTACAGACAGACAGACAGACCTACAGACAGACAGACCTACAGACAGACAGACCTACAGACAGACAGACCTACAGACAGACAGACCTACAGACAGACAGACAGACCTACAGACAGACAGACAGACCTACAGACAGACAGACAGACCTACAGACAGACAGACAGACCTACAGACAGACAGACAGACCTACAGACAGACAGACAGACCTACAGACAGACAGACAGACCTACAGACAGACAGACAGACCTACAGACAGACAGACAGACAGACCTACAGACAGACAGACAGACCTACAGACAGACAGACAGACCTACAGACAGACAGACAGACCTACAGACAGACAGACAGACCTACAGACAGACAGACAGACCTACAGACAGACAGACAGACCTACAGACAGACAGACAGACAGACCTACAGACAGACAGACAGACAGACCTACAGACAGACAGACAGACAGACCTACAGACAGACAGACAGACAGACCTACAGACAGACAGACAGACCTACAGACAGACAGACAGACAGACCTACAGACAGACAGACAGACCTACAGACAGACAGACAGACAGACCTACAGACAGACAGACAGACAGACCTACAGACAGACAGACAGACCTACAGACAGACAGACAGACAGACCTACAGACAGACAGACAGACCTACAGACAGACAGACAGACCTACAGACAGACAGACAGACCTACAGACAGACAGACAGACAGACCTACAGACAGACAGACAGACAGACCTACAGACAGACAGACAGACAGACCTACAGACAGACAGACAGACCTACAGACAGACAGACAGACCTACAGACAGACAGACAGACCTACAGACAGACAGACAGACCTACAGACAGACAGACAGACCTACAGACAGACAGACAGACCGACAGACAGACAGACAGACCGACAGACAGACAGACAGACCGACAGACAGACAGACAGACCTACAGACAGACAGACAGACCTACAGACAGACAGACAGACCTACAGACAGACAGACAGACCTACAGACAGACAGACAGACCTACAGACAGACAGACAGACCTACAGACAGACAGACAGACCTACAGACAGACAGACAGACCTACAGACAGACAGACCTACAGACAGACAGACAGACCTACAGACAGACAGACAGACCTACAGACAGACAGACAGACAGACAGACAGACAGACAGACAGACAGACCTACAGACAGACAGACAGACCTACAGACAGACAGACAGACCTACAGACAGACAGACAGACCTACAGACAGACAGACAGACCTACAGACAGACAGACAGACCTACAGACAGACAGACAGACCTACAGACAGACAGACCTACAGACAGACAGACCTACAGACAGACAGACCTACAGACAGACAGACCTACAGACAGACAGACCTACAGACAGACAGACCTACAGACAGACAGACCTACAGACAGACAGACAGACAGACAGACAGACCCACAGACAGACAGACCTACAGACAGACAGACCTACAGACAGACAGACAGACAGACAGACAGACCTACAGACAGACAGACCTAAAGACAGACAGACCTACAGACAGACAGACCTACAGACAGACAGACCTTCAGACAGACAGACCTACAGACAGACAGACCTACAGACAGACAGACCTACAGACAGACAGACCTACAGACAGACAGACCTACAGACAGACAGACCTACAGACAGACAGACCTACAGACAGACAGACCTACAGACAGACAGACCTACAGACAGACAGACCTACAGACAGACAGACCTACAGACAGACAGACCTACAGACAGACATACCTACAGACAGACAGACCTACAGACAGACAGACCTACAGACAGACAGACCTACAGACAGACAGACTTACAGACAGACAGACCTACAGACAGACAGACCTACAGACAGACAGACCTACAGACAGACAGACCTACAGACAGACAGACCTACAGACAGACAGACCTACAGACAGACAGACCTACAGACAGACAGACCTACAGACAGACAGACCTACAGACAGACAGACCTACAGACAGACAGACCTACAGACAGACAGACCTACAGACAGACAGACCTACAGACAGACAGACCTACAGACAGACAGACCTACAGACAGACAGACCTACAGACAGACAGACCTACAGACAGACAGACCTACAGACAGACAGACCTACAGACAGACAGACCTACAGACAGACAGACCTACAGACAGACAGACCTACAGACAGACAGACCTACAGACAGACCTACAGACAGACAGACCTACAGACAGACAGACCTACAGACAGACCTACAGACCTACAGACAGACCTACAGACAGACCTACAGACAGACAGACCTACAGACAGACCTACAGACAGACCTACAGACAGACAGACAGACAGACCTACAGACAGACAGACCTACAGACAGACCTACAGACCTACAGACAGACCTACAGACAGACCTACAGACAGACAGACCTACAGACAGACCTACAGACAGACCTACAGACAGACAGACAGACAGACCTACAGACAGACCTACAGACAGACAGACAGACAGACCTACAGACAGACAGACAGACAGACCTACAGACAGACCTACAGACAGACAGACAGACAGACAGACAGACAGACAGACAGACAGACAGACAGACAGACAGACAGACAGACAGACAGACAGACAGACAGACAGACAGACAGACAGACAGACAGACAGACAGACAGACAGACAGACAGACCTACTACCTACTCTACTACCTACTCTACTACCTACTCTACTACCTACTCTACTACCTACTCTACTACCTACTCTACTACCTACTCTACTACCTACTCTACTACCTACTCTACTACCTACTCTACTACCTACTCTACTACCTACTCTACTACCTACTCTACTACCTACTCTACTATCTAGGTGTAGGTACCTACTAGCGGTTCCTACATACACAGATGTAGTAAACATAGTTATCGTACTTACAGCAGTTCGATTCAATATTTTTGCGACTGATAATTTCACAAATTCTATGACTTCCTTCACCACTTTTAGGTTCAATACACATCACATTTGTGTCTTAGGTTCTTATAGTCTTGGTCAAACGTGGTAATGTTTGACCAACTCTCTTAAAGCCATAATATGACAAATAATCAAATCTCTATAAAGCTTTAGCTGTGCTATGCAGTAATAGAACCAAGTCAAACATAATATTTGAGTCAAAAGTCCGCAATCCTACAAAGACTCAAAGCAATTAAAAGTAGGTAAAGCTAGTTCTAGATAATGACGTGTGCAGAAGTCCAGCGTTTCAAGAGAATTGCTAACATCGGGACACTGTTTTCTTTGCCCACTTTCGGTGGACTTATGTTCAGAAGAACCTTTGTTAAGTAAATAAGTCCAATCCATTTTCTTCTCAGGCTATCTTAGTATTGAAATACGAACTAGGTGACTCATTGATTATCCTGTATAAAAATTCAGATTTCGCAGTCCCAGCAAGAATCGGAGCATTGAAAATGAATACAAGAATTTACGAAAAAAAAATTATTTTATTTTGAATAACATTAGGTACACGTTGAATAATTAGAAATTTTTATTGAGATTTACTTCCCTAAAATTACACAACTACACATAAGTACAAGTCGAATTATAACATACGAATGTATAACACTGCACAACACAGAGAATAACATTTTCTTTTCTTTTACAATCTAGTTAGTACCTAGCGTGCAGAGCACAGAGGCGTTCTGCTTACCCTATGTGACAAAGCCCAATCATTGCTTGACTTACTTTGTGCCATTAAATAGGTACGTAGAGGTCGTATAATCTAAAAGTGAATACTTACACTTTCATGCAAAATAGGTTTATAGCACACAAATTGAGCGTTGTCATTGGTCGTTCACTCACCGGCTACCTATTGTAAAGAAGCCATGAATAATTATAGGGTCGTATATGTATACAAAAAGTGTACTAGGTAAACTAGTTAAGACGTTTTCAATTTCATTTCAAAATCAAATCAAACTTTCTACCAGAAAAAGGGAAAGGAACAATGCCAGTAGAGCGAACTCTAAAGTTTCTGCGAGTGAGTTTCCGGGTTTCAGTCCATTGTACCCGCGTTTTCTTTTAATTGTTAAGTGTCTAGAACTCTAGACTCTAGAATAGAGTTCAGCTTTAATGCTAAGTTTTAATAGAATTGTTTTTGTATGTGTACCTACCTATTTCAAAAGAACCTTTAGTATTTAGGTAGTTTCGTGCTGAGTATGTGACTACCTTAATTTGAAAAACTATATAATATTTTATAGAGTTTCATTAGATATCTACGTTTCATATCCCTGAATAACTAAGTACATCTACTCAATTCACTTATTTCCCATAGTAGGTAATTAGGTAACTATAAAATTAAATGTAGGTAAGTACCTAATAGGTAGGTATAAGTAATAGACCGTATAAGTAAACCTACAATTCATCCAATTGCGATGAAACTTTGTTCAGTTGTTGTTGGGAATTTACTGATGGTTTCTTATATTATAGACCATCAAACTTACAATAGGTGGCATGCGAGACGTCCACGGTCCGCTGTGTCCTTTCTTGTATTGCAGGGGTTGCTTGGTTTGAAGCTAGGGTAAGCATTGGTTAGTTAGAATACATATTTACTGACTGTCTTGATAAAAAATGGACATTGACGTTTTTCCACTTGGGTAAGCAGTGCTTTTATGCGTCTATGAACTGCACGCCACTGGCTTCCGACGCAAACTTACACCGCCTGGATCAAGCGCGGCGGTTCCTTTATGACGTCCCCACTAGGTCTACGGATGACATCAACGTCCATCCGCCGAGATGGGGGGTCAGCCAAAGTTCTAATATGAAGTGCTTTCCAATAATGCGAGGTTGCCATTTCAGAACTTTGAGACCCCAAATCCAAAGTTCCTAAGCCTTAAGGTCCCAATAAAAATCAAATCGGGGTCAAAAACATAGCGTCTTGTTAATTCTGGCTCTCTGCGGGCTATACTATACATAATGTAAGAAGGAGGTTGATATAATAAATGCGAAACTGTGTGTCTGTCTACGCTTTCTCGACCCATTAATTGTTCAACCGATGTTGACAATTCTGCACGGGGGTAGGTTGCATCCTGGAAAATCTAACAGTTTCCACGGGATTTTTCAAAAACCTAAATCCATGAGGACGAAGTAGTCAGCTCCTTGAGTCCACTATAAAGTAGATACTAGATGATCACCTTCAAACTGTATCCGTAACCCGTTGTCCAGTGTCCTTCGTGAGCGACAAACGCGACACCGCAACTCGATACGACGCGATGCGACAAGTATCACACAGTAGCTGACCCTTCACATGGCCTACGTTGTCGCGTAGATAAGCTTGTCATTTTCGCATCTATTCTGTCGCTCACCTAGGACAACGATTAACGGTTGATTTTTGAAGTCAAAACTTCTTTATCCGCGTTGAGCACTTTTTGGTAGGGGGTAAACTTGTGGATTTGCGTCACCGACATGCTCGCGTTTTTACGAAGACAAAAGGCCTTAAATATAAATATACTACAGTCGTAATTAAACTTTAATGCCTTAGTTTTAAGGTTTACCTATATTTTAATTTTTTTTTAAAGTTTTCACTTCTATCGGCAGTCTATTCTATGACTGCCAATTTTTTTAAATAGGTAGTAAACACTTTTCAGAAAGCTAAACCGAATTTCCAAGCTTCAAAATGCGCAAATTTCCCTTTCTGTTTCACTTCTTTGATTTTAAACTAGCATCTAGCACATAGCAACCTTATAGTTAGCACATAAAGTAAGTACCTACCTAGTTACGGACCCGTTTCACGTCGGCCTGGTAAAACCTTTCTAAAGCTAAAGAATTTCGGTGAATAATACAAAGTAGGAAACGTAAAAGAACACGGTAAAAGTCCCTTTAATTTTCTATGAAACGAATTATTCGTATACGAATTCGTTGCCTTTGGCGAAAAACCATACGGCCTCTTTTTAAAACTCTTTTTGTACTTTTTCGCAGAAAAAGCCGGACATCAATACTAAAAGTATGTCTGTCTATCTGTACGCCACGCTTTCACGGCGCATCTGTTTAACCAATTTTGACGATATTTGGTACAATATGCCCAGGTACCTGTTCCAGCCCAGGAGCCAGTTCCTGTGGCCCAGGGTGCCTGGTACAGGTTGCATCCCGGTGAAGGACATAGACTGCCTCGTTGATCTGTTGGTTATTGAATCGAAGCAGACGTTACTTTGCGGAAGTCCATGATAATGAATGAACGAGAAGTTTAATTCGCTATGATCCGCCACAGTAGACAAATCTATGTGGTACAGTGCGTGCCCTTCACCAATAGCATGCGAACACCCACCACCCAGCAATTCGCACCGGCACAGCACCACATCACACAAATATATCACACAAATGTAACGCTATAAAAATATTTTACTTCGCATTCGCTTCTACGAGAGCCCCCCTGAAATAAAGATTTGTGTAACTTTTTAAGCCATATTCGGCGGGACGCCATCGGTTTACATATTATATTTAAATTTGAAGTAATTACGTTCAGTAATTCAGATGTTATAAGGCTCTGACAGACGAACGGACGGACGGACGGCCGGACAAGTGCCAATTCACTCAAGTAGACTCAGAGACCTTCGCTTCGCTCGGTCAAGTAGATATATAGTTAAAACTATCTTATGGATACTGATAGGTACCGCGAAGTCTCAGTTCGGGACGAACCACTATTATTAGTGTGGTATTGGTACAAACGCTTCAAGAATTTAGCTTAGCTGTAGTTAAACCATACCTTCTCTACATCATATTTCTCATTACTGAGGGTCGTAACTCTTTTCCATTAATCACATAATGGTAGGAGTTCGTTTGAGATAATAATGCGGCGGGTTCCCAGTTACCACGTCCTTCAGCATACGACTCGACTAAGAGTATTAAACTCTTAGGTTTTTGTAATTATTATCAGATGTTAGTGATAATAAGCGGGACCGACGGCATTACGTGCTCTCCGAGGCATGGAGGAAACGAAACGGCTAAATTTGAACGTCCAAATTAGGTCACCCATCAAGTTACCGACTTGGGTCAACGTTGCATACCAATCGCAATCGACTGATATGCGTTGTCACAGCTAGGCCATTCATCCTTCCTCTCCTAGACGCTCACAAATCTGTGGCTTTTGCTTTCTTTAAGTAGTAGTGCCAATGCTATCTTTCTAAGATTTTTTTCCTGAACCTTTTCTGTTTGTTCTGTTGTTGCTTGTTTTAAACCTGAAACGTTTTTGAAACGGACTGCTAAGGTTAGGAAAGATTTTTAGCGTCCGTGTTTCTTGCCAAGTATGACGTATTTTCAAGGCAAGAGTGTATTCTGTTTAGCCAGTTTAGGCATATTATAGGCATGCGCTCGCGAAAATCATGTTTATGAAAAGCAATATAATGTGTCTGTCTGTTTCTCTGTCCGCTACACTTAAATGGTAGGTACATATTGTCATCAAGTAGTTAATTGTTTTCAAAACAAACAATTAATTGTTTAACAATTAAATGTTACCTAATTGTTTTATTTGTTTGTAAAAGAAACTTGATAAAGGCTTTAAAGTTTAAAGCCTTTATGCTCTTTTTCACCTGCAATTACTAAATTTTATTAACACCTAAGCCCATTTGGTGACAGTAATTGTAGGTATGTGAAAACTGTCATCTTTTTGTTTTAGGTAGGTATCTTCAAAAACTTAGGCATTGTTGGTGAAATCGGGCATTTGACTTTTTAATTATTATTGTTGAAGCGCCTGCAGCGATTCAGTACCAATAGTTTTTTACTTCGATCGATCGATTCAAAAATAACTTAAAACGAATTTAATTTTAGGCAACGTTTGTAACAATAAAATCTTATAATTTAAATTAATAACTATGTTTAAATTAATTACTAACTAATATGTTTTATAAAATTTATATACCTAATCTGTATTGTGTCATAATCAAAATTGTCAAATCTACATGTATTTTTTAACCACCCACAATTTTCAACATTTTTTGGTTTCAAATGTCAACATGTGTCACTTGTGAAAAATTCATTTGTTTTTTTGTTGGCTCTGTTAAAATCAAAGTACAAGCTACGTCATTAAAATATTCAAAGTTCCAAAAAACTTTATATCATTTCGTCATCCACGCATCCCCAACAATTTACATCGAAACAAGAACCTGCTAAACAAAAGGAATTCGGCGAAGATTCAAGAAATAGGTACGCAATTGCAACATGGCGGCTGCTTGACGATCTGGTCAGAGAAGCTGAAGCTCAAGGTGATCGTTTTTCTGGGATTGGACTGAAGTCAGCACCGATCAGCGATTCGCATCCAAGCCGACCTATTCAGATAAGTGCCCTACTTTCCTATATATGCAGTTCCTTTGTTACATTAACATCCTCTACCTACAAAATCCAACAAAAATATCATTCAAATTCCTTCTTACATAAAGTCTACTATCAAAATACAATCGATACAGTGAAATATGTCCGTTATCTATATTAATACTAGATGATGCCCACGACTTCGTCCGCGTGGATTTGGTTTTCTCAAATCAAGGACGGCTTCTTTCTAGGATAGACTTTGACACAGTATGTAGTAGATATGTACTAACTATGATCTTGCGTCATACTATAGGTATATTATATCTCTATGTCATAATTGAGGATTTAAGCAACCCATTTGCAAACTATTGGCACATGAGTAGATAAACCTTACTCATGTGCTATTGGTCTAGCCTGCATCGGTGCGAGAACAACGCCTTCATTTAGATTTTTACATAAGATCTTAGTTATTGGGTTCTCTGACGAATTTTGATTGATTTTGATTTGATTTGTACTATTACTTTTACCCTATTTTTATTTTTTTGTAATATTTTTTGTTATTTGTTTAAATAACTTTTTTAATTTTTTAAATTTAAATATATTGGGGGGCATATTATACTCATTAAATAAGCCGTATCATATTATGTGACACAGACACATGGTTTATACGGGAACAAAACCGTATCATCAGGTGACCATGTACACTTTATTGCTGGGAAAAAATCCTTTTTAGGGTTCCGCATTTTTCCTGAACGACTTGTTTCAGCTGCCGCGCCGGCCCGAGTACCTATCTACTCACCGTAACCCAGCGCGGCGGCGCAGCAGTTTGGCGTTGCGAGCGTTGACTACATCTGCGCAGTCGACGAAGCTGAGCTGCGCTGCGGCTTGCCAGGTGAGAATTTTTTATTACTTATTTCATTAATTACTTAGTTGCTTTATTAAAATAGTTCGAGTAACAAAATACGTCATAATGCCTAACGAAACCGACAGAGCTTGCTCACAAAAAACCTAATAAGGGTTGTATCACAAAATCTAAAAACGATGTCGAAACTTTATCTAAAAATGTAACTTCAATTCAAGTATCTGAATTAACAATTAAGTTAGAGAAATTTCGTTTGCTTTCGGTTCAGTACGAGCAGTTGCAAGACTCAATCGATGTTTTAAATTCAGAAAATATAGTTTTTGAATGCTATTGAGCAGAACTGCGTGACGTGTATTAATAGCTATTGCTCAAACTATGATCGACGAATCAAATAGTCACAAAGACAGTCACGACCATAGTCACTCGTCCTCATCTCAGTGTCATCGCGAACTTCATAAGGAGTTTAAGCTGCCGCTAATTAATTCGACACATTTTTAATCGCTTATAAGTTATACACAACAATGAGCGCATCAAGCCTATCCATAAATTTAATTATTTATTAATGAAAAGATCGCTATTTAGCGATAAGACCGCCTTATTGTACCTACGTTTTAAGTGTTCATGTTTGTTGTCTGTTTCTTATGTGTTTTTGTGGTGTACATTAATAGTAGATTGTTCAACAAGGGACCAAAATGAGCCATTTTATACGAGAAGTTTCGCTTACCGAGCGTAGCGAGGTATGCTAAACTTCGCGTAGAAATAGAATCCTAATAGGGCCTTTCAGTCCCGTGGTCAACACTCTACTTTTCACTTCGACTGCGAGACAATAAAATAAATAATGATTTTTAATTATTTCTTTGCCATTCTGTTGTTACATTTTAAAAGTAGGAGTTGATCTTCATTTTCACTTGATGATATTAACAAATAAATAGTCACATTCACTTTACCCCATGCCTTACTTATTACGCTATGCCTTATTGTATTACGTATTGTGCATCGAAATCCGAAATGGATTAAATAAACATCCCTTCAAATAAATGTAGGTATTAATTACAAGAAACATTATGCAAATTCCGCGGCAATCCGCAATAGGTACCAACTTTATTTTTCTCCTTATTGCTAACAAGAAGGAAATAAAAGAAAAATAAATTAGAAACCATAGACATTGAGCGTCAATGTGCTAAGTGACGATGGGTAACATTAACACATTGACGCATACTTACATTCAACCAAGGATTGCGTGCAAATTGTTTAAAAAATGGAACATAAAAAAGTAGATTCTGTGTGGATCGTAATAACATAGCGTAACTATTTATTCATTTCATTCAGTGGGTTGACGCTCACACTGTGGCTCACACAAATGTCAGACCTGACTACCATCATACCATGACAGTTTTAGCAGTCCTAGATGTAAAAGACATTAGTGATAGAAAGGACATGACCAGTGACTGCCCTCCGATTCTGGACAATGTGCCGCCTTTGCATACTGTGTAGTCCTAGTTCGTTGTTTTTTAATGTCTTGTTTATTTTCGTGTCCTTGTGTGCAATAAAGATTTAAAAATAAATAAATAAATAAATGTGCATGATTTCCGGTTTTACAGTAAGGTTTAAAAATTAAAACCAAAATTACTATGGATTTATTATTCCGAATAAGGTCAAAGTTAAAATGTCTATAAAAACAATACGTTTATTGTTTAAATCTTGAGCATCCGGTTTCCTCTATAAGCACTACTCCATTTTGACGTTCCGCTATATCCATGCCTAATAATAATCTTGTTACCCTACATGAATACCATATAAGTACCTTAGTCACTATATTATTATGAGTGATTTATTTTTGATCAATTAAATAGTAATGAAAAGGAAATGTATGTTTTGTTTTTATTATTTTTGTTAGTTGACAAGCCTCAAACGAACAAAGCATTTTCAAATAACCACTGCGTTTAAAGGAACGTAACGCCCCCTGGCATTGCATCTGTCTGCCATCTGTGGTCGAATAGTTGAACAAACTCGCTAACCAAAACGTTTAGCGCCATCTGTTGTCGAATAGTTGAAAAGACTCGCTAGCGCCATCTCGTGTGCCAGCAGTACAATGTAGCGTGATTTTTAAAGGAATTACATAATTCTTGCAAATATATAGTTTTATTATTCCAGTATTATCCTCATCAATGCCCAAATAATGCAAAGCTTAATTATTTTCCTGAGAAACGTGGTTAGCAATACTTAAAATATTTTTTCATTACTCATACACGGAAAGTAGGTTTGAAGTTGCCTGAGAAGCGGGTTGAAAGTAATACTTTTCAGCCCTAGGGAGAATCGTTTTCAACTGAATTTTTATTTGAGTTCAAATGAAACACGAATTTTTTTTTTTTTTTTTTAAATACCCGAGTGCATCCATAGACAAGAAGAAAGATAGACTTTATTCATAAAGTAAAGACAACTGATTCATAGACTTTTTATTTTGACTTTCCTTATATTCGTAATGAAAAGCACAGTGTTTACCTCGGGATGAAAGACTTATTTAGTCCCTCGAACTATAGGCTCCCTCGCTACGCTCGGGCGCCAAACCCCGTCTCGGGACTAAATAAGTTACTTTCATCCCTAGGGTAACAATGTACTATTTTAGACTCGCTCACCACAACAACTAGTGCCATCTAGTGTGGGAAAGCAGTTTTTTGGTGAAACTTCTTTTATTTATTTTCTCAGTTTTCAGAGCCTTCAGACTCCTGAACGTTCCGAACGATCGTTGGTAACGAAATTGTGGTGTCGTGCGCAAAGTAGGTCGTAAGACGTGGATGGGCGGTACTATTAGTCTACAGAATTTCCAGAAAGCGTTTTCTACTCCATGTTACAAGAATACATCATAATATTTTCCCGTTTCCCCTAACGCTTTAATGTACACTGTATTTGTGTGATACGCCTTACCCAGAGGCTCAGAGCCTTGATATTAGACGTCAATAGATTTAGGTTCCGCAAATGATTGGGGTGAGACAATTCGGACGTTATCAACCCGTTCCACTTCGACTTTAACACGTTTACCGCCATAGCTCTTATGTAAAGGTCTGAAGGACTATTTTCATATGTATTTCCTGTGTTTTGGCTCGGGATTACGATATGACATTATTTTGAGTGACCACAGTCCACACTGGTTATTGGAAACAGATTTTGAGAATTGAGATTGATAACTACTCGTATGTAAACGCTTGGTAAAGGAACGTTTTGGACCTTTCCGCGATACGACCACTTTCCGATACGACAGCTTCCCGATACGACCGTTTCCCAATCTGGCCACTACTTTCCGGAAAACTAACGCAAACTAAACTACCACTACAGCCCATTAACGTCCCACTGCTGGGCACAGGTCTCCACTCTCATAGGAAGTCCAACTCTCCATTCTCAGAGGGAATTAGAGCTTAGTCCCACCACGCTGCTCCAATGCGGGTTGGCGGGCTTTAACGACTATTATCATGTTAGTGATAATAACTGGGACTTAACGTGCTCACCGAGGCACGGGGGTGAAACACCGCCAACTTCTTAACTCCGGGCTAGTGCTAGTAGGTACTGAGAATTTCTAGTCAGAAAAACCCAACACTTAATATGGCCCGATCCGCGGGACTCGAACCCGGGACCTCGTCGGCTGCAGTCGAAGATGCGAACCACTAGACCAACGAGGCAGTCAAGTAAACTAAGTAGGCAGTAAATTTACAGCTGACACGCACACCGGGCTATATATAAGTATCAAGTTTTGATTGACTTATTCAGGGCTTCATATTAATATTAGTGAAACTTGCTCGACCTGCACCTAAGGATGCTATGAGTCTTTTTGAATCCATAAATCAGATTTCTTGAAGATTGTTTTTTTATTTTACTTGATTTTGTTGTTCCGTTAGTGTTCTTTGTTTCTTATTTTGTTAAATAACCATTTTGTTTTAGTTAACCATTTTGTTTAAAACAGTGTTAGTGAAAGAATCCATAGGTACTATCCATACTAATATCTGTAACTAGCTGATGCCCGCGACTTCGTCCGCGTGGATTGAGGTTTTTCGGTTCCCGCGGGAACTCTTTAATTTTCCGGGATAAAAAGTAGCCTATGTGCTATTCCAGACTATAATCTATCTCTGTGCCAAATTTCATCCAGATCCGTTCATCCGTTGGAGCGTGATTGAGTAACAAACATACATCCATACATACATCCATCCATCCAAACTTTCGCATTTATAATATTTATTTGATATAATAGTGTGTCTGTCTGTCCGTCTGTCTGTCTGTCTATCTGCTACGCTTTCACGGCCCATCTGTTCAACCGATTTTGATGAAATTTGGTTTGTATTCCGGGGAAGGATAGGCTTCCCGCAGGAATAAGGAAAAACTTAATCGACGCGACCGAAGTCGCGAGCATCATCTAGTAATAGTATAGATTTAAATTAATGTTAGACCGAAAAGGTTTATAGATATTAGGTAACATTATTAACAAAAAAAAGGTAACATGAAAAGTTACCGACACATTCCCGCGACACTAACGCAGCACAAATAGACACTAAATAAAGCCCTGTCGCACACACCGGCGCATATATCAACTCTATTGTCCAGATAGTCGTTATACTAACTGCTAGCTATAACAGAGGGACGGCCTAGCTTGCCGCGTTTCGTGTGCGGAAATTGAAATAAATTAGTCTTTCCTACTGCCATAGACGAGACGTGTAATATGAAACGTAGACAATGGACACGATCGTGGTCCTCCGTAGCCCCACTTGAGATGCACGGAGCGGCGCGGCACGGCAATTTTTTTTTATCCACTATCCAACCCGACTGAGTTTGTTGTGGGCTCTTCTCAGACCAGGGCGCGTATGGAACCCTCGTAGCTGTTAGTCTTAAGATGCTGTAATTGATTATCACCATCTTGTTTTATAAGTTTCGGACGTCAATAAGTGTACAGTGTACCTACCTAACTTTAATAAATAAAATATATCGAATATTAATACTTAAGACGACGTAATCAAACGTAATTATGTTCGTCTTGGCGCGGGCCCATAACCAGTAAAATAAAGTTCCACTGTCAATATTTACTGTAACATAATGTCATAATAAATTATTATGAGAGAGCGTATATGCTCGTCGATACAGTAATACCCCTATTCGCCGTAGTTTGATCTAGAATTCAATTTTCCTGCAATATCCATGGGAATTAGTTGATGTTTCACGTTGAAAATATATTCTAGATGCAGGGTATTACCACAGAATAGGTAATAGTGCGTTGTATTACCTAGTTGTATGTTAAGGGGAAATATATCATCTCGTACTGAATTTTGACTTTTTTACTTTAATACAAGGAGATGTTTGGAAGATCCTCTAATGTAATTCTAAATAAATCTAATCACTAAAAATAATTTATTTGTCATACCCAATTTCATAACAGAGGTAGACGTGAAAGCTTAGAATGCAGCCAGCAATTTCCACGTTGAATCGGTGAGCTGTTAGCGTGGTATTGTTTGCGCAACAAATGAACCAGGCCGGGCTTTTATTGCCTGAAATGTAAAACACAAAGCTGCAATCTTGCCTTGGATATTTTTCTTTCCTTTGAAATAATATTATGAGGCAAACTGCTCAGCCCTCCTAGCGGTTAGGTGGGAAATTAGGTTTTTAATTAATAAGAAATATGTAACGATGCCTGCGACTTTGTCTGCGTGAATTTAGGTTTTTTGATTACACTTTAATTTCCCGGGATGCAATCTTTCGTCAAAATCTGTTGAAAAGATGGTTCATCAAAGCGTAGCAGACAGGCAGACACACTTTCGCATTTGTAATATTTATATGGATTTTACGTAAGTATAATCACACTATTCTTTGTCAGCCAAAAACGTGATATTTCCGAATCTTATACGAAGTCCGACACAAGGCTCATTATTGCACAGGTTTTCGAAATTTTTATCTTGACTTAAATTCTAGTCACTGTCAAATAATGATTTGCAAAGTTTAGTTCAACGGTTTTCTTTCGGAAAATTATTATTTTTATATTAGTTTAAGTAAATGTTAGCTTTTTCGTCCTGCCAGGAAAGTAAATTCTTAAAAAGCCTCTTTATAATGGTGGAAGTAGCGAGTTAGCATTAAACACACACTTAGCACCTAGGTATACACCACTGTAAATCTATATCTATACTAATATTATAAATGAAAGTTTGGATGGATGGATGTTTGTTACTCAATAACGTCCCAACGGCTTAACGGATGTGGATGTAATTTGGCACAGATATAGATTATACCTAGTCTGGAAAAACACATAGGTTACTCTTTATCCCGGAAAATAAAAAGTTCCCACGGGAACCTAAAACCTCAATTCAGGCGGACGAAGTCGCGGGCATCAGCTACTGAGGTCATAAACTTTCAAGGTTCTTTTTCCGACGAGACCAAAAGCCTGTATTACTCGTAGTCAGTAATCCAAATCGAGTTTCCTAAGTAAAATTCAAATCTTTAAACCTACTTTTGAGTTAAAATCTTCTACTTTATATTCACGAAGTGTAAAAAATAATCTCCCGCGAATTGTTTGCGACGCATACAAAATGATTCTGCTTATTGTTACTGAGACCTAATTACGAGCTTTCTTCGTCAGAAGCCCGGTTTCTTAGCACGAGTTAGCACAGCTCGACAACGTTGATAGCTAATTTCGATTATAAATACGAATGTGCGAACTGTTCATATTAGCCATCCATTGTATGCATAGATTTATTGTAAGAGTAGGTAATTTTAATGTTACTATTGAATCGAAGCAGGCGTTACTTTGCGGAAGTCCATGATAATGAAAGAACGAGAAGTTTAATTCGCTATAATCCGCCACAGTAGACAAATCTATGTGGTACAGTGCGTGTCCTTCACCAATAGCATGCGAACACCCACCACCTAGCAATTCGGGACCGCACCACACCATACAAATCTTCCAAATCACTCTCAACGTACGTTTCACTCCGAAACCGGAGCATCTTCAGGAGATGTTGACTCGACAATGCACGATTGTCGAGTCAACACCACCACCACACCACAACCTTTTTTGTACCACATAGATTTGTCTGCTGTGGCGGATTATAGCGAATTAAACTTCTCGTTCATTCATTGAATGTTACTTTTTCTACAAAGCCTGACGTAATTTGTAATTAATTGTTCAATTATCTATTCAAGATGTAATTTCTATGAAGTATTACATTTGTACTAGAATATACTGGTACTATGTTGTTAAAATATTTAACTACATAAAAATTTGTACGTCAGGGTGGCTTTTCATATTGTAACCATCATTGTAACACATATTCAGACAAATAAATTCATTCTATTCTATTCTATAAATGCGAATGTGAGTGTGATTGTTTATTACGCGATTTACTGCAGCGATCTCACCTGATGGCAATGATGCAGTGTAAGATGGTAGCGGGCTAACCTGTTAGGGGTACGGCAGTTATATTAAACCCGTAACTGGATTCTACGCGGTATTGTACTGGAACGCTAAATTGCTTGTGCTATGTTGTTTCGAGCTTACCTACTGTAAACATAATATCTACAAAATCAATTGAGTTGAAGGTTCATTTACTTTTATTATCTATCTCTATAACAATGTTATCGAGATATGCAACTCGTACTAATGCTACAAAACACTCTGGTTTCATATAACTCCCGTTTAATTTGTATTACAATTTGTCGGGACAATGTCTCATTTCAATTAGTTTTCAAAAATAACTTTTGTAAAACTAAATTGTATTTCTTAAAACCGCTTACGAATTTAAGAGGAAAAAATAAGTAGGTACCAATTTACAAATTTTCTTGTCACTTGACTATTCGAAAGACTAGAAATAGAATATAATAGAAGAATAGAATAGAGATTGACTATAAAAGTGCATTTCAATGAAAAACCATTTCTTTGCTTGAATATAAACATTAGGAAAAACTAATTTGGCAGTTTAGTAGAAGGTATTTTTTTATTACGACTATAATTGTATTTTTATGTTATATAATAAGATAAAAGTTCATATTTACGTACAAAATTTGTTAAAATAATGAAATTACATATTCATAAATTCCATCAAACAGAATAACCACCTCGGGAGATCTCTTTGTCATGGAGGTGTGAATTAATTCGAGTGTTTTTGTTTTATTTCTCACTACCCTACCCGCGGTAGGGGAATAAATCATGTTTGTTGTAAGTTATATCTCTGTATATTATGTTGGTAAACCTGAATGAGGTTATATCGTAAGATATTTTTTGCTTTTACTCTTTCTATTATGTAAGTAAGAATTTTATTTTTTTTATGTATCCACCTATTTACTAAGATTCAGACAGTGTTTACCAATTCAATTCAAATGTTTTTTATTTAATTTAATTTACTTATTAATGAAAACACACATATACACTGCTTTGTTTTTTTAAAGGAAATACAGTACAAGTACAAACTTAAGTGACTAAGTAACTTAACTTAAGTATTTTGTTCAAACAATTTTTTTTATATACTTAAGTGCTTTTGAATCGTCAAATGCATCGACTGGTTTGAAATGTCATTTCACCAACCAGTGAACTCATACAATTGTGGTCTGTCGATCGAGAAAATTCTATGTAAGTTCATATCTTTAAACAACAAAGATCTTACGATTTTCTCGGTTCATCTAGCCCTACCATTAAAACTTTTATTTGCGGCAATAAGCGTAGAGACTAAAGTTTTGAGAACTTTCATCTGCACACAACTTTTGAACTCCACGCTGCATGTCTATGAAATAAGCGAAAAGCAAAAGGAAATTGGCTGTCTGCTATATACGTTTTCACGGCCAATAATTGTTTGACCGATTCTGACGTTGGTGCCACTTGACTCCAGGGAACAATAAAGCCGAATAAGAAGAAAATCTTGCAACTGAATTTTAAAACAGTAAGCATCCCCAACCGATTGAGCTCAAATTTTGCATACACGTTTAGTTTAGATGACAATGCATGGTTATATTGTAGGTGACTTTATTCTAAATCCAATATAATGGATTATAAAAGCTTGTTTTTAAAAAGGATTTTTAATGATTTAACACTAACTAGCTGATGCCCGCGACGTCACCGTCCGCGTGGGTGAGGTTTTTTTTGTGTTCCCGTGGGAACTTTAATTTTCCGGGATAAAAAGTAGCCTATATGTTGCTGCAGACTATAATCTATCCCTGTGCCAAATATCATCAAGACCCGTTCAGCCGTTCTGGCATGATTGCGTAACAAACATCCATCCATACATCAATCCATCCAAACTTTCGCATTTATAATATTAATACATAATATATAGGTAGATTTTTCCCAGAAAATCAAATAGTTCGCGCGGGATTCTCGAAAACGAATCCGCGCGGATGAAATCGCGGTAAAAAAAGTAGTTTATAAACATCGATGCGCCACAAAACGGCGGCAAAACATCCTCTCATCAATCAGCGATTTTTCACCCGCAGCTGCCAGCATGTTTTACGTCAAAAATGTCGACGTTCGCGATAATCTAGTGTGCGCAAAACACGAAAATTTTTAAAGCACTAGCGAGCAATCTGGTTTATTTTATCATCAACATGACAATCGAAGGCTAACTTGTCATATTAATATTATTATAAATGCGAAAGTGTGTTTGTTTGTTGGTTTGTCCTTTAATCACGCTGCAATGGAGCAACGGATCGACGTGATTTTTTTATGGGTATAGTTGAGGACCTGGATATAGACTTTTTATCCCGGTTTTTTTTTTTTATTCATTATAGGCTTACGCTTGACCACATCACACCTGATGGGAAGTGGTGATGCGGCCTAAGATGGGACGTGCTTGCCTAGAAGATGCCTATTCACTCTTGATTTAAAGATACCCAGATTATAATTAATTATGCGAAGATAAGCGGAATTTTTGTACCTCGTACATTTGCGCGCTCCTGCCCTCCGAGGCATGTAGGAAAGGAAAAGATTAAAAAAAAACTTGTCGAAAGTTGCATACTCTGCACATTTAACTATTTACTATTATGCGCTGTTGTTATAACTATACTGGTTACCGATGCTTAAAATATCTTGTGTGCTTTATCTCTAAAGGCTAGTATACACTTTACATGGATAAAAAGTAAGAGTCAACTACTAACTCTACTAGTTCCCAGTAGGTACCAGTTTATCAGTTTTGGACGAGTAACTGTGTAAGTAATCAATTTTCAGTGGCTGAGTGCCCCTAGTCCGGGCTCCCGCAGCAAAAAAAACTTACCTCACAATACATGAACGAAACTAGCATGTAGATAGTGAAAGCTTGCACGAATTAACCACGGGACGCGTGATATCGGCCATATTCGCCTTACCCCTCTAGCCGCGAACTGCAGTTGTCATAGTGATCGAATTTTTCATGCACTAGTGTCAATAATTGGGCAGAAAAACGACAAGGCACTCTCCTCTCGCCCCGCAAAAGTTAACTAGTCGAACGTGATTCATACATTTTTCTTACGTTTCCCATGTTTATTTTATCCAAGAGTAATAGTACAACTATTACCTAGGTATTCTGTGGTAGTAGAGCTTATTGACATTGAACTGTAGGTTACAATTCCATAACCTGGATGAACTATGAATAGGAAAAAAAATCTCATAAGATACACGATCGTTTTGCGCAGACGTTTTGTCCTGTCTGGTGATGGAAAATTTCTGCCTCATGAAAAGTAGGTAACCCTTTCGGAAGTAGAAAATCAGAAGATACTTACGTCTTTAGTCTCTACCTACCAACAATTCCATTTATACTGTATCCGTGTACACCAGGTCTTAGATCTCTAAAGACTGCCGAAAGGGCTATAACTTACCATTTCGCGTGCAGTAACCATCGCGTGACATCTCTCCACCGCATCCTCTGATATCTTTAAGTGCTCCTAGTCATTAACTGTTAAATCACCGTGTAACCTCAAGCGTTACGTCTATATGTCAGAAATTTCGCGGTGTTTCACCCCCGTGACTCGGAGAGCACGTTAAGCCGTCGTTAAAGCTCGCCAACCCGCATTGGAGCAGCGTGGTGGGTCTAAGCTCTAATTCCCTCTCTCCTATGAGAGTGGAGGCCTGTGCCCAGCTGTGGGACGTTAATGGGCTGTAGTGGTGGTGGTGGTGGTGGTGGTCAGAAATTTAATCCTATATGTTGGAATCCTCTTGGGAAAATTTTCAAACTCAAAACTCATATTCTTTAATTCAAATATACATTAAAAGTCCTATTGAATCGTCGAGTGAATCTATCACTGGTTCGGAACAAAATGCCATTCCTACCGAGAAGAACCAGCAGAAAATCGGTGGTCGCTCTTTTTAAATAAATCCATTTAAACTTAGATACTCTGTACTTATTTGAATATACAATTTGTACTTATCTGCCTGAACTGAATAAGTATCCATATGATGAATTAATTAGTAGGTATGAATTAATTAGTAGGTAGGGATGAATTAATTAGTACCTAGGTAGGTATTTCAAGTAATTGTTTTTTATGTTATCTTTAGTTTCATTATTTATATTGTGGGATTTGTTACTATTTTTAATTTATTTGTTTTTTTTTTAAATTTATTTAGTTAATGTACCTATTTATTTTAATCTAAGAAGCTTGTACTTATTTACCTCAAGGCGCAGACGCTTATACATTGAGGGCAAACCTCTGTGGTTTTTGCAATGTATTCTAAAATATGTGTGTTTTTGTAAATTTGTACGTTGTTATATAATAATAAAAAATATATATATAAGTACTAATATTATAAACGCGAAAGTGTGTCTATCACTTTCACGGCCCATCTGTTCAACCCACTTTGATAAAACTTGGTAGAGGGATAAGTTGTATCCCGGGGAAGGACATAGCTACCTTTTTTCCGGAAAAATAAAGAGTTATCCCGTGGGAATCAAAAACCTTGATCCACACAGATGAAGTCGGGGGCATCATCTATAAGTTCATAATAATAAAAACTCCGATTCTTACAGGACAAAATATACGCGCAAAACGTCCAAGATGGAGAGAAACGACGGTACGTCCTGTCGTCGAATGCGCGTGTTGTGTGTCCATGTTAATGTGGATGGCGCGGACTTATCGCTTGAACGTTTTATCCTGCCCGGTGTGTTTTCGCCCTAAAGCTTACACAGCCTGTGTTCATCGCATTATATTTTCTCTATGTATTTAAATGCATTGAAAAGAGGCCAACGATTCGAATAAATAACCGAAATTACACAATTAAAGTAATTTAAGGGGAATAAAGGCCAACAATAAACGGGTTATATGTGGATATAATTAACTCTTCTATCTTCAATTAACGCCAGTGAAAATTTCATTCGTTCAATATTTCAGGCATCAAAACGCTAAATAAAATAAAATCTTACGACAATGCGTTACGCGTCCCTGAAATAGTTATACAGTTGAAATAATTAATGGATTAGGAAATTTATAATAAACTGGCTGATGCTCGTGACCACAGAACACATAATAGCTCGTGACTTCGCCCGCGTGGATGCGGCCCACACAAACACGCACACAAATACCCTTACCCTATGCTTTACTTCGATTGATCGTCTTAGAATTGGTTGACATTAGCGTCAAAGTAAAATGAGCTTAATTTCGTGTATGCATTCATATACGTTTACGTAGGTATACGATAAGTTTCCATATTAAAATCGGTTGTAATGAATTTGTGATTTTAGATCTTGCCTGCTCTTCTCAGTAGAATAGTTTTCCGAACCGATGGTAGAGTCTTGACGTATCATAAGTGACACAAGTTGTCCTACGTGAAATAAATAAATCATTTATCATTTAATGTCTTCTTCTTATTTTGTTTGTGGCTTTTATTAGTGCCACACATCATTTAATGTCGTTAAGGTCCATTTTACTTTGATGCTAATGTCATCGAATTTCTTTACGATAAATCGAATTAAAACTTAGATTAAGCGTACTGGCGATAGGGATACACGACGTTCTCGTCTAACGCGAGTGTCATTTCGTTTTTAATTTTAACAGTACATAAATCGCTCAAGTAGATAGATAGATAGATAAATAAATTCTTTATTGCCACACATATAATATAACAGAAATAAATTAAATATAAACAAACAGAAAAACAACGCGTGGGCAAGGGCGGTCTTATCACTAAAAGTGATCTCCTCCAGACAACCCGTTTCATAAGGAACTTTAATAAAAAGGAGCGGGAAAGTGCAACAATAAACAATAAACGTGCAATAATAATATACTACTTAAACTATACATACTAATAATACATAAATAACTAAATTAATAAATATAAATACATATGCATAATAGCAGTAGGTACATAAACATACAAAAGAAAATACTTAAATATTCTATAGCATATTAGAAAGATCCTTCCTTTTACGCGACTCTTAAATATGTTTAAAGACTTTGACTGCCTATAATGTAGCAGTGCAGCCTTAACTGTGAAAGAATTGCTGTATACGCCCCTGTATGACTAGGAGGGATTTTTAACAATCATTGTCATTTTTCGACCGCAAACAAAAAGGTACATCATATCTGCCAAGAAAGTAATCATATAAAGTAAGCAAGCAATGACGGGAAATGGACGGAAAATGTTCGTAATTTGGCAGTCATATCCATACATTTGGGAAGATTTACGAATAGCTGTTATCATTGACTTGAAGAGTAAGTACCTAAGCCCGCACTGCGAAATTTTACCACTCGATTTTGCCCGCAAAATTGTGTAATAATATGAGGAAATTGTCCCTCCAAACCATAATACCATATTCCCAAAATACCAGATTATTAAATACCAGCTTCTCAAAGTACCAGATAATATTATATTAAGACTAAATGATGCCCGCGATTTCGTCCGCGTGGATTAAGGTTTTTTTATTCCCGCGGGAACTCTTGAATTTTCAGAATTTTACACAGACAGACACACTCTCACGTATCTAGTATACAAGCCGTACAGGTATGGCTTCGTACTAGAACTAGATCAACGACAACAACAGCAAAGAGATTTAAAAGTAAGTAATATACTTATTTATTAATAGCCATAACACACTATTATTGAGGAAAGAGTAGGTATTTGTGTACAACAAACCATTAAAAAAATTACTCCGTGACGACACGAAAGAAGGCACGAAAAGGCGTAATCATTACAAATTATTTATCTTTCCAAAGGAATAATATCCCTAAGTGTATATCTGACATTTTCCATTAACGTATTTTATAACTTCCCCAAACGAAATTATGGTAGGGGAAAGTTCGGAAAATCAATTTAGCTTTTTATGATGTTTATCGTGACTTTTTCTTCGTCTAAATATTATATTATAGTTTTATTTTGTACTGAAAACGTTACAGTAAAACTTATAGCTAGCTAGTCTAACCTAATCACTGTACAAATCATACTAATAATCCATACCTCCATCATACTTATTTCTTACTGATATTATAAATGCAAAAGTGTGTCTGTCTGCTACCCTTTCACAGCCCATCTGTTCAACCGATTTTGATGAAATTTGGTATAGGGTTAGTTTGCATCCCGGGAAAGGACATAGGCATCCCGGGAACTCTTTAATTTTTCAGTATAAAAAGTAATCCCGAAAAATAAAAGAGTTGCCGCGGGACCAAAAATCCTCAATCCACGCGGATGAAGTCGCGGGCATCAGCTAGTTATGGAATAGTCTTGTCCGTGATGGTGGTATCATTGTCGTCAGATCTTATAAGCTGAAGGATTCGACCCGGTGGTCGTACCACTCGTACCTACCGCTCGTGCGACCTAGCATAACGGATAGCGTGATGAAATCAAGGATTACGAATTTAAACGCTCAGCAATGGGACGTCATTTCTATGAAAAGTAGAACTAATATGATAGGCCAGCACTCACATGGGTGTAATTGAATTCGCGACAACCTAAGAAAAACATACTAACTACTATGAACTTAGGGGGAAAACACTACGGACCAGACACTTCTCCGACTTTCACACGGAGAAAAACTTCCGCGTGAAACGCCCGCGTCGTTTGGGAAACACGTTTCGCTTTCCACGATAGTCTGTGCAGCTCCATCCCAAGTTTAAGAAGGTCAAGTACCACCGTGGTAGATTCACTCGACGATTCAAAAGCGCTTTAAAATGATTTTAATCAGCCATTATAGCCAGCCGTCGCGTCGCCTAACAGCGGTTTTTTTTCTATCCACTAAAAGTTAGCCCTTGACTGCGATCTCACCTGATGTTAAGTGATGATGCAGTCTAAGATGGTAGCGGGCTAATCTGTTAGGGGCATGGCCGTATTATTAAACCCATACCCCTATTCGGTTTCTACACGGCATCATAACGGAACGCTAAATCGCTTGGCGGCACGTTTTTGCCAGTAGTTTAGCAGTACTTGATCCCCTTAACACGTTGAGTGCGAAACCAGGTTTAAACACCTTGTATGCGTCTACGCTTACAGTGCGGCTAAGAAAAGTATAGACTTCCTTGTCGCGCGGAAGGCCTAACTTTAACTTGGTTCGGTGTAGGAAAGAGATGAATATATATATAAGACTAGTATGGCGCGTGGCTGCGCGGCCCGCTAAAGCGGACCGCGTACTGGAGCGCGTGGTCCACTGTCTACTTACTCGCTGTCCTACTATCCTGCCCCCCGATTATGTAAGAATGGCCGATCAAATCGTCAAAGTTCGGCGTCAAAGTAAAATAAACCATAACAGCATTAAATTAGAGCTCAATTTCGAAACACGAAATTGAGCTCTAATTCAATGCTGTTATGGTTTATTTTACTTTGACGCCGAACTTTTACGATTTGATCGACAATTCTTACATAATCGGGCAGCTGGTTTACTGTCTACGTGTTCTGATCTGAACAACACACAGCTATGCTAGTGAGCACAGTGGAAGCGCCAGCACGCCAAGCGTCCGACGTAAAAGAAAATTCTCATAAAGGAAAAACATAAAACACAGACCACCAACCCCCCGCCCCTCCCTTTTTGTTTGAGCAGCCCCTAAGTAGGTACCTATCTTTAATACCCTGACCGTGCTCCTCACCCATCATCCGAACCTTCGATCATCATCTCTCCCCATATTTTTTTCTCCGAACCATTCGTCAAAATGAGATTTCTTCCATAAAAACAAATTTTGAAAAGGAACCGCATCAAAGTCTTGCATAGCAATATTCGCCATACATTTTCTATGGAAAAATAAATTCCGCCATCTTGAATTTTTTTCCTGTTCATCAAGTAGGTAGACCTTCATGTCCCGATCATCTTTTGCCAAGAAACCACTCTTCCATCTTTTATACTCTCCGTGATAGACACCGTCGAAATTTGTATGGCGGCCATCTTAAATCCGCCATTTTGAATTTTTTTTCAGCTCACTGTCAATTGGATGTTGTTTCGAGTGACATATGGTCGAGCACCCCCCACCTAACTTCAATACCCTTTTCTATGGAAAAATAAATTCCGCCATCTTTAATTTTTTTCCTATTCATCCAGTAGACCTTCATGGTCTGATCATCTTTTGCCAAGAAACCACTCTTCCATCTTTTATACTCTCCGAGATAGACACCGACGAAAGTTGTATGGCGGCCATCTTAAATCCGCCATTTTGAATTTTTTTTTCACTCACTGTCAATTGGATGAAGTTTCGAGTGACATTTGGTCGAGCACCCCCCACCTATCTTCGATACCCTGGCTGGTGCTCTTCATCCGTCTTCGAAATCCTCAATCATCAGCTCTCTCCGTATTTTTCCTCTGAATGAATTTTTGTCTTTTATACGAAACGATGAGTGAAAAAAAAATTTTTCATACAAAATTTTTCAGGAGAGGTGATCAATGAGTCAGCACGAGCAGCTATATATATATTAATGTATTATTAAAATAGGATCCAATGGTGTACCTACCTTAATACCAGGTTTTTACACCTGGTACCGCACGGAAGAAATAAAATTTCATCATAATGCGAAACCAGATCGAAGCACCTTGTACCCCGCTCACCTGGTACCGCACCCCGCGTTAGCTTCGCGCGACTAGTGTTGGCTTGCAATCGTGAGAAACGCACGTGTCGACATGGCGTCAAGATCAACAAAACGGTGCCGAAAAAATATATTATAATATGATGTTATCGAGGACAGTGATGCAGTGAAAGTTAAATCTAATTATAGATTGATTTATCAGAGACAGCTGGTGAGTCATCATTACTATTTATTTTACTTACCTAATTACGTTTCCCGTTTAGTGCGTATTTAAGTTTACAAAAGTGGTCAAGTGCGAGTCTGACACGCGCATCGTGGGTTACACACTTACACATACACATCCACATCCAATCCACACTCACATGCGCACACACATACACATACAAATAAATAATAATAAATTAATAAATTTCTCTTTTCAGAACCCGCACGAAAACTTGACAAACACACTTTGGTAAAAGGTGATAAGAAGAGGAATTGTGTCGGATGTTACGCAAAACTCCGAACCTTTTTAACCAGTCGCCAAGCTGACAAAAAAGTAAAAAAATCTTAACTAAATGTGTTCAGTGCAAAAATCTTTTGCTACCCATGTTTTTTGTTTGTTTTTTTTCCATTATATTAAAACTTAATTACAGCTATCGATATTTTTATTTCACATCCTTAAAATACGCACCAGACTTCCCTTATTCAGTGCGGCACAGGGTGATTAAGCCCTGTATTTTGAATATAGCTATAATTTTTAAACTAAACAAGTTGTTAACGAACGCCTTCAGGTGTATGTCAATTAATTCATTATTATTAATATTCAAAGCAAAAAAAACATATATATATTTACATTAAGCCCAAAAAAGGATTTAAGTTTCTTAAATTTTACAGGGTCTATAAGCCTTGTGCCGCCACAATGGAAGTTTTATTACCAGGTGTATAGGCCTTGTACCGAAGGAATGGAAAGTATTGAAAAGTTACTGTCGCAGCAAACGTGTTAACCAGCTTATGTGCTAGTTGGGATATAATATGACATGCTCATGATTGAATTATCTTGTATGGGTTTTTGTCCGCCAGACAAAAAATTGTTTGTACGTGGTGTGTTTTCGGAGCTGTTGACTGCGTGATCGCATATCGATGTGTCTGTCTGTCTACGTTTACACGGTTTCAGAGATAGCTTTATCCCCGAAACGGGCATAGGATACTGTTAATTCCCGAAGTTCTACGATTCCGACAGGATTAAAAATACAACCCAAATCATCCTCATAATATCAAGGTAACATCTGAGTATTCTACAACGTTTTAGTCAGTGGGGAGGGATATATTAATACACGAGCATAATATATAATAATTTACAATACGTGCATTACAGTTTTGTTTATGTTATTCGGAAGTCTTTAAAGGCCCCCCGATCGTCTCATAAATAAGAATAAATACCGTAAACGGCATAATCGGCGTATAACTTACTACTATTACCTATTCTGTGGTATAACGTCGTTCACAAATATACGTAACTGGCGAAAACGCACGTTGGTAATGGGACAAAAATACGGATCCCTTTGTTTATATTTACATCGCGGCTTTCATCGCGGCCCGTTTGGTGCAAGATGAATGCGATTAGCGTGATAATATCAAATAAATATTATAAATGCGAAAGTTTGGATGTGTTGTGAATGAAACGAGCACTTGATGAGAACTGACATTTATTGTTACTTTACTAAGTACCCACATAGCAATATTATATAAAAATCACATCATCTTTCCCTTTTATATTTTTAAAGTATAAGTACATGTAGTTTTATTATAATTTTATGATTGGCTTATATATGTATTTATATATTTTAATAATACGTATCTAATTCTATCTTATACATTGCAATTATTTAATCCTATATTAATACTATTCATGCACTTTTATTATTTTCCATTTCATTTGATATACATATATATATATTTTTTTTTCATTATTTCATATGTTTTAAATTAATGCGAGCATTGACAGCCGCCGGTCTGCGTGTTGTTAGTTTATTTGCATATTTATCATCAATGGTTGGCGAGTTCTCCCTACCATAGACTGTGGGGGGTTCCGCGGTAGTAGTAGCAGTGGAGGGTTGCTGAGGAGTACTATGATCGTCACTTTCTGCGCTACTCCACTTATCCTCCTCTTTAGGCGTTGCGCAAGCTTCAGTTGGAGGCATACCAATCAAATGACGTCTATTTCGTCTATATCGCCTCCCGGACACGTTGTCCTGGACGAAGTACGAGCGCGGTTGAGGCGCCGCACCTTGTACTACAGCATGTTTGCGTCTGCCTTTGTCGATCATAACAACACCCTGCCCCGGCACCAGCTCGGTCAAGGGTCGCGAATGTTGATCATAATAAGTTTTACTTTTGGCCTGCTTAAACAATATGCTTTGGTAATCTGCGGTATTATCGCGGCAGGGCCTTAGGGACTGCTCATGGGAAGGTAGCCTAGTATTTAATCTGCGCCCCATGAGCAGTTCAGCCGGAGAACTTAACCCGTCGCGTGGGCACGCTCTAAAGTTCAACAGACCCAAATAAAAATCAGATCCTGAGTTAGTCGCTTTAATTAATATGTTTTTAATTGTTTGTACGCTTTTTTCACTTCGGCCATTAGCTTGAGAATAGTTGGGTGACGTAGTGACATGCGCAAACCCCCATTTGGACCGGAAATCGGCAAATTCCCTTGAGGTATAAGCCGGACCACCGTCAGTCACCAGCTGGACTGGAATTCCGTGCCTAGCGAATTGATCCTTCATAGCTCGTATTACTGCCTTACTTCCTATACTACTCAGCGCGCTAACCTCAATAAAGTTAGAAAAATAATCCACGAGAATCAAAAAGTATTTATTCCGATATTGAAAAATATCCGAGCCTACCTTCGACCACGGGATATCCGGTATCTCGTGCGGTATCATCGGCTCCCGCGAGGGTCGCGGCTTGAGCTCCGCGCACGTCGCGCACCGGCGCACCGCACGCTCCACGTCGCGCGACATGCCCGGCCAAAACATCACCTCTCGAGCACGTCGCTTGCACCGGTCGATGCCCACCGCTGTCACCATGTTGTGAATAAAACGAGCACTTGATGAGAACTGACATTTATTGTTACTTTACTAAGTACCCACATAGCAATATTATATAAAAATCACATCAGGATGGATGTATGGATGTATGGATGGATGTTTGTTACTCAATCACGCCCCAACGGCTGAACGGATCTGGATGAAATTTGGCACAGAGATAGATTATAGTCTGGAATAACACATAGGCTACTTTTTATCCCGGAAAATTAAGGAGTTCCCGCGGGAGCCGAAAAACCTCAATTCACGCAGACGAAGTCGCGGGCATCAGCTAGTAGGTAATAAAAATTATTATAAACTAGATGATGCCCGCGACTTCGTCCACGTGAATTAAGTGTACCTATTCATACATGCGGGAACTTTTCAATTTTCCGGGATAAAAACTATGTCCTCCCCCGGGATACAATCTATCCCTGTACCAAATTTCATCCAAATCGGTTGAACAGGTGGTCCGTGAAAGCGTAGCAGACAGACAGACAGGCAAACTTTTGCATTAATTATAATATAGTTGCATTATGGATGTGAAAGTGTGTCTGTCTGTCTTCCGTTTATCCGTTAACCTATCTGTCTCCTCTCAGGCCAATCCGGTCACTAAATCGTAATCGGCCGGGTGCCGAAAAATCCGGTAAATCGTAATCGGCCGTGTGCCGAAGTCGTGGCTTGCGGGCGTCATAATATTATCGGAGTTAGAAATAAAGTTCCGCCACCGCTCTTGACTTGAACAACAGGTTTTTTTATAAAACTGGCGCCTGCATTTTCCGGGGATATTTCTCAATCCGTCCGCGCTTTACCTCTCCGGCGTATTACAATAATGAGTGTAAACTGCAATTTAAAAATAAACTATTGCGTTTGTCATTCTGTTCTTCTTTCGTGACTTAATTGATTGTAGCCATTTCTCCGTTTCAGAGTATTATGTGGAGCTCATTTTGTGAACAATTTGAATTTAGGTTGAAAGATACCTTATACCGTTGATAAATAACAGTTTCGAGGGCCAATTTCTTCAACTCCGAGTAACGTTTTATATACAAATCATGCTATAACTAATGTTGTTTATGATTCTATCACTATTTCAAAATAATAAAATAACTAACTAGCTGATGCCCGCGACTTCGTCTGCGTGGATTGAGGTATTTTGGTTCCCGCGGGAACTTTTTAATTTTCCGGAATAAAAAGTAGCCTATGTGTTGTTCCAGACTATCTATCTCTGTGCCAAATTTCATGCAGATCCGTTCAGCCGTTCTGGTGTGATAGAGTTACAAACATGCATGCATCCATCTATATAGGTATATTTTTTCTAAATAGTAGTATAAGTATACTGCACTCGTAGTTATATATAGTTGCAAAATTCTATTCAAAATTCAAATGTTTTTTTTATTCAAATATATGCTTTTGAATCGTCAAGTGAATCTACCACTGGTTCGGAATGTCATTTCTACCGAGAAGAACCAGCAAGAAACTCGGCGGTTGCTCTTTTGAAAAAAATTAAATTTCTAAATATTAGTATCAAAATTTCAATTTCAAAATAATAAAATAATAGATTATTATACTTTCGATTCGGTTCGGTTTGGGTATTAGTAATTAGTTTAACAGATGCGCCGCGAAAGCGGAGCAGACACACATAGGTCTACATATTGTTGCAGTTGTCCTCAACCCTTGTGTGATTTCGCCCTTAATTTTTTTTTTTTTTTTTAATCCACTACAAGTTAGCCCTTGACTGCGATCTCACCTGATGGTAAGTGATGATGCAGTCTAAGATGGTAGCGGGCTAACCTGTTAGAGGCATGGCAGTTAATTAAACCCATACCCCTATTTGGTTTCTACACGGCATCGTACCGGAACGCTAAATCGCTTGGCGGCACGTCTTTGCCGGTAGGGTGGTAACTAGCCACGGCCGAAGCCTCCCACCAGGCCAGACCAGGGAAATTTCAGAAATTATAAATTTCCAAACTGCCGGGGATCGAACCCGGGACCTCCGCACGTTAAGGCAACAGCCCTCAACACTACGCCACGAAGGTCGTCAAAATAATAATATAATTATTCTGGCTGAGCAACTTGAATAGCAAAGTATAGTATTTCCATAAAATACTAAATAGGCTTGGAACCTAAATATAACTCTTTCCCATGTCCATTACTAACATACACAGGCAATGGCGGCACATATATATTGTGTTGTAGTCATGTGTGATTTCAGCATTTTTTTAAAAGAACTGGCACCGTAATTTGAATTTATGCAGCAACAATTTTCCATCCGAATTATCTGAATCTATCTCTCTGACACTGACAGTTTTATATACAACTAGCTGATGCCCGCGACTTCGTCCGCGTGGATTGAGTTTTTTTTGGTTCCCGCGAGAACTCTTCAATTTTGCAGGATAAAAAGTAGTCTGTTATTCCAGACGATACATATGATGTTATACCAAAGGAGACGGTTCAGATTTGTATGGGGCGTAGGACTAGTCTTTGTACAAGTAGTAAAAAGAAAGAAACTAAAATATCAAACCAGCTTTGATTGTTTAAATTTCATCCAAATCCGTTGAGCCATTTTGGCGTGATTGAGTAACAAACATCCATCCATCAAAACTTTCGCCTTTATAATATTTATTTGGTTATAGAATTATAGATACCTAGATATTAAAGACGTCAATCAATGCAAATCCATAAATTGAAATGTCGCTACAAGTTGGGGTTCACGTTGTTAATGATCGACTTAAATTCGAAAAAACTTCAGGTACTTGTATTTTACAATTCATTGTTAATTGATTTCACATCCCCTGTGTTTTAGTAAGTACTGATAGTGGAGGCCTGTGCCCAGCTGTGGGACGTTCATGGGCTGTAGTAGTGGTGGTGTTTTAGTACTGATAAAATTTGCTGACTATAGTCGATATATCGAGTTTGAGTACACACTTTTCTGGGCCAACATGTATTTTGACAGCATTCGTAGCACAGAATGCTACAGAAATTGGGTATTTGACAACCGGTCAAATCAAAAACTTCTTTTCAATCGTCAAAACGCGCGCTTATTAAATACTAAACAGTGACGTCATCAAAATTCGACGCACTTTTTTTCCGCAATCGATAATTTAAAATAGTATAAGTAAGTAGTGGATATTACGACTTTTTTGAGATCCTCTGTTCAAAAATAATTTATTTGAATAATTGTCAAATAGCCGGAGGCTTAATACTCCACGATATTTTTTTTTATTATCCACTACACGTTAGCCCTTGACTGCGATCTAAGGGCGCCTTCAAATTTGCCGCAAAGTGCCGCGCGGAAGCAGCGCGGCTGCAGCGCTGCGGTCGCGCTGCTTTGTAAATCCATATAAATAAAAAACACGCGACTGCAGCGCTACACCCGCGCTGCGGCCGCGCATCAGTTCATCGATCGACTAGTGACGGGACTGCGCACGTATTTTTGTTCAAGTCTAAACATGAACGAAAATCAGGTAGAAGAATTTATCGATGAGGTTGAGAGTCGTCCAGCAATATGGGATTCGAAGTCCGACAAGTACAGCAATAAAATCGAAAAGAAAAAGACTTGGGAAGAAATATGCATTAAATTTATTGACAATTTCACAAACAAGACTCCAAGTGAAAAAAAATGAAGCATGTAAGTATAATATTATGTATTGTTAACACAACTACTTTATATTTTCGTTGTTTCGTATTAAGTAATAGTAACACAGAGCAGTGTTTCTTCGGCAGAGTCCATCGTGAAAATAAATATAGGTACAACCCTATGATGTTCGAACCTCGCGACAGGCGCGCGGCAGCAGCGCTGCAGCCGCGCTGTGGCCGCGCTACGCTTTGCGGCAAATTTGAAAGCGCCCTAAGATGGCAGCGGGCTAACCCATTAGGGGCATGTAAGTTAATTATTAAACCCATACCCCTATTCGGTTTCTACACGGCATCGTACCGGAACGCTAAATCGCTTAGCGGCACGTCCTTGCCGGTAGGGTGGTAACTAGCCACGGCCGAAGCCTCCCACCAGGCCAGACCAGGGCAAATTTAGAAATTGCAAATTTCCAAACCCTGCCGGGGTTCGAACCCGGGACCTCCGCACGTTAAGGCAATCAGCGCTCAACACTGCGCCACGGAGGTCGTCAAAAATCAAAAATAAAAAACATATCCCATGGACATTACATGAACAGTCTAATTTCTATAAATACCAGTAGCACAGATATTTTAGTACACAGTCAGGTGTCCAGAATGTTCGCAATTTATGATCCGTATTTGATTTCGCCTCGTCAAAAGATACCGATCGCAGCTTTACGGCGTTTATGACCTTCGTGGTAAAATCGCGATATCAAGATTAGTTGGTGTCTTTCATACACTTTGGCTTTACTGCTTATTGCGTGCTTTTACGGTACTCTATATTATAAAGGGTTTAGGAAATGTCGTGTCACGAATCTCTGAACATCAGTGAGGCATCGTTGAGAGTGATTTGGAAGATTTGTGTGGTGTGGTGCGGTGCCGGTGCGAATTGCTGGGTGGTGGGTGTTCGCATGCTATTGGTGAAGGACACGCACTGTACCACATAGATTGGTCTGCTGTGGCGGATTATAGCGAATTAAACTTCTCGTTCATTCGTTATCAGTGAGGCAATAAAAACGAAAACTAGGGACTGGACAGGAAAAAACATCGAAAGGAATGACGTGTTCTCTTGTCGCGCTTGTATGTGCGTTATATCAAACTGATATTATAAATGCGAAAGTGTGTTTGTTTGTTGGTTTCTCCTTGAATCATGAAGCAACGGAGCAACGGATCGTCGTGATTTTTGGCATAGGTATAGTTGAGCACCTGGAGAGTGACATAGGCTTATTGGTCCTTCCCGGGATACAATCTAACCCTGTAAAAAAGTTAATCACAATCGGTTGAATAGATGAGCCGTGAAAAGGTAACAGACAGATAGATACTTTGTAATTATAATATTACTTAGTATGTATTAGTTTATGGATTAAAAGTGACACATTCACTGATATATGTACTTAATTTTTTTTTTAAAATTTATTCATTTTATGAAATGCACAAACAAATAGGTAGTGTAGTGTACCTATACCTACATTACTACACTACTTTTGTTTCTCTACTTACTACATTTTGTTTCTCGCCAAACTACACACGTAGGTACCTAGTTTGTTGGCGAGTTTGCGCTCTACGTCATACTATGCCGTGCATTTATTTAGATTATTAGTTGTTATCTATATATATATAAATCTCGTGTCACAATGTTTGTCCTCAATGGACTTCTAAACCACTTAACCGATTATAATAAAATTCGCACACCATGTGCAGTTCGATCTAACTTGAGAGATAGGATAGTTTATATTATATAGATTAGGATTATTAGTACCTACTACCCGTGCGAAGCCGGGGCGGATCGCTAGTCTATATATATATAAATCTCGTGTCACAATGTTTGTCCTCAATGGACTTCTAAACCACTTAACCGATTATAATAAAATTCGCACACCATGTGCAGTTCGATCTAACTTGAGAGATAGGGTAGTTTATATTATATAGATTAGGATTATTAGTACTACCCGTGCGAAGCCGGGGCGGATCGCTAGTATATTATATAATATTTATTTACTTATAGAATGTTATAGTCAATCAGTGAAGGAGTCGTTAACAAAAACTTCCTTTAGCTTTTCTTTAAGGACTCCTTCACTGACTTTTTTACCTACTCTTAACCATTAAATAACTTAGGTAAGTACTAAGTAACTATTTAATATAACATGGATTAATACAAACTCATACAAATTACAAATAATATTTGCCGTTACGTGCCGCGCCGCTTCGCGCATCTCAAGTGGGACTGAACCTTAAAACATAGGTAGGTAGGTACACTGAAACAATATCACATCCCATCTATATTCTAAGGGGCATCGGACTTTTCCATTCACCAAGTCTACAATATTTAAAGGACTTCAAAACTCAAAATGGATTCAGTTTTGAAAGTTTTATTGTCACGTGCTCTATAAATAAGGGAACAATAAAAATGTGATTGGACTTTTACGGAGTCATAAATAAATTATTATGATTCAGCGAAAACCGCATAAAACATCTCAGTTATTTAAAGATTAATATATTCTACTAAACATATCAAATTAAATCTAAACTATGAAATGCATTAATTAATATCTAAATTAAAAACAAACGAAAAAATTTGCAGTCATAGGGACTGCCGATAGAAGTGAAAATGAATATTAATTTTTTTTTTTATATAAAGCTTAACACTAAGGCATTAAAGTTTAATTACGAATGTAGTATTTATATTTAAGACTTTTTGTCTTCATAACAACGCGAGCATGTCGGTCACGCGAATCCACAAGTTTACACCCTACCAAAAAGTGCTCAACGTGGCTAAAGAAGTTTTCACTTCAAAAACTAAAAAATTTGCGCACTTTTTCATCTTGTTCAAATTATTGGAGCTTAAATTTTATTTTTTTCCACTACACTTAGCCCTTGATCTCATCTGATGGTTGCATCTCGTAGCTTAAGTTTTAAGATAGGTACCGTTATTATTTACGTATCACCATCAAATTTCATAGTGTACAGTGTACCAATCCATACTAATATTATAAATGTGTGTCTGTCTGTCTGTCTGTCTGCTACGCTTTCCCGGCCTATCTTTTCAACCGATTTTGCTGAAATATGGTATAGAGGTAGGTAACATCCCGAGAAAGGACATAGGCTACTTTTTATCCCGGAAAATTAAGGAGTTCCCGCGGGAATCAAAAAACCTCAATCCACGCGGATGAAGTCGCGGGCATCATCTAGTTTTAAAGAAATAACTTGAGCTTGAATACAGGTGAAGGTCTTATAGGACAGTGGACACTTACCAAAAAAATGAGTAAAAACGTAGATAGGGCGATAGTAGGTACCTACAGGAAAAACAAACTACGAATAACACATTCTATTCCATATCCCAGACTAATTTCCAACTTATACAAAGTTTTTGGAAAGTAGCGTTAATATTAAAGGGTCGAAGTCCCTTTTTAGGTCTGAAAAAATAGCACACTACATCCAAAAAGTTTAACACTTATATAGGGTTGCCCCTTATACTAGGAAATTAACAGTTTACTTTTGATTTTAAGGGTTTATAGAAGGTTGTATCAGAAACTTATGAAAAAAGTTATGTAAAATGTTCTTGGTAAAATTAGAGCAGTAGGTATTTAGACAAGATTCCACCATTAACACACATTTTCGAAATAATATAGAAAATTATATCAAGGTTCTTTAATATGTGTTTATTGTTCAAGAACGCGGACGCCAATTTACTATGTAAGATAATATGATTTTGGCACTTCTGTTCTCTTGAATGCGAAGACAAATAAAAGTATAATCATTATTTAAGTCAGGTACTTACCTAGTCAGTATGTTTTTTCTAAACTTTGTAAAAAAAATGTTTTCGTACAATGACTGCTTTGTTAGTGAAATCCTTATTATTCATAGGGACAACCCTATATAGAATATTAGATTGTATTTCTTCCATACTTTTTCTATTCTATTTTATGGTCCAAGTTACATTTTAATAAGGCTACGTGCGAGTACCTACGTGATCGATTTTCTTTTGTCATACTCATAGCAAAAAAAAACATAATTACGAATGGTAAATGCACGGAATAGAGATGTACTACTTTTCTGTTTTGTTGAGAAATGGTATATTTTTATTATTTTTAGATACCATCGATATTCGATAAGGTAGTTTTCTCGTATGTCTCGTGTGTAGGTATCTTTCTCACATTTTTAAAAACTTACTTCAGGGTTTCCGAAAAAATTGTGAAACGACACAATATTTTTAATCAATAAATTTCACTTATGAACAGTTGAGCACCCATAATTTTTTTTAAATTACAAGTTAGCCTTTTTGATGATGCAATGTAAGATAATAGCGGGCTAACCTATTGGGGGTATGGCAGTTATAATATTAAACCCGTTCTCCTAATCGGTCTCTTCTCGGCATCTAAGAAATTTATGAAATTTATTTATTTTATTTTTCTGTACACTGTAACAAAAATTTTGCATCTTATTTCTAAAGAACGATGACGGCTAAAAAAGTATAAACCGCGTTTCAGCCGTCAACGCCCACCTCCGAAACAGTTATACAGTAATCCAATAAGTACTATTATCTAAAATTAAAACTTTATATTATGTACAAGAACAATTTACATTAAAATAAAACTGAAAGCGTGAAACATGGCACGTGTGTGTGTGTGTGTGTGTGTGTGTGTGTGCGTGTGTGTGTGTGTGTGAGTGTGCGTGTGTGTGTTTGTTTGTGTAGTAAGAGAATGTACCAATTATTTGACTATTTTTAATAGTTTTTTCTCTTCGTAGGAGAGTGATTGAAGCCAACTGGAACACTTGGATTTACAGGAAAATGTATACAGGCATTATATCGGAACCATAAGGTAAACCATAACCAACCAACAATTTTACCTAACAACCTATGCCTAAATTTTAACCAACCATAACCATATTGAACCGAAATACTGACCAAAGGTGTTGATGATGATCATTTTATTTTATACACTACAAATTAGCCCTTGACTGCGATATCGCCTGATGGTAAGAAAGCGAGTTATGTAAGTACTTAATTTGTACTCACCGGTAAGTAGGTACTATAAATTACTGTCAGTACTCTACTTTTTAAGCATTCTGGGTTGAATTCCGTTAAAAGTTTTTCAGGCTGCAAGCAAGCTTACTTATTTTAACTCTTTTTGAACAATTTTTTTTTAAATAAGTAAAATTAAACAATCTTTTTATTAAACAATTTTTTTTAAGTTTCAAATTCATGATCCCACCGCGCTCGAGGTCGAAAACGGGCTTCGAATATAATTGCGATATTAGCGTCATAAAACGGAACCGCTATCTTAATTCACAAGTCTAGCTTTTGCGAATCGCGCTACCGGATAGCGTTGTTTCTTTTTATTATACCTAGATCTTATAACTTAAGGAAATCCTTAACAAGATCATAAATTGTTCCTCCTTCCAACTATAGGGCCTTTGAAACATGAAGCCGCCGATATACCTTAAATCAACGTAACAGGAACCTGTGGGATGGGCATATAAATTAGGGTCATTTTGAAGAGCCCTTTGGACTAAGGGCCGGTAGTTCAAGCACATTAGTACGAACGAGAGAGAAGGTACAACTACGATAAGGATTATCTACTCTATTGAGGATTTTTGGTTCCCACGGGAACTCCTTAATTTTTCGGGATATAAAGATATATGTGTTATTCCAGACTATCATCTATCTCTGTACCAAATTTCATCCAGATCTGTTCGCTAATCTTTCGCCGTGGCCGAAATTCGGTCGTGAGGACATTACGCGCGCAAAAAAATACGCTGGTCTGAAAACGCCCTAAAAGTCCCAGCTGTTTATACAAAACTTTCGCACGAGTTTTACGTGAACTCTACGTGTAGAGCAAGGGTTTCCTAAGAAAGCGATGTCCTCACAAAGCGGCCGCATATATCGTAGGAACTGACAGCTTGTCTGTAAAAACAAGACGGTGTGTTGTTATACCTATAGCGAGTGTGTTATGTGTTGTGTTTATGGTGTGTGCTCCATGGCGCAGTGTTGAGCGCTGTTGTCTTAACGTGCGGAGGTCCCGGGTTCGTGCCCCGGCAAGGTCAATTTGGGAATTTATAATTCCTGAATTTTCCATGCTCTGGCCTGGTGGGGGGGGCTTCGGCCGTGGCTAGTTACCGGCAAAGACGTGCCGCCAAGGGATTTAGCGTTTCGGTACGATGCCGTGTAGAAACCGAATAGGGGTATGGGTTTAATACTGTTAGCCCGCTACCATCTTAGACTGCATCATCACTTACCATCAGGTGAGATCGCAGTCAAGGGCTAACTTGTAGTAGATTTTTAAAAAAATGTTGTGTGCCGTGTTCGATGACTGTATACTGTATAGCTTCTAATGTTTAATGTTTAGGTGACAGCCCTCAAAGCTTCATTGCGGCCGCCATTTGTGGCATATCTTAGGAACGATTCTCATTAGCCCGAGTCTTCTAGACGCCAAATGAACCAAGTGACGTCAGACAACATTCCAATCTGAGCCCCGTCCAATCAGACGTACGTGACAGAGGGCTACAACCCGCCAAGGTATATAATTATAGGTAAGGTAGGATATATGAATCCAGCCTAAGTCCAAAAAATTCTTTTGATGAGCAATAAATATACGCTTATTTGTATTCTACAGTGAACCCAGCGTTTTTCTTCAAAGCACCTACAACTTCACAAGGTCGTAAGTCGTAACTCCTTAACGACTAATTTATTTATTATTAGCTGATGCCCGCGACTTCGTCCGCGTGGTTTTAATTTTTAATTCATTCTCGCGGGAACTCCTTAATTTTCCGGGATAAAAAGTAGCCTATATCACTCTCCCAACTATACCCATGCCAAAAAAGTCGATCCGTTGCTCCGTTGCGGCGTGATTGAAGGACAAAACAACAAACGAACAAACAAACACACTTTCGCATTTATAATATTAGTATGATTTATTAGGTGAAAGAAAAGTTATGAAAACCTTATTAATAAGCACATTATTAGCACATTAAGACATACGCAAAAAGTCAACAGCACGGCTTACTTTTTCTACTTATTCAATAACTTTGCAAGGTCGTAAGCCGTAACTCCTTTACGACACGAAGTAGATTCAGTTCTGAAACAATTTTATTGATACTTGCGCCACGTGCGAACACGATCAATGTAGTAATTAGTTGGGAGAAAAGTTTTGACGACCTTATTATCGCCTTTGCACATGACACCACTTACGTCCTATAGCACGGTTTACTTTGTACTACTAAGACCGGCCACACACGGACTGCTCGAGCAGTTAGCCAGTGATCAACATACACGGAGCGCTCAAACAGTCATAATCAACAGCTTGAAGCTACCATTGATAACAGTCCATTCTGACTGCTAACTGCTCGAGCTGTGTAGAAACCGATTAGGGGCATGGGTTTACTATAACTGCTATGTCCCTAACAGGTTAGCCCGCTACCATCTTAAACTGCATCTTCACTTACCATCATGTGAAATCGCAGTCAAGGCATAACTTGTAGTGGATAAAAAAAATACCAGGCTATCACAGCTCTATAGCTATTAGATGCAGCACCTTAAAAATTGGCCACATTACGAGTCTCTAGCGACCCTGTAAATCTCCCATAACAAATAGTGTGAGTACGGAATGGTTCTGCACTCGCAATAAATAACATTCGTTAGCACTGCTTAGCTCCGAATATTATTTATTGCCGGCTAAATTTAAAACCACTGGAAGTGTTACAAAAATAACATCGTAAAATGTATGTATGATTTTTGTTTTTTGAAGTAACTGGTTTTCAAAGTTTTACACTATAAAAACCACAAATACTTACTGAAATTATAAACTAGTGGGCCCAGCAGACTTTGTCCTGCCCTGAACCTCGAACCCGATTGCATGGCCCCCTACCGGGTCCAATCATACTAATATTGTAAATGCGAAAGTGTGTTTGTTTTTTGGTTTATTGGTTTGTTTGTTTGTCCTTCAATCACACCGTAACGGAGCAACGGATTGACGTGATTTTTGGCATGGATATATAATTAAGGACCTGGAGGGTGACATATTGTTATAGACCTACATGCGTGTGGTGATGGATAGGGTTTTTAGATGCAAACTAACAATATGTAATCTTAATGAATCGACCATTTATTAAGGAAGAAACACAATAACATATAAGATATATTAAATTAATTGCAATGTAACAATATGACAACAACTAGATCCATAACCACTCGCGACCAAGGTATAGAGATAGGTCTACTTTCTGGAACACTTGCTACTCAAGGCAAATCTGAGTATCGAAAGGTTAAAGACTTTGAAGTTGCTTTAATGTAAATTCTAAAGCAGTATTGTGACGTCACTCCATTAATGGCGGAAAACCACGCGTATAGACTGCCTTGCCGCGCCACAGGTTCAGCGCCATCTGTAGTCATCAAGCGGCACTAACATCGAGCGGCGCTATCATCGAGCGGCGCTCACAATATAGGCTATTTTTTATCCCGGAAAATTAAGGAGATCCCGCGGGAATCAAAAAAACTTAAACCACGTGGACAAAGTCGCGGGCATCACCTAATTGTGAATATAAACCATCCCGGGGTCCACACAAACACACACAAAAAAAAACATCAAAATCTGAAGTGATACGCTTACGAGTACATACATTCGGCAATTGATTTTTATTTATATAAATAGATGCGAAAGTGTGTTTGTTTGTCCTTCAAACAACAATCGACTGACGTGTGTTTTTGCATAGGTGAGTAAGTATAGTTTAATTTTCTTTAGCATATTAGATTGCACGCCATGTTTGGTAGTACACTGTTTTCAAAAACATTGTAAGAACTCTTCACGTGTATTTTTGCAATAAAGAAATATCTTATGTTATCTTATCTTAACGGTGACCGTAAACATCGTGAATATACTTGGATGCTTGAGAATAATTCTCTATGATGTTACCTAAGGTAAAAGTCTGCTAATCTGCACTTCGCTAGCGTGGTGGACATTGGGCCTAAACCCTTCTCATTCAGAGAGGAGACTCGCGCTCAGCAGTGGATTGATGGGTTAATGATGCTGATGAAAATCTTTTTTAGTAAAATGAAATAAGTGATAGAAGCAGGCGTTACTTTGCAGAAGTCCATGATAATGAGAGAAGTAGAACTTTAATTCGCTATAATCCGCCACAGTAAGTAAATCTATGTGGTACAGTATGTATCTTGCGATATTCACCACACCACATTAATCTTCCAGATTATTCTCAACGTACGTTTCACTCCGACACCGGCGCATCTTCAGGAGATGTTGACTCGACAATGCTCGGTTGTAAAGCTAAACACCACATAGATTTACTTACTGTGGCGGATTATAGCAAATTAAAGTTCTACTCCTTTCATTATCATGGACTTCCGCAAAGTAACGCCTGCTTCTATCACTTATTTCATTTTACTAATTTTACTAAGACTTTCATTTTAACGAAAGAAAGAGAAACAATAGACTGAGATTGAGAAGAAGAATAGAAGAAGTATTTCATGGAGCGGGACGCCAGAATATCTGCACTCACGTATTTATATTTGAGAAATAAATTAGTTTTCTAGATTTTTCCCACACAAACGCCTACATAACTATCACGCAAATCGCTAAATTGCAATAAATATTCATTAGTATGACTCCGTTTTCCTGTTAACGTACAGAACCCTAGGAAAGTACACACGATATTTTATTATCACCTTTTTTCGAACACTGCGTCCGGCCAGCAACCGACATTATATATAGTGAGAGATTCAATTTAACCGAGCTTAGTGATGTAACACAGTTCAGATGTCGATAAAATATTATAAAAAATACAGCGGGAACCTACTTAACTAGCCTCTTGCATGAATTTTAGAAGGAAAGAAAATTTATCCATAATGTAGTGTCATGAACAAACACAATTGTACCTAATTCAATGTTTTCTTTGTATGTGTCACCACCTAGAATGAGTTTACATTACAGCCCTGCATCATAAAGTAATATGTAAGTATATGATAATATGATAATACTAGCTGATGCCCGCGACTTAGTCCGCGTGGATTAAGGTTTTTGGTTCCCGCAGGAACTCTTTAATTTTCCAGGATAAATATAATATATATAGCCTATATGCTAATCCAGACTATAATCTATCTCTGTGTCAAATTTCATGCAGATCCGTTCAGTCGTTCTGGCGTGATTAAGTAACAAACATCCATCCATACATCTATCCATCCAAACTTTCGCATTTATAATATTAGTATATAGTATATTATAGTATATTAGTATAATATATTGAGCGCTGATTTCAGCTTCGACTTAACTATAACGTCAGCCGCGTGACGTCCCAGCAGTTTTAGTTAAGAGAACCTTGTTCTACTTGAGATTGCATTGATTGTTTTTACAAAATTCAAATAAAATCTTTAGAGCTAAATTAGGCTGCTTTATCTTAGCACTGAGATAAACATTACGCGTAGTTGTAGTCAAACAAAAAAGGTTTCACGTACTTAATGAATATTATCCATACTAATACGTATTATTTATTCTTCAACTGTTTTAAAACTTACCTAACCAAGCCTAAATCTTTGCAACAAGGGTAGTTGCAGAAAAAGATTCTTCTATATTTTTATATCGATATTTTTTTAAAGTACGTCCTCATCCCTAATGCTTAGAGGTCATTGGGATTGCCCGCCCAAAGCTATTTTTCTCAATCGCTAAGCTTTTCCGAGTATAAAGGCGGAATTGTTCCGCGTTGGTTTAATATGTCCTTCTTATGTCTCGATTGATTGTAGCAGTTAAAACACGTTAGTTACTAGTATTTATTTAATCATTCGGTCCTAAATTTTGACTGTTTTTATAGTTTTTCGCTTTTATTACGAAAATTATTGTTCTTACTGAAAAAAAAACTTGCGTCTTTACAAGCAGGCAAAAATTCCTTTTTCTATCCAAACAAAAACTTTCTCCTTTCGTTATCAATCATTTTCGATTTTTACGCTTTTGAATGTCGCCTTTAGTACGTCCGTCACGTTTAGTAGAGTGCATGGCAGGATCGCGGGTTATTTAAGAGACAAACATACCAAAAATACCTGACTCTATGAACTGAGTCAAGCCAGAAAAGTCATAAATTTTGACTTTTGTATTAATCGCTTATAACTCGAAAACTATTGGTAGGTAGATATTCTACAAAAAAACCTTTTTTTCAATTCGTTTACTCTACCCCGTGTTATAGGACTCAATCACCGGATTAGATATCCCATGGTGATTATAATAAACTCTTGGAAGTTATGCTAATGAAACACTTACATGGAAAATTTTAACCCTTGTTGTACTTTTTAATTAGGTTTTCTTTATAAGATCAGCTAGTTAGGGATCTAATTTTTTTGAAAATAAAATATCAGCGAGTAACATTGGCTATATTTTATTTTCATCATGTAGCTTTCTATAGGTGAAAGAATTTTTAAAATCTGTTGAGTAGTTTTTGAGTTTTTCCATTACTAACAAACAATCAAAGAAATGCATGCGTGTATTTATAGGTTTTTGAAAAGCCCGTCGAAACTGTCTGTTTTTCCGGGTAGCCTGTCACTCCCCAGGTTTATAACTATATCCATGCAAAAGGCACGTTGATTCGTAGTTTTTCGCATTTCGCACTTTCGCATTTTGTACCTATATAATTACTTTTCATGCCACTAGTTAAGTAACAAATTGCTTCAGCGACATAATATATCGTAGGTAGGTACAATATATTATGTCGCTGAATCGCTTACTCTATTATTCAAAATAGATAAGTGAAACCAGAGTAACAAACTACCTAAAGCAAAAATCACCGTTTTAACCAAGAAAATGGTAATTTCGCTAACATTGTTTGTCTTGGCTGACGTTGACGGATCGTTCCCAAACTGCATTTAATAAAGGCTGTGGGGAAGCGAAGAATAAACAGAATCTACTATCCATGTTGTTTTGTAAGGGTTTATCAACAAACGAGACATGTTCTAGGGGAAAATTCAAATTTTTCGATCGACCAAGCTGCCGGCTGGATAGTGACTACCTACTGACGATTTTGTACATCCTATCTTATCTTAAAGCTTACCAAAGATTAGATTAGATTATATTAGATTAGATTTTGAATTTTTTTTTTTTGAAGATTAGATTAGATTTAGCTTACCAAAAGTTGGCACGGATATAGCTCGAAAAGTTGCATAATCGTAAAAGTATCATAATAATACCCCCATCCTGGAAAACGACATTATTAAGATGCGTTTATCCCGGAAATTCAAAGTTCCCACGGTATTTATAAAAATCTCAAATACACGGAAACATAATTTATTATAAATGGGAAGTATGTTTGTCTATCTGTTACATTTTTACGATTCAAGCTTTTTCCGAACCGGTAGTAGAGTCAAAACATGACGTAACATAAGAGACACCTGTATGTCCTATACCTACATGTTTTAAATAAATAAATTGAAATCAATTCTTCAACGATCTTGAAGAATGTTCGCAAAGAATAATCAAAGAATACTGTCTAATTAGGTGTGCCATAAATAAAAGTCTAGAAACCAGCTAGTAAGAGTACAAAACAAAATCAGGCCAAAAAAATATTACCATGTACTTACTTAAAGAAATATTTGTAAAAAACAAACGAAGGTAAACTTCCTGTTACATTTCAAATAAACACAAAAATCTTAATTAACTTAATGCTTTATAGTATACGAGCTTGTAAACGATTTGTTTAAAGTGTTTTGTTTTATACTTACACAGTACATAGTAGGTACAGTGGGGCTGATTCTGTGTAACATAATCTCTAAACTAAAGTGGCAGCTTTAAATCTAGTTCTGTCCCTTTCCGTAGGGAGTATTATGAAAGGGTTAGGGATATTTGTAATGCTCTAATTTTAGTTTAGTTTAGAGATTGTGCACTACAGAATCAGCCTCAGTGTCGACATTAATATTCGCTTAATTTAATTACTGTGCAAATGCTGCTCTCACTTTTGCTATGTTGATCCTTTGCGCAGAAAAATTAAAGCCGTTCTGCCACTCCTTGATATACATTTTATATCAGCTCTCGGACTATACTGCAAGACTGTTTTTATGTCAATCCATAACGCATATAATGCCCACTCTACACACGCACCGTCAATGTATGTGACCTTCGCTAAACATGATTTTAATAGATCTCGCTAAGTTATTTTGCTTTAGAATAAAATCTCTGAAAATGTCGATTTGGAGTTATTTGTTTTATTAAAGGTGCGATTAGTCAGTTAGTAGACCTAATCCGTAAAAGCTGCATCAATCATTGTTACAATCTCAATTGATATGATTGGTTGAACTTAAGCACAAGGATATAACAAACTAGCTACTACTCAATACTAGAGGGTGACAAAAAAATTGAACAAAATACGGCACTAAGGGACATTGAAATTATAATACTTAGATAAAAAAACACAACCATGGAAGATATGATGAAAATACTCAAGGAGATACAGGCAGACATACAATGCCATAAACAGGAAATGGCAAAGGTTCAAGATAAGTTGCAAACACTAAATGAAAATATAAACCAAAAACTTGAAAATGTTGAGCATAAAACCAAAAACCTGGAAGAAAAATTGGAAAAACAGCAGACTTTATTAGACAGAGTAGAACAACAATTAAAAAAGAGAAATATTGTGTTTTTTGGACTCGAAGAAAAAGAAAAGCAGTACAAAGAACTAGAGGAAATGGTGTTAGACACATTGAATAAAACTATGAAAATAGACTGTGATAAAAGAGATATAGAGTTAGTGAGAAGGATTGGGAGAAGGAATGGAAACACACGGCCGGTTGTGATGACTGCCGCTACAATGGGCCTAAAGATACAGATTCTAAGAAATAAACTTTTTTTAAAAGATACAACAATATATCTAAAGGAGGACTACACACCCAAAGTTCTGCAAAAAAGAAAAGAACTACAAAAGGAATTGTTGACCAGAAGAGAACAAGGGGAAAAGGTGGTAATGAAATATGATAAAATCATCTCACTAGACAACAAAAGCCCTGAAATAAAGAAACAGACAACTAAACAAGCTTATCCTAAAATGAATAATAAAAGAAAACAGAATAATTCCCCTGAAAATGCACCACAGAAACAGGGTTTATCTAGCAATATTTCCAAAAAGAACAAATTTAATATGGAAACATACTTTAATTCCAAACCTACCTCATCAAACTCCGTAACACCACCACTTAAAACGGCCCAACGGGAGGTGCAAAACTCTACAACATCTCACCAGAACTAGCAACGAACGGCCTCTCTCCTACATACTAGTACATACGAAAATAATTCAACCAACAGACAAGTTGAAATAACGCAAGACTGCGTGAAACCACAGCTCTCAGAACGGTTGGTCACCGAGAGAGCTTCTGATGACCATCACCCCCCCAAAAATCAACTCATTAAAACAAGTAAGAATATATACTTAAATATTTTAACACTGAACACACGGACTCTGCAAAATAATGAAAGACTCCTAGAGCTGGATGAAGCTCTAAGCAAGATAAACTGGGATATTATTGGACTTTGTGAGACTAGAAGATTTGGAGAGGATATCACTGTATATAACGACTATATTCTCTACCACTTTGGCGAAACAAAGGGGCTATACGGTGTTGGTTTCTGTGTTCACAAGAGATGGAAAAATAACATCATTCAATTCAGAGGAATCTCAGGGAGAATAGCAACACTCACATTTAAAATCTCAAATAAAGAAGTATTAGAAATAATCCAGGTTTATGCTCCGACAGAACAAGCCTTGGAAGATATATCCAATAATTTTTATCAAGATCTGGAAGAAATTACAACAAAATTAGACAAAAAAGGTATTAATCATAGGTGATTTTAATGCCAGAATTGGTCAGAGGAGAGAATTTGAGCATTCAGTGATAGGACCATACTCTACAAATACAAGAACAACAAATGGTCAACGACTTATAGATTTTTGTGCGGAGCATAACCTGAAAATTCTCAATACTTTTTTCAAGAAAAGAGCCAACCGTAAATGGACTTGATTATCACCAGATTCTAATACTAAAGCGGAAATAGACTTTATTATTGCTAGGGATGTCTCGAGGTACCATGATGTCAGTGTAATAAATAAATTCGAATTCTACTCTGACCACCGGATACTGAGATGTAAGATGAAGATAAAGTATAAAGCAAAGAGAGATTTTCACAACACTAAAAGAACATTTAATTCATTTAATAACAACTGCAAAAACAAACTCTATCAGGCTGAATTGCAGGGCTCAGAACAAATAACACTACAGAAGCATCTCACAATTCAAGAAAATTACACTAAATTATTAGCTCACATCAAAGAATCGGCCAAATTACACCTTACAGACCCCGAAGCAAAGAACTCTATTCTGTCAACAGAAACTTTACAAAAAATTGAAGGAAGGGCCTCATTAAGCGTTCGCCCAAATAAATCAGACAGTGAGAAGAATGAGCTTAAGGTACTGAATATAACAGTTAAAAGATTGATACGAAGAGATATAAGAAGAGCCTTGAATAATAGCATAGAACTCTTTACCAAAACAAATGCATCTATATCTAAGCTTGAGAGACACCTGAGTTCGGGAAAAACGTGGATTCCCCATTTAAAAAAAATAACTAACTCTAACAGCAGGACAATACGAGCCAGATCAGACATAGTAAATGAAGCCACCTCTTTCTACTCTGAACTATATAGGAGTCGGTTACAAATGGAACAGAGAACTGCTCTTACCCCACCAACGGATAACCAGGACCCAATCCCGGCAATAATTCCAATAGAGGTAGAAAACGCTATAAAATGTCAACAAAATAATAAATCAGTGGGTCCCGAAGGAATACCAAGTGAATTACTAAAGATTGGAATAAACCAGTTATGTAGAGTACTCACAGATCTTTTCAATGAAATTCTAGACCAAGAAATCGTCCCTGAGGAATGGCTTAACTCCACTATCATTTTACTATTCAAAAAGGGAAACATTAATGACATCAACAATTACCGACCAATTACATTGACCAGCAATATCTACAAAGTATTTGCCAAAATATTATTAATGCGCCTAACACCCATACTAGACTCTCGACAACCTTCTGAGCAGGCAGGATTCCGTCGAGGCTATAGTACATGCGACCACCTCCATACCATGCAACAGCTAATAGAGAAAGTGCAAGAGTACAAACAACCACTCTATATCGCCTTTATCGACTTTACCAAAGCCTTCGACTCTATTGAACACTGCTACCTTTGGAAAGCACTACATAGAGATGGCATACCACATAAATATATCAGGATATTCCAGTACATATACAAAAATAGCACAGTTAGGATCCAACTGGACAAACTAGGTCAACAGTTGAAAATAGAAAGAGGAATAAAGCAGGGAGACTGTCTATCACCAAAATTTTTCAACTCTGTGCTGGAATATATATTTTCACAGCTAGAGTGGCAAAATAAAGGCATTAAAATAAATGGAAGACACCTAAGCAATATAAGATTTGCAGATGACATAGCAATCTTCAGCAACAAGGAAAAAGAGCTACAGGAAATGCTGGATGAATTAAATTATCACTGTTGTAAAGTGGGCCTGTATATGAACAAGAGCAAAACCAAAACGATGTCTAATACAGGCTGCCCAGTCTCAATAAGCCTAGACAATAGCATTATTGAAACAGTAGAAAGCTTTACCTACCTAGGAAAAATAGTATCTTTTAGTAAATTCGCACAAAGAGACGAACTTAATAAAAGAATCCTAAATGCCTGGAAAGCGATATTGGAGCCTTAAATACATATTTAAAAACAGGAAAATATCATTGAATATAAAAAGTAAGGTGCTTAACACATGCATACTTCCAATTTTGACGTATGGGGCACAGACCTGGGCCCTAAACAAGACCGAAATGAAAAAAGTAAAAATTACACAGAGGAAAATGGAGCGAAGTATGTTAGGAGTGAGGCTCATTGAGAGAATAAAGAAAAAAGATATAAGAGACAAGACAAAAGTGATAGATGTTATGAGAATGGTGCGAAAATTAAAATGGACATGGGCTGGCCACATCATGCGACAGGCAGATGACCGGTGGACTAGGGAAACCACAGTATGGTGCCCACGCTTCATTGCGCGACGTCGAGGCAGACCACATACACGTTGGCGCACAGATATGGAGGATTTCGACGGGCTCGGAGTGCTATGGACACGTTTAGCAAGAGAAAAAACCGTGTGGAAGAAAAGGGGGGAGGCCTTTGCCCGCTTATGGGATGACCTCTAAATATTTGAAGGACATCGATTATAATATTTAAAAAAAAAAAAATAATAATAATAATAATAATAATAATATTGGATTGGATAAAACGAAAAAAAAAAAAAAAAAAATATTAAAAAAAAAAAAAAAATGACACGTTATAATATATGGTTTTAGAGGTAGGCTAAAATAAATAAATAAATAAAGTATTCTAGCTAAGACAATAGAGTTTGGTCGATTGCGAAAGAGAGCCAATCAGAGGTGATAGCGGTCGTTACACAGTTGCAATAGTTTTTCTTTAATATAAGGCCTCTAGATAAATCTGAGGCCCAATTGTCTAGGCAAATCGTAATCATTTGACAGCTAAAAACGTATTACACGAACTGTTTAAGGAGTTCATACATGCTTTTTGATGTGCAGGCATCTATGAACTCCTTAAACAGGTCGAATTGTCCGTTTGACAAATGATTACGATTACGATTTCCTTACACAATCGGGGGGCTGTTTTGCTGACCATCCCACGTAATTTTGTCATGAACAAAACCAACATCGAATGGGAAACATTGCGATACTTTGGAGAGTATGTTTGTCTCTCAGGAGAGTGTTCTTAGGAACTTCATTACCTTATCCCTTCTTCACCGTTTGACCACAGAACTGCGAGAAACCGTGAGTGTTGGCATCCTTATGTGGTCGACGTCCCATCTACTCGTACAGAACGTTATTGTCAAACATTTCTGATATGCACCGCCTAGGTTTGAAACGCCCTTTCGGCGTCCGTGTTTCCTACCACGTATGACTTAAGTACCTTCAAGGCTAGAGTGATCGGTATTTTCTAGGCAAGCACCGATACCGATATCAACCGATACGTAAAAACCGATAGGGGTGTGGGTTTAATATAACTGCCGTACCCCTAACAAGTTAGCCCGCTACCATCTTAGACTGCATCGTCATTTACCATCAGGACCACCAAGGTCTAAACTAGACCTCATCTTTTTATAGTCCGTCAAACTATTTTGACCCGGTGGCCAACATTGGAAACTTTTATGCCTGTTAAGTTTTTTTTTTTAATTTTATTTTTCATATATTGCTAGCGACGCTGACGCCGGGTCAAATAAGTTTGTGCTATATACAAAATCAAAGGCCACAACGCTATTTACACAATAATTGTTTGGCAGCGCTCGCGGACATTTGCGAGTCGACGTGTAGAAGAGGCAAAATAAAAAATGTCTCGCTGCAATAATTATATTGTACTTAATACTTATCGTCAGCACCGATCGCTTTTTATGCGCTTTTAAGCCAGTAAGTTCCTGCTTAGTCTACATTAAGATTGTATCGACATGGTCGTGGGTTTGACTTAATGGGGCCCATTTTCTAGCTTATTTGCATGCTCTGATTTAATCGTTAAGGTCTGGGTATAGCAATAGTAAGTGTCGTGGTGTTGGACAGGGCACATACACGGGTTATTTTGGTAGACATCACTAATCACCATTACATTTAGCCTTGTGGTAGCTAAGACGGTTGAGGAACGTCTATAGTCTATACCTACTAAATACATAAGTGGGGAACATTATAGTGCACAATTGTATGGTCAAACACAGCTGGTGCACTCTGTTCCTTTACTCTCATAGCCCGATGGGACGGAAAATCCGACACGACTGGAGAGAGATCAGGCGCAGGACCGACAACTTTACGTGCTCTCCGAGGCACGGGGTTGAAACACCGCCAGCTTTCAACTCCAGGCTAGTACCTACTGAGAATTTCTTGTCAGAAAAACCCAATACTTTGTTATGGCCCAACCCGGGACTGGAACCCGGGACCTCGTCAGCCGCAGCTGAACATGCGCATGCATAGCATGCGCATGACATGCATAACATGTGCATAGCATGCATGGTTATAGCTTTTAGGTATAACCAGAAACCACTGACTAGAAAATAAAACTAGGACTATAAAATGGAGTCACACAAAAAGTTGAAATTCAAATATTACAGCATGAAAGTAGCTGGCAGAAGATAAAACCTACTCAATATGTTAAAGCATGTTCGAAGTTTATATCCAATTTATTCTCATGTTGAATACTTATAGTTTCCTCACGTTAGTCTAAGGCTAAGCACCCACCTTAAAGTATTACTGATTCTAGTAACAATCTACTATTGCATCCCAACATGTTTGTAAATGTAACTAAAAGTTTTTATGTTTATGAGCTTGGATCCTTCTCCGCTCTTATTTTTTTTTTAAACCCATTACAAGCTAGCCCTTGACTGCGATCTCACCTGATGTGTCAAGTGATTATGCAGTCTAAGATGGTAGGGGGCTAACCTGATAGGGGCATGGCAGTTATATTAAACCCATACCCCAATTCGGTTTCTACACAGCATCGTACCGGAACGCTAAATCGCTTGGCGGCACATCTTTGCCGGTAGGGTGGTAACTAGCCACGGCCGAAGCTTTCCACCAGACCATACCAGGGAAAATTCAGAAATTATAAATTCCCAAATTGACCCTGCCGGGGATCGAACCCGGGACCTCCTCACGTTAAGACAACAGCGCTCAACACTGCGCCACGGAGGTCGTAAAAATGTTTGTCGCTCTCTTTGATTGATTGGGAAAACAAAAACAAAGGTTCTAATAAAAATCTTTAACATATTATTGTATTTAACGTAGCACTTAAAGAAGGCAGTGTTGATTACATTATCTTATTAACGTTGGACAAATTAAAATATTCCAATATTAATATTATGTTTAATTACAAATAAGTAACCTATTAATTTCTCTACATAATAAACTATAGTTTATTGATTGTCTGTATTTAATTGTCAATAATACTATATAGGTACATCGATGTATAAAAATTGGAATCTATAGGAACTTACAACGTATATTTCAATAATTTCCTTTATGTCTTATTAAATGCAATGATTTTATTGGCACACAAATGCCATAAACTCACTATTTAATTACGATAATGCTGGAAACACAATTAGAACACGCGAACCGACCCGATAAAGCGCGATTTGTGTTAAGACACATATAAGTTTTTAAGATAAAACTCTTTGTATTCGCATTACCAGCAGTTCCAACTTGACAAAGTGACGATCACAATTACATGATTGACGGATTTATTGCAATTAGCTTAAATTCACAGTCGCAGCTACAATGTATCATAAATTGACCTACTCGTAGTTACAACTATTATTAGATTCGTTCTAGGCCCCAGAGTCACGCTACATGGTATTGGATGTTTGGCGATCTAAAACGCGAGGCATCGGGTCGGATCTTGTGGTATAAGTATGACTCCAGATTTATACAAAACACTAAGTACATCTAGACGAAACTTTCGTTACCTTTATAGTCGTATACAAATATATTTTTGCTCTCTTGCACTGGCACACAAACAAACCTGTGTTTATCACACCTTTCGCTAACGTCTAACGTTACAGAATATACATTATTGGTCTTAACATCTAAATTTAATATTTGTATCTGTTTATTGTTCTCTGTTAAACTGACTGTTTCATCGTCAGTGCAATTGTTATGTACATCAACTTGCACATCGTTAATAGTTGCAATTTTAATACTATTACGCTTTACGGTGTCATTTTGGACTACATCGCCCAAATCATCATTAAGTTCATTCAGAGCTGCTATTATTTTCATGCTATTACGCCTTGTGTTTTCTACATTGATTATTTCACCTATTTTGACCTGTTGAACTTTTGTATCGAATACATCTTTCAATTCTTTAATTTTCTTACTATCTCTGTTAAAGAAATATTTCTGGGACGACGCTCTATTACTGTATCTTCTCCAGAATGAGTCAGATGTGTTTTGACTACTCGAAAAACCAGTTGAAGTTGTCGTATTAAAAGTATCACGTCTCTGCATGTTTGCTCTTAAATTCCTACCACACCTCATCAATTTATTTATCCTTAACAACTTTACAAATCCTTCCCTAAACTTAGACGACATTAAATTGTACAATATTGGATTAATGGCTGAATTTAAATACAACATTACTCTACAAAAATATAGAAGTATATAATAACCGTCTATGCCTAACGACAGTATTGTCTCTGGCGGAAACACGATGATCCATAAGGTCAAGGCTTTGAAGGGAAGGAGGCATATGAAGAAGGAGAGGACGACTGTACCAAGCATAAGGATCACTTGTTTTCTGTATCTCACAACATTGCCAGCGTTATTGGTGTTTTTGGTGTTTTGGGCTATTATAACAGGGTTCTCCATTAAGTTCTTTGCGATGACGCTGTAGAGGACCAGGAGTACTCCAAGGGGAATGATAAAGAAGATAGCTATGATGAGGATGAAGAACAGCGCTGACCAGAAGGTGTCGGCTTGCATGAGGCAGACAGGGACGTCGGTGCCGTCGTGGTATCTCTCGTGGGTGTACGTGGCGACACCCAGAATTGGACTGTAAAAGAAGAGAGGTATGCTATTAATGTTAATGTCTAGAAAGTTTGGCTCTTACACATAGATGAGCAAAAGGTCACTTTGTAATGTTGTTCGACCCAAGCTTGACATTTAATTAGAGGATACAACATACAATAATTATATCATTTTTATAATCGTTCATTTTACCCAATTGAGAACTAAATTTGTAAAGAATAAGCCGAAAAACCTACCGCAAGTGTAAAAACACACTACTAACAGTACATGACAAAACGTCAGCGTGAAACTCCCTTATCGTATTGGAAAGACGTTTCATCGTATCGTATCAGGCTGGTCTGTGCATCTCCATACAAAAGCGCGCGCCTCTATTTCGCGCTAAACGTTTTGTTCTGTCCTGTCAGGAGCGCGTGTCTAGCCTTTAATGGCTCACTGATAATTTAAATTGTAGAAAAGTATACTCTTTACTTTTACTGCTGTCAGTTCAAAGTATCTAAAGTTGTAGTCTCTGTTTCCGAAGATTTTCACCAAATTAAAATTAAACTAACTTTAGAGTACACTAATAGTTTTTTAAAAAAAATGGTATATATATTATCCATTATATGTATGTATTATATATAAAAGCTTTTACAAGTAAAAGTCGAACGATTTTATTACGTTTTCCTTTTACACCAATTGAATAAGCACGTATATGTAAAACGGGAGCAAAATCAGAATTACAAATACCTCGAGTTCATTAGGGGTTAATGGAAATGATCTTTTAGAGAAGAGAAAATCACTTACAGTGTAGAGTTACTTCGGTCTGTAGATGTTACACAAAATAAACAAACTGTTGTTTTAGGAAAGTCAACTGTTTGCTGAAAGTCGCGGCAAATTTGTTTTCAATTATTGAAAGAATTGTCTTTTCCAGTAGTCGGTATGCCAATATTACTAGCTTTTGCCCGCGACTTCATCCGCGTGGAATTAGATTCTTAAAAAAATCCCGTGTTACCTAAATTTGAATTCAATATCAATTTTCATGAATATTATTCAAAAATCACTTGCTTACAATATTTTATCCCATATACCCCCTATACTTTTGAATATTGTGAAGCACGTAGTTACTTCTTTATTTTTAATAAATAAATAAATAAATCGTTTATTTGCTTGAAACATGGTACAATTAAAAGATAACACATACAAAATTTGACCAAACATGTTTCGTCATTACTGACATGCAAATTTAAACATGAGTTGAAATTATTATCAAAAGTAATTCATAAAACTATTAATCAGTTAATCCACAACATAATTTTTACATGAATACTTAATAATTAATAAGAAATGTCTAAGATGTCTATAAACTCAAATGTCGTCATAAAATATAGATTAACAATTCCCAAAAATGAAATTAATAGATTTGCTAATTCATTGTAAAAATTCTTTGAGCGAGTAAAAACACTTGTCTATGAGCCATTCATGCAGCTTTCTTTTAAATACACTGAATGGTAATTCTTTTAAGTTTTCAGGCAATCTGTTATATATTTGAACAGACATACCATAACAGTTTCGGTTAAAAAGCGCAGTTCTGGATGAAGATAACAGAAGTCTATCGGGATATCTCGTATTAAAGTTTAAATATCGTATCTCTTTTTTTCACAAATAAATCAGACATATTTTTCTTGACAAAAAGGCTAACCTCGTAGATATATAAACACGGTAATGCAAGAACTTTTAATTTTGTAAACAGAGGCCTACAGGAGGCCAGGGGACCCACTCCACATACAGCTCGGATACATTTTTTTTGTGCAATAAACAGACGCTTAATGTCCACCGAATTTCCCCAAATGACAAGTCCATATCTCAACGATGAAACGACAAACGCGTGGTATGCCATTAGCGCCGTTTTCGCGCTTACTGTTTACTTGTTTTACGCTTAATTAAAAGCTAAAATACTAGTTTCGTAAATATAACTTGAAAAATTTCTTGACAAACTAACGATTTCATACAAACTTTCATTCCCTATTTAATCCCGTTTAAGGCCATCACCACTACAGCTCATTAACGTCCCACTGCTGGGCACAGGCCTCCACTCTCATAGGAGAGAGGGAATTAGAGCTTAGATCCACCACGCTGCTCCATGCGGGTTGGTGGGCTTTAATGACTATTATCATGTTAGCGATAATAACCGGGACCGACGGCTTAAAGTGTTCTCCGAAGCACGGGGGTGAAACACCGCCAACTTCCTAACTCCGGGCTAGTACTGAGAATTTCTAGTCAGAAAAACCCAACACTTAATTATGGCCCGATCCGGAACTCGAACCCGGGACCTCGTCGGCCGCAGTCGAACATGCTAACCACTAATCCCTGGCGCAGTGTTGAGCGCTGTTGTCTAAACGTGCGGAGGTCCCGGGTTCGGTCCCCGACAGGGTCAATTTGGGAATTTATAATTTCTGAATTTTCCCTGGTCTGGCCTGGTGGGAGGCTGCGGCCGTGGCTAGTTACCACCCTACCGGCAAAGACGTGCCGCCAAGCGATTTAGCGTTCCGGTACAACGTCGTGTAGAAACCGATTAAGGGTATGGGTTAATTATAACTGCCATGTCCCTAACAGGGTAGCCCGCTACCATCTTAGACTGCATCATCACTTACCATTAGGTGAGATCGCAGTCAAGGGCTGACTTGTAGTGGATTTAAAAAAAAGCAAAGCATTTTCCATACAATAATTATTCAATAAGAACACCACAATGAAGTCAACTGAACACAATGAATTACTAACCTACCTCGTTCACGATGTACTCACTGTATTAATGCTTGGCGCGAGCTTTGCGTGGGTTGCGCTAAAAATACACCGGGAAAGCAATACGGAGACTTACATCTAAGGGCCTTTACACATGGCGATATGACACGCACAGTTCAGCGGGAGTTTTATGAATGCTTCAACGGCCAACCGATTAGGCTCATTGTATAGTGCCGCAGTAGAAGCACAGCTTTATACTCACATTAGCTGATGCCGACTTCGTCCGCGTGGAATAAGTTATTTAATTCCCACGGGAACTCCTTAATTTTCCGGGATAATAGCCTATGACACTCAACTACAGTATATCTATGCAAAAAATCACGTCGATCCGAGCGGCGTTGCTGCGTGATTGCAGGACAAACAAACAAACAAGAGTTATTATTTAACTCAACGTCTATTTCATTTACCTAATATTATGTATCTAAGGCGCACTGGATTTGTTAACCTATATAAAAAGAAGATTTATTTATTTATTTTAGGTACACAATATACAGCCGAAGCCCGCCAACCCGCATTGGAGCAGCGTGGTGGGTCTAAACTCTAATTCCCTCTCTCCTATGAGAGTGGAGGCTTGTGCCCAGCAGTGGGACGTTAATGGGCTGGTGGGATACAGCCAAAGTATGCAAAAGTATACTGCCAAAAAAATATATGCGTTCGACGCGCTTCGTGTGAAAAGGCCTTAATGACGTACGTGTATGCTGTGTTGTTACAGGTGACGCTGAAAGTCTAGATTGTATGTCAAATGTAGGATTCCTTAAAGTGTGTATGTCAGTCTGCTACGCTTTCACAGTCCATCTGTTCAACCGATTTTGACGAAATTTGGTACAGAGATAGGTTACATCCCAGGGAGGACAGGTTACTTTTGATACCGGAAAATAAAAGAGTTTCTAGGGGATTTTTGAAAAACGTATACACGCGGACGGACAAAGGGGGCATCATCCATACTAATATTATAAATGCGAAAGTGTGTCTGTCTGTCTGCTTCGCTTTCACGGCCCATCTATTCGACCGATTTTGACGAAATTTGTTACAGAGATAGATAGGTTGCATCCCGGGTGGGGGGGACATAGGCTATTTTTTATCCCGGAAAATCAAAGAGTTTAGAGGGGATTTTTGAAAAACCTCGAACTTGCTTTGAATCGTCAAGTGAATCTACCTCTGATTCGGAATGTCATTTTTTAATTTTCAGTATTACAATAATTATAATTAAATAATACCATATCTATTTCGAAAAGTCAATATTCAATTCAAATTATATTGACTATACTTCACTAGTACAAGTTTGAAATGCCCTTTCTACCACCAGCAAATTATTCAGCGGTTGATCTCAACGCAATGTAGTGTGAATCATACCAATCATTTAACCCATTTTGTTCAATAAAACTCCGAATAAAAGGCTCAATACCGCTGCCATCGAACAATACTCACATATCCCATTGTTGATGGCAATTACGCACTTACGAGTTATATTATACGCAGTCACCATTATTTATGCCACGTTTTGCGTCGGTTATATTGTTGTTTTGCTTTTTATTGCTATTGGAATAAAGAGCTCCGCGCAGACGGGCCACACACCACACGCGTGGCCTGCAACCTTAATTTTGTGTTCTGTGCCTGCAACCTGAAGGTTTATTCCGTACAAACTGCATTTATCTATCTATCTCTATCGTTGTTGTGATCGGCTTAACTTATGGAATTTTTGCTGCGTAATGAATTTTGGCTCATAGTGAAAAAGTGTTAACCAGTAAGAGATAACTGCAAACGTTAACAATCAATTTAACGCAATGCTGTGAATGGTATATCACCGGTCACGCCATAAAATTTGGAAAAGAATTGGAAAAATAATTCTTTATCAGTAGAACTTTAACCTAAGAAAGCCCATGGATCTTAGGGGCCAATGCTTTCCCGAACTTTACGCTGATTGACTTACTTCTTTTGCTTATTTTGCATTATGGTTATGCCAGTATATGGTGTAGTTCCACGGATAATGCACCAGTAATTTGTTGAGTTTCCAATAATTACATTACAGCTAATTGCATTTTAAGTAGAAAAACGGATATACACTTTTAAGATAGTAAATTTTTACAGTACTTACGTAAAAAATATTAAAAAAGTTAAAATATTGTTAAACTGTAGTGGAGCGTAATCTCCTTACGAATTATTTTTGCTGTAAAATGTTTTTCGGCGACACACTATGCCGACAATAAAGACAGCAGATGACAATAATTCTATTTTGAATTCCGTCGCAAAACGAAAAGTGCAATCGGACAGACTTTCGTAGCTTGCCAGTGACGACGCGTGACCGTCGTGTGTGGCCCGTTTGCGCGAGTCCTTTAGGGCCATTATAATTATTGTATAATAGCAGAATGAAATAATAGTAAGCAATAAGTAACAGTCAGGTTTATCTAGGTCTTGCACGAAAACCATTTGCCATCGGAAATAATCCATATTCTGATGTCATTCTACTTTATCATCCAGCTAAATTAATTAGTATGTTTCTAGAATATTTAATATAGGAACGCAAATAGATATTCGCGGAGTAAATATAAAAATCTCTTGCTACGTACATAAGTACTTTCTAGTAACATCAAAGGAGGTAAGGGTTATAAGAAGGATATGATATTTTTTATAATATTGCAAAAATTACTCAAACGTTGAAACCCCTTTTTTTGTCATATTACGCAACATAAAAAAGTTATTTTTTACCTGTATAGTTATACGAGTTAAAACTAAAGTGAACGTTGTGCAATAAATTATTTAAAAGCTGTTCAAAGTTAGCTTTATAATAATTGTCGAAAGACATTTAATCAACTTTGACTTTGAAATTCCGACGTAAAGTCGAATATTAATTGATGAGTTTAATCTTATTGTCTGTCTATATATCAAAAGTTTTCGGTTGCCTCAAATGAATTGTAATGTAAGCGAACTTTGCTGGGCGGGCAAGGTCACCAATCCTATAATAGAACTTAGAGTTTTCTGACAAATTCCCTGGCTTAGTGCGCTGTCATTTCCCATACTTTAAAGCTATAATCCATAATATAGGTATTCAAAATGCGAAAGGAAGTCTGCCTTTCTGCCCGTCTGTCTATCCGTCTGTCTGCCGGTCTGTTTGCTACGCTTTCACGAATCACGACCCATCTGTTCAACTGATGACGAAATGGCGTATTACAGAGTTAGTTTGCATCCCGGAGAAGACGGAATTTTTTTTTAGTATTTTTTTCTTTTGGAAATGACGTACGTACATACATGATTACACCTGAAGTTGGTCGGTCATCGTAAAAAGCAAATTAATTAGCTAAGTAAAAATAAAAATAGGTTTTAAATAACTTTCTATATTTGTATAATATTCAATTATTAGGCTTCATGCATCAGGCTATTAAAATCTTATCTAAGATAAATATTTTAAACTTACTTATCAAACACTTTCATATACAGGTAGTCCTTTTTAAATAATATATTATTTAGAATATTTTCTTACTCCACAACAATGTCTAAATTCACAACAATGACATTTAAAAAAAATAGATGTTCTTTACAACTCAAACTTTTTTTGAATCCTAGAACTTTTCAAACTTCTACACAAATCAGTCTAGGAATGACAAATTGCTAACATAATATCTTATTCAGAAACTCCTAAGCATGACCACCAAGTTGGTAACTTGCGACAGTTTTATGAATCAACTTTCATACAATAAATTTTTCTATACAAACTATATCCATCACACGAAACTCTCTGGAAAATCATAATCTACACTCTTAGACTTCTGGAAGCCAACAACGCAATCTACTTTAATCTTTTGGTAAGAAACAAACTTTTTATTAGGGTCACCCTCAAAGCTTTTCGCTTTGGCGCTATTTATTAAAACACTACGCCTCAGCGATCCTTGGCTGCGATTAGATTGTTCGGGCTCAATATCTGATCTATTTTTCGCACTTATATTGGAATGTCTGATAAACTTTGCCGTGTCACCCCGGGACTCTTTATTATGATCACCTAAAATATCTGACACTTCAAGCATGCTTCCTTCGCTTTTCATTCTGTTAATCACTTTAGTTTTCGGGTTCGAGCAAACTGGGGCGGATTGTTGTCTTATAAATCTCTTATTTGTAAACATTCTGTTGAGGAAGCGATTCTTTGCCGTTCCATCATCTTTGCTCTCTTTGCTTTCATACTCAGTATCGCTTTTATCTAAACTGCTTCTATGTGTAAACAACTTCTTTAAGCTATTCGTTGTTCGAGTTAGGCTGCTGCTAGTCGTGGAACCGTTTGTTACAGTTCTGCGTACTCGCCTATTTTGCGTTCTCTCCGACGAACTCTTATAACAAATGCACACTTTACAAAAACCGATGCGAAATTTAGACGACATTAAGTTGTACAAAATGGGATTTATAGCCGAATTTAAGTAAAGCATAATTCTAGAAAAGTATAGCAAGTGGTACCATTTTTCTGGGCTAACATTTTCGGATATTTCCGTTGGTGAAATTATAATCCACAGGACGAGTACTCTGTATGGCATAAGACAAAGAAAGAAGCACAGGACAACAGTACCAAGCATCAAAATGACTTGCTTTCTCGCCCTAGCGTTGTAAGGGTCTACAGTTTTATTTAGGACTACTTTAGATGCAGCAGTTATTAAATTCTTAGCGATAATAGAATAGAGGACGATAAGTATAACTAAGGGTAGTAGGTATAAGAAGATGATGGTCATCACGAAGAACGTGTTTTGCCAAATGGTGACAGCCTGCGTGAGGCACTGGTAGAAGGTGCCATCTGATCTTGTGACGGTGTGCAGCTCAACTATCCCCAGGATAGGGCTGAAAAAGAAGAGAAAATAAATGATAATTCTTTGTGACTCGCATTTCAATTTCTAAATTTAGGTACGTATATACAACCTATATTACGATAGAAGTCTAATCTATCAATCTATAGCAGTGTACAGATTTTGGCTATAATAATTTGAATTATAGGTATGATATGATGTACACTCAATTAATTAACTTTCTGGGAACATTGGGTCCATGTTTGATTAATTGTGACAACCTTTATATAGACATTTCCGTGGTTTACTCTTTTCTCTTGTCTAGACATTTCCATAGGATCAAGCCTGGTTGTTAACCGATAGTTATACCATAACATACCTAACTTTTATTTTTATATATGCCAAAACCTTTCTTGTGCTTATCGTAAGAAGGCTTCAAATTGTGTGGCAGCGTAGGTGTATAATATAAACATACATGCAAACTCAATAGTCAAAATAAACTTAATTGAAACAATTTAATAAGAGGTTGAAAATATCTGTATGTGTAAAGAATACCAGTTTCATTTGAAACTTAATTGAAATATTGACAAAGGTACGAGTAGGTACTGTATACTTAGATTAGGCCAGTTTTCCTAAATGAGCTTATTATGCCAAGAAATATATTATAGGTAAGTATTACATATTAGATATAAACATTTTGTAATCAAACAATTTCAGTATCGTAAATCTAATAGTACCTACCATCTGTGAAACCTTAAAGTGGCAATATATAAATGTGTTATTATGTAAAAAGTGTACATATAAAAGTGAAAATTAAATAATAAAAATGTATAAGTGAAAGAATTGTGCGGAAAAGCTTAAATTATGTGCTTATATAAACATTGAAAGCGCTTCGTACATAACAGCTATATATAATTTGAAATATGTACGAACCTTGTTTTACAAAGGGTTCTTTTTCTTTTTTTTACGTTTAAAGCCATATAGAAACCAAATCTGACACACTTTAACGGAAAGTATTACCACTTGTTTGGTGTTACACTTTTCAATGTAACATTTTAAAAAAAATGTGTAATTAACGGTACATGACATAGTTTTATCGGAAATAGTTTTTTAATAGAACTTCAAATAGCTGACCGCCAACCTTCGTTGATCAGAGAGGCACCCGAAGAAAAAGATGAAAAAATAGAACTTTCAATAAATTTAAATCATCAATCTACCTACCGCCTGCTTACCTACTCTTCTTTAGAGCAAGAGTCTTCTTTAAGAATGAGGGGGTTATGTTAGATCGTTAGTCCACTATACGCTGGCCAAATGGCATTGGCAGACCTTAAATTTATTTGGAAACATTAAGGAAAACTATTGGGCATGCAAGTTTTCTTTTTCTTTTTTTTTTATCCACTATACAAGTTAGCCCTAGACTGCGATCTCACCTGATGGTAAGTGATGATGCAGTCTAAGATGGTAGTGGGCTAACCTGTTAGGGGCATGGCAGTTATATTAAACCTATACCCCTATTCGGTTTCTACAGGGCATCGTACCGGAACGCTAAATCGCTAGCCACTACTAGGTAACTAGCCACGGCCGAAGCCTACCACCAGGCCAGACCAGGGAAAATTCAGAAATTTTAAATTTCCAAACCCTGCCGGAGATCGAACCCGGGACCACGTTAAGGAAACAGCGCTCAACACTGCGCCACGGAGGTCGTCAAAATCTTGCGATGATTTCCTTCACAGTAAAAGCAAGTGATTTTATTGCTCGAAACTCATGTGTCTCCGCAAAGTTAGAGATGCGTCCCTAGAAAACATATAACCCTAGGGGCTAGGAGCTACCGAATAGTGGGCTGAAGTTTTACCACTATAGGCTATACTAATACTACCACTACTACTATATTTTTTCCAGTACTAGTTAGTGTTGAGGGAGTCTAACGCGTCCAAATTTTATAATATAGTTTATGGAATGGCTACAAACAGAAGTAGAAAAAACTATCTAGGTACCTACTAACAGCCCATTTACACCTTCTTTAATTTAAGGGAAAATATTTCAACGTAAATTAGCAACACTGATAGATATCGTTGAGGTTTTGTGTTTCAAGTCATCAGCAATTAATTATCATGGAAAAAAAATCTAACAGAATGAAAATATAATTTTTTGCCTATGAAACGAAATACCATCTTCCTTTTTTAATTTTTGGTAACAATTTTTACAGTGTTTCAAGACACAAGACGGCATTATTTTGAGAAACTTGTCTATACACACGTCACGTCAAAACTTCTCGACGCGTCGCATCCAACTAACTGAGAATTGTATTTGCTTTTCGTTTTGTATTCGCTTTGTTGGCGCGTCTGCCGTGTTCCGAGCGCGGTATCTGGTACTACATCTGTGCGAACGCCGTTTATAAAATTGCGTTAGAAAAATGGAGGTATTTATAAAAATTGTTAAAAACTCTCAGACCGCTGTAACTCTACATTAGGTTCTATTATTTTCAAGTTATTTTACAGTTGGCCCCATTCGCCTCTCACAATATTATCCATTCCGAAGAGTGGGCGAAATGAGAACATACCTAGCCCCTGGAAAATCTCCACTTATTCCGTGCTACGTTGATGCCATTGTACAGTTTTATTTAATTTATTTATTAATCTAATAAAATTGATGCCCGCAACTTCGTCCGCGTAGAAGTTTTTTAATTCCCGGGGGAACTCCTTAATTTTCCAGGATAAAAGGACCTTTTATACCAAATTTTATCAAAATCGGTTGAAAAAATGGGCCGTTAAAGCGTAACAGACAGATAGACAGACAGACACACTTTCGCATTTATAATATAAGTATGGATTTGATTATAAAAGTGTTAATATACCTATAATAGGTACTCATATTCCCAGGTCAAAAAGTAGCCTATGTTCCTTCCTCGGGATACAACCTATGTTTGTAACGGAACTGTTAGGTAACTTTCGTAATTAATTACCTACGATAAAAGTAATTTAAATCCTCAACACCTCAGAATGCCTTCTCAATCGGAGAAAAACAAGAAATGGCACTAGCCATTAGGAAATTGTTAGAATTAGCTGCTATTATTTGAAAGTGTCTCAAAAAGATCAAATTTCATCAAAATCAGTTGAGGAGATTGGACGTTAAACCGTAGCAGACATACAGACAGACACACTTTCGCATTTATATCTAGCTAGCTGATGTCCGCGACTCCTTAATTTTCCGGGATAAAAAATATCCTATGTCCGTCTCCTGGTTCTAAGCTACTTCCCCACAAATTTTCAGCCAAATCGGTTCAGCTGTTCTTGAGTTATAAATAGTGTAACTAACACGACTTTCTTTTATATATATCTAGATATTAGTATGAATTAAATGGTTATTTCATTTATTCACGTTGCATGTAGGTATGTAATATCATTCAGATATTTTTAATCTAAGAAGAAAATATCTGGGTTCTTCTCTGTGTGAATAAAGAGTAGATAAGTAGTAGAGATTCTGCGGAACAGTAGTTTATTTGTAAGGCCGACATTCAATGTTTCGTTTCGCGTTTATTGCAGCTTTCAAAGCCCGATAAAGGTTTGCCCAGTAGGGTGACCAAGAAAAGAGAAATTGTGAAACCAGTCCCGATAATTTATATTGTGATTTCATCATAGTACATCTGTACTATTGTATAATATTAAATTATAATATTATGATTCATCTTGCATCGGGATGACACCTATGTTAAAAATAAATTATTTCTTACTGATTATTAAATAGAGGGTCTTCCAATAGACCTAAAATTAACATCTTCTGTTAGTTTTAAGTTTGATAATCATTTTAAACTAATAATTATATACTGTTTATAAACATTTAAGATAGCTGAAAGATTATAAATAGAATACCAAAAAACATATCTAACCTAACTACCTAACCTAACTACCTAACCTAACTACCTAACCTAACTACCTAACCTTTTTTTTTTTTTCTTATTTCGGGGGAGAAAAAAATCCCTACGGACTTCTGCCTGATGGCAGGGCATGTCCGACTTGCACGGACTAAAATAACCTCCCCCTGTCTTCGAGGTCAGCACGGAACCGCAACTGCATTACTTCATGCTGACCCTCTAGCTTTTCTATTCGCTCTTCTTTTTTTCTTCTCTTTCTCTTTCCTCCCTCCTCAACATTATGCCCCTTAGCATGCATATCTGTGCCACGCGTCTGCACCAGCCAACATGCGTGGGACTAGGTTTCGGGCATCCACTCTGCTCTCGCTCATTCCCTGGGCCGTCTCTCTCAAGTCAGCACAAGCGGGACACTCAAATAAGGCGTGTCTCGGGGTGTCCTCCTCGCCACAGAAGAAGCACTTATCACTCGATGCTTTCCCAATGGCAAAGAGGACCCACAAATCCAAATCGCAGGAGGAGGAGGAGGAGGAGGGAGGAGAGGAAAGAGGAGGAGAGGAGGAGGTGTTAAACACCCCGTGACCGCTGAGCGCCTGCGTTAGCCACCGGTCTACCTCTCCATGTTTCCTTTTGTGCCATATTTTGAGACCTGTAACTAACTCTTTTGTCCCTTTCCCACTCCGTTAGGGTATCCTCTCGCATCTCTATACGTGTTTTGCTCTTACATTGAAACAGCTTGGCGCGTTCTCTGGCCAGCTTAGCTATAGGAACCAGCCCTGCTATGACCAGTACCGCTTCAGTAGAAACTGTCGTGTATGCTCCGCAAATTCCAACTGCTACTCGTCTTTGGACTACCTCCAGCTTCTTTCGGTAAAGTTCTACCCTAATTGCTCCTTCGAAAATAGGGGCCCCATAAAGAATGACGGAGTATGCGCCTGATGCCAGCACTCTTCGCTTACTTGCTCTGGGACCACCTTTCGTTGGCATGAGTCTTTTCAGCGCTTCGGTGAGTTTCTGTGCCTTACTTGCAACTTCCTCAACGTGCTTCTTAAAAGTTAAACTTTTGTCGAGCCATACTCCTAAGTATTTCACGTGCTCTTTAGTGGTCACTGTAGCACCTTTCATTCTAAATTGTATTGGGTCTAGCCTTCGTCTCCCGCTGAATACTATGGCTTCTGTTTTTTCTGGGGATAACGTCAGCTGTTTTCCTAGCATCCAGAGATTTATTCACTCGAGCGCCCTGTTTGCTCGAATCATGAGGGAAGCCTCTGTTTTGGCCACCACTATGAGCGCCAAATCATCAGCGAAGCCAACCACTTGGATACCCTCCTCTTGTTTCAGCTTAAAGACCCCGTCGTATAGAATGTTCCAAAGAGTGGGCCCGAGAATTGAACCCTGTGGTACTCCACTACTGACCTTAATTACCTCTTCCACTCCTTTCGAGTCTCTCACTATTATAGCCCTGTCTTCTAGGTAGCTACTTACGAGATTCTGGATGTAGCCTGGGAAACCTCTCTTTCGCAGTTCTAGGAGGATCTCCCTCCAAGGAGCAGAGTTAAAAGCGTTTCTCACATCCAGACAGATGAGGGCACATAGCTTTCTAGTACTACGCGTGCCCTGTCTTGCCTCTGTAGCCGTCTCTACGACTCTTTTTACAGCCATGAGTGTGGATCGGCCCTGCCTAAAACCATACTGGTGCTCGGAAAGACCCCCGTGATCTGGCAGCAGCTTTTCGATCCTATTGAGAAAGAGTTTCTCCATTAACTTGCCGTAACTGCTTAGCAACCATACTGGTCTGTACCCGGTCGGATCTTCTGCTGGCTTATTAGCCTTCCTAAGAAGGATTGCACTATCTTTCTGCTTGGCTCCGCTACGATGGCTATGTCTACTTCGTGTTTTTTTGCCGTCACTTCGAGCAGGTCATGGGCGGCTCGCGTTCTATCTAGGTTTATTTGTAGAAATTTAATGTGCGAGCCCATCGCTCCCTGTCATGCTCCTATACCTCGTTTTTTGGCTCGTTATTCCTTCTGCCGGGCACTCTTTCTCTCCAAGATGGGCAGTTTTTGGAGCCCATTCGATGGTTTGCGTTAACATGACCTTTTTCTTGGCAGATAGCACAAGCAGTCTCATTCTTACATTCTTTAGCTTTATGTCCTTCGTTTCCGCAGTTATAGCACTTCCTACTTCGATCCTGACCTGGGCACCCTGTTGAAATTTGCCCGTATTCGAGACAACCTCCTAAGACTGGGGAGACAACCTCCCCAGTTTTTTCTTTCTCCTTACGGTTTCGTCTCTTTCTTTTCGTTTTAACTTCTTTCCAGTCGCTTTCCGTACCTAAACCATCCTCCCATTCTAGTCCTTCTATTTCTCCTCCGGTCGATGTGTTGGTACCTTTTTCTTCTACAACCACTGCTCGTTTGGCCCTTTTCGGGGTCCTTTCCGATTCTTCGTCTTTTCTTTCAGCTCTCATTCGTCTTACATCCATCACCCGCCCACACAGTTTTTACAGTTCACGCAGTCTTGCCTTCACTTCATTGGCTGTGTTTTTGTGTGGTCCATGTCTATCCACGAGTGAGTTAACGGCTACGATGTTATCGAACAGACCCTGCAGTAAGCGATCTTCCTTTTCCTTCAAGGTTTCCGTTTCCATTCTCCCCTATTCTGCGGCGTGCTGGCCATCGGTGAGAAAAACGTCAGGGGGGTAGCATAGGGTGATTGTATACCTTGCGCCCCTTCATCTCCCGTAGTTACGCCGTCTTCCGTATCAGTTTGCTCCGTATCAGTCCGTGTCCATGCCTGAGTCGTCGTTTTAGGTGGCGTGCGTTGTAGCAAGCCAGACCTTACAAATGGTTTATCACACTTAAGCAAAACGTCGCCCCCCCCCAGAATACGAGGGGCAGCCCCTGTCAGCCGAGACTGTCAGGCTTCTCTTTTTGTTGTGCTTTCATGTTAATGTAGTCTCCCAATCTTCCTTCTGTTCCTTCTCTCCCTATCCTCCTCCTCTCCTACACACATCTTCCGGAAAAACAGCCGCCCAATGTGGGACAGACGCTGACCAGGCAGCAGCTCGCTCCGAGACAGACGCTGCCTGGATTTTGCTGGGGGTGAGTGGTGATTACATCACTCGGAGTCCAGTCAGGTGCCCGAGGAGGCTGTTTTGATGGCCAGCTAACCAGCTTTCGAGGAACAGAATAAGTTAGTAAAAGGTTCCCCGGTTCCCTTAGCCGCCTCTTACGGACACCCACGGGATAGGAAGGGGTGGCACTATTCTACTCTGCCGGTGCCACACGGCTAAACTACCTAACCTAACTACCTAACCTAACTACCTAACCTAACTACCTAACCTAACTACCTAACCTAACTACCTAACCTAACTACCTAACCTAACTACCTACCTAACTACCTAACCTAACTACCTAACCTAACTACCTAACCTAACTACCTAACCTAACTACCTAACCTAACTACCTAACCTAACTACCTAACCTAACTACCTAACCTAACTATCTAACCTAACTACCTAACCTAACTACCTAACCTAACTACCTAACCATAATTACATAACTGTTACGGACGGGAGCTTCATGCCACGCGGTGCGCCCGCCGTGACTAACGCTGATTGGTCGGCCGCCGACGCCCCCGCTCCCCGCTGCGCCCTCACCCCCGCGATCGCCTTATCTCTCGCTTGGCACGACCGTATGCGGTTGCCGAGTGGGAGAATTAGATATAAGATCATGTTTGAACTGTATAGAATCACTTCGTCCACAACACCCGAACCGTGAAGACCAAGTACCAAGAACCCTGCGAACCACTGGAACATTGTAAATAGAACTAAGAACATTGTGAACAAGTAAATACAGTCCACTGAACCCGACCCGAGGGATTTTAGTTTGAATCCCTCCTCAACATCTTTGGTCCATCGAGCCGCATCTAGAACCCTGAAGAACTGAAGCCTCAAGAACCGACGTCTCAAGATCCGAACCTTCAAGAACTGAAGCTTCAAGAACCGAAGCGTCAAGAACTGAAGCCTCAAGAACCGAAGGCCCAAGAACCGAAGACTCAAGACCCGAAGACCTCAGATCAAGATGGTGCGGACTAGAAGTCAGAACTCGCAACTTGGTGATGAAGACGACGATCATACTATCACACCACAAGAACCGACACCTCGTCGCCCTGCACAGATTCGTTTCACGGATCAATCACCGTCAACAAGTGCCGGTCGAACACGGCAAGAACCCGTTGTTGAAGAACATGCTCTGCGTACTCGTCGCCCTTCACCTACGAGATCTACCCGATCGCAACGATCCACAGCAAGCACGACTGCTCGCATGAAACAAGCAGAATATGAAGCTGCAGAACGACTCGCCGCTATCAAAATGCGTCAGCTCGAACAGCGGATGCAAATCGAAGCAGACCTGGTGCAGAAAAAGTTAGAAGCTGACCTAGCTACCATACAAGACGACGACCGATTGAGCACGCAAGGGCCTGAGGAAGAAATCCACACGAAACTACGTATGGATGATTGGTTACGTAATGCCGATCATATACGAGGGGAGCCACCCTCCGACCTACCTGCCTGTCTACCTGCGCGAGAGACCCGAACCCTTCACGCCGCGGCGACCGCCGCCGTGAGGCATGACACGAACATTGCCGAACCCCGACCCGAACGTAGTCACGAAGATCGCCGAGCCCGCTCACCGACGCCGAGTCGCTCACGAACCCGAAGCATCGAAGCACTCGTGGAAAGCTTCGAACGGATGAGCCGATACCAACCCCCACCACGTTCATCAACGGAATTACCTACTTTCAGTGGGTCCGAAAATGAGTGGATGCCGTTCAAAGCATCAATGCGAGACTCCACGCGCCTTCACAAGTTTTCACCAATTGAGAATATGCAACGCCTGCGCAACGCATTGAAATGAGAAGCCCGAGACGCCGTTGCTTCACTTCTCTACACGGCATGTGACCCTACGGAGATCATGGAAGCTCTAGAACAGAGTTTCGGTCGTCCTGAAGCTTTGATCGACAAAGCTTTAGAAGAGATCAAGCTGTTGCCACGCCTGGGACCAACGACGACTGAATTGAACGTCTTCGCCGTTAAAATCAGAAACATCGTGGCCACGATTACCAACGTCGAGGGTCTCGATGGATGTCTGCAGAACCGTATGCTCACCAGAGACATCGTGGACAAGCTACCATCTGACTTACGAAGAAGCTTTGCCAAGTATGCGTCAGAGAACCGGCGCCCAGGGGAACCACACATCGTGATCTTGTCTCGCTTCTTGAACCACGAAGCTACAATAGGCTTAGAGTTCACTTACTCGAAACCTGCTACGCCGGCTACATCAACTCGCAAAGAACCAGACCCGAAATCAAAAGGAACATTTCATAGAACGAATAAAGTCCGAGAAGCCAGCGTATTCACCACCGTCGAGATCGAACAGTGTCTGTGCTGTGGTGGTGACCATGAACCACCTCAGTGCAAGAACTTAAAAGAAATGACCGTCAACGCACGCTGGGACTGGGCCAAAACAAACAAGATCTGCTTTAAGTGCCTAACAAAGAAGCACCAGCGCGCAACATGCAAGGCGAAGCGATGTAGCATCGACGGCTGCATACATTCTCATCACTTTTTGTTGCATCAACGCCCTGAGAACTCCGATGAACCACTTCAAGTTCCATCAGCAGAGGTGGTAGCATCGACTGCTACTGATTTAGACATGGGCAACAAAGTGATGCTGAAAGTGTGTCCGATTGTCGTCTCGAACTCTGACGGCATCGAGATCCAGACCTACGCCTTGTTGGATGAGGGTTCCACCATCACTCTGATTGAAGAAGATCTGGCCGATGAACTGAACCTGAAGGGACCAGCTCATGCCTTTACCATCCACGGGGTGAACTCTACGCAAAGAGATGGAACCAGCAGAATCGTCCGTTTGAAGCTAAGGGGCAAAAGTTCAAAGTCCTCACACGTCATACGGGCCAGAACCATACGGAACATCCAACTGTTGAACCAATCAATACCGGAACAACTTCTGCAGTATCCACATCTCCGAACTTTAGAACCAAGCAGCGTGTGCTATGAACAAGCTAGACCACGTGTACTCATCGGCTCTGACAACTGGGACCTCATCGTGTCAAAGCAGTTACTAACTGGTCGTCGCAATGAACCTGCGGCATCACGCACCGAACTTGGCTGGGTGATACACGGCTCTGCACCGCGTGTCACTATCAGTCGCGACGAAGACCAAGTCCTTCATATCCGAACTGGGAATATGGAACGAGCCAGCAACGCAGCACGACGCTATACTCCTTACGTAGCAAACCATCTAGGAGAGATAGCAGAAGTCACCCAAGAGAACCAGAGGATCCCGACCGATCTCAACATAGCCGACGACACAACTCGCCTGAACATCGAACCCATAAAAGAAGACCGCTGGTTTCTGCGCGAAACTGAAGATGCCTGGCCCAGTGAAGATCCGACTTTGGACGACAATACCGAAGAAATCATCACACATGTCACCGTGGCCACGAACTATGCATCAACTCTACCGGACATCAACAGATTTTCAAATTACGAGAAGCTAATAAGAACAACGGCACGAATATTAGCTTTCTCAGACATATGTCGCAAACGATCTACAAACTTAGAGGTACGTCACCTCGAACAAGCCGAGAACTTATGGCAACGTGCAGCTCAACAAGAAAACTTCGCAGAAGACCTGAACCGTCTGAGTGCTGGTCAAGCCATCCAGAGGTCAAGTCGCTTGGCCAAGCTCGACCCGATTTTGGAACACGGCCTACTACGCGTCCGTGGTAGAATAGATGCTGCCAGAGTACCTGACTCAACAAAGCGGCCTATCATATTAGATGGCCGTCACCCATTCACAAGACTACTGCTTGCACGTGAACACAGTGCAGCGGGACATGCAAACAACGAACGAGTCGTGAACGACGTCCGCCAGAAGTATTGGGTGACGAACCTACGACCAACTGTGAAGAAGGTGGCACGTGATTGCCAACTTTGCCGTCTTCGCCGATCTACACCGAACATACCAGCAACTGGAAACCTGCCTGCAGCACGTCTAGATCCGTTTCATCGCCCTTTTACCAACTGTGGTGTGGACTTCTTCGGTCCTATGTTGGTTGCAGTGGGACGCCGAAGAGAAAAGCGCTGGGGCGCACTCTTCACTTGTTTGACGACGCGTGCCGTCCATCTTGAACTGGTGGCGTCATTGTCTACTGACTCTGCAATCATGGCGATCCGACGTATGGCAGCGAGACGTGGTTGGCCGGCCACTATGTACAGTGATAATGCAACCAACTTCCGAGGTGCTGATGCTGAACTGAAGAAAGCATACACCGAGTGGGAGCCTGCTCTTCGAGAACTGGGGCTGTACCATCGCATGCAGTGGCACTTTATACCCCCAGGAGCACCGAACCAAGGAGGAGCTTGGGAATGCCTAGTCCGATCTGTCAAGGTCGCTCTCAACGCTTCACTTCGAGAAAAAGTACCAAAAGAAGAGGTACTTTTAACGTTGCTGTCTGAGGCTGAGCACAGTATCAATGCTCGCCCTCTGACGCACGTGTCAGTTGATCCTGCTGACACCGAAGCCCTGACACCGAATCATTTTTTGTTGGGGTCATCCACTGGCCTGCCACACACAGGGCCCTGTGAACCAGCTGATCGACGAACCTGGCGAGCTGTACAAGCGCTCGCTGACAGCTTCTGGCGTCGCTGGGTACACGAGTACCTTCCTGCACTCGTACCCCGCGGACAGCCAGCTTCGACTCAACGGCAGCTCCAGGAAGGTGATCTAGTGGTGATCGTGGATCCCACCCTACCGCGAAACGTCTGGCCACGCGGTATCATCGAACACGTGCATCCTGGACCTGATGGAGAAGTGCGCAGCGCTACCGTGAGAACTTGAGGCGGCGTGTTTTATCGACCAACCAGGAAGCTTGCCGTCCTGACCGAAAATAAAGAGGAAGCTACGCGAGAGCTTCGCTGAGGGGAGTGATGTTACGGACGGGAGCTTCATGCCACGCGGTGCGCCCGCCGTGACTAACGCTGATTGGTCGGCCGCCGACGCCCCCGCTCCCCGCTGCGCCCTCACCCCCGCGATCGCCTTATCTCGCGCTTGGCACGACCGTATGCGGTTGCCGAGTGGGAGAATTAGATATAAGATCATGTTTGAACTGTATAGAATCACTTCGTCCACAACACCCGAACCGTGAAGACCAAGTACCAAGAACCCTGCGAACCACTGGAACATTGTAAATAGAACTAAGAACATTGTGAACAAGTAAATACAGTCCACTGAACCCGACCCGAGGGATTTTAGTTTGAATCCCTCCTCAACAATAACCTATTCGTAATTAATTTCAGGTGTTAAAAAGTTCCAGGTTTTCTGTTCTGATTTTAAAAATGTTATAGAAACTAGGATAGGCTGAAAAAAAATTATGTAACAGAAAAGTGTAGCGTAGAATCGGTCTGTCTCCCAGAATACTATTTGTTATTATTTTAGTTAGTGTTAAACATTTTGAAGTTTCGGATTGCAGATGCGGTAGATCAGGCGGAAAGAATGAGTGAAATGAACTAACTTTATTACGGGGTATCCAATGGCATCACACGAGATTTGTTATGGTTTCTTAGTAGTCTAGATTTGAATGAGCAATGCTTTCTATGGAACGTCACTCTATCACTACCTATTGGACAAAATTTATACGGTTTTGCCAATAATATCATAAATACGAGTAACAATCACAGGTTTGACCCTCAGGAATCGTTTACCAAAATAAGCTAAATTATTTTTGTCGACCTAAACCAACATCCTATGATAATAAACTAGTTTTACCCATGGTTTGGAATAACAGTGTGGGTAAACGCAGCTGTTCAACTCTAACCCTTAAAGTTTGGGAAAATCTATTGAAATGATTTTATTAATCGTATATCATAGCATACTTGGGTATATTAAAAACGCGAAAATTAGTGAGGATGGATTTTTACTACTCTTTCATGCAAATACTACAACGGACTTGGACGAAATTCTAAAGTAGGAATATTATATACCTTGCTTAATACATCATAACCAAATACAAGCTATACATTAATATATACTATTATTGTGTAAATTGTCTTAAACTTCACGCGACCGAAGTCGCGGGCGTCCGCTATTTACCAATAAAAAGCAAAAATGTTGTCCCGTAGTGTTTTTTGCAATAAAAGCTTTGGTTACCCTATGTTTAGCTTTAATAGATTTATTGTGACCCCAAAAAGGGTTCTCCAATAAGAATCCTGTATTAGACCCCAACAAAATATAGTGAGACATACGCGTAGGACAGTGTTTTGTTTTACTTTATAGGATTAAATAAAACATTTTACTAGATACCTACTATACTAAAGGTACCTGTAATGATTTTGCCTTTTTAAAAATGTAGGAAACAAATTGAATCATCAGCCTAATGCTATGGCCACAGAGTACTATACAGAGAGGAAGCTTCATACAAACGGCTCGCGGCGACCTATACATATCGTCACGCACACCGACACATACACCGACACGATGTCTGGGTTCGGGCCGCCTCCGTCTGGGTCAGAAATTAAGGGCTGACGGTCGTGCGTTAAATGAAAATAAATAGAGGAACAATTTCGTGATTGAACTAGTTTACTGATTTTGTATTAAAAATAAAACTATTTAGATTGATTTATGTAAATAGTGTTCTGTTTCAACAAAAATGCCCAATAATACTTGCACAGTTTGCTTGAAAAGATCCAAAGACAATAGGGATGTTTCCTATTTTTCATACCCGAGAGATAAAGACAAGTACCTTTTTATACGTACCTAGCGTACCTGAACAATAAAACTATGTTAACATTATAAAAATATTAAAAAATACTGGTGTTCATTAAAAAAGAAATAATTTCGTTTCTTTATAATATTTGTCTAATTTATGTATTTGTTGTTCAATTTCAGGATATAATATTTTTATTTTTTCTTTAAATTGTTGACATGCATCAGATGACAACCCTAGCAGAATAGGTATACATTTTCAACTTTCTGAGGAGGCTTCCCCTCTGATCGGATATATACTCGTGTGCTATGGCGCCGTGTTGAGCGCTGTTGTCTTAACGTGGGAGGTCCCGGGTTCGATTCCCGGCAGGATCAATTTGGGAATTTATAATTTCTCAATTTTCTCTGGTCTGGTCGTGTTTAGCGTTCCGGGACGATGCCGTGTAGAAACCGACTAGGAGTATGGATTTATTATAACTGCCATACCCCTAACAGCCGCTACCATCTTAGACTGCATCGCCACTCACTATCAGGTGAGGTCGCAGTCGAGGACTAACTAGTAGTGGAATAAAAAAAAATGTTGCCTGTAATGACATTGACGGTTCCGAAATAACTAGGTATGTCTTCATGGGCTTGGTAATAAAGCTCAGTCGCCCAGTTATGCGCAAGGTAGAGGATACTTTGGGAAGCTGCAGTATGCTATAGCTATCATCTGAGTGCCTATACTAGCGGCACGCTATGATGGCCGGTTGACACATTACAATAGGTCAATTTATTCTCGAACAAAAAACAATTAAGTTTTTTTAAATTTATGAATCTCTGCACATCACTATCGTCATAGCTATCGTCAATAAAGTAATACAATTATTTCCTTCAAAGTCGTTATCAATTAATACGGAACGTTTGTCCAACCGGCCATCATAGCGTGCCGCTAGTGTAGTGGGAGATATTCTTCCCATTCGATAGCGAGAACGTTAACTACTTACAATTCGTATGGAGTATCGAGTGAAATAGGGGATGAAAGTTTGTATGAAAGTCCTTCATTTCTCAAGATATTTCTCAAGTTATATCAAAGAAACTTGGTATTTTGGCTTTCAGTAATAAATAAAGAATTATGTGTGTCACAGTTTTTCAAAATTCCAGTAAAAAAGTTTTTCACGGGGTAAAATAGGGGTTGAAAGTTTGTATGAAAGTCCTTCATTTCTCAAGTTATAGCCATGAAACTTAGCATTTGGGCTTTCAGTTAGATATGCAAGAGTACGTCTATCACCATTTTTGAAAATTCGACCCCTAAAGGGGTGAAATATGCAGTATGTCTTTCAATCACGCCGCAACAATGCAACGGATCAACGTGATTGCATGAGTATAGTTGAGGATCTGGAGAGTGACAGGCTACTTTTTAAACCAGAAAATTAAGGAGTGCCTTTGCTAGTGCTTTGCTAGTAATATATATTTGAGTAAGCATACTGTGCGAGTGGCGGAGGCACCACTGTCTAAAAAAATCAACACTGTAGGATCAGCAAAGAGTAGGTTCTATTAGTTCCTTATTTCGCCACATGGTTACATAAGTGTGTCTAAAAATATACATCACTTCAGCTGCCATGACCACTCTATCAAGAGTGCACGAACTATGGTATGATGGAGTGGGAGAACTGTAATCAAAATCGGTTCACCAGTACTCTAGATGCCTCTACAGCATGACCGAATTCCACAAAGCGAAGCCGAGAGCTCATTAAAATTTCCTCTTTACATAGGACTTTACGTAAAAAACAAGGTCTCATCGACTTTTAATTAATTTTATTTTAAAGAAAATCCGGACAAGTTACCGTCGTTCTTATAAAATAAGTGTTCCGTAATCAATACTTATATTGCACTAGCTGATGCAATTGCGTGGATTGAGGTTTTTTGGTTCCCGCAGAAACTCCTTAATTTTCTGGGATAATAAAAATTCTTTCCAAAAAACCGACTTCCAAAGCCACTGTAAAGTAAAAAATAATTTTGATTTCTACACACTACAGTGTTGAAGTCGGGCGAGTATAACAAAGATAGGCAAAGTTGACGCGTCCGGCTCGCTCGTCGTCGTCGTTGACATTCAATTCGGTAGGGATAAGTGTAAATATTTTGTCCACTCATACCTACCGTAGGGATAGGTGGAAAAAAACTCTACTCTCCCCCCCCCCCCCCCAGGGGGGATACGTAGGTAGGCCGTAGGTATCATTAAAATTAATCTAAAATTGAGTTGTTACACGTCATCAATGTTTTATAATGCAAAATTTCAGAAATTAAGGCTGTCTGGCACAATACTGCCTAAATTCAGCCCAATTAAGGCAGAAATTAGGCAGTTTATGCAAAGTAATAAAGATGAGGTAGGTTATAATCTAACCCAAAACCAAAACTAATTGTGCTTTAGCTAATTAGCTTTTACCATCGTGCATCGTTCAAAACACTACCCAGATCCCGCGGGAAGCCCACGACAAACAATTAAAACGCCTACAGTAGCGGTACTAAGATACTAGGTAGGTACTATTTTTGAGCTTTTAATATTATTGAAATCAACTAACTAAAAAACGATTTAGGTAATTATCAAGTGTTACTCTACTAATAATGAGTTTTTTTAATGATACGGACAAACACAAATAAAATCGGTCTCCCTAATACAGTGCACTATTGTTGCTTACCTATATTATTGACTAAATGTTATAATTTAAGGAATAAATTTACCTATGGAATTGCAATTAATAAAGAAATTGAAATTGAAATAAAACGCCTGTGACATAAATGTGTTAGTATAGACTAGATATCGTGTGAAAGTGGCCGTACGTACACGGTACTACAAGTATAACATGCTGATCTCGAAGGACGAATACGAAGTATAATTATACTTCGTATTCGTTGTGAGGTTCGATCATAATTATACGAGGATTCGTCCGAAGAGATTAGCAACCCTCCCACAGGTTACCCCAGTGTCATGAAAAGGTCAAATTTCAAATTCAAGCTTAAATTTGTAATCTATGTGTTTATGAAAGTGAAGGTCAAGCTCCGAACTAAATGACTAGTTGTGCAGGAGTAGAGCAGTAGAGTAGGAGCAGTAGTAAATCAGTGTTCCGTTTTTACCTTTCGACTACCTACGGATCACCAAAAAAATAAACACAAGTAGAGTTTGCTTTATTAATTTCGGTTCAACATCGATGACATACTTCTGACAGTTGTGACCGATGTCAATCGAAAAATAACTCTTATTTACATTGGTAAATTGCTGTTGACAGTTGATACTGAATAAGCAGACAAGCGGATGACGAGCGGCCGCACGGATCGGAAATATTTGAATAAAAATTATTGAGCGGTTGTTTTTGTTGACTTTAGTGTTGGCCGCAGTTTCATTTTTTTTTTTAATATATAAAGCGAGCAATCGAGCAGGTGGTTCACCTGATGGTAAGTGATTACCGCCGCCCATGAACATTTGCAATTTAGTAGTTTTTACAAACAAACGGGTTTCCCAAACGACTGTTCAACCCTTTTCGCGCGCTTGATTTCGGTGAAAAGTCATCGTGCCTCGCACCCGACACGCACTTTCTAACACAATGTTAGGTGAAATAGCAAACTGGTGACCCACGTGCGCCGGCAACTACGGTCGCGCGTACTGAGCCCTCTTAAGTAACCGCAGCATATTTCAAATGTTAAATGGTGAATATAGCATTGAATATTTTTGTATGGAGCCTGGCCTACAGTTCCGCCACTTTAATTTTTATTCGAAATAACTTGAAACTTGTATCAACCAATATCAATATAATCTCAATACAAGCAAGTGTTATATGAGACAAAATCTTCTAAAGCGTCAGGTTTCCGAGATTTAAGGCCCGCGCCCGAACCGCGCCCGTTTCCTGTGTGTTTTGCGCTTTATACAATCAAAGGTACTGGTGGCGCCATCATCGAGTAGATTTGATAGCTTAAACGAGTATCTCGGAAACCCAACCTATCGCCGACCACCCGACCTCCGACCGGGCGTCCACTACCCCGTGAGCTCCTACGATCACCAAAATCTGCGCGGCACGCAGGTTATGGCGATCGTAGCGACGAACCGACGCAACACACCGGATTAGACACCATCTCGGCGCGCGAGAGCTACCCCCTTCGCCCGCAGCTCCGAAACCTGGATAGGACACGGGTCCTGCACGCGGAGGTGATGACGTCACCCGCATTGCGGATCCAACACCGACTATGACTCCCGACCTAGGGGCCCGTAACCTACAAGGCAGGCCCTAGCCGTTTTATTCCCGGCTTCAAGACATTCACCGGGGCACAATGTTGCCCCGCGCCCCACCTGGGTAAGGAGGCTTGGCCTCGGAGAAGACCCTCGCCTCCCAAACCCGACGCTAGAAGGTTATGTCCCATATTATACTTCTTAGTATTAATACCAGTGCTATTATTTAGATAGGTACGGAAAATCGCAAATGAAGCCAGTTCCAAAGGGTAAGTTTTTAACTGAAGATTGTAGGTACAGACACTACAAAATGATTTTTACATAAATTGCTTTACACCTACAACTTTATTGAAACCATCTCAGAGGTTAGTGTCAAAATAAAGTCGTATATTATTAAAATAGCTGTTTATTACGCTTTATTTCAGTTCTTTGCTCGTGTTTTTGTAGACGACAAAGGTATTTTCGGGTGTTATTGCATTGCTAGGAATATTAAAGAATGGCTGTTCTATTGTAATATTAGCATAAGATAGCATTAGAGCTAAGTTTGTTTTTTGAACTAAACCAATAATGAGAGAGTTTAAGTTTTGATTGTTATGAAATTTGTCCATAAAGTTTTAAGTATTTCGATTGTAAATACCTATAGTTTTTTTTTAAATCTATTAAAGGACATTTTGGAAATATTGTTTCTGTAATTTTAATTAATGATTTAGGGTAATTTTCTATAGATTCCAGGTAAAAATAATTTAAAAAAAATGTTTGAACTCCGCCCAATCCATACGTGTATTCCATCTCTACACACGCCCCTAGCATGTGTATTTTTTTTTAAAACAATGTATGGAAAATTATTTAATTAATTAAATGTGTATCCAATACTAGATGATGCCCGCGACTTCGTCCGCGTAGTTTAATTTCATTGATTAACGGGGGAATTCCTTAATTTTCCGGGATAAAAAGTAGCCTATGTCCTTCCCCTGTACCAAATTTCATCAAAATCGGTTGAACAGATGGGCCGTGAAAGCGTAGCAGACAGACATACAGACAGACACACTTTCGCTTTTATAATATTATTATAATAAGTATGGATATGGATTCAATTTCTGTAACTCATTTCTTCTTCGCGCTATAAAAGACCTGTAAATTACAGACGGACAGGCAAACAGAGTCACATTAATTACGACTTAGTGTTGATTTGCCCTTTAGGTACGGAACACTAAGTTGCATATTGATAATGTTTCCATAATTATGATTACATAGCCAATGAGTTTAAATATGGGTTGCTTTGTATAAGTTTCGAGGCGGGAATCGAGTTAAAATAAACTTACTTCCTTAAGCAACTAAATACCGGTGTAGTGCCACTGCAATTAAACGTTAAGAGGAAACGTATCCAAAATAATAGGTATTTAACATTTGTGAAATTTTGCGCTGGGCCTGAATGACCCGAAGCAAAGGGCGACAACAGCTGCTGCAGGATGTACTGATTGTATTCTATGAAAACAGGCGAATTCTTACTTTCGTATTCTCCTTTTCCTCCACCAAAACTGGACCGCCCGAAAATTTTTGTAAAGAGTAGTAGTTTAAGAAAGACTTTGGCTATGTCGGTATGTTTTCTGTTTTTTTTTTATATTCGGCAAATTTGTTAAGGAGGGCTGATTATGTGGCTATTTCTGTACAACACTTGATTTTTAAACTAAACTAAAATGACAGCTTGACAGCTTTCTGTCCCTTTCCGCAGGGAGCATTACGAAAGGGTTAGCAATATTTTTAGTGCTGTCATTTTAGTTTAGTTAAGAGATTGTGCACTACAGAATTAGACCCATAGGCAGTAAACCCGGGTCAATTTTGTAAATTTTTAAGGTTCCTGGTTCTTACAAGTTTCTTTTTTTTCGAAAAAAGCATGTCAGGAATAGAATATAAAGCCAGAAAAAAATATTTGTTATTAATATATTGTTATTATTCACGGAGAAAACACATACGTTCGCATGGAAAAACGTCAGCCGCGTTTCCTCTTAAATATTTTGTAGATGCAACCAAGAGCTTGCGCTTGTGTGTCGTCACTGATAAACTTGTGTCGCAATTCGGACCCGAGTTGGCAACTCAGTTAAACTTTACTCTTGATTTCTCGGAAAACTACATGGATTTCGTTGCCGCGTCTCTTGATTAGATACGTAGGGAATAAAATGCTCATATTCAGGATTGAGTTAATTCTTTATCAATACAACCCTAGTCTCGAAAGAGGTACCTACAAATATGCATACTTGAGATGAGATCGCAGTCAAGGGCTAACTTGTAGTGCATTAAAAAAAAACTTAAGGTCTTACTTAAGGTATAATATGACTAGAGACATAATCTAGTGTATTATCACTGCAAATAGGTAATAGGCAGCAAATACACGAATATGTTTTGCTTACGTAATTCGCTTACAATGAGCCTTACTTTACGAATTGTATACTTACAGTCTTGTGAATTTTTGAAGAAATTTTTTGACGACCTCCGTGGCGCAATGTTGAGCGCTGTTGCCTTAACGTGCGGAGGTCCCGGGTTCGATCCCCGGCAGGGTTTGGAAATTTATAATTTCTGAATTTCCCTGGTCTGGCCTGGTGGGAGGCTTCGGCCGTGGCTAGTTACCACCCTACCGGCAAAGACGTGCCGCTAAGCGATTTAGCGTTCCGGTACGATGTCGTGTAGAAACCGAATAGGGGTATGGGTTTATATAATATAACTGCCATGCCCCTAACAGGTTAGCCTGTTACCATCTTAGACTGCATCATCACTTACCATCAGGTGAGATCGCAGTCAAGGGATAACTTGTAGTGGATAAAAAAAAAAAAAAAAAAATGAAAGAAAGAAAGAGTTTTTATTCGATCGCAATATTTAGTTTAAGAAAGTATCAAATTAGATATAGCAACAAAGTTGTGTGACCAAATACAGGTCTCCAGCTCAGCATCATGCTACAGCAGGCTGCAGCGCTGGTTTTCAGTGGAAACCTTAAAATTGGTGAAGTACAAATTTTCGCAAATTTTAGTTAGTGTATCTTACGTACGACCCTTATGTACCCTTGCGTAAAAACCTACACGTGTAATTGTGGCGTAACCCGAAATGGCCTGTTTTGTAGACAGCAACAAAAGCGACGCGACGCAACGCGACACCATACGACTCCATAGAAAATGAAAAACTCTGTTCTGGTTGATACTTCGCGTTGTCGGGTTGTCGGGTTTGTCGCTCACCCGTTGTGATCGTCTATTCCTTCTAGGGAGCAACAAAAGCGACGCCACGCAACGCGACGCGATACGCGGCCATTGAAAATGACAGACGTATCTACGCGATCTGACGCCACGTGAAGGGTCAGCTACTGTTTGATACTGTCGCGTCGCGTCTCACTCGTTTCAGGATACTAGGTTAGTAGATAAACTATGTATATAAAAACGATTTAATAAGAAATACATTTTTAAAACAAAAACAAAACAAAACTCCTACATGTAATTTCGGATTATTTATCATCGGTTTGGTTCCCATCTCATTCAGATTATCGCTATATACGAATAATTCCTGAAGGCAAGTGTGAAAATGGAGGAAGTCTGCGTTTTACAACATTTCATTTTCCTTTAACCTAACCAAATAGCTCCCAAAACGGAATGAGAACATTAGCCGCGTAAAATCCAAATTAAAAACGAAATTTATATTCCCTTAGGGTGAAAACACGCTAGGGATCGGACAGGCACAAACGTCTGCATGAAACGGGGGAACGTTATGTCATGTTTTTATACAACTACTAGCTTTTGCCCGCAGCTTCGCTCATGTTAAGTTCGATTTTCAAACAAATTTCAAAACCTTACTTTACCCCCTTAGGGGTTGAATTTTCAAAAACCTTCTCTTAATGCTTACGTCATAAAAGCATAAAAGCTATCTGTACGCCATCTCAGCCCTATCCGTCCAGTCACCAGTGGTTTGAGCTGTGTGTTGATAGATCAGTCAGTCAGTCAGTCACCCTTTCCTTTTATATGTATTTAGTCAATTTAGCCCTTAACTTCGATCCCACCTGGTGGTAAGTGAAAATGCAGTCTAAGATGGTAGCGGGGTTATATTAAACCCTAATCGGTTTTTACACAGGATCTTTGGCGGTATATCGCGCTGATGTGCGCGCTACATATAAAAGTGAGTGACATGGGCATTAATTGGTCCGCCAGATAAAATTTATGACCTATCTGTTTGTGTTATTCTATTGTACGGTCCTTCGTTTATATTCGCCCTTACTAAAGACTGAAACACACACGATGCGCGCGGTAAGGACGATGAAAGGCATCCAAATCGTTCAATCCGATTAAGGTAATTTTTTATTGGTTTTGACCATAGACATAGAATTTTTTCGCTGTTTTGACAGTCAAATTAGGTAAGGACATTTGAAACTAAATTAAACTTCTCTCACTGAATACGTAACTTTGATTGCAGCTAAAAGTTACAGTACCTACCTACATTTAATTTTCACATAGGTTCTTAAGGTGGATTCAGACCAGCGAGGCTAGAGGTGGATGTGCTGGGCGGGAATTGATATCTCGCAGAACCTTTCACACCGGCGCGGAAGCGAGGCGAGGCGTGAAGTAAAGTGAATGGGACGGAGATGCCGATGGCCGGTTGGTGCAAAATTTATAAAGGAATAAATAGGTAGGTACTCTATTCAAGCAGCAATATAGTTTAATCAACAAATATTTCAATTCTGGCCACGTTCACCCAAGCGCATCCAGGTCTTTCACACCAAAGATGGGCGGGACGGGAACTAAAGTTTTATATTAAATTTTAATTCTCGCCACGCCACGCCTCGCCGCGCCGGTGTGAAATCACCTGTATAGTGATTTAGTGGAGCTGATTCTATTGTACACAATCTCTAAACTGAACTAAATGACAGCATTAAAAATATTGCTAACCCTTTCGTAATACTCCCTGCGGAAAGGGACAGAACTAGATTTAAAGCTGTCATTATAGTTTAGTTTAGAGATTGTGTTATACAGAATTGGCCTCAGTAGCTGTAATAAACCAGCCACAAGTAGGTAATTTTAAGCATTATTGTACCCAGCAAGTCATATGAGACAAAGCTCTCTTACGGATTTCAAGGAAGTGTACGATCAAGTTTGAGCTTCCCAGTTTCCATTGACGACACACAGAAAGCTAGTACGTCTAGACATGACGTAATCTGTCTTTGAAGACGTACAATGTAACGGAAAATGTTGGGATACTCACCTGTTGATCAATCTGTCGGTCGATTCGTTGAAGACAAGACCAACTCGTGGATTTAAATCACGAAATCTTCGATATACAATTGGAGTTACAACAAGTTACCTAATTTTGTAGACGTAAAAGCAAATAAAATCACAAGATAGGTAATTGGCCGTACAGTCGCTCTCCAAACCTGTTTATAAATTGGTCACTTACAAGTTACGAGTTCCATCTGGAGTTAAGGACATACTAACCTTGGACGATATTGTAGAGTTCGCAGGCTCTCTTTGGCATAGAAACACATGAAACAGACTACAGGAGGCCTTCGTCCGGAAATGGGATGGATTATAGTGGCATCTCACTTATTATTAAAAGCCTAGTTAAAGTGAGTATTAACCTTGGAAATAAACCGATCAAGAACCACGCCGGACCGCATAAGATAAGTCCAGCCGCTGAAGTTTTCTAAGGCCAAACAAAGCCAGTCTCCGCCGAGGTCTCTTTCTAAAGTATTAGCGCCCGAAACTTAGTGCTACATGTTTAAGTCTTTACCATACCTTAAGACTTGATGCATACCGTAGGTACAATATATGTCGGTGACACTAACCTAGTAAACAAGGCAGCGAAGAACCACGCAAGGGCGCGTATGAGCGTTGCTCAACTCTTGGTACAAACATAGTCCGCCACACTGGTTCATTAGTGTCATAAACTACTATATAACTTTGCCATACCTTCAGACTTGATGCACACTAACCTAGTAGACAAGGCAGCGAAGAACCACGCAAGGGCGCATGTGAGGGTAGCCCGAGTCTTGGTACATTACATAGCCGGCCACACTGGTTCATTAGTGACCCAAACTACTATATACGTTTTCCATACTTTTAGACTTGACGCACACTAACCTAGTAAACAAAGCAGCGAAGAACCACGCACGGGCATTATGAGTGTTGCTCGACTCTTGGTACAGACATAGCCGGCCACACTGGTTCATTAGTGTCCTAAACTACTATATGAGTTTGCCATACCTTCAGACTTGACGCACACTAACCTAGTAAACAAGGCAGCGAAGAACCACGCAAGGGCGCATATGAGGGTAGCCCGAGTCTTGGTACAGACATATCCGGCTCGTAGAGGCTCGCAGATGGCGTAATAGCGTTCAAAGCTTATCGCTAAGATGGTCAACACAGACGCGTGCGCAACCGTCAATTCCACGAACGGCACTGCCAGACCTGAAACAAGAAATAAGACTGAAATAGACAATAGAATCATTATGAATGCGAAAGTGTGTTTGTTTGTTAGTTTATTGGTTTGTTGATTGTCCTTCAATCACGCCGCAACGGAGCAACGGATTGACGTGATTTTTGGCATGGGTATAGTTGAGGACCTGGAGAGTGACATAGGCTAAATTAAGGATTCCACGGGAATCAAAAAAACTTAAACCACGCGGACGAAGTCGCGGGCATCAGCTAGTAATTAATATTGTATAAGTGGCGTCATCACCAAATACCTCCGCGCGGTTTATTCACAGGTCGCAAGCCAAACAGATAGTCCAAGCGCTTGTCAAGTGGAGAATAGCAAGCAATATTTAGACCATTATTTAGATCTCTCCAGGTGTGTTGGTTTCCACACTACGATTTCCCTAAGCAAGTGATATTTAATCGCTTTTATCGCACATTACATTCAAAAGTCTTATTTATTTGTCTTGTCTATTTTCGTGTTCTTGTGTGCAATAAAGATTTAATAAATAAATAAATAAATAAAAGTTAGAGGTAGCATAGGATTTGAACCACAGACCAGACCTTCTAATCTTAAGGCGCCAGCGGAGGGCTAATTGCTCATACAAACGTAATACCAAAATAATTAGTAATTCGAGCATATTTCCTCCATATTATGCGATTATTAAGATTGAACTTGTTTTTATCTAGGTCCCTGGATAATTATTTTTCAAAAATACTTTCCCAAAATTAAATGTAAGCACATTGAGTTTTGCATGTTTTTGCGACATAAAGGAATTGTTTTCTCCTTATTTGTTTTATATTAAAACCAACGATATCTCACGTACTAATTGATCAGGAACATAGCCTATATTGTCAAGTTACAGAATAACAACACGAAGTTAAAAACACAACAATTTTTCATTCATCATTTTTGGTATTCACGGAACAAGACTAAATGTATAACAAATTCTGTACGCTCATATTGCTATCGCGCTTGCACCGATCATGTGTCTTCAGCCAAATAGGGATAGCAATATACCGGCAAATTTATATTTGCGGTTCGAGTAGAAGTTGCGAGCGGCGGTCGCCGGTCCCTTAACCACCAGGATGTAATATAACAGCTATAGGATAGTACGTAATAGTTAGTATTCTGTGTACCGTTATAAATCGAAAAAGACATCGAAATACTAGTAGGAAAAACCTATGTTTTCAAACTAGTTGCGAAATGTGCCAATTTCAGCATGTGACCAAACACTATCATAAATGGAATTTCACAAGAATTTGAACTGTATTTCGGTGTCCTATAAATTTAGCCCGTATGTATCGATAATTATCTTAATGGCTTTGATAACTCTAAACTATGTCTAGTTTTTGGCTGATTTACGAACATTTTGTGTAGCACCTCAGTGGTCGCTATTAGGGCTTAAACAGACTGTGGATCGAATCTATACTTATATTATAACTACGAAAATGTGTCTGTCTATCTGCCTGCTGCTACGCTTTCACTGAACATCTTTTTAACCGATTTTGATGAAATTAGGTACATATGTCATAGGTTGTATCCCGAGGACATAGGTTGTATCCCGAGGAAGGACATTGGCTTCCTTTTATTTCGGCAAATTAAGGAGTTCCCGCTGGAATAAAATAAGCTTTATCCACGCAGACGTAGATAAGTCGCGGGCATGTCTAGTAGGACAAAAAAGTCCGCGGCATTCACTTTAATATGGAGTGCACACACTAGGCAACCAGATAAAACGTCGTTCCTCTTCGACGCGGACGTTTTGTACTGTCTCGCCCTTATTAATAATTGTTCCAGCGCCTGATTATGTAACTGTTATGTTTATACATCTCATTAAGTAATCCGATATTTGTGAGATGGTGATAATTAAAAAAAACCCTTCTGAGTTTGTTGTGGGCTCTTCTCAGACCAGGGCGCGTTTGGAACCCTCGTAGCTTTAGTTTTAAGATACCGTAGTTAATTATCACCATCACGTCTTATACTTTGTAAGCATGACGTTCAGAATGTGTACTTTGTAGGTACCTATTTTGAATAAAATATATGTTTTGAGTTTGAGTTTGAAAGTTACATTCCAACAAAGTAAAAAAGTGTCCTAATTGTGAAATTGTATGACATTTCTGTATGAGATTACTCGTACAATTTAACAATTATTTCACTTTTTTACAAATTTGTCAGATTGTAGATAACTAGTGTTCTATAGCCCTTACACTTTTCCACAAAGGTTAAGCCTTTGTAGAAAAGTGTAAGGGCCGAAGAACCGAAACCAATTAAAATAACAATCTATATTAAAATTTTCATCAATGTACCTAATTATTTTCGTCCCCTAAGATTCAAAGCTATTAAGAAAATGTTTTTTTGCTGGAAAAAGCGGTTGTTCTCAATAAAATATTGTCTCCCTTGATGGTAAGATAATCTGAATAAAACAAGATGTTTTCCCTACACGGAAAATAATTGACAGCCTTTGAAAAAAGTGCGCCGATTTTGTTTATTGTTGCACGTACAAATAATATTGGAAACAAAGTATGTGGTTAGAAATACGAGCGTATTGAAATCATTTTCTGGTTTTCGGTAACGGTACTGTATGATTGCGGTATACATATTTTCATGTAACCGTTACTAAAGTTATCTAACTTGTACTTTTTACTTTACCTTTACTTCTAATATTATCTGTCTGTCTGTCCGTCAATCCGTCCGTCTGTCTGTCTGTTTGTCTGTCTGTCTGCTACGCTTTCACGGCCCAACTATTGAACAAATTTTGATGAAATCAATCATCATCATCATCGAGTAATAAATAAATGCGAAAGTTTGGATTGATGGATGGACCTTCGCATTTATAATATTCGGAAGGATAAAAATCAAGATGACAGCGTCGCTGGTATCTATGAAAACAAAATAAAAACAAAAACTAATCAGGCATAAAAATTAGTTCCAATTTTGTCCACCGGGTCAGATAAATTTGTGGGACTATACCTAACCGACTACTACCTACTTGTGACATCTTGGGTGACAAAAATAGAAAATACGGTAGAAATAAATCAAAATTGCTATTCCAAAATTGCACACCCTTACTTTAATACCCTAATTTTGTGTCATATAAATTAAACACGATGTTCAGAAAAGTTAAATGAATTTAGCAAACATAGACGCTCAACAAAGTTTTCCTAGTAAAATATGTGTTCAACCGCGAGCTCCGACACTAATGAATGAAAATGAGTCCAAGATCTCATTAGCAATTTGTAGCCGCAATTGCTAAAGGAGCGGATTGAAATGTAATGCGGCAGGTTACCTACTTCATTTGTCGGTCTATTGTCGTGCCCACTTCTACCAGTGTAGTAAGTCGACAGTGTAGTAAGTCGACAGTGTAGTAAGTCGACAGTATAGTAGTAGTAAGTGCCACTAAAAGGTGACTAGTGAACCTAATTAAAGAAGAAATAATAACCGACCTCCGTGAATGGGTAAATTTCAATCATCGGTAATTTAACCCCCTAAAATAAAATAAGACTGCAGGTCAATCTCATACTAAATTACCCAAATGAATTTACACATAATATACCCTCCGAGATGTGTAACTGAAGTGCAATTTTTTATAGTAGTTACTAACGACATTTCGATATGTGGAATAGTAACCTCAAAGCTGTAGGATGTACAAACTTTAATACCCTAATTTTGCATCATATGAATTTAGCATACATAGAAGCTCAACAAAGTTTCCCTATACTAGTAAAATATGCGTGCAACCGCAAGCACCGACACTAATGAATAAAACCGGCCAAGTGCGAGTTGGACTCGCACACCGAGGGTTCCGTACAGGTTTGTACGGAACCCTCGGTGCGCGAGTTATAAATTATTAAGTTAAGTTTTAAATTATTAAAAAAAACTACTTACTAGATCTCGTTCAAACCAATTTTCGGTGGAAGTTTGCATGGTAATGTACATCATATATTTTTTCATCATTGAAAATATGAGCCGTTAAAGCGTATAGCAGAAAGACCTACGGACGGATATGACCAACTTTCGCATTTATAATACTATGATTATTATATTTAGGATTTATTTTTATTATTTATTGTTGATACTTAATAAATAATCTGATATTAAATCTTCTTAAGCCTAATGTCTCGTTCCTAATAACCGTACCGAGGGATACCACGCAGAGATTTTAAACTTGAGTAGGTATAAAGTTTTGAAAAATAGAGTTTAACAACTCTGAAACTAACTTTGTTCAGTAACTCTTTGCGACACAGGACTTATCCAAACTTGTCAGAAGTTTAGCTATAAACTCCCATCCGCCCACGGCATACGAGTAATACACGAAGTTTAATAAGATCGCAATTTCACTACGGACATATATAACAATAACACACATACTAATATCACTATAAGTAGATACCTTCCCTATCTAGTAGTACCTAACTTATCTATATATATAAAATTCAAAGTCCTGATATGAAAGTCCTTCATTTCTCAAGTTATAGCCATGAAACTTGGTATTTGGGCTTCCGTTTTAAAATTATGAAATACGTATTTCACAATTATTGTAATTTCTATCCCCAAGGACGTTAAATAGAGAGTTTGTCCTTCACTCACGCCGTAACAGAGCAACGGATTAACGTGATTTTTTGTCACGGGTATAGATGAGGACGGAGAGTGACATAAGCTTCTTTTCCCGGAAAATTAAGGAGTTTCTGTGGGAATTAAAAACTTATGCCACGCGAACGAAGTCGCGGGCGTCCGCTAGTATCCTACAAAAAAAAAACTTAAATCAATATTGACTTACCATATTATTACAATGATTGTTATAAATAATTTAGGAACTAACGACAGGATCACTTGCAACACTGATCTTAGGTTTAAAGAGATTTATTTTTCCAAAAGGAGAACAAAGGTCATATTGTGAGAACTTACACTAATCTATGTACATTTATGCTTGGAGAGTAAAAGGTGACCTTATACAGAAACAAGATGATGCCCGCGACTTCGTCCGCGTGGATTAAGGGTTTTTTATTCCCGCGGGAACCCTTTAATTTTCCGGGATAAAAGTAGCCTATGCCACTCTCCAGGTCCTCAACTATATCCATGCCAAAAATCACGTCGATCCGTTGCTCCGTTGCAGCGTGATTGAATGACAAACCAATAAACCAACAAATCAACAAACTAACACACTTTTGAATTTATAATATTAGTATGACCAATATAGAATTTTCCTTGGTCTAGCCTGGTGGGAGGCTTCGGCCGTGGCTAGTTATCACCCTACCGGCAAAGACGTGCTGACAAGCGATTTAGCGTTCCGGTACGATGCCAAGTAAAAACCGATTATGGGTATGGGTTTAATATTATAACTGCCGTGCCCCTAACAGGTTATCCCGCTACCATCCTAGACTGCATCATCATCAAGTGAGATCGTAGTCAAGGCATAAGTAACTTGTAGTGGATAAAAAAAACCGGCCAAGTGCGAGTCGGACTCGCGCACCGAGGGTTCCGTACAAACCTGTAGTAAGTTTTACGATTTATGACGTATTAAAAATAAAAATTACGTTTGTTGTATGGGAGCCCCCCTTTAATATTTACTTTATTGATCTTTAATTATTTATTTTGAAAGGTAATAATATACAAGTTAATATTCTGTGAAAATTTGAACCGTCTACCTGTTAACGTTTTTAATATTGAGCAAAAAAATACGAAAAAAACACGTTTATTGTATGGGGACCCCCCTTAAAATATATATTTTTTAAATTTTTAGTATTTGTTGTTATAGCGGCAACGGAAATACATCATTTGTGAAAATTTCCAGCTTTCTAGCTATCACGGTTTATGAGATACAGCCTGGAGACAGACAGACAGACAGACAGACAGACAGACAGACAGACAGACAGACAGACAGACAGACAGACAGCGGAGTCTTAGTAATAGGGTCCCGTTTTTACCCTTTGGATACGGAACCCTAAAAAGCGATGCGACGCCCGTTAAGGCTCATATGCAATTTCAGTGATCCAGGTCCAGCGCCAGTCCGACTCCGGTGCAGCTCTGGCTTCATGTACCACTACACTACAGCCCATTAACGTCCCACTGCTGGGCCTCCACTCTCATAGGAGAGAGATTTGGAGCTTAGACCCACCACGCTGCTCTAATGCGGGTTGGCGGGCTTTAACGACTATTATCATGTTAGTAATAATTACCGGGACCGACTGCTTAACGTGCTCTCCGAGACACGGGGGTGAAAGACCGCCAACTTCCTAACTCCAAGCTAGTACTGAGAATTTCTAGTCAGAAAAACCCAATACTTAATTTTGGCCCGCCCCGGGACTCGAACCCTGGACCTCGTCGGTCGCAGTCGAACATGCTAACCACTAGACCAACGAGGCAACGAGGCTTCATGTACATGGAGCCTTAAATAAATCTTAAAGCCTAACAAACTTCGTGCTGCGCCGATCCGGGTGTTGTGTTGAAAGTAAGTTTCCGACCTAATTAATTTAACAACTCTTTGCTACACAGAAGTTAACGCCTGTACAAACTTTAAAAGCTACCGAATATATTCCTTTCAAATTTAGCGAACCGACGTAAGTCTCCCTTTCCGGTTGTAGAGGGCTTTGGCAAATCCCCTATGAATGAATGGTAATTCCGAACTTAGGTTAATCTTATATTATACTCAAATTGACTCGCATACCTTAGAGATTTTCCTGCTATTTTCCCAGGCCTTTTACAGGCACATTTATTCTGTAAATGTGTGGGATTTATTTCTAATTGGGTATTTGACTACTATTCAAATAAATTATTTTTTAATGATTATTAAATAGAGAATCTTCCACAAGTCGTAATATCCACGTCCCCTGATAGTTTTATGGTGAATAACCATTTTAAACAATCGATTAAAGTAAACAAGTTCGTCGAACTTTAATGACGTCACATTTCAGAATTTCATATTATAAATCCCATACTTAGGACGCGTTTTGACGTTTGAAAAAAAGTTGCTGATTTGACTATTTGTCAAATACCTAATTGTAAGGATGTGAGCATACCGGAACCCGGAACGCTTAATGAGTTGATAATATAGCATGGTTGCACACCTTAGTTCTAGAGATTTTCCTTCTATTTTCCCAGGCTTTTTAATGATTATGTAAACTAGCTGATTTCGTGCGCGTGGTTTTAGTTTTTTGATTCCCGCGGGATCTCCTTAATTTTCCGGTATAAAAAGTAGCCTATGTCCCTCTCCAGGTCCTCAACTATACCCATGCCAAAAATCACGTCGATCCGATGCTCCATTGCGGCATGATTGTAGGACAAACCAATAAACCAACAACCAAACACACTTTCGCATTTATAATATTATAGTATGTTGTGTTGTGTGTATTTATCCCTAATTGTAAGGGTGGGTGTCAACATACCGAAACGCTTAATGAGTTGATGATATAGCTTGATTGCACACCTTAGTTCTAGATATTATCTCGCTGTTTTCCTAGGCTTTTTTATTATTCTGTAAATGTTTGGGATTTAATGTACCTATTCTTAATTATAGTTGTAAAGATGTTTACATAAATACCGGAACGCTTAGTGGCTTGATGATATATCTTGGCCTATACCTTGGTATCGGTTTGGTTTGGCTTGGTTGGTTTGGTATTGGTTGGTTGGTGGTATACTTGGTATCTTATGATTAATGCGGCCTTTGAGTCTTGGTTTTGGGGTCCAGCTGGAGTTACCAATATTTAGCTCGAAGAATGACATTAGATATGCAGATCTCAACTCGTAAAGTGACCTGACTTAGGTACTTACTATTTGAGTCTTACCTAAAATGTTCTCTAGATTCTTAAAAAAGGATGATTCTTATTTCTTACCTAATTATAAGTGGCAACATTTGGTCTAAACATCAAGGAAAGTAGGATTATAAACTGATACAATAAAAAGCACGGGCCGTTATTGTGTCTTTATTTCTACTTTTTCCACAAAAAGGTATTGTAAGTTTATTATTAAGGTATTATTTATTTCAATTAAGTACTTCCTTACTTGAAATAAAAGCTTACTTACTGTTATGCATTTTACGTGAACGATATTATTTTGAACAACCAAATGTGTTTTGCAAAATGATGTTCATTTTTTTTGTTACTTACTCTAATTGTTTTTGTTACTTACTCTAATTGTCTCTTGTTGTTTGTAACAACAATTTGTTTACTTTAATTATTTAAGTTTAATAGAGATAGATAACTATATTTAGGTGACTCATAACAATAGATAATTATTATAATATGTAGCTTAACTGGGAATTGTTTTATTTTGTGGAGTCAGATAAAATTTCCAATCGAATGCCGGCACTAAAAAGATGAACCCTACTATTACCCGTATAAGAAAAAGTCATATTTTAATGATCGTTTTCGGAATCGATTCCGATACATCGATTTTATATGCCATCATTCACTCGGCAATTTCGATGTAATTTCATTTGAAAGGCCACGGAAGCAGCGTTTTTACGATGCTCCATTTACTTTCGATTCAAGGAAGCCATAAAATTATAAGCTGCCAATAAAGGCTCGATAATGTCAATTTTAAAATACTTGTGCATTAACTTATCATTTTATTGTAAGTGTTTAATTCTTAAGACTTATTTGGAATGAAAGAAATAAAAGATTTTTAAAGTAAACTAAATATATTACGAAGACAACGATAATGACTTAATAATCAATAATCAAGTTGTTTCATAATAATTAAAACGTTTTAATATTCCGTTGATAATTACTAATTCCCACGCATTTTACGCACGAAAGCTACTTAACAACATAACTGTCCAAAGAGTCACTTATGACTCACGGAGAACTTTTGAAATAAGTTCAAGAGTCACATGTGACTCATTTTTTTATACAACTTTGGCACATAATTTTGTTATGAGCGTGGAGTAATATTATAATTAAAATTACGTGAACGTATAGCAAAAAACCTAACCTTTATGAAAAAGAAAAAAAAAATTCGCAATGTGAATGTTATTAACCTATCAAAAAAAAAACACTAGGGACTTGGGGTAGTTGTAAATTGTATTGTATAGGGACAGTTATGTTGTTAAATTATAAAGGCTAATTAAAACAGTTTGGATTATGCTCTTTTCGGGGATTTCCTTTTTAATTTACACTAATGTTTTTATTTATAATACGTACCTACTTCAATATTTACTTAGTATGTATTGGTCGTATTTCAATAGTTTTAACTGTCTTCATAAAATTCTCAAAGGCATGTTAAGTCTGTTAATCTGCATTTGGCCAGCATGGTGGACTATGTCCAAATCCTTCTAATTCTGAGAGGAGACTCATGCTCAGTGTTGACCTGGCGATGGGTTCAAAGAATAAAAAAAAATTGGCAGTCATAGGTAGGTACTGCCGATAGAAGTGAAAACGAATATTTAAAAAAAAAAAAAATGAAATATAAACCTTAAAACTAAGCCATTAAAGTTTAATTACGAATGTAGAATATTTTTATTGAAGACCTTTTGTCTTCGTAACAACGCGAGCATGTCGCAAACACGCGAATCCACAAGTTTACCCCCTACCAAAAAGTGCTCAACGCGGCTAAAGAAGTTTTCACTTCAAAAATGACTGCATCATTAATTAATAGGTAATTATAAGATTTAGGTTAAGTACTAAATTAGGAAATAAGTTTGTATTACTAACGAAAATGAGTAGCTCGAAATAAAGATTTATCTTTTAACGAGAAGAGTATTTCGCTTCGCTTATCAAATCGCCTTCACTACGGCCACACAACAATCGCATTGACTGTGCATTGCCATAGCACCAAAGAACACCGGATAAACATAAAATGCATTGATTACCACCTTATTTCCGGTACATAGAGTCGCAATTCCTTTGAATAATCATGAAATATTTCGACCCAATTAAGAGTAATAAAGTTTTAGCGAATTTTACTTAAAAAACGTTGTACTTAAAGGATTAAAATAAACTTCGAAGAAACTCTGATGAGTGCATCGTTTACGATTAAGTATTTCACGTAAGAGGAGAATTCCAAATTCGAAAAACAGACAGATTTGGACATCGCTGCTCCGCCTCATGCTGAGTCTCACGACTCACAGAATGAGAAGGGTTTGGCCATAGCATAGCCCACCACGCTGGGCAAGTGCGGATTGGCGGACTTCACACACCTTCGAGAACATTATGAAGAACTCTCAGACATGCAAGTTTTCATCAACACTTTCTTATCCATGCTTATTGTGAAGTGTGCATTGTCGAGTCAACATCTCCTGAGGATGCTCCGGTTTCAGAGTGAAACGTACGTAGAGAGTGATTTGGAGGATTTGTGTGGTGTGGTGCTGTGCCGGTGCGAATTGCTGGGTGGTGGGCGTTCGCATGCTGTCGGTGGAAGACACGCACTGCGCCGCATGGATTTGTCTGCTGTGGCGGATTATAGCGAATTAAGCTTCTGGTTCAATCATTATATTAAAATAACATAAAGTGTCTGTCTGCTGCTGCTACGCTTTCACAGCTCAACTTGTTCAGTCGATTTTAATGAAATTTGTTATAGGAGTAGGTTGTATCCCGCGGACATAGGCTACTTTTTACCCGGAAAATTAAAGAGTTGCCGCGGGAATCAAAAAGCCTTATGAGTCTCGGGCATCAGCTAGTTTATAATAATACTAGCGCACGCCCGCGACTTCGTTCGCGTGGCATAAGTTTTTAATTCTCACAGGCACTGCTTAATTTTCCGGGATAAAAAGAAGCCTATGTCACTCTCCACTCTCCAGGTCCTTAACTATACCCATGCAAAAAGTCACGTTGATCCGTTGCTCTATTTCGGCTTGATTGAAGGACAAACTCTATATTTGACGTCCTTGGGGATAGAATTTTCAAAAACTGTGAATCACGTATTTTTCCATTTCAAACCGAAATCCCAAACACCAAGTTTCATGTCTACAGCTTGAAAAATGACGGACTTTCCTACAAACTTTCAAACCCCATGGGGGTAGAATTTTCAAAAATTGCGAAACTCGTATTTCTTCATTTTGAACCGGTAGCTCAAATACCAAGTTTCATGGATATTACTTGAAAAATGACGGACTTTCATACAAACTTTCAACCCCTATTTCACCCCCTTAGGGGGGAATTTTAAAAATCCTTCCTTAGTGAGCGCCTACGTCACAAAAGAAACCTACTGTCGAAATTTCAAGCCCATGTCCCAGCGGTTTAGGCTGTACGTTGATATATAAGTCAGTCAGTCAGTCAGTCAGTCAGTCAGGACTTTGAATTTTATATATATAGATTAATATGAATATGATGTCTTAAAACGCAAACTACGAGTACGAAAAGTTTTTTTTTTCGAATCTCTGATCACCCGAATAGGGGGCCAGGTGTCAACAACAAGGCTATCACCGCTTCCAATTATAATAGACGGTAAAAAAATAAAAATGTAGGTCAAAAGGCAACCGAACACCAACTGTGTCATTTCATTTGTGAAACTATGCGAATAATGAGCGAAAATTTCCTCCATTTTGATTCCGAACGCTCTCAGCCCGCGATATTAAATTTCGCGAGCGGATACCAAATTGTTTTGGCAAGGCGCGTGGACCGTCAAAGAGTAATCTAATTTTACAAACGTCTTATGCTTTCATTCAAAATGACAGAACTGACAGACATGACGGATCCAATTTTAAGTTAGGAAGTTGGAAACGCAGTCTTTTTATAACTTCTTTTTGTAAAATCTCTATAAATAGCCTAATACAAAGTTCCAACATACAGTAAGTCAAGTACATACTAATTACTAATATTATAAATGCGAAAGTGTGTCCGTCTGTCTGTCTGTCTGTCTGTCTGTCTGTCTGTCTGTCTGTCTGTCTGTCTGTCTGTCTGTCTGTCTGTCTGTCTGTTTGTATGTCTGTCTGCTACGCTTTCCCGGCCCATCTTTTCAACCGATTTTGTCGAAATTTGGTATAGAAGTAGGTTATATCCCGGTACTTTTTATCCCGGAAAATTAAGAATCCAAAACCCTTAATCCACGCGGACGAAGTCGCGGGCATCATCTAGTATAGTATATATTACTTGTCAGTGTAATTACTTACAACTTAAAACACTTCTTATTTTGATAATCTCCCTGGCACGGCACAGTGCTGAGCTCTGAGGTCTTAAAAATGTCACGGGTTCGATTCCCAGCAGGCGTAATTTGGAAGCTAATAATTTCTAAATTTTCTTGTTCTGGTCTGATTGGACGCTTATACAGGGGTGAGTCGTGGCTATACAGGGGTTTATCCTTATAAACCCCTTACGGACGGACGGACGGATTTTTAACCCTTAACCGGTAGTAACCCTTAACTACCCTTAAAATCCGTGCCAAGAAGCGATTTAGCGTTCCGCTATACGATACCGTGTAGAAACCGATGAATATTAGATAGAGAACTAACCACCAGTTGATATCGTAGTCAAATGCTAACTTGTGAAGGTGATAATACATACATAATATGATTTTTTTTTAAACTGTAAAAAAGTAGGCAAATCGATTTTAGTACAATTTTATCATTTGGGCTTTGAAATATCAGAATATAGAAAATTTTCAGTTGTGCGTTGCTTTATATAAACCTATTCTGTATATTATGCCTAGATATTATAATGACTGTAAAATATATCTGACATAACATAAATCAGTGATAGTAAGTAGCAGTAGGATAGTAGTTTTATGCCTATTTTCAGGTCTGTACTAATATAATCTTTCAAACTGCATTGTCGCAAACTTACACAATGCACATTGTAAACAATACTGCTTTTGTAACTAAGTGCATCAACGTATTATGTAGACTATGGTCTATTTGGAACGTGATCAAATATAAATCCATGCTATCCATACTAATATTATAAATTCGAAAATATTTCAGTCTGTCTGCTACACAGTGTGCGGCTTTTACGGCCCATCCGTTCAACAGATTTTGATGCAATTTGGTACAGGGATAGATTGTATCCCCGGGATACAACCTACTTTTTATCCCGAGAAATCAAAAAGCCGCGCGGACGAAGTCGGTATCGTCGGGCATCTAGTATTAAGGCGCGGTGTATAGTCAAATCGAGCTGAATGAGAATGGTCTTGAGTAAAATCTATCAGGCAAATCATTATATAAAAAAAAGTGTTTATAATTGATCGTATTTCTGACCTGATGGCTGTTTCCAAAACACGATTTCGCAAACTTTACTCGATAGAAAAAAATGCCAAAGTTGCCTCTGCAAATACATTAAAACACATGGTTCTTCTATATACATACATTAATTTTAATAAAATTAAGCACGATTGTTTGTCGTATGTTAATAAAGCAAATGGCTGTTTTAGATTTTAATATTGCGACTGCTAGATTTTTTAATGTTTTTTATTAAGATTTCTCAGTTGGCAACTTTTTCCCCAGTAGCGACTTCTTTGTCACTCGTACTAAATTAGCTATTGATCGCTGAGGCGCGCTGCTAGGTGGACCTGTCGCACGTTACGCTAGCTCACCCCGCCAATTTTCTCGTCTATCATAATAATTGAAAATTGTTTTTGTTTCATGCTACAGTCTATTTTATTTATTTAGGTGCAGTTGTAATTATATGTTATATAGTGTGCATAATTATTTTAAGTGTAAATAAGTTTGTATAGACCAATTTTGTTAATAAAATCAATCAAAAACATTTTAAAAATGTACCCCAGAAAAAAATAAATGAAATCAATATAAAAACCTACAAAAACACATGATGGAAGTTGTAAAGTAAGTACTTATAATTTTTTTTTATCAATATTTTATTATGCAATATGGGAGATGTAGGTATAAGTACTGTTATACTGTGTCTTTACTGTACCTTATTTTAACCATCATTAGTATTGGTTCATATATCGTTGAGCGTCAAGTAGTCTGTATTATAATAATAATAATAATAATAATAATAAATAATTCTTTATTAAGGTAAAAACCCAAAAAATACAAAAAGAGAAAATTAAATTAAATTAAAATAGATAAATTAAAATAATATAAAATAATTAACATACCTAATAAGACTGTACACAACAGGTGTAACAGTAGCTATTTCTTATTAGGATTTCGATGCATAGAAATCCAATGAGTCATCATTGGACTATGCAAGTCCTGGCCCACCACCTGGAGGATGCTGTTACCAGAGCTACGCAATCTTTCCCAAAAGGAAGATATACGCGCTCTGATAACAGCAAAGAAATCAGGCATTCCCGCCTCGGCAAACATGCCCGACGCGCTGCAGTATCTGGGAAGCTTCATAAGGATACGGTATGCATTATTGTACTGCACCCTTATGGTGCTGAAGGACACCCTTTTGTACCGGTACCATAACTGACAAGTGTAGAAACACTGACAGTAGGCCCTGAAAAGGGTGCCCTTGACTTCTTTACTGCATTTGCAAAATCTGCGCGCGAGCATATTGCACCGAACCGACAATGCCCGCCTTTCTCTCTCCATGTCAAGATCGTCCTTGCAATCGTCAGTGACGATGTGACCAAGGTACTTGAACTGTCTAACAACCCGAACCGCTGTTCCATCCAAGCACACTTCGGGAACCCTCTCCGGACCCTTTCCCGCTCTGAAAACGAGCATCTCAGTCTTTAGGACATTGTACTTCAGCCCGTGGGATCTTGCATAATTCTCACAGACTGACAGTAACTTACTGAGACCTTTGACCGACGGGCTAAGGAGCACCATATCGTCCGCATAGCTTAGATTGTTAAAACAAACACCATCGATATGGCAGCCGATACCAGTACTCCGCAGCTCGCCGATCAAGTCGTTGACATACACGTTGAAAAGGTCCGGAGAGGTTAACCCACCCTGACGAACACCGCATTCTGACCTATAAGCGTCAGAGGTCGAGTCGCCCCACCTTACATGATTCGTTTGGCCCCCGTACCAGTATCTCAGCACCTCAACCACTTGTTCGGGGACTCCTGAGCCGCGCAATTTGCTCCAGAGGATTTTATAATTCACTAGATCAAATGCGCGGCTCAGATCCAGGAAGCAAGCGTAAACAGACGTGTTACGGCTGACATAATAGTCAACAGTGTGCTTGAGGCTGACGATGGCCGAGTCTGTTGAGACACCGGGACGGAAGCCAAACTGCGCCTCATCTATGCGCACATTTTCCAGCAACTCGGGCTGCAGCAGCCGCTCAAGCACCTTGCCCACTACGGTGCCCAGAGAGATAGGCCTATAGTTCTTAGACGAGCCCAAGTCTCCTGTTTTGCACTTGACGATGGGCACAACTACCGTTTTCATTAAGAGGTCTGGAAGATATGCACGCTTCACACATGAATTGTAAAGCATGCATAGCTTGGACCACAATACCTCACCTGCATATAGTATGTGTTCTATACTTAAATCATCGTGGCCAGGAGACTTGCCCCGCTTCATTCCACGCACTGCCTTGGCTACATCGTCGACTGTGAACCTCACTGGTTGCGCAGCCACGACAGGACAAGCTGACATATTTTCATTCGGGCTTGGAACTGGCATCGCATCAATTTTGAATTTCGATGCGAATAGTTCTGCTATTTCTCTGGGCTCCTGCAAGCCATCCACAGAGACAGGTAGACTTTGTTTGTGCTGCAACTTTTTTGTAGCATTCCAAAATTTAGGAAAATTTTTCTCCCTTCTATACATAGCCAATATATCCATTTTGATCATTTCCTCATTACGAACACACCATTTCACTCTATTTTTGAATACTTTTCTACTGCCTACCATTCTGTCATATATGTCGCCTGTGGATGGCCTGCCGGCCACCGACCAGCATTCGTACTCAAGACGAGCGGCCTGGTGACTCTCCCTGACATGGAGGTTCCACCCAGTCATGGGCTTACGTTTTTTATTTCTAGACCGTACATTTGAACAATTGACGGCGCCTACTTGTAAAATTTTAATAATCTTATTATAATATTCGTCAATAATTATTTTAAAATAGTCGTCGCCCTCTTTTCCTATACAGCTACAGCAATCAGGTAACAACATACATCTTCTACATTCACTCATCTTTACATTCTCAAGTTCACGCATACAGTATTCATAATAGCTATCTATCTGACTTCCATCTCTGTTACCCCACCGTACTTTATCATTACCAGACAACGCCCGGCTCTCGCTGGTGTCCAGACCAGAGCAGAGGTCAATCTTACATTCGACGCATAATGGCAGGTGGTCCGATGTGTACACACCATACATAACACTAACCGATACAATAGTGTCGCGCGCCGCCTGGGTCGTCACGCAATGGTCTAGCCACCTACGAGAGCCGTGCGCGTCGCTAACAAACGTATGTGTGTCAGAGTTAATACCTAACACATCAATGTCCGCACATAAAAGCTCTTGCTCTTCACAAAAAGTCAATAATTGATTCCCAAAGCTGGCACTAGGGTGAGCATTATAATCGCCTAAAATATAAACGAGTGGAATATCGTTTTCTTCAATGATGGCACTCACCCGGGCAAGGCAGTCTGTAAATTCGGAAACGTTTTCTTGCTTATCAGTTGGTAAGTATACACTAAACAACATAAATGACTGTGCACCATTGAGCACTCGAATAGCTATCAGTCTATCACTAGAACAGTTCACAATAGAAACGTTAGGGAACTTGGATTTTCTCCAGAGCAGCGCGAGTCCACCGTAGGGACGGCCCCTCAGGACGCCCGCAGAGAGGTCAATCGAGGATCTAGCCACGCAACCGAAATCCGCGTCAATGGAGTCTAGCAGGCCGAGGTCGTGCGGCATGAGCCAGGTCTCCTGGAGGGCGACTAGATCAGCCGCACTACATAAATCCCGAACTTGTTGCATTGACGTCTTGATATTTTTGCAATTAAATGTAATAATGTTTATTCTGTCCATACTAGTTGATTTTATTTACGTTAACAAATCGTTCTCTAAATCTTCTGAAAACTACGTTTGCTGGCCAGAACTCTGCGCTCAAAAATGTGTCGAGATTTTGTTTTGCCACGATAATCTTAAAAGATCTAAAATCTAATTCCTTCCTCTGGGGTAGCATTTGTACGTCAATAGCTTGTGCTCCCTTGGATTTTATGTGCTCCTTTATATGCTCAACAGTACACGAAGTCTCCAGCCTCGATAAGTAGATACCTTCAGGTAACTGTGCTACTTTTAAATTACTCGGATCGGTCGCCGTGCCGCATTTATTGCTATTACGTGGCCGCCGCTTTGTTCTACTATTTACAAGTGTAAATCCGTCGTCGTCCGTTTCATTTACAGCTTTACCGCCCGTACGTATAGGGTCCACATTTGCGCGTTGCTTTACCGTACGGTTTGTCATATCACGATACGACGGTGGCGATACAATAGTGTCCATTGAGTCAGAGCGTATGCGCCTCGCTCGCGGCGAGGTGGATACCTCCCGGTTCTTATCAGCGCTTGGCCGCTTCGTCCCTTGTCCGGCATTATCCACCTTACTACGCGGTAGTATGGGCTCTTTTCGTGCGCAGGAAGGTGGTCCGATGCGAGCACATACCTCCGAAACAATACTCATCTTTAAGTTATCAATCTCTGGCTTAGAAATTGAATCAGTACGTAGTTGTTGCAGCTCTGTCTTTAAAATAAGAATATCCTTCAACAGACGAGTCACGTCCACATGGTCAAACGACACAGGTGGGAGTCGGTTTAGGTCTCTTGCGACGTAGGTAGGCTGCAACTCCGGCTTGATCTCATGTAAAACCTTGAGGACGTCACGGATGTTTTTTTTTCGTTTATCTTCACCCTTTCGCTGAATAAGTTTAACTCCCTCACTAGACACAGCGTTAAAAAGATTCGCCTTGCCACCTTCAACTTCCTCGTCAGTGAAATTAGAATTACATATTTGCACTATACTCAGCTCGTCCATAATATCGATTTTGTTCTGGCAAAATGCCAAGAACTCGTTAATAATGACTTGATCAGACATTATTCACGCAGAGTTGGTAATAGAATTACCTACTCGCTGCAATACGGTTAGGTGCGGGTAGCCACGCATGTGCACTCACTTTGGGTCGCGAGCGACGACTGCTTATGTTATGTTATGGGTTCGGATCTCTGGGAAGTTTTTATATTTTTGCATTTTTGTTTTTTTTTTTTCAAATAATATATTTAATTTTTAACCTATGAATAAATTATAATAATATCTCATAATTTTCAGTCAGAAAAGACGATTGAAGATCAATTCTTCAGAACCATCTACGGGAGTTTTGCACGAGTGAGTAATAGATACTTACCTTGATCAGCAAACCGAACAAGTTCGAGTCGGACTCACACGAAGGGTTCCGTACCATAAAATACAAATTTCAAAATTTTTTGTATGGGGGGCCCCCTTTGTTTTTTATTTAGTTTTTTTCTTATTATTTGTTGTTATTACGGCAACAGAAATACACACTCGTTTACATAAAGGTCAGCGCCATTTTGAATTTCTTTGTTATTGTACCGATTTCGTTCAAAATCGATATCTGGGGATCTCTGGGATCACAAAACAGAAAACTGTTACCAAAATATAAAAAAAGGTCAGCGCCATTTTGAATTTCCTTGTTATTGTACCGATTTCGTTCAAAATCGATATCTGGGGATCTCTGGGATTACAAAACAGAAAACTGTTACCAAAATTTAAAAAAGGTCAGCGCCATTTTGAATTTCTTGGTTATTGTACCGATTTCGTTCAAAATCGATATCTGGGGATCTCTGGGATCACAAAACAGAAAACTGTTACCGAAATTTAAAAAAGGTCAGCGCCATTTTGAATTTCTTGGTTATTGTACCGATTTCGTTCAAAATCGATATCTGGGGATCTCTGATATCACAAAACCGAAAACTGTTACCGAAATTTAATAAAGGTCAGCGCCATTTTGAATTTCTTGGTTATTGTACCGATTTCGTTCAAAATCGATATCTGGGGATCTCTGGGATCACAAAACAGAAAACTGTTACCAAAATATAAAAAAAGGTCAGCGCCATTTTGAATTTCCTTGTTATTGTACCGATTTCGTTCAAAATCGATATCTGGGGATCTCTGGGATTACAAAACAGAAAACTGTTACCAAAATTTTAAAAAGGTCAGCGCCATTTTGAATTTCTTGGTTATTGTACCGATTTCGTTCAAAATCGATATCTGGGGATCTCTGGGATCACAAAACAGAAAACTGTTACCGAAATTTAAAAAAGGTCAGCGCCATTTTGAATTTCTTGGTTATTGTACCGATTTCGTTCAAAATCGATATCTGGGGATCTCTGATATCACAAAACAGAAAACTGTTACCGAAATTTAATAAAGGTCAGCGCCATTTTGAATTTCTTGGTTATTGTACCGATTTCGTTCAAAATCGATATCTGGGGATCTCTGGGATCACAAAACAGAAAACTGTTACCGAAATTTAATAAAGGTCAGCGCCATTTTGAATTTCTTGGTTATTGTACCGATTTCGTTCAAAATCGATATCTGGGGATCTCTGGGATCACAAAACAGAAAACTGTTACCAAAATTTAATAAAGGTCAGCGCCATTTTGAATTTCTTGGTTATTGTACCGATTTCGTTCAAAATCGATATCTGGGGATCTCTGGGATCACAAAACAGAAAACTGTTACCAAAATTTAATAAAGGTCAGCGCCATTTTGAATTTCTTGGTTATTGTACCGATTTCGTTCAAAATCGATATCTGGGGATCTCTGGGATCACAAAACAGAAAACTGTTACCAAAATTTAATAAAGGTCAGCGCCATTTTGAATTTCTTGGTTATTGTACCGATTTCGTTCAAAATCGATATCTGGGGATCTCTAGGATCACAAAACAGAAAACTGTTACCAAAATTAAAAAAAGGACAGCGCCATGTGGAAATTCCATGTTATTGTGCCGATTTTGTTCAAAATCTATGATTTTCTACTACTTACTATTTTATTTTTAGAGCACATAAGGATTCACAGCACAAATACGATGGAACATAACTTACAATACCAAAATTTATTGAGACTGCAATCTCGATAGATAAAGAAGCCAATCGGAAAGAAAATTTTGCTGGGTAGGTAATAAAAGAAAACTCTATCCATCATTATTATACTTTTATTAACAAATCACACAACAACACCCGATTTCCAAGATTATACACCATAAAGTTTTACCACTGTACCCACTAAAATAAATTTACGTCCCCAAACATTTGTGTTCAATTACAGAGCATCAAAAAATGTTCCGAGTTCAGAACCTGAAACAATACTAACCCCCCCAAATACCTAAAAGTCATCTAGTCACCGCGCCTTAAATAAGTATTATTGCATTTACACGATGATGCCCCCGACACCGCTTCTGCTTGAGTTAGGTTTGTCAAACCGCGGGAATTCTTTTATTTTCCGCGATAAAAAGTAAATACTTAGCCTATATGTACTTAGCCTTTAGGTTTCAAACTATCCATCCATGCAAAAAAATGACAAAATATTCAAGTGAAAAAAAACAACGTAAAAAAAGACAATATAAAAAAAGTTCTATTGTAAGACTGTTGGTAGGTCCAAACTCATAGGATACAATGTTAGGGAAACCTTTTTGCCGCCACATAACATAGGCACATACTTATATATTATTTTCAAACACTGGAACGAGGTTTTTTTTAATGTTAGAAGAAACTAAAGTTCATCAACCTTGCACTTGTCAAGTATCTCACATAATTTTGGAGAACTTAGGGCATTATCACAACATTTGGAAACATTCCGCATAGAAATTAGTATGCTGAAAGGAATCGAACTTAGGTACCACTTATTATGGTACAGTGTTGTGAATTAAAACAAGACAGTCATGTGCAAAGAACCGCGCTCTGACAGGGTTCCGTATCATTACATATTTATTTATATTAGTTTTATTTTATTTATTAGATACACATAATAAAATCCATACTAATATTATGTATGCAAAAGTGTGTCTGTCTGCCTGCTACGCTTTTACATGCCTTCTGTTCAACCGATTTTGATGTAGTACAGAGATTGCAAGTTGCAACCTTAAAGCATCCCTGAACTACAAAATATAGGTGTTATACCTACTCGTAAGTGTTACGGTTTATCGATTATGAAGTAAAGAACCCTAAAACGTGTAATAGAATAAAATATATATCATCATTCACCAATAACAACGAATACGAATCCTGTATATCTTGAATACTTTACCATAAAATATCAGAAAATCCATATAAATAATATTATTCCTAGAATTTCGAGTTATAAATAAACTCATGAATGCCTAATTCTAGTCACAAGATACGAATAGGTATACCTACTTTATAATTCATTGATAACATCGTTCAAAGGAAACAGGGAGAGTATCTAGATTGAAATCAACGTACAAGGTTTATCTATTTTCAGTCGTATCGTATTGAAATATCTTATTTTACATAATTGTATCAAAGAAGATCGTTGACATATTATATGTTGCCACGGTTAGAATTATTCAGAATTGGGTATTTGACAACTATATTCAAATAAATTATATTGTGACTAGCTGATGCCCGTGATTCCGTCCGCGTGGTTAAGTTTTTTTTTATTCCCGCGGGAACTCCTTAATTTTCCGGAATAAAAAGTAGCCTATGTCACTTTCCAGATCCTCAACTATAACCATGCCAAAAATCACGTCAATCCGTTACTCCGTTGCGGCGTGATTGAGGGATAAACCAACAAACAAACGCACTTTCGTATTTATACGAGTAATATTAGTATGATAGTATGATTATTAAATAGAGGATCTCCCAAAAGTCGTAATATCGTCGTACCCTGTTAGTTTTATGTTTGAAAACCATTTTAAACTATCGGTTGAAACAAAAAGGTGCGTCGAATTTTAATGACGTCACAGTTCAGTATTTCATGTTAACGGGCGTTTTGAACTTTGAATAAAATTTGGTTCAGGCGGGAACTCTTTAATTTTCCGGGACAAAAAGTAGCCTATGTATTATTCCAGACTACAATCTCTCTCCAGAATACAATATCTCTGTGTCAAATTTAATCCAGTTCAGGCGTTCTAGCGTGATTGAGTAGGTAACAAGCATCCATCGATCCGATCCATCCATCCAAACTTTCGCATTTATAATATTAGTATTAGTATAGATTACGGGTAAACGGGTCCCGGTTATTGTCACTAACATGACAATAGTCGTTAAAGCCCGCCAACCCGCATTGGGGCAGCGTGGTGGCTCTTCTCTCTAATTCCCTCTCTCGTGGGACGTTAATGGGCTGTAGTGGTGGTGGTGGTACGGGTAAACTTAAACGTTAACGGTAAAGGAGGTAATAATAACTCACATAATTCCTTCCCAAGCACCCAAGTTTCAGGCTTAGAGTTGACCTCCACGAGCGTAGTAGTCGTACACACCAACAGCACCATCAGATCAGCAATGCTCAGGTTCACCAGGAATATATTAGTGGAGTTCCTCATGTCTTTAGTCTTTAATATCACTATAGGCACCATCACGTTCCCGATGACGCCCAAACACATTATAACTATGCAAAAGGTCATCGAAGTCGCCTTTATGTAATACGGAATCTCTGCGTACTCCGTAAAATTGTTCGACATCTCGAAAGTCGAATTCGAATTGTTGTACGTTCCATTTTGGTATTCGAACTTCTCGAACAAGTCTGTGGTGTCCCGCGGGCTTTGTGTGGCATTTTTGTATGTTGTGTTGTACTGTATTTGTGTGTTCGTGTGCGTGAAGTTTGCTATTGAAATCATGTGCGTTTTAATGTGTGGGTGGACATGAGAGCTTCACATTTTTTTCCGCTTCTTTGGCACTTTAGTTTGGCTTCGGATCCGACATCAATTATTCTTGCGGTGATCTGGAACAAGAAACAGCTGGGGTTAGAAACACAGGATAGTGAGTTCATTAACACACTGCATGGCAAAGTAAAATCATCATAAATATTATAAATGCGAAAGTGTTTGTTTGTTGGTTTATTGGTTTGTTGGTTGTGTTCCACGATCACGCAGCAACGGATTGACGTTTTTTTTTATATATATATTTTTTTTTTATATATATATAGCGAGCAAACGAGCAGGCGGGTCACCTGATGGTAAGTGATTACCGCCGCCCATGAACATTTGCAGCACCAGAGGAACCGCCAATGCGTTGCTGGCTTTTGAGAAATTTGTTTATCCGCCCTTTGAAGAGCCCCATATTATAATCATTAGGGCACACAGAAGATGGAAGCTGGTTCCACAATTTGCAGGTACGTGGCAGAAATGACCTGGAATAGCGGGTGGTGGAAGAGGACCAGGCATCCAGGTGGTGAGGATGAAATTTGTTTCTGCGACGAAGAGTGCGACTGGAGAACACGGAAGGTGGTATTAGATTAAATAGCTCCTCAGAGCACTCTCCATTGTAGAGACGATAGAACACACAAAGAGAACTAACGTCGTCTCTTCGGTGCTCTAGTACGTGATTTTTGGCATGGGTACAGGACCTGGAGAGTTTATTTCTATAGCGGGCTAACAGGTGAGAAAGCAGTCAAGGGCTAACATGTAGTGGAAAGGGGAAAAAAAACATAGGCTAGGCATCAGCTAGTTGGCGACCTCCCTGGCACAGTAGTGAGCGCTCTTGTCTTATAAGCAGGAGGTCCCGGGCTTCGATCCCCATGGGGGCAATTTTGGAATTTATAAGTTAAAATAATAATATAACTGCCATGCCCCTAACAGCCCGCCACCATCTTAGACTGCATCGTCACTTTACATCAGGTGAGATCGCAGTCAAGGGCTAACTTGTAGTGAATAAAAAAAAAAAAAAAAAATTCTCTGGTCTGGTCGGCCATAGCTAGTTAATATCCTGTCGGCAAAGACTTATCGCCAAGCGATTTAGTACGATGCCATGTAGAAAGTAGAAACCGATTAGGGGCATGGTTAGCCCGTAGTGCTTGTAGCATCTTAGATTGCAATTTGAATTATCACTTAAGATCAGGTGAGATCGCAGTCTAGGGCTAACTTGTACTGGATAGCAAAAAAATGGTGGGTAACTATAACCAGAATCAAGCAATTTCTTATAAAAAAGGCATTTACTTTCCAGTTTCTACTTTCGATGATTAATTACATTTTGTTAAAGTTGTCAACGAGGCTCATTTTAAAAGAAAATAAACCGGCCAAGTGCGAGTCGGACTCGCGCACCGAGGGTTCCGTACAAACCTGTAGTAAGTTTTACGATTTATGACGTATTAAAAACAAGACGAAATGAACCGCAAAACTAACTTTGTTTGTAGAGGTTTATTGTTAATATCAAAAAAACTATGCTAGTTAGAGCGTTGGTTTTATTTTTCCTGTAAAATATACATAACCTTCTATTGACCATAATTATTTCAGATTTTTCAATTGGTAAACTTCGGAGATAAGGGGGGGGGGAACGGTATTTTTTTCGACATTTTGCCCGATAAATCAAAAACAAATAAAAAAATAAATAAATAATAAATAATAAATATGCATAAAAATAAATAAAAATCTGTTTTAGAATGTAGAAGATTTGTCTGTTTTAGATTAAATATCAGACGTGGTGGACTATGGCCAAACCCTTCTCATTCTAAGAAGAGACTCAGTACCTACCTAGTGGGCCGGCATTGGGTTGACTGTAATTGAAGCGATGATGATGCATTGAACAGTGTGACGATCTGCGGTGCGCGTTGGTGTCGTCACGTTCTTTGTCTGTCCAGGCCCTTAACCTTACGAAGATCAGTCAATAACAGTACGGCTCCAATGAACATAAACATGTCAAGTGACCCCTTTACAAAAAGCCCCATAAATTTGGCCAATATTTGTGCAAATCTATCAACTACACTGTTTACCTCCGTGATTTATGATCTAGACAGTTGGTTACTTGTCTTTACACACAACGACACGACGCGATACCGATAAAACACAATAAGGAGTCCTTTCACATGGACTTACTTTTTAGTAGAGACTTATCAGGTACGCTTAAACGAAACCCACAAAGCTAGCTCATTTTTGGAATTATCACGGTCAAAATTTATAAGACATGCACAAGATCAAAGACTTATTTATGCGAAAGTTTTGATGGATGGATGGATGGATGGATGTTTTTTACTCAATCACGCCAGAACGGCTGAACGGATCTGGATGAAATTTGGCACAGATACATTATAGCCTGGAATAACACATTAAAGAGTTCCCGCGGGAATCAAGTAATCTTAATCCACGCGGACGAAGTCGGGGGCATCATCTAGCAATTAATAAAGCTATTATTGTAGGTACTTCATACAAAAAGTCCTTAAAGCCGACGTTTTTCTCGATTTATAGAGAAAGAATGGATAAGAATTATGTATGGCTAATCTTTAAATCCGTGACAAGAATAGCTCAAATCTTTAAGATGGAATTGAAAAGCTTAAAAAAATATTCGTCGTGTGTATCGTATCGTTAACGTATCCGTAAGTACTAAGTGACAAATGGAGCTCATCTTAGAATAGAATTTAGGCAGTCTGTAGTTTATCGCAGCTTCTTGGAGATATTGACATTTTCAGCAACTACACACTACAGTATGGAATTCGGGCCTGAAATTTTTCGTAATATTAAATACGTATGAATAAAGAGACCGCATATTACTCATAACTTTGTTAGGGCAAGAACAAAAGATAAGCGAGGAGTAACGCGTTTTGTCCTGTCTCTACACAGCTCTGTAAAAAGTGAGTCAAACCGCGGGGCACAGCTAGTTACACCACAGAATAGGTAATAGTCATAAAACCTCTCAGTCAAAATCGTACCCTACTGTTAGTCAAGTTGTTGCGGAAGGATTTAGTAATCCACTGCATTTGTATCAGCGAGGGCCGATTACTCCAACTCTAAGTAAACGTGTAACCTAAGAATGAAATGATAGAATTCCTATACAAAATGTGTTAAAACATCAAAATTCGTAGGTTAAATATTACTTGGAGTTGAAGAAATCGGTCCTAAGAGAGCTTTGCACAGTCGCCTCAAAAAGTCGTCAAAACATGCTTTTAGTGTGTAAATAAATCGTAAAACGTTATACCACGAGGACAAGTAGGTCTATAGGTTTGCTAAATATATTTACTACTGTCATAAAATCTACAGTGTTGATTCAACGCACGCCTACTGGTTTTCTCTAATATCAACCGTTTTTACGCACACGTTTTATCGTCCGTAAGTACTAAACAGACGTTTTCACATTACAGTAATTTTACTTTCTAGCTTCTAGCTATTTTTATAGGTGTTTAGTGGTAGATAAACAAAATAGACGAGGGGAAAATTTACAGCACTTGTTAGTACGTTAAAACAGTTGTTACTTTGTTTTAGGTTGATGCTGGTATAGCTGTAAGATAAGCATTTACAAAGTTACTGCTTCATAGGCGTGTAGCTTTTAGGTGTTATCCATCATATAATGTCCTCCCGACCGAATTTCGGCCACGGCGGACAATCACTAAAGAGATTAGCCATCTGCGTGGGAGATATTTTTTTTTTTTTTTTTTAAATGTATAGGCCAGCGCTTGGCTGCAATCAGACTTGCTTGCAAGTGGTGATGCAGCCTAAGGTGGAGCGCGCTTGCCTAGAAGATGCCTATTCACTCTTGATTTGAAGGTACCTATATTATAAGAGGAGGGGAAAACGGAAGCCGGAAGGGCATTCCATATCCTAGCAGTTCGAATTAGAAACGAGGAAGCAAATCGCTTCGTACGAGCCCGCGGAATTTCGACTGCGTAAGGGTGCAGACCTTGTCGATGCCTTGCGGTTCGATAATAAAAAGGTGACGGAGGAACCAGATCGAACAGTTCTTGGGCACACTCTCCGAAATATATCCTGTAGAATACCGACAGACAGGCAACTTTGCGCCTATGTTCCAAGCTTTGCAGCTTCGAACTGACCAGCGCTTTGTTACCAATAAGTCTCCTGGCGCGACGATCCACCGAATCCAATGCATCAAGCTGGTACTTGGCAGAGCCATCCCACAAATGGCTGCAGTATTATTATATTGCACAAGTGTGTGCGCAAACACAGGTGCACTCTCTGTTCCTATAGGTACTATAGCCCGATGGGACGGAAAATACGACACGATAGGAGAGAGATCAGGCACAGGACCGACGGCTTTACGTGCTCTCGAGGCACGTGGGTGAAACACCGCCATATTCCTAACTCCAGGCTAGTACTGAGAATTTCTTGTCAGAAAAACCCAACACTTAATTATGATGCGACCCGGGATTTGAACCCGGGACCTCGTCAGCTGCAGTCGAACATGCTAACCACTAGACCAACGAGGCAGTTCATCCATCATATAATGAGGAGCTGGCGAACAGAACCGGTATAGTCCACTATAATTCGAACACATTTTTTTTCGAATCGCAGTGTCTTGATCCAGTTGCGTCGATCCCTATAATAATTTTCAATCAAAACCGACTGACTCTAAGTAGGACAAAAATTGCTTTAAAAAGTGTGTTTTAAAATGAAATCGGATTAGTTAGTTTTATACCAAAGATGTTCTCCTACAGTGATATTAGTTTTTTCGAAAAATCTGGTTTTATTCCACAGCTCCTCCATCCATCATTGCAACCAACTACTGAACATGAATTTCCTCTCAGGATGAGATTTGAGAAGGGTTTGACCATAGTGTATAATATTATTGTTGTAACGCTGGTCAATTAGTGCGGTTAAGACATAGGCCTCCTAGTCAGGGTCCGGGGTTCGATCCCCGGGCATGTAACAATGAAAGGATTTTTTTTACTGTCGAAAAAACTTGAAATTTTTCATACCTAGTTTCAAATGTCGGAAACCTCGCAGAGAATAATTTTGAAAAATTCCTTTATCACTCGCAAAATATTTTAAATCTTAAATATAGTTTATAATGTTTATTTTATGTCAAGATGTGTCAAACTACTAATAAAGATTGGGTGTTTGAATATTTTGAACACAGTATTTCTGTAAGTAAGTAAGTAAAGTAAATATCCTTTATTCAGCCAAAATATACAGTCACACAAACAAAAATAATAATAATAAGTGCCACAGCTATCAGGGAATCAAGGAGCCAACCTAGATTTAAGCCAACCTTGGTTCCAGGGGATCGAAGCACCCACTCCTTAAACCTAGCTGGAAAATCTATTTCGGCTGAATGAGGCGCTGCCTCAGCTTGATTCTGCATTCTAACGGCTCCAGCGTTGATTTTCAATCGAGCCCTGTTGGGGTCACGGGATGGTTTTTGGTGCTTTCACAACGATACTATTTATATGTATTTTATAACGTAACATAATCTGTATTCTACGCTAGTCAATTAGAAAAACCCCTGTAATGCTAGTCGTAAGTTGAGAATAACTAAATTTTTTTTTGCTGCTGACGGTACATGGATCTATTGAATAAAGGGTCGGTGTCCTGCTGATGTGCAGTTAAGGCGTTGACCAGGGGAACGAAATACAATTATCGACGTTGTTTCTGGAACTTTGAGGGGATGGTGTCAAGATATTGGTTCAAGAGCTCAACGCTCCAAGGGGCGGAAGGATCCGAAAGGTTCGCGTTCAAATCCCACCTTTTATAAATTTTGTATCACCTAAGCAAAAGCTGTAAATGTTTTTTGAGCTGATAAAACTTTTATTTATTTATCTCTATTTATTCATATTAAGTATAAGTAAGTACCTAGACTGAGTTAGCGGTATTAGGTACGGTAAATTCTGACTTTATGTTATCCTGCGAATGTGAGTTTGTTTGTTTGTAACGCTTTCACGTCCAACGCTTTTTCAACCAATTACGATGAAATTTGGTACAAACATAGTTGGTATCCCGGGGAAGAAATTTACTGTGGACACAAAGCTAAGCTTTGTATCCCGGAGAAGTAGTTCCCGCGGAAATTAAAAAAATCTTATTCCACGCCGACGAAAAGGGTATCAGTTAAGTAGTATAACAATAAGGTGATGTGGATTTCTTAGTGGGTGGTCAAGAATACTGGCTCCAATTTTGCGCTGGACAGCCAGGCTGATCTTTGCGCAAAATATAGCCCTTCTGTCATCAGATGAGACAATTAATATTTCGCAAATTAAACATTTTTAGCATTGGTATCTATACAGGGTTAATTGTAAAATACCAGCAACCTTCTACAGGCAAGTTCTATGCACCAAAGTAAATAACTTTTGTTCCACGACTTTTTATAATTCCTAAAAATAAAAATAAAAAATTTTCTTACAAAAATAAAAATATTTATTTTTCTGTTCTAAAATTTTAATAACTCTACGCGATGCGTACTGCGTACCTATCAAAGGGAATCGCGGTGGGCGGCACGGCGCGTCAAAAGCGCAGGTTAATTCAGTCGCTTTCAGTCGGTCGCACGCGCCGTTATTCGCATAGGTACTGTGTTTGCATAGGTTCTGTTCTGTGCCTACTGCCTAGTGCTTAAAGGATGGCTTATCGATATTCTAACATTGAATACACTGAAATGGTTCGAGTGCTCGCGATATGTGGTGATAACGTTTCGGAAGCTTGCCGCGAGTTTGCAAGGCGATTCCCTAACGTAAATAGGTAGGCCAAGCCGCGTGACGATGCTGGCTGCCACACAGCGATTAAGGGATCACGGCAATTCCATCCTAGATCTAGGGATCGTGGTCGACCACCGAGGCGCACAGTGCGTGAAGAGGAAAACATTATACAATTTTTTGAAGAAATTCCAGCAGCAAGTACCTACCAACGATGCAGCCCGAAGGTTTAATGTGTCGCAGTACTTTGCTTGGAGCGTCATCCACAATGAGGGGAAATACCCTTTTCACCTGCATCGGGTCCAAGAACTCACCGATCCCGATACATTGACCGATGAAGCTACATTTGGTAGAGTTGGACTCTTCAACACTAGAAATGAACATTTATGGTCGTTTGAAAACCCCCACCAACCTAGAGAGCATAGTTTTCAACACCGTTTTAGTGTTACTGTGTGGGCAGGAATTTTAAATACCACATTACTGGGCCAGTGAGTAATAATTAATTTAGGTAAGCAAAAAAAAAATAACTAGCCAAGTGAATCTTAAGTTAATAGGTAGGACTAGGTAGTAGGTAGGTACATAACTAGTAACTACCTAAATACCTAACTTCACTTTTTATGAAATAAATTGATACATTTTTGTTTAATTTCAATTGACTGTAGATAGTAGATACCTAGTTAAGTAGCGTCTCATTACGTACGTATTGGAATAAATTACGCGGCGGGAATCAATGAAATGATAAATTCCAAGTAGGTACCTACCTATACTACTCGGGCGCAAACTTTCTGCGCACGGAACAAACACTTCTCGTATTTTCATTAAGGTGAACGCACACTTATCCGAGCCGAACGAGTCGAACTAAACGAATTTCAGAATTCTGTATATGAAATCTCATGAAACCTCGCATACTTCTCCGCGTCGAATCGTCCGAATCTGCAAGAACCCCAGTAATCCTAGACAAATTCGGATGACGTCATCAGATTCTCGGCGCGGTTTATGCGGTCGACTCAACCGATGCGCTCGCATTCTATCAGTTGCCTATGACAGAGCAACGCGAGAGTACTATTTCTTCATTGTTTTGTGTCGATTCTTTCGGCGCGGTCGATTCTTCTGGTGCGGAGTGTGCGAGGCCTCCTTGACTTCGATTCGTTCGACGCGTTCGGCTCGGATAAGTGTGCGTTCACCTTTAGAGGCCGGACGGCGCGGCGCGGCGGCCTTTGAATTCGATCTTGTTTGTGTCACTCGCCGCCGCGTACCGCTTGAAGTCTCAATTCTGAATAGTAGGTAAGTAACAATTCGCATATCAGCTGATTCTGCAGTTGTCACGTTGATTCGGACTAAACCGGGCTTGGAGGTCCGTTTAAAGATCTACCTACCTATTTTTGTTTCTTCGATGACTCGGATATCAAATCAAACTTAGTCCTGATTTTTATCACTAACATCTGATCTGTAAAATCGCTAATAAATCGGCATTATTTAGGTAGGTAAGTACCTATGTAGGTACACTTTGTTGAGCCGTATGGGAAAGTACCTATTTGGAAGTGGAAACTGGGAACTCGCCGCATTATGATCCTTAAAGAAAGCGTTTCGATTTATGGAAATGGTTCACGACCCTCAGCAATGAGGAATACGACACATACAGAGATGCTCAAATTCAAGTCTCGAACAGATAATTAGGTACCTACTTAGGTGTTAGGTTTGTAGGTAAGTCAGGTGGTAAATTATAGGTACTAGGTAGTTAGGTGACGCGTTAGGTAGATAAGTTAAATGTTAGGTACGCAGGTTATGTGTGTATTTTATGTGTTGGTTAGATTGGTATTTGGTAGGTATCTGAGGCATTAGGTAGCCTGTTCGTGTTGACTGTTGAAGGTTTTGTAGGTTAGGTGTGAAGAATGAAGGTAGGTAGGTGAATAAACTAATAAGGGATTGATAGGTGGTAATTTTGCCCTTCCGTAAAAAGCGCGGGAAATTGCCAAGTAAACAACATGCTTATCAAGTTATCATGTGCGCGTATGGTAGGTACTTAATGACTGTCCGATACTTACGTCTGTCGCCGCGAGAAGTTTTTTTGGTGTTCACGACAAACGCTAGTGTAGGAAGAAATTATTGACCTGCAGACGATAGCTCAGCCCGATGTTAGTAATTTACGTCCAAAGCATTTGTAAATACGACAGAGAAGTGATAACTTCGGACGTTAATTGTTGCGCGGTTAGTAGTCGACGCTTCATCACGCAGGTGTGGAACAGGCATTACATAAATTGACCATAGAGTTAAAAAACTGACAGACTTTTCAACAAAAACTTAGAATTTTTTTTTTGGTTAATTTATTGAGTTATGTGAAAAGTCGTTGAACAAATGTTGTTCAGTATCATGTATAGAAGTTATATCTCAGAAGTTGTTGGTAAATTACAATTAACCCTGTATACTTCTAAAAGTGAAAGTTTGGATGGATGGACTGATGGATGGATGTTTGTTACTTACTCAATCACGCTAGAACGGCTAAACGGATCCAGATGAAATCAAATAAATATTATAAATGCGAAAGTTTGGATGTATGGATGTATGTTTGTTACTCAATCACGCTCCAACGGATGAACGGATCTGGATGAAATTTGGCACAGAGATAGATTATAGTCTGGAATAGCACATAGGCTACTTTTTATCCCGGAAAATTAAAGAGTTCCCGCGGGAACCGAAAAACCTCAATCCACGCGGACGAAGTCGCGGGCATCAGCTAGTTTAATATAAAGATAGATTATAGTCTGGAATAACACATAGGCTACTTTTTATCCCGGAAAACGAATGATTTCCAACGGAAACCAAAAAATCTCAATCCACGCGGACGAAGTTGCGGGCATCAGCTAATAATAAAATGTATAAGTATTTCAGTATACCTATAGGTATTATATTAAGTGTATTACATGTATAATATTGTCACAGCCACCATATTAATACTGCAACTTTGTTATTTTCCCAGTTGGCTCTATTCGTGCACCAGCGGGGATTCTGCCTTTAAGTAGGTTATTGTACCGTCAGCAAAAAGCACAATATTATACAAATTATTTTAATATTATAACGATCTATAGATGACAGTTCTTTCTATTAAAAGCTAGAAGTTAGTTTTGATGTACTACTGGTAATAGGAATTATGTGTTACTAAAATCAATTTTAAAATAAAATTGGCAATCATATTGAAATTGGCACTGCCGATAGAAGTGAAACGAATATTAAAAAAAGAACCTTAAAACTAAGGCATTAAAGTTTAATTACGAATGTAGTATATTTATATTTAAGACCTTTTCTCTTCGTAACAACGCGAGCATGTCGGTGTTCGCGAGCATGTCGCTGTTCGCGAGCATGTCGCTGTTCGCGAGAATGTCGGGGCGTGGTGTCGGTGACGCGAATCCACAAGTTTACCCCATACCAAAAAGTGACCCAAACAAATGTACATTGTACTCGGTACATAAGTGTTTAATTAAAACTATCCCGCGAACAAAGTGAAACAAAGGGCGCCAGTGAAAGAATCTGCATTAGATTTAAATGTAATTAAGCTCGAATACCTCCCGGGATGACCGAATGCAACTAAAATTGAGTTTTATTGTAGCCTGGAACTCAACGCCTTTACAACACCAGCGCCATTGTAAATATTCACATACGTTATCTTCAAAAATTCCTCAATTTGCCTCAGTATTATATTATTGTTTTTTTTTCTTTTCAAAATAAAGTAAAAAAAGTAAAGTTCAATTTTTGTATAATTTTTGTGTTTTTGTATAATTTTAATTTTAGATTTTTGTAGTGTAACTTTTAATTTTACGCACTTTTTTTTTAGTGAATGATGTGGCACCTTCAATAAATCGTGCATTTAAGAAGTGTCCTAAATGTGTCTAGTTTTTAAGGTTTTTTTAATGTAACAACTCTTGGTTGTCCAAATAAATAAATATAAATATAAAAAAGTAGGTTCTTAATTTAGGCACTTACAAAAAATTAACTGCACGGTATGCAACTGGACCTATATTTCCTTTACATTTGGATTTGAAATCTTTCAAGGAAAATAGTATGTAGAGCACAGTTTAACTCGTATTTACAAAATAATCCCTGAAAGTGCAATTATAATATTCCTTAGTAAGTATTATTTATACGTGTGAGTTGTGACCCAAGCAAACTTTAATTAAAACTGTCCAGCACGTAAAGTGAAATACAATGTGCCTGAAAGAATCTGGATTAGATTTAAATGTAATTAAGCTCGAAGTCCTCCCGGGATGACCTAATGCAACTCAAATTGAGTTTTATTGTAGCCTGGAACTCAACGCCTTTACGACACCCTCGTCGCTGTAAATATTCTCATTAACAGGGCATTAACCGACTTCAAAACGAGGAGATTCCTAATTTGGAAGTGCATGTAATATATATTTTATAGCCATAAGAACCCATTAAAATATACGTAGGACATGATTAAATACCCATTCAAATTGTAATACAATGGGCGGACTCATTTAAATAACAACAATTGGGTTTGTTTATAGTTGCGGGGAAAAAGATTTTTAATCAGATAAGTAGGTACTTAGTTTAACAGATTTTAAACATAAGTTTATGCATATTCATGACCTAAATTCAACTCATGATTGTTATGATTCATGATTGTCATAATTCAAACATGATGGTGACGATTGATTTATATTTATGTTACGACATAATAATTATAATTTTATCGGGTTTTTATCGGATGTACCATGGGGAGTGTGCTCAGGAACTTCACAACCTTGTTCCTCCTTCTCCGTTCTACCACAGAACAGCGAGAAATTGCCAGCATTGGCATTCTTATGTGGTTGACGTCCAATCTGCTCGAACGAAGCGTTTTTGCTCGACGTTTTTAATACAAACTGCTAGGGTGTGGAACACCCTCCCAGCGCACGAGTTTCCTACAACATATAACATAAGTACCTTCAAGGCAAGAGTGAATAGGCATCTTCTAAGCAAGCGCGTTCGAACCTAGACCTCATCACTGCTTTGCACTAAGCATGATTGTCGTCAGGCGCAAGCCTATCTAGCAATAAAAAAAATGTTATTACGGGTAAGTACAACAATAAATACAACGATTGTTTCACTATCGATGTTTGAACCCAGTTGATGAATCGCGGTCATAACGGGATTGCGGTGCTGCGAGAAGTGACTGCCTGTATGACTAAGTTACGGGCTAAGTTATTTCGGAAAATTAATGAGTTCCCGCGGGAATTAAGATACCTTAATCCACGTGGACGAAGTCGCGGGCCTCATCTAGTGAACGTTAAATCTTTTTACCCTCAATGACCTTAACACTCCAGCAAAGAACATTAAATGCAGTAGGCTGTAGGTATTCAGTAACAAGAGTCATAAAATTATACAAATCCCGGCGTTTGATGGATGCAGTGAACGTAAAATTTCGCGATGCCTTCTCTCTATGGCCACTCTTAGTTTATTAGTCAGGGTCCGTTTTATTTACTCCCCTAGCGGTTAAACCTCTCAGTATCACTTTCATTGTTCTCGATAACATCAATCAGAGCCTCAGAGAAAATAACAGCATCATAAAATGTTGGTTAAGCTATAATTTGCTAGAAATAATTAGGCAAGATATATAATTACTAGCTGATGCCCGCGACTTCGTCCGCGTGGTTTAAGTTTTTTTGATTGTCGCGAGAACTCCTTAATTGTATCTGTGTAAGTTCAGTTAAGCTGAATAAATATTTTCATTTTCATTTTCATTTCATTTTCAATTTTCCGGGATAGTAGCCTATGTCACTCTCCAGGTCCTCAACTATACCCATGGCAAAAATCACGTCGATCCGTTGTTCCGTTACAACGTGATTGAAGGACCAACCAACAAACCAATAAACCAACAAACAAACACACTTTCGCATTTATAATATTAGTAAGTATGATAAGGCATAAGTACTTCAACTAGGTATTATAGTCAGTGTCACGAAAGGCCCTGGATGCGGCGTTAGTAGTCGCATGTATGAGCAATAATTATTATTGTATATAAAATATAGATTTATAAATTGTTTGTCTGTCTGTTTGTTTGCCCGTAATTCATGCAGAAACGAGAGAAACCTATCGCAGTTCGATAGCATATGTATACTAATATTATAAATGCGAAAGTTTGGATGGATGGATGGATGTTTGTTACTCAATCGCGCCAGAACGGCTGAACGGATCTGGATGAAATTTAGCACAGAGATAGATTATAATGCGGTATAGCACATATGCTACTTTTTACCCCCGAAAATTAAATGTTCCCGCGGGGGTACAAAAACCACGCGAACGAAGTCGCGGGCATCAGCTAGTCTAAAATAAAAGCTCAACAGTTACAATGTAATATGTTGGCGTTTAGTAGGCACGTACAATAAACTGAACAAACACAATATCGCACTTAGCCCGTAACACAGCCTGCTCGCTTAGACCGAATCAATATTACGATTATTTTATTGTTTTTTTTTTCAATATAATATGAGCTTACATTTATTAGGTTAGTAGGGAAACGTGGTGAAGGTCAGTTTTTATGACCCCCTTACTTACGAGTAAGTGTGCATAAAAGAATCAACTTTGTTTACCGTTTGCCTGAATGATAGCCCTATAATTCTGGAAACGAAGGTTAGGTATATTGCCGAAATAATATTACTTCATACTATAATTAAAATAAAAAGTAGGCTTTGTTGTTTATAAAGCGTCTAAACTGTTTGTTTATAACTATAGGCAAGTAAAAAATTTCACGTTCAAACTAGTCGGGTATATTCTGACAAAGCATGATAAAACCGGTAACATGTAACATAATATATTTATATTTACTGGTGATGGTATATATATATATTACTAGTAGGGCGCGTGGCTGCGCGGCCCGCTAAAGCGGACCGCGTAATGGACCGCGCGGTCCACTGTCTACTTACTCGCTGTCCTACTATCCTGGTTTTCAGTCTACGTGTTATGAACTGAACAACACACTGGTATGCTAGTGAGCACAGTTGAAGCGCCAGCACGCCAAGCGTCCGACGAAAAAGAAAATTCTCATAAAGGAAAAAAACATAAAACACCCCTCACCCCTCCCACCCCTCCTCACCCCCTTGTATCAATACCTTTGGGTGCCACCGAACTTCGGCAACTTGGCTTTCCTAAAGGCAAACCGACAGTAATTCCATAATGAACAAATCGTGTAAAAAAAACCCGTATCAAAATCATGCATATTTCCTAACTTCTTCTACTCTCTTCAATGTTCGTAGATTCTGCCATCTTAATTTTTTCTGCTCATCAAGTAGACTTTTAAGGCCCTGATAATTTTCTACCCAAAAACCACTCTTCCATCTTTTAAATGCTGTCTGAGATAGCCGCCATCTTGAATCCGCCATTTTGGATTTTTTTTTTCAGCTCATTGCCAATTGTATGAAGTTTCGAGTATTTTTTGTTTGAGCAGCCCCTACCTATCTTTAATACCCTGACCGTGCTCCTCACCCATCATCGGAACCTTCGATCATCTTCTCTCTCCCTATGAGAATTCTTCCATAAAAACACATTTTGAAAAGGAACCGTAGTCTTGCATAGTTCTACACTTGTAGCTTCTTCAATATTTGCTATATATTTTCTATGGAAAAATAAATTCCGCCATCTTGAATTTTTTTCCTGTTCATCAGGTAGACCCTCATGTCCTGATCATCTTTTGCCAAGAAACCACTCTTCCATCTTTTATACTCTCCGAGATAGACACCGTCGAAATTTGTATGGCGGCCATCTTAAATCCGCCATTTTGAAATTTTTTTCAGCTCACTGTCAATTGGATGAAGTTTCGAGTGACATTTGGTCGAGCACCCCCCACCTATCTTCGATACCCTGGCTGGTGCTCTTCATCCGTCTTCGAAATCCTCAATCATCAGCTCTCTTCGTATTTTTCCTCCCCATGAATTTTTGTCTTCTATACGAAACGATGAGTGAAAAAAAAAGTTTTCATACAAAATTTTACAGGAGAGGTGATCAATATGTCAGTCAGCACGAGCAGCTATATATATATTAATGTTGTAAAGTTTGTAACAAAACCTGCAAATTACGGGACCAGGTTCCAACTTTCCTCTAGTGTTCCCTCAAACTCAAACATCGGGCTATTCAAGGAGCGGATAAACAAATACAAAAACGGTAAACGCTTTGGTGGTTCTTCTACCGTTAGAGCTACTAATGTTCAGGTGGTTCAGGGTGAGACACCAGTTCGTTTACTTGCTGTGCATATAAAAAATAGTTATGTGCCAGTGCTCTTAGCTTACCCAAAGTAGTTTTGACCCTCGCCACTATTAACTTCTATATACTTAAAAGGACAGACTGACTGGACACGTCGACGTCCTGCAAGTTTTCCATCAGTCAAACAAGGAGTCTACCCCCAGTAAGAAGTTTGACGACCTCCGTGGCGCAGCGTTGAGCGATGTTGCCTTAACTTGCGGAGGTCACGGGTTCGATCCCCGGCAGGGTTTGGAAATTTATAATTTCTGAATTTCCCTGGTCTGGAATGGTTGGAGGCTTCGGCCGTGGCTAGTTACCACCCTACCGGCAAAGACGTGCCGCCATAGCGATATAGCCTTCCGGTACGATGCCGTGTAGAAACCGAATAGGGGCATGCACTGAGAAAAAAGACCTTCCGAAATACGGAAGGTATTACCGTCCCTTTTGACTCAGTAGGAAATTTACCTTTCAACTTGGAAGGATATTATTACCGTCCAAAATTTCCTTCCAAACAATGTCTGCCTTCTATTTCGGTGGGTAATACGTACCTTCCAAATTTCGGTCGGAAATTCCTACTGAGTCAAAAGGGAAGGTAATTTTTGGAAGGAAAATAAATGACGGTAAATACATACTTGGTCATATTTGTTCGGTAAATATAAATAACCTTCCAAACCTAGAAGACAAAATATTACATAACTAAGGCGATGGCGAATACGGAGCGGGCTTTTGCAAAATTATAGGCCTTCAAAACACCCTGTCCCAGCAAGGGTCCGTATACCACCTATGAATTATGCTCTGCTATGCGCTTTCAATGAATGTCTCAACTAGGTGGAAGCACCATTTGCCACGATGCAGGTACCGATACAAGCGGACTTGGCGATATATATGTGTTTGACCGGCGCCACCCTATACCGCGAGCCAATATACGCGTAGCGACATCTAGTGGTCGGGTCGGGTACTACATTCGGTGTTACAATTTCTATTTAATAAAACTTATTCGTTTTCCTTCCGATACCGAATTATTCCAATTTGTTTGGAGAGTTATTATCATCTAATTTAGAAAGATGTTCCTTGTGTTATTTTCTCCATATGTGATCCATCTAATTTGGATGGTTATTCCTTCCAGCGAGCCTTTCTAATCCCTTCGTTTTTGATGGAATAGTAATGTCACTTCATTTCCTACTAAATAAGAGGGTAAATATCCTTCAATTTCGGAGGGTAAATATGCGTTTTCCTTCCGACACTGTTCCTACCGAAAAATTATAATTGATTTAGAAGGATATTATCATCTAATTTAGAAGGATACTCCTTGTGTTATTCCCTCCAAGTGTGATCCATCTAATTTGGATGGTAGTTCCTTCCAGCGAGTCTTTCTAATCCTTTCTTTTTTGATGGAATAGTAATGTCAATTTATTTCCCACTAGTTAAGAGGGTAAATATCCTTCAATATCAGAAGGTTAGCTGCGTTATCCTTCCGACAACTTTGGATTTGAATTCAGAAGGACATTAACATCTAATTTGGAAGGATAAATTTGGGAGGAATTATTATAATGCATCCTAATTTAGTAGGAATATTTAGCTGGAAGGAAATTCCTTCTTGGTTAATTCCTTCCAACAAATTTCCTTCCTTTATGTTCTTCCGTATTAGACGGATAAAATTCATTACCTTCTAAATATCGGTAGGAATTTGGCAGTTCCCCGATTCAGAAGGTAATCGGTGGAAGGAAAATACCCAATTTTGGAAGGAATCGGTTTTAGAAGGTAAAAATCGGAAGGTAAACAAGGAAATTTTTCTCAGTGTGGGTTTAATATAATGCCATGCCCGCTACCATCTTAGACTGCATCATCACTTACCATCAGGTGAGATGGCAGTCAAGGGCTAACTTGTAGTGGATAAAAAAAAAAGTACGAAAAGACTTCCTCGCGGGTCACGAACTGTGAAAGCCCTAAAAATACACGCGGACGAAGCCACGGGAATAAGCTCGTCTACCTATTTTGCAAGGGGTTGTATACAGCACCTACTCCTAAAATAGTTTTGTCATTGACATAAAAGCAAAAAAATCACAAATAGCATTTCTCTCATTGGGCGTGACAAATAAATTATCTCTCACTAACATAATTCTAAAAGCGATTGGTCGCAATCGGATGCGTTGCCAAGAGATCCGTCAAAGTGTTATCGCCATGTAAATGTAGCTTGTCGTCGTTATTTAGAGACCAAATACCAAATTTTATTGGTATCACTCGGAGAGCAAAACTTTGGCGGTCTTGCGAACGAAAATTACTTGTGAGTGAAACTTTCTATGTGCTTTTTACGATCTATTATTCGACGGTAACCCGGGGTTGCGATAGAAGTGACGCGATACGACGCCATAGAAAATGACAAACTTGTCTACGCGACGACGTAGGCAGGTACTTGGTCCAAGATCCCGCGACGATCAGACCTACGTTATTTTATTAAAGCTGAAAGTTTTTCTATAATAGAGGTATAAACGATCCCCGACTATGAAGTTTGGTTTGGTGTTATGTCACAATTATGGTAACTTTGCAACCGTAAGTTTTGTACTGTTCGCGCAGATTAAAAAAAAAATAGTATTTGATTTTCCGGAAAAAAGTAGCCATGTCCAGGTCTTTAACTTTATGCAACTATGCAAAATCTCATCGATCCATTCCTTGAAGGAAAGCCCAAACTACAAAGATACTTTCGCATTTATAATATTGGTATGGACTAGCTATTGCCCGTGACTTCGTCCACGTGGTATAATATTTTTTTAATTCCCGCACGAATTGCTTAATTTTCCGGGATAAATAGTATATAGGTACATATAATATACCTAGTAGGACGATGTCTTTCCTCGGGAGTGGAACAAAACCGATGTCTGTACAAAATTACATCAAAATCGGTTGTAAAGTTGGGCCGTGAAAGCGTAACAAACAAGCAAGCGAACGAACAAACGACCAAACTAACAAATAGGAAGTTAGGATGCATAGTGATGTTCAAAGCATTTCGTTCATTTTTCTTGTTCCACTTTGAATAAAATAAAGTAGTTGAAGCGACAGTTTAAATTGCTACTGCGTATCTTGACACCCAAAGTGGCATACTTTATCTAAGCTTGATAAGTAAATTGCCGTCTTTTGTTCATTGTAGAGGCAACTGCTCGCGTCTTGGCTCCGTTGCCAAAACGCCCGCTTGTGTTATCGGGATGCAAATGAGGCTCGGCGTCATTAAAGTGTGACGACAACTGACAGGCCTCATTCCGAGTGCGATAATGCGCATATTGGCCAAATGCACTCGGCCAATGAATACCGCTACTCGTGTGTACAGTCGCGGTCTGAAAATATTCACCAGTTTTCAAATTGGATTGTTTATATCACTGCATGCAGTAAGGCCTTAGCTAGGTATTTATTACCTACGTTTCAAAGTTATCAAAAATATCAAGCATCCAATTTAGCAAAAAGAGTATAAATGGTTTTTTAAAATAAAACTCAGATCTTATTTCAATTATAACACATTCGCATCATGCGATGGTGTTGTTGTTAAAGTGACATTTATTGAAAATATTAAAAATGATTTTCTACAATATCTAGTTGCCACATTGTTAAAACATCTATGATCTATGCCTAATCAAATCACTTAACGACCTTCTGACGCAGCATGCAATTATGAACCTTAAGCTGGTAAACATTTTCTGACCGTGACTGTACGGCTGAACTATGCCACGTCGTACATTGCATTGGCTCAAAACATTGGCCCTTAATGTACTAACCCTTTATGAATGGTTACGGAGTATGACGATTTACATATTGTGCAAAACTACAGGGGATAGAGCTAAACGTGGCTAAACCGAGGTTTATGAAGGACACATTCTCAGTTTCCTTTTCTACCATATTAATATGAATAGAATCTATTTCTTTCAAAGTAATGTGTAAATAATTCACTAGGCTAATATTCAATCAAAACAAAACTATCGAATCATTATAATTCCACAAGTTGATCATTTAAGTCATAATGATAATTTTGAGTCATCGTGTCGCGGGCAGAGCCTCCTTTCAGAATGAGAAGAGCATCCACCACGCTGATCAATAGTACGGATTGGCGGATTTTACACACCTTGGAGAACATTATGAAGAATTCTCGGGCATGCAGAATATCCTCACCATGTTTTACAGTGACATTTAATTGCTTAAAACGCAAACGCAATTTAAACGCAAAATGATTAGCCATCTGCGCGAGAGCTGTCATAGTGTACAAGTGTGTGCGCAAACACAGGTGCACTCTCATAACCCGATGGGACGGAAAATTCAACACGACTTGAGAGATATCAGGCGCAGACTTACTGTTTTACGTATTCTCCGAGGCACGGGGGTGAATCACCGCCAACTTCCTAACTCCGGGCTCGTACTGAGAATTTCTTGTCAGAAAAACCTAATGGGTGTACCTATCAAATTATGGCCCGACCCGGGACTTGAACCCGGAACCTCGTCAGCCGCAGTCAAACATACAAACATGTCACTAACAGTCACTTAAATAGTCGGCTTTAAACCTAATTAAAAAAAAAAAGCTTATATACAACCTACCTGACTCTATTATTAACGTTTGGTACAGAAACTATTTTAGCACCAACAACCTGTAGTAGACTAAAATCAGTCTGTCCTCAACCGCAGTTGACCCTTAATAAAAGTTTAATCTCAAAATAACAAGTAATTATTAACTGACAACTAGAGGTGAGCATTAAAAGTTATAACATTTAATTTAACACAATATTTTTTTTTAACTTTTAACTTTGTTAATAAATATTGAGATGTTCGTTAAAAGTTATAACTGTATCGCGTATAGATTTATTGACAACGATCGTTGTGTCTTTTACAGTAAATTGCATAGAAGTTTAGGTGGCTGCCAGACGATGGCGCTGTTACAACATTCGGCCAACAGCCACTTATCATGTACTGCTTTACCTATTTGTTATTTTTATAATACAAGGAATTGTGAGCCTTATCTCAATAAAAATAACTTTTTATTATTGAATTTACGTAAAAATAACTTTTTAACGTTTAATGATTTCAAGCAAACGTAAACCATTATCAAACGTCAGTTGTTATTGAAATGTGTTATGAATGTTATACCTATTCATTTAATGGAAGTAAAATATTAAGTTTTTAAGCATTAAGTTGTAAAGTGTAACCTTAGTTTAACACGAGTTCAAGGCGGAGTATTTAATGCCGCAATTTGGAACTATTTTGAAGTGCTGAACTCGATCAACTTAAAAACAGTTTTCAATTTCAAACCTATTTCATATTGATGTTTTTAAATGTAAAACAACTCAAAAAAACGTTTGATTTCCGAATCCAGTTGCATCTTTGCAGTAGGTAAGTAGGCCTATTAAGTTATAAAAAATATAACATTCATTCCATTGAACTTTTAACGAAACGAATTATTATTTAACATTAAAATTTGACAACTTTTGAATATTTGTTATCCTTAAAAGTTATAATTATAACTTTTAATGTAACGTGTTAATTTTTTATAACAATAACGTTTTAACAATTAATCTTTTATAACATTTAATCACAACTCTACTGACAACAGCATGCCAAGACGTTTAGACATCTGCTCGCAATGACGTTAATTATATTTCTCTTCTAGCACCGATGATATAGGTATGAACCTAGATATGAAAAAGCCGTGATGTGTTTTTGCACACCTCGTAAGAACAAGTTTTTTCGCTATTCTATAAAAATACAATACAAAAAAAATTGTAAAATAGAAAATAGTAAGATTCGATTTTACCGCTGAGCTTCTTACAGGTAATTAGAAATGTTCAAAACTAACTATATATGCAGTAACTAATATATGCAGATTAGAGGGACAGGGACAGTTTAACTCTTTTTTGACAAGTACGATTTTTCCAGCCTAGATCCTCGCGTATCATCGTACCAAAAAGATCTATGTACTAATAAAATCATACAGTTAAATCCAAGAATGCGTTGGTTATACGTTGTGAGCGCTGACCAGAAGCCATAAAAAAGTCTCACAATCACAAAATACAAATTGACTCAAAAAACATCGATTCTTCATAAACGGGTAAACTGGGATCTAGATGGGACAACGCTTAGTCAGAGAAGAAGATAATTATAAAGAAACACTCAGAAAGTGATCAAACTGAATTTTCTAAGAGGCAATGCCAATTTTCTTCGTTGCTTTAAAATGGCTACCTACTTACCACCCACCCTTGATGCCCAGATGTTTTAGTTATTTTTAATATGTCAGTAGTATAACTGTGACGTTTTAAAATAATTTATGAATTATAAATTATTTGAAAAATTTACAATATGTTATGCAGATAATAAACATTGAATTGTTTAAATCTTTTCCTTAATCATATGTAACAAAAAGATTACCAGTGGATGCTAGTACATTCGCTAAGGATAGTAACATAGTTATTTTTACTCATAACTTAGGTGCTATTCTTTGAAAACTGTGTATCTTTGGTTGTTTATATCATCTTCTAGCTCCATTACATTTACCCGCAACTAATAATGTCGTTTGCTGTCTGTCTGTCAAGTGCTTGAAATCATGCGCGGATTTTATCTTTTTTGCTAAAACATTATTATTTATTATCGTTTTGTTTTTTTTTAAAGTGCTTTTGTTTGGTATAGTCAGCGGAAGTGCTGCCAATTAATGTCTTTTGGCACAAGACCGTTTCTTTATTTTATCATTTTCATCTTTTCCCGTGATTTCTTTCAAAAGTTTTACGTTTTTTTAAATCTCATTATAGCCCTTTTTTCCGTGAATAAATTAATGTAGCTAGGCTAACAATTGCAAATGCAAAGTCTTCTAACAAAAAAAAACATTAGTCGCTCAATCTCGTCCATCAGAGCAAGGCAAAAAAAATCGGTCATTTGCGAGTCGGACTCACGCACCGAGGGTTGCGTACCTTGGAAGGATTTGGTTAAAAGAATTATTTGACCTTTTTTTTTTTTTTATCCACTACAAGTTAGCCCTTGACTGCGCTCTCACCTGATGGTAAGTGATGATGCAGTCTAAGATGGTAGCGGGCTAACCTGTTAGGGGCATGGCAGTTATATTAAACCCATACCCCTATTCGGTTACTACACGGCATCGCACCGGAACGCTAAATCGCTTGGCGGCACGTCTTTGCCGGTAGGGTGGTAACTAGCCACGGCCGGAGCCTCCCACCAGGCCAGACCAGGGAAATTCAGAAACTATGAATTTCCAAACCCTGCCGGGGATCGAACCCGGGACCTCCGCACGTTAAGGCAACAGCGCTACACACTGCGCCACGGAGGTCGTCAAACCTTTAAATAATGAAGACGGTACATACATTAAAGTCATATAGCGTCACGTTGCGTCGCATCGTTTTCGTCGCTCACCAAATCAAAGGCCCGTCAAAGTAAAAAGTTTATAGTAGGCATTAGTAAGAGAACTCGGGTTTCACCAATCCCCACCGGTAGATCTTAGCGGCTTTTTTTCACTTAGCCCTGCCTCTACCAGTAGGGATACCTTGGTAGGGATGGGTGAACCAAGAGAGTGAGACAATGTGAAAGTTCAGCTGACAGCTACTGTTTGATACTGGCTCGTCGCGTCAAATCTAGTTGCGTTGTCGCGTTGCCGCTGACGTAGGACAAGTCCTAAATAAATGACAAATGTATGACATAGGTAATAGGTATATCTGCACAGTATCTAGTAACGTAAATACAGTTATCAGCAGCCCGTCCTATATTTTAAATCCGCATGATATGCTTTTATGTGAACGGAAGAATTAAGGTTCTGACGTCAGGCATGTGGGTTAATGGGCTCTGTGCAAATTGCTTTTTATCACTCTACCAATAATAACCCCATAGGCTGTTAGGGACGGTACTCACTGGGAGCATCCGCTTATTGCGTTTGCGATATTCACCACACCACACAAATCTTCCAAAATACTCTCAACGTACGTTTCACTCCGAACGTATGCTCGCATACCCAAAGGAGATCACGCATGACGCAGCCTTCATACATTTTTGGGCTCGTTTTGAAAGTGCCGGCCAACTAAAATAAACTTAATATTCTTTATATAGAGTTTAATGAAATAAACAGTTTTTTAAATGTTTTGTTATTTTTCTATGAAACAAAACTGCTTTACAATAAGCTAAAAATTCAATTTTCGAACCTAAATATAATCTTAGAGTTGACTTAGAACTTTAGTATAGTAATAAAAAATGTTTATAATGCCAGCATTATTGGTTAAATAGAAACTGGTTTCTATTTAATAAATACGTTTTATTTGTTGGCCAGCAATATAAAAATTAGCCCAATCTGGATGATCTCCTCTGCAAAGCGAATGGTCCCAGTGCGTACCGTCCTTTATACAAATTGGTCATGGTATAATTGTTAAAGCTTTAATGTACGGGAGTCTAGACAGGGCCCGTTTTATACTAAATCATTCGCTTCCTGTATAGGTACTTTGTTATCCACTACGAGTTAGTACTTGACTGCTATCTCATTAAGTGACGATGTAGTTGAAGATGGTAGCGGACTTACGTTTTAGCTATGGCACTCATATTATGTCAACCCATAGCCCTAATCTGTTTATACAACACTAAATCCCTTGGCAGTACGTCTTTGCCGGTAGAGTGGAACATAGCCACGGCCGAAGCCTCCCACCAGATCGCACCAGAAAAAAAACTCAGACACAATAAAATCCCAAATTAACCCTGCCGAGAATCGAACCTGGGACCTCCCACTATTAGACCACACGCTCACCACTGCGTCAGGGAGGTTGTCAAAAGTCGTCAGAAGTCTTTTTATGAGGATACCCATGCTCAGTGCCGTCTATGGTTCGAAATCTCGCATCCCTCATGGAAAGGCAACTTTACACTGGATAATAAGTACCCGCCGGAAGATCTAGTTATAGTTGGATTCATGCAACAAAAAGTGTTTTAAGAGCACAATAATTCACGTTTATCTCGCCATCTCGAGATAATATCGACGTTTCCTGACAAACATCCTGTTAAATCGTCATAACGTCTTGGAAGCTCTTAGTAAGCGAAATAAATAATCGCTTAGAGCGAAAACACACTTCAGGATTAAAAAAAAAGTTATAAAGTAGTTCAAAAAAACCTGAAAAATCGGCCAAGTGCGATTCGAACTCGCAGACGAAGGGTTCCGTAAAATCGTACAGTATGTTATTTTTAAATCGGTCGATCATTTTTGTCAGCTTCGCAGACTATGGTCTATTTGGGCTGCAAATTTCACACTTGCCTGTGTTTTTTTCTAGTGCTTTGGTCTATAAAAGTGTGGTGTAATTTTGTTCATTTTTTAAAGGCAAAAAATAAAAAATTGATCCCAAACTCAAGCAAGTTTGCTAGTGTATGGAAGTTGTTGGTGTGAATAAATAAACAAATAAATAAATAAACAACGAAGTGATCCTATACGGGTTCCTTTTTTCCACTTGAGGTACGGTTATCATGCGAGCAGTCGATGGACTATGAGCAGATTGGTTTAAGGACAGATTGGCGGATTGATAGATTGGACAGACTTTTTTTTTATTTTTTTATTATAACATTGGTTCTATATTTCATCTCTCTCTTGTATGTGGCGTCTCTTGCGTTAGAAAGAGCCAACAGCCATTAGAATAGAACAGATATTGGAATAGAAATTACACCAATAATATAGGAAGAGTATTTTAGACAGAAAGACAGAGCGACGGACAAGGAAGTGATCCTTATAGGATCAAATAGGAAAAAAGGAACCCTTATGGGTTCCTTTTTTCCTCTTGAGGTACGGAACCCTAAAAAACAATTTTTACAGGCGACCTTGCATTTGAAATTGTTCAGCACTCATCAAATATTATACCTGCACTTGTATTGCAGGCAAACTGGAATTCTGTTGTTTTTGTTTATCTAACCGACATCGAAACAGCAAGGCTTGTTTACTTCGTTGTTTTCGTACTATTGTTTAGTGTGTTCTACACATTTACAAAAAGCTCTTGGGGTAATGGACGATGTAAATAATAGAATTGTCTATGTACACATATCTAAAACTAATATAATAAATGCGAAAGTTTGGATGCATGGATGTATGGATGGATGTTTGTTACTCAATCACGCCAGTACGGCTGAAATGAGTTGGATGAAATTTGGCACAGAGATAGATTATAGTCTGGTTTTATTCGTATATATGTGTAATATTAGGAATGGATTTGATATTGTAATTGTTGAATAGTCTAAAATATATATAATTACTAGCTGTTGCCCGCGACTTCGTCCGCGTGGATTGAAGTTTTTGGTTGCCGCGGAAACTCTTTCATTTTCCGGGATATAAAGCTTGTGTTTTTTCAGACTATAATCTATCTCTGTGCCAAATTTCATCCAGATCCGTTCAGCCATGATTGGGTAACAAACATCCAACCGTCCATCCATAGGTACATCCATGGATTGTTTGTGAGTATATTCAAAATTCAAAATTCAAATGTTTTTTATTCAAATAAGCTTTTACAAGCGCTTTTGAATCGTTATAATATGAATCTACCGCTGGTTCGGAATGCCATTCCTACCGAGAAGAGCCAGCAAGAAACTCGGTGGTTGCTCTTTTCCATCAAAACTTACAATCATCATAATGATACAAGTAACTGCAGTCCCACGCATAGCTGGAGCGAATCAAATCCACGCTTTTTTTTATCATTTACGTAATCTTCGATTGTATATTAAGCTTTTTTCACGAGCATACAATACTCAATACACGCCAATACTGGCAGAAAGAGGCAGCCCCATTTCCGACGGTGGCACCCGTTCACGAGCATGACGCATGATCCAGCCATTGCTTCGCTCAACAATTATATTTGAGGGAACGTAACAACCCGCACCACACGACACGGCAAAGTTTTGTACGGACCCTCATCAGAACGAATACATTCGCGCTCGACAGTGCCCCTCTGTTGTGACAAGTTGGCATCCATCCAGACCTTTGATGTCGGACACTAATCTAGCCAAATATTAAACTACTGTCGCCGCTTCGCCGAACACTCCTTTCAAGCGATGTCTATTATGTTTGTATTAATCAATTTTGCATGGGACTTCATTATTCGAATTCTATTTACGAATTCTCGGATAGCTGCTGTTGTTTTATTTTCCACGAAGGAAAGCCAGTTTCCATTGTACACGGATTTCTATTTAAACGTAAAATAATTGAAAAAAAGAAAGAAAAAAATATTAAAATATAAACCTTAAAACTAAGCCATTAAAGTTTAATTACAAATGTAGTATATTTATATTTAAGACCTTTTGTCTTCGTAACAACGCGAGCATGTCGGTGTCGGTAACGCGAATCCACAAGTTTACCCCCTACCAAAAAGTGTTTAACGCGGCTAAAGAAGTTTTCACTTCAATAACTTCTAGATAGGCGCTCTCTACGAAATCGGTACTAAAATCCGTATCCTTACAAATAAATGCGAAAGTGTGTTTGTTTGTCGTTTGTCCTTCAATCATGTCCCAACGGAGTAACGTAACGGATCAACGTGATTAGTTTCAATCAGTATATTTAATTAAATTCACTATTTGATCCTTACTATTCTTTTTAATTGTGTCCTTATTTGTACTCACTCATTTATTGAAAACAATACACCTAATTACTATTTAAATCTCCATTTCCGCGCTAGACAGCCAGGCTGATCCTTTGCGCAATAAAATGAGCTAGCCCTTCTGTCACCACTCATATTAGGCTTTTCCTTCTACTTTTTGAGTTCAATAATGTACGACACCAAAAAGGCTGCACCATTACGTGTGTTTGCAGCCAAGCCTGTATAGAATGAATTTTCTGTTAGATAAAAGCTGATGTTTAATTTTTTTTCGCTGTCCGAGGACAGCAAGCTAGACCTACAAGCTTGTCCTTAGAAAGATATACGAGAATTTTTAAAGTGACCCTCGAGATATTCCGTGTCTCTTTAATAATAAGTAAGTAAATGTTTACGTTAAAACACATGACAAATGATAATATTATAGATATGTTTAAGTGTAGCAAAAAATGAAAATTTTCGCTCAAAGTCAGTAGGTATACTAGGTCGCTAGGTCCTACATAGCTATTAGCTAGTTATGTTCCATGTGACCTAAAATGTGCATAAAAACTGTTGCCACTTACCTACATTTGTATAGGTGAATGTGTTCGCTCAGTCGGAAAAATTTAAAGCGTAAAAACGGGAGAAAGTAAAATGGGAATTGCTACACGTTTTACACAGAATAACAAGCCAGAGGCGGACTAGTCCGTCGGAGGTCCAGGCGGCATGAGGTCCCCAGCTACGGCTGGGGGCTTACGAGGCAATAAGTAATGAATGCACAAAGAATGCACAGGAAATAAATAATGAAAATATAGTTAAATCCGCGAACGAAACACAATTTTTATAATCATTATTCCAATTTCCAAAATCAAACTGAAAATAAGATTTTCTAAATTAAGTTCACATAAACAATCCTCAAAATTGTTCGAATAAAACACTACGTGGGTCGTCGTATGGAAAACACATTTCATCGTATCGCGTTGGTGTGTGCAGCTCCATATAAGTGAGCCTACGGACTTTTTGTAAATTAGACAAAAAATGTCTTCGCCCCTAGAGGCATCCTACGACAAACTACTAAATAAACTCCAACGACTTACGTATTCTCTGAGAATATTTGGGCTTTGAATAATAAGGATTTTGCAACGATTGGCGGCCCCCCTAGACGCGATGCCCGGAGGCCATTTGCCCCGCTCGTAGTCCGCCACTAGCACGAGCATTCCGAAAGCCGATAAATGGTTATAATTAATTAAACAGTGATGGCACCGCCGTCACCAGTCGATTGTTAAATATACTAAAATTGGAGGGAATAAAACGGGTAAAAGACTAAAGGAATTCAATTTGGAAATGCCAACATTTTAAATTAATTCTTGCTGATTGATAATGTAGTGTGTACGTGCCATTAAACCTATCGTAATTATAAACGATGGTTTTTTTTTCGTCATGATACCTAAATGACTGCGACCAGGACCTCCCTATGACACAGGCCCTGATGGCACGTACCTATTTGAGTGCGACAACCAAACAATACTTAGTTGATCATGTCATGATACCTACCTACTATTTATGTGACGCATAATATTAATTATCAACATCTCCCTATCTCTAGTAAAATCAAAATTCTATGAGCGAAAGAAATACTAATCAAGATTTTTTTAAAGGTTTCTTACCTTAAAAAAATGTTTTTCAGTGGGGCTGATTCTGTATAACACAATCTTTAAACTAAACTAAAATGGCAGCTTTAAATCTAGTTCTGTCTAGTTCTGTAGTGAATATTTGTAATGCTCTAATTTTAGTTTAGTTTAGAGATTGTGCACTACAGAATCAGCCCCACTGTCTTTCATGTATCTCTATCTGTGCAAGTCTAAACTTAATAAAACGAATAAACTAAGTGCTCTGACTTGTAACCTTAACACATTTACATAACATCGTTAATAACGATGCAACTTCTTATCTTCATAACGATTCGTTATGCATAAAGAACACCAGAGTATTCCATGCCACCAACGCAGTTGCATTTCATCTGGATAATAAACTAGTGGAACTTGATGAACTCTCATGACCTTTTGTACTCTCAAGTCTTAAGGCGCCAGCGGAGGGTGAATTGCTCATACAAACGTAATACCAAAATAATTACTAATTCGAGCATATTTCCTCCATATTATGCGATTATTAAGATTGAACTTGTATTTATCTAGGTCCCTGGATAATTATTTTTCCAAAATACTTTCCCAAAATTAAATGTAAGCACATTGCGTTTTGCATGTTTTTGCGACATAAACGACATGTTTTCTCCTTATTTGTTTCATATTAAAACCAACGATATCTCACGTACTAATTGATCAGGAACATAGCCTATATTGTCAAGTTACAAAATAACAACGGAACAAGACTGAATGTATAACAAATTCTGTACGCTCATATTGCTATCGCGCTTGCACGCGATCATGTGTCTTTAGCCAAATAGGGATAGCAATACCACAAATTATATAATAATACCGGCAAATTTATATTTGCGGTTCGAGTAGAAGTTGCGAGCGGCGGTCGCCGGTCCCTTAACCTTACTAACGCCTGCTACTTCTTCATGCTGCGATCGTGAACGACAAAATATTGTAATAGAAAATCATATTATAGGTACAAAATTTGGATGTTAGATATAGATTACACTATGCACGGTTTCTTCTTTCTGGTATCTTTACTGGTTTCTTTAAATTTCAATTTATTTTTATTCTTTCGAAAAGTTTACAAAAGCTACACAAATATATACCTAATCTACAATAAACTTATCAGAAAACTTACTAAATAATAATTTGGCCATTTCCGTTGGCCTTTGGTCTGAATCCTAACCTAGAATTTAGATCTAAGTACTAATCTAGGTGAATCTAGATTTCACGCCAAAAATTGCATAATATGTTTGCACTTGACGACAATCATGGTTAAAGAAAAGCGATGATGAGGTCTAGGTTGAACTTGAAACCATCGATGGTTGGAACGCGCTTGATAGTATCCGCTCAGGATACACGGACGTTGGAAGGACATTACACTCCTTAGTGGTTCGTGTCAGAAATAATGAACAAAAACGTTTCATACAATTATGATGTCCTCCCGACCGAATTTCGGCCACAGCCGCCTAACTCCAGAGAGATTTGCCATCTGCGCGGGAGATATTAGTGTGTGCTCAAACATAGGTGCACTCTCTGTTCCTTTACTCTCATAGCCCGATGGGACGGAAAGTCCGACACATTGATGTAGAATTTTGGTCCGACACGACTGAAAAGAGATCAAGCGCAGGACCGACGGGTTCACGTGCTCTCCGAGGCACGGGGGTGAAACACCGCCAACTTCCTAACTACGGACTAGTACTGAGAATTTCTAGTCAGAAAACCCCCATAAGTATTTAATATTATAATATTAAGTACTTATGGGTACGTACTTACTGAGAATTTCTTGCCAGAAAAAGCTATAACTTGTTATGGCCCTACCCGGGACTCGAACCCGGTACCTCGTCGGTACGCAGTCGAATATGTTAACCACTAGACCAACGAGGCATTTAAAGACTGGATACAAACCACATAAGGATGCCAACGTTGTTCTTTGGTAAAGCGGTGAATTAGGAGGAATAAGGTTGTGGCATTTGTGTGTTACAGAACTGTACGCAAACTGCAGTCAGTCTAGGCGGCGCGGCGGTTGAGAAGCAGTTACGTCAACTGCACTAAAACAGTTCTAACTGCAACTTGCAGTCTAAATGCGGTCTGCATAAAATCTTCAAAATTTCCGAGAACTCTCCCATTCGCATGAAATTTTCAGCATACCACCAATAATGCACTTGCAGCACACTTGATATAAAGAAAATTACACACAATAGCTATCTTTATTTCCTACAACACAGAGTTTAAACTTGTTCGACAACAGTTAAGTTTACGGTTGTGAAAATTCTCTTTGCATCATGGAATGTAATTTCTGAACTTTATATCTTTGCTCATATTACGATGATTGCAACATATTGTTGCAATAAGTTTGCTATTCTGTACCATTTTTATTAACTTAGTGAACTTACTAACATAGTTTTAAATAAACGAGTAGTTATACATAGGTTAGTTAAGGGTCCGAACCTAGGAGTATATAATGTGTCCGAACGAACAGCCCAAACTTTTCGGAGTTAGGTACGCGCGTTTTACGGTTTTAATAAATTAAATATTAATAAAGGTACTCAACTGTAAACTTAAACATCGTAAGGAAACCTGTATGAGTCAGGGTTCTCTTTATTTTTTTAAGTGTGTTGTAAATCAAATTAAAAGTAAATAATTCAGCGCAATTATACACAAATTCAGTCCTTATTATGTAAAACATGACGATAGCTCGTAACAAACTCGACATCAAGAAACAACTCAGTCAGACAATAAAAAAAGTTAATTAAGTCTTTTATAGTGTCTTTAAACGACAAATGGTCTGTTCCGAACATTGCACTATAAAGAACTTAATTTTGCTTCATCTTCGTTTATAGTGTAGAGATAAGTTGCAGAGAAATCAAATTTAGCACTAAGTTAAAAACTAAACAACAAATTAAGTAAAAGCTGTCAAAATAAGTAATTATTTTAGTGCTCATTAGGTAAGGTATATCCTACAACGGACCTATGTGAATCACGGAACTGATGTTAAGTGATGACACAGCAGTATTTTGCGCTCATTCTGTTTAAATAATATAAAAAGTTTTGCTAAACTATGTTACTAAGGGTGATGACTTGGATTTGAGACATGCCGTATGAAGGTATAGGCACACTAAGGAGGCTCGGCGTGGAACGTAGCAGCAAGTTTCTTTGTATGGGGTTGTATGGAGCTGGGCCCACTTAAGCGACGAACTTAAAACTTAAACTTAAAACTCATACAAATAATATTTGCCGCTACGTGCCGCGCCGCTCCGTGTATCTCAAGTGGGTCTAGACCTTCATTGCTAACTTTAGGCTTCATAAGAAAGCTCTGAGTCACTCAGCGGACGAAAGACACAGCTACTAATTATGCTCGAAGTATGAGGAGAATGAGTGACTGATGATATTTTATCGAATTGCATACACCAGTACCTACTTTGTATCAATGAAAAACAATGGTATTTTTTGGTGAAAATATTTTTGGCTTGATGATATTATATGAAACGAGGTTTTTCTCACCTCAGATTTTATTCGTTTTGTTAACATTAATAAATAAAACGATTTTTGGAAGTTTTGTATTTTGGAAGGCCCATCCATACGACATAGCTGCCTTACTTTTTGCTCTCAAATAAAACCTAATAGGTATTATTGTGTACCAAAACCTTACGCACGCCGCGCCCCTGTTTACGTGCCATTGATTTCCTACTTCAAAATAATGGTTTTATAAAACTGTTAGCAGATTACAAATGCTCAGACCGCGCCAGACGTAATAAACATAATGGCTAAACTACCTCTGAGTAAATTTTGTCATAATCTGTTCCGTGGTTCATGGAAGCAGGCTAACCTGGAATATACTTAAAGCATAACCCTTTATTATACTCATATCCCTAACTGGTTTCTGCGCGGCAACGTACCGGAACGCTAAATCGTTTTCAGCTCGGCTTTAGCGCTGGTTTTCAGACTTTGCTGATTTTTATATATATTTATGTACATAGCGAGCAAACGAGCAGGCGGTTACTTGATGTTCAGTGATAATGATAGCCATTGCGTAATCGGATTTTAAAGAATTTTGATTACAAATTATCACTTTTTCTTTCTTTGTTCACTTTCCACCACCACCACCACTACAGCCCATTAACGTCCCACTGCTGGGCACAGGCCTCCACTCTCATAGGAGAGTGGGAATTAGAGCTTAGACTCACCACGCTGCTCCAATGCGGGTTGGCGGGCTTTAACGACTATTATCATGTTAATGATAATAACCGGGACCGACGGCTTAACGTGCTCTCCGAGGCACGGGGGTGAAACACCACCAACTTCCTAACTCCGGGCTAGTACTGAGAATTTCTAGACAGAAAAACCCAATACTTAATTATGGCCCGACCCGGGACTCGAACCCGGGACCTCGTCGGCCGCATTTGAACATGCTAACCACTAGACCAACGAGGCAGTCGATACTCAATACTCGTGTTCACTTTCAATACTAAATAATACAATCTTTAAAACCGCACCGTTGTTAAAAAGTTCTCTGCATATTCTGTATCCATTGCATTTTCTTCTTGAAATAATTACATTGTAAGTCTTGAGGATTCCTCGCATTGTCTGCGCTTAAGCGAAATGTGCGCGTGCGGCTCTTCTCTAATATGCAATCAGCTTTTTGTCTTATCTAGTCTGCGCTGCCCTATCGTAACCACATAAACATTTTATTGGTTAGACTATTTTAGTGGTTAGAAGCTGATCCAAAGGCCAGTGAATTGTGTCGACGAACTAATAAAATAAGCGATCTTTTTCAACAAATTCGACATTTTCAACTATTTCATACAGGGTTAGTTCATAAAAAAACGGCCAAGGCGATTCGTACTCGGGTTAGACATGCAGGGTTCCGTACCATCATACAAGATTAAACACAATTGTGCTTTTTACGTACGTTTATTTTTTTAGGTACTTACTAAAAAAGAGAAGAGAGCTCAAAAATCACGTTTCCTTATTTTATTTTTTTTAATTTGTGTTTAAAGCGGCAATAGAAATACATATTCTGTGAAAATTTCAACTTTCTAACTATTACGGTTTATGAGATACAGAGTGCATAGTACAGACACTGTACAGCTATCTGTTTTTACATTCTTTAAAGCTTTGTACGAGTATTTAATGTAATATTTACCTATAACACTATTAAATTTGATGATTAGGTACCAATTACTGGAAAATCCATTTTCTGGTGAAAGGGAAATATGTAGTTTCTATAGCTTTACGGCAATTTAGTCAGTTATACACACGAAGGAATATTGAGTGTTACAAATTGGCATCTCAAATTTATGACCGTTTTGGGAGCCAAAAAGCTAGATAAAGGGAATCAACTGAGGAAATGTAAGCGATCTTTGATATACTGCTTTAGGGGAATTGGGACGTAGATAATTGGGAAAAAGAACGCAACTATTTAGATTTAGCATAACTAGACCCTAAAGAATGCTAATACGTAGTTATTGAAAATGAAATTTCTCAAAATGTATCTGAAATGGGAAGATAAGTACGTTGAATAATATAAGAGCAGACAGAACAACAAGATCGCGAAAATGATGTGCTTTAGGTAGTAGGCGATGTACATACCTACCTCTGAGGGCTGATTATAAACCGGATAGGGACCTAAATATTGACCTCATAATATTACGTAACGTACATGCGAAGTGATCCTGGTAAGTCCGTGTCCCTATGAGTGGTACATGGGTCATACACTAAATCTAAGATCTCTGGTCGTCTCTGTCAAATTAGTTAGATATCTCAATAATAGTAAAATTATTAATTTCCCCAGCATTATCCAGCATTATCTGCAAGAATTTTGCTTACGAATTCCTAGCCATCTGCCAGTGTATAATATGATGAGTGCCAGAATCCATTGATCCTGTGAAAGAATCCAATAATAGCGTTTGGCTGATGCAAATTGCAAATCTCTCCCGAACTCCCGGTCAGAACACTTTTTATGAGTATTGAAATATGTCGGGAGGAAAAAATGGAATTGAGAAATGCTAGGATCAAAATACTCCGTCAACGCATTTGCTTTTTCTAGCTTTTTTGTAGGTATAACTGTACACAAGGAGGTACAAGCTTGAGAAGTTTTATTTATATCAATTAGTAAGTTTTACTAGCATCAGACGAAACCGTTTTAAGTACAGAAACAAGAGAAAGAAAACAGTAGGTAAAGCGCTCACTAACTTGTTTTTAGTTGTAACTAGCTGATGCCCGCGACTTCGTCCGCGGGGTTTAAGTTTTTTCTGATTCCCACGAAAACTCTTAACATTTCCGAGATAAAAATTAGCCTATATCACTCTCCAGATCCTCAACTACACCAATGCCAAAAATCACGTCGATCCGTTGCTCCGTTGCGGCGTGATTGAAGGACAAACCAACAAACTAACAAACCAACAAACAATTTATAATATTCAAGTATGATACCTATACCATTTCGTCACTGATGTCGAATTAAGAACTTGTATAGTTGGAGCTGTAAATGACGAAATTTGCTCGATTATTCTAAAGGATAAATGTAATAACAGTAAGTTAATCACATACGCACAGATTACCTAAATATTAGTTAACTGACGTAACTTTAAACTGGAAAGTTACACAGACACAGTTAGAAGTCCTCTGGAATTATTATAATCATACCAAGTTGTATGGAAGTAATCGACTTTGCGTCCAGTGCCCTACAGGATAGCATAATAACATACACAAGTTGTACCTACATTGGCTAACATAACATTTTGCTTTTTGGAAAGAGCAAGTGTTGAGTTTCTTGCCGGTTCTTCTCAGTAGACTGCTTTCCAAACCGGTGGTAGAGTCAAACCCAGATGTATAATGCGAATAATCTGACACATTATTTATTTATTTATTTATTTATTTATTTATGCTACGCTTTCACGACCCATCTGATAAACTGATTTAGATGAAATTTGGATGGATTAGTTGTATCCGTGGAAGGGTATATTGATGCTACTTGTTATCCCGGAAAAAGATCCTTAATGTGAATCAAGAAACCTTAATCCACGCGGACGAAGTCGCGGGCGTCATCTAGTATGAAATAAACAAATTGAGTATTGAGAAAACGCTGAGGAACAGTTAGGCGCAACTTCAAAATCGTTTCTTCTGAGCCAATTTAAAGAAATTCTTTTTCCTGAAGTCATTAAAATTTCAAGACTTTTCTTTACTTTCATTTAAAAGTTTAAAACTGGATGAGATTCCTTTAAATATCGTAGGTTCTTTTAAGGTAAATCTTAATCGAATTGAAATAAAGAAGGAAATCGATCAGTCTTATTTGACTATCCGTCTTCAATCTGATAAAAGGATTTTTCCTTCATTTTCTTTAAGAGATTTGTGATCAACTCGAGGAATTCCTTGATCCTTAAACGAGAACGATTCGAATTTGACTGATGCAAATCCTTGAGAGATTTCCATTAAATATGACACCTTTATTATTGAATGAAAGGGTTTAACTTACAGAATATCTAGAGCACATACACACTGTCTGTATGGTTGCCTGGAAGAGATCGCTATTTAAGCGATAAGGTCGCCTGTTGTGCCATATCCATTAAGATTGTTTTTGTGTTTGTATTTCTTTTAATGGTGTACAATAAAGTACATTTTACTTTAACTTTTACTTTACTGTCAGTCCGTCTATAACACTGTTACACGATTGCAATTTTGCAATTTTGTCTTCGCCAGCTAAAGTTTTTGAGAGCGTGTTACAAGATTTATTATATAAACAAGTTAATTTACACCTAAGAGATGAGCAACATGGCTTTAGAAGTAAGCGATCAGTAAATAGTAACCTGTTAATATTGGTTGACTTCATTTCCGATTGCTTGGATCACGGTAGTCAGGTTGATGTGCTGTATTTTGATTTCCGAAAAGCATTTGATAGAGTCAATAACGACATTTTATTAACAAAGTTAAGTAAAATTGGTTTTGCTCCTAATCTTCTACAGTTAATATCAAGTTACCTCCGTGACCGAAAGCAATTCGTTCGACTTGGCATCTATGAGTCTGAGCAATATCATACACGTTCTGGTGTTAGTCAGGGCTCGATATTAGGACCCCTTCTATTTTCGATAATGGTTGACGACCTTCCCTCAGTACTCAATGTGGCTCGGTGTCTGTTATATGCTGATGATTTAAAGTTATACTCCAAAATAGAATCAGAGGTGGATTGTGTCGCTCTTCAAAGAGACCTTGACGCAGTGATTCGTTGGAGCGAATGTAATAAAATGGAATTTAATATATCCAAATGCTCAGTAATGACCTTCCATCGCAATAAGCGCCCTATCAACTTCGCTTATAGAATGGGTACTGAACTGCTGCCTAGAGTTACTCTCATAAAAGACCTAGGAGTTACCTTTGACCCTAAACTTACTTTTCATAGTCACATCTCTACGCTCGCCTCCGAATCGTTTCGACGGCTGGGATTTGTGTTGCGGAATACCCGTGACTTCCATGACCGCCGCACTATAAAACTATTATTTGATTCGCTTGTGCGTAGCAAATTAGAAACCAGCTCTTGTGTCTGGAATCCTTACGAAAGTACATACGCTCTTCAACTCGAAAAAGTACAAAAAGCCTTTCTGAGATACCTATACAAGCGTGTCTATGGATATTACCCTTACCTTTATCCCACAAAGTTTTTGTTAGGTCACTTGGGATTTAATGCACTGGAAACCCGGCGAGCTTGTGACCAACTCGTCACTATGTATAAAGTGCTCACAGGGAAAATAGACTGCCTGGAGCTTCATAACAAGGTGTGCCGCATATGGGCACCTAATAATTACACCCAACAGCGTCAGTGCCGCTGTCGCCGACTTTTCGCTGTCCGGCCTTGCCGCACTGTGTCACGTGCTAGGTCCCCAATGCCGCGCACGCTGACCGCACTGAATAATATGTTGCTGACCGAGTCTCCCTGTGATATATTTGCAGACCCATGGAGCATGGTTGTGAGTAGGTGCTTGAAGTTTTGCGAGGGTTACAACTCGCAAACCATGCAGCTCTCATAAATAATAATTGTTAATTTTATATTACTTATTATTCAAATTTTTAATTATTTTTAATTTTAATTTTGATTTTACTTTTTAATTACCGATGTTATTAATTTAATTTGTGTGTGCCATTTTTCAACGAATTTTATGTGATTTTAATTATTTTAATTTTTAATTAATTATTATTATTGTTATCAATTGTATCAAAGTTGTGCTGTGTAATTTTAAATTAATTAGTGTAATTGGCCTGTGCCGTACTAATTAAAATAAAATAAATAAATAAATAAATACACTGCAATAATATAAATCCATATCCATACTAATATTATACATATAAGTGTGTCTGTCCGTCTGTCTGTCTATACACTGTATGTATTTCTGTCTTTCTGCTACGCTTTAACGGGCCATCTTTTCAATCGATTTTGATGAAATTTGGTATAGAGATAGGTTGTATCCCGTAGACATAGGCTAGGAAATTAAAAAAATTTATTCCACGCGGACGAAGTCGCGAATCATTTAGTACGTAATAAGATGCCTGTACCCTTACTCTAAGTTTTAAATCGGTGACATCGTCGCGTACTTGACTTGACTTGAAATTAACAAAAGATGAAAATATGAATCTGCAGCCCAAAGTAAAGAAGATTTTTATGTAAAGATGGCGCTTATAAAAGCAAATAGAGGTTACTTTTTTGTGTACTTTTTTGTGACACACTTATATGGGATATCTTTGGCAATATGGCAAAATTCTAATTTCGATCATTCCTAGAATTTGTAAATAAGAATTTGGCGGTCGTTTGAGTGTCAACGTTAACGTGATAACAAGGTAGGTAACATTGGTAAGCCTATTTTTGTATGATTTCAGTCATAATCCTTAAACAAAATACTTAATCAGTTATTCATCTTTTCTCATAGAAAAAAATAAGTTTGATGGAAAAGTTTTTAAGTGAAATACGAACCGCCAATGAAAATAGAAGATCAATATATGAATTTTATAAACTTTGATCAAATAGCTCGAACATGCTAGTTTGAATACTTACTTCATTATTTCAAAGGAATTTCAAAAGGAAAGGAAACACTTAAGCAATGTAAGTCATAACTTTTCCACGCATATCGCTAACTATGTCGCTGAACAAGAAACTTAGCTGCAGCTCCTTATCGAATACTTTACCGGTATTCTAGAGATTATTACTGAAGCTGGTTTATCAACACACCAAAACTGAAAAGCTGCCTTAACATGCTACAGATACAGTTTAAAATGCACTGTGCATTCGTGCTAATTTGAACAAATTGCCACACGAAAATGATACTTAGCACTACTTTGGATGCAAATAATTTGTTTTTTAATCCCAAAATTTAAAAAAATGTACTCTAGCACATATTGGCTAAGGTCCAAAATGCATTGTGTTTTTGTATTAATTTGTTGGAAATGCCAAAGGAAAATGTTCCTTAATGTGAGGATTAACGCAAATTGTCCTCCTGAAGGCCTGTAATATTTGTTTTTGGAAGGAAATGCATAAATGCAATGATAAGAATGGTAACATTCATGATTATATTAGCACGTACACGCTTCTGTTACGTCGAAAGGAAATGCACAATCTACTTTTCATGATGTTCAAATATTACAACTTGAAACACGTCCGATTTTTTTTTAATTTTTTTATAGGCTTGCGCTTAACGACCACCATGCTTTTATTAGAAGATAGTTGAGTTAAAGGTACGTGGCAGGAAACACGTGCGCCGTAAGGTTATTCCACACCTTAACGGTTCGATTCAGAAACGTAGAGCAAATCCGATACGTGCGAGTAGATAGAACGTCCACTACTTAAGGATGACAACGCTGTAGGTTTCTCTCTGTTCTGTGGTAGAACGGTGAAGGAGAAACATACCTACTTGAAACACGCCACGCAATGCGTGTTCAGGACTTCAGGTGAAGTAAATGGAGCACGAACACCCTTGGAGTTGGACTATTATGAGTGCGTTTGAGTCTAATGTGCGTTTTAGTCTAATTACGCCTTCGGTCCCGAAAAAGTGCCTCATAATATTACTCCTAGTCGAGACGTGTGGAAGCATTTGGAAATCCACCGTATTGTTATCCCAATAAATACATTAAGTGAATCCTGGAATATAGCTACATACGACCCTCAACAATAAGGAAAAAGGTAGAGCGAATAGTCGTTCTAACAAAATAAGGGAAAAATCTCAAAAAGACAACATCAAAAAAAGGAAAAAAAGATACAATGACATCAACTCTTTGAAAGAAGACCACTTAACTAATTAGTGTTTGTAATTTTCAATCTATTCTTAGACCAAACATCGCTGTCTGTGTTCTCTTTAAAATCTCTAAACCCGGATATTTCAAAAATATTTTTCAAACAACTGTTAAAAGATGAAGAGTAGGTTAGGCCCGACATACACACGATTAAAAATTTTGCTTGATGTTGGCTATTGCAGTTTTCACATTTTTATCGTTAGCGTCCAAAAACTAAGTAGAGGCTGCCATAGGACTGTCTTATTACATATAGACCAGGGTAGAAATCGAGAAAAATCGTTTTTTACCCTTAAACCCCCATATCCCCACCCCCCATCCCCTTCCCGACCTCAGATCGCCCGTAAATTATTTTCCTTTCATTTTTATAATATTCCCCTCCTTTTCTAATGGGTTTCATCTTACTATTATTTTTTTTGGTTTTAAAAATTATCGACCCTGGTCTAATATTGTATAAAAGCTCTGTAAAAATAAATAAAGATATTATAAGTAGAAGCTGCGACTGAACGTTTTACAATATTGCATAACTTCACGTATTTCGTACGCATTTTGATCGTTATTCAATGATTGTACTCAATTTTTTTTGTTATTTTTTAAATTTCGTGACACAACGATGCACGAGTTTCCATGTTCGATAGTTTATTAAATAAGGGTAAACTATGGTTAACTTAAGTATAAAAATCGATCGCATTAGATTAGAACAGTGCTTACCAATCTTACGAGCAAAGCGAGCGAAGAGAGTATTTAATGCAACTGAAACTAGTAGGTATAAATTAAAAAATCGAAAATCCCCGACACATTGAATTACCTATCTTAGGTATGAAATTTCGAATACATCAAACCTGTAGAACTTCAACTAGAAACCAGCTGATAATCTTCAAACGGCTGATCAGATTTCCTTGAATCATAGCTAAGAACACTTTCGAAGTCACCTTTCAAAAATTAAAAACTGAACCAAAATTGGCTCATCCGTTTGGATGTTACAATGGTACACACAGATACCTATAGTGCGCGCGCGAGCTCCAAGGAATCCTATGGAATGTTAAAGTAATGACCTAGAGTTGTTTAAAGTACAAAACAATACTGCTATCGCAAAATTACACGCGTCAAGCTCGAAACTAGCGAGCTGGATATGGAGCGACGATCGGGGGTGGCGTACAGCCGTCGCTTCTTCAGGCCCCGATTCCTCGGAGCTCGTGCGCGGATTGTAGATAAACACGATAAACTTATAACAGCCCTCTGTTAGCGTCGGCCGTCGGAGTTAAATAAAATCGGTTTCGCACAAGAAAAGTTTTATATTGTACAGAGCCGGCCGTTATACATATCGCGTGTGCTTCAGCTCTAACATACGTTCTGCCGAACGTTTCTTGTCCGCTCTCAATTGTTACATATAAATTACACAAAGGCGCTTCCATACAGCTGGGCACCTACAGCTTTCATGTTACGGTTTAGTTTAGGGGAAACTCGAACAAAATATATTGAGAGGCGGAAACCCATACCAGCAGATTGTGTATAATAAAGAACTATTCTATATTATCATACTAATAATACAAATGCGAAAGTGTGTTTCATTGTTGGTTTGTCCTTCAATCGCGCCAAGAGCAACGGATCGACGTGATTTTTTGCATGGATATAGTTGGGGGCCTGGAGAGTGACAAAGGCTTCCGGAAAATAAGGAGTTCACGCGGACGAAATCGCGGGCATGAGCTGTTTCAAGATTTTTGTACAATAATTCAGGAGATTGATTGAGGAGGAATTTTTTTATATTTTGTTAAAAAAAGTTTTTTGAGTTTCAGTTCTAAGTATGGGGGCCCCCAAAATTTATTGTTTTTTTTCTAGTTTTGTGTGAAAATCATAATGCGGTTCACAGAATACATCAGTAGATGTACCAAGTTTCAACAGTATAGTTCTTATAGTTTCGGAAAAAAGTGGCTGTGACATACGGACGGACACACAGACAGACAGACAGACAGACATGACGCATCTATAAGGGTTCCGTTTTTGCCAAATTTGGCTACGAAACCCTATAAACAAAGCGATCTATCATCTACTTATGCCTTCTAATAAGAGGCTTCAAAAAGCTATAATATAAATAAGTAAGTAAGTATAGGGAAAACAAAATCGTTCAGTTTTTGCGAAATTTATTAATTATTTAGAAAAAAAATAAACAAATAGAAATTTCCCATAAACTTAACTTACGGCATACCTACAGCAAATAGGTTTATGTAGTTTCATTTTATTGCAAAAGATTGAACTAGAAATTTTACCAGAGATTTTCATGATTAAATGAGATTTCCAGTAGCGCAAGCTCTTCAATTTTTTTTTCAGACGAAAATTCTGGCTTTGAGAGTAAAATATACGGTCAGAGACTATTCTCTGTGCAATCTGAAGAGCACAAATTTATATTTTTTTATTTAATAAAAATTTTATTTGGATATTGTTGCGATGACATGGCGATGACAGCGGCATGAGGGGACATACTGCCAACGACGTTTAAAGCTATATTGTTTCATTATTGTTGACTTCCGTGTTTTAGAATTATTATAATCCTTATTTTAGGAACGTCAAGGTACATGACATCAAACTGTAATTTTGAGTAATATTACTTACTACCTAGATGATGCCCGCGACTTCGTCCGCGTGGATTAAAGTTTTTTGATTCCCGCGGGAACTCCTTAATTTTCCGGGATAAAAAGTAGCCTTCCCCGGGATATAACCTACCTCTATACCAAATTTCTATTCCATTACTAAGCCCTAGACTGCGATCTCACCTGATGGTAAGTGGATACCGTTTAAGATGGTAGCGGGCTAACCTGTTAGGTAAAGTTATAAAATACAAACCTCTAATCGATTTCTACACGGCGTCGTATCGGAACGCTAAATCGCCTGGCGATACGTCTTTACCGGTAGGATAAAGACGTATCGTAGACTTTTAAAGACTTCTTTAAAATCTAGCTTGAATATTGCATTAGAAATCGCCAAGCGATCAAAAGTGAGTTCCCTTAACAGGCACTGCACAACTTCAAGTGTCGGCTAAAAGTCAGAAGTTGTGACTAAAATAAGAGAAAAATATAAGAAGATTTTGTAGGAATTCATTGTATATCATTAATCCATAAAATCATTGGCATCCAAAAATTAAAAAGTGTACCATGTTTCGAAAACCGTGATCAAAATAGTGAATTTTATAGGAAGCAGAGGCCTCATAGACAATTCAGGCATTTTTTCATACTTACAAAAAAAAATGTCGTCTGGCCCGCTAACGAACCCTAATTTATGCAAATGGCACTTTACGAAGCGGGATTAGAATTTTTTGATTCCCACGGCAACTCTTTAATTTTGCGGGATAAAAAGTAGCCTATGTCCTTCCCCGGGATACAACCTACCTCTGTACCAAGTTTCATCAAAATCCGTTGAACGGATGAGCCATGGTAGCGTAGCAAACAGACAGACACACTTTTGCATTTATAGGATTAGTATGGAATTAGGAAGTATGGATAGTTGGAGCTTGAAACGATTTGTTACTTGTTAGCTTGTTTAATATTATAATAATACCTACGCAAATTAGGTACATTCGCTTACGTTATGAATTATTATAAACTCTTAAAACCATTACGCACTTTACAAAAGTAGTCCGCCTAGGCAATAAATCTTTCACAATTCAATATCTAACTAGATAGTTTTCACTTTTCAGCCACGCCCGGTCTAGAAATATGTTGTTTTAAAATCAAACAAAACCAATTTAGATTCTATTTCAACTTCCCGGCTTATTCTTTCAGCATGCGCGTTGGATTTATTTGAGGTCGGTCATGAAATACATTTGATGGATGGTTTTCCTATATTACCTGTATAAAAACATATCTTCTCATAAATAATATATCTAAGTATGTATATTTATTCAACTAATTAGACGTAGGTTTAAGTACCTGTAATAAAATCCGCCTTTATCTGTGTTTATAGATTTTACGTTAAAAATAAATACCTACTAATTAAAAAAATATTTTAATTAGTATTTATTAAATCCTTACTCCTAACAGGATAGCCCGCTACCATCTTAGACTGTACTGTACCATCTTAGACTGCATCATCATTACCACGGTGTGATTGCAGTCAAGGGGTACCTTGTTGTGGAATAAAAAAAATAGTAGCTCTATGACTACGCAGGAAGTTTATCTGTCTGTCTGTCTGACACCATTTAATGGACCATGGAACTGATTAGAACTGATTGTAACTATAGATAGCGTGCATCACGTAGGCTACTTTTTTTTCCAGAAAATGAAAGGGATCTGTAAAAATCAAATACCCACGTGAACAAACGACGAACGACGTGAAGACGTGCCGCCAAGCGATTTAGCGTTCCGGTACGATGCCGTGTAGAAAATGAATAGGGGTATGGGTCTAATATAACTGCCATGCCCCTAACAGGTTAGCCCGCTACCATCTTAGACTGCATCATCACTTACCAACAGGTGAGATTGCAGTCAAGGTCTAACTTGTAGTGGATAAAAAAGATAAAAAAATGTGAACAAAATCAGGGGCATCGTCATTATAAAATAACTTCACGCGAGTGCGAACAAAAACAACTGTAAAAAGTTTGAATTCAGACAGACGATGCGCGATCGCAAAGTTCATCAGACAAACATTATTATTATTTTTTGTAAAGAAGAAAATTGAATTCATATCCGGTTTTCACTATCATTAAGGTATCATGTCATTATGCAATAGTAATACATATACCTACACGCTGCCTACACGCATGACTTAGAACCTATCACAGAACCTATCATATATTTTGTCAATTTAATTTAATTTAATTTTAATTTTAGAGATTACGAATAATTTATTATGTACTTATATAATAATTTATAAAGACGAATTTGCTCCAATAACTAATATACTATCTATTTGCTTTTTACAACATAGGTAATCCGTTCAGCCGTTTCACCGTGTTTAGATATACCCACAAGCTTCCACATATTATTATGTATAATATTAAAAACTTAAAAAAGTTAAAAGTAGGTTACGACCAAAAACGGTGAATTTCACAGAACATAGACAATATTTCAGTTCCAAACTTTTTCATGTTAAAGTTGGATGCACACGGAATCCCGTGTAAGTGAGTACGTAAAATTAAATTGTCCAGACAAAAACTTTGTAGTAAAGTAAAATGTTTCCTCTGAATTTGCTACATTATGGCTTCTTTTGGGAACTTTAGTTAGACTTTACCTACCTACCCTATCTTTATCAATACCTCCTAACTTTTGACGACCTCCCTGGCGCAGTGTTGAACGCTGTTGTCTTGAACCTGAGGTCCCGGGTACGATCCCCGGCAGGGTCAATTTGGGAATTTATTATTTCAGAATTTACTCTAGCCTGGTGGGAGGCTTCGTCCATGGCTAGTTACCACCCTACCGGCAAAGACGTGGCACCAAGCGATTTGTCGTTCCGGTACGATGGCGTGTAGAAGCCAATAATTATGAGTATAATATGCTATTCCCCTACCAGATTAGCCCGCTAATATCTTAGACGGCGTCATCACTTACCACCCGGTAAGATCATAGTCATGGACTGACTGACTAACTTGAATTATAAAAGCGGTCGCAATCCCCAGCAATGAAGAATACGAAGTAGATGAATAAAATAAACATTTAAATCAATAAATTCGTGAATAATTATTCTAACCACTTTACCACTCGAATAAAACAAGTTATTAGATAACCTTGTCTACCCTCAACCCCTAGAACTCCTCCTTATAAATGAACGGTCTAGTCAAAATGTTGGTATAATTGCATTTAATTTAGGCTAATTCTGTTAACACCCCAGTCTCCGTGATGAATAATAATTAATTTCGCCTTTAAACTGTTACTTTTTAGGCCATGTCACTCCCCTAATATATTTTTGATGGATATCCCCTCTTTTGGTTTAATAATAAAACACGGACAACGGCAGTTTTTCACTTCTGGAATGCCTCTTAGAAAAGTTTGGGCCGCCTTCAAACATTTTAACAAGGCCCTATTGTTAGCTCTATATTGTTCTGAAAATATTGGACATTATGAGCTATCTTGACTAACGCGATCATTCTTACGCATCAGCCCCCCTATTCTCTAACTCAGTGGCTATCAAAAAATTAAAGTCACTTACATATTATATTTTTTATCTATTGAAATTTTTTCATATAATTAAAAAAATATATTGTGTCAGTGGGTTTCATTTTTTGATAGCCTTCTGAGTTAGAGAATAGGGGGGCATGCGATCCTACCGGGTAAATTGATCAAGTGATCAATTCGAATACGTAATGTGCCGTAGGAGAACCAAAGTAACAGTAAAGGACAGCAAAGGAGGAGGAGGGCTTGACAAGTCGTGAAGCTGAAGGCGTCGGGGTTTTAAAATGAAAATTGCTGGATTAATGGAACTCCCCACTATAGTTCAATTTATTTATTACATTTAGGACATACCTACAGATGTCTTATAAGTAACGTCATGTTGATGGGCGATCTCAAGTGAATGGAGATAATTATACGCTTTCATCTAAAACAAAAACCGACTTTAAAACTGTACCTATAAGTACCAACATAAACTATAAAGTAAAAAACATTATCTTGGTATATATTTTTTTAGTTGATTTTCTCAAACAGCGCTTAATCAATTTCTATTAAATTCGTATGGGACCACCTATTGATTCATAATTGGCGAAATGATCGCGTAACATACATACAAAAAAAAAGTAAAAAAAACATACAGTCGAATTGAGAACCTCCTCCTTTTTTGATGTCGGTTAAAAACCCGCTAGGTCTAGCAGCCGTATTCTCTATCTCAGCTGGCTATCAAAAACTTAAAGCCACTGGCATATTATTATATTGTTTATCCATTGTTTGCTATAAAATAGAAATAACATTTCATGGCTTTAATTTCTTGATAGCCACTGCGTTAGAGAATAGCGGGGCAAGCGGTACAAGACAACAGTTTGTGGACTGCTTAAGCCCGTACAATACCTTTTGACTGCGGACAACAAATACAATGGGTACAATAAATGCTGGTACGTGATGTCGGCAACTGCTCGCTTCTGGTAAGATGAAAATATGAGTAACCATTACAAGAAACTGAACAAATCCGAAGAAGTACAGTCTTCACTTAGTATTCATCCAACGGTGCTATCTGGTAGGGACACAATGACCGCATGAACCCTAGTCCAGCTCAATTGCGTGTATTTATGGTTGCAATAGATGCCGGCACGTCCGGTCGGGAGCGGCTATTAACTTCTTGGGAGATTTATTTATCGACACACTAACGTAACTTTCAATTGAGATGTATTGACTTTAAACTCAATGAAACCATCGAAGTAGTTTTATTATCGAGTTGTTCCGTATTCAATCCACGACATTGCCACTAGTGTGCTGAAACCCTAAACAATTAGTCTATCTATTGGCGTTTTCTGTTCGATTTTTGTCATGTCTGTATCTCATGAAATCACATGCTCTCTTATGTCCTTAGTTCAAAATGAGATCGCCGACTAAGACGGTAAGAATTAAAATATTAAATAGAGACTGCAAGTTCTATACCTACCTCTACTTTACGTAGGTAAAGTAGAGGTAGGCTAGGCTCTAAAGTCTAAACCATACCTCTAATGAAATAAAATGAAATCATCCCATTTCACGTAGCGCAACTGAAATGTCATGACTCTACCAACGACGGTTGGAAAACAGTTTCGAGAAACTCAGCAGTTGCTCTTTTTAAAAAGAAAAAATAGTACATTACACATCTAGGGCAGTAAAATAAGAAATGTCTCAGATCACATGTAATTGTTGTCCGAGGCGAAGCCGAGGTCAATAAACATGTGATCTGAGGCTTTCCTATTTACTGCCCGTGGTGTGTATACTATTTTTCTCCTCGACGGAGGCGGAAAGCGGCATTTTCGTTTAGCGCAGCGGGAGGAAAATTGACGCTTTCCGCCCGGAGGTGAGAAAAGAATATTACAATATGTAGCTAATGCCTAATACACAATACATTCGTAATGTAACAAGAATTGACAAATTAATGGTTAAAATTACCAATTAATTAAGCTGTATGTCGGCAGAGAGAAGTTGCAATTCCTCGTCAGGTGAATACCTCCGCGAAAAACGTCACGTTCTGATACCTAACCCTGATGGCCAAGAGTGTGACAAAGAAGAATGGATGCAAAAAGAAACCGAGAACTTTTCCAGAACACCAATTTACAAAATGAAAAAACAATATTATTTCATGTAAAAACGCTTTTTAGTAAGTACATATTTTAAAAAATTGCAATTCACAAATACAGTAAATTATACGCACTTAAAACAAGCTATGTCGTATTATTTTAAATAAATACTCGTAAATCCTCCCGAATGTGCGGTTTCTGCAGAATTCAATCAGACCTACGTTCTGTGATAAATGTTCCGAAAAAAAGCATTTATCAAAAACTACACTCAAAAGTAAAAGCGCATTAGTGGAGGGGTTGTTGGGAATTTGTGTGAATTCCCCTACAGTTGTAAATTTAAGGTATCAATCTTACTGCCGACGGTCTAAATTCTGAGCCTAGTTCTAACTTAAGGCCCAGCTCCACTACAGAGGTGCGGCGCAGCGCGGCACTTAGCCGAAATAATTCTTTGTATGAGGTAGTATGGAGCTGGGCCCACTTAAGCGACGCGACACGGAGATGCGCTGCGCGACGCGGCCCTGTACAAACTCATACAAATAATATTTCCCGCTACGTCGGTCGCTCCGCGCATCTTAAGTGGGGACCCTTATTAAAAAATTGCCAGTTTTGCCGGTTAACTTTGGGACCTCTCCATTTATGAGATGCATTCCACAGCATTCCACAGAGCTGTCAATTAGCTTAAAGTTTCAAAAAGCAGTAGTAGATGGGCTTACTAAGTTTCCATCCATCCATCCATCAGCCTGTATGCATCCACTGATGGACATAGGCCTTTTCGAGAGCGCGCCATGTTTAAATATACGTAATTATTTTTTAATAATAATGGTACTATTGTTGGCTTTAACCGACGATAGTATGCTCACAGATAGTAATAAGCAGATTTCTATCAAAATATACTTTTCGGCCTGTCTTACCTGATGGAATTTCTGAAAATCCTTTTCAGAATAAGTATCTATAAGGGCTTTTAAAGATCCAGTGGTTTAAGCTACATGTTGATACTTAATATTATGATAGTTAGTTTCCCATTTTATAAAAATACTGTATCTTAAAACTTAACTATCGTGAATGCGGAACGCGGAACTCTGGACCGTTATACGTGGGTTCAACGCGAAAAAGTCGTACGAATTTTCCACAGTTGTATACACGTAAATCACAGAGATGTCTCACGCAGCATCCTATCTCAAACAACATTCTCGATATTATTAGTCTGATGCAGAGGCTCTCAAACTTTGTTTGTAATTTAAACTAACTATAGTAATTTCGCTCGCCATTTTACTTTATCAAAAACTAGGTATTATAAGTACGATAAAAATATGTACCAACTAGATGATGCCCGCGACTTCGTCCGCGTGGATTACAGTTTTTTGATTCCCGCTGGAACTCTTGAATTTTCCGGGATTAAGTGTTACTCCAGACTACAAATTTCCGTCAAAAAATCCAGATTTCTGTGCCAAATTTCATCCAGCCATCCATCCATCCAAAACTTTCGCATATTTCATAACATCAAGTAAGAAATGTTCGTAATATTAGTATCAAAAAGACTTGGATCACTTTGGTTGTATTATTGTCAAAGTACTATACTGAGACTTTAAAATGTTACAACGTACAAGCAAGAGGGAATGTCTAGTTACCACGCTACCTGAAGTAGAATTTTCTAAAGACTTTCGGTGATATTTTTAAAACAAAAATTTAGAACAACTCTACTACTAGGTACACCTAAAATTTTACATCAATGTCTACATCGTACATAAGACATTTAAAAAAAGGTAAGTACGTATTGTCATACTTATGTTACTTAGGCGTAGCTATCCAAGGCTCTAAAAGATGCGGCTCAAAATAGAGAAGATTTTCGCACGATGACCGCCCAAACTTCGGTTTGAAGAAGGCGCGCGGTTATGATGATAATATGTTACATAATACTCTATTATTAGATAGGGGTAGGTCTTGTTTTGTTTTTATTTCCTATATTTCATAGCAAAAATTCATCAAATATCAAATAAATATTATAAATGCGAAAGTTTGGATGGATGTATGGATGTATGGATGTTTGTTACTCAATCACGCCCCAATGGCTGATCGGATCTGGATGAAATTTTGCACAGAGATAGATTATAGTCTGGAATAACACATATAGGGTACTTTTTATGCCGTAAAATTAAAGAGTTCCCGCGGGAACCAAAAAAAAAACCTCAATTCACGCGGACGAAGTCGGCATTATCTAGTATATTATATACCAATTATTCGTGACATAACTTCATCAGCGTGGATGTCAGTTTCACAGAAATTCGCTTAATTCGCATATTGTTACATAATGTCACACATCAATTTGTCTCAAATTATAAATCGTAAAATCCCAATTAAATCGGTTTTGTAAATTAGAGATTTAGCATAATAATTACTCTAGCCATTTCGTTTGACATGGGCACAATGCGTTTGATAGGGAGCACTTTAAAAAAAGTTTCAGACATCTATTTAAAAAAATGCAAATAGGTACGTGGTACATATTATGCATGATGAAAAAATATTATTCATACTAGCTGATGCCCGCGACTTCGTCCGCGTATTTTAAGTTTTTTTTATTCCCACGGGAGCAACTTAATTTTCTGGGATAAAAAGTAGCCTATGTCACTCTCCAGCTTCAACTACACCCATGCAAAATATCACAACACGATCCGTTGCTCTGTTACGGCTTGATTGAAGGACAAACCAACATACCAACAAACCTGTAAACCAACAAACAAACACAGTTTCGTATTTAAATATTAGTATGATTATGCACGACAAAAAGTGCGTGTACGAAACTCATTAGTCTACGGAACCGCACACACTAGCGCGACACAAACGTCCGGACGTTTGATGTTTTGTCTTGCCCAGTCCCTATACTATAGTGTTTTCACTCCTGAGCCTTTTTTTATCCACTACAACCCTAACGCCCTTGACTGCGATCTCACCTGATGGTAAGTGATGATGCAGTCTAAGATGGTAGCGGGCTAACCTTTTAGGTGCATGATAGATATATTAAACCCATACGCATACCCCTATTCGGTTTCTACACGGCATCGTACCGGAACGCAAAATTTTTGTTCGACAGATTTGGGAACCGCTGTTTTAAGGTCTCAATATCGTTTGTCAGATAACAGTTATGACAAATCTCTTTCGCCGTTTAGACGCCGATACCGAAATATTGATACTCGACCGTTTCAGCTCAACTGAGAAATGTGAATTGATAAAAGTCAAATATAATATTATTTAGTACAATTTGTTTAAGATGGCGTGACTTTTTTTTTTTTTTTTTTTATCTACTACAAGTTAGCCCTTGACTGCGATCTCACCTGATGGTAAGTGATGATACAGTCTAAGTTGGTAGCGGGCTAACCTGTTAGGGGCATGGCAGTTATATTAAACCCATACCCCTATTCGGTTTCTACACGGCATCGTACCGGAACGCTAAATCGCTTGGCGGCACGTCTTTACCGGTAGGGTGGTAACTAGCCACGGCCGAAGCCTCCCACCAGGCCAGACCAGGGAAAATTCAGAAATTATAAATTTCCAAACCCTGCCGGGGATTGAACCCGGGACCTCCGCACGTTAAGGCAACAGCGCTCAACACTGCGCCACGGAGGTCGTCAAACTATGAATATATTCAATTCAATGTTATATTATTGCCAGAAATATCATTGATGTTCTAATTTGTACAGAATTTATTTGTGAATTCGGATGACTGGTCTGGTAGGAGGCTTCGGCCGTGACTAGTTACCAGCACGAACGTACCGTCAATTTATTTAGCCTTCAGAGATAAGCCTCAAAAATAAAAACAAGATTTACTTAGGTCTTTTGATGAAAGTTTTCCTAAGTTGTTGTTCAAACGAGTCAATATTCTCATCACGCGCTGCGTTTAAAAGGTCATCTTCCTAATCCATACTTAATATTATCCATACTAATATTCATATTATCCATAATCCTAAATCCATACTAACATTATAAATGCGAAAGTGTGTCTGTCTGTCTGTCTGCTACGCTTTCACGGCCCATCCGTTCAACCGATTTTGATAAAATTTGGTACAGGGATAGTTTGTATCCCGGGGCAGGACGTAGGCTACTTTTTATTACGGAAAATTAAGGAGTTCCCGCGGGAATTAAAAACACTTAATCCACGCGGACGAAGTCGCGGGCATCATCAAGTAATATATTTATAATATTACGAAAGTGTGTCTGTCTGACTGCTGACGCATTAACGGCCCATGTTTTCAACCAAATCTGATGAAATTTGGTACTGAAATAGGTTGTTACACGGGGAAGGACGTCTTAATCCATGCGGCCGAAGTCGCGGGCATCAGCTAGTAATTAAAATTATTATAAATTATTAAGTATTAGTAATTAGTATAAATGCGAAAATGTGTCTGTCTATTTGTCTGTAATCCACGGGTACACAGCTGAACCGATCTTGAGGTAACTTGTGTCTTGGTTAGTTTCTTCTTCTTTCTCCTAGCCTTTTCCCTAGCTTATAGGTTAGCATATTTTTTATATTGGAAATGTAAAGAATGCCCACGGGAATAAAAAAACACTACACACACTAGTCGCTTCATTTATAATTGCGATAGAGTGTATCTCTGTCTGTGTTACTTTTTCGCGTAAGTATTATCTTAGTACAAGATTTTACCTACTAATATTATTTTACTTTCGTGTTTTGTTCTTGGATACTAAATGGAGAGATTTATCCCGTACACAGGCTAAGTACCTACATTTTATCCTGGAAAATCAAAAACTTCCCATTGAATTTTTAAAACCCTTAATCGACCCGGGCATTGTGGTGGGCTTCATCTAATTTAGGAGAGCCATTTTCTATTTTTCATGAGGAAGACAGAGGACCGTGTTTGGTGGCGCGCTCTCGAAAAGGCCTATGTCCAGCAGTGGATGCATACAGGCTGATAGATGGATGGATGGATGATTTTCTAGTTAAGGATAAAGCTATCATAAAATTAAAGCTTTTTTTACTTAGATAATCAAATAAATATTATAAATGCGAAAGTTTGGATGGATGTATGGATGTTTGTTACTCAATCACGCCCCAACGGCTGAACGGATCTAGATGAAATTTGGCACAGAGATAGATTATAGTCTGGAATAACACATAGGCTACACATAGGGAACCGAAAAACCTCGATCCACGCGGACGAAGTCGCGGGCATCAGCTAGTATTATTATTATGCCATCTGGACTAGACCTTTGACCAAAACGCTATACCAAATTTTAACTATTTGTGCGTCAAAGACTTAAAACATTGTAATGTAAGTAATAAGTGGATGAGTTTAAATTAAGTATTTCTATAAAAATAGTTATTACAAAATCTAAACGAATAATATGATAGCAACATAGCTAAAGTGGGTTAACCTTTGTAAATTAACATATTAGGTCTCACAATTGAAGACTTTTATCAAATTCTAATGGACTTTATGCATTTATGCAAATCTAAAACAATATTATAACTACGGTTATTATCTGGTACTATTTGGTAAGGCCATTGAATATGTTAAAATCATATATTTACCAACTCTTAAGATAAAATTCAGTTTTAAATACAAAAATATAAGATAACAAGGACATAATATACCTATATGATCATATTTCCATTTTAAATAATGTGTGGGTTAGACCACTTTAGAACTTACGACTTAAAATATTTGGTACTATTGTTACCAAATATGGTCGTCGCGAATTTGATATTAGTTTCGTAATATGGCCCTGACATAAACCTATGACCAAAAATAACATTAAAAGCATTTGTCTATATCTTAATCACTCCGCCGTATTACCTAAGTAGGACTAAGTTTGTTTATTAGAGGTCAAAGAGGTATGACAAATTGAAATTACGAAATTGGTGATGATATTTAAACTTTGAAGACGCATTGGCTTCCATGCTTTTCATTACGAGGTACTTTATTAGTAGGTAAGTACAGAGTATAGAGTACATTTTAATAAATTATAACTCTTAAACCTAACTCCTTACTAAGGAGTTCCCTAAGTGATGATTAAGCAAGTCCGAGTGCGGCACTTAGACTAAAGTCTATATAAAGTGTAATGGTTTGACTGGTTGAACTAATATTTGCACTTTGTGTAGGGGTCGTAATTTTAATTTTACGCTCTCAAAGAGGTGCAAAAGTAATACTTAGCATTAAAAATTATGCCATGGTCCTCGTACGCACTTATCGGTTAACTAAATACTATAATAATGTTTAATTATTACTGCCAGCTTACGCTTTTATAACTATTTAAAAGAATTAACTAACAATTACTATGAACATATATACCTATGTAAACTAGCTGATGCCCGCGACTTCGTCCGCGTGGATTGAGGTTTTTCGGTTCCCGCGGGAACTCTTTAATTTTCCGGGATAAAAAGCCTATGTGGACTATGTGGTATTCCAGGCTATAATCTATCCCTGTGCAAAATTTCATCCAGATCCGTTCAGCCGTTCTGGCGTGATTGAGTAACAAACATCCATCCATACATCCATCCATCCATCCAAACTTTCACATTTATAATATTAGTAAGATATTAAGTATGATGATTTGCTAGGAACTATAATATTAATATTTCTTGCCGGTTCTTCTCAGTAAGTAGCATCTGTTTTAAGAACTGGCGGTGGTAGAGTCATGACATAGGTCTATCATAAGTGGCACAAGTTATGTCCTACATGAAATAAACATTTCATTTCATAGTTTATTTAAGTCAATCTTAATTAATATTTAAACAATTAATTAAGGTAAACTTTTACATCTACTTACCTAACCATCGCTACCCTAATATAAAATCTGCGAGACACTATTATTAACTTTAAGATATAAGAGCATAATAAATAAGCCGATGAAACATACAAGACGTTAATATTCTGAAACAAATCGGTTTATTAATACCTATTAGTTAAAGCTGACAGCGCGATTGATATAGACGGACATAAAAGTCATCAAAAGCTCATATAAATAAATTTTATACGCCATAAATTTCTTCAAGCCGTTTGAAATCATGTCGCAATTAATAAAACCTTTCTTTTTATCTCTCGTAAAGTGACAATACAACTTGTATTGTTATCTTTGGAAAAAAACATTAATTTAACGAAAATAAAAAATGTACCTAATACTTACGCGCATAAAATTAATCCACACAAACACGTCACTATTAAAAATCCGTAGTAAACACTGGGTTAAAGAATTTTTAAAATATAAGTCATTATAATAGTTATATATGGTGGATCGGAAACTTTAGCGCGGGAAAATTGCAGCATCAAACGTGATCTCAAAACACGTCCTACCTCGGCGCTGGTCGCGCGGCTACTGAAGTTGCGTGAAAAGTCTTGTAGCAAGTTTTCCTTGAAATTTTCATAACATGTCGAACATGATTTGAAGGCGGGTAAGCGCTTTCGATTAATGAACGCAGTCTTATCACTGCAAACTGCGATCAATTTTTTTTAACTCACGAAAGGCAAAGCTTTTTACTATTCTGCTTTGATTGTTAACCGACTTATTCTTAAGAAGGTGCCCACTCATTCCTAAAATTCAAAGTATGAGTAGTATTAAATAAATTATTTAGTTTCATTTAGATCGGCATTAAGTACTGTTTTAATTAATATATTTACCGCGCGTTCTACTATTGTAGAGCACGCATGCATTTCGTGGAATTTAAAAGTAAATAGTAGATGGATACCGCACAAACTCATAGCATTCTTCTACAAGTAACTGATGTACATAATAAGTGAGGTCACTGCAACCAAAATGACCGAACTTGTGAGACATTCAACTTCAAAGATTTTCTACAATAGTAGAGCGCGCGGGCACACACGCGGGCGTGATATTTTTAGGAAGTTTGCATATTTTCTTCTTATTTTTTAGGTAAGTATAGTTTTTTATTTTATTTAATTAATATTATTTTTTATTGTATAAGTATTATAATTTATAATACTTTACAATAAAAATAACATTTGAAATCAGCTATAACTTATCGACAAAAGGTCTCGCTTAGGCTTATCGAGGTCTCGGGTTCGAGTCCCGGGTCGGGCCATAATTGAGTATTGGGTTTTTCTGACTATAAATTCTCAGTACTAGCCCGGAGTTAGGAAGTTGGCGGTGTTTCACTCCCGTGCCTCTTAGAGCACGTTAAGCCCCCGGTTATTATCACTAACATGATAATAGTCGTTAAAGCCCCCCAACCCGCATTGGAGTAGCGTGGTGGGTCTAAGCTCTAATTCCCTCTCTCCTATGAGAGTGCAGGCCGGTGCCCAGCAGTGGGACGTTAAAGGGCTGCAGTGGTATCGACAAAAAAGTAAAATTTGGTCTCTGTGAGTCTGTAGGGTATAGGAAACTAAAATTAGGATTGTTTGTCAAAATAAAACTTGTTTTTTTTTTCTTTTTGATAAGTAGGTAATTGAAGAACCCCTTTATTCAGTCGGCTTAGTCGGAGACCAAAGAGGTATAATATAATTGAATAGTAAATTAAATCGCAATGGTGTGAAACGACACATAAATACGAAATCCAATTTTGGAAACCCGATAATCGCTATTTATTGATGTTCATTTAGGTGGCCATTTTCATAAATTACTTCAGGGAAATGTTATGGAAGGATAACGATTATTTACGAAGTATCCTTTTACGCGAGTGAAAGGAACAGGGCAGGAGTACTTCGTACCAGATTTTAGCCGCTAATTATTACCTACGTTGGTTATAAATTTAAAGGGGTTGTTTCATCTTGGGCCAGGTACTTGTACAGTATTCCAAAAAATAGTATAAAATCATAGAAAACAAAATAAAATATGCTTTCTGGCAGTTTTACAGTGATTAAGAGGAACAAAAATAAAATGTTTAATTAGGTACATTTGTAGAATAGCAACTCTCGCAGCGCATCCATCCATCAATCTGACTGCTGTTGGATATTTTAAGGTTAATTCACATTTCCCAGGTAATTTTATGTCAAATGTCATCATGACACGTGTAATATACGTCAATGTCAAAATTGACGCATGTTGTTGCGCTTTTATTTTGCAAAATAATTTCGCATTGTACCTCGTAAATTGAACTTTTTAGTAAGAAATAAAGGAAAAAATATTACTATTTTATGACCCCGAACATTTTGAAATACCGTACAAATACCTGGCCCAGGCTCCATATAAATTTGAAACAACCCCTTTTCTTCCCTGTATACATCAATATTAAAATTAGGCTTAAAAATATAAAAGTTAAGCTGATGCCCGCGACTTCATTATGCGCGGTTTAAGGTTTTTTGGTTCCCACGGGAACTCTTTAATTTGCTCTTTAATTTAGATTATCTGGCTGCTATCCCAGATAATCTATCCTTGCGCCAAATTTCAGCCAGATCCTTTCAGCTGTTCTGCCGTGATTGAGTAACAATAATCCATCCATCCAAACTTCCGCATTTATAATATTACTAGCTGATGCCCGCGCCTTCGTCCGCGTGGATTGAGGTTTTTCGGTTCCCGCGGGAACTCTTTAATTTTCCGGGATAAAAAGTAGCCTATGTGCTATTCCAGACTATAATCTATCTCTGTGCCAAATTTCATCCAGATCCGTTCAGCCGTTGGAGCGTGATTGAGTAACAAACATCCATACATCCATACATCCACACATCCATACATCCATACATCCATACATCCATCCAAACTTTCGCATTTATAATATTTATTTGATTAGTATAGAAGATATAAAACCTGGACTCGGTGAGCTGTCATGGATGCACTCAAGTGGAAACATCAACCTAGAAAATTGAAGAAATTATTTTTATTTATAAGAATGTATGTATTCCAATACCGGTCAGGCGTGAAATGAAACGTTCCCGCCATAATATAGAACTGTATAAACTTTGCCTCGTCATGATCATCCTCTATACATACAAAATAGTCCTCCTACCGACCGAATTTCGGCCTCAGCGGCCAATTTCTAAGATATGTGTGTCTTGCAGGTGATTTAATTATGAGTGTAGATAAATTGTATTAAAAACTCACCTCATTAGTACCACCACCACCACCACTACAGCCCATTAACGTCCCACGGCACAGGCCTCCACTCTCATAGGAGAGAGGGAATTAGAGCTTAGACCCACCACGCTGCTCTAATGCGGGTTGGCGGGTGGGCGGGACCTCATTAGTACAAACAGAAGATATTATAACCTATTTTATAAGTTACAGTCCGTTATTTTTTAAGTTAACTGACCCGTTGACAGCGTCGCTAGTCGCTATGAAAAATAAAATAAAAACAAAAACAGGGATAAAAATTAGTCCATCAGCAGGGATAGCATGAGCCGGTGATAAAAAATTTATCCCCCGATTTTATCCACTGACAAGAGATAAAGTTAACTTATCCACTTCTCAGAGCACGGCAACAGGGGAGAGGAGAAGTTTATCCCCGTTTGACCTTTCACGGGGACTCGGGGGGGATTATTTATCCACCGTTATTTAGCGTTTTTATTTATTTATTTAGGAATAAAATTTTTATCCTTTCCTTGGGGAGAAAATTGTCTTGGCCCATGCTAGGGGTGCAGGCATGGATTGCAGTCTTTTTTTTTATTTTAACTTTTTTTTTATCCACTACATGTTAGCCCTAGCTAACATGTAGTGGATAAAAAAAAAGTTCCAATTTTAGCCACCGCGCCGGGTCAGATAAGTTTGTGGGACTATAAACATTAAACACCTTCTTGTTTTGACCCACATATTTTGACAACGAATGATTTTATTATCATTTGTCAGTATTATAGACCTTAGACCAGTGCGAGAGTTTTTTTTAATATTAGGTACTTACCTCTTTTTGAAACGAACCCTTAAGGATGTGTTTCTATAGTTCGCGCACGAGTTGAATGCAGAGTAAATGTATGGTGACACATACATTTACTCTGCATTCAACTCGAGCGCGAACTTTAAGTTGGATTAGTTTACGAACCTTAATATATTTTCACCCGTGTATTTCACGGATTATCTAAAAAAACACTAAACTTACCTCAGTTGAATTACGATTTTTACCCTATATTTTTATAAGCTAAGTCCCATCATTTTAAGTCCAGTCATTCAATACTTCAGAAAACACTAAACAAGATGGTGTTAGAACTAGTGTAAAATATGGCGTTTCAGTTTCGCATCTTGGCTCTATTATTATTCATTTGAACGTATTTGGTCAAAACTTACATACATATCAAAAATTTTCGGAACCGGCAGGATTTGAACCTGCGTCACTCTGGGAATCGCGCCCTGAGCGCCTGGACCACTCGGCCACGGTTCACTTACCTGCCAGTGACGAAATTTGAGATATATGCATCTTTCTAATCCAGTCTTTTAACGCGACTGTTTATGCCATCCAGTAGCGACACATTGCAGTATCGAAACTACTTTCAAAGGCCAATGGTGGATGGATGGTCAATTTAGTAGGATCTTTTACGTTCTCATTATTGTAGGAGATTACATGGGGATTACAGATATAATTGTTATATGGATTTAAACATTTTAACTAGTGGTTCGCCCCGAACGGAGCGCCATCTATAGACATCATTGTGAAGTTCTGTTAAAAATATTGAAGCTCATTAAAAATTAAATAATTTCGTTTCTTTATAATATTTATCTAATTTTAGTATTTGTTGTTAAAGTACAGGAAATAATTCAAATAATTGATCAAGTTTCAGGTTCAGCCTTTCAGAAAATTGAGAGTTCTGAGGTCAACTTTGGACGTTAGAAAATCACCACTTTGAAAGCCCCCCATTTCGAAAATTTTTTAAGAGGAAAATTAAAGAAAAAATATTTTTGGACTCCATTCTTAATTTCTTCTATCTTTAAAATAATATACCGCAACCCTATGTAACGCTATAAAAATTATTTTACTTCGCATTCGCTTCTATGAGAGCCCCCCTGAAATAAAGATACTTATTTATAACTTTTTAAGCCATATTCGGCTGGAGGCCATCGGTTTACATATTATATTTAAATTTGAAGTAATTACGATAAGTAATTCAGAAGTTATAAGGCTCTGACAGACGGACGGACGGACGGACGGACGGACGGACAAGTGCCAATTCACTCAAGTAAACTCAGAGACCTTCGCTTTGCTCGGTCAATGAGTCACTACTGTCAGCAATGAAGGGTACAATAGAGAGATTGGTTTTCGTTGTGAGTCAAGCGTGAAAAGGAACGCTCCACAAAAGTATAGGTGTTCTGGCTGGGACATGATTAAGTGTTATTAATTGGGCCTATTTGTGGCCACTCCGGTCGTTACCTTAATACGCGGCTGAAAGCCAATTTGATTCAGCCGTTTCCGTGTACCTACTTCATAAATTATTTTGTGCAATTAAGAAAACAATAAAAGCACGAAAATATATTTATTATCATGTTAGTGATACTAACCGCGACCGACGGCTTAACGTTCTCTCCGAGGCTCGGGGGTGAAACACTGCCAACTTCCTAACTCCGGGCTAGTACCACAGAATAGTACTGAGAATTTCTAGTTTGAAAAACCCAATACTTTAAAATCCCCGACCGACTAGCCCGTCTCGACCGGGACTCGAAACCGGGACCTCGTCGGCCGCAGTCGAACATGCTAACCACTAGACCAACGAGGCAGTTTTGAGGCCTTAGGGGTATTTGTTTGATATAACTACCAAATCCCTGCCATCCTACATCATCCTACATCATCATTTTCATCACTGACCATTCGACCAGCCGAGATCGCCGTCAAAGGCTAACTTGTAGTTGAATCTAAATAAAAATTAATAGATAGGTATGTTCGCGTAATTCGCACAACTTTTATTTATCGTAAGAATTTCTTCATTCGTTTGACAACAGCAATAAAAAACGTGGAGACAAAACGCGAGATGAAACAATGTAATAGATATGACGGAGGGTATGTAAATCACCTTTATGGTTTTTAAGACCTTTGTAAAACTACTGTAGCAATAAAATATTTATTTAAATTTCAGTGGAAAATAACAAAGAATTGTATTTCGTAACTTCAGTAATAAACAAGCTATGGGATTGTTAACGTTGGTGCAAATAACTTGCTTTTTTTGTTGAATAACAGCAACAAGACAAACTTTTAATGAAGCCTAGCTTTAACATGCCTCGGATTCGCACGTGGGCGTTAAAAGACCATCGGAAAATAACTTTACACGTCAGCAAACTTGTGCAGCTTGCAACAATAACTCAGTTTGCTTGATTTCAATTTTATTTTTAAAAGAAACAACACAAAAATAAAAAAACTACTACGAACTCCTGTTTTAAAATGGTAAATAAAATTTCATCAAAATCGGTTGAGTAGTTGGGCCATGAAAGCGTAGCAGATAGACAGACAGATAGACACACTTTCACATTTATTATATTAGTATGGATTGTATTGATGATTTACTTAATTATGATTTATGGCAAAGTTGCATGGAAGCAACCAGCTTCGCATCCAGCAGCCCACAAGTCAGTGTAATACTTGTTACGTAACGTAGTGTATTGTATATTATTTACATAGTGTATAATAGTTATCTTTATGAAAAGACCAACTGCTGAGTTTCTTGCCGGCTCTTCTCAGTAGAATCACTTTTCCGAACCGGTGGTAGAGTCTTGAATTATCATAAGTGACTACTTATGTACATAAACATTAAATACTAATAATTACATAAATAACTATAATTCAAAAAATGTAAGATTTGACTTGTGAAATACCAAATTGAGGACCCGAACAGTGATAAGATTACTTTTTATATCGGAAAATCAAAAGAGTTTCCCCTGGATATTTAAAACCTAAATCAAAGCGGACATAGTCGCAGGCATCACACACACATACACACATACACACACACCTACACACACATACACACACACACACACACACACACACACACAGACACACACACAGACACACACACGTCACAATAACACTATTTTATTTTGCATGTTAACCTTAGCCAGTTACAATTTCTAATGTTAAGTAATAATAATCTTAATTAATAATTATTGTTAACCTTAGCCAATAATTGCTAAAATAGCACCTATGTACTTGGGAAGGCACTAACTCCCTTATCACAGTCTTAACTTTTTTAGGAGTTAGAGGCTAAATTATAATTTTGAACCTTGTAATTTTGCAAATAAAGATTTTATTTATTTATTTATCACCTAGCTTTGTAATCTCTCTCTGCGACGTAATCCTCATTGCTCAGGGTCCTGACCCCTGGCAGGGGTTTTCTTGGAATAATAAAGCGGTGCGTTTCCACTTCCCAGGTCCTTCGGCCTACCACATACGACCCGACTAAGAATACTATTTCAACTCTTAGGTTACTTACGATTATCATCAGATGTTAGTGATAATAACCGGGACCGACAGCATAACGTGCTCTCCAAGGCACGGAGGAAGCGAAAAGGCCAAATTCGGACTACCAAATTCGGTCACCCATCCGGTTACCGACTTGGGTCAACGTTGCTTAACAATCGCAATCGAATTATATGCGTGGTCGCAACTAGGCCACTCGTCCCTCATGTTATGTAATAACGCTTGCTAATTAATCCAATTAACTCAATAGTCGACTGTACTAAAGCAGATTTTGCCCGATGATGTACAAACCACTCGGAAGTAACAAGCTAACAATATCTACCGCGGCTTATTGTTAAACCGATGCACCGTGCTCATTAGTATCTAGCAATAATTGGATTTTATCGGCTAAGAACCAAATTATGTAGTGAAACTGAATTAATGTGAATTTCAATTGCGGCAGGACGTGGGAACCCACCACATTATTATCCCAAGAAAACACCTACCATTATTTGATTAATGGAAAGGGGTCCCTCAGCAATGAGGAATACGACGCAAAGAGAGAGTGAATTTCAAGCCCGGAATGTATCATTTCTGTGATCCGTAATTAAGTGATACATCAATAAGGCCCACTTGCATATGGCTATCAATTTTCTACACTTAGCTACGTTCGCACTGCGAAAAATATTCGCGCGAATATTTTTCCCAATTCTGTACCACTAGAAATCATACGGAGGTGTACCTACGCACTTGCGAATAAAATTCTCGTGAAGATAATATATATATAATTTTTTAGGTTTGATATAATTTCACGCGGTGCGTAAAAATTATATTCGCGCGAATATTTTGTGCTGAACGCTTAGATCCCGAACGCTAGAGAACGATCCCTGGTGCGCAGGGTTCGGGCTAGCTCCAATGGCATCCTGAGGTCATTTGCTGACAGGTTTGATTGTCAATACCTGAACTATTGTCATATGGTGCACGTGCTGGCAAATCAAGGCTGTCTTAGATAAGGTTTTAGGATTAGGTAGTTTTAGCTTTACTAACATTAGGTTATCGTGTGTGTTCTTACTAACAAAGGGGTTCGAACCTTTTTGTATGGAAGCTGGCATAGCGACCCGCCGCCATTTTGATTTTTTTTCGAAATCGCGGCGCACGATGGAAGTGGTATGTATGGATAGAAGACACATAGACGAACAAATAATGTCAAGTAACATAGTACCCCAAAGTATCACGTTACCGAGATATTTGGAGGTAAAGATGGACATATGAGGACAACGACAATCATTGGCAATCATGAAGCCAGATTGGTTCTATCCCCTTTATGATCTTTATGGTCGAAATAAATGTTTATTATTTATTTTATTTATTTATTTTTAGACGCTCACCGCATCCGCGAAAATAAAATTCGCGCGAATGTTTTTTCAGTTTTTTGCAGTGCGAATGTAGGTACTCATAAAGTGCTACAAACTTATCTGACAGGGTGACAGCGTCGCTAGTATTTATGAAAAACTAGCTGATGCCCGCGACTCCGTCCGCGTGGAATAAGTTTTTTTAATTCCCACGGGAACTCCTTAATTTTCCGGGATAAATATAAATCTCCAGGTCCTTGACTCTATACCCATGCCAAAAATCACGTTGATCCGTAGCTCCATTGCGGCGTGATTGAAGGACAAACCAACAAACCAACAAATCAACAAACAAACACACTTTCGCATTTATAATATTAGTATGATTTGAATTAATTTTTATGCCTGTTTAGGTTTGGTTTTTATTTTATTTTTCATATATTATACTAGCGACGTTATTCGGATAAAGAGGGACTTTACTTAGGCAACGTTGTCATTTGTCAAAAGTTGTATTATGTTTTTGTTAATTATCACCATTGAGCAACTTATCGGCAGACTACAGATAGATACTAGACTAGAGATAGACTCCGTGGCGTAGTGTTGAGGGCTGTGGTCTTAACGTGCGGTGGTCCCGGGTTCGATCCCCGGCAGGGTTTGGAAATTTATAATTTCGGAAATTTCCCTGGTCTGGCCTGGTGGGAGGCTTCGGCCGTGGCTAGTTACCACCCTACCGGCAAAGACGTGCTGCCAAGCGATTTAGCGTTCCGGTACGATGCCGTGTAGAAACCGAATTGGGGTATGGGTTTAATTAACTGCCATGCCTCTAACAGGTTAGCCCGCTACCATCTTAGACTGCATCATCACTTACCATCAGGTGAAATCGCAGTCAAGGGCTAACTTGTAGTGGATTAAAAAGTAAAAAAAAAAAGATGGATTATTAATTTCGACCGATAAAGGTCCATGTAGGTAAGTAAGTAGGTACTAATAGTTCAACATTAATCGCAATTCACATTGCCAATTTTACAGTTATAAGTGTTAACATCAGTTTGCAGTTGTTGCTTTGATCACAACCGCGAAAACAGCTTCTAATAAACAGCAGGGCTGTCCAAAATAGTTTACCTACAATGTTTTGAATGTACGTTGTTACGTTCCCTCAAATATGGTTGAGCGAAGCAATGGCTGGATCATGCGTCATGCTCGTGAACGGGTGCCACCGTCGGAAATGGGGCTACCTCTGTCTGCCAGTCTTGGCGTGTATTGAGTATTGTAGGTATGCTCGTGAAAAAAGCTTACTATACAATCGAAGATTACGTAAATGATAAAAAAAACAGCGTGGATTTGATTCGCTCCAGCTATGCGTGGGACTGCAGTTACTTGTATCATTATGATGATTGTAAGTTTTGATGGAAAAGAGCAACCACCGAGTTTCTTGCTGGCTCTTCTCGGTAGGAATGGCATTCCGAACCAGCGGTAGATTCATATTATAACGATTCAAAAGCGCTTGTAAAAGCTTATTTGAATAAAAAAACATTTTGAATTTTGAATTTTGAATTTTGTTAATTTTTAAGATATCGTTCGTTCTAGAGTTCCAAGTTCGGTGTTTCAATCAAGTTTACTAATTATCTCTTGGTGATTGAAACGTTGTAATAACATATACAACTATAAATAGTAAACGCATTACTACTACTATTACGTGGGATACTTAACAGTCCGTCAAACTTATCTGACCCAGTGGCCAAAATAAAATTAAAAAAAAATTACTTTAAAATAGATGGTGATGATGGCTAAGCCATAGTGGCGTGATTCACGCCACTATGGCTTCACGCCGCCTGAAGGAGTAACCGGCCTTCACGCCGCGTGAAGGAGTAACAGACATACTTACAAACATCCAAACTTTCACATTTATAATATTAGTAAGATCTCCACGATATTGTACTGAAAATTTAAAATCGCTTAGCATGCTAAGGGAATAGGGGATAAAACACCGCGGCTTTCGATAAAACAATTGCCTCGTTAGTCGCTAATTTATTTAAATTCAGAAGCGTTCTATTGAATTTCATTTTTTAGGGAACTGTCTATTCGACTGTTGATGATAACATCGCATTTTTTTTTAAATCTCCCACTTGTTAAGACATTAATATCCTTTTAATAATACCATTCCAGACTAACTTGATTGTTCCCTCTTTGATTTAGAGGACACTCATCTATAATTAATGCCCATGTGGCAACCCAACTCTACATTGATATTATTCGCAATACTTGTCAAAGCAGTCACATGTTGGCACACACGGAATTTATAAATATGTTCTGTGTTCTTGTCTCTATTAATATACAGTTTAATCTTGTCTCATAACATTATAATCTGGATTAAGTATTACGTCTCCCACTATACTATTATATAAACTAGCGATCCGCCCCGGCTTCGCACGGGTAGCACTAATAATTCTAATAGTCTATACCCAATATAGCGATAAAAATGGTTATTGTGAGTCAACCTTAAAAGATAGATGTGTGCTATCGCGAACTTTTTTTTAGAACTTTTTGAGAGAAACAATTCCACCATACATTGTTTTCGTGTAACTTTAACTATTTACGCAGCGCACGCCACGGTAGCTCTCAGAAGAGAGGATTTTTTCCGACTTAGTTCACATAATTGCAATTTTCGAAAGGATCTCTAATTTTTTTGAAAATAAAATATAGCCTATGTTACTCGCTGATAATGTAGCTTTCTATAGGTGAAAAATTTTTTAAAATCGGTTAAGTAGTTTTTGAGTTTATCCATTACAAACAAACAAACAAACAAACAAACAAACAAACAAACAAACAAACAAACAAACAAACAAACAAACAAACAAACAAACAAACAAACAAACAAACAAACAAACAAACAAACAAACAAACAAACAAACAAACAAACAAACAAACAAACAAACAAACAAACAAACAAACAAACAAACAAACAAACAAACAAACAAACAAACAAACAAACAAACAAACAAACAAACAAACAAACAAACAAACAAACAAACAAACAAACAAACAAACAAACAAACAAACAAACAAACAAACAAACAAACAAACAAACAAACAAACAAACAAACAAACAAACAAACAAACAAACAAACAAACAAACAAACAAACAAACAAACAAACAAACAAACAAACAAACAAACAAACAAACAAACAAACAAACAAACAAACAAACAAACAAACAAACAAACAAACAAACAAACAAACAAACAAACAAACAAACAAACAAACAAACAAACAAACAAACAAACAAACAAACAAACAAACAAACAAACAAACAAACAAACAAACAAACAAACAAACAAACAAACAAACAAACAAACAAACAAACAAACAAACAAACAAACAAACAAACAAACAAACAAACAAACAAACAAACAAACAAACAAACAAACAAACAAACAAACAAACAAACAAACAAACAAACAAACAAACAAACAAACAAACAAACAAACAAACAAACAAACAAACAAACAAACAAACAAACAAACAAACAAACAAACAAACAAACAAACAAACAAACAAACAAACAAACAAACAAACAAACAAACAAACAAACAAACAAACAAACAAACAAACAAACAAACAAACAAACAAACAAACAAACAAACAAACAAACAAACAAACAAACAAACAAACAAACAAACAAACAAACAAACAAACAAACAAACAAACAAACAAACAAACAAACAAACAAACAAACAAACAAACAAACAAACAAACAAACAAACAAACAAACAAACAAACAAACAAACAAACAAACAAACAAACAAACAAACAAACAAACAAACAAACAAACAAACAAACAAACAAACAAACAAACAAACAAACAAACAAACAAACAAACAAACAAACAAACAAACAAACAAACAAACAAACAAACAAACAAACAAACAAACAAACAAACAAACAAACAAACAAACAAACAAACAAACAAACAAACAAACAAACAAACAAACAAACAAACAAACAAACAAACAAACAAACAAACAAACAAACAAACAAACAAACAAACAAACAAACAAACAAACAAACAAACAAACAAACAAACAAACAAACAAACAAACAAACAAACAAACAAACAAACAAACAAACAAACAAACAAACAAACAAACAAACAAACAAACAAACAAACAAACAAACAAACAAACAAACAAACAAACAAACAAACAAACAAACAAACAAACAAACAAACAAACAAACAAACAAACAAACAAACAAACAAACAAACAAACAAACAAACAAACAAACAAACAAACAAACAAACAAACAAACAAACAAACAAACAAACAAACAAACAAACAAACAAACAAACAAACAAACAAACAAACAAACAAACAAACAAACAAACAAACAAACAAACAAACAAACAAACAAACAAACAAACAAACAAACAAACAAACAAACAAACAAACAAACAAACAAACAAACAAACAAACAAACAAACAAACAAACAAACAAACAAACAAACAAACAAACAAACAAACAAACAAACAAACAAACAAACAAACAAACAAACAAACAAACAAACAAACAAACAAACAAACAAACAAACAAACAAACAAACAAACAAACAAACAAACAAACAAACAAACAAACAAACAAACAAACAAACAAACAAACAAACAAACAAACAAACAAACAAACAAACAAACAAACAAACAAACAAACAAACAAACAAACAAACAAACAAACAAACAAACAAACAAACAAACAAACAAACAAACAAACAAACAAACAAACAAACAAACAAACAAACAAACAAACAAACAAACAAACAAACAAACAAACAAACAAACAAACAAACAAACAAACAAACAAACAAACAAACAAACAAACAAACAAACAAACAAACAAACAAACAAACAAACAAACAAACAAACAAACAAACAAACAAACAAACAAACAAACAAACAAACAAACAAACAAACAAACAAACAAACAAACAAACAAACAAACAAACAAACAAACAAACAAACAAACAAACAAACAAACAAACAAACAAACAAACAAACAAACAAACAAACAAACAAACAAACAAACAAACAAACAAACAAACAAACAAACAAACAAACAAACAAACAAACAAACAAACAAACAAACAAACAAACAAACAAACAAACAAACAAACAAACAAACAAACAAACAAACAAACAAACAAACAAACAAACAAACAAACAAACAAACAAACAAACAAACAAACAAACAAACAAACAAACAAACAAACAAACAAACAAACAAACAAACAAACAAACAAACAAACAAACAAACAAACAAACAAACAAACAAACAAACAAACAAACAAACAAACAAACAAACAAACAAACAAACAAACAAACAAACAAACAAACAAACAAACAAACAAACAAACAAACAAACAAACAAACAAACAAACAAACAAACAAACAAACAAACAAACAAACAAACAAACAAACAAACAAACAAACAAACAAACAAACAAACAAACAAACAAACAAACAAACAAACAAACAAACAAACAAACAAACAAACAAACAAACAAACAAACAAACAAACAAACAAACAAACAAACAAACAAACAAACAAACAAACAAACAAACAAACAAACAAACAAACAAACAAACAAACAAACAAACAAACAAACAAACAAACAAACAAACAAACAAACAAACAAACAAACAAACAAACAAACAAACAAACAAACAAACAAACAAACAAACAAACAAACAAACAAATCTTTCCTCTTTATAATATTAGTTTAGATTTAGATTGATGCTCATTGTATTGCATGTTTAACATTATAATATAATACTTACTAGTATTTACTACTAACTGCCTCGTTGGTCTAGAGGTTAGCAGGTTCAACTGCGGCCGACGAGGTCCCGGGCTCGAGTCCTGGGTCGGGACATAACAAGTATTGGGGTTTTTCTGAAAAAAATCTCAGTAGGTACAACGTAGCTCGGAGTTAGGAAGTTGGCGGTGTTTCACCCCTGTGCCTTGGAGATCACGTAAAGCCGTCTTTTCTGCGCCTGATCTCTCTCCGGTCTTGTCGGATTTTCCGTTCCATCGGGCTATCAGAGTAAAGGAACAGAAAGTGCACCTGCGCATGCGCACACACTTGTGCACTATAATAACTACCGCGCAGATGGCTAATCTCTCTGGAGATAGGCCGCCGTGGCCAAAATTCGGTCGCGGAGCAGAAAAAAAATTCAAAATGGCGGATTTAAGATGGCCGCCATACAAACTTCGTCGGTGTCTATCACGGAGAGTATAAAAGATGGAAGAGTGGTTTCTTGGCAAAAGATGATCGGGACATGAAGGTCTACTTGATGAACAGGAAAAAAAAATCAAGATGGCGGAATTTATTTTTCCATAGAAAATGTATGGCGAATATTGAAGAGGCTACAAATGAAGAACTATGCAAGACTACGGTTCCTTTTCAAGATTTGTTTTTATGGAAGAAATCTCATTTTGACGAATGGTTCGGAGAAAAAAATATGGAGAGTGATGATGATCGAAGGTTCGGATGATGGGTGAGGAGCACGGTCAGGGTATTAAAGATAGGTAGGGGCTGCTCAAACAAAAAATACTCGAAACTTCATACAATTATTGGCAGTGTGCTGCAAAAAATGCAAAATGGCGAATTCAAGATGGCGGCTATCTCAGACAGTATAATTAAAGATGGAAGAGTGGTTTTTGGGTAGAAAATTATCAGGGCCTGAAAGTCTACTTGATGAGCAGAAAAAATTAAGATGGCAGAATCTACGAACATTGAAGAGAGTAGAAGAAGTTAGGAAATATGAATGATTTTGATATGGTTTTTTACAAGATTTGTTCTTTATGGAAGAATTATTGTCGGTTTGCCATTAGGAAAGCCAGTTTTGTTTTGTTTTTTCCTTTATGAGAATTTTCTTTTACGTCGGACGCTTGGCGTGCTGAATGCTGATGTTTCCACTATGCTCACTAGCATAGCAGTGTTGTTCAGTTTTTTTTTTTATCCACTACAAGTTAGCCCTTGACTGCGATCTCACCTGATGGTAAGTGATGATGCAGTCTAAGATGGTAGCGGGCTAACCTGTTAGGGGCATGACAGTTTTATTAAACCCATACCCCTATTCGGTTTCTACGCGGCATCGTACCGGAACGCTTAATAGCTTGGCGGCACGTCTTTGCCGGTAGGGTGGTAACTAGCCATGGCTGAAGCCTCCCACCAGGCCAGACCAGGGAAATTCAGAAATTATAAATTTTCCAAACCCTGCCGGGGATCGAACCCGGGACCTCCGCACGTTAATTCAACAGCGCTCACACTGCGCCACGGAGGTCGTCAAACACGTAGACAGTAAACCAGGATATTAGGACAGCGAGTAAGTAGACAGTGGATCACAGTGGGCCACGCGGTCCACCACGCGGTCCGCTAGCGGGCCGCGCACCCACGCGCCATACTAGTTCTTTAATATCCCTAAGCAGTTTTTTATATAACTGTGCACTTTCAAATGTAATATTTCTTTGGCCATATTTAGTTCTTGGTGGTCTTAATATTATGTTGTTTGCACTTCTTAAACGTTTTAATTAAACGTTTTAATAATGCTGAGCCTGGACCATTTTTCGGGTTGTGCCGTACGTGATGCGGTAGGTATTTCTATGCTTGTTATGTGTGGCACAGTTTGAAAATAAATGTTTTTTCTTTCTTTCTTTCTTTCTTTTTTTTCTTTAATACAAAAGCGAAAGTAACACTATTTGTCTGTCTGTTTGTTACCTGCCACAGCTCAACCACTAAGCTGATCTTGACGTAATTTATCACAGAGCTAGCTTGAGTTGAGATGCCAACATAATTTAGCATTGATTTTTGCGTCGTGGGTTAAAATAATTACTAGGAATAATGACCTCCCAAGAGTTCTCGAAATATTGTATAGGTACCTAATACTTTGTTGGAAAAAGAGAATCATTAGCCGAGCAACGTCGTGTTATAAAATGAGTCATGTCATTAATTCAACGTTCCCAGTATAGGTCAATGTCAACATGAGCGAGTATGAAGTTTATCAGCGTTTCAGGAAACCAGCGGAATTCCCACGGTATTGTGCGGGAAGGAAAATAAGTATTTTAATTCATTATTTATTATTATTTATGATTTTTATATGAGCACTCCTTGTTTTTATTATCATGTCTATGTAGATCCCTTTTGTATTCATTAATTATTATTATTTATTATCTCACTAGATAATGCCCGCGACTTCGTCCGCGTTGTTTAAGGTTTTTCTATCCCCACGGGAACTCCTTAATTTTCCAGGATAAAAAGTAGTATAATATGTCGTTCCCAGGGTTGCAGTCCTACCAGTGTATCGAATTTCGTCAAAATCGGTTGAAAAGATGGGCTGGGAAACCGTACCAGACAGACAGACGACGAGGGGTTTGCGAAAATTTGGATGTATGGATGTATGTTTGTTACTCAATCACGCTCCAACGGATGAACGGATCTGGATGAAATTTGGCACAGAGATAGATTATAGTCTGGAATAGCACATAGGCTACTTTTTATCCCGGAAAATTTAAGAGTTCCCGCGGGAACCGAAAAACCTCAATCCACGCGGACGAAGTCGCAGGCATCAGCTAGTAAAAAATAAAAATCTTGATGATTAGGGTAATTTGATCAGGTAGGTATTTGCAAACTAAGTATAATTTTCATGAGTTTGTAAGATCTATTATGTACCTAGGTACATGAAAAAACTGATGACATTGCTGATTAGACGTCTGGGTATAATACAAATCATACCACCTAGACCTATACCACTTAACAATTTCACCTTACTCACTTTTAAGAAAAGCTGGAAAAAAAATCTATTCGAGATATATAAGCTTTACCTTTGTCCACTTATTTTCTTTTAATTACTTAAACTATATACTAATATTAATGCGAAAGTTTGGATGGATGGATGAATGGATGGATGGATGTTAATGGCTGAACGGATCTAGATGACATTTGTTACAAAGATAGATTATAGTCTGGAATAACACGTACGTTACTTTTTATCCCGGAAAAGTAAAGATTTCCCGCGGAAATCAAAAAAACCTCAAATGGATGTTTGTTACTCAATCACGCCAGAACGGCTGTACGGATCTGTATGAAATTTGGCACAGAGATAGTCTGGTATTACACATTTTTTATCCCGGACAATTAAAGAGTTCCCGCGGGAACCAAAAAACCTTAACAGACGCGGACGAATTCGCGGGCAGCTAGTAAATAAATAAACCAATCGAGAGATGACCGTTCTGCTACTTAGACTTTCAGATCGGGAATGAATATTGCTACCAAAGTAACAAGGAAATAAAATACCTAAACAGGCCTTCGGTATCGAATCCCAGGTGTTTAATCAACATCTGACCTACACAATAACATTAGCAGAACAAATAGCCGAAAAAGGTTCCCAAAAGCGTAGAAGCTAATCTGTTTTTAATAGCAATGCCTACCAACTTCCGTGCTACCGATACTAAAGGCGAAAACACAAGAGTGTTTCAGAGAGTTCAAAATAAAAAAAAACCGGCCAAGTGCGAGTCGGACTCGCGCACCGAGGGTTCCGTACAAACCTGTAGTAAGTTTTACGATTTATGACGTATTAAAAACAAGACGAAATGAACCGCAAAACTAACTTTGTTTGTAGAGGTTTATTGTTAATATCAAAAAATTACGTTTGTTGTATGGGAGCCCCCCTTTAATATTTACTTTATTGATATTTAATTATTTATTTTGAAAGGTAATATACAAGTTAATATTCTGTGAAAATTTGAACCGTCTACCTGTTACCGTTTTTAATATTGAGCAAAAAAATACGAAAAAAACTTACCCCCCTTATTATATATATTTTTTTAATTTTTAGTATTTGTTGTTATAGCGGCAACGGAAATACATCATTTGTGAAAATTTCAGCTTTCTAGCTATCACGGTTTATGAGATACAGCCTGGAGACAGACAGACAGCGGAATCTTAGTAATAGGGTCCCGTTTTTACCCTTTGGGTACGGAACCCTAAAAAGGTCCAAAAGTCATTCGTGGGAATGGGCGTACTCTTCAGTCCTCTATAATAAAATTCCACAATCCATTTTAGACTTGCAGCCTTTTACAAGTTTAAAAAGTCCATTAAAAGTATGCTCCTTATAAAAGCTTATCATACTTTTGAAGAGTATGTACCTAAACGATAAAAGAGCGTGGATTTGACTCGCTCCAGCTATGCTTGGCACTGCATATACTTGTATCCTTATAATGACTGTAATTTTTGATTGAAAAGAGCAACCACCGAGTTTGTTGCTGGCTCTTCTCGGTAGGAAAGGCATTCCGAACTAGTGTAGATTCATTTGACGATTCAAAAGCACTTGTAAAGTTTATTTGAATAAAAACATTTGGGTTTGAATTTGAGTGATCGGACTGGACATAGTTGTACCACAGTTGTTTCCGACATCAAAGCACAAGCAACTAGGCTTACTGACAATCCAATAGCGCCGCGGGTTGACCCGGCCCCGCTCATTTTTCCATTACTATTTTTTTTTAATACTTCACTGCCTCCAGTCTCCACTAAAAGTTAGTCTTCGACTGCAATCTCACGGTGGTAAGTGATGAAGTCTTTAATGGTAACGGGATGACATGTAAGGGATATGCAGGCAGTTATATTAAACCCATAACCATAATCGGTTTCTCCATGGCATCGTGATGGAACGCTAAATCCCTTACCGGCACGTCTTTGTCAGCATCGTGGTAACTAGCCATGGCAGAAGCCTGCCCCCAGTCCAGACCAAAGAAAATTCAGAAATTACAAATTCCCAAATTGACACTGCCGGGAATCGAATCCAGAACTTCCGGTATTAGATAACAGCGCCCACCACAGCGCCAGAGAGGTCGTCAAACTCTTATATTCAACTGTAATACCTAATGTTATTATTAGCCCAATAAATTTCCGAAAAATGTCCCCAAAGCGTATGGAGGTTAATAGTTTTTTAATAGCGCCTACACCATTAGGAAACATCTGTGCTCAGCGTCCCAATTTTTATATTGCAAACTTTGAGGAACTTCTAAAGCCTCATATAACGTTAAAGGCACTATTTATATGTATAATAGGTACATGATATAAGTTTTCGGTGAAAATAATGAAAGAAAAAACATTTATTATCATAATTTTTCCACACAATATAATACTTTAAGGTATTACCACGGCACTTAATGTCATCATAATGCTCATTTAATAAGAGTGTTAGAGCATAGCGCTGATTTTGAGCCAGAACTCACATTCAGGTGACGCCATGGCTGCATAACTATGCTCATTAAAACTATTCAATATTGTTTACGGACTAAATAAGACAAAATTACTTAAACTTTTACGGTGTCATCACATCCACATCCTGGACATAGGACTCTCGCAAGGGGATTTAAACAGAATATCACTTGTTTCCAGTAGCTCCCAAGATCATTTGTTTGCCTAGTTAGTGGTATACCAATGCTGATTTTTCCAGTGCAGGTCACTGTTCCAAAAGCTTGGGACGTTGTCACTATTTTATTCGCCTAGTACTATTAATTTACCCCGTCGCTTAGACTGGCATTAATTAGTATTTAGTAGGTAAATATTAAAAAAGGGGTTCTAATATTTTTGTATGGAGACTGACCTACGTACCGTCCGCCGTAGAAAGTTTTTTTTCTTTCTTCTTTTCTTTCTATCAAAGCTGTGCTGGTGGCACCATCGTCGAGTAGACTATACCTTTGATAGCTTATATCTCGGCAACCTGACGCTTTAGAAGATATTTTGGTCTCATGTAATACTTGCTTGTACTAATGCCAGCTAATGATTAATGTTTAGTTAGTTTAATGATTGGCCGTTATTTTGCAAAAAAAAAAAATTAGGCCAAAATAATCAAGACCCTTTTGGCACTAATGAACCGTGCAGAAGCAAAGTTCAAACCCTGCAGGTCCCGGCAGTTTCGGTTTATCAGTTCTCCTTGAGCTATGTCGGTTATCTGGTTCTTCTACCTGATTCCTCATTGCTGATTGGCCCACAAAGAAATACTGCAAGCATGGCTCTACGTATCACTTTTCGGTAGATCCGAACAACAAGCGAAGAAACGAAGAAGATGCGAAGAACAAAGAGCTATTTCGTAAATATGGACGTCCAGATAGGTAGGTACGTACGTGGTGCAGTAAGAAAATTGTTGGTTAATGAAATTAAAGTAAAAGGAAAAAGCGGCCTGCCTATATCCTAAAATGCACGATAAACGGCGCAGTCGACTTTTTCATTTACATTTGTTTCTCTATTTTACCGTTTACCACTTCCGACAATTCTTATCCTATAGTAAATGCTCGAAGGTGGAGATAGAATAAAAAATATATCGCAATCCACGTTTGTCTATGTAATCGCTTAAAGCTTTTAAAGTTACTGTAGGCTTCATAGTTGAGGAGCTGGCGAACAAAACTATGGGATTACGCTTCCGATAAAAGATCTTTTTTTTTATCCGGAAGTTCTGGGCCCACTGTAATCTAGACTTATTTCCTAGAAAAATGGCTTAAAGCTGTGCTAAATTTAAGTCAAAATTTAAGTGATTTCAAAAATTTAATACCCATTGGACTTAATTTAAAAATAAAATGCTCTAAAGATGTGAAAATCTGGGCTCCTAATTCGTGATTTCTAATTTAATTCAATTCTGACCTATTTCCCAAGAAAACAGCAAATATATCTGCTAAACTTAAGTCTAAAGTGCGTGATTTCAATCAAAAGAATAATTACAGGCAAACAACAGATATCATTCAGTTTTCTGTTCTCGCTGTACTTTTTTTTACACGAAGAATTTCGTGTAATTTCACTGTTTCGTCCGCCACCTCCTCATTTAGTATTCCGTGTTGTAGCCCGTAAGGTACAAGTATGTCAGTGCGTTTTTCACCATCATTTGGAACATTTCACTAGGAAAGTTATTTAAAACGTTCATAATTATCTAGTCTAAAGATATGTCGAACAGGTAAGCCTGCCTGTGCAAAACAACTAGCAAAATGGAAAAAAATCATTAAAGTAATAATTCTGAGGACCCGAATCAATTATGCAAGCTCTAATAAAAAGTTCAGAGTCAAAGTCGAGCCGAGCAGGAGTCATTTCACAGCGACTCAAGCCTTAAAAAGGACTCGAGTCTTTAAAAAAAAAAACTCGGTACACTGTATGAGGGTTAAAGCTCCATCCATCCATCCATCCATCAGCCTGTATGCATCCACTGCTGGACATAGGCCTTTTCGAGAGCGCGCCACCAAACACGGTCCTCCGCCTTCCTCATCCACCCGCTTCCCCCCACCTTCTTTAGGTCATCGGACCAGCGAGCAGGAGGTCGTCCTACACTGCGCTTACCGGTACGCGGTCTCCACTCCACTTAAAGCTCATCATTCGAAAATAAAGATGTAAAACCCTGACTCGTGCCCTCTTGAGAAATATTAAAAACTGAGGCCCTCATTCGGTGAGGCCGTACCCGACCTCCGACGATCTAGCGGCGGGATGACCGCCGCTAGCCCTTCCGGTTTCCGTTTTCTCCGCTAGATATAGCAAGGGTTATTATTGTTATAGCTAGCAGAGAAAATAGAAACTACTACTAAAAGCTCAATGACATTAAGCGAGTTTACTGTCCACTGGCTAGTGAGTTAGAACCGAATGAGTCAGCAAGTGAGATAGTGACGATGACACACAAAGTTTTCCACTCGCTCAAGTAGCCCACTAGCTAGCGAGCTGAACTCACTTGTTGTTGTTTTTTTCAGTAGCAACTACGATGATTGATGACACACGGTTAGTTTGCTAGCTGACAAGCCCACACGCCAGCGAGTAGCAAGTAAAGTAGTCCGGCTTTCAACTTTCAAAATTCAAAAAATTCAAAATTCAAAATGTTTTTTATTCAAATAAGCTTTTACAAGCGCTTTTGAATCGTTATAATATGAATCACTTTTCTTGTGTATGCTATTTAGCTAGGGAATATGATTACACTAGCAGATAGTGAATTCGCCAATTATTAGATAGATAGATAAAACTCTCTATTGCAAAAAAATCTTTCCAAAAAACCGACTTCCAAAGCCACTGTAAAGTAATAAATAATTTTGATTTCTACACACTATGTTGAAGTCGGGCGAGCCCACAGCGAGCCTGACGAGTCAACTCTGCCTATAGTTATACCCGCCCGACTTCAACATAGTGTGTAGAAATCAAAATTATTTTTTACTTTACAGTGGCTTTGGAAGTCGGTTTTTTTTGAAAGAATTTTTATTTTTAACTTTTTAGTGTACTCTAAATCCCCACGGCTTAGGAGTGCAGTACCCTGCAGCATCAAAGTTGAGGAGTTGGAACTTGGGTTTAAGTATGAAGTCGTTGCTTGACACCTACAATATGAATTCACCATTAAAAAATCCTAAATCGCTATTGTTAAGGAGTTATGTACGCTGCAGCATCAGGGTTGACGAGTTGGGACTCAGAGTTGAGTCGTATACATGTGACTTGATACCTACTATATGATTCCCCGTCCCTAACTCCCTAGCTTTGAGGATTTCGTGTAGTACGGTACACCTACAGCATCAGGATTGAGGATTTGGAGTCAGAGTTTTTTATGGGACCACCTCGCGAGCTTCCTCTAACCACTGAAAAAAATATTTTTCTAATCGGTTTAGAAACCACAGAGATATGCACCGACATACATAAAAAAAAAACATACGCGCCGAATTGAGAACCGCCTCCTTTTTTGAAAGTCGGTTAAAAATGCACACATTTAAATTAAAGACAATAAACAAAATGGTTAAAAGATTAAACAGAAGGGTGCAAAGACGGTCTTATTGCTAAAGCAATCTCTTCCAGACAACCTTTGGGTAATAGTAGCTAGTAAAACTTGCTCAATGACATCCAGCCTTAGGAAATACTGTGTAAACATATATTGCATAATCTACAGCCTTCCCGGAATTACAGGCAAAAGCAAGTTCACACGTCACCATCACACTTTACAACACGTGTTCATACACTGGAACACTACTTTGATATAGGTTTGATGGATGTATTCAATACCTACCAGCAAATATCAATCCATTACGTAAATACACTGGAGTGAATCTGACATTCAAATAATTTTTGCTCCTAATAAGATAGATAATATTTTCAACATTTCATATCATACTTCATACTAATATTATAAACTTGATGATGCCCGCAACTTCGTCCGCGTGGATAAAGGTTTTATGATTACCGCGGGAACTCCTTAATTGAGAGAGACAGACACACCTTCGCATATTTATAATACACCAAAGTATGGATTTTATACATGTTAGGTATAAAATCAAGTTTATCTTTGACTTTTCGACAGTTTTATAACAGGTTCGTCGAGTTTCATTATTTCTCTACCGCAGAGCCTGTCCACGGCCCAAAGAGCATACAAAGCACTCTTGATAATAGATGTTACCGCGTCCCACACTCCATTTACTCCGCATCGGCACGTGCACTACGCAGTATCGCCTGCCTTTGATGTCGAGTGCGCGAACTATTTATAATCACTAGTTGTGTAATATACTAGCCGACCCTCCCCAACTTGGTTCAGCTGGAATGTATGAGTTACTAGCTGATGCCCGCGAATTCGTCTTCCTGGAAGAAATTTTTAATTCCCACGAGAAATCCTTAATTTTCTGGGATAAAAAGTAGCCTCAGTCACTCACAAGTCACTCTCCAGGTCCTCAACCGTACCCATGCACAATCACGTCGATCCGCTGCTCTTTTGCGGCGTGATTCAAGGACAAACCCACAAACAAACACACTTTCGCATTTCAAATGATCGAGCGCCAGCTGTCAAACGCTTGACAATTCCATACAAATCGTAGCCTAGCGTCATCACGATCGACTCGGAGGAAAACCTCCCACTAGACACCCAGTTCTAACGTACATCTGCATCGAAAGGGATGACAAAAACTATTTGACCAACCTAAAGGAACTTCAATTGTCGCATTTTATAGCTGAATACGCAGCGCACGCCACTTAAGCTCTCAGATGAGACGATTTTTCTGACGTAACTTACATTATTGCAATTTTCGTAAGGATCTCTAATTTTTTGAAAATAAAATATAGCCTGACTGCTTCGTTGGTCTAGTGGTTAGCATGTTCGACCCGCTAACCCGCTAACCCGGGACCCGGGATCGAGTCCCGGGTCGGGCCATAATTAAGTACCTATGGAGTTTTTTGTACTAGCCCGGAGTTAGGAAGATGGTGGTGTTTCACCCCCGTGCCTCGGAGAGCACGTTAAGCTGTCGGTCCCGGTTATTATCATTAACAGGATAATAGTCGTCAAAGCTCGCAAACCTGCATTGGAGCAACGTGGTGGGTCTAAGCTCTATTTCCCTCTCTCCTATGAGAGTGGAGGCCTGTGCCCAGCAGTGGGACGTTAATGGGTTGTAGTGGTGGGAAAATATAGCCTATGTTACTCGCTGATAATGTAGCTTTCTATAGGTGAAAGAATTTTCAAAATCGGTTGAGTAGTTTTTGAGTTTATCCATAACAAATCTTTCCTCTTTATAATATTTAGAAGTTTAGATAATGCGAAATTCCGAAGATAGAACACATGCGCAAAATCTCCATACGATTCGCTGGCTTCCGGGTTCCATAGCAGATTGTATGTAAATCTAATATTCCGACAGGCTGGCGTGTGACAAATACTGATTTGATTCGCTATTCCCGTTCGACCGAGGATATTAGGAGCCGGATACCTAGCTGATTGCCTGTCCTTGGATTACGACATTGTGATCGATGCCTTGTTGGTCGCAACTGTTTAACAATTTACACCCTGTATTTACATGCGAACTGATTTAATTGACCGAGCGAAGCGAAGGTCTCTGAGTCTACTTGAGTGAATTTGCACTTGTCCGTCCGTCCGTCTGTCAGAGCCTTATAACTTCTGAATTACTGAACGCAATTACTTCAAATTTAAATATAATATGTAAACCAATGGCCTCCAGCCGAATATGGCTTAAAAAGTTATAAAAATGTTTATTTCAGGGGGGCTCTCATAGAAGCGAATGCGTAGTAAAATATTTTTTATAGCGTTACATAGAGGGTTGCGGTATAACATAGATAATTAGGAATAGAGTCCAAAAAAAATTTTTTTTTTAATTGTTTGCCTAAAATTGACGAAATGGGGGGCTTTCAAAGTGGAGATTTTCTAACGTTGAAAGTTGACGTCAGAACTCTCAGAAATTTGAATTTTCTGAACGGCTGAGCCTGAAACTTGATCAATTATTTGAATTATATCCTGTACTTGAACAACAAATACTAAAATTAGATAAATATTATAAGGAAACGAAATTATTTAATTTTTAATGAGCTTCAGTATTTTTAACAGAACTTCACAATGATGTCAATAGATGGCGCTCTGTAAAAGTTTATGGATACCGCGAGGTCTCAGTTCGGGGCGAACCACTAGTTATACTAGGTACTATCACAGTTTACCGGTTCTTCGATCTATGTACACTTCAGCTTCGCAACACGCCGGGCTACGTCGATCGTGCAAATTATGTGCGTAGGCACTATTAATTGTCTCTGTGGTCTGTTTGTATAATTAATTGATGATTATAATTCTGAATTGCCAATTTCAATAAAGTATTTTTATTATTTTTGTCTACCTATACTAATATTACGACTGCGAAAGTTGGGATGGATGGATAGATGTTTGTTACTCAATCACGCTAGAATAGCTCTCTCCGTCGTGGATCCGACCGCTATTTGACCCTAAGCTTTCTTATGCCGATGAGTAAACATTGGGGTCCCAAAGTGCTGGAATTGTATTAAAAATGACTTGAAAAAAGTACCAGTTTTGTTAAGTAAATGTCTCATATATATTATATACCAAAGAAAGAATCTCTATCTTACCTCTTTATTCCCGGCTTTCTCGTAAAACCCACATAAAAAGACCCAAAATATCTTCATTCAGTTTACCTAAAATAAAATAAGTCCCCAAACCATAAAGTCAAACCGAGCGACAAGTGCGCTGACAAATACACAATATATACACGTATCAAACATATTATATTGATATACACGAAAAGCACACTGAATGTGCTCATCCATTGCTGGGTTTGTAGAGTGAAATGTAAGATAAAGCTAGTAAAAGCGTCAATGGATGTGTCACAAGGAAATTACTGTGAAAATCTTCGGGAGGCAATTTTCTTGAGAAACCGCACGGAATGTCACAATGAAACTTTTCTAGTAATAAAATGAAAGAGATTTAATTTAATATTGAGTCGTTGTTCGTTCGTTTGCTTATCGGTATAAAGATACTTTTTTTACATAAAACGCGAAGAAATTGTTTTATTGGTAAGATAATATTATATTTCCGTAACTGCCAAGGAATTGTTAAACTTTATACCGACTATCAATATTCCATGAAGCAATATTATTTACTAGATGATGCCCGCGACTTTGTCCGCGTGAATTAAGTTTTTTAACTGCCGGGGGAACTCCTTAATTTTCCGGGATTAAAAGCCTACCTTCCCCGGGATGTAACCTACCTCTATACCAAATTTCATTCAAATCTGTTGAAAAGATATGCCGTTAAAGCGTAGCAGGCAGACAGACAGACATATAGACAGGCAGACACATTTTCCCCATTTGGGTCATTTATAATATTAGTATGGACAGTATCGGTTAAAGAACTAAATGTTGTCCTCGACGTAGGCCCCGTGGATCATTTAACTCGGTTTTAACAAGTTGGACCTCTTCAATTTTCCGGGATAAAAAGTAACCTATGCAAGCTGTCACAGTAGATATCACCAAATTTCATCAAAATCAGTTAAACAGAGATGGTCTGTGGAAAGATAACAGGCAGAATGACAGACATAATAATAAACACTTTTGCGTTTATAATATTAATATGAATTGGTCGAGCTCAAGCTACGATCGCTACGAATCAACGTAGCCGTCAGCTACGGGCCTGCCCCCTCTCTTATGGTCGGTCTAGAGTCTAGACTAGAGAAGTTCAGTACGCTTACTCCCAGTTTTAACATTGCAAATACGATTGATCGACGTGAGCCTTCGATCGCATTGGCGTCAAACCAAAATGAACCTTATCGGCATTGATTTAGAGCTCAATTTCGTGTATGCATTCACAGTAAGCGCTCCAAACGGTACGTTTCGAAATTTAAATCTTTTGCACTGGATTTGTGGCTCTAAATCAATGCAATTAAGGTTCATTTTAGTTTGACGCAAATGTGATCGAACGCTCACGTCGATCAATCGTATCTGCAATGTTAAAACTGGGAGTAAGCGTACAGGTCTCGGTTCTCAAAGGCCTCCAAATCGTCATTAGTAAATCGTATCATACTTCAGACTAATATTATAAATGCGAAAGTGTGTTTGTTTGTTGGTTTATTGGTTTGTAGGTTTGTCCTTCAATCACGCTGCAACGGAGCAACGGATCGACGTGATTTTTTGCATGGGTATAGTACAGCGGACCTGGAGAGTGATATATGCTACTTTTATCTCGGAATATTGAGGAGTTCCCGTGGTTCCCTCTACCAGACTGGCAGGACTGGATTCGCCAATGGACGAAATTATATTTTTTCATAATTTCAGCTTGCCTAAAGGACCTTCCCGAAATTCGTCGCCAGCTCAAGGTCGCTCGGCCGTCGCTAGTTTCGTGCCTGATGCCTAAGCGAATAACTGTAATAAAATAGGTAAGTAGTGTACAGTTCCACGGAAAAGATGTGACCTTAAAGGCAGAAACGTTTAACCGTATTTATTCTATCCGCGTATTCGTAAAGTCGTGCTATTTGTCATTTAATAAAATCCTCTTACCCGGTGTGTTGACTTTTATTGTAACAAACCCCGAAACCCGAGTTCGGAAAATTGCTTTATTTTTGTGGGAAACTCGCTCACAACTTGTAAAGAAATGTTCTTTTTTGTGAACATTGAACATTGTGTGAAGTGAACACCAAAAAATCCTCACAGATTTTTAATTGACTTGCTCTTGGTAAAATCTATACTAATATTATAAATGCGAAAGTTTGGATGGATGGATATATGGATGTATGGATGTTTGTTACTCAATCACGCCAGGACGCCTGAATGGATCTTGATGTTGGCATAGAGATATGCCATGATGAGGCATGTTGTGATAGATTATAGTCTGGAATAGCATAGGCTACTTTTTATCCCGGAAAATAAAAGAGTTCCTGCGGGAACCGAAAAACCTCAATCCAAGCGGATGAAGTCGCGGGCTTCAGCTAGTATTATTATAAATGCAAAAGTCTGTCTGTCTGCTACGCTTTCATGGCCCATCTGTTCAATTGATTTTGATAAAATTTTTGAGATCTTACGTAGCGTTAAGTAATGACGGAAGCATGCTAATTAAATGAATATGGCAGTGTTATTATTAAACCCATAATATAATAACCCATAATAACCCATAATAGTATAAGCACGAGACTTTTCTCGGGATGAGAAGGGTTTGTCTATAGTCTACCACGCTGGCCAAGTACGAATTTGTTGACTTCGCACATATTCTACGAGAACATTATAAAGATCCAGGTATGCAGGTTTCGTCACTATGTTTTCTCCTTCCATCATATTTAATTTATTAAAACGCACATAGCTCTGAAAGTTCAGAATTAGAGACCGTACCCACGACCACCCGAATAGGACGGGCGTCTAAAGTACTAGGGTATCACAGATAAGCTCGCCATTTTGTTTCCTAACTAGCTGATGCCCACGACTTCGTCCGTGCGGAGTAAATAATTTCAAATTCCGCGGGAACTCCTTAATGTTCCGGGATAAGAAAGACCTCAACTGCACCCATGCAAAAAATCACGTCGATCCATTGCTCTGTTGCGACGTACGAAGGACAAACAAACACACTTTCGCATTTATAATTTTAGTATGAAATATGATTCTTCTTTAGTTAAAGTAACCATTGCCCCAATTCCCCGGCAATTGGATAATACTCAGACAAAGATCAAAAACGCCACTGGATTCTCATTTCCCAATAAAGCAAACAGACCTTCGCCCATCAAAGGGCCACACGACACTATCCAAATATAACGAAATCTCATATTTAATACGTCTGCCGTTTCCCCACTATTTACTAATCCCATAATGGGCCGCCTGTACCAACGTCGACACTGTGTCTAGAACTCTCCTCCAAAAGGTGTATACAGACTAACTGCAGTTGAAAAGCAATACTTATGCAATATTACTCAAAATGCGTAATACCACGTAAAATCATATGATACTAATATTATAAATGCGAAAGTGTGTTTGTTTGTTGGTTTGTCCTTCAATCACGCCGCAACAGAGCAACGGATCGACGTGATTTCTGACATGGGTATAGTTGAGGACCTGGATAGTGACATAGGCCCGGAAAATAAAGGAGTTCCCGCGGGAATCAAAAAAACTTAAACCACGCGGATGAAGTCGCGGGCATCAGCTAGTAAGGATTATAATTCTAAAACGCGAAAATCAACAAAAATGAAACAATATGGCTTTAAGCGTAGCCGGTAAAGCCCCTGTAAGCCGACTGCAAAACTGCAATTGCCGCTTAAAGTTTACATCCTATCTGCTAAACTGAGGGTAACAGATGCAAAGACTCAAAATAAGTCTGAGTGGTTTTAATTAGCTTTACAAAAACGTTTATTTTCAAAGTGAAAATAAAACCGTGCTATACTTTAAACGTGAAAGTGTGTCTGTCCGTCTGCTGCGTTTTCACTGTTTATAATTCAACCGATTTTGACGAATTTGGTGTAAAGAAAGGTAGATAGTTGTAGATGCGTTACTTGGATTGACAAGGAGGCATCGGCGCCTCAAGGTTTGCATTTCCTTGAGGATGCATTTTTTAATTACAAGATAGATTTGCGCTTGACGACAATCATGCTTATGAAAAGATGATGATGAGGTCTAAGTTGCAGCGCGTTTGCCTAGAAAATGTCTATTCACTCGTACACTTCTCGAAGTCGGCAAGAAACGCGGACGCCGTGTAACGAGGATGTCACGCTTTGCGTCTATTCATGCCTTTAATCCTTTCCCAAAATATGGCATAGTATACACATAGGTTTCAGGTTTGTTAGTTGAATACGATAACGTCACAAGACGACGGCCTTGGCTGTAGGGAACGAAGTATCAATATTGCCTAACAGGAATCAATCGGCTATTCAAAGTAAATAAGAACTATTATCGTTTCGTAATGAGTTCCCCGCTGTTAATATTTTTATTTCCCTTCTAAATATAGGTACAGTAATACGCAATCATTGATCGAGTTTTGTCTGAGATTAGAGATTTTTACGTTTAAACTATCGTGAGTGATATTCAAGAGCCTGTTCGCGCGACGTGGTCGCTGACTGACTGCGGGCCGCGTACCGTAAAGCTCGAAACTAGTCGAAGCTAGTCGGGCATTTTCCGACATAACACGTGAGTTTATCCGGTAATTATGTATACTTAAAATGAGATTAAAGATGTTGAAGGAATTTAAAAAGAACTGTTACTTTGGGTGTAAATCTCCACTAAGTAGACTCTGCTAACACTCTACATTCGTGTTGAATAAGCTACCACTACAGCCCATTATCGTCCCACTGCTGGGCACAGGCCTACCTACTCTCTCATAGGAGGGAGGGAATTAGAGCTTAGACACACCACGCTGCTCCAATGCGGGTTGGCGGGCTTTAACGGCTTTAACTTTAATGGGCTGTAGTGGTAGGAGTGGTGGATTGTGGATTTGGGCTTTTAAAATCCTATGGGAATTCTTTGGTTTTTCGGGATAAAACGTAGCCCACCTATATCCTTCTCCGGGATACAACCGATCTCTGTACCAAACGTCAACATCGGTTGAACAGATGCGTCATGAAAGCGTAGTAGACAGACAAACAGACACACTTTGCCATTAAAATGTTCGTATCACATACTTTGTCTGCAAGTATGTTATCTCAAAAATATTCCAACCATTTAGGTTCACTAAATAACCGCGGGTATAATGAACGGTGCTCGTAAAACATAATTTACAGCACACGTTCTATTTACTACTTATTAGTAATGCGGGATTAAAAGCTGAACGAAGGAACACGGCTGATTTATCTGTGTATATGATCTACTATAACATTGATTTAATTATGCCTATGTATGTAGGTATACTTAATTATCGACGCGGTGATAGTGGTTCAGACATTCGTCCTCCTTTCAAGCGGTCGGGGGTTTGATGCTGGGGTACGCACCTTTAAGTTACGAGTATGTGCATCTATAGAAATTTCAGACGAGGGTGAAGTTGCCTGCCTGAGCGAAGCGAGGGCTGGCATCACCCGAAGAAAGAAAGAAAGAAAAAACATTTAGTTCCAAATTGTGCCACACATTAACAAGCGTACGGTCTCTTGTTGATCTTCTTTAGACCACGCGGATAAAGTCGCGGGTATCAGCTAGTAAGTAAGTAATTTGATTTTGAAATACCGATACAACGAGGTAAAAACCACTCTAGGAGGTAAACCAATTTTTTCACGGCTCTCAGTTTTCAATTTTATGAGGTACCTACTCTGATCCTATTTCCCAAGATTTTAATAAACCTTTTTGTATAGCGGTAACCATTGATGTAGAATTTTAGTTATTTCGATTGCGGTAGCTGTAATAAGCGTCAACTGTAGTTCTTTCAAAATGCATGCCGTTTCGTTCAGTCCCTCAGTCCGCCTGTATGTATAACAGACTGAGCAAAACTATAAGGATATAATTAATCCTTATAGTTTTACTACGGAACTTTTTTTGCACGTATCATGACAACAACTTGCAAAATTAAAATAAAAATCTGGTTTTTATATAATAAATTCCAATAAATCTTATTTTATAAGGCCAAGTCAAAATTGTTTTGATTACCTATTCCGATAGTAATTAAACAAATGATTTATCTCACTGTTTATGATGAACGGGAGCTTTGTGTAAACATACTGGAAACTTACATAGTATATGACGTCAACACCGTGAATCTAGTTTGAAATTCAGGAATAGCTATTACGTAAATATCCGATACAAATAGACATATTTGAATTGTAATCCCAAGTGCGATTGGACTAGGTACGGGTTAATATAAAGACCTGTGGTCCAATGGGTCAACCACTGGTAAACGCTCATATATAACCAAACTAGATGATGCCCGCGACTTCGTCCGCGTGGTTTAAGATTTTTTGATTCCCGCGGGAACTCTTTAATTTTTCGGGATAATAAATATTACAAGCCTATGTCCTTCCCCAGGATAAAATGTACCCCTGTACTAAATTTCATCAAAATCGGTTCAGCAGATGGGCCGTGAAAGCGTAGCAGACAGACACACTTTCGCATTTATTATATAAAATATGAAATATAGTATGGATATAAATATGGATTAGTAACGAAAAAATATAGAAACACAATAGTAAGTAGTTAATCGACACCAAGTAATTCCAAAAGCTTTCTGGTAATAAGTCTTATATTATTAAAATATAAATTTATTATGGCAACATAATTTTGTACAGAGATATACTATTTGCATCATGGGGAGGCTAGTTTTTTTCCCGGAAAATCAAAGAGCTGTCAATTGTCAATAGGATTTTTGAAACTAAATCCACGCGGACGTATAGGCGCGGCTAGTCTACTATATAAAAATAAGTCGGGTTTTCCTTCCTGACGCACCACTCCAACCATAACTCCAGAACGCACGAACCGATTTCCACGGTTTTGCATTCGTTGGAAAGGTCTCGGGCTTCGTGAGGTTTATAGCAAAGAAAATTCAGGAAAAATTTCAACAGAAAAGCGGGAAAATCTTAAACCACGCGGACGAAGTCGCGGGCGTCAGCTAATCTATATATATAAAATTCAAAGTCCTGACTGACTGACTGACTGACTGACTGACTTATATATCAACGCACAGCCTAAACCGCTGGGGTTAGAAACTTGAAATTTTGACAGTAGGTTCCTTTAGTGACGTAGGCGCTCACTAAGGAAGGATTTTTCAAAATTCCACCCCTAAAGGGGTGAAATAGGGGGTTAAAGTTTGTATGAAAGTCCGTCATTTCTCAAGTTATATCCATGAAACTTGGTATATGAGCTACCAGTAAAAAATAAAGAAGTACGTGTGTCACAGTTTTTCAAAATTCCACCCGCAAAGGGGTAAAACAGGGGTTGAAAGTTTGTATGAAAGTCCTTCATTTTTCAAGTTATAGCCATGAAACTTAGCATTTGGGGTTTTGGTTAAATATGAAGAAGTACGTGTTTCAACATTTTTGAAAATTCCCAAAGGGGTGAAATAGGGGATGAAAGTTTGTAGGAACGTTTTTCAAATTATATCAACGAAACTTGGTATTTTGGCTTTCGTTAAAAAATAAAGAAGATCATGTGTCACAGTTTTTTCAAAATTCTACCCCCGAAGGGGTGAAATAGGGGTTGAGAGTTTGTATGAAAGTCCTTAATTTCTCAAGTTATAGCCATGAAACTTGATCATATGTGTTTCACAGTTTTTCAAGATTCCACCCCCGAAGGGGTGAAATAGGGGTTGAGAGTTTGTATGAAAATCCTTAATTTCTCAAGTTATAGCCATGAAACTTGATCATATGTGTTTTACAGTTTTTCAAAATTCCACCCCCGAAGGGTTGAAATAGGGGTTGAGAGTTTGTATGAAAATCCTTAATTTCTCAAGTTATAGCCATGAAACTTGATATATGAGCTGCGGGTTGAAAATGAAAACATATGTGTTTCACAGTTTTTCAAAATTCCACCCACGAAGGGGTGAAATAGGGGTTGAGAGTTTGTATGAAAGTCCTTAATTTCTCAAGTTATAGCCATGAAACTTGATCATATGTGTTTCACAGTTTTTCAAAATTCCACCCCCGAAGGGGTGAAATAGGGGTTGAGAGTTTGTATGAAAATCCTTAATTTCTCAAGTTATAGCAATGAAACTTGATATATGAGCTGCGGGTTGAAAATGAAAACATATGTGTTTCACAGTTTTTCAAGATTCCACCCTCGAAGGGGTGAAATAGGGGTTGAGAGTTTGTATGAAAATCCTTAATTTCTCAAGTTATAGCCATGAAACTTGATATATGAGCTGCGGGTTGAAAATGAAAACATATGTGTTTCACAGATTTTCAAAATTCCACCCACGAAGGGGTGAAATAGGGGTTGAGAGTTTGTATGAAAGTCCTTAATTTCTCAAGTTATAGCCATGAAACTTGATATATGAGCTGCGGGTTGAAAATGACAAGATATGTGTTTCACAGTTTTTCAAAATTCCACCCCCGAAGGGGTGAAATAGGGGTTGAGAGTTTGTATGAAAGTCCTTAATTTCTTAAGTTATAGCCATGAAACAGAACAAATATGAAGAAGTGTGTTTTACCATTATAGGGGGATTATACCGTGGGATAGTAATATAGGCTACTTTTTATCCTGGAAAATTAACTGAAAAACTTATTCCACGCGGACAAAGTCGCGGGCATCAGCTTTAAAGAATATACATACATACATATTCATACATAGGCTACTTTTTATCCCGGAAAATTAATGAGTTCCCGCGGGAATCGAAAAAACTTAGTCCACGCGGACGAAGTCGCGGGCATCAGCTAGTTAGGTATAAAAACAAAGCCCGCATTCTATATCCTTTTGATATTCTCGTTGTCTGTTTGATATGAACATTGTAACCGCATGTCCGAATGATGGATGAAATCAGATCCCCTAGGAGTATGAACTATGAACTCTAGTCTATTACTAAATCCGGCGAGCATTGCGTTCAACTAATGCCTCTTAAACGTTTTAAGCTCACATTAAGATAGTGGTAATTACTTTTTTTTCTTTGTTTAAGAATTTCTTAGTAATAAATCCTCATAGTTACAAATACTAAAGCTAATTGCCCTCGGCTTCGTCTGCGTAAAATTTGGGTCAAGCTTGTATTCATTTTAGATTCTAATGGACCGATTTTGTAACATGCCTAAAATCTGTTAATAATAATTGGTATACGTATAGAGTCGAAGTTGAGCTCGTGTGAGATTTATATAGCGAACTTTGACTTTGATTAGACTTAAGACATGGTTAAAACGAGACAGATTTATGTTACTCACATAAGTCCATCTCGTTTTAACTCTAAGTAAAGTCTGAGCCAAGTCAAAGTACACTCTATAGATCTCATCATTAAGAGAGTCCCTAAGCATATGACAGAGTTACAGTAAGTATGATTTTTAAGTTTCATCTCAATTTGTAGGACTTTGGTATTTTCGAAATTCGTGCACAAACAAATGTCAAAAAGGCGCTCAAGCGTATACCGGATGTTCTAAATAATTTGTTCATCAAAGAAAAAATCTTTGATAGTACGTAAATTGGGCATCAACTTCCTAAACAAATAGAAATCGTAGCGTTAAACATAATAAATAAGTTACATATGATTCATATGTAGGAAAGGAAAAACTGGAGTAGGTACGCCGGCCCGTATCGTTTTCCCTTTGATATGAACCTTTTAGCCATCTGTCCGGATGATGGATGACATCTGATCTTCCGGACCTTGAACTGGAACTGCGTTTACATCGCGACTAGTTTTTGCTCTATTTTTTATGTGAAACATCTATAGGCGAGGGTAAACCTGATTGTTGGCGTGGCGATACAGGCCGTGGCGACGCATCGCCACGCTATATGATGGAATATAATATGTACCATACGTAGTCTATAGTCTAGTAGTAGTGCGTGAGACGTGGCGACGCGATGCCATGCGCAAGCCACTGTGCGCAATCTCTCTCGCCGCACTCAATTTTTGTATTTAAAGAAAATAAATGTTTATTAAATAAACTTTTATCATTTTCTGGAGAAAATTCGTAATATTGTATTTTTTTTTTTTGGTAGTAGTATAAATTAGACCTTGACTGCGATCTCACCTGGTATCTAGCTCTTGCAATTCACGAGCGCGCGTGAACTTCACTTGTAGTTATGCACACATGGTGTACGTGTGCGTGCCTCTAGGAACGATCCGTACCCTTACTCTGAGATTGATCGAATTTAAAATACGGTCTCACTAAGTGAGGTGAATTACATATGCATCAAACTAAAATGAATCTTAATCTTATTAATTTAGAGCTCAATTTCGTGTATGCATTCACAGCTAGCGCTCCAAACGATACGTTTCGAAATTTGAATCGGTTGCACTGAATTTGTGGCTTTAAATCAAGAGTTTTTGGGTCCATTTTAGTTTGACTCAAATGTGATTCACCTCACTTAGTGAGACCGTATTTTAAATTCGATCAATCTCAGAGTAAGGGTACAGTCGTACGCGCAATCATGTACACGCACACATTTACACGTATACAAATGTATACAGATATGAATTGCAATAAGTGATGATGCCGTCTAGATGGTAGCAGGCTAACCTTTTAGGATATGGGATTTAAACTATCTCTGTACCGTCAAAATCGGTTGTAAAAACGGACCGTGAACAGCTGCAGCGGAGCTGCAGACAGACAGACATACTTTTGCGTTTCGCCTTAATACTACTAGTGGTTCGCCCCGAACTGAGACCTCGTGGTATCCATAAACAGAGCGCCATCTATTGACATCGTTGTAAAGTTCTGTTAAAAATAGTGAAGCTAATTAAAAATTAAATAATTTCGTTTCCTTATAATATTAATCTTATTTTAGTATTTGTTGTTCAAGTACAGGATATAATTCAAATAAGTGATCAAGTTTCAGGCTCAGCCTTTTCTTTGTAAGCACAAACGAATAAACTTGTACAGAGCGCCATCTATTGACATAATTGTGAAAAAAATTGGGGAAAAATTCAAAAAAAAAATATTTTTGGACTCTGTTCCTCATTATCTTTAAAATGATATACCGCAATCCTATGTAACGCTATAAAAAATATTTTACTTCGCATTCGCTTCTATGAGAGCCCCCCTGAAATAAAGATTTTTATAATTTTTTAAACCATATTCGGCGGGAGGCCATCGGTTTACATATTATATTTAAACTTGAAGTAATGACGTTCAGTAATTCAGAAGTTATAAGGCTCTGACAGACGGACAGACTGACGGACGGACGGACGGACGGACGGACGGACGGACGGACGGACGGACGGACGGACGGACGGACGGACAAGTGCCAATTCTCTCAAGTAGACTCAGAGACCTTCGCTTCGCTCGGTCAATAATTATGAAAATGTGTCTCTCTTTCTGTCTGCTACGCCCATCATTTTGTTTTTTTATTTATGAAAGTTGTTACACAGACCAGACAACTTTGAAGAAAATTGTAACAGAGATAGGTATATAAGCTACATTTTTTAAATTATAAATGCGAAAGTGTGTCTGTCGGTCTGTCTGTCTGCTACGCTTTCCCAGCCCATCTTTTCAACCGATTTTGCTGAAATTTAGTATACTCGTAGAGGTAGGTTATATCCCGGGGAAGGACATAGGCTACTTTTTATCCCGGAAAATTAAGGAGTTCCTGCGGGAATCAAAAACCTTAATCCACGCGGACGAAGTCGCGGGCATCATCTAGTTTTAAATAAGTCAGACATTTTGTCGCAATGAAAAAGTGTTCCGACACAAAACATACATTTGATGGTGTCGTTTGTCGCTACGCGAAGCAGAGCAGGGAAAGACAACCTCGGCCTCGGACTCATTGCTACCTGGATGGAGCTGTGATCAACTAGTGACTAATCGAATTTAAATTAAATATAAAACATTTAAAAAAATCGTCGGTCTGCAGCGTAGAGCTGGCTAAAAAAGTGAAAATGCGCTGTGTTTAGTGTATCAAGATCAACGAAAGGAAGCTAAAATTTTAAGTAATTTCATACAAAAATTTGACGCTTTTGCAAGCTTTAACTCCATCCAGGTATCGTTTGGTCCGAGGAGTTAACTAAATAAAAATATTGGTGACATGACATAACTGAACATTTATGTAAATATGTAACATTGTACATAAGAAAGATACCTAAGTGTATTGTACCTATACTAAAACCTTCCTGAAAGTACGATCCAATACCCCCGATTCCCCGGTCCCCGATTGCAATAGTGAAAAAATCATTGAAATCGGTCCATTAGGCTCTGAGAAAATCGTCGACAAACAATCAAACATACATACGAATAGAATACAGAACCCCCTTTTTGAAGCCGGTTAAAAATACATGGCGTATTTTTTCCGTTCATATCCCAAAACTGAATACCATAAGTAGTTAACTTACTACAATTTATAAAATCATTTATTATTTAGCTATATTATTATATTAGAATTTATTTACTTTATATAAGCTGCATATAAGTAGCGCAGAATAGGTAATAGTATGCTAGTAGATACGAGTTCTAACTTCTAACTACTGCCATTCTTCTCAGTAGATCTACTAGCGCCATTCTAAACCGCATTTCTTTTAAAAGCTAATTTGCTAATGTTACTCGTAGACTGATGCTACTTGCATTAAATCAAATTGGACGGTTTTCGGGTTTTCGTTAGTGGCAAAAGAAATCCCTTATCTGTTATAGCCATTCATTAAAAATTACGCACTGAATTGAGAAACCTATTTTTTTAAATTGATTAAAATCAAAAAAACGTCTTTGGTTAGTTGCATGTGTTTATTTTTCTTCTTTTTGGCGTTGGGTGGCTCCGACCATGGCACCAAATGATTTAACGTTCTGCTACGATATCGCGAAAAAACCGATTTAAAGCGTGTTTTTTTCCAAATTTAAAATCCCGGGAAAACTCTTTGATTTTCTGGGATAAAAAGTAGCATATGTCCTTCCCCGATATTTTGTCAAAATTGGTCAAACAATAATTGAACAGATGGGCCATAAAATCGTATTAAACCTTTAACAGACAGACAGACACTTTATTTACTAGCTGATGCCCGCAACTTCGTCCGCTTGGATTATGGTTTTTTGGTTTCCACGGGAACTCTTTAATTTTTCCGGGATAAAAAGTAGCCAGTTCCAGACTATAATCTATCTTTTTTGTTTTCATCCAAATCCGTTCAGCCGTTTTGGCGTGATTGAGTAACAATCATCTCTCCATCCATCCAAACTTTCGCATTTATAATATTAGTATAAAAGTATAGATTAGGTATTATTTTAAATGTCGTAACTCATTCAGCTGCAAAAAAAGCGAAAACTATTCGTTGGCGCTTTTGTTCAATGAACAGTAGGAACTGTGGGAATTGGCAGGTTCATTCATCCAGAATACTGATGTCGGGCGAAGTCAGTAGCATCTGTTCGTAGTGCAATATAAAGTAAGCTTTCATCGATCGACGCGGCGTGCGTCAGTTGTTCCAAACGATCGAAGTAATGGGGCACAACACTACTGTGTGCTACTGGGTTTAGAACGAGATGTACGAAGCGTCCTTCAGCTGTCAAATGCGGTATAAATTATATTCAAAGTCAGTTTACATAGAAATTTTAGAAAAATAATCAAATCGCATTCTGACGACACCAATAATTTCTGTCAAGTGAAGAGTGTTGAATACACTTGTTTGATTCATTGATGATTCTTTCACAGTGTTGCTATAAACTATTTTTCCATCACCTTGTAATTTACCCATGTAAACCGACTTATTGAATCGACTCTACAAGATGATGTACGCGACTTCACATAAATGGATGGTTTAAACACTCCCGGCAGAACTCTTTGATTTTTAAGGGATAGAAAGAAGTATATATGTCACACACGAGGTCGTCAAATATTATACCACGATTCACAATCGAGTATATATGATACCGATAATTAATCAATCAGTGCATTGTAGAGTCAACATCTCCTGAAGATGCTCCGGTGTCGGAGTGAAACGTACGATGAGGTTATTTTGGAAGATTTATGTGGTGTGCAGAATATCGCGGGCTGCCAGTTCAAGATACGCACTGTACCACATAGATTTACCTTCTGTGGCGGATTATAGCGAATTAAACTTCTAGTTTTTTCCCTGTGAAAACATTTCGAAGAATGCGTACCCTACCCTATATAGGTACTGTAGGTATACCAACTTACTAATGCTTCATCTCAGATCATTATACCCTAACTACAAACATAATAATAGACAAAACCTACAAACCTACCCATGAGGCCCCATTCCTGTATGAATTTACAATTAACAGCCGCATCCATGATTAAAGCCACATTGTAAAAGCAAAACTGTAGGGCTCAGCGCTCATTGACGGTCATCTACGTCAGACACCTATTAACAACCATATCCATAATATATTACACAACCATACATCCTATGACGCAGTAGCTCCGACCACCACAATATTTTCCACCAACCCCAATCCTAGTATAAAATTCCTATCCTTCCTACGATATTATTATATTCCTTATTATTCCTATTATTCCTATCCCAGCAATTATCGTATGCTAAACTTTAGTTAGAGGAAAAAGACCACCGTTTAAAATATCAAGAAAATGTATGAAATGAATGAAATAAAAAGCTTTTATTTGCAATAGGGATGATGACAACTCAATCAAATCAGCAACTCTTTATTAAACTTAAAAACACATTTCAGTTGTATGAAATTCACAGTTGACGTCATCAAATTTCAACGCACCTTTGTTCTTAAATCTATATTTTAAAATGGTTATCAAACTTAAAACTAACCGAGGCTGTGAATTTTAGGTGTTTTGGAAAACCCTCTATTTAATTAATCAGATAAAAAGAATTTATCTATAATTTATATATATATAGCTGCTCGTGCTGATTCACTGATTGATCACCTCTCCTGTAAAATTTTGTATGAACATTTTTTTTTTCACTCATCTTTTCGTATAGAAGACAAAAATTCATTAAGAGGAAAAATACAGAGAGAGCTGATGATTGAGGATTTCGAAGACGGATGAAGAGCACCAGCCAGGTTATCGAAGATAGGTGGGGGGTGCTCGACCAAATGTCACTCGAAACTTCATCCGATTGACAGTTAACTGAAAAAAATTTCAAAATGGCGGATTTAAGATGGCCGCCATACAAATTTCGACGGTGTCTATCTCGGAGAGTATAAAAGATGGAAGAGTGGTTTCTTGGCAAAAGATGATCAGGCCATGAGGGTCTACTTGATGAACAGGAAAAAAATTCAAGATGGCGGAATTTATTTTTCCATAGAAGAGGGTATTGAAGATAGGTGGGGGATGCTCGAACAAATGTCACTCGAAACTTCATCCAATTGACAGTGAGCTGAAAAAAAATTTCAAAATGGCGGATTTAAGATGGCCGCCATACAAATTTTGTCGGTGTCTATCTCGGAGAGTATAAAAGATGGAAGAGTGGTTTCTTGGCAAAAGATGATCAGAACATGAAGGTCTACTTGATGAACAGGAAAAAAATTCAAGATGGCGGAATTTATTTTTCCATAGAAAATGTATGGCGAATATTGAAGAGGCTACAAGTGTAGAACTATGCAAGACTACGGTTCCTTTTCAAGATTTGTTTTTGTGGAAGAAATCTCATTTTGACGAATGGTTCGGAGAAAAAAATATGGAGAGAGATGATGATCGAAGGTTCGGATGATGGGTGAGGAGCACGGTCAGGGTATTAAAGATAGGTACCTACTTAGGGGCTGCTCAAACAAAAAGGGAGGGGCGGGGGGTTGATGGTCTTTATTTTATGTTTTTCCTTTATGAGAATTTTCTTTTACGTCGGACGCTTGGCGTGCTGGCGCTTCCACTGTGCTCACTAGCATAGCAGTGTGTTGTTCAGATCAGAACACGTAGACAGTAAACCAGCTGCCCGATTATGTAAGAATTGTCGATCAAATCGTCAAAGTTCGGCGTCAAAGTAAAATAAACCATAACAGCATTAAATTAGAGCTCAATTTCGTGTTTCGAAATTGAGCTCTAATTACATAATCGGGGCCATTCTTACATAATCGGGGGTCAGGATAGTAGGACAGCGAGTAAGTAGACAGTGGACCACGCGCTCCACTACGCGGTCCGCTTTAGCGGGCCGCGCAGCCACGCGCCATACTAGTTAATATATATATAGCTGCTCGTGCTGATTGACTGATTGATCACCTCTCCTGTAAAATTTTGTATGAACTTTTTTTTTTTCACTTATCGTTTCGTATAAAAGACAAAAATTCATCCGGAGGAAAAATACGGAGAGAGCTGATGATTGAGGATTTCGAAGACGGATGAAGAGCACCAGCCAGGGTATCGAAGATAGGTGGGGGGTGCTCGACCAAATGTCACTCGAAACTTCATCCAATTGACAGTAAGCTGAAAAAAAATTCAAAATGGCGGATTTAAGATGGCCGCCATACAAATTTCGTCGGTGTCTATCTCGGAGAGTATAAAAGATGGAAGAGTGGTTTCTTGGCAAAAGATGATCAGGACATGAAGGTCTACTTGATGAATAGGAAAAAAATTCAAGATGGCGGAATTTATTTTTCCATAGAAAAGGGTATTGAAGATAGGTGGGGGGTGCTCGAACAAATGTCACTCGAAACTTCATCCAATTGACAGTGAGCTGAAAAAAAATTTCAAAATGGCGGATTTAAGATGGCAGCCATACAAATTTCGTCGGTGTCTATCTCGGAGAGTATAAAAGATGGAAGAGTGGTTTCTTGGCAAAAGATGATCAGAACATGAAGGTCTACTTGATGAACAGGAAAAAAATTCAAGATGGCGGAATTTATTTTCCATAGAAAATGTATGGCGAATATTGAAGAGGCTACAAGTGTAGAACTATGCAAGACTACGGTTCCTTTTCAAGATTTGTTTTTATGGAAGAAATCTCATTTTGACGAATGGTTCGGAGAAAAAAATATGGAGAGAGATGATGATCGAAGGTTCGGATGATGGGTGAGGAGCACGCGGTCAGGGTGTTAAAGATAGGTACCTACTTAGGGGCTGCTCAAACAAAAAGGGAGGGGCGGGGGGTTGGTGGTCTTTGTTTTATGTTTTTCCTTTATGAGAATTTTCTTTTACGTAGGACGCTTGGCGTGCTGGCGCTTCCACTGTACTCACTAACATAGCAGTGTGTTGTTCAGATCAGAACACGTAGACAGTAAACCAGCTGCCCGATTATGTAAGAATTGTCGATCAAATCGTCAAAGTTCGGCGTCAAAGTAAAATAAACCATAACTGCATTAAATTAGAGCTCAATTTCGTGTTTCGAAATTGAGCTCTATATTGAGCTGTTATGGTTTATTTTACTTTGACGCCAAACTTTGACGATTTGATCGGCCATTCTTACATAATCGGGGGGCAGGATAGTAGGACAGCGAGTAAGTAGACAGTGGACCACGCGCTCCACTACGCGGTCCGCTTTAGCGGGCCGCGCAGCCACGCGCCATACTAGTTAATATATATATAGCTGCTCGTGCTGATTCACTGATTGATCACCTCTCCTGTAAAATTTTGTATGAACATTTTTTTTTTCACTCATCGTTTCGTATAGAAGACAAAAATTCATTAAGAGGAAAAATACAGAGAGAGCTGATGATTGAGGATTTCGAAGACGGATGAAGAGCACCAGCCAGGGTATCGAAGATAGGTGGGGGGTGCTCGACCAAATGTCACTCGAAACTTCATCCAATTGACAGTGAGCTGAAAAAAATTTCAAAATGGCGGATTTAAGATGGCCGCCATACAAATTTCGACGGTGTCTATCTCGGAGAGTGTAAAAGATGGAAGAGTGGTTTCTTGGCAAAAGATGATCAGGACATGAGGGTCTACTTGATGAACAGGAAAAAAATTCAAGATGGCGGAATTTATTTTTCCATAGAAAAGGGTATTGAAGATAGGTGGGGGGTGCTCGACCAAACGTCACTCGAAACTTCATCCAATTGACAGTGAGCTGAAAAAAAATTTCAAAATGGCGGATTTAAGATGGCCGCCATACAAATTCCGTCGGTGTCTATCTCGGAGTGTATAAAAGATGGAAGAGTGGTTTCTTGGCAAAAGATGATCAGAACATGAAGGTCTACTTGATGAAATGGAAAAAAATTCAAGATGGCGGAATTTATTTTCCATAGAAAATGTATGGCGAATATTGAAGAGGCTACAAGTGTAGAACTATAAAAGACTACGGTTCCTTTTCAAGATTTGTTTTTATGGAAGAAATCTCATTTTGACGAATGGTTCGGAGAAAAAAATATGGAGAGAGATGATGATCGAAGGTTCGGATGATGGGTGAGGAGCACGGTCAGGGTATTAAAAATAGGTACCTACTTAGGGGCTGCTTGAACAAAAAGGGAGGGGCGGAAGGTTGGTGGTCTTTGTTTTATGTTTTTCCTTTATGAGAATTTTCTTTTACGTCGGACGCTTGGCGTGCTGGCGCTTCCACTGTGCTCACTAGCATAGCAGTGTGTACTTCAGATCAGAACACGTAGACAGTAAATCAGCTGCCCGATTATGTAAGAATGGTCGATCAAATCGTCAAAGTTCGGCGTCAAAGTAAAATAAACCATAACAGCATTAAATTATAGCTCAATTTCGCGGTTCCTTTTCAAGATTTGTTTTTATGGAAGAAATCTCATTTTGACGAATGGTTCGGAGAAAAAAATATGGAGAGAGATGATGATCGAAGGTTCGGATGATGGGTGAGGAGCACGGTCAGGGTATTAAAGATAGGTACCTACTTAGGGGCTGCTTGAACAAAAAGGGAGGGGCGGAAGGTTGGTGGTCTTTGTTTTATGTTTTTCCTTTATGAGAATTTTCTTTTACGTCGGACGCTTGGCGTGCTGGCGCTTCCACTGTGCTCACTAGCATAGCAGTGTGTACTTCAGATCAGAACACGTAGACAGTAAATCAGCTGCCCGATTATGTAAGAATGGTCGATCAAATCGTCAAAGTTCGGCGTCAAAGTAAAATAAACCATAACACCATTGAATTAGAACTCAATTTCGTGTTCGAAATTGAGCTATAATTTAATGCTGTTATGGTTTATTTTACTTTGACGCCGAACTTTGACGATTTGATCGGCCATTCTTACATAATCGGGGGGCAGGATAGTAGGACAGCGAGTAAGTAGACAGTGGACCACGCGGTACAATACGCGGTCCGCTGTAGCGGGCCGCGCAACCACGCGCCATACTAGTAATATTATAAAGAGGTAAAGTTTGTAAGTTTGTGAGGTTGTAGGGGGTAATCTCTGGATCTAGTTACTGAACCGATTTTGAAAACTCTGGTACCAATAGAAATCAACATTATTTGTGAGTGTCAGGCTATATATTTTAACCCGAAAAATTTGGGAGTTCCTGAAGGAATTTAAAAAACTTATTTCACGCGGACAAAGTCGCGGGCATAGGCTAGTTTTTGATATATGCATCATCCCAACATCCGGATAGTTTATAGGAGTAGGTACTCGTACCTACTTAATAGTCAGCAGTCTGTGGCTAAAGGTAGATTATCGGTACCCCAAAGACTTTAGCTTTAAGTGCTATCTGTAGGTACTGTTTATTCTTGTGCAGGCTTCTTCACTGGTGTCTATGTTTTGTATGCTATTTTAATTATAAGTATTTTGTATACTGTTTGAGGCAATAAATTAAATTAAATTAAAATGCTTTATTTAGTACGCTAAAGCTGTGACAAGATTAAGAGCTATGACCGAACTCTTCTCATTGTGAGAGTAAACAAGTGCCCAGGTAGAGTAGTAGGCGTTGGATTTAAATGTTAATAAAGAAAATGCGAAATGAAATGATTTATTTCATGTAGGAAAACTCGTGGCGTGTCGGAACTCTATCGCCGTGTGGTACAAGTAACATAATCTGTGATATTTTTTCGTTATACAGCACAAACTGAAGGTCTCAATGCAGTATGACGTAGGTATAACGAATGTAAGCAGCTGGGGCATATACTTAACGAATTTTGAGCTGAAGCCGTGATTCTATTATATTATTACGGTCAGTGGTCACTTACCTATTTCTCGCTAAAATCGTAGCTATATCGACGTCTGTATGTCCTTAAAGTAATCAATAAACTGAGTATTGAGTAGGTACTTATTGCACAAAACTAAAGGTGTCAAACAAACAATAATTGTTTTCCCACAAACATTATAGCACGAACCAACTGTCTTCCAATATATCCAATTCCATTCAAGTTTCCTTCCTGAACAAAGTGACTTCCTACAACTTTTAATAAAGCGAACCGAACAACTTGGAATTTATCTAGGACGCATGTAGAATTGTCTTCTTACCCGTATTGTGTAAAGCAAGAGGAAAGAATAACGTTATAAACAATAGAATAAAATAGAATTTAAATGATTACCAAGATGATGTCGCGAATTCTTCCGCGATGATTCAGGTTTTTAAGAATCTCATAGGACATTAATTTTCCGCTAAGAAGTAGCATATTATACTATATATAGCTCAATTACCACTGACTGACTGACTGACTGACTGACTGTATGTATATATGTCTTGTAAGTATGGTATGTGCATATGTCCCTCTCTGAGTCTGTTAGTAAAATCACGTCAATTCGTTGATCCGTTGAATCCGTGAGTTGCTAGCCGTCAAATAATTTTCTAACTGAAAAACTGAATCAATCCGTCAAATAATTTTCTAACTGTGACAGTTTATTCTTTATCAGTCCATTGGATTTAGTGTCATGCCCGCCTAATTCCAAAAAATCAGCAATAATTTTATAATAACAGAGGCGAATTCGATAAACTAGAGAAACGTAGAAATATAGCAAATATTGTTAGCAAAATATAGACCATCTGTTATTGAGTTAGGACAACTTTATTTGAGACTCAAGGGACAGAAGGACAGTTCAAAAGGAACCACCTTGAAAGGAAGGACCTTGGAATATTGATTCCAAGGTTAATCCAATATGGTTTCTTAAATTATGGTTTTCTTTCTGGCTGTTGATATTTAAATAGGGTAGTGATGAAAAAAATAATTTGAAACACAAAAAAAAAATCTTACCTAACTAACACAGCATAGTTGTTAATAATTATTGTGGAACAGTTTTACGAGCATTTTAATAGAGAAGACTCTTAACCCCTTTACTGGAATTTATGTAGGTACGTACTTTTCATCTTACGTACTTTTCGACTTAAAGTTTTAAATATCATTTTATTACAGAAGGTTTTGTCACAGAAGTTCGTCATTGTCGCACTTATTAGTCGGCTTGTATAAGTAATGACAATGACACATTTTACCAACTTTAACGACAATTTTTATTATGTATCGTTTTAATAGATTTTAGTTATGTATAAAATAAATAAATGAAATAATAAACTTCGTATATAAATTATAAAGTTGTCTCAATAGAACTCTTTCTTAGCATACCCTATACCAACAAATAGTCTCAAGTAATCAATAGACTACAAATCAGCATTCTTCTCATGTAATTATTCAAATAATATTTTGCATAAAATTAAAACAAACAATACCTACTTTTAAGGTCAATTTATTCATTCAATAATTTTTACTAATTAAATTATTAGTGACGTCCAAATCTATTTTCTTGAACCATGATTAACCAATAATTATTAACATTGGCTTCAACTGCGATTCAGGACTTCGTGATGATATTCCCTAAATCTTGTACTAGTATCGTTTACAAAACGTTACAGCTGACGTGTTGAATTATTCATTTGACGGTTGGCGTCGACAAGTGGTAATGTATCGACGCCTTGCCTAAGAGCCTATCCACACGGCGTATTTTCTTCACGCAGAAGTGCGCGTTTCACGAAAGCGCGTAGTCTCCTTCCTTTTCTTTTACATAGAAGAGAAAGCGATGCACTTTCTTTTCATCTTATGATTACAGCCATTCTAGAGATAAGGGTAGAGGACTAGTTTTTCTGAGTATCGAGTCCATGAAGACAGTCATATTTGGTCACAGATATTTGTCAAAGTTTGTTTGAAGTCACAGTCGCTGTTCTACTTAGTATTTCGATTTCCCTAGTACGACCCAACTCTAAATGTGTCAAATCCGCGTCCACAGCGCGTCTGTATCGACATGACACGTCTGAATTTGTGGATGTTAAGTGTGCAGAGGTTTCTGGCTGCGACTGACGCGCGGCAGCGTTAGAATCGCGTTTGTATCGCGTCGTCTGCGCGTATAAAATACGCCGTTTGCATAGACTCTTATAATTCTTCGTTCGGTAAGCAGATAATGTTTATGGATCATTGTTGCCGTTTTCTTTTTGCCGTTATTGGGATCGGAATTCCTTAATAGATGTTCTTTCATATCATTCTAGTTTCCCGTTTAAGTTCAAAGACCGAAATTGGCTCAAGTGGTGTTTATTTGGTCATAGACGATTAGTTGCTAGGATAAATAGACAGTTTTAGGTCCAATTCATTAGATTGATCTTTTCCACACTCGATGTATATTATTTTCTTACTTGCCCACGATGAAAACCTCAGGAGGATCGAAAAACTTGGGTCCTGTTTCCACAATATTTGGAAATAATCTATAAGTAGGTACTAATATTATAAATGCGAAAGTTTGGATGGAGGGATGGATGGATGTATGGGATGGATGGATGGATGTTTGTTACTCAATAACGCCAGAATCGCTGAACGGATTTAGATGAAATTTGGCACTGAGTAGATTATTGTCTGGAATTACACATAGGCTACTTTTTATCCCGGAAAATGGAAGAGTTCCCGCGGACACTAAAATAACCTCAATCAACGCGGACGAAGTCCCAGGATTCAGCTAGTCTTTGATATAATTTATTATCGATCTCTTAGCAGAAAATCACCCTTTTTGATCAAAAGTGACTAACTTTTGGAAAATATCACCATTATTATAAATGAAAAATTTGGAAAAACGGTGTCGTTATCAAAAAAGAAAAGTGAAAGAACGCATACATTGTGAGGGTTTTGATTAAAATTGGAATGAATATAGCGTAATTTATCATTTCTCAGGGCAATTACCTTGAATTTACCTTTTTTCTCGCCTTCTTCGAAGGAGATTCTTTGTATGAAATGTATACGTTTGTCTCGACGCCATTACCTATTTATTATGAAGTCGAGACATAAACTTAGCTACGTAGCTACTTACTAAGTATGGAATACTAGCAGCATAAAGGACTTTTATTTATTTACGGCACGTTTAGATTAATAAAGATAAGTAAAAAATAATGCCTATTTTCCGAACATATTTCTACTCCAATTCCACAAGACAGTGTAAGTAAGGTAAGTACTATTACCTATACTGTATTCTGTGACCGTGTCCTGGGGCCATACCCATATTGTTTCATTATTGTTGACTTTCGTCTTTTACAATAATTATTATAATCCTTATTTAAGGAACATCAAGGTATGTGACATCAAACTGTCATTTTGAGTAATATTGCACACACACACACACACACACACACACACACACACACACACACACACACACACACACACACACACACACACACACACACACACACACATACACCGCATACAGCTGTCACTCACATTGGTTTTATTTAATTAATTAGTTTTTTGTATGTCTTTTCTATGTACCCACATATTATGTTCTGTTATTATAGTACTCGTATTGTTATTTTTTTATTATTATTGTTAAGGAAGAGCGGAGTCTTCTGCCACAGGGGTATTATTACTCTTAAAAGAAGGCTCCAACCTTTTACGTGTTAAAAATAATCTAGTTAAAGAAAAATAAACTATTTTATTTTATTTATTTATTGCTTTCGTATTGTTTTAAGCGTTGGCAGTAGGTAACAATGGCCCCTGTGCATCCAACTTGCATGGATCTCCAGATCCATGCAAGAAATCTTTATCCAGCAGTGGACGTCTATCATTAATTGAGACAACGGCGACAGAGGTCGTCAAAAGGTGTATCAAATAAACTTATCAAGGCTGGGAGCCGCAGCAGAAAAGGCTGAAACCGGCAAACGGCGGAAGTATGCCTCTCTCATAGAGAGTTACATATTATTTGTTCCGTTTGCCGTAGAAACCCTGGGGCCGTGGAGTCTTAGTGGCAAAAATTTTTTGCGAGACATTTCAACGCGGTTGATTGCCTCATCGTGACAGAAGGGCTGGCTCATTTCTTGCGCAAAGGATCAGCCTGGCTGTCCAGCTCGGAAATGCAGCCAGCATTCTTGCCACCCATTCCACGCGGGCATGATTTATGTAGTAATTAGGTTAGGCTAGCGAGCTTTAATTTCTTTTGTATTGTCTTCAATTTAAAAAAAAAAACCTTTCATTCAAATAAACTTAAAAATTGTTTTCTAAGGAACTAATAACGAGTAACGTCTAATATCTGAAGAGCACTTCGCAATCTCTTCATAATTCCCGGTTATGTATGCCGGGTACGTATCTTTTTTGACATGTTTATGCCCGTTGCTCGTTATCTGCAAATTATTATGTATGAAGCTATGAACACGGTGGAGACTTATTAACTGTCTCTTTAGAATTGCCTATTTGTCACCTTTCCAAAAATTTGCACGTCTTTCAAGACTTACTAGTACATATTAAATTAAACGATTGAAATTACATCTTTTTAACTTAACTAAGTAGGTCCTACTTAATAATACTTGTGGATAATATGTAACCTACTTCTTACATATTATCCACATTCCATGCCATCCATAGTATACTATCCTTGCGAAAGTGTTTGTCTGTCTGTCTGTCTGCTACGCTTTCACGGCCCATCTTTTCTACCGATATTGACAAATTTCAGTACCGGGGTAGGTTGCATCCCGGGATAGGACATGTCGCGGGCCTCATTTGGTACAGACCTTCTTAATAATCATAATATATCTTTGTCTCCTTATTATGATGCTTACTATAAAGGCTTGATTTAAAATATTAGGTTAAAAAAGAAACAAGTCTAATTTTCTTCCGTGTCTATTTATTATCTAAAACATTTCCACGCTATCTCAGATATCTATTAGGAATAGGTACTAGTGTACTAAGTATTCCCTATTCTGTGGTACTATAGGTAGGTACAGTCCCACCAACTTTCTGACCCGGGGGCCAAAGTTGGAACTAAGTAATTTTTATGCCTGTTTAGTTTTTGTTTTTATCTAAACTAATATTATAAAGAGGAAAGATTTGTTTGTTTGTTTGTTTGTTTGTTTGTTTGTAATGGATAAACTCAAAAACTACACAACCGATTTTAAAAATTCTTTCACTTATAGAAAGCTACACTATCAGCGAGTAACATAGGCTATATTTTATTTTCAAAAAGTTAGAGATCCTTACCAAAATTGCAATAATGTGAACTAAGTCGGAAAAAATCGTCTCTTCTGAGAGCTTATGTGGCGTGCGCTGCGTAAATATTAAATTTACACGAAATCAATGTTTGGTGGAATTATTCCTCTCAAAAAGTTCTAAAAAAAAGTCCGCGATAGCATATAATATCTATCTTTTAAGGTTGACAATAACCGATTTTATGATTTTCAAATTTGGTCTGAAACAAAGCTTTACTTTCGAGGGTGTTTTTACTGACATTGGGTATGGACTATAATGATTAAGTGCTACCCGTGTGAAGCCGGGGCGGGCCGCTAGTTAATATATACCTACTAAAGCAACGCTGTCACCGGGTCAGATAAGTATGTGGGTTTTTTTTTAATTCCTAGCCCATTTACATGATCCCATGATCACGATCGAGTCCAAAAACTCTACCGATTCCCACGTAATACACGTACCTACCTACTATTACCTATTCCGTGGTAAAACGCCGCGACTTTTACGGCCGTTGAAGTGTTTACTACTTCTAAACTAGACAATAATTTACTTAAAACTCACATCACGCAACTTTTACGATCCCACTACAATAAACGATTCTACGAATATTTGTAGGAGAATTTTACAATAACAGTTCACATGGGTTTAACGATCCACTCCTATAGCTTCTAGTCTTAGCACGAGTGGTAGTAAAACGTTTTAAGTATAACCATTCCACACGAATATTATTTATACCTACGATATAGTCGATTTGTACGGGTAAGCTACAGTTTTATTGTTACAATTTCTGTTTAAGGTTCTGTAGTCAACAAGGAACCCATAGTTTCGCCATGTCCGTCTGTCGGTAAATCCGCGGCTTAGCTCAGAGGTTTTTAGTACTAGAAATCTGTAATTTGACATGGACATGTCGCCCAAAAATTATTGTGGGCGTGGACCACCATTTTTCGATTGGGACCTTTTTGCGAAATTATAAAGAAGCTAAAAGGAAAACAAGTAAGCTTTAAAAATTAACGAGTACTTACTCAAAAAATGTACGCATACTGTGACAGACAACTACAGAACCCTACACTGCGCGTGGCCCGACACGCACTTGGTAGGTTTTTATTTTAAAAAGAAACTCTCGCAAATTAAAAAATCATAAATTAACTCAAGTGAAGTCAGGTAAGGTCTGAGAATCTTGAAAAATCAAGCAAGTACTCTTTACCTACTTGAGCCTTGACGTTGATAAAATTAAAAAATCCTTTATCAGGCAACCTTAGGGCAGAGGAAACTTAAAAGAAAGCGGGAGGGGTGTACAGACATATGAATAAATAAATATTATAAATACATAAAAACACAGAAATGTATAATGTAATAATAATATGTAGGATAAATACACAGTATAAAAAAGTAATAGTAATAGGTAATAGACGACAGATAAATAAATAGATTATAATGATAGATAATGTTGTTTCAATTTAGTTTTGAAGATGAGATAGCTTAATATCCACGGGGAGAACGTTCCCAAGCCGTATAGCAGTTACTGTAAAATAATTTTTATAAAAGGAAGTTGAGTGTCTAGGAGTACTTAATAAAATATTATTTTGAGAACGGAGGGAAAAAGAGTGTTAATGAGATATCGTTATTTTAAGTAGTGAGGTGTGATCGGATTGAACAGAATGCAGTAAAGAAGCCGAAATGGCTTAAACTATGACAAATGGCTTAAATAATGCATAAAAAATCACTAGAAACAAATAAGTTCCGACCGGAAATCGAATGAAGTCGGAGGAAAATCAGGATAGGTTTAACTTGAGTGTTAGAGGGATCTGAACTGTCGAATTTTCAAGACGAGAAAATTCAAAATGTTTTTTATTCAAATAAGCTTTTACAAGCGCTTTTGAATCGTTATAATATGAATCTACCGCTGGTTCGGAATGCCATTCCTACCGAGAAGAGCCAGCAAGAAACTCGGTGGTTGCTCTTTTCCATCAAAACTTACAATCATCATAATGATACAAGTAACTGCAGTCCCACGCATAGCTGGAGCGAATCAAATCCACGCTGTTTTTTTTATCATTTACGTAATCTTCGATTGTATAGTAAGCTTTTTTCACGAGCATACCTACAATATTCAATACACGCCAAGACTGGCAGACAGAGGCAGCCCCATTTCCGACGGTGGCACCCGTTCACGAGCATGACGCATGATCCAGCCATTGCTTCGCTCAACCATATTTGAGGGAACGAGAAAGAACACTATACCAATCATTTCGAAAGCCTTTACTTCTGACCCGTAATATGACGAGTATTTTCTTTGTGCCGAACACAACAAAGAGTTGCGAAGGAAAAGAAAATTCTATACGGTTGAGGAAATTTATTAGAAATATTCCGTGTCGTCCGGGCATCTTTATTAAAACTTAAGGACCCATTGTTTGGACTCGACGATAATATTGGAGTTGCTGACGCGCTCACTGAAGAATGATTCTATTTCCTAGTAGTTTTATGAACATTTTGATATCATTAACATCAACCTTGAATGGGTTGATGATTAAAACACAAACGTCACTGTTCTACCACAAATCAGCAAGAAACCGTCAGCGTTGGCATCCGTATGTTGTTGACGTCCAGCCAGCTCGAACGAAACGGTTCTGCTCTACGTTTCCTGGGCCTTTTCGTTCGTACGTACGTACGTACGTTCGTATGTACGTTCGTTGGGCCTGATTCGAACCGCCAGGGTGTGGAAATAAAGAAACAAAAATATACCCACTCAAAACAAATAGATGCACCCTTACTCTTTAGGTATGTTGCATCTTCATGATAACCTAATAAAAACAAAGTTAATTTGAAAAATCAATTTGCAACAAAATATTTTTACTTGAGTAGCTGCTTGTCTTTTCTATTGTTCGGTTATGTTATACATTTCGTCACCGTTTTAATAAAGAGGGAAATGAGTTGATTTAATTCAGTATAAAGGAGTTTGGACTTCCATCTTTTAAAGGTAGTTATGTATAGGGTTGCTGGTTGCCTCCTGCACGATTCTTTTAGGTGATAGACGTAAGAATTTATAGTCATCGATATATATATATAGGTACTAGATGGGCCCTTTCATAGAAAAAAATTGGGCGTCCGACCTGTGGAGCGCGCTCCACACCTGTATAAACCTATCTTGGTCGCCATAGCGCTGTCCCGCTTTGTAAAATACGCCCACATTCATTGTTTGACAGGGCCCGTCTATGTAAATTGAGGTCGTTGTTTGTAGTCCGTCAAACTTATTTAGCCCGCTATTTTACTTCTTATCTTACTAATTCTATTAAAAATGCGAAAGTGTATTTGTTTGTTGGTTTGTCCTTCAATCACGCTGCAACGGAGCAACGAATCGACGTGATCTTTGGCATGGGTAATGTTGAGGATCTGGAGAGTAACATAGGCTCACCCACGCGGACGAAGTCGCGGGCATCAGCTAGTTACAATATATTAATTATAGGTGTTAGAACATAGTTCTTTTTGGCACAGTAAAACGCGCGTACCTCGAAAAAATTTACATGACAAAAAGCGTTAAAAGCGTATCTCTCTCTTTAGTACAGATGGATAGAGCCGGAAAATAGCCGCGCGTCGTTTGCAAGAGAAACTCACAAAATTCGAATATTTGTATTTTATAGAATAGTAAGACCCCCGCCCCGTACGTAGCCAACGACACGACACGCTCTTGTATCAACAAATAGGGATGATGACAACTCAATCAAATCAGCAACTCTTTATCAAGCTTAAAAACCATGGAGGAAGGAATTACGACTGCCGTAAAAACGCACTTCTAGTAGGTACGGAAGTTGTATGAAATTCACAGTTTAAAAAAAAGGTGCGTTGAAATTCGTGCGTTGACGTCAGTCATAAAATTATTCATTTATCAACGCTCCTTTTTTTATCTATATTTTAAAATGGATAACAAACTTAAAACTAACCGAGGATGTGAATTTTAGATCTTTTTGAAGACCCTCTATTTAATAATCAGTTAGAAATAATTTATTTTTGATATAGGCATCATCCCTATTGACTCGAGTCATGCTAGCATGTCATGCAGCTAGGGTTGTCAACCCTAGCTATGAGCCATCGTAAAGTAAAATGATAAATAAGGGACAGTTCATTAAACGTTTACGATTTGACGGATACGAGCTACGAATACCAGATGAAGACGAATAGCATTTTGTTTTGCCTGAAGGCTTTGTACAAATTCCGACGGCAGTTGTATCTGACGGACAGATTTATTTTTATTTTTAGTTACTGTTTTGAGCTCACAATCGACACTGTAGATAATAAAGCTTCCTCCAAATGAAATTTTCAAAATATACCTATTTTTACAGAAACTGTACTATTATGTACCTACAGAAGGACACGTCCAGTAAAATTCTTACTAATATTATAAACGCGAAAGTGTATAATATGTATGGATGTATGGATGTATGGACGTTTGTTACTCTTTCACGCCAGAACGGCTGAACGGATCTGGAAGAAATTTGGCACAGAGATAGATTACCTATAGTCTGGAATAACACATAGGCTACTTTTTATCCCGAAAAATAAAAGAGTTCCCGCGGAAACAAAAAAACTCAATCCACGCGGACGAAGTCGCAAGCATCAACTAGTATAGAATAATATATATTATGTAGATTCACTAGATACATTGCAAAAATCAATGGTGAGCCCATTGGTATTTTGATATACCTGAACTAGGTATTAAGGGAATATATTAAAATAATTTCAATTTTCTCTAAGAAGCAATCGATTGAAAAATAATGGCTTCCCATCTCAGGGCATGTAATGGGCTGTCAGGAATAACAAATGATCGAAAGGGTTTGAGCATATAGATTGAGTCAAACAGAACGCGTGACGGCCAGCTGGTTCAACGCGAACCATGTCCATGTATGTGCTAAGCTATTTGCCGTTTTTTTCAGTTTGCGACAGGAAATATCAAGAAGACAATTTTAAAAATCTGAGCCAAGTGTAAAGTCAGACTTGTACCGAGAGGGTTTGATAGCTTGGAAAAAATTTTTTGAGACCGCAAAACTAAGCTTTATTGCCAATTTCTAAATAAACGACTGTGTGATTCGAACTGGCACACGAAGGGTTTCGTACCATAGTACAATAGTAAACACTAAGTACTTACTAATACAGTAATTTTTAAACACAAGTTTACTGTATGGGGACCCTATGCATACTAATATTTTAAATGCGAAAGTGTGTCTGTCTGTCTGCTACGCTTTAACAGCCCATGTTTTCAACCGATTTTGATGAAATTGGGTAAATATTTAGGATACATCCCGGGGAAGGACATAGGCCTTTTTGTTCCAGAAAATTAAGGATTTCCCGCGTACAGAGACTAAACCGACGGACGGACGGATGGGCGGATAGCGGAGGCTTAGCAATAGGGTCCCGTTGGCATCCTTTGGGCACGGACCCCTAAAAACGTGCTGGTTGAAAAAAAAGCCCTCTTATTGATATCCATAGGATCAGATAAAAACCTTAAAATTATGAGCCTCATTTCACCCGCTTTTCCAATAGTACCTACCTAAGTAATTATGATATTTTTAATTTTTCATTTGCAATAAGATTGGGCAAGTATTATTAAGTAGGTATCTCTAACGAAATCAAGTAGATACCATTCAAATTTACCTACCAATTAAATAATAATTGCTGAAACAAGCAAGCGTGATAGACAGACAAACGGACATAACTACACACCGTTTTTCTATTTTAATGCGGAACCCTAACAACTCGTAAAAGTAAATAAAATCCATAAGACAAAGCAAGACATAAGATAAGACAAGAGCAAATGAAATTAAGCATTCTTTTGTTTTAGAAATTAAATCACCGTTAATGGCGGCAGTAAAGTGAGAGATTTTTCTTTTTATTACATGCTTAGTGACCTTACATAAAAGAAAGGATAAAGGAAAGGAATAAATTCTTAATTTGTTTTGTTTTTTTAGGAATTCCGCAATTTCGTAGATATTAATTGACTAGACTACAGTTAAATCAACAACTCTATCAAAAGTCAAAAAATCATGCTTAGTATGAGAGCTTAGTATTAGTATTCTGATTTCTGCGAGCTTATGGACTTTACTGACTTGTGACGTCATCAAAATTAGACGCATTTTACTGTGATCTTTAGTTTAAAATGATTATTAAACTTAAAACTAACAGATGAAAGGAAATGAAAATTCACTTTATTGAACACTAAACAAGACATAAAACAGAATAACATGTCTACATACAATGAGTGAAGAAGCTGTACAATAAGCGGCCTTATCGCTAAGAAGCGATCTCTTCCAGGCAACCTAAAGAGGAAAATATAATAATAGAAATTATACAGGTGACGTGGATTTTACGTCTTTTGGAAGACTGTCTATAATATAATACCTAATCACAAAAAAATAATTTGACTTTATGCACCTCATCGAAACTAAATATGTAATTATTATGTACCTACTTAGGTAGGTAGGTACTAACATTCATTGAACTATGAAGACTATTAAATGCTATTCTGGCTAAAATTTGTATTCTATGAAGCTGTTAGCTGTTCAACTTAATGACACTGCCCATCAAGTTTGAACACTTTGAGTATAATCATAAAGATAGCTAGAATTACGTTTATGGTTGCCTATTGCAGTTGCAGAATAATTTTATGTTTGAAATTAGCAATCAAGAGCGAAGTAGGTCCAGGGTTCAAATCCAGGGTTCTTCGAAATAGAGTTCGAATGGCGCACCTCTAACTTTTCAGCTTAGTTCGTTGTAAAAGCAATCAAATAATAGATGCTTTAACCACCACCACCACTACCATTGACGTCCCACGGCACAGGCCTCCATTCTTATAGGAGAAAGGAAATTAGAGCTTAGACTCACCACGCTGCTCCAATGTGGGTTGGCGGATGCTATAACGGTGGAGGAAAATTTAATATCGTCAGGAAACCGTCAAGCTTTTAAGATATCTTCATTAATTTCTCAAAAGTGTCTCCAAAAGTTTCTCAAATATGCATTTCACCAGCGTGGTGAACTAAGATCTAAATCATTTTATAAGCAAGCGCGTTCCAACCCGGGCCTCAAAATATGTCTTTACAGTATGATTGTCGTCAAGTGCCAGCCTAATTTGCGTAAAAATAGCCTTTTATTGGTGCCTACCATTTGAAATGCCCCAGGATGACGGGGCTATAACAATAGATAGGTATATAGATTTATTGACACACAAACATAAAGATACACACAAACATCCTTACTAATATTATAAATGGGAAAGTGAGTTTGTTTGTATGTTTGTTCCGCTTTCACGCCGTAACTACTGAACGGATCTGGATGAAATTTGGCACAGAGATAGATTATAGTCTGGAATAACACATAGGCTACTTTTTATCCCGGAAAATTAAGGAGTTCCCGCGGGAAACGAAAAACCTCGATCCACGCGGACGAAGTCGCGGGCATCAGCTAGTAAAGATATAAAGTAAACAAGTACAGAAAACAAAGTGCGCAAGGGCGGTGTTATCACTAAAAGTGATCTCCTCTAGACAACCCATCCATAAGCGGGAAAGTGCAACAACTTATGATCACAAAATAGGTCTTACTCGTTTAACGGAAACATTCGGAACACGTTTCTAATGTTCACCCACTTAAGGCCTAAATAAAACATTCTCATTCTGGGAGGTAGCCCTAGTTTTGCCTGGTGGGAGGCTTCGGCCGTGGCTATAGTCACCAGTTACCACCCTACCGGCAAAGACGTGCCGCCAAGCGATTTAGCGTTCCGGTACGATGCAGTGTAGAAACCGAATAGGGGTATGGGTTTATTATAACTGCCATGCCCCTAACAGGTTAGCCCGCTACCATCCTAGACTGCATCATCACTTACCATCAGGTGAGATCGCAGTCAAGGGCTAACTTGTAGTGGCTAAAAAAAAATAAAAAAAAAACAAAGTATGCCTCGTTTTGCCTGAAGCCTTTGTCACTGCCGGAACATACGGAACACGTTTTCCAACGTCTCCTTCCCACTTGGCTAGTTTCATTTATTTGAAAGCAATATACAAAGCATTACGTAATGTGATTGTCCCACGTGGTGCGACCGCCTCCCCGCGGAGTGCATTAGGACCTCTCACGAAACGGTTGGCTGGCTCCATTGTTTTGTTTATACATTAAGGGTGCCTTTGAATGAAACACTCATAAGTAACCTCATCAAGGCACATAATGCTGTATACATCCATAATTCCATACTCATAAATTCGAAACTATCTGCCTTTCTTTCTGCTATCTGTATGACTATTACCGAACCGATTTGAAACTCAACGATAGCTTGCATCTCGGTGACTTTTTATCCTTTAAAACTAGAGTTTCTACTCTCTACCTACTACGGATTTTTTAATTCCAGGGCCAAGTCGCGGGTATTAACTAGCTATCTATAATCTATAGTAATCTACTTCAGACTTTTATATTGTAAACGCGAAAGTTTGTTTGTTTGTTGGTTTATTATTCAATTACGCTGCAACAGTGTACGGGATCGACGTGTTTTTGCAGGTGTAATATTAGTCAAGGACCTGCGAATGACATAGGCTTATTTTTATCCCGGAAAATCAAAACGTTCCCCCGAGATTTAAAAAACCCATAACGCTATTTTAATCTACTATGACGTCTCGAAATCGAAGTCGAGACATTATTTTATTTTGCTAAATGTGAGTATAACAAGATTGAGAATCAAAATAGTACCTACCTAGCAGTAGAGTTAAGTTACTGCTCAAAATACAAAATTTACGTTACAAAAATTAGCAATAAAAATTCAATTAAAATGTCTTACCTACTTAATAAAATTTAGATACAGTAAATAATTAATGTTATACTTATTAACTCACTAGCTGATGCCCGCGACTTCGTCCGCGTGGACTAAGTTTTTTCGATTCCCGCGGGAACTCATTAATTTTCCAGGATAAAAAGTAGCCTATATATGTATGTATGTATGTATATTCTTTATAGCTGATGCCCGCGACTTCATCCGCGTGGAATAAGTTTTTCAGTTAATTTTCCAGGATAAAATGTAGCCTATATTACTATCCCACGGTATAATCCCCCTATAATGGTGAAACACGTACTTCTTCATATTTTAACGAAAGCCCAAATGCTGTTTCATGGCTATAACTTGAGAAATTAAGGATTTTCATACAAACTCTCAACCCCTATTTCACCCCTTCGGGGGTGGAATTTTGAAAAACTGTGAAACACATATGTTTTCATTTTCAACCCGAAGCTCATATATCAAGTTTCATGGCTATAACTTGAGAAATTAAGGATTTTCATACAAACTCTCAACCCCTATTTCACCCCTTCGGGGGTGGAATTTTGAAAAACTGTGAAACACATATGTTTTCATTTTCAACCCGCAGCTCATATATCAAGTTTCATGGCTATAACTTGAGAAATTAAGGACTTTCATACAAACTTTCAACCCCTATTTCACCCCTTCGGGGGTAGAATTTCGGGATAAAAAGTATCCTATGTCCTACCTCGTAGTATGGGCTCAAATCGTGCCAAGTTTCGTTTGAATTCATTCAGTAGTTTCGGCGTGATGCGCGGCCAAGATACAGACAGACAGACAGACAGACAGACAGACAGACAGACAGACAGACAGACAGACAGACAAAAATGAAAAAAATTACAGATTTGGCTTCAGTATCGAATAATGAGTGCCCTCCAAAAAAAATTTTCAAAATATCTTCAATGTACAGAATTAGTCCTGTTACAGTTTTATTATAAGTATAGATATCTTACACCTAACTAAAAATTCATTAACATTATAATAATATCATCTCAATAAATAAATTGAAATAGCAAGACGCGAGCATTATCTAGTAAGATAATAAGAACTGCATTTTAATTAAATTCTCAAATAACCAACACTTTACACGTTGCACCGCTATATTGGAGCCGTAAAGCCAGAATCCAGATACAAAAAAAATAGTCAGCATAAGCGCTGAAACCGCAAGAAATAATTAATGCTATAACTCATATCTTACACCTAGCTAAAAGTACATTAACATTATAATATCATCTCAATAAATAAATAGAAATAGCAGGTCGCAAGCATTATCTAGTAAGTTAATGAAAAACTTACATTTTAATTAAATTTTCACATAGCACTTCACAAGTTGTACCTAACGCTATTAGAACCGTAAAGCCAGAATCCAGATACAAAAAAAAAATAGTCAGCATAAGTGCTGAAACCGCAAGAATCAATATCGGAAATTGATCTCGGCAAAAAACTGGAGTATCGGTTGCAATAATGGGTCGACGGGTATCGCCATCTGGTGAAAGCGACACCGCTCGCTTTTACAATTGTTATGTACCAGATAAAGAGTCTTTATTAAAATCTAGTCTCTATGTTATACAAGACTAGCTTTTACCTGCGGATTCACTCGTGTTAAGTTCGATTTTTGTAAAAATTACAAAAGGGAGGAACCCTTTGACGACCTCCCTGGCGCAGTGTTGAGCGCTGTTGTCTTAACGTGGGAGGTCCCGGGTTCGATTCCCGGCAGGGTCAATTTGAGAATTTATAATTTCTGAATTTTCTCTGGTCTGGTCTGGTGGGAGGCTTCGGCCGTGGCTAGTTACCACCCTACCGGCAAAGACGTACCGCCAAGCGATTTAGCGTTCCGGTACGATGCCGTGTAGAAACCGACTATAGGGGTTTGGGTTTAATATAACTGCCATACCGCTAACAGGTTAGCCCGGTTTAATATAACTGCCATACCGCTAACAGGTTAGCCCGCTACCATCTTTAGACTGCATCGTCACTTACCTACCATCAGGTGAGATCGCAGTCAAGGGTTAACTTGTAGTGAAATTAAAAAAAACCTTTTTCACTCCTTCAGGGGTAGAATTTTCAAATTTCCTTTCTTAGCGGATGCCTAGGTAGGCAATTGCTATCTTTGCCATAATTCATCCCGATCCATTTAGTGGTTTAAGCTGTGCGTTGATAGATCAGTCAGTCAGTCAGTCACCTTGTTCTTTTATTAAGGTATTTAGATGTTGCCCGCGACTTCGGAACTCTTTAATTTTCTGGGATAAAATGTAGCATAATATATGTGTTAATTCTGGGTACCTATTAATAAACTATCTCCATTCAAAATTTCAGCCAAATCCGTTCGCTCGTTGTGGCGTGAAGGAGTAACAAACATCCAAACTAACAAACATACGTTACACTTACAAACATTCAAACTTTAACATTTTCGTCCACGTCTTTCGTCGTCAAACGATATACGTCCACGGCTGGACAAAGGTCTCTTGTAGAAACACAGGCCACAGTCTTCAGCCGCCTGGATCCAGCGGATTCCTGCAACGCGCTTGATGTCGTCCCTCTACCTCGTGGGGTCTGCCATCGCTGCGCTCCCTAGTGGGGGGTCGGCATTCCAACACCTTGGGACCCCAACGTCAATCGGTTGTTCGAACTGTGTGCACCCCCAAATGTCATTTAAACTTGGCTACTGCTTTTGTATTTTTCCTTTGTTATTCTACAAAAAAGCTACCTAACGTTAATGTTTGTTTGTGCGAAATCTCACATAAAATATAGGTGCCATATAGGTGCATACTTGGCAGATTAGGTAAAGGCCGGTATCGCGTAGATATATTTTTACTAGATGATGCCCGCGACTTCGTCCGCGTGGCTGAGAGAACCACGAGAACCCCCTAATTTTCAGAGATAACGAGTAGGTATTCGGGTAAACCTTGTCCTTCGCCGGGATTACAGACACTTTCGCATTTATGATGTTAAATAGGGAAATCAACCCTACCACGCCACCATTGTTTTCATTCCAACTACTCAACAAAGGTCATGGCTCTTTAGGTCGACTGTGTCTAGTACCTACCCCATATTGTATCCCCAATAAATGACGGACCATTTCTCTTATCCCCAAACATATGAAATACGAAATAAAGCCTAGAACAAACAAAATGCGTGACGACAGAGCGGCGTATCGGCAAAAGCGCGGCACGTCGCACAAAACCCGCGCGTACGAATGTCCTAAGTAAAATAAAAGGAACTTTATGACCTGACCTATCGTGGTAAGTGCAGAGGAGGTGTCAACTCTTAAAGCCATAATGTTTCATTATTATTGACTTTCGTGTTTTAGAATTAGAATCCTTATTATAGGAACGTCAAGGTACGTGACATCAAACTGTCATTTTGAGTAATATTACCTAAGTATTGCTTTAAGCGTTGGCAGTATGGCCCCTGCTCGGAGGTACTGGGTTTGAATTAAGTAGGTTACAAGTTCTAAGAGCTATCTTGGAAAAAACGCTGCGCGTTCAGTTCAGTTCAGCCTTAAAGTATGCTAGTCAGTTCAACCAAGGCCTGTGTATTGTGCTAGAAAGTTTTGGGTAAACAAGGCCCTTAAATTCACGCCCCAGAACCAAGGAGCCGCAGGAATCAGGGTTAATGTGCGAATGGTACATAAAGCAAGCGGTACGTATGGTTTGTCAATTATCATATTATGCCTACTTGGAAATAGAGTTTAGGATCAGAATAATGATCAAGCGTTGACCGAGGGTGCACGCGCACTGGTGTGACATCGCGTCGTGGTATCTGATTAAATTGATGTTGAAAACCTTAATTAACACGTTAATATTGTACGTGTTCCACCCAGTCATCATGCAACCTACCATATAGGTAACCTTTCTTAATATCATGGTATTTAATGGCACAAGCTGTTCTACATGAAGTAAAAATTTATTTCATTCAAAGTAGAGTAGGTAAGCAATCTATGCAATTTTTAGGGAAGGTACGTACTACTTTTTGCAGTTAAAGTAGTGGACACTAAGATTTGTGTCTACGAATGTCTCAGTCACGTGTGGCCAGTCGCCACTGGCGACTGGCATGCAGTGTAGTATGAGTGTAACTTTGTAAGTTAATAATATGATTTTTATGAAAACATCTGAATACAGTTTTTGTTACGATCCGGTTGTTTGACTAAATTCCTGTATCTATAGATGAGATTCATGCCTTACTGACCGCTCCTAAAAATCAACCTGTATATTTATTAATATATAGATTTTCATAATGTTAGTCCGTCAAACCGTATTTAGGTATTATTCAATTTTCAGGTAGGCCCGGTGGCCAAAATTAAAACTCTTTATACCTGTTAAGATTTATTTAATTTTTTTTTTCATAACTAACTACTAGCGACGTTGTCACCGGGTCAAATAAGTTTGTGTGACTATACCTACCTAAAATTAGATTTGAATGTAAAAGAGTTCCGAAATTCTTTGATTCCCACAGTGCGAGAGTAACCGTAATTAATCTGGCCTACACAGTTTTAGTTTTACGACAAACGACTGAAAAATAGAGCACGAATAACGTGCAATTACTTTCCAAAAACACATTCTTAAATTTTAGAATTACCTACATGACGCCCGCAACTTCGTCCGCGTGGATGTAGGTTTTTAAAATCCCTCGGGAACTGTCTGATTTTAAAGGATAAAAAGTTATTAAGTTAGTAATTTTCTTAGTTTTTCCGGGATACTAGTAGACTATTAATTAAATGAGTTGAAAAGTAGCCCACGCGAGGGCAATACATAGTCTGAGGGGCCCTTTGGAGGAGGAAAATCCTCACGGTGGCAGCAGTAATTGGCATACATGAGGATTTTCTTCTTCCAAAGGAGGGAAAAAGGTACTTACCCACCAAATAAGCAGATTCCTTTTTCCTGTGGTACTTAGGTACTAGGTACCTACAATTTACCTACGTAAAAAAATTCGCACGTTAGTGGTTTTTCCATACTCTATCAGTTTTGTTCCAGTAAAGCAACTTATTTAAATAACAGACCACCACCTAACTCACTACTTTGATTGAAAATCATTGCTCACTCACACAAATATCAATCTCACATCAACAAAGTTAAAGTTCATTTTCCTCTGACTAGGAAAGACACGTAAATCTAGCTTCGATGCTTTAATTGTCGTGCTAGTAATTGTCTACAATTAGTCTTAACTGTGGCTTGAATGTGGTCAGTCTGATTCGAGATTATTAAAGTTAAACGAAATTTTCGTCTTCAGCATTTAAGTAGTTGCATTTGTACCCAAACGTCTTTATTTTATACTCAAGTTTCCGATGTTTCTCTAGTATCCAGTCTCCCTCGAGAGCTCCTGAGCACTCTCATACCTATAACCCGTTCACACAGGACAGGGTCAATTGCACCATCGATGGTTAATTTCACCACTGAAAACCAAGCAAAGTGAGTGGCACAAGTCTTCTTACATCCATTTTTTTTTAATTAATTCATTATAGGCTTACGCTTGACCACAATCACACCTGATGGGATGTGATGATGCTGTTTAAGATGGGACGCTTGCCTAGAAGATGCCTATTCATTCTTGATTTAAATTAAATAATTAAGATTAGGTTATATATACCTACTTGAGTCCAATTTTGGTACAAAATCAATGAAAACATCCCTGACTTTTGCAACCCAAAGTGGTTTTAGGTGGTCAAATTTAACATTAACCATACAATCGATGGTACAATAGGGATGATGACAACTCAATCAAATCAGCAACTCTTTATAAAACTAAAAAACGCACTTCTAGTATGGAAGTTGTAAGAAATTCACAGTTGTGACGTCATCAAATTTCAACGCCCTTTTTTCTTTAATCTATAATTTAAAATGGTTATCAAACATAAAACGTGAATTTTAGGTATATGGGAGACCCTTTATTCAATAATCAGTTAGAAATAATTTATTTTTGATGTAGGTATCATCCATAGATTGACCTGATAACTGATTCAATTCGAACGATCAACAGTTATTTGGCTAGTGACGTGCCTTTATTGCATGAATACAATTTCTTATTTTTCACTGATTCACTGTAACTGCGAAATCAAAGCAAATCTATAATTATTTAGCCAGCCTCGCCTAGTTTTTTCTTTTATCCAATTTTTAGTAGCTACGAGATCATAAACTATTTATTATACAAGTTATAAAGCAAACTTGTTACGACTGCACAAGCATTCCACTCGGAAAATGCCGGTTAGTGCAACTAGATTAACTATAAAATGCAGCTGACGCAAACTAAACGCTCACAATATCTACCGCGCTATGTTGCAACCACAGAACACTTAATAAGAGGTTAGAAAGGCCCTAGTGCAAATTTTGTACGGAAACCGCTGTCGCCGTTTTGATCCCACCATTCTTCACTACTACTAATCTAAACGAATACACACGAGAGTTGCCATGTGTGCGTGAGGCAGAAAAAAGCGCTGCGATTGGCGAAGCTACGCACACTAGTGAAACTTTAAACTTGCGCGTGTTGTCGTGTAAAACAGCAACATACGCTAGGGATTGACTAAAATATTTTTTATCGATGTTTATTTTTCGTACGGTCGACAGCATGTCAATATTCATATTGTTAACTTAAGTTGGACTCTATGTCTTTAGATTTTACTACTTTTAACCAACTTCAAAAAACCGGCCAAGTGCGAGTCGGACTCGCGCACCGAGGGTTCCGTACAAACATGTAGTAAGTTTTAAATTATTAAAAAAAAACTACTTACTAGATCTCGTTCAAACCAATTTTCGGTGGAAGTTTGCATGGTAATGTACATCATATATTTTTTTTAGTTTTATTATTCTCTTATTTTAGAAGTTACGGGGGGGGGGACCAACATTTTACCACTTTGGAAGTGTCTCTCGCGCAAACTATTCAGTTTAGAAAAAAATGATATTAGAAACCTCAATATCATTTTTGAAGACCTATCCATAGATACCCCACACGTATGGGTTTGATGAAAAAAAAATTTTTGAGTTTCAGTTCTAAGTATGGGGACCCCCAAAATTTATTGTTTTTTTTCTATTTTTGTGTAAAAATCTTAATGCGGTTCACAGAATACATCTACTTACCAAGTTTCAACAGTATAGTTCTTATAGTTTCGGAAAAAAGTGGCTGTGACATACGGACGGACAGACAGACAGACAGACAGACAGACATGACGAATCTATAAGGGTTCCGTTTTTGCCAAATTTGGCTACGGAACCCTAAAAAGGGAGGAGGTTCTCAATTCGACTGTATGTTTTTTTTTTGTATGTTTGTTACGTGATTTCTCCGCCAATTATGAACCGATTTTGATAATTCTTTTTTTGTTTGGTAGGTCATACTTCAGAGGTAGTCCCATTTTAATTTGGTGAAGATCTGATAAATATCTCCGGAGATGGAGAACGGAACTCCTCAATGGATAAGAATAAATTGCTCGCGATCAGTGTGATAGTTTTGTAAACAGTATGTTTTAACCATGCATAGCATATCTCGTTCTGGTAAAAAGAAACAAATAAACTATTTATCGATACGGTGGAAAAATGCTACCGGCCTATCGACAAGCTACTCTTATTGGGTAATACCAGGTAACAAGTGCAGTTGATCGTTCATACGCACTACGCTTTACATTGCCGCTCGCGTACATGACTGTTGGAGCGCGTTGTTCGCAAAGGTATAAAACCAGCGATGTACATACAAATTTGCGATCCAGTCACACTAGTGAAGGAAAACATAATGTCTTTAGTATTTTCAATTAAATCATTTAAAATCAAGGTTTAATGTACTTACCGATGAAAAGATATCTTGCCAGACATTTTGGCTTCTAGCTCTGCAGGTTATTACCGCGCAAGAAGGCATTTTATACACTTTTTTGTGCGTAAAACTTCCCAAGACAGCCCGCGGCCGACTGAGGTGTGTTTTTGGTACGTTTGAACCATATATGAGCGTTCGGTCAACGTAGTGGCGCGCGTGACCCGCCCACATCGCCTTTCTAACCTCTTATTAAGTGTTCTGTGGTTGCAACTATCAGGAATAAAATAAAGTGACGCTTAGCTTTATAGCGGATATATACCTACCTATTTCCTTTTTTTTTTGAAGTGAGAATCTCTTTAGCCGCGTTGAGCACTTTTTGGTAGGGGGTAAACTTGTGGATTCACGTCACCGTCACCGACATGCTCGCGAACAGCGACATGCTCGCGTCATTACGAAGACAAAAGGTCTTAAATATAAATACCTATACTACATTCGTAATTAAGGTTTATGTTTTAATTTTTTTTATTATTAGGTATTATCTTTGTTAATTTTTATTTTTATTTTTATTCAAAACATTTTAAAAAATATATTTTAAATATTCGTTTTCACTTCTATCGGCATGACTGCCAATATTTTTATTTTTCATTTTGTACCAAAAAGTTATAAAATATACAGTAGGAAAACAGAAACATACTAAGTAGACTTTTCATTTCTGAGGACATCCATACTAATATTATAAAATATGCGAAAGTGTGTATGTCTGCTACGCTTTAACGGCCCATCTTCTCAACCGATTTCGATGTTTGAATAGTGATAGGTTGCATCCCGGGGAAGGAAATAGGCTAGGTAAGTACATTTTATCCTACAAAATTAGGGAGTTTCGGGAATTTAAAAAACCCAAATTATTGCAATTTCGCGGCATCATCTAGTTAGTAGATATATACCTAGTAGTAGATAATATTTTAAAAATGAATACTTACTTATTAAAATCTTTATTTGCTAAGAAAATCTAAGAAAAATGGCGCGCAATTAAATACCTATATCTATATTATTTTCTTAAAAATAATATAAGAATAATGCGTAGCAAAATATTTTATTAAAATCTTTAAAAGGATGCACTTCAATGGCATGAATTCTATATCTATCATTAGGCTCTGCTCTTTCCGCACTGCATCTGATCCGAATCCGAGAATTCTCGGTCCGAAGTACCTAGCCGTATACAAAGTACTATTCCCTATTCTGTGGTACTATTTGTCATGAAGGGTTGCGCACTAGATCCGAAGTTTCGTTTTCCGAATCCGAATCCGAAAATTCGGATCTAGACCGCACTAATTACTACTAGACTTTAGACGTACTAATTGACGTGCGCTGTCGGGCGAACTGAGCGACGTCGCCCGACATCTCTAGTCTAGCGACACGTGTCGTGGGATATTCGTCCCCTAGTTTGAATAGGTAGGTACGAGGCTAAAACTCTGTCATGTTGGTGGGGGTACACACACAGGGAGACGATGCAAGCGATCTCCAAGTTGCCCAAATGTTCTTGCTCATATCCCACCAACATAGGAGAAGACGTCTGAAGTCATAATGTAAGGTGCTAACGGCTTTGTTAAGCACGTTTAGATGTTTAAGAAAATAAAAGAAAAAAAAACAACTCAAAACTAAATTATTTTATTCAGCGCCTAGGTGGAGCGCTGCTCGCACCAAAATCCACATGAAACATTCTGAACGCACAGTACTCCAACAACATAAGCAATAGCGGATACATCACTTTCTTGGGCGCTTGTGGAGTGCAAAAGTACGCTAGCACCCCAGCACCGGCTGTGTACCACCCCCAAACTCTGTCGTGTTGGTGGGAGTACACACACAGGGAAACGATGTTGCAAGCGACCACCAAGTTGCCTAAATGTTGGTGCTCGTGTCCCGCCAATGACATCGCAAACGGGATCAGACCAGAGACAAGATGTAGAGTGCTCACGCCTTTGTCGCTCCGGTATAGATCCGCCATTAGACAAGGCAACGCTAGATATCTCGTCGCGTTAGTACTAATCGCGTAGGCTGCCTTGAAATCAGTGTTGAATTTTCCACCTGCAATACAAAATAAACGAAAAGTTATTTATGAGCATTCCAGAGCTACATCGGTTGTCCACAATCTCTAATAAGCTCAATTAAATTGGCTATTTATAAGAAAAACAGTGCCACAGTGGTCTCTCTTTCGCACTTACTGCTTATGAAAAAGGATAGGACTGTTTTTAAACTTGCCAATTTCGTTTAGAGATTGCGTGTGGATCGATATACCTACTACTTATTTTTTAATTAGTACCTGCCTAATTGGGAATTGGGATCTACTATTTATCAAGCACATAGTAAACGTAGCCCTTTATTTATGTACCTACCTAATACTATTTAAATAGCTTTAGCTTATGTCGGCAATCTAGGTTTTACGAAAATAAACCCGTTGCCTGGTATCTGCGTAGCAGGCGATTATTTCAAACTCAAAACTCAAATTATTGATGTTGGGCTATTTTCGGGGGTTGAAGATAAGAATTACAATCACTAAATTAAATGGAATACTTTTCGATGCGCGTGTACGCCACCATTGTGCCACTTTGGCCTAGTGGTGAAAGAGTGAAAAAGTAGGTATTTTTATTATTTTACTAGCTGATGCCCGCGACTTCGTCCGCGTGGTTTAAGTTTTTTTGATTCCCTCGGGAACTCCTTAATTTTCCGGGATAAAATGACTATGTCACTCTCCAAGTCCTCAGCTATACCCATGCCAAAAATCACGTCGATCCGTTGCTCCGTTGCGGCGTGATTGAAGGACAAACCAAAAAACCAACAAACAAACACACTTTCGCATTCATAATATTAGTATGATGTAGGTACAACTTACATTATTCGAACCCACTATCCAACATTCCGGCATGGAGCTAAAATTTTTCTACGTCAACCATACGAGCATTCCGGATTATAGATCTACTTATGCTACCGTTATTTTAATAACGAAATTTCCAAGTTTAGTGATTTTACGTTTAATATTTTTGAAACTCGGTACGAGTATGAACGCTTAAGTGGTTAGCACTTAACTTTTTCTAATATTTAGTTGCAAGTCTTACTTTGATAGTGCAAGAACCCCAGGATTCCGTGTATGAAGAAGTTGCCGTGCATGCCCGGATGTGTGAAACTCTTGACATGCGTTCGGGCCAGCCCATCACCGGCCACACAGCACAGCACGACATGTGCGATAGAGGCGTTAAGGTCATCATCGCCCATCAAATAAATTTTTAACTAAAAACACTACTACAAATTAAAACATTTCAAAAATTACATTAATCTCTTGCATTGACTCATAATATGTCAAATTAAAAATAAAAGATCAGAAGCAAAGAGGTGTAACCAACGAATTTACTTAATATTTTATTTGACGATGATAAACAACCTTTTTCCATAATTTTTTACCCATCATTCCTCATTCATTTAATAGGAATACCAAAATCGAGCTCAGATTAAGCAGCTGTACCCGTATATTCAATGTACTCTGTGCAGCTGTGTAATGTAATGTGTTTTTTCATTACTCATACACGGAAAGTAGGTTTGAAGTTGCCTGAGAAGCGGGTTGAAAGTAATACTTTTCAGCCCTAGGGAGAATCGTTTTCAACTGAATTTTTATTGGAGTTCAAATGAAACACGACTTTTTTTTTATTTTTTTTTATTCATTAAGTAAAGACAACTGATTCATAGACTTTTTATTTTGACTTTCCTTATATTCGTAATGAAAAGCACAGTGTTTACCTCGAGATGAAAGACTTATTAAGTCCCTCGAACTATAGGCCCCCTCGCTACGCTCGGGCGCCAAACCCCGTCTCGGGTCTAAATAAGTTACTTTCATCCCTAGGGTAACAATGTACTATAGAGCATTCAAACCCGTGATTCAAAGTTCAAATAACCTTTTTACAATTAACAAATCATCAGTGTTAATAATGAAAATAACCGGGTAATGTTTAGAAATGCGATGATGTTGTTGTAACTTCTATATTTCTAAAGATTTTACCCAGTTTCAGGAAAGAACTTGTGATTTTTTTATGACTGGTCACACTGATCCTATTTTCTACTCTAGGTTATACAATATACAGCAATAGTGATGAGGGAGGCATAAGTTGGTTTTATTATTTATTCGATACCGATAGTTTCATTCTTTTGTTATATACAATAATATTGTATACAAAAGTTTAGAGCTCAGCTCATCAACCTATGTTTCAAAATGCTTCACGGTGACACAATTATGTAGTTATTAATGTTTCGGCTTTTGTTATTCTAATTTATTTTATTTTTAATAAAATCTATGTAGTTTAATCTATTCATGATAAAGTGTACAAGAACTACACCCAAGATGAACTTTCTCCTTTCCATGTGATAACGATTAGGTATATATTCTACCCAGTCCTTGTTCTAGTTCATAGCCACAGTTCATAGCTAGTTTGTCTCAGTAGTTTGGTCACTTCACTGGTTTTTCCATAGAGTATAGACAGCATTATTATCCTGTTACTTGTCTCTGAGTCTCTGGTCTGACAGCATTAGCCACAGTCCACAGACACGCCACAGAGTACATTAAATATCTGGTCGGTGTACTGCAGACTGCAGTATCCAACCATCAAAAAAGGCTTCCATTTTGCTGATAAATGCGCAAGAATTTACAAAAATTAAAGACAAAATTGTGGTGTAATACGTGATTATTTGGTAAATTCGTGAGAAACGCAGTAAATAGTTAAGGATGGCAGCCAGCGACGCCGGGACGGATGAGTCATTGTACCCGATTGCGGTTCTCATCGACGAGCTAAAGAATGAGGATGTTCAGCTAAGGTTGATTTCCATCAAGAAGTTATCGACTATTGCACTGGCTTTAGGCGTCGAGAGGACCCGGTCGGAGCTAATTCCCTTCTTGACGGAAACTATTTACGATGAAGATGAGGTGTTGCTTGCACTCGCTGAACAACTTGGTAAGAGCCTTTGGGATTATTTTTCCTGGACGAATCTCGATGGCGAAATTTGTCCGCGATTTGATCGCAAAATACGGAACTTAAAATATTATATTTATCTAGTAATAGATTATATACGAACTTCGTTTTGAACAGAGTATCAATTGTATGTGAGATAAAAAATGCTCCTTTAGCAATTTGCTAAAAATAAGCCTAGCCTGTGGTCAATTTTAACGCTCAATCTATACTAAGTATATTTAGGCCATTGGGTTTAGTCATTCCAATAAGAGAATGCTTCATTTTGACAATGATAATTTGGCTGTATGCACTAAATTGATGGGTCTATTTTAGGATATTAATATGATGGGATGGATATGGGTTGAAGTGGTATCTTGCAGGTCATTCACTCATTGTGAAAATAGCACTGCTTTTAGACTTATCATCAAGTATGTGTACATGTATGTGTACAACAAGTGACCCTATTGCCAGGGAATTTATGATATTCCTGAGACTATGGGTATTGGACAAAAGCATGTGTTAGCCGAACAGAAATGATTGATGTACACTAACAATCGTGTTTAAATATACATATAGTAGTAGTAATATTAATAGAGCCCCAGGACACAGACTTGACTTTACTTTCTATCAGAATGTCTAAGAGTTTTCATGAAATTTGGAAAACCCTACATCTACTAAGACAAATTAAGTATATTTAATGTACTATTTGGACAATATTTGGTACTAGTGGCTAAAACTCTCATTAGATTTTTAGAAACCAAATCTATTACAGAAGAATCTCACTAATCTGGCACTATTAAAAACCAGAGGGTGCCCAATTTTGAAATATTCAGATTATTGGATTATATAGAAAAATTCATCATAAATAAAATATAGAAAAAAATTAAATATAGAATTTCATAAAGAGAATATGATATACATAATATGTATTTGTATTAATGTTCTAAACGTCTTTTTTATAACTGTAACTGTAGATGAGTGAGATTCTACTGTAATTGAGATGTTCTATGTATTATAATTAAATTGTAATTTTTGTCAATAATTACACATTTTTAAACCTTACAGGCAACTTTATTAACCTTGTGGGTGGTGGAGAATACGCACACTGCCTGCTCCCACCCCTGGAATCCCTGGCTACAGTTGAAGAGACAGTAGTAAGAGACAAGGCTGTTGCATCCCTCAGGGCAGTGGCCGCTCATCATTCCCCACAAGCTTTGGAGCAGCATTTTGTACCGTTGGTGCAGCGCTTGGCTGGAGGTGACTGGTTTACTTCAAGGGCATCTGCATGTGGGCTATTCAGGTTGGTATTTAATACTTACATGTGTCTTGGTTTATCTATACTTATACTTATTATCAAATAAATATTATAAATGTGAAAGTTTGGATGGATGTATGGATGGATGTATGGATGTTTGTTACTCAATCACGCTCGAACGGCTGAACGGATCTGGATGAAATTTGGCACAGAGATTATAGTCTGGAATAACACATAGGCTACTTTTTATCCCGGAAAACTAAGGAGTTCCCGCGGGAACCAAAAAACCTTTATCCACGCAGACGAAGTCGCGGGCATCAGCTAGTAATATTATAAATGCGAAAGTTTGGATGGATGGATGGATGTTTGTTACTCAATCACCCCAGAAGGACTGAACGGATCTGGATGAAATTTGGCACAGAGATAGATTATAGTCTGGAATTACACACACATAGGCTACATTTTATTCCAGATATCTGTGCAAAAACTGCTTCTAAGAAATGGCTTTCTTTTCTGTTCTACTTCCCACTTGTTCTTTTCCATAGCCTAGCAGTTTACTTAACACTGACTTGCACAACACTGCCTAAACTGATTTATTTTTAGTTTAGTTTATTTTTGATAAGTTTATTCCAAGTCCTGTCTGTTATATGTAACAGACAGGACTTGGAATAAACTTATACGAAACGCATAGAAAATTTAAATTAAACTCATTTAGGGATGCTATTTTTATATTTGTTATTTGTACTCTATCTGCAATCAGTTTAGATTAGCTATAAGCAGATGCTTTGGGTTTAATTTAAATAGTGCAAGTGGGCTTAAAATGGTGATAATTGACCAAGTTGTGTTAATAGGTACTATAGTAATAATGATTATTAATTTTGCGTTGTAATTGTGTGTGTGTATCAAACATATAAAATTAAAGCACAGTTTTTCACTGCTTGTGCAGCAAAAGAGCATGTTCCCTGACAAAGTAGGTCATATCAAGGGGTCATGTCAAGGAGATCCACTAGCACTGATTTTGTTTTCAGCGTATGCTACCCGCGAGTATCGGCGCCAGTAAAAGCGGAATTGCGCGAACACTTCCGCTCACTGTGCCAAGACGACACACCGATGGTGCGACGCGCGGCCGCCTTCAAACTGGGTGAATTTGCTCGCGTCGTCGAAGTGGAGTACGTCAAGAGCGATCTCATACCCATGTTTGTTAACTTGGCACAGGTAAACTGTTTTTTTTTTAAATTATTAATTGACGATGCTGTCTAAGGTCGGCGATACAGGGACAAAATATTCGCTCGAACATAATTCTTACCGCACCATTTGAAATTTGAATGAATGAATATACTGTTATAGAGAAAGAGAAATTCTTTCACATTACACAGTACAAGTAATAAAATAATTGACCTATTTTATTCCAGGATGAGCAAGACTCGGTCCGTCTTTTAGCGGCGGAGGCATGTGCCGCGGTGGCAGCCCTGTTGCCCCCTGAGGATATGGAGCAGCTCGTGATGCCGACCGTCCGCGCCCGAGCCGGAGACAACTCCTGGCGAGTGCGCTACATGGTCGCTGACAAGTGAGTGCAATATTCTATTACTACTTTTGACGACCTCCCTGGCGCAGTGTTGAGCGCCCGGTAGGGTCAATTTGGGAATTACAATTTCTGAATTTTCTCTGGTCTGGCCTGTGGTGGGCTTCGACCGTGGCTAGTTACCACCCGACAGGCAAAAACGTGCCGACAAGCGATCTAGCGTTCCGTGTAGAAACCGACTAAGAGTATGGGTTTAATGTAACTGCCATACCCCTAACAGGTTATCCCGCTACAATGTTAGACTGCATCATCACTTAACATCAGGTGAATCAGGTGAGATTGCAGTCAAGGTCTAACTTGTAGTGGATAAAAAAAAATGTGCCGTGATAGCATGAGGTTACGGAGTCTATTGTAGGATTTTGAGGAGGTAATGGAGCTCTATTGTAGGATTTTGCCAAAATCCTGCCTGCCAGTTGCTTGCAGTTAATGGCATGAAAAGATTTTGACCTACAAATGAAATTGAAAATACCACCACTCGACCAGCATGGTGGATGGTCAAACTCTCATTCTGAGAGGTCACTAATGCTAAGTGTGCGTCAATGAGTTGAAATAATATGATGACATGATAATTTGCTTCATTTCAGATTTGTTGAGCTGCAACAAGCTGTGGGTCCTGAGCTAGCTCGTTCCGATCTCGCGCAGATCTTCCAAGCACTGCTAAAGGACACTGAAGCAGAGGTGCGTGCCGCTGCCGCTGGAAAGGTGAGTTCACAAAACCAACACTTTAAACACTTAGCCCGCCAACCGGCATTGGAGCAGCGTGGTGGGTCTAAGCTCTAATTCCCTCTCTCCTATGAGAGTGGAGGCCTGTGCCCAGCAGTGGGACGTTAATGGGCTGTAGTGGTGGTGGTGGTGGACTTTAAACAACTAAATTATTAATCAATGTGTCAAACAATATAATATTATCATACTTAATATTATAAATGCGAAAGTTTGGATGGATGTATGGATGTATGGATGGATGTTTGTTACTCAATCACACCCCAACGGCTCAACGAATCTGGATGAAATTTGGCACAGAGATAGACTATAGTCTGGAATAACACATAGGCTACTTAGTAGGCTAATTAAGGAGTTCCCGCGGGAACCGAAAAACCTCGATCCACGCGGACGAAGTCGCGGGCATCAGCTAGTGTTCAACTTTGAGGGCATCAAAGTGGCTTTTAGGGTTTTATTCTTTAACTGATTATCTGAATTAAAAATGACTGCTAATTTTAGTATTAGCCGCCGTTTTATATTTAAATAATGTCCTACTAGCTGATACCCTCGGCTCCGTACGCGTGGATTAAGGTTTTTTGGTTCCCGCGGGAACTCCTTAATTAGCCTACTAAGTAGCCTATGTGCTATTCCTATAATCTATCTCTGTGCCAAATTTCATGCAGATACGTTCAGCCATTCTGATTGAGTGATTCAGTAACAAACATCCATACATCCATCCAAACTTTCGCATTTATAATATTGTTTTATGTCCTATAATTTTGTACCATGAAAGAATCCACAGATTTAATTTAAAAATAATATTTGTTTTCATGTACCTATGAGCAAAAATAAACATTAACCAATGCATTACTTTGTTTACAGGTGAAAGACTTCTGCATGAACCTGGACAAAGCGCACCAAGAGCACATAATCATGAACATGATTCTACCCCAAATCAAGGATCTGGTGTGCGACCCCAACCAACACGTCAAATCTGCTCTTGCCTCCGTCATTATGGGACTCAGCCCCATCGTGGGAAGACAGAACACAATCGAACACCTACTGCCACTGTTTCTGACACAACTCAAAGACGAATGCCCCGAAGTCCGCCTCAACATAATCTCTAACCTTGAATGTGTGAACGAAGTGATCGGAATCCAACAATTAGTACAATCCCTCCTCCCAGCTATAGTGGAGTTAGCTGAAGACACAAAATGGCGCGTACGCCTTGCCATAATCGAACACATGCCATTACTAGCCGGCCAATTGGGACAGGAATTCTTCGACGAAAAACTGACAGGGCTATGCATGTCTTGGTTGATCGACCATGTATATGCCATCCGTGAAGCGGCTACGTTGAATTTGAAGAAGCTTGTCGAACAGTATGGGGCGTCATGGGCCGAAACAAATGTGATACCCAAAGTATTAGCCATGTCTCGTGAACAAAATTACTTACACCGAATGACTTACTTATTCTGCATTAACGTCTTATCCGAAGTGTGTGGAAAGGATATAACTACCAGAGTGCTTTTGCCAACAGTTCTATCTATGGCAGACGATAATGTTGCCAACGTACGATTCAATGTTGCCAAGACCCTACAGAAGATGGCACCGTACCTCGACCCGGCCGTAATCCAACCACAAGTCAAACCCGTTTTGGAAAAATTAAACGTAGATCCAGATGTTGACGTCAAATATTTCGCTTCGGAAGCCATCGCTGGAATTGCCGGTTAATTTTATTATATTATAGTTGTTGTATCTTGTACTGTCTAGTTTGTATTTATATCGGAAATTCAGAGATTTTAAAGTCCCCAACACCATCGAGCGGTAAACTTTCATTCCAGTGTAAAACAATAGAGGATCACGTCGAGCGGCATTTAAATCGCACTAAAAAAATATTGTAAACGAGTTTAATAAACGTAATATTAAAAGTAATTTTGTTTTATTTTATCACTAGATACCTGCGACTTCGTCTGCGTATTTCAATTCCCGCGGGAACTCTTTAATTTTCCAGGATAAAAAGTAGCCTATGTCCTTCCCCGGGATACAATCTACCCCTGTACCAAATTTCATCAAAATCGGTTGAACGGATGGGCCGTGAAAGCGTAGCAGACAGACACACTTTCGCATTATATTGTAGTATATGGAATAAGCATTTCGCAGTATATGGAATATGGATTAATGGCATCCATACTTCTAATCTATACTATATTTTGATGACCTCCGTGGCGCAGTGTGTAGCGCTGTTGTCCTAACGTGTGGAGGTCCCGGGTTCGATCCCCGGCAGGGTCAATTTGGTAATTTATAATTTCTGAATTTTCCCTGATCTGGCCTGGTGGGAGGCTTCGGCCGTGGCTAGTTACCACTCTACCGGCAAAGCCGTGCCGCTAAGCGATTTAGCGTTCCGGTACGATGCCGTGTAGAAACCGAATAGGGGTAGGATGGGTTTAATATAACTGCCATTCCCCTAACAGGTTAGCCCGCTACCATCTTAGACTGCATCATCACTTACCATCAGGTGAGATCGCAGTCAAGGGCTAACTTATAGTGATTAAAAATGAAAAAAATCACCATTATATTATTCTTATAAATGCGAAAGTTTGGATGGATGGATGTTGGTTACTCAATCACGGCAGAACGGATCCTAGATGAAATTTGGCACAGAGATAGATTATAGTCTGGAATAACAGATAGGCTACTTTTTATCCAGGAAAATTAGTTTCCCCGGGGAAACAAAAAAGATCCACGCGGACGAATTCGCGGGCATAACTTACTTTAAAAGAAGTACCAATAGGGATAATGACAACTCAATCAAATCAGCAACTCCCAAAAACCATAGAGATATAATATAAACGCACTTCGTATTGAAGTTGTATGAAATTCAGTTGTGACGTCATAAAATTTCAACGCACTTTTTTTTCTTTAAACTATATTTTAAAATGGACTAACTTAAAACTAACCGAGGATGTAAATTTTAGGTCTTTTGGAAGATTTAATAATCAGTAAGAAATAATTTATTTTGACGTGACAACGTCTTATAAATTGGTTTGCCGGGTGACACTTCAAGAAACTGCGTTACGCTCCGCTCACGTTATGCGCTCACAATGAGAGCGAGAGGCACGCGTCCCTTCCACTCGGGCATGGTTAGCCCGCCTAAGAGCGAGAGAGACAGACATAAAAAGTGAAAGGCACGCGTCCCTTCCACTCGAGCACAGTTAGCCCGCCTAAGAGCGAGAGAGACAGAGCGAGAGAGAGAGAGTGAGAGAGATTTCATCCTTCTTCCTACTATACGAATGAATATTCACATTAAAATTATTTTACCACTCAAAGTCGTTGTCACGTAAAACTTTCGCCCGTATACCGACTTTACAGGCAACCAATTTTTTTTTGATATAGGCATCATCCCTATAATGTACCTAATAGAAATAATTACCATTCCAGCCTCCAGGCTATACTAGAAATTCGCCCAAACTATATCTGTTTTCGTTCAAGTATCTTTCCTCCTGCTTACGTTCGATCCTTGTGCGACTGCGGATGTCAAGACCTAGCGCAGCAACTTTAAAGGTCCCAGGTTCGATTTCGGCTTGAAAAAGATTTCAGACCACTTTGCGACAGGCTTCCATTATTTCGTAGTTGCCTACCATATCTATCAGTGATATTGTTTCTTAAATAATATGAATAAGTATGTTTCTCGACAAATAAATCAATAGTTTAAACTTCTATATTTTTATTTCCATAAAACAACAATGTCCTAATTCACTTTACTCATCGAATACAGAATTTCAAGTTATCGAGTGAAAGAGGAATCAATTTGGAATGTAACACGTTGTTACGGGGCTATTGCATTATTTATTTGCTATTTACATAAATAAAATCTGACACAAATTGTTACAAATCCAAGAATATCACACATGGATGCATATTACAATACATTTTGTATTTTCCTGTTTTTAAAATATATCTCCATTGAACACGCTATCAACAATTTGTGCACAAAAACAACTCACAATAATTAATTATTATGTGTAATAAATTAGTGTCCAAAGCAAAATAATTATTTAAAATACATTGCAATTTGTCCAGCAAAAACTACTATTATAGAAGAAAATATATACACATGGCAACATTTCTTATTCCAATGTTTTTTTTTTCAATAATTATTATTAGCAACACGATTGTTATAATTTTGTAACTTGATTGTAATACATGTAATACACATTATTATAAACTATTAACAACTTACTAGTAAACAGTAAATATAATATCTTACAAAATATCGCGGTCCGACATACTAACCTTATGAGGGAATAAATAATAATAGACATTACAAATAGAGTCGTTGTATACAAAGAGCGAATTTTCCCGTCTGGGTTGCCATACACAAAAATGCGGCAGCAACATTATACTCAAAATATATTTTATGGAGACTACGAGTATTTGTTTCAGACAATTGCTTTTGAAGAAAACGCATCCAGAGTAAGAATATGAAGGACTTTCCGCCATATTGTGACGTCATAGCTGGATTTTATTTTGCATTAAAAATAAAAAATTGTTAAATTTTCCATGCAAATAGTAAATATCAAGTGACAGTCGACAGTAACGGTCATTGGCCGTCCTATTCTTAGTAGCTTCAACGTGTTATAAAGATCGAAATCATTTCTTACGCGATTTACAGGGGGTGACAATTATTCACAATGCATTAAACATAGAATTAAAATCATAATATAAGCAACGATTTTTTTTGCTTCTGTTACCGAAGATTTTTTTTTAATGGACAGGTCGCAATCGCTTTGCACCCGAGTTGTCACGAATATGCTTTTATGACCAATGATAAATATCATCATTATTATAAAGCTCATTAATGTGTGATAAATAGCTATATAGAGGTTAGAATGTCGGTCCGTGTGTAGGGATAGATGTCTAGTGGCGCGAGTCCCTGGGATAGAATTCCGCGAGGACCGAGGCCGGGATACGCTTCAGCATCTCCTTAGGGAAGATACGCAGTAGCTGCCAGCCGATGTCCAGGGACTCGAAAACAGTGCGGTTCTCGTAGTTGCTCTGTGGGAAGTAATCATAAATTTAGTATGTATAATTGAAAATTAATTTCCAAGGATTGGCAGAGACTCCTCGCATAAGATCGCGCGTGGCTTTCTCTAGACTCTTCAAGATGTAAATCATTAGATGATCAGACTAATATTCTGTTAGTTTTTTTTTTAAATGCGTTCATTTACCCTCATTTACTAATCAATAATATATAATATTGTATAATCGTTCGTAAGTCTAAAACTCCAGTCGTGCGTCGGACATGACACACACAATTTTTTTTTGCTTTTACTTGTGCAAATTCATTTTAAGATGGTTTTGGTTACTTTCTGTTGGATATTGTTCAATTTGTAAAGTACTGAGGTTATTGGAAGGAAACACTCATCTATGAGGAATCAGGACTGCGATGCAACAGGGAGACTGAGATGGCGAAGAATAATTAAAACTTAGTGTTGATAAAAACTAACCTGTGTGATGAAGTTCTTCTCAAACTTGCCGAGGAACTCAAGGTACAGCAGGTCATCAGGCGTCAGCGCCTCTTCACCCACCACAGCCTTCATCGCCTGCACGTCTTTACCGATAGCGTAGCACGCGTACTGTGGAGATATGAGGTAGCATTAATGACTAATACTTATAAAACAGTTTAAATGCCTTGTTGGTTTAGTGTGTCAGTAATAACCGTAATTTTAATGGTGTTAGTGGACCCGACAAGTGGTAACGTATACCGATCTTGCTACCAACCATCGGTAGAGTGGTATCGGTAAAGTTATAATCTAATCGTAGTCTAATCGTAGTTATCAGCCGCCGTAGCCGAAATTCGATCGGACGAACATTATAAAACAAAGTCCCTCGCCATGTTTGTCTACCAGTCTTCTTTCTGTTCGCCGTATATACAAGCGATCCTTGGGGTCATTCCCTCATGGGACAGAGAAAGCAGCACATTACTGATGGGGAGATCTTAATACCCCCACATTATTGGTCCTTCGAACCGGATACGATCTTCTATCACCTGACAAACAACTCACCAGCTGGTTAGAGACGTCAGAGTGGTCTTTGCGGGTCATGCCCTCGCCGATAGCGGACTTCATGAGACGGGACAGAGATGGCAGCACGTTGACTGGTGGGTAGATCTGTCTGTTGTGGAGCTGACGGTCTACGTAGATCTATAAAGAAAAGTTTTGTTTTTTAAACTCTTTTAACTATTGAACGAGGTTTAATAAGGTCAAAAGTGACAAGTGTTCTGTTTAATATAACCAGTCAAATCGGGGATGGGATGGGTGATGTCATCGTTGGGCATAGTTAAGATGGGGATCTGCGTGATGGATTGCGACCCTCCTCTCGCCCGGCACGTTCGTAGATCGTAGCAAATAGTATATAAATCACCCGCCGCGCATGTGTAAGGTCAAAACTCGAGTTTTAAAGACGCCAAGTGTACTGATAAAGTTCTCACCTGTCCCTCAGTAATATAACCAGTCAAATCGGGGATGGGATGGGTGATGTCGTCGTTGGGCATAGTCAAGATGGGGATCTGCGTGATGGATCCATTGCGACCCTCCACTCGCCCGGCTCGCTCGTATATGGTGGCCAAATCCGTGTACATGTAACCTGTGGGGGAAAATAAACTTTAGCGTAAGAGCTTAAAGGTTGTTACCGTGTTGTTTACCTAAGTAAGGGGAAGGTATAAATGTTTAACAGTTCATGTTTTCTTTCAGTTACTAAACTACTCTTTTTAGTAAATTCGCTATTAGTTAAATAGTATCTGAGACCTGAGTGTATAAAGCTATAATATGACGTCATGTCAAACTCAATATGGCGGATATGACAAACAAACGATGATAAAAAGAAATACGTTGCGATAAATCTAACATGTGCACTATTAAAAAATTATAGAAATTGCAAATGTAAAGTTTTTTTTAAATATGATATAAACTTTATATCAAAGATCGAACAGGTTTAGTCTTGTTGTACTTAGATAGTAGTAGAAGTAGTAGATAGATAATTTATTTATTTGCCCACGAAAACAACAATCCATTCTTCCATACTAATATTATAAATGCGAAAGTGTCTGTCTGTCTGTCTGCTACGCTTTCCCGGCCTATCTTTTCAACCGATTTTGATGAAATTTGGTATGGGGATAATTTGTATCCCGGGGAAGGACATAGGCTTTTTATACCGGAAAATTAAAGAGTTCCCGCGGGAATCAAAAAATCTCAATTCACGCGGGCGAAGTCGCGGGCATCATCTAGTTTACAATATTTGCTTATAGAAGTAATTACGTTCGTGAAGAAATAAGGCTCCAGAGAGATAAATAAGGAGTACAGATAAGTTTTATAAATCTGTTTGTGTGAAGTTTTGTGTGTGTGTTGTGTTAACTGTTAATAGGTGTGTGTGGTTTAGAATACACACCGGGGAAACCACGTCGTCCGGGAACCTCCTCACGGGCGGCGGACACCTCACGCAGAGCCTCAGCGTACGAGGACATGTCAGTTAGGATGACCAGCACGTGTTTCTGTCGACAACAATACCATCATTACCAAGTTACATTGGATATCTAAGAATAAAATAATATGATTGTTTATTCATGCGGCATTACTAACAATTTTGTTGTTATTTTTTATATCATAAAGTACCGACATCAGTATTTAGTCAGTTAAATTAGGATTTAGAAATCTTAGGATGAAAAAATTTTTTTTACTTAAACTTAAAAGACAATAAGATAGGTCTTCTAAACTATCTTAGTTTTTGTTCAAGACAGATTTACGATTTGTATGTCTGACAAATACTTCTTTCTTTGAGGTAGAAATAAATATTTGAACATTTTAATTTTTTAGAAATAATTTGAAAATTTTAAGAATAGTCACAAATTACCCATACAAGCTTTAAGCACTAAACTTCTAGGGCTTTAAACACCAACTTTAACATTAACTTACCTCACACTGGTAGGCCAAGAACTCAGCAGCAGTAAGCGCCAAGCGGGGAGTGATGATCCTCTCAATGGTGGGGTCATTAGCCAGGTTCAAGAAAAGGCACACGTTCTCCATAGAGCCGTTCTCTTCGAAGTCCTGTTTGAAGAATCGGGCAGTTTCCATGTTCACACCCATAGCTGCGAACACGATGGCGAAGTTGTCTTCGTGATCATCTAGGACCGATTTGCCTGGCACCTGTTAAATCAATCATCGCTGCATAATTAAACATACGTCAATTTAAATTAAAAAAATAAAAGCAACTGCTGAGTTTCTTGCTGGCTATCCGAACCGGCGCGGTGGTAGAGTCAAAACATGACGTAACATAAGAGATACCTGTATGTCCTCTACATGTTATAAATAAATTGAGTATGTTTAAACTTGCCATCATAAATTTTCATATAAGATGGCGACCTTTGGTAGCCATTTTAAAACGGGAACGAAATTACGCAATTACTTGCATATTTTGTGGCCAAATTCACGGCCGAAAATTCTAGTTTTAAAAGTTCAAAGGTTTATAGTTAAGTTTTTAAATAGGTCCTTCAGTCAGTTCACTAAGTTCTTTTGTCTACTCTAGACAGTTGGACTGCATTAGAACTGCACGCCTAGACAAACTTCTAGAACCTTTGTGTGCCTGGAAGATATCACGTTAATGATAAAGTCACCCTTTGTGTAATTATATAATATTTTATATTATAAATGCGAAAGTGTGTTTGTTTGTTGGTTTGTCCTTCAATCACGCCTGCCTGCCTGGAGAGTGACATTGGCTACTTTTTATCCCGGAAAATTAAGGAGTTCCCGCGGGAATCAATAAAAATTAAATCACGTGGACGAAGTTGCGGGCATCAGCTAGTATTTTATACTTTACTTTCTTAACTCTGCAATAAAGATATTTAAATAATACAAATAAATACCTTGACAAGACCAGCTTGTCTACAGATTTGGGCGGCGATTTCATTGTGGGGCAAACCAGCGGCTGAGAAGATGGGGATCTTCTGACCACGAGCGATCGAGTTCATAACGTCAATGGCGGAAATACCTTTGGGAAGAAATAGAAAAAAATGAGACTTGTGTACCCCAGCCTTAAATCATAGAAAAATATATTTCGTCGTATGCTCGTCGTATTGTTGAGGGGTGTGACCCCTTTCCATTAATCATATAATGGTAGGAGTTTTCTTGGGATAATAATGTGGTGGATTCCCAAGTCAATAAAAAAAAAAAAAATCGTCAATTTTGTGTGATACTCAAGTCAACCAAACCAAGACAACATTTACATACTTGAAACCCTGTAGAGACCCAAACAATCTGTTTTAAAATTATTGGCATCATAATTAATGGTGAATTGGGAGACTTACCAGTTTGGATCATTTCCTCAGGGTAGATACGGGACCAGGGGTTGATGGGCTGTCCCTGGATGTCGAGGAAGTCCTCTGCCAGGATTGGGGGGCCCTTGTCAATTGGCTTACCGGATCCGTTGAATACGCGACCTTGTTAACAAAGAAAAAAAAGATTGAAGACCTTAAAAACCAGAACCTCCAAAAATACATGTAGTTTTTTTTTGAACTGGCTAGTTTTTATTTATATGTAGACTAGTGCTTGGCTGTAATCAAACCCACTGGCAAGTGACGATGCAGCCTAAGGTGGATCATGTAAGTTAAGAATTGCTTAACACAATAATTCAAAGTGAAATCAGTCTGGAGAACTGTAAGTTTTCTTTAATCTTATTATAAATGTTCAATGGACAAACTCAAGCTACATTCTGTAGATTCTTCACATTGACGGACCGAAAGAGAAAGAGAAAAAAAGAGCGAATCGGTTTCACTCACCCAACATGTCTTCAGATACGGGAGTTCTCAAGATATCGCCAGTGAACTCGCAAAGAGTGTTTTTCGCGTCAATGCCTGATGTGCCCTCAAACACCTGTACGACAGCCTTGGAACCGCTGACTTCCAGAACCTAAGACAAATTGCACAATGATTTTTATTAGTCACTAGATGATACTCAGAATGCATGATAAAGCTTTTTGTACAAAGTTGAAGCACAAAAAGCTATCAGCACAGGTATCATCTAGTATTTGAATGAAAATCTATTACTACATTCTAGTAATTATTGTGATGACATGATAGTCTTCTTATCTACAAGTCACAGAATAATCTACTAAATACAACTTATCAGGGACATAATATTTTTCCATATTTATTATAATATTAAGTATTCCATATTTATGATATTTAACATCAGAATCAGTATCAATAAAATGAGTGTATAATTTAAAATGCATTTGAATACAAATAAGAATTCTTATTAGTGATGATTGATAATTCAATTTTTTAATGTAATATAATAATGTTCTTTTGTAATGCAATTTTATAATTTTTGTAATTGTCTTTAAAATGTTGATGTATTGTTTGGTTGTATTTATTATGGGTTATGCTACCTGAAATAAAATTATTCGAATTTGAATAAACTACAGCAAATTTACCTGACCAGATCGGAGGGTGCCATCTGCAAGTCTTAGCTGGACAATCTCAGAGAATTTGGGGAACTTTACTTCATCTAAGATGACGAGAGGCCCGTTCACACCAGACACCGTCTTGTAAGCTGTTAATAAGAAAAAAATATTTAGAAAAATATGTACAACCAAGCTGTGTGGCAAGGTGAGGCTGCAAGGTTTCAACTGTTGTAAAATCATGCAGCAGTGGTTCACATAACTTTACTTTTAGTTATTTTATATAATACTCATATTACTTAATATTATAAATATTACTAACTAGTATAATATCCCAGAAAATTAAAAGAGTTCCCGTGGGATCCAAAAAACCTAAATCCATGCGGACGAAGTTGTGGGCATTGGCTAGCACTAAACATAATTCCTTTTGTAGTGTTACTGTTGCATGAGATAAAACTTATTTTCTATTTATTTACATATTAGGCCATATGAGCAAGAAGGCACTTGACAAAATTGTGATCTTTGGCAGCTCTATTCTCATAACATACTGTTTTTAGAAAAATACTATAGTAATCTATTATCTATAATCAAAGTTACAGTTTCAATGTGTATTTTATTACTTAAGCTAGAATTATTTAATTTTAATGGCAGAGGAGTTAGTTATTGGAGAAATTAAAACTGTTTTAGCAGAAGTTTATAATACAGCCAATATGATGATGATTACAATAAATAAATAAATTTTATCATCATGTGAAACGTAGGCTAACCTAATAATCATAAATTGAATGTTAGAAATCAGGATTACTACTCATACTAAGTGTGAGATCTATAGAGCAAACTTTGACTTTGCTTAGACTTAAGACATGGTTAAAACGTGACAGATTTATGTTACTCACATAAGTCCATCTCGTTTTAACTCTAAGTAAAGTCTGAGCCAAGTCAAAGTATGCTCTATAGATCTCAACCTAAGTACCTCGGATAGAAATAGACTGAAAAAACATAAGAAAGATTACGTAAAAATTCATAGGAAATCGAATCCATTATTTTTTTAGTTACATACTATTTGGAACAATTTTTTTCAAGTCGAAAACAAAATCTAGGGCGGCGCCTGACCTGTCTTTTTTTTCGATACGTAACTATTAAAATCTAGGTTTTGATAAACTTGAAATTTTACTATGGTTTTACAATCTGCTAAGAGGAAATCCAATCAGGATCACCAAATAATTTCAACATTAGAATCGTGACATTATTTAAATTTCTTTAAATAATGTCGGCAATCGGAAGTTACCGATTAAATGGCTTGTCTGTTACAGCATTGACGCAGTTTTCAGCAGAGAAAAGGTGAAAATAAAACATTGAAAGGGATTCTTAGAGCAAAATCAATAACTTGACATCAGAGATTTGCCAGTTCTAAATACGTACAATCAGATGACGTTATGATTTTACAGCGTACTTACTCAGACGGGGCTGGGATATGAAATCCCTGGATACAGCCAGGACATGTTCTTTATTTGCCTGGGTAGCTGACATAGTTTTAGCCATGTTTCAGTTTTCTTTTGGCAGGCCGTTCAATATAACACCAAACTGCGCTGCCTTCTCGCCCGAAAACTGGCGAATGGACGTTTTGTCTATGGCACTTCACGTGCTGTCACGTGACCTATCACAAGATAATTATTGCCAGCTCTTGGTTCGACATAACCTAATAAATTCAAAAAGTATTTTGTACAAAAAAAGCGTCCAAGAATCTTATTCCACAGCATGCATTATGAAAGAGATAACAATAAATGCAGCTTAAAGTTGTGCAATCGATGTACAGTCAAGCACTAAGTATGTCACTGAGATATTTGTCTTTTTTTTATATATCCACTACTAGTTAGCCCTTGACTGCGATCTCACCTGATGGTAAGTGATGATGCAGCCTAAGATGGTAGCGGGCTAACCTTAAACCCATACCCCTATTCGGTTTCTACACGGCATCGTACTCGACGTTAAATCGCTTGGCGGCACGTCTTTGCTGCTGCTTTGTCTCATGTCGTGGGGTCAACAGCAACTGTAAACGCTGCTTAAATATCCGATGAGGTGCTTTAAAACGTTCCCTGGTTCAATCCCTTCAAAAACTTATATAGGTAATATTTTTTTTAAAATTAAAAACTCCATATTCAATTTATGTGCATGTTTCTAACTTGAACCTACTTGAAAGACAAGTTCGAGTCACAATCAGATGGCCTCTTAAAATATACAAAATAAAATATAATCATGTTATAAAGAAATAAAAATAAATGATAGTTTGACTGTAGGTACCTATAATCTTAAATAAATATAGGTACAGTGTTACCATGTCCGCTCAGGAAATGATAATAAAATATTGCCTGTGGTAGGTACCTAACTGCGTTTTTATTTCCAATTCAAAAACCTTTTTTAACTTATTATTAATTAAATAAGATAAGTACCTAAGTATGTTCTAAGTATTCTAGATAATATTATATTTTAATACGCCATGAATACGCACTCCATACTTATTCAAAGCTCCATCTACTTGTTACTCTATGACTTAAAAATAAATATTTTCGTGGTTCGTGCTTTGGTTCGTGCCCGTGACACAGGTGGGTGCATGGACTTAATATATAATATATGGGTGGGTGGTAATTAAAAGTAATAATTTACTTATTTTTTATCTGTAATGTGCGAATTACAGGGTATGTTCCGTAATACACTGCGAGCACTGTAAGGTGTGACGTCAATTAAGTATACTGCGAAGCCGTTCCTATAGAGTAAGCTATACTGGTTACTGTTTAAAAGGAACGCAGTCCAGCAGTAGATCACGTGATCAAAGCACTGAGAGCACCCATGGAATTAGGAAAATTACGACTTAAAGAGCACCTTACCTCGAAAACGCCAGTGCTCACAGTACAAAAATGGCGTCGATTAATGACGTCATATATTTCCCTAGCATGGGCCGAGACAATTTTCTCCCCGAGGAAAGGATAAATTTTTTATTCCTAAATAAATAATTAAAAATGCTAAATAACGGTGGATAAATAGTCCCCCCGAGTCCCCGTGAAATGTCAAACGGGGATAAACTTCTCCTCTCCCCTGTTGCCGTGCTCTGAGAAGTGGAAGTTAATTTTATCTCTTGTCAGTGGATAAAATCGGGGGATAAAATTTTTATCTCCGGCCCATGCTAACCCTGCTGTGGCAGTTTACTGTCAGTCATAAGTTCATAACGGAACGAATTTCTCCACAGTAAAGAGCACTGAACAGTGCTCGCAGTGTATAACGGAACACACTGACAAATTCGCACATTCGGCACGTCACTGTCAACTGTCACATGGCTGTCACAATTGCCGCCATTATTTGAAATTGAGTTTTTATCAAATTCAATTCAATACTATTGAATCAATAGGGGTACCTAGTTCAATAGATAGGTATTCTAATAATAATTGGACGTAGTTAAGCAGAAAGGACTCAACCCACACTTTGGTCAAAAATGAGTTATTTATACCAAAGAGGTCCTAACGGTTGGTTCTATCACTCAGCAAAAAAGATCTGTGATACTACAACGATAAGTTAGTTTTTTTAATGATGAGAACCAACCCACATAAAGACGGGTATTTTTTTACAAACCACTGTAACAACCCATACTTCTTGGGTCGTTTTTAATAAATCCAACTAGAAAGAAGGTGGTCTATATTTAATATAACAGAATTGACTCAAAACACTTGAATTGTTTCAGTTAAATTACCGTCATTTCAACCAGTACATTTTTTCATTAAACTAAAACGGCTCAAACTGTGTGGATCGTTTCTGTTTAAACTGATTTACGAAGAAACAAGCCGATGTTGCATTCAGCTAAAACAACCCAAACGATGTAAATCGTTTCAGTTAAATTACCTTCATAGAAATTAGTATATTTTTTTATTCAACTAAAACGACTCAAACAATGTGGATCAGTGTGTAAATCAGAACAAGACGATTTTGGATTTAGCTACAACTAGCAGATGCCCGCGACTTCGTCCGCGTGGTTTAAGTTTTTTTCCCCACAAGCACTCCTATAAAAAGTAGCCTATGTCACTCTCCAGGTCCTCAACTATACTCATTCAAAAAATCACGTTGATTCGTTGCTCTGTTGTGGCGTGATTAAAGGACAAACTCTCTATTTAACATCCTTGGGGATAAAATTTTCAAAAACTGTGAATTATTTATTTCTTTATTTCAACCCGAAATTCCAAATACAAAGTTTCATGGCTACATCTTGAAAAATTACACACTATCATACAAAGTTTCAACCCCTATTTTTATCCTATGGGGGTAAAATTTTGAAAAACTGTGACATACTATACCTACTTCTTAATTTTTTACTGAAAGCCAAAATACCAAGTTTAATATAACTTGAAAAACATCTTGAGAATTTTCAAAAATGGTGAAGCACGTAATCTATACCTACTAATATTATAAATGCGAATGTTTGGATGGATGTATGGATGTATGGATGGATGTTTGTTACTCAATCACGCTCTAACGGCTGAACGGATTTGGATGAAATTTGGCACAGAGATAGATTATAGTCTAGAATAGCACATAGGCTACTTTTTATCCCGGAAAATTAAATAGTTCCCACGGGAACCGAAAAAACTCAATCCACGCGGACGAAGTCGCGGGCATCAGCTAGTTCTTCATATTTAACCGAAAACTCAAATACCAAGTTTCGTTGATATAACTTGAGAAATATCTTGAGAAATTAAGGACTTATATACAAACTTTCATCCCTTATTTCACCCCTTCGGGGATCGAATTTTCAAAAATGGTGAAACGCGAACGTCTGCATATCTCACTGAAAGCCCAAATGCTAAGTTTCATGGCTATAACTTGAGAAATGAAGGATTTTCGCACAAACTTTCATCCCCTATTTCACCCCTTTGGGGGACGAATTTTCAAAAATGGTGAAACACGCAGGTACTTCTGCATATCTTACTGAAATCCCAAATGCTAAGTTTCATGGCTATAACTTGCGAAATGAAGGACTTTCATACAAACTTTCTACCCCTATTTTACCCTATTGGGAGTGAAATTTTGAAAAACTGTGACATATGCACTTCGTTATTTATTATCATACGCCAAAATACTAAGTTTTGTTGATATAACTTGAGAAATGAAGGACTTTCATACAAACTTCCAATCCCTATTTTACCCCTTTGGGGTGGAATTTTGAAAAACTGTGACATACATACTTCTTTAAATTTTAACGAAAGTCGAAATACCAAGTTTCGTTGATATAACTTTAGAAATATCTTGAGAAATGAAGGACTTTTATACAAACTTTCATCCCCTATTTCACCCTTTTTGGGGGTTGATTTTTCAAAAATGGTGAAACGCGTACTTCTGCATATCTCACTGAAAGCCCAAATGCTAAGTTTCATGGCTATAACTTAAGAAATTATGGACTTTCGTACAAACTTTCATCCCCTATTTCACCCCTTCGGGTGTAGAATTTTAAAAAACTGTGAAACACGTGTTTCTTAATTTTTTACCGGTAGCTCATATACCAAGTTTCATGGATATAACTTGAGAAATGACGAATTTTCATACAATATTTTAACCCCTATTTCACCCCCTTATGGGTGGAATTTTGAAACTTTGTGACACACGTAATTCTTTATTTTTTATCGAAAGCCAAAATACCAAGTTTCGTTGATATAACTTGAGAAATATCTTGAAAAATTAAGTACATACTTTTTTACAAACTTTCCTCACCTATTTCATCCCTTCGGGAGTAGAATTTTCAAAAACTGAAACATTTATTTCTGAATTTTTTACCGTTAGCTCATATACCAAGTTTCATGGATATAACTTGAGAAATGACGGACTTTCATACAAACTCTCAACCCAATTTCACCCCCTTAGGGGTGGAATTTTGAAAAATCCATTCTTGGTGTGCGTACGTCACAAAAGGAACATACTGTCAAAATTTCAAGTTTCTAGGCCCGTGGTTTAGGCTGTGCGTTGATATATAAGTCAGTCAGGACTTTGAATTTTATATATTATATAGATACCTACGTATTTTGTAAAATAATAAATAATTTTTATATAAAATACCAGTTTCTTCACATTTTTTTGTTACTTGGTTCCTTTCTGAGAAATTAAAAAAAAACACTTCATAATGATAAAACCAATTTAGCAAAAAGGACTCAAACCCACATTTTTCAAAATAACTCGAAAAATATGCATATTATCGTAATATACCTTTACTCACAAAAAAAGTAGTATATTTGCCCATATGTGACAATATTTTAAAATATCCTAATTACAATATCATTGCAGGAATTATCGTCCAAACTTTAAACCTCGATAACTCAAAACTAACTTTTTGTGGGTTGAGTCCTTTCTGCTTAACTACGTCCAATTGTTCAGGACAAAAAAAGGCTAATTGCTAAGGCAGGGAATGCGTCAAACAAAAGAAAACTCGATCAGTGGCCAGTGGGTGTTTATTTCTATTAAGATTTATGACGTTGTTATACGTGTGCCACGCGAAGGGCTTGCGCGGGGCGTTCGGGTGCTTCGCTACTGAACTGCGAGTTTGCGAGTTGCGAGTGCGACCGCTCGAAGTTCTGACTGTGCAGTGTGCCGGCCTCGGGCGTCTTCATTCTACTTTAAAGTCGTTATTAAATTACTAAATTATTTATATTTTTCAAGTCCGCGTCATCGTCTTGCAAGAACGTTTGTCGTCTCGTCTTGGTCTCCACCCACAGTAAACAAGTGATCTATTTTTTACAAAAAAGTAAATACTAAATTATCAGCACAAATATGTCTGTAATGGGGAAATTTGTTGTGCCCAACTTAACGGTGCGGAATTTCGCGAAAATAGGCGCCTTGCAAACCGCGAAATCAACTAGAAATTATTTTACGTATACTCAAGAATTATCCCAACCATTGGACCGTATGCCCGAGTTTCTGACTGCGAAACAGGCGTTCGAAAAATGTTTGAAATCTGGTAAGAATTATTTATATCTTTGTTATTGGTATCTAAATTCTAAATATAGTGTCTGAGAAATATTATCTGATTCTGCTGGGTAGAGAAAGTTTGTTAATGTAATTGTGGGGTTAAGATCAAAGATCAACCCCCTGATGAAAGAGACATTCAAACTGCATGCTTACCACAAAAAATATTACATTTTATAACAATAATTATAACAAGAAACCATTGATGTAGAATTTTAGTACCTATACAAGAAACTGTTCAATAAAATAGAAAAAAAAAAAGTAGAAATTTTAACCAGAATTCAGCCATAACTCCTCTGAAATTGCTGGACCTCTGAGCAGAATAGAATTGTATTCTATGAAGGAACCATAATATAATGGCTACATAGAAATTCTACATACAAATTGACATCTAAATGCAAATGTATTTAAACAAGTTATACCTGTTTGTATGTAACATAAGAATAAAGATTACATATTTGTGTATCAATTGTCAAAAGCTATCTATCAATTTATCAAATTAGGTAGGTATGTATGGTATTTTGCTCAGTAATTCCATCCATTAGAGTAATACAGGAAATACAATCATAGTTACAGTGTGGGGTCAAATGCTCTGTACTTTGTACTTTGCTTGTTTATTGATAAATGATCTATCTTTGTGGACAGTAAGACTGTAGCAATCACTGGCTGTTTTACTAATACATAATGGTTTAAAAAATAGTTATGGATATATTATTATCACAGAGCTTCGAAAACCATTTTTTCCTGATTGATTATTTATTTTAAAAACTCAACAAAGTAAAAGAGAGAAAGCAAGATATTTTTGAAGTACGTAGTCTGTGGCTCCTCAGCTCAAAAGAGCTAGAAAAAATACTTAAAAAACGTAACTACATAAAAAATAACTATGAATTTTAATGTTGATCCTCTACTTGAAATTGGTAATTTAAAAGTAATTTGCGTTGAATACATTTTAATTTTCGCCTTTGAATCCTAAATGGCTTAACTTTAATTACTCAGATTTTTTCTTTTGTAATACTTACTTAAGTAATTTAATGGTAAATTAAGTAACTAACAGCACTTATGATGCACTTAAATCATGGGCACCCGTCAAATAAATTTGATCAAATCTTGTTCAGAGATATTGGACAAAGGTGAGTGGCACACCACCCCTAAAAGTATCTTCCAATTATGTTAGTAACTATTGTTAAAAAGTTAGGTTACTTACTAAGGTTACTTAAAGTTAGGGGCAAAAGTTACCAATGACACTGGTTTGAAAACTTAATGAAAATGAAAATGAAAGTGATTTATTTCATGTAGGACAACTTGTGCCACTTATGATAAGTCGTAAGAATCTACCACCGGTTCAGAAAGCTGTTTCTACTGAGAAGAATCTGCAAGAAACTCAGCAGTTCCTCTTTCTCTAATAGCCCACTGCCCACTTTTCTTGGCAAGTTTTTCTTGTGAATATTTTGATTATGAAAATTAAATTTGTAACACAAAACAGTTGAAGGTCATAGATATAGGCATAATTTGTATGGGTTTATACTCGAAAAGTCATTATTTTTGAAAAGAAAACTATATTCTAATCATGCTTAAATGCATTGTCATAATCAGGTTTTTATTATAGGTACCTATGGGTATAACCCACAGATCAGAGAATCAAGGTATAACCACTAATCAAATCACATTGTAGCAAGAACAAAGTAGGCTACTTACAATGCAGCTCGTGAAAAAGAATTTTAAAATTGCTAAAAAGTCAATGCCCTGTATACGCAATAAGACATCACGATTCACGAGAGGATAAACAGCTTAGCATTCATTTTATTGGTGTCCGACGAGTGACGTCATAACACATTGGATGTTGCTTGACCTGCAATTGTTCAGGTTTGGCTGGTGCACCGTTTTTAGAATTTCTTTATTTATTTACTTAATGTACTTTGTTTTAACGAATCGAGAGACTAGACTATTTTTCCTGGCTATTACGCCAAAACAGTTTTAATTAACATGAAACATACTTATTACTTACTTTATTCAAACACCAGACTGATATTAGGTACAATTTGCTTGCATTGTTTGAGTTTCTGCTATAAGTATCATACTAATGTAAATACGAAAGTGTGTTTGTTTGTTGGTTTATTGGTTTGTTGGTTTGTCGTTCAATCACGCCGCAACGGAGCAACGGATCGACGTGATTTTTGGTCAAAAATTTTGATCAAAAGAACTTAAGCCGCGAGCATCAGCTAGTAGGTACGTAATAAATACTATTCGGCCATGGTATTTAGGTACCTGTTCATAAATAATATCTTTTTTAGGGTTCCGTACCCAAAGGGTAAAAACGGGACCCTATTACTTAGACTCCGCTGTCTGTCTGTCTGTCTGTCTGTCTGTCTGTCTGTCTGTCTGTCTCCAGGCTGTATCTCATAAACCGTGATAGCTAGAAAGCTGAAATTTTCACAAATGATGTATTTCCGTTGCCGCTATAACAACAAATACTAAAAATTAAAAAAATAATATATATTAAGGGGGGTCCCCATACAATAAACGTGTTTTTTTCGTATTTTTTTGCTCAATATTAAAAACGGTAACAGGTAGACGGTTCAAATTTTCACAGAATATTAACTTGTATATTACCTTTCATAATAAATAATTAAATATCAATAAAGTAAATATTAAAGGGGGGCTCCCATACAACAAACGTAATTTTTATTTTTAATACGTCATAAATCGTAAAACTTACTACAGGTTTGTACGGAACCCTCGGTGCGCGAGTCCGACTCGCACTTGGCCGGTTTTTTATCCACTACAAGTTAGCCCTTGACTGCGATTTCACCTGATGGTAAGTGATGATGCAGTCTAAGATGGTAGCGGGCTAATCTGTTAGGGGCATGGCAGATTAAACCCATACCCCTATTCGGTTTCTACACGGCATCGTACCGGAACGCTAAGATCTGTTTAAGATCGATCTTAAGCATGGATTGAACGTGATCTTAGCTGATGCTGATTTGTTAATTATTACGGGCCTCCCCTCCCTATATCCCTCTATCCCTCTCTTGAGCAAATAGGTACCACTTTGAAATCTCAAAGACGAGAGATGCTTAGCTCAGGCCTTAGGAGTCAGGACCACCGCGCTAGGCACTGCAAAAGTTGATTTAGGTACATGTTACGAATGTAAATTAATAATTGTATACCTATCGCTGTTATTGGAAAACTACGTAAATTAACGTAAATATATGTAAGTATATAAACTTATCAGCGTTTGTTACTCAAACGAGGTTAATGTCGTGAGATAAATGTCGTTAATCTTTACATATTGCAATTTTTATGTGTTACACATAAGTCTTAACTAGTTAACCATACACAGGTTTATCACTTATTATAATTAAATAATTTATGGGTGTGGCAAATTATTTACAAACATTTTCCTTTTTGTTTAATTCTCAATAATGCCGTTATTATTTTTAATTAGCTGATGCCCGCGACTTCATCCGCGTGGAATATTCTTTTTTGAATTCTCACGGGAACTCCTCAATTATCCGGGGTAAAAAGTACCTAGCCTATGTCACTCTCCAGGCACAGAGCTCGAGGTCCTCAACTACATGAAACTACCCATGAAAAAAAATCACGTCGATCCGTTGCCCCGTTGCAGCGTGATTGAAGGACAAACCAACAAACAATCACACTTTCGCATTTATAATCATACTAGCTGATGCCCGCTACTTCGTCCGCGTGGTTTAAGCTTTTGGATTCCCACGGGACTTCCTTAATTTTCTGGGATAAAAAGTAGTCTATGTCACTCTCCAGTCTCCAGGTACCTACTCGTAGGTACAGTTCAAACCTCGCGGTTTCTATACGGGGTTCTTACACGTTTCATAATAATAAAAAAAAAGAAATTCCAGGTTAGCTGTCATCAGTAAATCTTTGTTGTTTCATTCTCCACATAAAGTAGGTACTTAGTTAATCCATTTGAAGGTTCATCTCTTTAACATTTAAACGAATTGCATCGTTAAAAAGTTTTCATTGTGCAGTAACAGCTAAAAGTAGGTTAAGGTTTGAAAGTTTAAACTACTTCATATGCGCGCTTTACCTACGTTGTTGTTGAACTCATTTTCCTTAAACACTCCACGCACTATATCTTCCTTAAATATAAAACAGCGAACAAAAGATTACAAGAACCAAAAGTGGTTACTTTATAAAAGTAGAAATCTTAAAAATAAAATGGACTATTAAACCCACGGAGGCGTGACGACGTTTTGACGAACTCCGTGGCGCAGTGGCCAAATTTCATCCAGATCCGTTCAGCCCTTCTGGCGTGATTGAGTAATAAACATCCATCCATCCAAACTTTCGCATTTATAATATTAGTATAGAAGTATAGATAGGTTCATACAGACCTTTATATGAGCACTTTTGAACCGTCAGAAATCAGAATATCTTTCACGTAATAAAACACATGTTACTAGTTAGTTATTTAATGAAATTTTCTTTTTTATATTCCAGGTCAAACCGTATACGCCCAAGGTGCCGCGGCCACTCCGGTCCCACTTCTGGACGCCATGACGGAGGTCGGGAAAGCAGGCAATCTGCGCGGCATCAAAGTGGTACATATGCATACTGAGAAGGAAGCGAAGTACGTCGCCCCGGAATACAAGGACATATTCAGGTATGCCACATGGTTATAATCTCCAAACCCAGTAAGCGTTTATGACAATTCGCAAACATCTGCCCCCGGATTGTCTGAGGAAATCGTAATCGTTTGTCAAACGGATAATAGGGATGATGCCTATATCAAAATTAAATTATTTCTAACCATGGACCTATAAAAAAATGATAAAGTGGGGAACACAAGGCAATCCTTTATGCCACTCGCACATACTCGCGCCGCCGCCGCCGCCATTGCAGTACTTCAGTTCGTTCTTAGCGAGATTGCGTCAGTCTTTTTTTATAGGTCCATGTTTCTAACTGATTATTAAATAGAGGGTCTTCCAAGAATCCTAAAAATCACATCCTCGGTTAGTTTTAAGTTTGTTAACCATTTAAAAATATAGATGAAAAAAAAAAGTGCGTTGAAATTTTATGACGTCACCACTGTGAATTTCATACAACTTCCATACTAGAAGTGCGTTTTTAAGTTTGATACCTAAAGAGTTCCTGATTTGATTGAGTTGTCATCATCCTTATTGAAAATTAGTTCAAGTCTTAACTACCACATCGTTTAACTTCTATAAATGTCCAACTAGTAGACACGACTTGGTTCAAGGTGACAAGTAAGCAGATAGTAATGCAATCTGATATCTAACCGACTAGCAAAGCCTCACCTCAACCTTTGAAACCCACTAGCTTGATGCAAAGATTTTGAAATACAAATAAATGAATACTTTATTGCACACATGAAAGAATACAAAGAATATACTAAAAAAACTACATATGCAAAGGCGGCCTTATTGCTTACAAAGCAATCTCCACCTTAACCTCATGTGAGCCTATAGATTCGATCTATACTATATTACCTCTATATAAATAATAATCGACTGTGACGGACGGACAGACGGACGGAGAAAGTCGCACCATAAGGGTTCCATTTTTACCATTTTGGTACGGAACCCTAAAAATGAATATTGCTAAGCGCAAGACTCGAGAACGGTTTGACCAATTCGGTTATTTTTTTTTCGTATGTTCCATTTAAGGCACACGGAAAGTTTTAATAAAAAATAAAAATAAAAAAATAAAATATAAAAATTGCGTGGACTTATGATGGTGGTGGTGGTGGTATTGGTGAATTCTGTGGATAACACATAGGGGTACTTTTATCCCGGATAATTAAAGGGTGCCCGCGGAAACCGAAAAACCACAATCCACGCGAACGAAGTCGCGGGCATCAGCTAGTTTGAAATAAAAATTGTTCTCAAAAGTAGCATCAATGTAAGCGGCATAATAAAGTCAAGATATCTTTATACAAGTGCAATATCAAAATTTATATCATTTTATGTCTAACTCAGCTTGTACGATAGGATTATATAATCCACCAGTGCAATACATATGGATACAAATTTTTACTCATATCAATGGTTTATCTAAATACGATAACATTTTCGTGCGATATTATAATGACGTTATCTAGTAGGGTGCTTTATTAGATTTTATGAGCCTTGACTTGGATAGTTGACGCTGATCTCGTAATTTTATCGTTACTTTCGTGTGAGATAGATAGCGTATAGGTACTTTTATCAGAAGATTTAAATTGGCCTGAAGAAACCTCTTTACTAAAAATATCTCATCGGAAGATCAAAATTAGCAGATGCATTTCTTCATACGTACTTTGAATAACCTCGACACCCTGGCGCATTGTTAAGCGCTGTTGTCTTAACGTGGGAGGTCCCGGGTTCGATCCCCGGCAGAGTCAATTTGGAAATTTATAAATTCAGAATTTCTCTGGTGGGAGGCTTCGGCCGTGGCTAGTTACCACCCTACCGGCAAAGACGTTCTGCCAAGCGATTTAGCATTCCGGTACGATGCCGTGTAGAAACCGAATAGGGGTATGGTTTTAATATAACTGCCATGCCCCTAACAGGTTAGCCCGCTACCATCTTAGGACTGCATCATCATTTACCATCAGGTGAGGTAGCAAGCAGTCAAGGGCCACGGAGGTCGTCAACACTAATTTAATGTGTAGGTTGAAGTAATTATGAAGTATCCATTGAGTAATGATGAATTATTCCAGATCTGTATCGCTTTTCATGGCGGCCAACGTGCGTAAGTCAGTCGCTGAAGGCCGATCGGACGCCATCCCGATCTTCCTACAAGACATACCCAAACTGTTCCACAGGAAGATTATTAGGCCCGACATCGCTCTTATTCAGGTATGAAAAAAATTACAAATTCAGGGCTAATTTTTAAAGGTGTAAAATAAAGAATTTAGTATAGCTATAGCTGTATTTTTGTCAACTATGAATTATTGTTTGTTTATAGAGTGGGTCCTGTAACACAGTTTTTAGGGTTCCGTACCCAAAGGGTAAAAACGGGACCCTATTACTAAGACTCCGCTGTCTGTCTGTCTGTCTGTCTCCAGGCTGTATCTCATAAACCGTGATAGCTAGAAAGCTGAAATTTTCACAAATGATGTATTTCCGTAACAACAAAATACTAAAAATTAAAAAAATTTATATATTAAGGGGGGTCCCCAAACAATAAACGTGTTTTTTCGTATTTTTTTGCTCAATATTAAAAACGGTAACAGGTAGACGGTTCAAATTTTCACAGAATATTAACTTGTATATTACCTTTCAAAATAAATAATTAAATATCAATAAAGTAAATATTAAAGGGGGGCTCCCATACAACAAACGTAATTTTTATTTTTAATACGTCATAAATCGTAAAACTTACTACAGGTTTGTACGGAACCCTCGGTGCGCGAGTCCGACTCGCACTTGGCCGGTTTTACTACCTCAGGAGGCAGGGTTTCACACTATTGAAATTTTGTAATCAGTTTTGGCAAATAAAGATTTAAGTATTTATTTATTTAATTAACTGATATGAAGAGATGATTGATTGACTGACTGACTGATCTATCTACGCACAGCTCAAACCACTGGACAGATCGTGCTGTTTGGCATACATAGAGCTTTTATGACCTAGGCATAGGCATAAGAAAGGATTTTTGAAAATCCAACATGAGCTAATTTTAGGGTGGTCCTACCTCATGAACACGAAAAGCCGAAATAACTTTTGGTTTATTCCCCTTCCTAAAATTATTACGAGGCTATTTTCGTTTACGGAAAAATGCCGTTTACGATATAATGACCCTGTTTTGAATACCTATATAGTGTGTTCTGACACTGCATTTAACCAGTTGTGTTTATAATTTTCCTCGGACCCCTCCTGAAAATCAGCGTTGCGGTATGGTAGATAAATGCCTATCATGCCGTAGCAACTAGCATGGCTGGAGGTGGCTGAGGAGGTGGTCCATTGACTACACTTAGTTTATAAATTAAGTAGAGTACATAGATACTAGGTATAAGTTAATTTGTTAAATTGTACTTAGATAATGTAAGAGTCAATAAAGATATATTTATTTACTAGATGATGCCCGCGACTTCGTCCGCGTGGATTAGGGTTTTTTGATTCCCGCGGGAACTTCTAAATTCTCCGGGATAAAAAGCCTATAGCCTATATATAGCCTTCCCCGGGATATAATCTACCTCTATATCAAATTTCAGCAAAATCGGTTGAAAAGATGGGCCGGGAAAGCGTAGCAGACAGACAGATAGACAGACAGACACACTTTCGCATTTATAATATTAGTATGGAAGTATGGATTTATTTTAGGTATCGCCTCCCGATGAGCACGGTTACTGCAGCTTGGGGACATCAGTGGACTGCGTCAGGGCTGCACTTGTTAACTCGCAGATTATTATCGGTGAGTTACTTAACAAAATAGAGAGATGATGAGATATATTGTAATAATTCAGAAAAAAATGCTGTTGAAATGAAAAAAAACAACAATGGAAAATACACTATTTTTAGGGTTCCGTACCTCAGGAATCAAATACAAGGAAATACGAGTACATAAGTAATAGTCCCGCTATATTTTATATTCCAGCCCAAGTAAACGTCAATATGCCCCGTACATTCGGTGACGCGATCATCCACGTGTCTCACGTGGATTACGCGGTAGAAGACAACACCCCCCTCCCTGAGCATGGGGGTAAGCCCGCCAGTGCGGAGGAGACCAAGATTGGCCAGCTGATCGGAGAGCACTTAGTAGAAGATGGTGCTACTTTGCAGATGGGTAAGTAAATGTTGCTATATGTAATATCAAAGTTGACGATAAGAGATGTTGCCACTAGTAAATTGTATCGCGATCATCCACGTGTCTCACGTCGATTACGCGGTAGAAGACAACACCCCCCTCCCTGAGCACGGGGGTAACCCAGTCAGTGCGGAGGAGATCAAGATTAGCCAACTGATTGGAGAGAACTTAGTAGAAGACGGACGGTTTGCTTTGCTATCTGATCTATATTCTATTCGGTTAAAGACAACACGTCTATCAAGCAAGCTTCCAGTGGTGTTGGAATAACCTACCTCCACCCGTATCATTACTGAAGGTTGTGAATTGTTTGATTTTGAATTTCAATCTCAGGTATCGGCAGTATACCAGACGCGGTGCTTTCGGCGCTAAAGAACCATAAAGACTTGGGCATTCACTCCGAGATGTTCAGCGTTGGCATCATCGACCTAGTCAAACGAGGATGTGTTACTAACAACAGGTAAGCACAGGTACCTTTACTAAATGATGCTTATGACTTGGTCCGCGTATATGACTTTGTGTATGATTTTTTAAAGATTCTACTGAAAAACTACTGATCCTATTTTAATGTGGTTTTTGCATTAAGATTTTTGTTTTAATCGTAAGTAAAAAGCATTATTTAAAACTGTTCGCGAGTAAGTTGAAAGCATTAATATTTAGTTACTTACTGAAATATGAAAGAATATACCCTAAAAGATGTAACATTTTTTTGCAGAAAGAAGTTCCACAAAGGAAGGATCGTCGGCAGCTTTTTGGTTGGGAACAAGGAACTGTACGACTTCGTAGATAACAACCCATTCATAGGTGAGTTTCTTTGGAATAATATTATAAACCACGTTGTCCATTGTCAGACACTTACGATTGCAACCCCCTGTCAGACACCCTGTTGTTTTATAATATAAGAGTGTCTGTCAGGAAGTGGCAATCGTACTAAGTGTCTGACAATGCAATGTCGTGGTTTCTAATATTATTCCAAAGAAAAATATAAAAAAACGGAGCTTAATACTTTAACGAATTTGAGGTGCCACCTTTTCTACCCGATACCTTCCAAAGCAACCGCGATCCAAACTTCATAAGTTCATAGTCAGGGATCGGTTATACCTCTATTAGAGACATACATAGAAAAACTTTCAGCTTTAATAAAATAACGAAGGTCTGATTGTCGCGGGATCTTGGACCATTTGAGTGTCATAGGCTATATTATATTAACCCGAAAAATGAAAAGACTTTTTCGTGGTAGTCGGATTTGCAAAGTAAGTTGGAGAAAAAACGGCCGAACGAAAACTTTTCTTATAGAGCTTGATAATGCCTACAAAAAAGTCAGCTACAGCATATGTCTAACTTTCATATTTAAGTCACAAAAAGATGAAAATACTTTTTCGTGGTAGTCGGAACCAAAAAACGTAAGTTTCTTTATATATTAGGTCACTATTACACTTGTAAGTTTTTACGTAAGTTACTTACATTTGCAAACAATTCGCTACTTAAAAGACTGTTTACATTTCGTAAGTTACTATTACAGAAAATCCTTTGTTCAACTTTTAAAAAACCCTAACAAAAATTGTAATACTTACTTACAATGTTTTTTTTTTACGTGATTGTTTTCGCGTTTTCGAATACATTCAATCAAATATCAATCAATCAATTCTCAATTCAACTCAATTTTTTGATTTCTAGTTAGCAAAAAAATATCAAAATCGGTTCCGAAATCTCGGTGTACATACTTAGATAGATGATAGACTGCTAAAATGATAACCCTTTCTTTTGCCTTTGCCATAGTCGGGTTAAAAATACGTGATGAATTGAAGACCTATTGTTTTTTGTTCGTCGCTACAAGTTAGCCCTTGACTGCAATCTTGCCCAATAAGTTATGATTCAGTCTAAAATGGTAGCGGGCTAACCTGTTAAGAGGTATGGCAGTTATATTAAACCCAAATCCCCAATCGGTTTCTACCCAGTATCATATAGGGATGCTAAATCGCTGGTTATTATTTGGAAGTCGGTTAAAAAACTAAAAAAAGAAAGAAAGAAAGAAAAACAGTTTATTCAACAGTGGTATCACAGACAAAACTAGATACAAATGTAACTCTTTCGTCTGTGACACCACCCAGAATGAGTATCAGTATTTGTTTTCCTCCCTTTCAGAAATGTTGGAGATAGACTACGTGAACAATACGCACGTAGTTTCGCTTCTGCCCAACATGACGGCAATTAACTCGTGCATCGAAGTGGATCTCACTGGCCAAGTGTGCGCAGACTCTATAGGTAAGCCTTGCCTTTCATATTCTACTAGCGGTTTCCCGCGACTTCGTCCGCATACAATTTCTGATTTCCTATGAGATTATGAAATTTTCCCGGTGCAAAAAGCCTATCTATAGAGGCTTTAATAGCTAATGCAGGTTTTTATTATTTAAAATTAATAACCTAAATGCTGATTTTCATGTCTATACTTCATAAACTTAGAACCCTCATGTAAGCTTCCAACCCCCATTTCACCCCTTTTGGGGTCGATTTATATAAAACTGCTTATTTATAACTTATAACTTAATTGCCAATTTTCATGTCTCTAACTTCAAAAACAAGGGACTTTCATACAAACTTCCAACACCCATTTCAACCCCTTAGGGGTGAATTTTCTCAAAACCGTTTCTTAGCCGACACGATAGAAGGAAACCTACTTTCCAAAATGTAAGTTTTAAGATTAAAGGAAAGGGGTCACGACCCTCAGTAATGAGGAATGCGACGCAAAAAGACTATATTTTTATTATTTGCTAGGAACCAAAATGTTCTCCGGATTCGGTGGTCAAGTGGATTTCATCCGAGGCGCGGCGGAATCGGTGGACGGTCGTGGAAAACCCATCATTGCGTTGGTATCCACGACTAAACGCAACGAGTCCAAAATCGTTCCTACGCTGAAAGTTGGTGAGTAACCCTTGCCACACCTATTGTCATAAGTAAGATGTCTTTACTTCCCAATTTGATGATAAGCAGATAACAAGTGTTTAGTCTGTCAAACTTGTGTGACCTCATGGCCAAAATTGAAACTAATTTTTATACCTATTTAGTTTTTATTTTTTTTCATCTATACTAATACTAATATTATAAACTAGATGTTGCCCGCGACTTCGTCCGCGTGGATTAAGACTTTTTGATTCCCGCGGGAACTCTTTAATTTTCCGGGATAAAAAGTAGCCTATGTCCTTCCCCGGGATAACCTTCCTCTATACCAAATTTTAGCAAAATCGGTTGAAAAGATGGGCCGGGAAAGCGTAGCAGACAGACAGACAGACACACTTTCGCATTTATAATATTAGTATGGATGTGAAAGTTTGGATGGATGGATGGATGGATGTGTGTTACTGAATCACGCCAGAACGGCTGAACGGATCTGCATGAAATTTGGCACGAGATATATATTATAGTCTGGAATAACACATAGGCTACTTTTTATCCCGGAAAATTAAAGAGTGCCCGCGGGAACCAAAAAACCACAATCCACGCGTACGAAGTCGCAAGCATCAGCTATTATTTCTTAACTTGTTTTATATGTTTAATAATTCGCACAGGTGCCGGCGTAGTAACGACCCGAGCGCACGTGAACTACGTAGTAACCGAACAAGGCATCGCCAATCTATTCGGCAAGACGCTCGGGCAACGCGCGTACGAACTTATCAAGATATCGCACCCGGACCACCGTGAAGCGCTCGAGAAGGCCGCCTTCGAACGTCTCAAGTGTATGCCCGCGCCTTAAGAACCATAGACTATGTAGAGCATTGGTAGCTTTTTGTCACGTTTATTTCAGGGTATGTTCCGATAGTGGTTCCGATATACACTGCAAGCACTCTGCAGTGCTCTTACTGTGGAGAAATTCGTGTGATCAACAGCATCCAGAAATTTATCGGCTTGCACCATTGATTATATTAATATGCAATTATTTGTCGAAATAAGTTCATCACTTTTACCGTACATAACATCGTTAATAATTCGGTTATAAAGTTATTATGCATTAGGTTACTTGAAAATCAATGTTATTTTCTTTTAATAAAAAGTATAAGCACTTACTTATATTGTGCGATTTATTCAATTGAAAATTGACTTGAATATTAACTTTTTAAATATAACTACACTCAAACAATAATTTTTCTTAAACAGATAACTTGTACATTTATATTATAATTATTTTCACGTCAAAACAGCGCCAAAAAACATAGATGATAGTATACTAGACAGCATTCCGTTTTAAACAGTAACCAGTACAGCTAACTATAAAGGAACGGCTTCGCAGTATACTAAATTGACATCACACCTTACAGTGCTCGCAGTGTATATCGGAACATACCCTCAGTCTGTTACGCTGTTTAAATTAGATTAGCCAGGATTCGCCTTCGTTCAATACCTACGCTTTTCTAATAGAGTAGTAATAGAGAGAGAGACTAGCGTTTATAACTCTCTGTAATTGTACTGCATATACGGACTCCTTCATATTTTCTCTAAGCAACTTGACATCGGCGAAGAAAATTGTGCACACATTCAGTTAATAACAACAAGCGTAGCACGGTTACCTAGGTAAAAAAAGGCAAGGAAAGATTAATCGCGAGGCAAGTTTGCTCAAAGATTATTCGGTAACTACGTGCTTCGGTTAGACTTGACAATAATTACCATTTAATTACACAGTGAACTACTATTTACATAGATATGTTGCTATTAAAAATATGAAATAGAAATAACCGTGATAAAAAGTTGCTTAAGTGGACTTTGGCCTAAAACCTTGCCTAGGTGTTACCAGTGTAGAAATATATCTACCATAGTAGTTTCATTAGTTACTTTAAGTAACGATATTAGAAAACTACGAGCACTATTTTACTTTTGGAATTCGAATTTAAAGTTGCATTTGACTGTTGCGAGTAAGGTATTTTTTTGTAAGCTATAGATGGATTAGGTAATATCATTGCCTTATATAATGAAATACAAATGAATGTTGTTTGTCGAAGAAAATAAATGATATACATATTGTTGATATACATTACTTTTACACATATGAATAGAGATAAGCATTAACATTTTCTTGCGAAGTTATTTTTAGGAAACCATTGGTCGATTTATTAATTGTTTTTATATATTTATGTTTTAGTTTTAATATCTGAATAAAACGTATTATTAACCATTTTCATTGTGTTTTTTTTTCTATCCATCTCTTGTCCATAAATCATTAAACAAAGGTATTCTGAAAAATTGCGTATTCGAGTGCTGAAAAAGCTTTGAGACACCTATATATTTCAATTTTCATTCCCTGGAATTTTTATGATTCTAATATAGAAATTGTGTATTTTATATTAGTACATAATACCTCAATGATTTTATACCATGTATTATAGTGTAAGGTATTATACTATCCAGTACATTTCAATATAATACACAATAATAATAAAATAATAAATACCTAATCAAAGTAAGTAAATAATGTACATAATAATATGATAATAAGTCTGTGATACATGTACATGATCATAGAATAATAAAACATCTACAAGCCAAGCTACCTACGTTTCTACAAGGCTCATGCCCGTTTGCACTAAACTTAGGAATCGCCTAATTTCCTGCCCAACTTGTTTAGGCTTATCCTAGCGTTTAAAAAGCTTGCACTAACCTTAGGCCATTCCTAAATCCACTTAGGAGATGCCTAACTTTATGAGCCCGATTAGTAAGCGCCCAAGCGTTAGGCGATACTTAAGTTGAATTTTTTGTAGTCTGTGGACCATTTTGATTGGTCTCACGGTTGATATGTACCTACTCTGTGGTTGATAGGTATCACAACCACAGAGTACCTACATTGTTATTGTGATTGTTATTTAGGTAGAACACTACACTGATCACAAGCAAAATGGCACAAGATTTATTAGATTCTTTCTCCTTCTTTCTCATTATGTCACCACTGGAATTGTGAATTTGGGTGATTTTTGCCCAAGCCTGTTCTTTCGCTTTATTTGATGCAGTATCGTGTGCTGTTACTTTGGAAATAATGCACTGCCCCTATTCGCACAACAACCGTACAAACCGCAACTTCTCCTCTGCCGTAAAATTGGCAGTTCTTTTTCGTTTATTTATTTGTCTTTCCATTTTAATTGCTGATTTATAAAATCCCGTAAAATAAATAACCTTCAACTCCACGTAAGGTATGTTGGGGTAAGAACGGACGGATTTCAGACCAATTGAAAAGGTTTTGTAAAAACTCAATTTTCTCGATATTTGTTGAAGATAAATTACTAAAATATGGTGTATTTGTTTAATTTTTAAACGTAGCTTAGGTTTCAATTTTGTTTATTTTTGTAAACTCAACAGTTTCTGCTTTATACGCATGTAAAAACAAGACATACTTTTTTATGGCTATGGTTAAAAAATTGTCCTTCGGGGGCAAGATCGGACGTACTTTCAAACCCGCTTCTATGGCTTTGAGAACAAGGTGTATAAGAATAATAAATGCGATCTTAAACGCACTACAATATATAAAAAAATGACGTTTATGTAATTAAAAACATGAATGTTCCAATCGATTTTTTTTTTTACTTAAAGGCATCCGATCTTACCCCCAGTGATAATTTTTTTATATTTTGTGGTTCTCAAACTTTGCTCTCATCATAAGATGAATTATCCAGATCCGCGGGAAAGATCGGATGAATACATCTTTTGCTAGTTATTAATAATAGCTAATTTTAACTTTGAAAAAGGGACAGAAAAAGTTTTCAATGTCCGGAGTAAAGACATCAAAAATTCTATCTATCCTTTTTTCAAAATTGTAACGTGGACCCCAAGCATGGAAATTGCTTAAAAACAATTTTTTATATATATACATTATAAATAACGTAAATAAAAATAAAAGACAGAAATATAAAAACATAAATAAATAACATAGTAAAATAAATGACAAATAAAAACTAATGCCGTAAATAAAAAAATAAAAACGATACCCAAGATATAAGACGAACATATACATACATTTTTTAATGTTATTGGGCTCTTTTCTATATCTGTATGCTTCTGAACACATTTCCATCAAAATCTCGAGATCATAATAGAATAATCCTTTCAGTGTTCTTTAAGGTAAAAAATATTAAAAATATTAATGTTATAAAAGTTTGACAATCCCTGCCTCATTTTGTACAGGTAAAGGGGTGGTTTTAATCCGATCTTTACCCGAAAGGGGGAACATCGGATATCTGCTAATAGACATCCTAGGCGTAATCTGATCAGATCTATCTAGCTATTGCTACTTAAAACCTAGTATTAAGGCGAAATATTAGCAAAACAAGCTGTATTTTCGCCAAAATATGAATCCAAAAGGGAAAGGGAAAGATCGGATAGAAGAAAAAAAGACAAAAATTGCCTTGTTTTTTTAAATTCACCATAACACACGTACGGTCCGTCGGAGCGACTGGCGCGAACTGAAGTAGACGAATAACAAAATGGCGTTGAACATAATGATGCCAACATTAAAAAATATGGTCTCATTCGCGGGAAATTTTATGTATACGGTCTTACCCCCTTTCCGCTCTTACCCCAACATACCTTACATAATGTCACCTGTGCAATATATAAACCAATAAAATAAAATACACCAATGTTTTAGCTTTTGTCTCTATTCAACTCATGCCTGAGGTTATGACAAGATAAGGTAAAAAAATATCCTAGTGTTTACATTACTTTGCAAGATATATTTTTTAAAAAAAACCATAAACAATCATTCATTCCATTCGTTCCTAGAGATGCCTAACTAGGCAATGCTTATGTTACGACACAGCAAGGACAAGACTGTCAGTGCAAACGAATTTTTTTGCTAGGCCGTTCTTAAGCCTAGGTGTATCTTAACTAGGACAAGCCTAACTTGAGTTTAGTGCAAACGGGCATCAGATTTATTATTTGCAGCACCATAGATTTATATATTTGATATTCAAGAGATATTCTTACTCTATGTTTAGCAAAAAATAACATTTGTCTATGGTGTGCAAACTTCCCACAGAGTTATATAAACAAAACTTCCAAACTTGTCTGTGGTGGTCTGTGTGCTTGTCTGTCGACAGTTCTTCTGACTTCTATGTTCAATGTTGTCTGTGCTACACTTCAAGCAAGAAAATTGGAACGCACTGTAAGGGCGGAGGCCATTATTAAAAATCACACTATTTTATTTCTTTACATTCGAAAAATCTTGAAAATTTCATTCAATTCTAGAAATAGCAGTGTTGGCGTATCAAAAGTAGATAATTCAGTTGCAGAGCACTATCTTATTGTGTGTTTTGTCCAAATCAAGGGACGAACATCTGTGTACGTGCCAAGTGTCTTATTCTTCAGCGAATATATTATAATGGTCCTTGGTTCCATTCGAGAGTAGCTCCCTAAAGTGTTACTGCAGTTGCTATACTTGTAATTTGAGAAAGGAACTACGCAGTCCAACAAGATGTCATCGTTCCAGCAAATACTATCTTTTCGAAAAGAGATTCTTGTCGCGGAGAAATACAGGATCATACGGAGGATTGGAGGTGGTTCGTTTGGGGACATTTATCTCGGCATCAACATCGTCAATGGCGAGGTAAGTGGTAACTTTTAGTTTACGATAAGTGAGTCACTTCTGTAATTCCCATGATCCAAAGTTAAGTCATTTTGGTGCGTTTTTTGATTTCAAATTGCGCGTTTATTTGATTCGATTTGACTGATACAAAATCTCTTTCATTTCATTACAGAATAACTTTTGATGTTATTTTAATCTGCATTTACCTAAATCGTTGACATACCAAATCATTATAAAGAACAAAATCATTATGCATGTAACCTATTATTAACCATTATGATCATGGGGATCTATGACTTATGATAAGTATTACTTAGTATTCATAATTCCAATCCACTTTGGATAAGTAATTAAACTATGGTAAAATCGTGTAAGCAGTCTGCCTAGCTGTGAAAGCATAGGATTGCATCAGTTTGAGAAATGTTACTGAGATGTGTGACAACCACATAAAAGGTGTTGTAACCTATACTTATAATAAATAGATCCAATTAAATACAGTTGATTGAGTTATGTACTACAAACAAACAAAAATATGCTAACTATTTGTGTTAAAACTTAATCAATAAAATCTGAGCCCATATATGGTCCTGAAACACCAAATATTTATGGAAATCTGTACATCACCTGTTGTGCATCATACAAACTGGGGGGTGATTGGCTGAAAATGACAGCTATAGTGTAACAATCGCAATCACCTCTCATTGGTTAGTATTCTTTCACTATTGGCCAAAATCCATTGATGCAGCAAGAATATCATAAATTCAGCCAATCAAAACAATTGAGACTGTAACAATGATTGATGCAGGTTTTATATAATTAGGCTACAGTAGCTTAATTATTATGTAAAATTACCACCTGGGTATCAATCATGTAAGAATGTCCGATCAAAACGTTAAAGTTCGTCGTCAAAGTTTATAAACCATAACGGCATTAAATTAGAGCTCAATTTCGTGTATCCATTCTAATATGTTCGAGTATCGTTCATACCTAAACGTATAAGAATGGGCAGACGAAATTGAGCTCTAATTCAATGAAGTTATGGTTTATTTTACTTTGACAAAAATCTTAAACGTTTGATGAACAATTCTTACGTAATAGGGGGGCTGATCCACTATCCACTGACCATTAATGAATTGCTATGACTAAAATGTGAATATTGTGACATCATGATAAATTCAGTATTTTGGGTCTCTTCTAGATTAATTTCCAGTATGCTGATTCCAGATATCAAATGACTACTCAGCAGGGAGGTTGCGGTTCATGTATATAAATCAAATCAAGGCTCTCTAAAGTTTCACTGAGACCTCTTTTGTACTGCTGTCTCAGTGAAATGTTGTAATGTTATAGCTAGTGTTTGGGGGGATGCCCCGTCGCTCACATCCGCAGGAAGTACTGTCTACCTCCCTGCACGTGTCCCCTGGGTGGTGCTAAACGAACGACGAACTTGCAGGCGAAATAAAAGTTATGTTTATAAAAACGCTTATATACTTACATACTAAACGCCATACGATTAAATAAATAAGCTAAAGTTTATATTTTAAAATTTTTTACTTGTCCAAATATGTTGACAAATTCTAACTTGATCCAGCATAAATATTTATAAGAAACGAATTATGATGTCATTTATAAACCATAGAAGTAGTGTCAAGGTTTTTTTCCAGTGAATAAACAGTTGAAGATCATAGACAACAGAACGAGATAAAATAAGGTAGGTGGTAGTTTAGTTCTATAGTTACATATGTTTTATCTTATTAGCCCCAACACAAACACACAGCTGGTGTTATAATTTGTTTAACGTGTGTCTTACTGTCGCATAGTGGCACCCAGACAGATGAGCCATTTTTGATTTAATTTTTTTTTGTTTGATTGGGAGTGTTCTGATTTCAGATGATTTCATTGAAGATTATCAGCTCTTTTCTAGGGTGAGGGGTTTTTATATCCTGAATATATAGCTAAGAATGGATTTAACAACCAATTTTAACTATATTGGGGCTGATTCTGTAGTGCACAATCTCTTAACTAAACTAAAATCACTGCATTAAAAATATTGCTAACCCTTTCATAATACTCCCTGCGGATAGGGATATAAAGCCAAGCTGCGAACAGGGAACTAGATATAAAGCTGTCATTTTAGTTTAGAGATTGTATTATACAGAATTGGCCACATTGCTTGTTAGAGCTAAAGAAGTGGTTTCAATGTGGAAGGTACACATACAAAGGCTACAAAGACAATTCTGTTTCACAAAAGTCAGACAGGTTTATAAATAACAAACCTATCCAAAATATTGATTTTTCCCGCACCTCTCAGTCTCAAGGCTCAGCCCCTGGTATTACTTATATACTTATGTAACTTGGTATTTTTATACCTACCTATGTATAAACTAAGTAAACAACAAACAATATAAGGCTGGGTGCACAATAGAATAAATTATAAGAAAAATAAATTTTTGTTGTATTTACTCTTCGAACATTTGGGCCCTGCTTTTCTTTCTCCCTACTGGGTAGGTTTCCGCACTTAAACTTCCAGTTTGAGGTCTGTTGTACGTGAATTTCCCCTCCCCACCGGAGTTCTCACTCCAGCCATCTGAACTCGCTCCAGAAGACTCGTCCAGGTTAAATGTGACAATTTTGTAAGTCTCATCTAGGATTTTTATGACAATGCTACTTAAATGTGTCGACGAATAACCTATGTCCGATCCCGCAAAATAATAATCAACTGCGGCATGTCGGCTAACGGCGAGCGTCAGAAAATTTTCAGACAGACAATTTCTACATGAGACTGACCTTAAAGGCATTGTCCCCATTGCCCCAATATGCCGCGCACAGTCAACCTACGCACGTTGACTTAGCTTCACTTTGTATAAAAATATATGCTGTAGCGAGTAGCGACTAACGACCCATCCTGGGTTCGCACGGGTAGTACTAATCATCATTATAGTCTATACCCATTAAAAGCCTTTGGGCACTGGGCATCAGGTTTTACATTAGCACTGCGATCTTATTAACTTTATTTCGTGTGTTGTAAAAGTGCGCTTAATACATTGAGCTGCGCCTTTCCCGCCTGCCACTGGGGCCGTGGCCGCGCCATTTTCTGTTGCACGTAACTTTATTACAAGACTGCCCAAAAAAGGAGTGTTTTCAGGATTCATGTATGTGAGTTTCTTTGTTCCACCATAACTTCTAAATGCCTAAACAGATTTGGATGTATGGGGCATTGTTAGATTCCTTACATCATCCCGAGTGACACTGGCTGTGCTTAAATTTTTTGAAAAAAATTCAACATGGCAATTTTTTTAAATTAAGTTCACTTGTTTTTATGGTAACTCATAAGAAATTCATCTAAATTAAATGGTCTAAATTAAATACTTGAGATGACTAACATATTTATTTTGATAAGGATTAATACCATATCAGTAAAATCACCTTCGCAAGTTTAACTTTAGATAATGTCTACTGCAACCCACGATCATGGTATGAACGAAAGACTACGTGGTCGTGGTCTGCTCGGATATGTCGGCCACGTAGCTCAACGCTACGCACGCTGTTAGTACACGGAATCGTGTGCACTTCAAATATGATTCATATTCACCCATGTATCCACATGGGGTATGAAATACTACCATCAGGTGAGACGCCATCTAACTGGTATAGTGGAATAAAAACTTTAGTTGTACTGTACTCTGTACTGCAGTAGGTACTATGCTGCAGTGGAAACTGGAAGTGGAAACCCACGCCCATGCTGTCTAACAAACGAAGTACGAACCCACGCGAACAACGAAGGTTAACGCGAGCGATTAAGGATGATGCCTACTTATATCAAAAATAAATTCTTTCTTACTGATTATTAAATAGAAGGTCTTCAAAAATTCACATCCTCGGTTAGTTTTAAGTTTGAAAACCATTTTAAAATATAGATTAAAGAAAAAAAGCTCGTTGAAATTTTATGACGTCATAACTGTGAATCTTATATTATACAACTTCCATACTAGAAGTGCGTTTTTAGGGTTCCGTAGCCAAATTTGGCAAAAACGGAACCCTTATAGATTCGTCATGTCTGTCTGTCTGTCTGTCTGTCTGTCCGTCCGTATGTCACAGCCACTTTTTTCCGAAACTATAAGAACTATACTGTTGAAACTTGGTAAGTAGATGTATTCTGTGAACCGCATTAAGATTTTCACACAAAAATAGAAAAAAAACAATAAATTTTGGGGGTCCCCATACTTAGAACTGAAACTCAAAAATTTTTTTTTCATCAAACCCATACGTGTGCGGTATCTATGGATAGGTCTTCAAAAATGATATTGAGGTTTCTAATATCATTTTTTTCTAAACTGAATAGTTTGCGCGAGAGACACTTCCAAAGTGGTAAAATGTTGGTCCCCCCCCTCGTAACTTCTAAAATAAGAGAATGATAAAACTAAAAAAAATATATGATGTACATTACCATGCAAACTTCCACCGAAAATTGGTTTGAACGAGATCTAGTAAGTAGTTTTTTTTAATAATTTAAAACTTACTACAGGTTTGTACGGAACCCTCGGTGCGCGAGTCCGACTCGCACTTGGCCGGTTTTATTAAGTTTGATAAAGAGTTGCTGATTTGATTGAGTTGTCATCATTATTTTGATGCCGCCCTGCGCCTGTGCTCATCGTGTGCAGCAGTGGAAACGGCGCCTTAAAGTAAAGGCATGCTCAACAGTATTATCCGATAAAATATGCAAATTCGCCATAACGCGACGGCAGCGTGGGTAAATAGTAGCGTCACGCCAGTGGCAGTGCTTTATTTGCGTGTTTCTGTCCTCCGTCGTCGAAACTATTGAATAATAATCATATAATTCAATGATAATAATGCATCTTCGTTATTTTAAAGGTTTTGACTTGCATGTCTGCAATCGATGTGCAGAAAGAATGGGCTTCACTAACACCTACACTAGTGTTAGTGAAGCCCATTAATTTAATAGCCAAGTTCATGTAAGTCATATAAAACTAGATGACTTCGTCCGCGTGGATTAAGTTTTTGATTCCCACGGGAACTCCTTAATTTTCCGGGATAAAAAGTAGTCCTTTCCCGGGATTCAAACTATCCCTATGCTGCCCTAATTTCATCAAAATCAGTTGAACAGATGGGCCGTGAAAGCGTAGCAGACAGACGGACAGACAGACACATTTTGACATTTATAATATTAGTATGGATTAGTAAATAGTAAAAAATTAGTAAATAGTAAATTCGTAAAAATTAGTAAAATTAGTATTAGTAATTAGTATGGATATAGTAATATAGTTGGATTACTGGTCAAGTGCATGTTTGTGAATTGTGACCAAGCCCAAGGGCAAAATTATTCGTATGGAACACAGATGTGGGCTAATATGCAGGTTAGCCCGCTACTATCAGAGAATGCATCATCACCCGCACCATTACTTACCACCAGGTGAAATCGCAGTCAAAGGCTAACTTTTTATTTAAAACTAGCGGATGCCCGCAACTTCGTTCGCGTGGCATAAGATTTTTAATTCCCACAGGCACTCCTTAATTTTTCGGTATAAAAAGTAGCCTAAGTCACTCCACGATGTCAACAGCTAAACCTACCCATGCAAAAAATCACGTCGATCCGTTGCTCTGTTGCGGCGTGATTGAAGGACAAACTCTATTTAATTATTTGAGGACATTATTTTCAGAAACTGACACACGTACTAAACACGTATTTCTTCATTTCAAACTGAATTCCCAAACAGCAAGTTTCATGGCTATAACACAGACTTTCACACAAATTTTCAACCCCTATTTTACCCCTTTGGGGGTGGAATTTCGAAAAACTCTTCTTAGTGGAAACCTAGGTACTTTTCACAAAGAACACACCATCCAAATTTCATGTCTCAGCGGTTTAGGCTGTGCGTTTATATATCAGTCAGTCAATCAGGACTTTGAATTTTATATTTAGAGTAGAGGTCGCCCGCGACTTCGTCCGCGTACAATTTCTGATTTCCTATGAGATTATTAAATTTTCCCGCTGCAAAAAGCCTATCTATAAAGGCTATAGATAGCATAAGCAGGTTATTATTATTTGAAACTAATAACCTAATGCTGATTTTCATGTCTATTTAACTACTTTAAAAACTTAGAACCCTCATGTAAGCTTCCAACCCCCATTTCACCCCTTTTGGGGTAGATTTTCGTAAAATTGCTTACATAGGTTTTTATTACTTATAACGATTAACATAATTATTGGCAATTTTCATGTCTCTTAACTTCAAAAACAAAGGACTCATACAAACGTCCAACCCCCACTTCAACCCCTTAGGGGGTGAATTTTCTCAAAACCGTTTCTTAGCTGATGTCTACACCATAGAAGGAACCTACCTTCCAAATTTCAAGTCTGTATGCTTTATAGTTCCTGAGATATCGTGATTAGTCAGTCAGTCAGTGAATGAGTGGTAGGTAGGTATTTCGCTTTTATATTATAACGGTATGTCAATAATTATCTTTGAATCATATAACATAACTAGCTGATGCCCGCGACTTCGTCCGCGTGGTTTAAGTTTTTTGATTCCCGCGGGAACTCCATACTTTTCCGGGATAAAAAGTAGCCTATGTCACTCTCCAGGTCCTCAACTATTCCCATGCAAAAAATCACGTCGATCCGTTGCTCCGTTGCGGCGTGATTGAAGGCAAACCGATAAACCAACAAACACTTTCGCATAAATTATACTTACACAATATATTATAATCAAGACGATTTTTAGGGTTCCGTATGTCAAAGCCACTTTTTTCCGAAACTATAAGAACTATACTGTTGAAACTTGGTAAGTAGATGTATTCTGTGAACCGCACTAAGATTTTCACACAAAACTAGAAAAAAAAACAATAAATTTTGGGGGGATACTTAGAAGTTTAGAACTGAAACTCAAAAAATTTTTTTTCATCAAACCCATACGTGTGGGGTATCTATGGATAGGTCTTCAAAAATGAGGTTTCTAATATCATTTTTTTCTAAACTGAATAGTTTGCACGTACCTGTAACTTCTAAAATAAGAGAATGATAAAACTAAAAAAAATATATGATGTAATTTATCATGCAAACTTCCACCGAAAATTGGTTTGAACGAGATCTAGTAAGTAGTTTTTTTGTAATAATTTAAAACTTACTACAGGTTTGTACGGAACCCTCAGTGCGCGAGTCCGACTCGCCCTTGGCCGGTTTTTTTTAGGTCTTAGAAAGTCCAGTGTAGCTTTTGTAGGTACCTATAGTGAATTCTGGTAAAAAGCTAAGAAAATCGTATTATCTTCCATATTTGTATCACCCTGAAAGAAAAATGTAAAAGATTAAGAAATTCATGCACCTGCACGAAAACTATATAATATTAGATTGATCTCGGCTATTGATTTCCATGCAACAAAACCTAAAACCGTCCGGAATCCGGATGCGCAACGTCCAACTTCCATAGATATTACTCGGTCTATTGTATTTTATCTATCTCATTTCGCAGTAATTATTCTTCGTCTGTGGTCGGCGTATTTTTGTAAAATGTAGCCGCAGATTTTAGTAATTTTCGTTCGTGTGTGCATTTTTGTATGAATTTTTGTGAGTTTTAATTGAATTTGACTGTCAGTGCGTAAATCTAACAACCATGTCTACCTTTCGGCTCTCCCGAAAGGTGGAACTATTGATTACGGGTAAATACAAGATCGTGAGAAAAATCGGAGGCGGCTCGTTCGGTGACATATATTTGGCGATCAATATAGCTTGCGGCGAGGTAAAATACACTTCCTAAATTATATGCTTATATTTATTTCAAGGACATGCGTAATTACGGAAAGATGTTTTGTTGAAAGAGAAATTTCACACATTAGTTAACTATGTATTCCACTGCGTATATAGGATAGGCTAAGTGGAACACGATTTTTGTGCTATAATTATTCAGCATCGTTAAATACTAAATAGAGGAGTTAATGAAAGTATCGAGGTGTACAATGCAATCTTTATGTATAATAAAGGCTTAAAACTAACTAATTTTTGAGACGTACAGACGTTATTGAACACAGACTGCAAAATAATAGTTTTTAAGAAAATAATACAAATACGTGTTTATTATGATAGGTTCCAACTCCACATGAACAAAGGGCACAGTCATTTGCTATTCTTATTGATTAAAGCTTTATTAGCTTTTGACTGTGACATTCGCATAGGCCCCATCCCATCAAAAATCCCATGGGAAACACTAAAAAGTAGACCAGATCAATCCTTGCATCTATTTCCACCTGCTTGCAAAAGTCTGGCTTAAAAGATTTCCTACTGTCTGAGCTGCCACTAAACAGACAAAATTTTAAAATAGGTGTTTCAGATTAGTTGATGTCTTAACTATATAGGTTTTAGCTTAATAAAGGCAGATCACACAACACTACAACTTTTACAAGCATTGAATGCATGATTATTTTAAACCTGACAGATTTCTCATACAAACATAGATATAATATTTATTAACTCAAATATTCTATCTCTGATAAAACAACTAACCTCTGCTGTTAAGAGGACGGTGAATGCCGCTCGCAACTTCTACTCAAACCGCAAATATAAATTTGCCGGTATATTGCTATCCCTATTTGGCTGATGACACATGATCGCGTGCAAGCACGATAGCAATATGAGCGTACAGAATTTGTTATACATTTAGTCTTGTTCCGTGAATACCAAAAATGATGAATGAAAAATTGTTGTGTTTTTAACTTTGTGTTTTTATTCTGTAACTTGACAATATAGGCTATGTTCCTGATCAATTAGTATGTGAGATATCATTGGTTTTAATATGAAACAAATAAGGAGAAAACATGTTGTTTATGTCGTAAAAACATGCAAAACGCAATGTGCTTACATTTAATTTTGGGAAAGTATTTTGAAAAAATAATTATACAGGAACCTAGATAAATACAAGTTCAATCTTAATAATCGCATAATATGGAGGAAATATGCCCCAATTACAAATTATTTTGGTATTACGTTTGTATGAGCAATTCACCCTCCGCTGGCGCCTTAAATTGTTACTATTGTATGGCCGAGGCAGGCATGTTCTAGAGTAGGACAGTTTAATTATCAGACAGCACCAGACAGGTTGCCAGATGGGCGGGACTTGGCTGGATTCTCAAGCTATTTCATTTGTGTTCGGAGCTCAGTTTTAGGTAGATTATCCTGCTTCATATGAGGGCAAACAAAGTGTCTTTGTTAATATAATATTATATTTAAGCTTCATCAATAAACCAAACTTGAGCTATTATTAGACTATCTAAAATATGTACATTTTCAACAAATGTACTTAAATATTGTCATTTGAAAGGTGTTATCCCAGATAATAAAACAATCACCATGGTTTAAAAAAACCTAAATAGTAAAACAGTCACAGGCAATCTCCCTACTGACAGGATTATGTTAAGCTACACTACCTCAATGTGCCAAAATTGAGAAACCCGTTTTCACTATAAAATTATATTATTGTATGGCTTTTTTTGCTAGCTGGATTCGACTGATTCATGTTTTATCTGCATTGATGATACCATGATGTAACTGATTCAATTTAATCGGTCTAGATTATTTCAAAATGAGTACATATGAAAATGTCCCAAATGTTAGGTAATCCTATTTAGTTGTAGCTTCAGCTGCTTCCAACGACATTGTTTAGAAGAATAATTCTGTTGGACACACTCTTTAGGAATTTAGACTTAACTTAAATGCTTCCTGTGGTAAAGGATTGCACTATTTTTAGACTGGTCAATTTAGTTTTAAGATTGTGTAGTGAGTACCATAGAAATCAACACCATCAAATAGGAATGCAGTCCTGAGTCGTCAGTCGTAAAATACGTGTCGGATCCGATATCGGATCGGAGAAGCACTGGAAACCCCTGTAAACTGTTTAATCAATATCAGTGTTGCATATTATATTTGTCCCAACAATTCATTGTTAAAATAATATCTACACAATATTTTCTCTATTTTAATTTTTATGTAATTTCGTATTCCTAAAAGCTACCATACAGTAGTAGGATTTAGAATATGAGAGTAGAAATCGGCGCGTCGCAGTTGGCATCACTGCCATTGTGACGTCACTGAGTGGAAGCTGACGAAGACCACTTCGTATTTTAAAATGATTTTACGTAGATTTACGTAGCATTACTGTGAAGTGTAGTGTTTTATAATAAGTGTAAACACAAAATTATGAAAGTGTCGTGTTCGTTACGCTCAGTGCAATGGTCAACATTTAGCTTTAGTGACAGCAAGTGATGAAGGCAAAAGAAAATGGCTTCCTTCGAGCGCATGTTAGCAAGGAAACAAAATATCTACCTAAATGAGACTTACAAACTCGTCCGCAAAATAGGCGGTGGGAGTTTCGGCGATATCTATTTAGCTGTGACAAATAACTTGCAGGTGAATACATACGATTCCAATTTACAAAAACTATGATGTTGAAAGACGATCTCGCCAGTGTTACTGGGTATTTTTTGTCTAAAATGGCGTTCATTGTGAATTCTATATTGTATTCACGACTTTTTGCGTCTTCAGAGTCATCTTGTAGAGTAATTTAATGTATTCGTACACTATCACTCAAAAATTAGAGTTGGCTTTACGTAATTTAATAATCGAAGTCCTAGGCCCTTTGTGTTTTACGCTCGTACCTAAACTAGGGACTTGTCACTTGGTTTAGCTGTAGATATTTCGTAATGAATATCTTTTCTGTCTAGTTTTCAATATTTTCATGTAGATTTGTAGGTTATTATGAGTTCTTATTACAATAAAGTAGTACCTACTTATAATCTATATATGTATAAAACTTTGTTGTATAAGAAATTTATAGCTATGTTTATAGGCCAGTTTGCATTTGGGAGCAGTGACTCATTGTTGATCTATTTATTCGAATCTACATAAATGCAAGGAGGTCTCCACAAATTACATTGAAGTTAAGTTGTATTTCCAGTCTTATTCTTGTTATTACAGCGGAGAGCTTGCCCACTTGTGGGACATTAATAGATTTACTTGTGTTATTTAAAAAATAATGCATCAAAGTAGGTACTGTAATGTAAGGAGTTACTAGTACCTAACCATCTGCATACAGTCATTTTGGTAAAATTTAAAAAGCTCAGGATAACTTGTCCTAACATGTTCAGCAAATGTGCTGGGCCATGTTTGCAGGGCCAATTGGCAAATTATTGGTCGCCAATGCAGATTGAACATCAACATGTAAACAGTGTCCATAATTTCCGTGGTAGATTATCCCACCTTTGTTAGATTTATATTAAGTCCTCTTAGCATTAAAGTACTGATTTCATCCAATGACAACCTTGCCAATCACAATAATATGAGTGTTCTTTATGAAACTGTATTTTACGGTGTGAGGGTCAGCCAATCTGGTGATCACTAGCTATCAAACAATGCGAGTAGGCTTCATGTAATAATAATGATGCCATAATCATTTTCGATTTTACTTATCAACACCTTAGAATAACCCTTACATCCTAATACTTTTTTTTAATCCATAGATTTATTACTGACCATTAAGCCATGTTATTCTCCTAAAAGTATATTTATTTTGTGATATCAAACATAAACATAATATGACCTACTTAACTTATTGATAGATTTAATAAAGAAAACATACTACACAATAGAATAGGCATGATGAAAACTCAATCAAATCAGCAACTCTATCAAACTTAAAAATGTGCTTCCAGTATCGAAGTTTGTATGAAGTACATTGTTGTGATGTCATCAAATTTCAACACAGTTTTTTAGTTTATCAAACTTAAAACTAATTGAGGATGTGAATCGTAGGTCTTTTGGAAGACCCTTTAATTAATAAATAATCAGTAAGAAATAATTTATTTTTGACATTGAATCTCTATTAAAAATGCATGCATGCAGTTTTAGCTAACTTTGTTAATTTAGATTTATTTACAATCTATATATGTTGAAACTGCACAGACAGTGGTTACATAGATCATGTTATCATAAGTTAGAGTAATTAAAGATAAAAGTTATTAATTAATACATTATTATGTAAAGAAAGAAGGCCAAAACACAAAGCAATCATAGTTATTGCTGATAATAGCGATTGTACCTTAGTAGGTACAATTAATAATTAATAGTTGAGTTACTTGTACATCCTACACTGCTTGCAGAACAGTTGATAGTAACTAAACTTGTAGCCTATCTTCGGCTTAGAAAACATCAGACTGGTTAAATACTATAACATGGTAAATCAGAACTGTAATAAAACTTTGACAACCTCTGTGGCGCAGTGTTGACGTGCGGAGGTCCCTGGTTCGATCCCTGGCAGGGTCCATTTAGGAATTTATTATTTCTGAATTTTCCCTGGTCTGGCTTGGTGGGAGGCTTCGGCTGTGGCTAATAACCACCCTGCCGACAAAGACGTGCCGCCAAGCGATTTAGCTTTCCAGGACGATGCAGTGTAGAAACCGAGTAGGGGTATGGGTTTAATATAATTGCCATGCCCCGTCAGGTTAGCCCGCTACCATCTCAGACTGCTTCATCACTTACAATCAGGTGAGATCGCAGTCAAGGGCTGACTTGTAGTGCATAATAAGAAAAAACGTACCTTAATGTTAGCCTTGTGTCACATCAGCAAGCCTAGGAGTCTAGCTAGAAGAAATTTTCTGTTTATGATGTATGAATATGCTATCAACTTTATAGTCCTTGTACGAAGTTGTTAAAACTTCATATTGTATGCAAAAAAAGATATACAATTTCACTGCAATTAATTGTACTTTCTTGTGTTTCTTAATTTTAATCTATAGAACTTCTGTGTGGGAATGTAGCCATTCTTCTTGCAACACATACTGGTAGTTTTTGTAACTTATAAAAAGTAAAGCTGTTATCAATTAAGTAATTTTTATGTGTAACTTACAAAAATTCTGACTCCAGACTGCCCGTGCTGAACAAAAATTTTGCTTGTTGCAGGAGGTAGCCGTAAAAGTAGAATCTATAAAAGCGCGGCATCCACAGCTTCTCTATGAGAGCCGAGTGTATAAAATGCTCCAAGGGGGCATCGGAATACCACATATAAGGTAAGCGCTTTTTGATGTTTATTCTGATTTCTGAAACTAACAGCTGTTTTCACTTGCCTACCACTTCACCACACTTGTGAAATTTATATATAATCTATGTTAAATATTATAAACTGTAGTGTGTCTGTTTGCTATGTATTCTATGTATTGCTGCCTCGTTGGTCTAGTGGTTAGCATGTTCGACTGCTGTCGACAAGGTCCCGGGTGGGGCCATAATTAAGTATTGGGTTTTTCTGAATAGGAATTCTCAGTACTAGCCCAGAGTTAGGAAGTTGGTGTTGTTTCACCCCCGTGCCACGTTAAGCCGTTGGTCCCGGTTATTATCACTAACATGATAATAATCGTTAAAGCCCGCCAACCCGCATTGGAGCAACATGGTGGGTATAGGTTCAGCTCTAATTCCATTTCTCCTATGAGAGTGGAGTCCCGTGCCCAGCAGTGGGACGTTAATGGGCTGTAGTAGATCACAAAAATAGCTTTGTAGGAAGTAGGTATAAATACGATAAAAAAACTGTGGAAGCAGTCGCGGGCATAATATAGCGGGCATAGCATAATACAGCTTTTGGCTATAGCTGTTGTTTTACATCGATTGCACCTGTTTTCCAATACCACAGTTTCTATCTGTCACTCATAACTCATCGCTTCTCACACCGTGATTCAAAGTTCAAACAGAATTTAAAATTACTACTTACTTAAATACAAATGAAGACGAGACATCTTCAAATGATATGTAGAACAAAGCCCCAAAAGCCTTGAATGGAAGAGATTTTCACAACCATATTATGTAAATCGCCGAGCGGCCTTAGTACACATTTAGCAAGTGTTTCAAGGTCGGGTCTAATTAGCTACGCCTGCATTAGCTTTATCCGAATATTAATAATAATTATGGGTCAATCATAAAATTCACGTCGTCTTATGAATCCTAAATATCCTATTTGGACTGTTTTCCTTGAAGTTATTTGGCAGATTGGTGCCACAAACGGTAACTTTTAGCACATTCCAATTATTCCCACTATTTATAGTCCAGTCATCTTAGTAGTTCACCTCGGAATTTGAGATACCCAGCTGATTTTTTGTATAAACTTGTATTTTGGCATTCTAAATGTTGTCTCAAAACCTACATATGGTAGGGTGTCCGCGTCTATTAAAATTTGAGGTCAAAGGTCACAAAAATCGATTTTTTGCTTATTTTTTGCAAATATCTCATTTTCTATGGGGTTTTCGCTATTTGTATTTATTATCAATACTGTAGAGAATTAAATTCCCTACAACTTTTGTTTAAAAAAAAATTTTATACGTTGAATCGTTTTCGAGGTAGAGGGCGGAGAGCGCGCGGTTAGAGCATAATGTCAACCGGTATAGTCTTGGTCAAAACACGCTATATAAAGTTTATTAAGTAATTATTGATAAATATATAATTAATAATAATTTTCATTTGTTATCAACTATTACATTATACATATTTAATCATTTTTTTCATCAATTGAATCTATCTATTCAATAATACTTACAACCCATTCCTAAAATTAAAAAAATATTAAGGGACAAACTTTAATTACATTATAATTAGGTATATTCTCATTTCCACTAATTATAATTTAAGTAGACAATAATGAAGTACAGATTGGAGTAGCATCTTCAGGAGTAGTATCTTCAGGAGTAGCATCTTCAGGAGATGTTGACTCGACAATGCACGATTGTAAAGTCTTTACATTCGTGCATTGTAGAGACCACACCATAGACCACATACACACATTGAGGCAGATTGTGCAGAAGTCCTATGAGTACAAACAGCCTCTGTGTCTCGCTTTCGTGGACTATGAGAAGGCCTTTGACTCCATCGAGACCTGGGCTGTTCTGGAATCCTTGCAGCGATCCCAAGTTGATTGGCGATACATCGAAGTTTTGAAATGCCTATATAGCTCGGCATTTATGTCTGTCCAAGTACAGGGTGCGTCTACAAGACCTATCCAATTGCATCGCGGGGTGAGACAGGGGGATGTTCTGTCCCCGAAACTGTTTTCTAATGCTTTGGAAGATGTCTTTAAAACGCTTGACTGGAACGAACAAGGCATCAACGTGAACGGAGAGCACATTTCACACCTCCGCTTCGCTGATGATATCGTCATCATCGCAAGTTCGCTGCAAGAGCTGCAGAAGATGCTCGATAGCCTTCACGCTGCCTCCCGACGTGTCGGTCTCCGGATGAACTTTGACAAGACCAAGGTCATGTTCAATGAATTGGTCATTCCGGGGCCGATTACTGTCAACGGATCTATTCTCGAAACTGTCCAAGAATACACATACCTTGGGCAAATTTTGCAAGTAGGAAGTAACAGTTTCGAGAAAGAGATAGAACGGAGAATACAGCTGGGCTGGGCAGCATATGGCAAACTCCGTCGAGTCTTTTCGTCGCCTATACCGCAATGCCTGAAGACCAAAGTCTTCAATCAGTGCGTCCTGCCGGTTATGACTTACGGTGCCGAAACGTGGACACTGACATCGAGGCAAGTCCACAGACTTCAAGTCGCTCAACGCGCTATGGAAAGAGCTAGAGGCATAAAATCCGAAACGAAGTAATTCGCCAAAAAACCAAAGTAATTGACATAGCTCTCAAGGCTAGCACGTTGAAGTGGCAGTGGGCTGGTCACGTTTGCCGTAGGACTGACGGCCGCTGGAGTCGCAAGGTCCTAGAGTGGAGACCGCGTCTCGGCAAACGGAGTGTGGGGCGCCCCCCGGCTAGGTGGAGCGATGACATCCGGAGAGTGGCTGGCATCAAATGGATGCTAACAGCCAAGGATAGGCAAAGTTGGCGCAATCTTAAAGAGGCATATGTCCAACAGTGGATGCATATTGGCTGATGATGATGATGATGATGAGTTGATAACAAATGAAGATTATTATTAATTATTTATTTATCAATAATTACTTAATAAACTTTATCTAGAGTGTTTTGACAAGACTATACCGTTTGACCTTACATTATGCTCGAACCGCGCGCTCTCCGCCCTCTATCTCGAAAACGATTCAACGTATAAAAAAAATTTTTATACAAAAGTTGTAGGAAATTTAGTTCTCTACAATATTGATAATAAATACAAATAGCGAAAAACCCATAGGAAATGAGATATTTGCAAAATATATGCAAAAAATCGATTTTTGTGACCTTTGACCTCAATTTTTAATAGACGCGGACACCCTACCATATGTAGGTTTTGAGACAACTTTTAGAATACCAAAATACAAGTTTATACAAAAAAAACAGCTGGGTATCTCAAATTCCGAGATTCTTACCTAATTTTGACTAAGATGACTGGACTATTAATGAGAAAGCGTGTTCGTTCGTCGATTTGTCCTTCTAAAAGAGAATCGAACACGATTGTCGATTAGTCCTTCGAAAAAAAAAATATTGGCAGTCATAGGGACTGCCGATAGATTAAGTGTTAACGAATATTTAGAATTTTTTTTTTTATGTTAATTTTTTTTTAAATTTTCTTTTTTTAGTTTAAAAAACAAAAAATAAAAAAAGAATATGTTCAAAATAATTAAAATATAAACCTTAAAACTAAGCCCTAATGCATTAAAGTTTAATTACGAATGTAGTATATTTATATTTAGGACCTTTTGTCTTCGTAACAACGCAAGCTCGGTGTTCGCGAGCATGTCGGTGACGGTGACGCAAATCTACAAGTTTACCCCCTACCAAAAAGTGCTCAACGCGGCTAAAGAAGTTTTCACTTCAAAAACTAAATAAAAATAAAAACTAACAACTGTCCACTATGTTTCTGTTTTTCTACACATTGTATAACTTTTTGGTACAAAATAAATAAATAACAAAAATAAATAATAATTCACTAGGTAATTTTTACACTACACTAGCGGCACGCTATGATGGCCGGTTGACACATTACAATAGGTCAATTTATTCTCGAACAAAAAACAATTAAGTTTTTTTAAATTTATGAATCTCTGCACATCACTATCGTCATAGCTATCGTCAATAAAGTAATACAATTATTTCCTTCAAAGTCGTTATCAATTAATACGGAACGTTTGTCCAACCGGCCATCATAGCGTGCCGCTAGTGTAGTCACTCGTCAACTCTGTTCTCGTCCCGTGTCGTCCTAGTCCAGCGATAAACGACTGCGTGTCGAAAAATTATTACTTATAATTTTTAAGTTAGAACAAACGTCGCGCGTCGTTCAGTAAGTACAGAAGCTAGCCTAGCTACAAGCTGTATGTTAAATTAATCTTGTAGAAGCGTTCGCAATTTATACAATATGCAGACAGTCAAAAACGGCTATAGCTGAACGACGAACGTGTAGTGGATCTGTCTGCGCATAGTAATGTCCTGAAACTCCGCTGCGACATCGCCCTTTACTTCGCAACGCCACATAGATCAATAAATCATCCATTGTGGCTAATTCTATTATACATGATCTCTGCATGAAATCAAAGGTTTTATAGTTAAATTAATTAAAACTATTAAATACATTAAAATCACCATTAAATTAAAACTAAAATAAATTAAATTAAATCTAAAACCTCATCGAGACCCACGCAGCGAGGCATTGTACCCTCTCAATCTAATGCTCTCTTTTTCAGGGAGCATTATGGAATGGATAACATTACAGTATTATGAGATCTGCTATTTTAGTTTAGAGAAACACAGAATTTGCCTATATATAGAGTTCAGTGAAGCACTGCCGCCTACCCTAGTTGATAAATTAAATCAGTGTTTTTTCATTATGACCTGCCATCAAATAGGTTCCTACCTGTAGGTCTACCCTGGCTTCGAACCTTGTGCTTTTGAACCCATTGCCGGATCACTATTATTATCCTACCCTTATTATTATCCTTATCGCCTTATTGTACCTACGTTTTAAGGTTTCATGTTTGTTGTCTGTTTCTTCTGTGTTTTTGTGGTGTACAATAAAGAATATACATACATACATGCATGCATACATACATACATACATACATACATACATACATACATACATACATACATACATACATACATACATACATACATACATACATACATACACTACTGATTCCGGACGGCCAAGTGCAAATTGCTGGACCTCACACGCCTTCGAGAACATTCTTCTTCTCTTCTTCTCTCTCTCTGGGCTTTTCCGCACTTAAGCATAAGTTCCCGTTGTGCGTGAGACCTTTGGTGCGACTCCCCGCTGGATCACCCCAGCCTTCGAGAACATTATAAAGGATTCTCGGGCGTGCAGGTTTCCTCACGATGTTTTCTTTCACCGTTTGAAGCAAGTTATTTGATTTCTTAAAACGCACATAATTTCGAAAAGTTGGAGGTGCGTGCCTGGGGTCGAACCTGCGAACCGTACAGGAGGTCGGGTGTCTTTAACAACCAGGCTATCACCGCTTCATATCTCATTGGTAGTGGCCTGCACATGCTAGAGACATAAAAGCACTGCTTACTCTATTATTTTCCATTGTGACCAGCCAGTAAATAGGTTCTTACCAAACTGCCTACCCTGGCTTCAAATCATGTGCACGCCACTCCAGCCCCCCTAGCATGGGCCGAGACAATTTTCTCCCCGAGGAAAGGATAACATTTTTATTTCTAAATAAATAAATAAAAACGCTAAATAACGGTGGACAAATAGTCCCCCGAGTCCCCGTGAAATGTTAAACGGGGATAAACTTCTCCTCTCCCCTGTTGCCGTGCTCTGAGAAGTGGATAAGTTAATTTTATCTCTTGTCAGTGGATAAAATCGGGGGATAAATTTTTTATCTCCGGCCCATGCTAGCCCTGCAGTTACTAGACTGTGCTTATAGCTATGTGATTGTTGTAGATGGTACGGCTACGAAAAGGACCACAACATCCTCGTGATGGACCTGCTGGGCCCGTCGCTGGAGGACCTGTTCAACTTCTGCTCGCGCCAGTTCACCATCAAGACTGTGCTCATGCTTGCAGGTCCGTGGACTCTTGATAACGACTTTGGACTCTGATTCTGACTTGCAACTATAGTATACATATTTTCGCACGACTCTAGATACATATTTTCGGTCACTATGACAGTTTTTCTTAAGGAGTTTTTTTTTGTGGGACAATTGGGTATTTGTCAACTAGTCGAATGAGTAACTTTTTATCAAAACGCACGCTTAGTATGAGATTTTGTATGGAATACTCAATTGTGACGTCATCAAAGTTCGACACACTTTTTTACCTAAATCAATAGGGGGAGGGGAACTAATAGGGAACGTGGATATTATGTCTTTTGGGAGATCCTCTATTTAATAATCACTAAAAAAATAATTTATTTGACTAGTTGTCAAACACCCAATTCGGTTGTACTCATATGTAGGTACTCAAATCTCTTAACAATATTTAACGGTTCTGCTATTTTAAGATTTGTCAATTTAATTCAGAGTAACTGATTCTGATTTCATAATCACTAAACTAAATTGACAGCTCTAAAAGTTAAGTATAACCTGCATAAGGCTCCCTGCGGAAAACACGAGCCACCCAATTCAGCTTGTACCTGTTTCTGATGTACAAAATCTCTTAAATGAATTAGACAGGCCTAAATATAATTCCATTTTCCGTGGGGATGAAAGTGATTGGCAAAATTAATTTTTGACCTGTAATATTAGGTATAAGGGAATTATTCACTATGACATCCAAATCAGCACCAATGACACATTTACGGTTGGTCCTATCCTATTTTATCTACCTAATATATAAAAGGAAAAGGTGACTGACTGATCTATCATCGCACAGCTGAAACCACTGGAAGAATCGGGCTGAAATTTGGCATACAGATAGCTTTTATGACGTAGGCATCCGCTAAGAAAGGATTTTTAAAAATCAATCCCTATAATGGGGTAAAATAGGACTTTGAAATTTGTACGAAAATCTAACCTAATGTGAGTGAAGCCGCGTGTAAAAGCTAGTCCTCCATATTTTAGTTTTATCATTCAGGTCAATAGGATTTCAAAAATATTTCTACAACATTGAATCCATTTTATGCAAAGAAAAGTTATATTGTGATACAAAGTTACACAAGCTTTAAAGACACGAGGCAGCGGCTGGAGGGCTCACGTTTCCTTACCTTTGCTTCGAAATTAATACCTATTATACTTCATTGAAGTAAAACTTGAAATGAAGACCCTACTAATATTATAAATGTACAAGTTTGGCTGTTTGTTACTACTAATTCTCGCCACAATGGGGCCGATTCTGTTGTACACAATCTGTAAACTAAACTGATGACAGCATTAAAAAAATTGCTAAGTTAGCAATGCTAACCCTTTCATAAAACTTTCTGCAGAAAGGGACAGAACTAGATTTAGTGGTGTCATTTTAGTTTAATTTAGAGATTGTGTTATACAGAATTGGCCACAATGCTAAACTGATTAAAAATGAAAATTTAAATGGAGATTTCTAATATAACCTGAAGGAAAATTAAAGAGTTCTCGCGGTAATCAACGTGGGCGAAGTCGCGGGCATCATCTAGTCTAGTGCTCTATAAAAAGTACTAATATTTTTGGGTAGAAGCGCCCGACCGTTGTGCGTGTTTTATTATTTGCTTTGTGATCCCCGAAGCATCGCGAATTCTATCGCTTGAGGCTAGCTCACCGTGAGCGAATGACGCAGATCAAATGATGGGGCGAGTGGAGTTCATCCATTGCAAGTGCTTCATCCACCGAGACATCAAGCCGGACAACTTCCTCATGGGCATCGGCCGTCATTGCAACAAGCTCTACATGATCGACTTCGGCCTGGCCAAGAAGTTCCGCGACATCCGCACGCGCGCGCACATCAGCTACCGCGAAGACAAGAACCTGACTGGTAAGCGTATCTACTTCCTCATGGGCAGATTGGTTGGATCGCGAGTGCTTTCCCCATCGAGATATACTGGCCAACTTCGTCATGGGCATCATCCGCCACTGCAACAAGCTCTACATGATCGACTTCGGCCTGGCCAAGAAGTTCCGTGAAATCCTCACGCGCGCGCACATCAGAACCTGACTGGTAAGCGTATCTACTTCCTCATGGGCAGATTGGTTGGATCGCTAGTGCTTTCTCCACCGAGATATACCGGACTACTTCCTCATGGGCATCGGCCGGTATTGCAACAAGCTGTAATGATCTCTCTGCCACATATTCTTCATTACTGTGTGTCGTAACTCGTGACCCCTTTCCATTAATGACATAGCGGTAGAAGTTTTCTTGGGATAATAATGCGGTGGGTTCCCAGGTCCTTCCGCATGGAAGACATTACAAGTGAGTATTCGATATAATGGTATTACATCTCTTAGGTTGTAACTGTTATTATCAGTATGAAAATAATCGGGACCGCCGGCTCTCCGAGGGACGGAGGAAACGAAAAGACCAATTTCAATTTTCAAATTCAGTCACCAGTCCAGTCACCTACTTGCTTAACGTTGCTTAACGATCGCAAACGACTGATATAAGCTCCGTCCCAACAAGCCACTCGTTTTTCAAGTGTATCTACAGACAAGCATATGTTGGCACATGCTTGATAGATCAATCCCTATACTCTATCCACGGAGACAAGTTAATAGGGAAGACATGGACTCGTTTGTGATTGGTCAGCGATAACCGTTAATGCAGTGTACAGACTACGTGTATATTTTAGTCTGATCGTGGTACCCGTACTGTGCAGACGCGCTCATATTTTATCCTTACCTATCGTTATTGTTAATTATATCAAAATTTATCATATATTCAAAATATTAATGCCCAAAAGTGGCAAAATTGTATCAAACAAGTACAAGAAATAGTAGAGCCAAAAATGAACGCAATAGATAGGAATGTGGAAATAATGACTGATAACTTCATAATAAATGTAGAAAACGATAGCAGTGATACGTCGTCGGATAGTGATTAATATATTTTGAATTATAATAACTACGTAAATTGTAAAAAAAAAACAAGTCTAGTCGTGGGAAGAAAGCTAGTTTAATTTAATAGTAGCGCAGTGTGTACGTACATTCAGAATGGTTTACGCCCACTGACTTTTTTTGTCTTTGTCATTTGTATGGGATTACGTGACAGAGAGCGCTATATTAACTAGTCTCCGTGGATAGAGTATAGTCTAATGTCCTTTTTCATCTCAGGCACTGCCCGCTACGCGTCTATCAACGCGCACCTCGGCATCGAGCAGTCTCGGCGAGATGACATGGAATCACTTGGCTACGTACTTATGTATTTCAATAGGTAAGTATTGACTATCGAAATATCTGCGGACCTCGCTGGAATGCGATTCTTCCCTCGCTGCCCGCACCTCACTTCGTGCTCGCCTATTTAGTTCCTTTGTCTGACCATCCAGTTTGTATGACGTCATTGTGACAGTTTTGCAGATATTTCTATGGCTAGTAGTATGAATTTGTTGTAGTAGAATTAATTGTTAGTTCCAGCATGGTATCTATAACAATTATTGGTTCCATCATGGTATCTCTGACACCCTTTCACAACACACACACGACATCAATACAATTAATTGCTGCCTCCCTGTCAGTAGTTGCTCAGGCCCAAGTCTCCTTGCAGAATGAAAAGGGTTTGGCCATAGTTGACCATTTTTCTATTCTGGCAAATTGTCGATTGGCAGATGTCACACACCTTTGAGACCATTATGAAGATATCCCGGGCAGGTTCCTCACGATGTCGTTCACAGTTTAAGCTAATGATATTTAATTTCTTAAACCACAATAACTACGAGGTTGTTATATGTGTTACGTTGTGCGTGCTTGAAGATTGATTGAACCCTGACCACACGAATAGGAGGCTGGATTACCACTTATAACAACAATTTTTGAATTGAAAACTTCTTTAGCGGCGTTGAGCGCTTTTTGGTAGGGGGCAAACTTTGTGGATTCGCGTAACCGTCACCGACATGCTTGCGTTGTTACGAAGACAAAAGGTTTTAATATAAATATACTACATTCGTAATTAAACTTTAAGTTTTAAGGTTTATGTTTTAATTTTTTTTTTTTAATTAAAAAAAAATTTGTTTTCACTTCTATTGGCAGTCCCTATGACTGCCAATTTTTTTTTCTTAGTGCGATCTGTGATCAGTCCAGGGGCTATAAGCAAATAAGTTGTAAGAGTAAACTCGTTTAGAGCTGATCATCATATAGGACTCAAGACGCGTTAGTCATTTAACCCAGGTCGAGTATGCGTTTTATTTTTAGGCGTCTTGGGCAATCCTCCACCAAGAGCCTGTTAGCTAGCGGATTTGGATGTGTCAGGAATCAGTAGCCATTCCTTATAGTGTTTCGCTAACCCCCGGACTTCCTCCTTTATTGTTGGTACTTGCAACACCACTTAATGTGTACATTATTTGCAGAGGATCGTTGCCATGGCAAGGACTGAAAGCGATCACTAAGAAACAAAAGTATGAGCGCATTAGCGAGAAGAAGATGTCCACTCCAGTTGAAGTGCTTTGCAAGGTAAATATACGTATAATTATTAATTGAGTGAGTGAAATTTACATTTTTAACCGACTTCCAAAAAAGGAGGAGGTTCAATTATGCGCGTATCTTTTTTTTAATTGTAAATCATAACCTATAGGCCTCAATGGCAAAAGGTGATCAACAAACAGTGATAAAACCCATATGAGTGACTTGAGACAGAGCTTGTCTTCTGTCCAGGAACAGGTGGTACAGCCCACAGTCCAAACCGTACAATTTGCACTGTCATTGTTAAACTACATTTCATTATGCATTTAATTTATTCATTGAATTTAATTTATTTAGTTAATTTCTGTTTTAGATTGTTAAAATTGTGCAATAGAAAGTCTGGTTTGCCTCAATTGGGTATTTGACTACTATTCAAATAAATTATTTTTTAGTGATTATTAAATAGATGATCACCCAAAAGTCGTAATATCCACGTACAATAAAAATTTTATGTTGAATAACAATTTTAAACAATCGATTAAAGATTAAAGTTCGTCGAACTTTAATGACGTCACGTTTTAAAATTTCATATAAATTCCATACTTAGGACGCGTTTTGACATTTGAAAAAAAGTTGCTGATTTGACCTGGATTTGACTATTTGTCAAGTACCCAATTGCTTTTTTTTTTGAAAATGTAATCTTCTGTAGGGCGATTGTGTAAAACCTGCGTCAATCATTGTTAAAGTATCAGTTGTTGTGATTGGCTGAATTTATGGCATTCTTGCTGCGTCAATGGATTTTGTCCAATAGTGGAAGAGTGTTAACCAATCAGAGGTGATTGCGATCGTTACACTGTATTTTTAGCCGATCGCACTGCGGGTTCCTAAAATCAAGTTTTAACATCATCAATAATTTGATCACAAAGATACTTTAAATTACAAAATCTTGGAGCATACTGCATATAAGTACATATATATATAATATGAAATGGACACTGAAATAAACATATTTTGTTTTTTGCAGGGATTCCCGGCCGAGTTTGCGATGTACCTAAATTACTGCCGTGGCCTTAGCTTCGACGAACCCCCAGATTACATGTATCTCAGACAGGTAAGTCATAGTTTACCGCGCATAGGATTCTGGTGTTTCATAGTAATGTTGTAAGAATGTCATTTCCACTTTATAGACCTGAACTGGGTATTTTTTTATTCTTCCCAGCCTTTCTTCGAGCCAATCTTCTCATCATACCCTACAAATAATGGCTAAAAAGCAATTAAGCCTTTAATATGTGTAGAAATTCTCAGTACTAGCTAGGAGTTAAGAAGTTGGTGGTGTTTCACCCCCGTGCCACGGAGATCACGTAAAGCCGTCGGTCCTGCGCCTGATCTCTCTCTGTTCGTGTCGGATTTTCCGTCCCATCGGGCTTTGAGAGTAAAGGAATATAGAGTGTACCTCTGTATATGTGCACACACTTGTGCACTATAATATCTCCTGCATGGATGGATAATGAGATGGCTCTCTGGATATAGGCTTCTGTGGTCGAAATTCGGTAGGGACAACATGATTACTAATGTTCTATATGTTGATATGTTATATCTTCTAGGCAAACGCATTTCAACCTAGACCTCATCATTGCTTTGCACTAAGCATGATTGTCGTCAAGCGCAAGCCTATCTCACAATAAACATAAAAAAAGTGTGTGTGTGCAATTCACACATGGCAGAAGTGAAATGAAATGAAATGATTTATTTCACGTAGGACAACTTGTGCCACGCCACTTTGCTAAGTCGTAAGAATCTACCACCGAAACTTCAGAAAAGTAGCCTACGAGAGAATGAGATAAATATAACTTGTATTCTATCTCATTCTCTCGCAGGCTATATCCTATTTATGAATATGTCGCTTTTTCGTTTGATTTTTTCGTTTCGTTGAATTTTCAAATCACAACGATTCTAAAGAAGTTTCTAAGTAGTAGTCTAAGATGGTAGCGGGCTAACCTGTTAGTTGGTTATATTAAATCCATACCCCCTAGTCTGTTTCTACACGGCATCGTACCGGAACGCTAAATCGCTTGGCGGTACGTCTTTGCCGGTAGGGTGGTAACTAGCTACGGCAGAAGCCTCCCACCAGACCAGACCAGAGAAAATTCAGAAATTATAAATTCCCAAATTGACCCTGCCGGGAATCGAACCTGGAACCTCCCACGTTAAGGCGACAGCGCTCAACACTGCGGCAGGGAGGTCGTTAAAACACTGATTTTGATGATGGAGTTTACACTATTATGACTAATATTTAAATTGTTTGACATTATAGTAATTATTATTAATAACTTTAAGTATAAAATGTAACTGAGAATTTTAACTTGGACCAATATTTAATTTATTTTTATGCCAGTCATATTTTGAATTTAAAGATAAATGATGTATACATTTTTGTGTAATATAATTTTTGCACACTGTCTCTGACAGTAGATTGTGTACGGGAAGATTCTACTTATAATACACAGCTGTTATTACCTACAATTTTGCAATAGTAATTTGTGATATAAGAGCGGTAAATAGGTTTTTACATACGAGGTGACTCATGTCAGCCCGATACCGCCAGGTGAGGGCTGACCATCGCCACGAGTTTGTTAAAACCTTAACGCCCGTGTTTCACACAATATTTTTCAATACATTTGTGAGAAAACTTGAAAATAAAACTCGCGTAGGTAGGTACTATAAGTCGTAACTCATTAGAAAATGGTCTCTCACGCCCATACTTATTTCGAGATTTTTGGCGGCTATTAATTTCGCGATTTTTTTCTCACATCTAAAATACCTCATTGACGATTTATTATTATTCCACACCACATAAACCACTCATAATAATTAATAATTTAAAAGAAAAATTCAATGAACTTTTAAAAATAGCGCGCACAGGTATCTCTAGAGATACAGCGCGTTGTTGTAACTGTGTTTTTTTTAATTGGCTTCTCTAGGTTCTAGCTCTTAACTCCCAGCCTGGACTATTCAGCCTTTACTTTTTGATTTATAAAACTTAAAACAATTTAAATTGATTATATTAAATACAATTTCTAATTTCATGACTTAATTTTATCAATCTACATCTAAATGTTATTATTTTTTAGGTTTTCTACATACAAAGTCAATAATATCATTATGAATCTTATTGCAAGAAAACTTTTTATTTAGAAGTAAAGTGGACTTACAAAAATTTCAATAAACTGCAAATTTACTGCACGAGGGCAGTAAATTCTGCAAAAAGAAGCACGAGGGCAGTAAATTTAACTTACAAGCCCTGTTTACTGCCTCTGTAAGTGCATTTTTCGAGCAAGTGTATTGGAAAATAAATGATTTATGATTTATTGCAGCTGTTCCGCATCTTGTTCCGCACGATGAACTACCAGTACGACTACACGTTCGACTGGACGATCCTGCGCCAGCGCAAGCAGCAGTCGATGGAGGCCGGCGCCGCGCCCGCCGACCGCCGCTCGCCCTCCGTGCAGCGCCGCGCCGCGCAGCCGCCCGCGCAGCCGCCGCCCAACAACGAGGTACGACGACAACAACAACAACAACTAGAATCTAGGGCATGCCCTTCACCTGTATAAGCCTGTCCTTGTCCGCGCGATAGCGCTGTCCCGCTTTTCAGACTAGGTGGCGTTACTAAAATAAGTCCACATTCTTTGTTTGACAGGGCCTGTCTATGTAAATTGTGGTCGTTGGCGCAGACAGAAATAGCTCTGCCGTTATGAGTTCTGTTCTGTGTTCTGCGTTATGTATCAGACTTCCTTAAATGAAATTATGTCAAATACCTACAATATGTAAAATTATGTCAAAATTAAATTATGAAATATTAAATTAATTAAATTAAATTAATCTATGTGGTACAGTGTGTATCTTGCGATATTCACCACACCACACAAATCTTCCAAATTATTCTCAATTTCACTCGGACACCGGAGCATCTTCAGGAGATCCCTCATTTTACAATCATGCATTGTCGATTCAACATCTCCTGAAGATGTTGAAATAAAATGTATGTTGAGAATAATTTGGAAGATTTGTGTGGTGTGATGAAACACTGTACCACATAGATTTACTACTTACTACTTACTGTGGCTGTTTATAGCGAATTAAAGTTCTAGTTCTTTTATTACTGCACGATAGTCAAAATTACAACCAAAACAAACAGCGCGTATGCATGGCAAGAAATCTTTTAATATTCTGATTGGTCGAAGCACAGACGTCTACGCTCGGTCGGCATTGCTCAGTAATAAACTTTACCACTCACTACAATCTTTTGCCTGTTAGGAATTATGTATTTAGTAGATAATAAATAATCCACTTCCTGAAGTTTCCTTTCTCAAATCCCGTAGGTAAAGTCGGTCAACGCGACCGCCGACGCCGCCACAAGACAAGCTGTCAAAGGACATCAGTCCGTCAGTCAGTTGAAGCAAAAGGTTCTCCAACCTTAACGTGTCCTGTCCAGTCCTGTCCTAAATTCCATGACAATATTAAGGAAAAATTTTTGTTAGAACTTTTGTAACAGTTTGGTTTATTCGTATTTCGTTGTGAAAATTTGTATAAAGACTGCCAATAGAGAACCTAATCGAAAATGGTGACGTTAATCTCTCATTGTCGCGCTATAAATCGTGTGTGAGAGACGTTTACATTTATTGGCACGCGTTTTATTGCCCTATACTAGCAAACAGGCATAGTTTGACACCTTCTGCTAAATTCGCTCACAAAATACGACTTGAGACCAAATATGGCTAGCAACAGCACGTTTTTCGTTTAAAATTGCAATTATGGCAGTAGATATTCGTCGGGTAAACATTATGACATTACAATAATTATTGTGGATTATTTTCAAACATTAATTTCTAGGCAATTATTTTATCAATAATTTTCATCAATAAATGGCCCCACACACTTCCCTGTATACATTTCTAAAAAAAAAAGATTAGAAAACAACCAAGCTGTAAGGGAAGTTAGTAGGAGGCGTCAAAATGTGCCTGTTAGCATTTAAATATTCGTAACATTAATCTTTTTTACGGAATGCGTGAATATTCAATTTAGTCTGCGTTAGAGGTTTTCGAAAAATTTGCTTTCTTCATAATTTGATAACTATCATATTAATGAATTCCTGATGGCTATTCTTCTGTGTACAATACACATAGATGTGCTACATATTTATTCAAAACAACAAATATTGCCATAAATTATTCTGTTATCCACAGAATGGACAAAAAAAAACCAGGTTTATACTCCAAAATGTATTCCAATCCCTTTTATAACGGTCAGTGCAGAATAGGATAGCACTAGATTTTAGACCTGTCAATTTAATTGCAGCAGAATTACCAATAATAATTAATTAAAAAAGTTTGTGCCTAAACCTTTTATTTGAAGTAAATTTAAAATAATTATCGGGTTCGCATTTGTGTTAGTTGAATGTCGTGTGATTTTATGTAAATTTTTATTAAATAATAAGGTATAAAAGCATTGAATTTATGAAAGTAATGTTTTATTTAATTGATATCGTTATATTCTAGACTTTAAAAAATCTCATTTGTGGCTAGTTATATTAGGTGGAAAGTTGTTAAAAATTGCAACAAATTATGAAAATGAATGGAGATGATATTTTCTTTAAAAACAAATTGTATGAAGGCGACTTCTCTTAGCTAGATTATTGTGTAATTTTGTATATATTGAATAAATACTTCAAGTAATTTAATGACTTTTAATGAATAAGAAGACTAGATTTGGAAGACCCTCTATTTAATAATCTAGTTTGAAATAATTTATTTTTGGTATAGGCATCATCCCTATTCGGTTTAAAAAGTAATATAATAAAGAAAATCTCTTATCATTTACATCAAACTTGGCACAACCATCAGAATTTAGGTACTGTGAAAAATCCATGATCGTACCGAAAAACAACTTATCAAGTAGTACCCTTATACGAAATAATGGTAATAATAATAATTATTTATTTTTGAAATTATCATTTTTAGTTTAATTCATTTGTTGGTCATGATTCATTTGTTGGTCGTGTTGTAGCAAAATGCCCGTAGCCCCACTGGTTTGATCCATTGATTGGACCATGGGATGACCATGGGTAATTTAATTAACCAGACCCATTACTCTTAAATCGCATTTGTTGGTCATGTATGTCATATTATGACGAGCATTTACCTGTAGCCCCACTGGTTTGATCCATTGATTGGACCATGGGTAATTTAATTAACCAGACCCATTACTCTTATATCGTTTACACAAATCGAAGTAGTACTAGCCTTTTTGTCTGAAAATAATGACTAATGAGGAACTTTTTGAACTTTTTTAAAGGAAAATAGTACATAAACATGTTTAGTTGTAGTTAGAACCTAAAATTTAGAACATGTTTTGTGTAAAGTCACACCATTTGATTCTTCTTCTTCTTTTGGTTAATGATACATACTGCTAAACTATCAATTGGGTATTTGACAACTAGTCAACTCAGCATCTTTTTTTCAAACGTCAAAACGCGTGCTTATTATGGGTTTTTGTATGAAATACTAGTATGAAACGTTGCATAGTGATGTCATTAACGTTCGACGCACTTTTTTACTTTAATCGATAGTTTAAAATAGTTATTCAACATAAAACTAACAGGGGACGTGGATATTACGACTTTTGGGAGATTCTCTATTTAATAATCACTATAAAATATATTTTTTAATAGTTGTCAAATACCCAATTATCATGCAAATATTATAAATGCGAAAGTGTGTTTGTTTGTTGGTTAGTCCTTCAATGACGCCCAATAGAGCAACAGATCGACGTGATTTTCGTATGGATACAGTTGAGAGTGCCATGCTACTTTTTATCCCGGAAAATTAAGGAGTACCTGTGGGAATTCAAAAAAACTTAATCTACGCAGATAAAGTCGCGGGCATCTTCTACCACAGACATTCTAAAATATGTATTTAAAATTTTGATTTTCAACTCTATCATTCTTTTCCCTTTTAAACCAAATATTTCGTTAGTTTTGGCAGTATGTGTATATTTTTTTGGTTTCAGTGTTGCCATAGTAAAATTAACATGTTTTATTTTTATTTTCCAGTGAAAGAGACATCGATCGGCAGCCACGGGCGCACCGGCGAAGAAGCGAGTGCGATAACGTTGTGTGTGTGAGTGTGCGTGTGTAGAGTGGACCCTGGTGCGAGTGTGTGTGCGTCGGACGCTCGTTCCCATCACCGCTGCCGATGTTGACTCGTGACGTCACGCGACCGGAAACACGCATCCGATGATTTGTACCGTTGTAATGACTAGTTCACTTAATACAAAAGTGTTTTCTGTTTAAATACAAAACATGCAAACGAAAATTAAATCGAAACACTAGTTAATCAATAATTTTTACATGACTGTATAGCCTGTATGATCATAGATCTTTGCCTGACCAGTTGAGGAACAAATTAACAAGAACAAATCTATACCAATTGACATTAAAATCACCTGTCTAACATTGTATTGTAATAAATAAGGCCAAAAAGCCGTCTGTGCCTGAATGAAATAAACGTAATTATTTCGCCGGATGCTTAAATTCGTGTCAAGTGACGATACGAGCCAATTCTCTTCGCGGCGTCGTACGCGACTTGTATAGACATTCTTTTTTCTATTACAGAGGCCTTTTAAGTTAACGTCAGAGTAATGCATTGCGGCCGATTGGTTGCCCCCCTTTATGTATGTGTATAAAATAAAACTTCGGTAAAATAACTTTCTGATTAATCTTTTGTGGTTATTTTGTCAAAGAATTTAATATTTATGAAATACTAGCTGATGCCCGCGACTTCGTCCGTGTGGATTGAGGTTTTTTGGTTCCCACGAGAACTCTTTAATTTTCTGGGATAAATTCCTGGTTATTCCAGACTATAATCTATCTCTGTGCCAAATTTCATGCAGATCCGTTCAGCCGTTCTGTCGTGATTGAGTAACAAACGTCCATCCATCCATCTAAACTTTCGCATTTATAATATTAGTATAGATTATATATTTTCTCTTTGTTTGGTTCTGCCGTTATGCATGCAAGAATCGATAATATTATTTTTAATGTATAAACAAAAAAGGGAAGAAATAATTATTGTAATAATATTAAATAATCCATATAAATATTATAAATGCGAAAGTTTGGATGGATGGATGTATGTATGTATGGATGTATGTTTGTTACTCAATCACGCTCCAACGGATGAACGGATCTGGATGAAATTTGGCACAGAGATAGATTATAGTCTGGAATAGCACATAGGCTACTTTTTATCCCGGAAAATTAAGAAGTTCCCGCGGGAATCAAAAAAACCTCAACCACGCGGACGAAGTCGCGGGCATCAGCTAGTATTTAATATGGAATTACATTGCTGGATGATAATATTATAATCATTGAATTTTAGTTGTTACTTCTCTCGATATTTAATTAGTTTGTCAATGTTAGTTTCTTCCTAATTAGCGTTAATGAATTTAATTAGTTATACGTTATACATTAATAGTTTTTCTTGTGTACATTCGCTTATGAACTTCCCTAAAGTGTGCACATTTCTTTTATAAAGACAGTATAAAGTGTCTGCTCACTTTTTTTTAAACAGATTAATTCATATGCTACAACAAAACTATTGGTTAAAATCTAAAATTTACTGATTACTAATATAATAGGTTTCTCTGTACGGAAAAGCATAAAAATGTAAAAAAAAGATGAAAAATTATAGGTTATTGAAAAAAAATTAATCCGTTCTTTTAGGACGGCTCGGACGCAACCGCCTTCATAGATGTAAGTTCATTGTTTTAACTATATTTTTAACGTTTGTGAATCATACCTACTCTAAAGTTGTAAATAGTTTGGTGCGCGCGAGCCGTTCAAAAGGAATAAGGTACATGCATATGTATCGTATATTTTAAGTACTACAAGAAAAAAAATGTAAATATATGAGACAGTGTTCATTTTAACTGTTATTTTTTTTAAGAACACGCTATTTTCGGTTTGTCATTTACGGCGAGTCGTGATCCTAGTCTTTGATATGACATAACTGCCCCCTGCCGTCAGGATATTTTTATATAATAAAGTAAGCATAGCTACATTTACTAAATGCTTCCATAGCAAGTTCACAATTGGGTATTTGACAACCATACAAATAAATTATTTTTTAGTGATTATTAAATAGAGGATCTCGCAGAAATAGTAATTATCCACGTCCCCTGTTAGTTTTATGTTGAACAACTATTTTAAACAATCGAATAAAATAAAAAAGTGCGTCGAACTTTGATGACCCACCCTACCGGTAAAGAGGTGCCGCCAAGCGATTTAGCGTTGTTCCGGTGCGACGCCGTGTAGAAACCGAATAGGGGTATGGGTTTAATATAACTGCCATGCCCCTAACAGGTTAGCCCGCTACCATCCTGGACTGCATCATCACTTACCATCAGGTGAGATCACAGTCAAGGGCTAACTTATAGAGGAAAAAAAAATGCAATATTTCATACAAAATCCCATACTAAGCAAGTTGAAGTTTGTAAAAAAGTTTGACGAGTTGTCAAATACCCAATGCACACGACTGATATCACGAATCGCGGTAACCATTTATAATAAAAGTGTATGTACGACTGAGAAGAGTGGTTGATTGAATGGGGACAAAAGCAACGTGTTTATGCCCGTGGAACAGTGACTGGAATATATTATGGATCGTAACTTTTTTTTACCTTGTGATAACATGGATCTCAATATTCCTCTTCGAAATGGCGGAGACTCTGTTCTCCGCGACGCAGTCGACAGCTGTTATTTTGTCTCCATAGGAACATGTTCATTATAACGCACTTAACTCTAAATTAATAAATAATAATAAACGTGTTTTCTTGTTTCATTTTCGTCACTTTCGCGATAAACATGTAATAATTCCCTAATTCTTGTTCCACAAACTTAACTGACCCGGTTACTTCGGTGACAGCGTCACTAGTAGGTAGATATTATGAAAGATAAAATTAAAAGAAAACTTATCAGGCATAAAAATTAGTTCCTATTTTGGTCACCGGGTCAGTTAGGTTTGACGAATTATACACATAAATGACAGCTTTAGATATTACAAGTATGGCGCTTGTCCAATTTCTTATCTCGAAACCGCCTTGACCGTGAATAAATGAAATATCTTTTACTATTTCACTTGCCGCTTCTATGCTATGATGGCTGTCAATATAATCGTCCATGTAGTGCTGCTCACAGATCGCTCGTACAGCGGCCGGATTTGAAAACTCAAATCTCTGTGCATTTTTGTTTTTTATGAACTGAGCAATAAAGGGTGAACAGTTCGCGCCAAAAATCAAAGATGTCATAGCGCAGATCTTTAATTTTTCCTTAGGGTTGTCACGCCACAGAAAACTTAAAGCATCTTGATCTTCGGGTATAATCTTTATTCGTAGAAACATGTCCTTTATATACCCCAATTATCTGTTCCCGAAATCGCATTATTATACCTAGAAGTGAAACGAGCAGATCTGGGCCCTTTAACAGGTAATCATTTAGACTTAAAGTCTGGTATTTAGCGGCTGCATGAAACACTAACGGCAAACCGACAATTCTTCCATACAGAATAAATCTTGTAAAAAAACCATACCAAAGGCATATTTCCTACTTCCACTCTTCCATCTAGTCTATATATCTGAAATAGACACCTATGAAATTTTAGCTGTGCTCCTCACCCATCTTTCAAACCCTCGATCATCATCGCTCTCCCTATATTTTTTTCACGCAGACGAAGTCGCGGGTATCAGCTAGTTGGAGCATAAACTTAAAATATTTACTACCTACCGTACTTAATAGGAGGTATTAAAAGTACCAATTTTTCAAAGAAAAGTTTTAATATCCGTTTTTAAATACCTAATTCATAAGATTTTTTTGTATTAACTACCTACTAATTTACAATACCTAATTAATTATTGTTAAAATTAAAAAGACATTTGAAATTAGGTAATACAAGAACTATACAAACTAACTATAAAACATTAAGTTGATGTTTAATAATTATTATCCATCAAAATGCATAGCATATTTTTAACAATTTTTTCTTAATTTTTAACATAATATTACTTAATCTTAAAAAAATAAACAAATCTAATTACCTACCTACTTAATTTCATGACACTGATAATAAACAAAATATTAGCTAATCTATATTTTAACCAAGATTTTAACAGACTATATTAAGGGTATGAAATTCACAGTTGTGACGTCATAAAAGGACATGTCCCAGTTCAGTATGGAGGGTGGTTCTGAGTGGGTATTCTGAGTGTCAATGAACCAGAACCAAACTGCCATCACGTGAAAGAGAAAAAAATATAACATTAAACGCCATTTAAATAATAATTTTAGAAAACCCCGTTTTTTTAAAAATTAATTATGAAAAATATCGTTTGTAGAAAATATTTTTCGATGGATGGCAACACTAATGCCCGTTTGCACTAAACTCAAGTTAGGCTTGTCCTAGTTAAGATACACCTAGGCTTAAGAACGGCCTAGCAAAAAAATTCGTTTGCACTGACAGTCTTGTCCTTGCTGTGTCGTAACTTATGCATTGCCTAGTTAGGCATCTCTAGGAACGAATTGAATGAATGATTGTTTATGGTTTTTTTTTTTAAATATATCTTGTAAAGTAATGTAAACACTAGAATATTTTTTTACCTTATCTTGTCATAACCTCAGGCATGAGTTGAATAGAGACAAAAGCTAAAACATTGGTGTATTTTATTTTATTGGTTTATATATTACAGGTGACAATAAGTACGTGGAGTTGAAGGTTATTTATTTTAGGGGATTTTATAAATCAGCAATTAAAATGGAAAGACAAATAAATAAACGAAAAAGAACTGCCAATTTTACGGCAGAGGAGAAGTTGCGGTTTGTACGGTTGTTGTGCGAAAAGGGGCAGTGCATTATTTCCAAAGTACACGATACTGCATCAAATAAAGAGAAAGAACAGGCTTGGGCAAAAATCACCCAAATTCACAATTCCAGTGGTGACATAATGAGAAAGAAGGAGAAAGAATCTAATAAATCTTGTGCCATTTTGCTTGTGATCAGTGTAGTGTTCTACCTAAATAACAATCACAATAACAATGTAGGTACTCTGTGGTTGTGATACCTATCAACCACAGAGTAGGTACATATCAACCGTGAGACCAATAATTAATGACAACAAAATGGTCCACAGACTACAAAAAATTCAACTTAAGTATCGCCTACGCTTGGGCGCTTACTAATCGGGCTCATAAAGTTAGGCATCTCCTAAGTGGATTTAGGAATGGCCTAAGGTTAGTGCAAGCTTTTTAAACGCTAGGATAAGCCTAAACAAGTTGGGCAGGAAATTAGGCGATTCCTAAGTTTAGTGCAAACGGGCATAAAACTTGGGTAATGCGCATTAATTGTGATTATTAACATTCCATTTCGATAAACTACCCATTTTCCACTACATAGGTAGTACATACAACATTATAAGATTAATAAATAATAATTGAGTATTTGAGGCATTCGTAATATAATTATTAGACAACAATAAATCACCAATAAATTAGGATAAACAAAACTGACAGTGACATTTGACAATCACCCAATGACTTTTAAGTGACAAAAAAAATCAAGTTTTTTTTTTACTGTTGATAAAATTCAGACAAAGATCTAAAAAAGCCACAAAATAAAAATATATTTTTCTCCAAATTGGGGTCCTTTAAAAATGTGTAATTAATAATTCTAAAAGCCATATTATAGGATCTCTATTCACATGTATTAAAATCATCTTGGTTCATGTTCAAGGCCCAATTTTGGACAAGTCCTTTCAACGCACTTTTTTTCTTTTTAATCTATATTTTAAAATGGATAACAAACTTAAAACTAACCGGGGATGTGAATTGTAGGTCTTTTGGAAGACCCTCTATTTAGTTAATAGTAGGTAATCAGTCAGAAATAATTTATTTTTGATATAGGCATCATCCCTATTAAAATACATATAGCACACTACACGCTGTTGTAAGGAGTAACTTGAGCTTTGTCCGATGGCGAAGTAAGGGCTAATAGTCTAGGAAAGGAAGCTAGTGGACCCCAACAGTAATTCCTCAGACGACGAAACTTTACAGTATGATAAAGTATCATAACGTAAAGGTATTTTATAAATATCCAACAAAAAAATTTACCAGAAGTTAGGTATTTTTACCTAAACTCTTTTATGTCTAATATCTTGGTCCGCAAAAATGATCCGTCAAAACTTTCTTCACTTGAAACATTCATGTAAAGGTATGGTAACTAAATAAGAAATATCCAACAAATACTCGAAGATGAAACAATCAAATTTTGAAAAAATATGTTTTTTTAATGTTACTTGCATCGGAAAATTTGCTCATTGAAACTTTTCACTGGAATGTCCTTTTATTGCCGTTTAATACCTAAAAATTTAAAATCCAACAAATATACTATCAGTCTATATTTTTTTCAAAAGTTACCTTTTTATTCGTAGTGAAAAATTTCTCCGTCAATTTTTTTTATTGATACGATTACAATATTTTTTTTCCTATCAACTATGAAAATATCAAATATAATAAAATCAAACGCATTAAAAACTAAAATCATTTTCTAAAGAAATATTTTGTATTTAATTAATCAGGGAAAGCAGGAGCGTGGTGACGTCCTGAGACCGAGATAATATGCCTACGGTGACGCGAGCCTGTACTCGATAACCGACCGTATTTAGTTGATACGACAGTTCAATTTTCAATCAAAAGCTTTTGCAAATGACAATCAGTATGACGATCAATGCGTTCTGAACCGTATTGCCTGAGCGTTAAAGTAACTGATTGCTCTAAAACTGGTTTGTGCAACGAAAACTGCTTTAACCCTTAATAGGGCATGGCTAAACTGTGGATGTTTGCAAAAGTTTCAAAGCTGGTATGTAATTAGTGGTGCATACAGATTTAGGATTTCATATCAGTATTTTTTTACGTGTTTTCAGTTTTTCAGGAAACTATGTGGGAAAATAATTCCTGTTGACCGATTACATTGTATCCCTTGGTGATACCTGGGAAATTATTTCCCAACTAGTGGGAAATATATTTCTTACTTACATTACATATTAGGAACAGTTAGTCAAACTAAGATAATTGAAGTAAATAAAAACACTAAATTGAAATATAATATCGTATGCTTTTATTTCTTCTTTTGTAACTTCAGTCCAAGCTTTTGAACGTGTGTGTCTTGCATAAATATTTGTATTTTCAACAATAATATCCAGTAACTCATCAGGGAAAAAGTCAAGAAAATAATCCAGTGGTTGACTTCTGTTATTGTAATTTTTTTTATCTGCATTTTCTTCTCGAAAATAGGCCAAGTAATATCATCAGTTGCAAAAGACCAATCTCTTGATTTATTTTGAAATTGAATGAATTTATCCCTAGAGAAAGACGATGTTGGTTCTGCATTAGAGCTTTCATCAGGCTCCGCCAATACTGGTACTGGCGAAGAGTGGTCTACCTGGACATCAGCTACAGCAACAAGTGAGGTTGTTCCACCAGGATTTTGATCAAGTAGCATAGGAACATCCGAAATCACATGAGAAGGGCCTGCATAGACTTCAGCGATTGCATCTTGTGAAGTTGAAGCCACTTGAGGAAGAATTGGCTTAGAAATCTGTTGAACTGGTGAATTCAAAAAAGTTTCATCTTGGTTATGAGACAAATCTGATCCACCCACCAATAAAGAATGTAATTCTTCGACAGAAATACCTTGAATCTCATCCAAACGCTTGTCTAAATCGACATTGTAACTACTGGTGGCAAAAGAGTCAACTGCTTCATCATCAAGGTCTTCTTCTTCCGATGAACAAAGTAGCTGTGACAGCTGGAACTCAATTTCAGAATCGCTAAGGGGTTTCTGAAACGTAAAACAGTGCTTATGAGATAAATAGAAATCCTGCATGCTTCCTACGGAAACAGTTTTCCCACATAAATCGTTACGTAGGAAACCTAAACGGGCAACAAGCAAATATTTCCCACATACTTTGAATCCATCAAACCAAATCATTTTTTGTTATTTGGAAAAATAAAACACATCAACAACTGAATAAACATTACATCTATGCAAAATAACCAAAAATGAACACTTACCGGATTTTTTCTCGACATATTATCTATTTCGCTAACAAAACTGCATTCAATTCAATTCAATTCAATTCCCAGATGTTGGCTTTTAGGTATGCCACAGGGGCACAGGTTGTTTCGCCAGTGTCGAGTTTGTGGATAAGGCACGAAAGAGATTGTTCGGTGAGCTGAGTTAAGGATAATTTTGAGTGTCTAAAAGATAGGTATTACTGTTTTTTTTTTTTTTTTTTTTTTAAATATATATTGTTAGTACCTGGAAAAAAAATACAAGTTAGTTACAAAATATTTACATGGATTACATAGGACGAGCACAATATATTTTACAGTTTGATTTTATTACATTCTATATATTTACACAGAAATCTACAATATGGACTGAACACAAACATTAATAGGGATTCAACATTTAAGGGACGGGGGACTTTAGGGGGGAGAACGTCATAGAGAGGATGCAAAAGTTTGGGACAGTTGAAGAGGATGTGTGAAACAGTGCCTTCATCCAAGCCGCATTCACATAGTGAATTGTCCCTTATCCGGAGTTTAGCCAAATGTACAGGTGTGCAAGAGTGGCCAAGACGCAAACGGGAAATAGTAGAGGAGATCCAACGATCTGCATATCTGTGTAAGGAAAACCAAGGTCGTCTAGGGATGTTTGGTTGGATGGATGCATAAAATTTTCCTTTAATTTGTTTGGATTCGTTCCAAAATGAATTCCAGGATCTATCCATATATGTTTTTGCAAGAGCACATAAGTCCTGAGATGAATTCTGAAAGCGATCCAGAGAACCAGACGTGATAGCTGTCTTGGCACAAGAATCAGCAGTCTCATTTCCAGGAATGCCAGAATGACCTGGGATCCAAACTAGTAAAACAGATAAGCCCTTTTGATAGCATGTAAACAATGCCTCTCTGATCTTTAGAGTAATGGGAAACCTTGACTTGCTACGAAAAGGATTTTCCTTTATGGACATTAGGCAGCTTAAAGAGTCGGTAAAGATAACTGTCTGTGGAACGTTATGGGGAGTGCATACAGGATTGCCTCCAAGAGGGCGGAGGCCTCTCCTGTAAACACAGAGGACTCGGGTGGTAATTTAAATCTTAAAATTATTTGGAACCTGGGAACCCAACAGGCAGCACCAACACAACCCTCGGGAGACAATTTAGACGCATCAGTATAAATGAGAAGGTGATTTGACCAATTTTGACTAATATAGCTTTGGAGTTTGAAATTAGTGAGAGGAGAACCTTTAGTCAGACCAAGATCTGTGATAATGGGAGGATTGTAAACTAGGGCTTTGTAGGGGGTAGAGAATAGTGGATTAACAGGAAGGGTTGACAGAGGGTGTGGGAGACTGGTATATTTTAGAAAGCTGTCTAACAAGTATGAGGAAGAATTGCGAGAAGGAGGGGCTTGGGATAGTTCCGTTAGCCGTTGCCAGAGTGGATGAGATGACATTTGTAACATCTTTGCAACAAAACGATCACAAAGATATTTGCGGCGGATAGATAAAGGAGGATCCACACATTCCACCTGCATTGCATTGGTTGGGGAAGACTTCATAGCACCCAGGACAATTCTGAGGGATTTATACTGGATTCTATCAAGTTTTTCAACAGCTGATTTATTAAATGGGTCTAAAACAAACAAACAATAGTCCATGTGGCTACGTATTAAGGCATTATACAATAATTTAAGAGAGTAAGAGTGAGCGCCCCACCACACACCCGCTACTGCACGTAGAACATTAATACCTTTTTCACATTTTTTGAGGATATGTTCTGAGTGGGCAATCCCAGTCAGACGGTTATCCAGATAAATACCTAAAAATTTTACATTATTTGCAAGGTGGATTGGTTGATCCTCAAATGAAAATTGAAAGGTGGGAAGGGATCTTTTCCTTGAAAACACCACTGCCTGACATTTTCCCACCGAGAGGGACAGACCATGGTCAGACAGCCATTGGCCTAGGTAATATAGAGCAGAATTAATACGGCAGGAAACTTCCTCAGCACTGCTTGAGCTGTGATAAAGAACAATATCATCAGCATATTGTAAAATGTTGCAAAAACTGTTGACAGACAATTCGAGGTCGTGGGTATATATGCTATAAAGTAGAGGGCTGAGAACTGAGCCTTGGGGGAGGCCTTTCCAGACGAGTCTGGGTGGGAGAGTGGTAGATTGATGTTTGACCAGAATAGATCTGCTGAACAGCATATTACAAATGAAATGTGTTAACCTCGGAGGAATACTCAGATTTTGCAGTTTCTGCCTGAGCACCGGAAGTAAAACATTGTCATAAGCAGAAGCAATATCAAGAAATAAACCCACAAGGTACTCCCCCTTTGTAAAGGCTAGTCGAATGTCTGTGGTCAATATGCTGAGGCTGTCTGTGGTACTCAAGCCCTTTCGGAACCCAAATTGGGATAGCGGAAGAATATTTCTGCTTTCTATAATCCATTCAAGTCTGTTTTTAAGGAGATGTTCTGTTATTTTCGCCAAAGAGGATGATAAAGCTATGGGTCTGTATGAACTAGAATCAGAGGGATTTTTACCAGGTTTGAGGATGGGAATAACTATTTGGGATTTCCAGGAGTCTGGAACAATGCCGGACACAAAACATTTATTAATTATATCTAGGAAATATAGTTTTGCTTTTTCATTTAGATTAGTCAAAAAGGAATATGGGACACCATCTTCCCCTGGGCAAGAATCATTAAGGCCATTAAGAGCTATTTGAAGCTCAGAAAAGGAAAAGGGAGCATCCATTTCATTTGAAATGGTAGCTGGAGAGGAATTAGGAAATGAGTCAATATTGGGGACAAAAGGAGGGGCCAGTTTGTCAACAAAGCTGGTGAGCCAATCAGAAGGATTGTTGGATGATGGATCTGTATGGTTTAGGGAACGACGGAATCTTCTGACATTTGTCCAGACAATTGAGGAGGGGGAGCGAGGACTAAGATTTTCACAGAATTGAGTCCAGCTTGATCTTTTCTTTTTTGTTATTAGTCTTTTAATTTTTGCATCCAGTCTTTGATATTTAATAAAGTTCTCCTGTGACATACGGACTGAGTATGATTCCTCTGCAGCAGTTCTTTGAGTAAATAAATCACTGCATTCATCATCCCACCAGGGAGAGGAAAGCATATAATTTTTGGGGGGGCGTTTTTTGGGAATATGAGAGTCAGCCGAAGATTTGAGAGAATTAACAAAAAGGTCATAACAAGGCAAAAAACCTCCATCATTTTCCAGAGCCGGCAAAGAGTCTACCATACAGTCGACAGACTGAGCATAATTTGTCCAATTTGCTTTTTTAAGGTTATATTTTAATAGGGGATCGTGATGAGATGGAGGTAACGATCTATTGTTTAATGAGAGGATTATGGGAAAGTGATCACTGCCGTGAGTTGAAGACAGAATTTTCCAAGAGATTTGGGAAGCAAGGCTAGGCGAGGCAAGGGAAATATCCACGGCAGATTTAGGGTTCTGATTCGGGAATACTCTGCGGGTAGGAGAGCCATCATTGAGGATGCAGAGACTTAAATCATCAAGAATGTCAATCAACAGAGGAGCAAACCCGTCACAATTATGACACCCCCACAAAGTATGATGGGTGTTAAGATCGCCTAAGGCAATGATGGGGCTGGGGACAGAAGATAGGATAGATTGCAACTCTGGAAGTAGGGAAGGGGAAGGGTGAGGTATGTAGAGCGAGACAAAAGAGATGTTTAATGCACGGACAGCAACAGCATTAATCTGATTGCTGTGGGGCGGGAGAGGAATTTGGGAGTAAGGAAGGGAGCGCCGTACAAGTACGGCACAGCCTGCATATCCATCATCCCTGTCATCCCGCAAACAGGAGAAGCCAGGTACCCGGAACCGGGAACCGGGCCTCAGCCATGTTTCCGAGATGGCAGCAATGGAGGGCTTATGCAGGTTAATGAGAGGGAGTAATTCATGCTTTTTGGAACGCAAACTTTTACAGTTCCATTGCAGCAGGTTTATTGGGGCCATTATGTAGGATTTTGAAGATTTCATTTAGAGTGTTGGCAACGTTGGGCGGTAAAGGAATTTCATCACATGGGCCTACAAGGCTCAGGAGGAGAGAGGAGATAGTTTCTAATAAAGGAATGTTTGGGGCAGGAGAGTTATTATTATTAAGAGAGGAACCATTTGGGAGAGATGAAGTGGGCTCATTGATAATATTTTGGTGTGTTTTTCTATCGTACCCCTTTGCTGGAGGAGCTCGGGGACGTGGGGAGCGGAAAATTGTTTGTCGGTGAGTTCTGTTTGGGAGTTGTTGAGAGAGGCGGAGTGGAGTCTTTGGGGAGGAGACGGAGGAGGAGGGCTCTTTTGTCACGTCTGCGTAGGATGTCTTTACGGGGGGGAACTGGGAAGCGGCTTCCATGTACGAAATATTGTCCTGGGACATAACTACTTTAATAGATTGCTGTCTGGAAAATTCCGGACAGCTCTTGTCTGTGGCGGAGTGTTTACCAGAGCAAAACAAACATGAGGCGAGTTCTTGGGATATGTTGCATGAGTCGCCAATGTGGTCTTGGCCACATTTGAAGCAACGCGGCTTGGATCTGCAGATCGCTTTGGTGTGGCCAAAGCGGCAGCAGTTGAGGCACTGGATTGTCGGGAGTTTGTATGTTTCTACTTGTAGGGACGTATGGTAGCTGAAAACTCTAGATGGAAGCATTTGCCCCCTAAAGGTAAGAACGACAGATTGAGTAGGAATCCAGGAGGAAACATTGTCGGTGGTGATCTTTCTATTTAGTCTACGAGCCTTTACAACCTCCCCACAACCCGCGGGAAGCTCTAACGACTCCACAAGCTCTGTCATTGCCCAGTCAACGGGAACTCCCTTCACCAATCCCATCCTGGTAATGTTGTATGTGGGGATCTGAGCTTTAAATTTACACATTGAAAGTACCGGATTAACCAGGAAGTTATTGGCTGCAGATGCAGTCAAGAATTCCACTGATACCTTATTGCGACCCATATTTTTGATGCCGTCATGGATAATTGAACCTATTTTATGTTTGTGGAGAAATTGTCCGAAAGTAATGGCCCGCAATGAGGCACCAGAGGAAGGGTCCTCGACTTCCCGAGATACTTGTACGACGAACGGTCCTTTGTCATCAATGGAGTATGATTTAGGGCCTTCCAAAAAAGATGGGTGAACAAACATATTTTGAATAGAGGGGTTTGCTACTGAAGGTTCAGTAATTAATTTTTTTTGGGGATTGGGAGGAACCGTTTCATCCTCTCCTTGACGTTTTCTAGTAGATGAAGAAGGAGCAGCTCCCGGATCGGGAGGCTCACTTGGGGGGTCTAGGTCCATTTTGCGGTTAGTTAGTGCATATTTTTAAACTTACCAGCACCAATAGGATTAGTCTAACAAAGTAACACCTATTTAAAATATAAAAATCACAATACAAACGCCAAAAACACCAAAAAACTCTCAAACACGTGCGTCTACCACAATGATGATCGACCGAAAAAAAACAAACAAAACTGCATAAAAATACAATAACCGGTGAGCAATTATTGTGACAATGACATTGACATCTCTTTTTTATTTTTTCTTTCGTCCGAAAACACGACCACAGGCCTATAAACCATAGATAATATATTAAACTACGAAATGACAGTGACAGCTCATAGGAAAATGCGTCCCATTGACCGTTTAAACTGTGAAATTCAATGTGGGAATAATGTTCCTGTTGCCTTATTAAGGGTTAAAATATAATGTTTCTAGCCTCACAGTGATGATTATGGAATTACATTGTGTTCTCGATTGTATTTCCCTAGCGGTAAAGTAACAATTTTAACGTCCCAACACAAAATGGTCTTTGAAATTGGTGTGTCTTCGCACTGTATCCAAGGGTATTCTCGCATTTGGTTGTTTAAGGGGTCATACAATTTTTTTGCGATCTTTGAAAGCTTTTTATTTGAAAACTATTATACATACTAATATTATGAAATCGAAAGTGTATCTGCCTGTCTGTCTTCTACGCTTTAACGGTCCATCTTTTCAACCAATTTTGATAAAATTTGGTACAGAGATAGGTTGTATTCCGGGAAGGTAATTTTGGAAAATTAAGGAGTTAAGTAAAAAACTTAATCCACGGAGACGAATTGGCTACAATTTTTTTCGATATCTTACTTAACTATTTTCCAAAAAAAATATTGGTAAATCTGTTAAGAATTCTTCTGTACTTTTTTAAAATTAAGTAGATAACAAAAATTTACAAAATATTACTTATGTGAAAGTTAAATTTTAGTAACTTTAAGTACCTAATTTATTAAATAAAATATAATATGATAATTTTCTCCCGTTGCGGCCAACATTGCTTTTTTGCCATCTCTTTCCCGGGACATACAGTGCATTATATATTTAGAAGACGACTCTAGACGCACCGCGTTACCGAATATAATAAGAAGTTTTGTATGTTTAAAAGAAGTTTTGTAGTGTAAACGAGATTTTCATTTGTAATCGTCTGTTTGGAGCTGTTATTCTTTGCCTCAAAACGATGCAAAGAAAGTGAGAAAGATATTTTTTTTTCTCATTAGTGTACCAGAATAGAGATGGCAATAAAGCGATGTTGGCCACAAAGCGAAAAAATCAAATTATAGCATTTACTACACTACAATTTAAATTACTTATCTGCATCTATGGTTATTTTAATCAACTACAAAATTAAAGAAAATTAAAATTCTTTACCATCTCCGAAAAAAACTAAAGAAAAGAAGATTTAGAGCAAGTATAATATGGGTTTTTACAGGCAAGTGTCTGATTTAATAGCTATAAAAAATCACAGATTTCGCAGTCCCCGCAAGAATCGGAGCATTGAAAATGAATACGTAAATCTCTTCAAAATTTTTCAAAAATGAATTATCTGACTTTAAAAATTCCAACTCGAATGCACTTCTCGCCTGCATCCGCATCTTTAAACACCACTACCATTACGATGGGTCAATAATGATAGAAGCTACTTCACTTTTTATATACGAAACCGTTTTTCTACAACTCCAAATCTAAAGGGACCACCTACAGGTCACAATTATTAACCGATTTTCAGAATTTTTTCGCCATTTTGTAGCTAAACTAATACCCTGGGACCCTTTTTTATTTTTTTCTTAAGTCGGTTTTTTTCTGAAATATTTACAACTTCGAAATAATTCCAAAAAAAGTTACAAGCCGATTTTCAAAATTCAAACATTCACACAATATGTCTCGATAAATTCCTCAACTCTTGGTACTATTCCCATCTCGATCCTCCTAAAACCCTCGGAGCTATGGCCAAAAATACGTCTCAGGCGATTTGCATCTGATAACCATTTTCAATGGTAAAAAGTGATGGTTGTCTACTTGAAGCAGTTTTTTTTGTTTTTTTTGGCAAAGATCCCATAAAATAATATGTTACGCGATCTATTTCAATCTTATTTAATAAGATGCTGCGGGATCTATTTAATCATTGCGACGAAAAGTAACCTATTTTACTTTTTGTCGCAACTATATCAGCGCAAAAACTCAAACTGTAACTGACAAACCGCGTAGTTGAACGCGTGAATGCGCCAAATGCGTGAAAAATAGCTAGCTCTCCAACAGGAACCATACATTTTCTGGGATTAAATGAAGCCCATATTAATTACCAAATCTTCAGTTCTATCCATGCAAAAATCACGTTAATGAGTAGCTTTTGGGTGGCACGATTGAAGGACAAATACGTGATAAGTGACGTCATGTTATCCTGCGGGTACTATTAGTTTTTCCAGGACAAAGGTAGCCCATGTTACTTTCCTGGTCCTAAAAAATCACGTCGAATTGTTATTTCGTTGCCGTATGATTGAATCCAAAATACGTAAAAATCAGCATGAGATCCCACAGGAACTGTTAACTTTCTTGGAACAAAAAGGTAGATCACGTCGATCCGTTGCACCGTTGAAGCGTGATTGAAGGATAAACCAACAAACAAACATACTTTCGCATTTAGTATGGATAAATTTAGGACTTTTGTAATGTGTTCTACATGTGTTAGGAATACTGTACCTATTGATATGTGAATAAGATGTGAATACAAATTACGGGGGTGTATTAGGAAGACATAGAAACTCCTTGTTAATTTGTATTCGTAATATTCATATTTAGAATGAACGTATTTAAAAATATGTGTGTCACATCACGTATTTGTTTATTCTACTTCAAATAAAATCTTCACTAACAGTTCTTGAAACGCGTTCAACTTATTTAGTTGTTGAAACGCGGTATCGTTATGGAAGAATTTTGTATTTTGTGCAACAAGAGCTTTGCTGGCTTTCACACTAAACTTCTTGAGCAAATTACCTTGATTTCGCACAAGCGAATTTTAGATCCTAAGTGCGGGACACGACGGTTGAATTTACAATGCGCAAAATTACGCCCACTAACGTCACCGTCACGTCAAATTACTACAACGTCATCTAATGTTCAAGAAGACTGCCGGCAAGTAGACCAAGCATGAACAGTGCCGCCATTTTGAGGATAATTTCCGAAGTGCCATGTTGAGGATAACTTCCATTTTGCTGCATATTTCTGGTGATTCTAATATTTATTTGATAAACGTAAGGGCCATATTTTGGATTGCGTTACTTTTACATTTTCTTTACATGGAAGCGAAATTATTATAAGTTAAATTTAAAACATAATAAAAATTAAGTATATTACTGACTTCTTTTAATTTCTCAATGTATAGTTATTGTTACCATACTTGATTTATCATGCTTAGTTATTATTTACATGGCAAGAAATGTTACTATCGATATCTAAACTAATTTATTGTATATTTTATTAGGTATGGGTTAATTTTGAAAAGTATTATAATATATTTATTTCGACTCAGCTTAAAGAATAATTTATGTTGCCTTTAGTTTGCAAGATAATGGTTCTTAACTGCATTTTTGAATATGCCCAGCAGCCCAGTGACTTAAATTGGCGTATGGCGTACAATTCATTTATTATATATAATTATATATATACTTACAAATTACAATAAAAGTCTAAATATGTTTACAGTAATAAGGCTTTATGCAGTTTGCCAATTTCTGGCGTGCAAAATACCAACTTAAACATAATATAATTAGTACATTTTCTCAAATCCTACAAGTAATGAGAAGAAATCAATTAAATAATAATAATAATAAATAAATAAATCGTTTATTTTCAATCATTATGTTACTATCGATACATTATAATTGATCTTGGAACTATTTGAAGATTTACAATATTGTTGTGCTTACATCAAAAAATGTACCTAGATAAAATGTTGCAAGATCAAGAACTGGCTATCCTAGCTAGATTTTTTAGATCTGTGTTAAGGATAACCAGAAATAAATATTTATTCAAACAAAGCTCAAAAATAAGATTTTTTATGGGCCCTTAATTAAACTATGGAAATATACCTTGAAGGTAAGTCGTTACAGTTAGTGGTTTTTATTAATGTTGAATTTATCTTCTGTAATGCTATATTGCTTATCTAAACTAATATTATAAAGAGGAAAGATTTGTTTGTTTGTTTGTTTGTTTGTTTGTTATGGATAAACTCAAAAACTACTCAACTGATTCTTTCGAAGGTGTTTTTTGCTGACATTGTATTAATCCATATCAAAATAAAATGGTTAGTCATCTCAAGTATTTAATATAGACTAAATTCGCCCTTTACACCATTTGATTCAGATGAATATCTTAGAAGATATCATGGAAATTAATTAACGCGCCATAGAAAAAGGGGCGGCCGGCAGTGCGAAAATATCGCAGCCCTAATGTAAAACCTGATGTGCTGCCCAGTGCCTGCTATTATTGCATTGTAGAAGACAGTAAGTGCTAACGAGTGACGACAACCATATCCACCCGTAGTATGGACACTGGAGTAATAATATGATTATGATGATAAGATTGTGATTTCAACGCTTCGCTCGCGCACGCTAAACTATACCCAATAGAAGAAGGATTAAGATACATTATCGCGTAAGCGCAGTTTAGTTTTCATACGTTCGGTTTAATTCGGTGTTTTGCATGGATATTTTGCTGGATATTTAGGTTTTGAGTGTAAATTTGCCTACTTACTATAATAAAGAAATGAAATAGGTATGAGAAGTTTTCCATACCGAGTTATAAATAATTTTAATTTGAAGTGAGATAAATTGATTTTGGTATAAATATTTTGTTGGATTTTTTAATACGTTATGCTAAACAGCATTTTAAGGACATGTGAAAATAAAAAATTGAATGAGCAATTTTTTTGCCGAAATTACGGACAAAAAAAGGAAACCACTTTAAAAAAAAATAGGTCCGTTTAAATAATGTTTTGGATTTTTATCGAGTACCTCATAATAAGGCTATTAATTAGTTTGGTAAAAAAAAAATGGAGCGAGATATTATTCAATTCAAAATATTAAGCTATTTGTACTTTTAGGTATAAAAACCTAACTTCTGGTTTTTTTTTTTGGTGGATATTTTTGTGTAAGTTTTGGATCATCCAATACTAAAACCCTGCCAAGTTTCATCGACTGAGGATTCAATGTGGGGGTCTCCATACAACAGACCGCCCCGTTGCCTAGACTATAAGGCGAGCGGTTCATGAAGGAATCCTCACCGGTAGGTATGATACTATGACTACAAATGTGACTCACTACTTAGTTATCTCTTCAAATAAATATTATAAATGCGAAAGTTTGGCTGGATGTATGTGTGTAACTCAATCACGCCCCAACGGCTGAACGGATCTGCATGAAAGGAGACGGTCCGGATTTGTATGGAGCGTCGGTCCAGTCCTTTTACAAGTAGAGAAATGAAAGAAAAAAAAAATACTAAACCAGTTTTGATCGTTCAAATCTGCGAATTCGTCGTAATTTCAGCGGTGTAAATATTTAATCTTTCCACGAGCAACACTAAACACGAGTGGGTAACAATGGCGGATTCATATTTTTTGACGTCTTCTGTCAAGTGTCAACACAACACCGGAAAAACCGTACTTAAGGAAAAACATTGGGAAAAACACGTTATTTTGACAGTGACTGTCAGAAATGACATTTGATACATTTCGCGCCTACTGCCATCTCTATGGCTAAAGGTTGCCACCTTGGAAACGTATCGAAAACTTGAAATACATTTTATTTTATTTCTCGTTATTTGCCGTAATATTCTAAATTATTATATTTTTAATACAATCTATGTATTTTCCTCTATTCATGGTAGAGTGTACAAAGAGTGGACCGAAGGTGAATCTTCTCCTTTGGCACTGAGATAGATTATATAGTCTGGAATAGCACATAGGCTTACTTTTTATCCCGGAAATATAGGAGTTCCCGCGGGAACCAAAAACCTCATTCCACGCGGACGAAGTCGCGGGCATCAGCTAGTTTGTGCATGATTGTAATCGCTTTTCTTACAAGAGAAAGGAGAGTCCTCATGTGACGATAGGTAGTGTGTGCACTATTGTATGTGTAGGTACTAATAAGACGAAACACTCGACAACCATTTTAACATACTTTATTCAGCAACATCATAACTAAACAATACAATAATCCATAGATATTCCTTATCGTTCCCAGAACCACCAGGACAGTGCTGCCACTCCACAAAACCATAGTGATAGTGATACCACATATAAATCGTTTTTAGGGTTCCGTACCCAAAGGGTAAAAACGGGACCCTATTACTAAGACTCCGCTGTCTGTCTGTCTGTCTGTCTCCAGGCTGTATCTCATAAACCGTGATAGCTAGAAAGCTGAAATTTTCACAAATGATGTATTTCCGTTGCCGCTATAACAACAAATACTAAAAATTAAAAAAATATATTTATTAAGAGGGGTCTCCATACAATAAACGTGTTTTTTTCGTATTTTTTTGCTCAATATTAAAAACGGTAACAGGTAGACGGTTCAAATTTTCACAGAATATTAACTTGTAAGTATATTACCTTTCAAAATAAATAATTAAATATCAATGAAGTAAATATTAAAGGGGGGCTCCCATACAACAAACGTAATTTTTATTTTTAATATGTCATAAATCGTAAAACTTACTACAGGTTTGTACGGAACCCTCGGTGCGCGAGTCCGACTCGCACTTGGCCGGTTTTTTTTATTAAATTTCCATCTAACAGTACCTACGTAACTACTAAGTAGGTAAGTACAAAAATGCGGAACCGCCAGGGTAGGCAATTTTTGGAGTTTGTACCTCCTTTAGAATCGATTTTCATGTAAGCCCGGGGTATGAAAATTCATAGGGAGTAAAATCAAACTTTCTCCGTTACGTTATTGACTTTATGTTTCCATGACTACGTAATGCATTTTGATGAATTTATATTATAATTAATATAAATAAATGTATCAAACATGCTTTCAGTAATATAAAAAACAAAACCAGCCAAGTGCGAGTCGGACTCGCGCACCGAGGGTTCCGTACAAACCTGTAGCAAGTTTTAAATTATTAAAAAAAAAACTACTTAACAGATCTCGTTCAAACCAATTTTCGGTGGAAGTTTGCATGGTAATGTAGGTAGGTACATCATATATTTTTTTTAGTTTTATCATTCTCTTATTTTAGAAGTTACAGGGGGGGGGACACACATTTTACCACTTTGGAAGTGTCTCTCGCGCAAACTATTCAGTTTAGAAAAAAATGATATTACAAACCTCAATATCATTTTTGAAGACCTATCCATAGATACACTACACGTATGGGTTAGATGAAAAAAAAATTTTTGAGTTTCAGTTCTAAGTATGGGGAACCCCCAAAATTGATTGTTTTTTTTTTCTATTTTTGTAAGAAAATCTTAATGCGGTTCACAGAATACATCTACTTACCAAGTTTCAACAGTATAGTTCTTATAGTTTCGGAAAAAAGTGGCTGTGACATACGGACGGCCAGACAGACAGACAGACATGACGAATCTATAAGGGTTCCGTTTTTGCCAAATTTGGCTACGGAACCCTAAAAATGCGTTAATTTACCCTCATTTACTAATCTATATATTTTATAATCGTTCGTAAAGAGTAAACTCCAGTCGTACGTCGGAGCTGACACACACAATTTTTGATATGTATTTAAGATTGTTATGACATTTCCATAAGTGTGGGTAAACACTGTAATAAATAAAAATTATAAAATTAATAAAACGCAAATGTTTCATTTCTCTTTCAAAGAGCTTCATCAAATCAAACGCGACTGTTAATGCTCCTAGGTAGCACTAACAGTCGCGTGGACTGGTTTAAAAATACAGAGATAAAGTCCCACAAACTTATCGGACCCATTGGCCAAAAATTGAACAAATTTTTATGCCATGCTAATGCTATGACTGCCAATTTCTTATTTTTTTAAATTTATTAATATATATATAGCTGCTCGTGCTGATTCACTGATTGATCACCTCTCCTGTAAAATTTTGTATGAACATTTTTTTTTTCACTCATCGTTTCGTATAGAAGACAAAAATTCATTAAGAGGAAAAATACAGAGAGAGCTGATGATTGAGGATTTCGAAGACGGATGAAGAGCACCAGCCACGGTATCGAAGATAGGTGGGGGGTGCTCGACCAAATGTCGCTCGAAACTTCATCCAATTGACAGTGAGCTGAAAAAAAATTCAAAATGGCGGATTTAAGATGGCCGCCATACAAATTTCGACGGTGTCTATCTCGGAGAGTATAAAAGATGGAAGAGTGGTTTCTCGGCAAAAAATGATCAGGACATGAGGGTCTACTTGATGAACAGGAAAAAAATTCAAGATGGCGGAATTTATTTTTCCATAGAAAAGGGTATTGAAGATAGGTGGGGGGTGCTCGACCAAATGTCACTCGAAACTTCATCCAATTGACAGTGAGCTGAAAAAAAAATTCAAAACGGCGGATTTAAGATGGCCGCCATACAAATTTCGTCGGTGTCTATCTCGGAGAGTATAAAAGATGGAAGAGTGGTTTCTTGGATGATCAGAACATGAAGGTCTACTTGATGAACAGGAAAAAAATTCAAGATGGCGGAATTTATTTTTCCATAGAAAATGTATGGCGAATATTGAAGAGGCTACAAGTGAAGAACTATGCAAGACTACGGTTCCTTTTCAAAATTTGTTTTTATGGAAGAAATCTCATTTTGACGAATGGTTCAGAGAAAAAAATATGGAGAGTGATGATGATCGAAGGTTCGGATGGAGCACGGTCAGGTATTAAATATAGGTACCTACTTAGGGGCTGCTCAAACAAAAAGGGAGGGGCGGGGGGTTGGTGGTCTTTGTTTTATGTTTTTCCTTCATGAGAATTTTCTTTTACGTCGGACGCTTGGCGTGCTGGCGCTTCCACTGTGCTCACTAGCAGTGTGTTGTTCAGATCAGAACACGTAGACAGTAAACCAGCTGCCCGATTATGTAAGAATTGTCGATAAAATCGTAAAAGTTCGGCGTCAAAGTAAAATAAACCATAACAGCATTGAATTAGAGCTCAATTTCGTGTTTCGAAATTGAGCTCTAATTTAATGCTGTTATGGTTTATTTTACTTTGACGCCGAACTTTGACGATTTGATCGGCCATTCTTACATAATCGGGGGGCAGGATAGTAGGACAGCGAGTAAGTAGACAGTGGACCGCGCGGTCCATTACGCGGTCCGCTTTAGCGGGCCGCGCAGCCACGCGCCATACTAGTTTTTCATATATACCTACTAGCGACGCTGTCACCGGGTTAGATATGTTTGCCGGTCTATACCGCGAGCACAGATCACAGAATCAATTCTGTAATCTGTGGTACCGAAACTGGCGGGGAAGCGAACCATGACCTAGTGGTCAAAGGCGCTCAGGGCGGGAGTCCCAGAGAAACGAAGATCCTGCCGGTTCCCCTTTTGATATGTATTTAAGATTATTTCAATATTAGTTAGTTATGTCGAGATTATTATACTATTGTAGAATTTATTAATGAAAAAGTTGAATGGAAGAACTTGAGAGTTCAATTTTCACATTAAATTTTAATAGACAATATGGATAATGTTGCGCAGAATTTCTCTATAACTAACCTTTTGATTCAAATTACCTTTGAAGAAGGCGTGACATGTTAATAAAACTAGAAAGTATTTTTTATTTAATTTTTATTAGGTTATGGGCTTAAACACGCAGCGATAAAAGGTAAAAAGAAAATATAAAGCATGGCTGAATTAAAGGAAATGGAATTTAAAATTAAAACAAATCAATATGGTGTAACTCCATTCGCCGGTGCAGATTTTAGTAATTGGTTATTTAGAATTAAAACAATCCGCGTTGAAGATTGTGCCTTACCTGCGATCGGGTCCTGATTCTTCGCATTAGTAGGATATTGATTGAATAATGATTAGTTTACCGCAAAGGTGATAGAGCCTTACTTTGTATAGAAATTTTGCATATTACTTAGATCAAACCTTACGTTATATATGTACCTACAATATAACCACCCATTAGTGCTCTATACGATTAAAATATATATACTTAGAATACCTAAGAAAATTGACAGATTATTTAAATTACAAATCAATATAAAACATAGCCACGACTAAGGCAACTTCGTAAAAAAGATTATAATAAGAGTCCTTTTATTGTTAAAATACTACTAATTATGTCATATTATTAAAATCACTACATTTCTGTATTGCATCTTAGAATAATATACATAGAAATACATATTTTGTTATTAAAACTTAAAGCTTGGATAATTAGATAAAATAGTAATTAAGACTGTATTTATAAACAAATTAATACTTCATGTGTTTTATTTACCTTTAGTATTAAGTTTTCTATGTGTATTTTTAGTCTTATAATAATTTAATATACAATAGAAAAATGAATACAATCATTTTTCTATTGTATATTAAATTCTTATATGTTTTCTATGTTATTACTAAGTAAGTTTAATTTAATTATTACGCAATAAGTATTTGAAATGTTTCTATTGGTTAAGACTGATTACCCTAGCTGGTCAATAAAGATAGCGATATGTGCGCGCTTCAAAACGCAATAAATACCGGCCGCCCCCGGTCGAGTCACGCACTTCACTACGAGACTCCGAGGCAAGCACATCTCGCTGCGCAAACAATCAACAAGTGTTTTTATTTCACTCCCTCGCTGTGGCTCGGGTCACACCGATCCTCCACAGTGCATGATCCATCGAGCGCCGGATATCAACAACCTGCAACTCAAGATCAAGATCTCAAGTATCAAGATCGCCGCAATAAGCAAGCTTGAAGAGGAATCAACCTATCCTCGCAGAACGAATTCTGCGGGCAGGGAAGGTCGTTTCAAGAACGCTGCGGACAAGAAGTCGTCAAGAGGTCTGCCTAGCAACACGAAGAGGAATCCACCGTCGCTACGCGGGTGCATTGAGGCGAGCTCCGGGTAGCAGCCGAAGACCGCAAGAGCGTCGGGAGGGATCGCTTCGTCGCGCTACAGATACAAAACGTCGCAACTGCCACGCAAGGCGAAAAGGACATCGACCACGGCTGCGGGGCTCTCCATCGTTTGAAAGACCGCAAAACCCGGAAGATCGTTTCGCCGCGCAAGCAGACGACATCAAGAGCCTTCATCATCGCGAAGAGGGATCGACTCATCGCTGCGGGAGCATTGAAGCAGGCTACGAGTAGCTGCTGAAGACCGCGACGGCTGGGGACATCGTTTCTACGCGTGAAGAATTCTCTATAAGCGCGGTTTACCGCGGCTCTCCCGCTCACCACCTAACAGTGTCAAACGGTGAACGGGCGAGTTAACGCCTCACGGCGGGAGCAGTATACCAGACGATACTGCCAGTTCACTTTAACCGGTGAACTATAACAGTCTGATCGCGTCGGTACGGTGCACGTAAGCTAGTGGCCTCCTGGTGGGCCTGCTGACGGTTTGGGCGTTCCTCCCAATTCCCGAGCAGCTAGTCTTGCGTGTGACCCTCTTCCGGGCGATTCCCACCTCACCTTACCCTTTTTTCCATCCCTGGGAGAGCGTGTTCTTCGGGACCCTCGAACAGGACTGCTAGGGCTGATAGGGCTGTTAGGGAGGTAGGGAAGTAGGGCCGTTAGGGACAAGAAGACACAGGACCCGACCAAGATGAGCACCATAGAAACCCGAAGCAAGAAGGTACATCCCAAGGACAGGGACCCGGGCGAGATGGAATCTGGGAGCTCATCCAAGACTGGGCAGTCCAGCAGTCCGAACGGACTACGAGCACCGAAGGTACTACGAGTACTGAAGGAACTACGAGCACCGAGCACACCACTAGTACTGAACAAACTACCAGTACAGAACAAACATCAAGCACGGTGCACTCGAAAAGTGCTACAAGAAAGGAAGCAAACGTTGCGAACAGCATACAAAATAAAAAGAAAGCAACAGGTTCACAAAGTAAACGTGCTGAACTCGAAGCAAGATTGGCACTTCAGAAAAAGGAAATTGAAAGAGTCGAAGCTAAAGCCGCGCTAGCCCGAACTCAGCTAGAGCTAGCACAACTAGCCGAAAACTCAGACGTTGAAGAAGATGTTCAACAAATAGAATCAAGCGTTAACGAATGGATGAATAAACCGCCGAATGAGACAGAATCTGGAATGGATGTATTGTCAAAATTACTCGCAAAAGCATTAAAACAGGACAGTAAACTCCAAGAAAACCACCTGCATACATGAGTGACCTACCACCGTTCGATGGAGATCCGATTAACTGGATACCTTTTATAAAACATTATACCAGCACCGCTTCATACTTCATTGATATTGAAAACATAGCGAGAATACGAAAATCACTCAAATGTCGTGGAAAAGAAGCCGTAAAGTCACTTTTATATACAAGCTCAACGCCAGAAAGCATACTAAAAGAATTAGAAAGAAGATTTGGCGAACCAACCTATATCATAAAAGGATTAATCGCAGAATTGCACAAATTACCAAGAATGACAGAAGATATGAAAGGCATTGGGACCTTTGCCAGCGCCGTCTTCAACACGGTAGACACAATAAAACAATTAGATCAACTTGAATACCTATACTCAACGGAAATATCAGATAAAATAGTGGACAAGATGAGTACACTAGTCAGATTTAGATGGCAGGAATTTAAATCAAACAGGAGAAAAGAACCAATGCTCAAGTTACTATCCGAATTTCTAACAAAAATCTCCAACGATTTTGACGAACCAGGTATAAGCGACAGACCGAATAAAACCGATAAAACCTGAAACAAATAAATCTCGCCCAATTAGAAGAGCACGAGTGAACGTAGCCCAACATGATGAAAGCGACTCTGACTCGTCATACGATAGCGAATTTGAGGAAGAGATGCAAATCGTTTTAGCTGCCTCTACACTTGAAAACGAAAAATGCCTCTTATGTGAACAAGCTCACGATATTTCAAAATGCAGTCAATTTTTAAATGAATCACTAAAAGATAGATGGGAGACCGTAAAGAGATTGAAAATATGCTTCAAATGCTTAAAAATAGACCACAGGCATCTATCGTGTAAATCAAAACCGTGCGGCAAGGACGGATGTACTAGAAAACACCATGAACTATTGCATCAAGAAAAATCAAACCCAGAACCTAGCAAGGTAGTATCAGTGAACCACATAGGCACCTCACGAGCCTACTTGAAAATTATACCCGTCGAATTGAACGGACCGAACGGGTCAGCTACAGTTATGGCCTTACTAGGCGAAGGGTCTACGGTGACGCTATTGTTAGAAGACGTAGCAAATCAAGTAGGAGCTACGGGACCGAGTAGAAGTTTATTACTCGAAGGCATAAGTGGTCATCAAATGACAGAGCAATCAAAACACATCAAATTAAGAATAAAAGGCCTGTTTTCGAGAAATTACGAAGACCTGCAAGCGCACACGGATCAAAATTTAAACCTACGGCCTCAATCCGTGAGAAAAGAGGACATCGCCGACTGCCCTCACTCAATTCATCATTAAACTCAATTTCGCAGGTGAAAATGTGCCACCATAGGGTTGCTAGAATGGTCATGATTAAAATGCTACTATAATTCACAAAACGTCTTAAAGGGTATATTTGTTTTATTTTAGAACTGGAAAAATGCCACGAGATTATAATAGGCCTGTTGGATGCAGGTCTTACAAGAATTATACTGAAGAAACATTACAAAAAATTTTAGACGAAATTAAATCAGGTAAAATCTCAACGCAGGCTGCATCCGAAAAATATGGCATTCACAGAAACACTTTATCATCAAAATTAAAAGGCAAAGCACCGCTAAAACACGGAGGTCAAACTGTGTTCACTGAAGAAGAAGAACTTGCTTTGATATCGCACATTACTGCTTTGTCAGCCTTTGGATTTCCAATAACAACAATAGAGCTGCGCTGCATTGCTAAGTCGTATTTGGAGAAACAGGGTAAAAAGGTGCCGAAATTCACTGACAATTTGCCAGGCAAAGAGTGGGTGCATTCGTTTTTAAAGCGCCATAAATCACTGTTGTCAAATCGAGTGGCTAGGAATATAACACATGGACGAGCGGAAATAAATGAAGTTGTTGTTAACGAGTTTTTCGATAACTACGAAAAAGAAACCGCAAATGTCCCGGACACTAACATTTGGAATTATGATGAGACATGTTTAGTTGATGACCCAGGCTCGGTAAAAGCTCTGACTAGAAGAGGGACGAAATATCCCGAGACCATTAAAAACTCTTCTAAGGCAGCAACATCGGTAATGCTGTGTGGGAACGCAGCTGGCGAATTAGCTCCAGTATATGTAGTGTATAAAGCTGAGAATATGTGGGGGACGTGGGCAGAAAATGGTCCTCCACAAGCACGATACAATCGTACTAAATCTGGATGGTTTGACGCACGTTGTTTTGAGGACTGGTTTGAATACACGATGCTGCCTATACTTAAAAAACAGACGGGTAAAAAAGTTTTGATTGGAGATAATCTCAGCTCGCACATAAGCCCGCACGTTATCTCTTTATGTGAAGCCAACAATATTGCATTTATTGCTCTGCCTCCAAATGCTACGCACTTACTCCAACCACTAGACGTGGCATAATTTCGACCGATGAAAATAGCATGGAGGAAGACATTAAATGAATGGAAAAATAATACACGTAATAGTAGAAGCTCCAGTGTACCGAAGGACCAGTTCCCGATGCTCTTAAAACAAATGTTCCAAGAAATGGAAGCCAACTCTTCGCAAAATTTAAAATCCGGTTTTAGAAAGTGTGGTTTGTTCCCCTTAAACCGAGATCCTGTATTGCAAAGAATGCCAAACCAACAGCTGGAAGCTACTGTACCAGTTCGTGAATTGTAGGGTGAGAGCTTTTTGGAGAATTTAAGATCTACAAGAGTGCAAGTCACGGAGACAAGGCCTTATCGAAGAAGGAAACGCGTGAACGTTCCCGCTGGCAGAGGTATAACAGCTGCAGATTTAGTAGAGGAAGAAACAACAGGTCGTGCTATCATTTCGTCTCCCCTTCACTCGGATTCTGATCAATCTTCAGAATTTGTTATGGAGGCACCAGTAACGTCAAGGAACACCGAGAATGTAGACTCCAACCAAGAGACAGAAATAGTAGCCCCTACTATCCCCCCATCAAATACCCACTTGTCGTCTTTGGAGCTTCAACATAGCCCGTCATCAACATTGACGACGAATATCTCATCGCAGTCTGATGAACTAACAAGTCATAAAAATACAATTAATGCTGCTAACTCCGAGCGCGAAATGGAAAGTATAACTGGGACTATCTTCTCATCTTCAGTTCAATCGGATCAGTCAATGGGCGACAGACAAGATGGGGAGCAGTTTCATGGCACTTTGACAGCAGTAAGAAACATCGAGCCGCAACCAGGTACATCGTTTGGGGGGGCACGAAAGCGTAAACCAAACAAATCTCTGCCGAGACTCAAAAAACCAGTGAAAGGACCACCTAAAATAAAAGGCAAACATGTTGTTAAGTCCTGTAACAAGAAAAAGAAAATATATGGAGGTTCAGACGATGACAGTACAAGTGCGTCGTCACATATATCATTCCAAGAAAGTGACTGCAGTTCTAATTGGTACGATTTAGATGACGAAGAGATACGGGGAGAAAATGACAAAGAAAATAATAGCAGCATAGATAACAACTTGAAAGAAAATCAGGAAGACTGTGACAAATCATTAAATGTTGAGGAAGGGAGCTACGTTCTTGTTAAATATGATGAAAACGTTTATCCTGGAAAAATATTAAGAAAGTTACCTGAATCGGCTCTTGTGTCTGCCATGCAAAAAGCTGGACATAACATCTGGATATGGCCCTCCAAGCCTGATATAATTTGGTACGACGACTCAAAGATAATTCTGTCAATAAACGAACCAGTTCTGATATCAAAAAGAGGTTTATACAGAATTACCGAATTGGTAGAGTTAGAATAATTTATTTCTACCAAACGTAATTTCATTTTTTTCTATGGCAACACATATGTTTTTGTTATTTTTATAGGGCACTGGTTGCACAGCTTTTGATTAGCTATAGGTGACATTGTGCCATTCCTACTATTTAAAGAGATATAAAGAGAAACGTAGCGTGGCACATTTTCACCCCACTCAAGCAGGTGAGAATGTGCCAGCAATATTATGTTTTCTTAGGCTAAGTACCGTCGTTCGGGGTGACTATGTGCCACATTTGGAAGATTTTTTCATTTTAACAAAAAAATTGAGAGGTATTTCAGTATTAATAAATTAAACCATATTTGGCATAGTTTTATTTATTAGTTTTTAGAAAGAAAACTTAAGAAACATTAATAGGTAATCGTAAAACTTACTACAGGTTTGTACGGAACCCTCGGTGCGTGAGTTGGCCGCACTTGGCCGGTTTTTTTATAGTTGTGGTTAGCAATGATGTTCGGAAATACTTTGCTGATGAGCTCGTCTTTCGATGAGACGAAATTGCAAAAATTCGGTGGAAATGAAATCAATCCGCACGATTCGTCGACAGTTACACGGCCATTACCGATAGTCAGCAATTGCTTGGAGAAATCTTCAGCAGATGGGTCGTTCAACAATGCAACTCTCATGTTTGCTGCCAGTTGAAGTTACTTCACATAGCACCACAGATTTGATGATTTGAGGCAAGCGTTTATTTCATCGGCAGCAGTCGATCTTGAAATGACTGGCGTGTTTGTGCGCCATTGTGCATTCGTCCCAGATAATGATTTTTGCGGCTACTAAACTTTTGCCATTGCAGAGTGTTTTGCAATGTTACATGTCGGTTGTTCAGTAGTTTGAAGATTTATTGGCAATTTTAAACGCTGAATGAGCCGTACGGCATCCTTCTAACAACGTGGCCACTATTCCAGAAAAAATGGATTCCCGTGAAAATGGATTTACACACAATGGCGGTTGCGTCGAGTTCAAACGTTATTAAACTAGAAGGCCAGAAAAATTGGAATGTGTGGAAATTCCAAGTGGCAGTTACCATAAGAGGGGCGGATGTGTTCTTACTTCCTAGTAGTGAATGGAACGGAAAAGTCGGATGAAAAGAATATGACAGAGTGGGCAAAGAAGGATATCAAGGCCCAAACTATAATAGTTTCTAGGCTGAGCGAGGCGGCCATGGTTCATGTTTTAACGTGTAAGACGGCGGCAGAAATGTGGCATAAATTACATAGTGTTTTTGAAGCTAAATCAGCAACAAGTACTATGATGCTGCAACAACGTTTTCTGCAATGTAAGTTTGAAGATGGAGATCTGTCAGTGTTCTTAGCTAAAGTTCAAGAGATGGCTTGTCAATTAAAACAGGCAGGTGAAGAGGAGTCTGAGAAAATTTTAATGACTAAAGTTTTATTGTCATTACCTGCGACATATAGTCACTTTATCTCTGCATGGGAGTCAGTGGAAACGACTAAGCAAAAGTATGATGATTAGGTGGCACGCCTGCTTGTAGAGGAGGAAAGATTGAAAGACAGAGACATAGATAAAGAAGAGGACAACATGGCATTGTTTACAAAGAGGCGAGGTGGGTTCGTCAAAAAGTGTTATAAATGTGGAAATTCAAAGCACTTGGCTAAAGATTGCAAGAATGGCAAGGAAAGTCGCAAATGTTTTGAGTGTGGGACAGTAGGTCATTTGAAATTTTCTTGTCCTAAGCGGGAAAACACAGAGAAACAAAGTGGACATTCATCCAAGAGAGGAAACTCAGGAAATGCATTCACAGTGGCTATGACAACAGAGTTGGAGAGTGAATTTTTGAATTACATAGACAATAGATCATACAATCAGTGCTGGGTGATTGACAGTGGTGCGAGCAGCCACATGACAGGAGATCGTTCACTGTTTACAAACTATAATTCATTGTCTATGCCGAGTCAATTTGTTGTTGTTGGAGTCTGGAGATGGAAGGCGTTTACCAGCTGTTGTTGGGGTTGGTGATGTTAAACTAAATGTGTTTAATGAAGAATTCTATGTTGAATCAACATTGAACAGTGTGCTGCATGTTCCGGACATTAAAATTAACCTGTTTTCAATACCATGTGCGACTAAAAGGGGTTATGCTGTCACAATGTCGGATGAGCAGTATTTATTTTACAAAGACAAGTTACTGTGTGCTTTAGGAAATCGAGAAGGAAATTATTATGTGCTGAAAGTGTCAAACTGTGTTTATGAAGATGTAGCAACGGTTGCAACATTAACCGAGTGGCATGAGAGAGTATGTCATCAAAGTGTTGAGTACATGTGAAAAAGGTGCTCAATAATAATAATATTACATATACAGGAGACAGTTTTAAATGTGAGTCATGCTTAGAAGGTAAGATGCACAGATTACCTTTTTATAGAAGGGAACAGCATACCAAAGAATGCTTAGAGTTGGTCCATGTTGATGTGTGTGGCCCAATGGAGGTGGATAGCATAGGAGGCTCTAGATATTTCTTATTGATAAAGGATGATTATTCAAATTACCGTGTAGTATATTTTCTAAAGAAGAAAAGTGAGGTATTTGTTAAGATGAAGCTTTTTGTAACATGGGCAGAAAGACAGACAGGGCTTAAAGTCAAGGTGATCCGAACTGATAATGGAGGTGAGTTTGTCAATAGAGATATGCAAAAATTTATAGAAGAGAGAGGTATACAACATCAAACGACTGTGGCTCATACTCCTCAACAAAATGGAAAAGCGGAGAGGGATATGAGAACAATTGTAGAAGCCGCTAGGTCCATGCTCAAAAGTAAAGATATGCCAAAAGATCTGTGGGCAGAAGCAGGGAATACCACAGTGTATGTATTAAATAGAACATCGAAGAGTAGGGTAGAGGGACAGACGCCCTATGAGACATTTTGTAAGCGTGATTTTGACATTCAAGGTTTATGTGGAGTATTTGGAGATCATGTGTATGTCCATACGTAAAAAGACTAAAGTGGGATGTAAAGGGAGAAAAAGCAATTTTTGTCGGTTATGATGATAGTAAAGGTTATAGAGTATATTATGAAGACAAAAAGGAAGTGCATATTAAGAGAGACATAGTATTTATGGATCAAGAAAGTCAAAAAGAGCAAATACAGAATAAAGAAAAAATAATTATATTAGATATTCCTATAGAGAATAATGAGGACTCTGCCTCATTAACTAATGAGAGTGAAGATGAATTCTATGATACTGATCTAGGAGAGAACCTAGGGAATGGAGGAGAACCGGATATGAGACCAGAAAATGTAGAAATAGAAGAAAAACAGTAACAAGAAAGTAGACCGAGAAGAAAGCCAAAATATTTAGACGACTATGAGTTGTATGTTGCTGACCCTGAAACTTATAAAGAAGCGATTAGGTCAGGAGAGGCTGAAAATTGGAAAACGGCAATTAAAAAAGAGATTATGCAACTAAAAGAGAATAATACATGGACAGAAGTAGATAAGATACCGGAAGGAAAAGAAGCAATTAGCTCGAAATGGGTTTTAAAAAGAAAGGCAGATGGCTACAAGGCTAGGCTGGTGGCCAGAGGCTTTGAACAAGAATGTGATGAGAACTTGTATGCCCCCGTGGCAAAGTTAAATACGTTTAGGATTTTTTGACGACTGGACCTGGCAACATATAACGCACGCACTTTGAGGACCGACGAGAAGATTGTCGAGCTGGAAGAAGCAGTGAGCAAGTTGCGCTGGGGCATTATAGGATTGTCTGAAGTCCGAAGAGAGGGGGAGGACTCGATAATCCTGAACTCCGGCAACTTGTTTTACTACCGGGAGGGCGACCAACAGTCCCAGGGTGGTGTCGGATTCATCGTCCACAAGTCCCTCGTTAACAACATTGTACAAGTCGAAAGTGTGTCGAGCAGGGTAGCGTACCTTATACTCAGAATTACTGAACGGTATTCGCTGAAGGTTATACAGGTTTACGCACCGACCTCGGCACATCACGACGAGGAGGTAGAAGCTATGTATGAGGATATTTCGAAAGCCATGCATGCTTCGAACACCTATTACAGTGTTGTGATGGGGGATTTTAACGCAAGACTAGGCAAGAAAAGCGGCGCAGAGTTGAAAGTGGGTCAATTTGGGTTTGGGCGAAGGAACCACAGAGGCCAAATGTTGGCCGACTTCATGGAGAAGGAAGGCCTCTTTATGATGAACTCCTTCTTTGAAAAGCGGCCGCATAGGAAATAGACATGGATGAGCCCTGACGGTTCTACGAGGAATGAGATCGACTTCATCATGTCGACCAAGCGGCACATATTCAGTGATGTCTCTGTGATCAACAGGGTGAAAACCGGTAGTGATCACCGTATGGTAAGAGGTACACTGAATATCAACGTAAAGCTGGAAAGGGCCCGACTGATGAAGTCTACGCTCCGACCTACTCATGCTCAAATCCAGAATCCCGAGAGCTTTCAACTCGAATTGCAGAACCGCTTCGCTTGCCTGGAGGATTGCGTTACGGTGGATGAATTAAACAACAGGCTGGTGGAAACTGTCCATACGGTAGGGTCGAAATTCTTCAAGACCCGCCGTACGAATAGACCGAAAAAGTTCTCAGACCACACCCTTAAGCTCATGGGGGAGAGACAGGAAATGAGACTGCAGTCTTCAGCGGATGCGTCTGCCTACCGGCAGATTAATAGACGGATTTCTAAATCACAGACACGTGATTTGCGACACTTTAATACCGAATATATTAAGGAGACCATAGAGCAGAATAAAGGCTCAAAAGTGTTCGCAAGAAATCTGGCTATTGGTCAAAGCCAGTTGACGCGGCTGAAGACCGACAGCGGTAGCCTCATTTCTTCTAAGCCTGAGTTATTGGGGGAGGTTGAGAAATTCTATGGACAGTTATACACCTCAACACAGAAGCCGGTTGAAAATTTGGCTAAAGATCCAAGAGCCAAATTGACCCGACACTATACCGAAGATATCCCGGACGTCAGCCTATACGAGATTAGTATGGCTCTCAAACAGCTTAAAAACAATAAAGCGCCGGGTGATGACGGAATCACCGCAGAACTCCTGAAAGCGGGTGGAAGACCAATACTTAAAGTCCTTCAGCGATTGTTCAATTCCGTCATTCACGAGGGTACAACGCCAGAAGCGTGGCACAGGAGCGTGGTGGTTCTCTTCTTCAAGAAGGGAGATAACACCTTATTGAAGAATTACAGACCCATCTCGCTTCTGAGTCACGTCTACAAGTTGTTTTCGAGAGTCATAACGAATCGTCTCGCTCGTAGGTTCGACGACTTCCAGCCTCCCGAACAAGCCGGGTTCCGAAAAGGTTTTAGTACCGTAGACCACATTCATACGCTGCGGCAGGTTATACAGAAGACAGAAGAGTATAACCAGCCACTTTGCTTGGCGTTTGTGGACTACGAGAAAGCCTTCGATTCGGTGGAAACTTGGGCAGTGTTGAGGTCTCTACAGAGATGCCAAATCGACTACCGGTACATCCAGGTGTTGAAGTGCTTGTACGAAAACGCCACTATGTCAGTCCGTATACAAGACCAGACTACGAGACCAATCCGATTGCAGCGAGGAGTGCGTTAGGGAGATGTTATCTCTCCGAAGCTGTTTACCGCTGCGTTGGAAGACGTCTTTAAGCTTCTGGAGTGGAACGGACTCGGCATCAACATCAATGGCGAGTACATCACACACCTGCGGTTTGCCGACGATATAGTCATTATGGCAGAAACTCTGGAAGACCTTAACACAATGCTCAACGACCTCAGCAGAGTCTCTCAACAGGTGGGCCTAAAAATGAATATGAGCAAGACGAAGATCATGTCCAATGCACATGTTCAGCCCCACCCAGTGTTAGTTGAGAACACTGCACTCGAAATTGTTGATGAGTACATATACCTGGGACATACAGTCCAGTTAGGTAGGTCCAATTTCGAGAAAGAGGTAAACCGCCGAATCCAACTCGGATGGGCAGCGTTCGGGAAACTCCGCGACATCTTCTCGTCCAAAATCCCTCAGTGCCTGAAGACAAAAGTCTTCGAACAGTGCGTGTTGCCAGTGATGACTTACGGCTCCGAAACATGGTCGCTAACTATGGGCCTGATAAGAAGGCTCCGGGTCACTCAGCGGGCGATGGAGAGAGCTATGCTCGGAGTATCCCTGCGTGATCAAATCAGGAATGAGGAGATCCGTAGGCGAACCAGAGTAACCGACATAGCTCGAAGAGTCGCCAAGCTCAAGTGGCAATGGGCGGGGCACATAGTTCGTAGAACAGATAGGCGTTGGGGTCCCAAGGTGCTCGAATGGCGGCCTCGCACCGGGAAGCGCAGCGTTGGGCGACCCCCCACTAGATGGACGGACGATCTCAAGCGTGCAGCTGGGAGCCGCTGGAAACAAGCGGCACAAGACCGTGCTCTGTGGCGATCCATGCAGGAGACCTTCGTCCAGCAGTGGACGTCTATAGGTTGAGACGACGAGGATTTTTGTGTCTGTAGCTACTAAGCTAGGGTTAGAAATTAATCAAATGGATGTGTGTGGAGCTTTTTTAAATGCAAAACTTGACGAAGAATTGTATTTAATTCTACCAGAGGGAACTGAGACTAAATATGTAAAACTTAACAAGTCAATTTATGGTTTAAAGAGGTCTCCTAATGGTCTAAGATCCGAATCTAAATCGAAACGTACCGGTTTGATAAGAGAATCAAATTTATTTTATAATAAATTTCATATATTAGAAAATAAATTAAAAATGGGTAGACAACAGAAATCCTGGACAGAATATTTTTAATTATTTTTTGAAAAATGATTTTCATAAAATGTTGCAAAATGAAGATATTAATAAAATTTTATACTGGACTTAAAGTATAGAGCATATAGAATGTGCAATCGTAGGGTAGACTATTATTTACCTGGATAAATAATGGAAATAATAGTCTACCCTATTATTTACCTGGATAAATAATGGAAATAATAGTCTACCCTACGATTGCACATTCTATATGCTCTATACTTTAAGTCCAGTATAAAATTTTATTATTATCTTCATTTTGCAACATTTTATGAAAAATCATTTTTCGAAAAGTAATTAAAAATATTCTGTCCAGGATTTCTGTTGTCTACCCATTTTTAATTTATTTTCTAATATATGAAATTTATTATAAAATAAATTTGATTCTCTTATCAAACCGGTACGTCTCGATTTAGATTCGGATCTTCTACTATAAGTATTGGAATGAAACATTCAATAATGTAATGATATCTTTAGGGTATAAAAGATGTTTTGATGAGATTTTTGTTTGTTTTCAAAATGTAAAGGGGAACAGAAAACATTGTTGCTATTATATGTTGATGATATTTTGTATTTTGGTAATAATAAGGAATCTTTATGTGAACTAAGAGATGTATTGTGCAAAAATTTTAAGATGAAAGTTATGGGAATGATTAGTAAATTTTTAGGAATAGATGTAAAACAAGATGTTGAAAAGGGAGTCACTATTATTTCACAGAAAGATTATCTGGTAAGGTTGTTGTCTCAGTATAATATGTTAGATTGTACAACATTGCAGTTACCTATTGATAAAAATTATAATTTTCATATTTTAAAGAGAGAAGGGTCAGAGAGTGTTGAAATTGAGAATAAATGTAGAAGGTTAGTGGGGAGCTTAATGTATGCAGCTATGGGGACACGACCAGATATTTGTGCAGTTGTTAACATTTTAAGCCGATATCAGAGTTGTGCATCAGAGCTTCTATATAAACTTTTGTTAAAATATGTTTTAAGGTATGTGAGAGGGACTATAGACTTGTGTTTAATTTATAATAGAGACTGTAATGATGATGTTGTAAGCTTTGTTGATAGTGACTGGGGTGGTTGTAATGATTGTAAATCAACATCAGGGTGTATTTTTAAAGTATTTGGTTGTTCAGTAATTTGGAATTCAAAGAAACAGCCGACTGTAGCGCTGTCTTCTACAGAGGCGGAGTATATTGCTCTATGTTTAGTAACTAGTGAGGCTTGTGGGCTAAAATATATTATTATGATGACATTTGGGTTTGATGTAAATATAACTGTTTATGAAGACAACCAGTCCACTATCAAGATGGCACAGATGGCCACTGGTAATTCTAGACGTTACACACGAAATGTTAGGCACACTCATGGACCTATGGCACACTATACCATTAACAGTTCGTAGTGATTTAAATGATGTTGGCCCACGACCGTTTACCAGCAACAACCGCAAATAGAAACATTCATCATTCTTTGGATGAACTGTGTAAATACGACCAAGAGCATCAGTAGAACGCATATCCGAATGATTAGGAACCGCATCGCCTTGCCTCCGACGTAGAAATTTCTTCGATGAAGCTTTCCAAGTGTAATAACATGGCATCTCCGAGTAAAGCAGCGTTCGTGCGTACGGATTGCTTTGGCAAGTCGTAAAGAAACTGGAGGGAATTTGCTCTAGCACATAGACGATTTGCATTCCAACAAAACAGATATTGTGTGTGTGAAATAGCACATTAAAGACTTATTTTTATTTGCATTCCAAATAATGACAACCATCAAAATAGGTATGTCAATACAATGACAACTGAACGAACCAACAATGACAATCATCAAAATATTAAAATTCAAATACGCGATAATCCGTGGATAATCCGAGTAATGTGGTTATATGTTGTCGATTCAAAACCCTTAATTTAATACCTGAGTCTACCGTACGGTAGACTCGAAGGGGCGAACGTCAAATGTTTGACAGGAAAGTAGCTAGAACAGTTTATATGGGAAAATGAAATTGTTGTTTTTACTATCTTCCTCGCAATTTTTCCATACTTTCTCAACGTTTAAACCTTCCCTTGACTACAACAAACGTTTCAAAACCAAAATCAGCTAAATCGGCCCAGCCGTTCTCGAGTTTTAGCCAGACAAACGAACAGCAATTGATTTTTATATATATAGAGATTAGGAATAGAGTCCAACAATATTTTTTTTTAATTTTTCCCCTAAAGGACTTGTCCAAAATTGGGCCTTGAACATGAACCAAGATGATTTTAATACATGTGAATAGAGATCCTATAATATGGCTTTTAGAATTATTTACACATTTTTAAAGGACCCCAATTTGGAGAAAAATATATTTTTATTTTGTGGCTTTTTTAGATCTTTGTCTGAATTTTATCAACAGTAAAAAAAAACTTGATTTTTTTTGTCACTTATGTCATTGGGTGATTGTCAAATGTCACTGTCAGTTTTGTTTATCCTAATTTATTGGTGATTTATTGTTGTCTAATAATTATTTTACGAATGCCTCAAATACTCAATTATTATTTATTAATCTTATAATGTTGTATGTACTACCTATGTAGTGGAAAATGGGTAGTTTATCGAAATGGAATGTTAATAATCACAATTAATGCGCATTACCCAAGTTTCATGCCCGTTTGCACTAAACTTAGGAATCGCCTAATTTCCTGCCCAACTTGTTTAGGCTTATCCTAGCGTTTAAAAAGCTTGCACTAACCTTAGGCCATTCCTAAATCCACTTAGGAGATGCCTAACTTTATGAGCCCGATTAGTAAGCGCCCAAGCGTAGGCGATACTTAAGTTGAATTTTTTGTAGTCTGTGGACCATTTTGTTGTCATTAATTATTATTGGTCTCACGGTTGATATGTACCTACTCTGTGGTTGATAGGTATCACAACCACAGAGTACCTACATTGTTATTGTGATTGTTATTTAGGTAGAACACTACACTGATCACAAGCAAAATGGCACAAGATTTATTAGATTCTTTCTCCTTCTTTCTCATTATGTCACCACTGGAATTGTGAATTTGGGTGAATTTTGCCCAAGCCTGTTCTTTCTCTTTATTTGATGCAGTATCGTGTACTTTGGAAATAATGCACTGCCCCTTTTCGCACAACAACCGTACAAACCGCAACTTCTCCTCTGCCGTAAAATTGGCAGTTCTTTTTCGTTTATTTATTTGTCTTTCCATTTTAATTGCTGATTTATAAAATCCCCTAAAATAAATAACCTTCAACTCCACGTACTTATTGTCACCTGTAATATATAAACCAATAAAATAAAATACACCAATGTTTTAGCTTTTGTCTCTATTCAACTCATGCCTGAGGTTATGACAAGATAAGGTAAAAAAATATTCTAGTGTTTACATTACTTTGCAAGATATATTTTAAAAAAAAAACCATAAACAATCATTCATTCCATTCGTTCCTAGAGATGCCTAACTAGGCAATGCATAAGTTACGACACAGCAAGGACAAGAATGTCAGTGCAAACGAATTTTTTTGCTAGGCCGTTCTTAAGCCTAGGTGTATCTTAACTAGGACAAGCCTAACTTGAGTTTAGTGCAAACGGGCATTAGTGTTGCCATCCATCGAAAAATATTTTCTACAAACGATATTTTTCATAATTAATTTTTAAAAAAACGGGGTTTTCTAAAATTATTATTTAAATGGCGTTTAATGTTATATTTTTTTCTCTTTCACGTGATGGCAGTTTGGTTCTGGTTCATTGACACTCAGAATAAAAAACCACCCTCCATACTGAACTGGGACATGTCCTTTGGCGAAATGGGGGGCTTTCAAAGTAGAGATTTTCTAACGTCCAAAGTTGACCTCAGAACTCTCAATTTTCTGAAAGGCTGAGCCTGAAACTTGTTCAATTATTTGAATCATATCCTGTACTTGAACAACAAATACTAAAATTAGATAATTATTATAAATTAATAAGGAAATAATAATTTATTTAAAATTAATAAGGAAACGAAATTATTTAATTTTTAATGTACTTCAGTACTTTTAACAGAACTTCACAATGATGTCAATAGATGGCGCTCTGTGATACCGCGAGGTCTCAGTTCGGGGCGAACCACTAGTTATTATTATTCGAAAATAATGAACATAAGAAGATATTTAATGATTTTTGTTTTATGTGGGGTATTTATTAAGAATCTCCTATTTTATCTACATCTATACATACTGAGTTACATGTAAATTCAACAATTTTTGCTTTTTTTATCATAGAACAGTAAGTTTGTCGTACTTTCTACTTTCAGTCACCATTTACCTACCGATGAACATAGAATCTATCACACTACAGTATGCTACAGTTTACACACTTGTCGGTTGTAACACACTTACATGCTTTTCACCGGTGTGAGTTCTCATGTGTCTTGCTAAATCACCACTTCTTGCACATTTGTACTTGCATATATATTTTACAAATGTGTCTTAATAACTAAGGGCACAACAAAGTTGAAAGCAATGGCTTGTATAAATATACACACAGATTGATGCGCAGACTCTGCACTAAGATAAACTTGTATTGTTTATAATGAATGAATGAATGAATGAATACACTTTTATTGTACACCACAAAGGAAATTATAAAAAAGAAAACTTAGCTACTAACAGAGTAAATATACAATTTGGCGGCCTTATCGCTACATAGCGATCTCTTCCAGGCAACCAATGGTGTGAAAGGACATAGCTACAAATACAACCGGTAGATGGTGCTGAAATAACAAAATAAATAAAAAATATTTATATAATGCTACAAATTATAATACATATTATATAAAATAAATATAACATAAATACTACAAATATAACATATAAATATACATATATACTCACAAATAAATAAATATATAAATAACTAAACGTAAACCTCATAAAATAAAATATGGGACAGTAGGTATCAAAATATAAAAAATAAATAAACTACTATACAAATAATATTATTATTGCGACAAATAGTAATTTTTTACAAGCCTTTTAAAGATATTTATCGATAATTTATTATGTTTATTTATAATGTACAATAATAAGGCTTTTCACCCGTGTGAGTTCTTATGTGGTCATTTAGACTACTTTTCCGATTACATTTGAACATGCATATCTTACAGGAATATGTCTTTTCACCGGTGTGAGTTCTCATGTGTTTTGCAAAATCACTACTTCTTGCACATTTGTACTTGCATATCGTACAGTAATAAGGCTTTTCACCCGTGTGAGTTCTTATGTGGTCATTTAGACTACTTTTCCGATTACATTTGAACTCGCATATCTTACAGGAATATATCTTTTCACCAGTGTGAGTTTTCATGTGTTTGGTTAAATCACTACTTCTTGCACATTTGTACTCGCATACTGTACAGTAATAAGGTTTTTCACCCGTGTGAGTTCGCAAGTGATTTACTAAATCACCACTTCTTGCACATTTGTACTTGCATAATGTACAAAAATAAGGTTTTTCACCAGTGTGGGTTCTCATGTGAGTTACCAAATTATAATTTGTTGTACATTTAAACTCGCATATCTTACAGAAATATGGCTTTTTACGAGTGTGAGTTCTCATGTGTTTTACTAATTCACTACTTTTTGCACATTTGTACTTGCATAACGTACAATTATAAGGTTTTTCACCCGTGTGAGTTCGCATGTGCTCCGTAATAGTAGTTTATACACCAAGGGGATAAAGCACTGTTTTATGTCACGGGCGCTACATTGAATCCTGAACGTAACGAAGGACTCCAAATTTAACTCCCGAGCGCAGCGAGGGTGTTATAAGTTAATTCCCGACCAAAGGGAGGGAATTAAGATTGAGTCCTGAGTGCAGTGAGGGATTCAAGCGCCCAAGAAAAAAACTGCTTTATCCCGGTGGTGTATACTCTACTTTATACTTCTACCATAACAGTAAAACAAACTATAACGGTTAGATATTTATTGCAAATCATAGTAAGTAGGATACATAGGTCTAGTAAATAATAAAAAGAAAAGATGCAGGTATACATACTCCTTGGTTTAAAAACTTTTATGTCAAATGGTATTATGTCAAATGGTACGGTCGTTTGGTCGACCAGTCTGGAGCCTAGACTCTGTTGTGCATATTTACAGTATGGGGTTGGTCAACTAGTTGGGCGATCGATCGACTAGATTACGGCCCAAGGGCATGAATACTGACTTTAGACCCGCAAAAGTATGATTAAAACAGTAGTAAAGGTATGGTAGAAGTATAAAATAATTTTGATCTTTACATTTGTATTGGCATATCTTGCAAGTGAAGGGTTTTATTTCAGTGTGAGTCTTTATGTGTTTAGTTAAGGCACTTTTTCGTTTATAATTTTTTTGACAAATGTCACAAATGAACGATATGTTCTCAGTGTTTGAACAGTTTTGTGATGAATTATTACATTGTGCATAAATGTCATTATTCAAGCAATTTATTTTACTTTGTAAGGTTACTCTACTACTATTAGCGAATGATCCGATGAAATCTGTCGTAGGTACTTCATTATGACTAGTTGCCTGATAATTGAAATCTTTATGCACAATATTTTCAGTGTCACAAGACCTAATAACATCTTTTCGTGTTTTGAATACCTACACAATTTTTTAATTCACCATTGCTAATTTCAAGTGCTGGTTCGGTTTTCTGGGTTGAATAGACTTCTTCAATTGCATGTACTTTGTTCTGGTTATTTGTAGCAACATTCGCGGACAAGGCAGCAACTGAAAAGAAAAATATTGCTTGCTGATTTGTAACAATATGTGAAAATGCTGTCCGATCCGAAAGCGTGGTGTTACCTACACCACCCTTTCGGATCGGATCCCAATGCTATTAATATGATGACGGTATTATATTTGAAATTATTAATACTAGTCTAAAAACTAATAAATTATTTTTAAAGTTGCCCACGTAGCGAAGCCGCGTGCGTTCGCTAGTTGGGAATATTAATTACCTGGGGACATACAACCATCGCTTAAAGCCGTATTGTTTTAATATTGTAGAAGTTCTTGTTTATTATAATTATAACAAGGAACGTCTCATAAAACTACCATTTGAAATAATACTGCTATGATTGTAGTAACCCTTCAGATATTGTTGACCGAGCGAAGCGAAGGTCTCTGAGTCTACTTGAGTGAATTGGCACTTGTCCGTCCGTCCGTCCGTCCGTCTGTCAGAGCCTTATAACTTCTGAATTACTGAACGATTACTACTTCAAATTTAAATCTAATATGTAAACCGATGGCCTCCCGCCGAATATGGCTTAAAAAGTTATAAAAATCTTTATTTCAGGGGGGCTCTCATAGAAGCGAATGCGAAGTAAAATATTTTTTATAGCGTAACATAGGGTTGCGGTATATCATTTTAAAGATAATTAGGAATAGAGTCCAACAATTTTTTTTATTTTTTTCCCCAAAAATTGACGAAATGGGGGGCTTTCAAAGTGGAGATTTTCTAACGTCCAAAGTTGACCTCAGAACTCTCAATTTCCGAAAGGCTGAGCCTGAAACTTGATCAATTATTTGAATTATATCCTGTACTTGAACAACAAATACTAAAATAAGATAAATATAATAAGGAAACGAAATTATTTAATTTTTAATGAGCTTCAGTACTTTTAACAGAACTTCACAATGATGTCAATAGATGGCGCACTGTGATACCGCGAGGTCTCAGTTCGGGGCTAACCACTTGTAGTGTATTGGATTATAAATATAATATTCACTCGCACCGGCGAGGGGTGCGGACTGCGGAGGTGGGGTCGCGGTGAGCGTTAGCTTGCCGCGAACCCACTGTTCGGACCGTAAGACGCCGCGCGGGTAAGACGTGTTGTGAAACTGATTTGTGTCTTATTGGTGGAACCCAATCCTGTACACCACTAGTATTATGTTAATTAATTAATTGTATTTTATGGATGACCAGTAGATAGTAGGTAGTATATTTACACTAAAAACCGAAATATCAAAAGAAATAATCATGCGTTCATCGAAATTTAAACCGATTTTATCGTCAAATCTAAACTGCATTTATGCGATAATGTACCTTCCCGTTTTAACAATTGGGTGTAGCATAAAAAAGCCTTACTTCCTTTCTGATTTTTTATTGGATATTTTATTTTATAAATACTTTATCATATTGTAATGTTTCATTGTCTGAGGAATTATAGTTGGGGTCCACTACCTTTATTGCCTAGAGTCTAGACTACCACGGGATATTTCAAAAAACTAAATCCTCGCGGACGAAGTCGGGACATCATCTAGTGATAAATAACGGGGTATCTTACCTAAGGTCTCATTTGAATGTGCGGAAGGGCTGCCTGCCTGTGAAATATATCAGAAATCAGAATTAGTTTTTCTACATTTGTGACATTTCCATTTTCCGTTTCTTATCAGTTGTCATGTATCTAGGATAGCTATAGTTTTTCAATCAAAGGTTTTTCTACATTTGTGACATTTCCATTTGAGTTTCTTATCAGTTGTCATTGTGTTATATCTTTTTGAAGTAATGCTGGCACATTTCAAATCAAGAGTTGTTGCAAACAACACACTCCAAGTATTCTTTAACTTTAATAGTATGAGTGCATACTGAGCAGGTGATCCTGCGTTTAGACCTGGTAGACATGTTTTAGCTCAATGTTTGCTACTGTACTAATGTTACCCACCGTCTCTATACGGAACTACTATGTGTAAAACACGCTTTATATTACTCTCAAAAACCAAGAGTTCGGAACATAATTTGTCTATGGAGTTATGTTGGTATCCTTGCTTGATTGTCAAATTAACGGTATCACCCTTGGTATCGCCACAGCTGATTTGTCTTGTTTACAGATGTCAGTTGAATTTAGTAAATTAGTTCATTTGTTCACAAGTTTTTAAATACGTTCGATTATCGATATAATTAACGGTCAGTGATTTCGGTACATTAGGCACTTTATACATTTTAATTAATTATTTTACTGGAGCACTCAAAATATACGTATTTTCTTGTTGACACCAGAACCGGAAGTCTATCAACAACATCTCTTATTAATTATTCATTATCATCTGTAACTTCTTCGCGGCATAATTTTCGACAAATTTGTAATGTTCTTTCAATATCTATGTTGGATTCAAACTCTTTTTTCTTCTGTAATATTAGATCTACATTTTCATCGTATAATCTTATGAATTTCATATTTTCAAGAATATCTGCCTCCTCATGACGAAATGGAATGTACAAAGTTACCATTTCTCTTTTATATTCGTTAAAATCAGTAGCCATATCATAATTGCGATAACGTATTACTCTCGGTTCATCTCGTTTGACATACTCTCCTTTGTTATTTTTGTAGTACTTAGAAACGAACTGCGCGAGCGACATATCTTCTAAATCTTCAGGTCTTTTTTCATATTTGTTGAACCAATTTTCTTTCCATATATCTGTGCAGTCATCGTCTAATTCACTCAATTCCTTCATAGTTTTTTTAATTCTTTGTCTTTCGATAGGCCATACAGTTGGTATATAGACAATAGTGGTTGAACTTTTTGACATAGGCTTTCTCAACAAATACCAGGCAGCTTCTTGACTCGTCATCTCAGTGTGATTTAAAAGATTGATACTAATATTTTTAGTCATTTCAAATATATCAAATTCTGGGTGTTCATCCATGATTTCAATTATTTTTCTTTGTAAATTGCTAACACCTCTATTCGTTTTGTTGACGTACTCTACGACGTAAGCCGCGCACGAATACTCTTCCGTTATAAATTGAAAGTCTGTATTAGATTTAACAATGTTCAATATAAATGGATTAAAAGGATTGTGCCATTTTTCATTAGGTTGACGCTTCGGAAAAACTTTTGGTCGATTGATTCCAGCGCGAATAATATCAACATATTCCCGATCTGAATGAATATTATTATCTTCATAAAATGTTTGGAAATCATTGTATTCATAGTTTTCCAATTTTTTTCTGAGATCATTATATTTTGCATTATACACTTTAAATCCATCTTCGGTGTCTTTCATCGGTGTCAAAATCATTGTTGTCTTAATTGGCATAAAAGGAGCTTCAAATCTACATTTTTTCATTCGTTTTGATGATACGCCTTTGTAACATGTAAAAGTATGCTTGTGTGATTGTAGTTTGATATTACCTGATGCCTCTGCTGCAGATACCGATATTAGAAAATCTATAAGATCGATTGCTTTACTGTAATCTTTTTCCAGTGCGTCTTCAGGAGCATTGTCGAGCCAAGCTAAAATGTGCGCATGTGGACTACCCCGATGTTGAAATTCGATTCTTTTGAAGTAATACAAAATTCTATATTTCTTGAAAGGACTAAATCTTTTTGATTGCAGTATTTTCATTAGGACATTGACCAATTTATTGAAATATATAGCACAAGTAACTGCGTCTTCATTAATAAGTATACTCTTTTCTATAAAATGTAATGCTGCTGCATCTTCAACTGATATTTCAGAATTATTTTTTAAATTATGTAATAATTGTAGCAATTTTGGCCATCCTATTTCGTTAGCACTTATTGTAAAAAAAACTGTTGGCTTACCATATTGTCTAATCATTGCAAATATGTCCTTTTTTCTTTCTGACCAATAATATGCTGTATTCGGGATCGTGCGTAGAAAAGCCAAATTACTTTCAATACAACCTTGTACATAATCTTCTGATTCTATTTGCTCTTTAGTGATAGTAGTGCCTTTTCCAACATGTTTGAATGCAATAGAAAGCGAATCTCGTATTCTTATTCTCATTATTTTCATGGCCAAGTATAACAAATGCTGAGGGGTAACTCCTCGTCTGTCAGATCGTCTGAGTTCACTTGTTGCCATCATAAAAGGTGTGACAGTAAGGCCATCACGAAAAGTTCTCAATTGACCCAGGTATATTTGCGGAAAAGATAATTCCTCTGCATGTTCATCGAATAATAGACTAATGGGAACATTACCTTGTCCAGGAGCAATTCTTAAGTACATTTCGTCATTCCACATTAATGTTTGTTGCTGTGCTATTAAGCTTTCATCGATTGGTATTTGTTCTGAAATGTGACTGTCACCATCTTCATCGTAGATGATTTCATCTTGTACATCATCTTGGCTGTTTAAGAAGCTATCATCAATCGTAATTCCATAAGAAGTGTAAAGAGGTGTATCTTTCAAGTATCGCAACCACGTTTTTATTTTTCTTTTGTTGACTATACCATAAAGGTAGCTGGATTTGTGTATTTTCTTTCTTTTAATATGAACCGTAATGCTATGATCGTCATCTATATTTCTAGGTAATAAATGTACCATTGTATTTACTTCTATTGGAACATTTATCACCTGCCCATAGATTCCGAATTGACCATGAATATGTCGAAGTCTTCGAATTTGCATAAATGGAATTCGTGGAGATATAAGTCTTTCTGTTACCAAATCTAATGGAGATTTTTTTAGATTTTCCGGAAGTGGAGAATATTTAAATCCATTATATACTGAAAGTGGTGGAACATGATTCTTATTAATTGTTGTTAAGCACGTTGAGCATATTTTCACCTCAGCTAAATTAGCATTTCCGAGCATTGTTCTTATAAATTGAATATTGGGAGTCATATTGTTATTGACAAAAAATTTCAAATCTTTTTTAAACCACAGTCTATCGCAAATGTCACAAATATGGCCAAAATCATTTTCAAGAAAATCTTTTTGAAATTCACGATGGGCACTGGAATTTTGTTGGAAAGAAGAGTATGTTTGTAAAGATAGGTTATGTTGAGAACACATGTTTTGAATATTATTTTGAGCATCTCGTGGAAGAATATTTAGAGGATTTGATAAATAGTTTACCATTATTGGTTCATCTAATTGTGGAACTTGTGAAGGAATATCGTTTTGAACGTTGGCATCATAATCTGAATATGATTTTGGAATGTATAATTCATTTCGTATCGATGGACCAGCAGCGCCAGGTGTATGAGTTGGTGGGATATATGGCACATTTTTTGTTGAGGGGCCTGGAATTTGTGAGGTATGGAAATTCTGACGTTCAGGAACATGCTGTGCAATTGATTTTGAGGGTTGATCTGTCTGTAAATTAATCAAATTAGTGGCTCTTTTCTTATCTCTATACCGTTTACTTTTTTGTTTGTTTTGTTCTTTACGACGTTTAATTATAATATCCTCTTCAACTGTTATTGTTTGATGTTTAGAAATTCGCGAATCATTTGTTACAGCTCTTTTTCTCTTATCTCTATATCGCTTACACCTAATTTTATTTTGGAGTTTTCTCTTTTTTAAAATTTCATCAGATTTTTCCCCTTGATTTTTATCAGAGGAAACCGCTTCTACCAATTCTTCTTCATCTTCTTGTCTTTTTTTTCTTTTACCACCTTCTGAAGACATCTTCAGGATCAAGGATCTAAACAAATATGGAAAACGGATAATTAAAAAAACACTAATTATATTACAATATTTTTTCGTAAATTTCTAATAACGGAATTGAATAAATGATAAAGAATCATTTTGCAAAAAATAACAAAGCACATATTTCATTTTTGACAATTTAAATTAATATATAGTAATTTCGAAAAATTTTATTTTTAAATAAAATATTTTATGGAATGAAAGTCGGAGCCTTTTTCATAATTTAAAAAAAAAAATTTTTAATAATATAAGGTAATAAACTATAATTTTGCATTAATAACCATATTTTAAATTTCAACACATTAATCTTAAATATATAAAATTTTATAAAATTTTTATTTTAAAATCCACGATAAAAATATTATTGAACAACTAGAAATGTGTTTTACCACGGTAGTAAGAAATCTTCTATGCCACTGTGAAATACTCATTGCGTGATGCATTGCAGAGGTTAAATATTAGAAAATAAATAATATAAAATTTTCTAACGCACATATAAATACGAATATTTATTAGTAATTAAAAAAAAACATACACAGTGATTATACAATAATTAAACAATTAAGATAATAATCAAACTCAAACACTACTTGAACAATGTACAGTATATATAGATAGTTCAATCCACGAAGACGCGCCCCACTATTTATCGCGAGGGGAAACAACGGGGTGCGGGGAGTTCAGCCCGAACATTAGTCTCGAGTCGACCACGGCTCAGTATTTTGCTTTGCTGCGTATCGTGACCCACCGGAAAGGTGCTCTACTTGAATTTTTTGTAAAATATTATTTTTATTATGTCCAAAAAAACGGAACGTATTGTCCTTAATAGCCAGGTATTTTGAAAAATAGAAGAAGAGTATAAAATACTTTGATTTAGATTTTAGTTTTATCATAAATGTCTGTGATTCATCGAGCTCTGAATCAAATATTTCTGAATTAAACGACGATTCCGACTAATATAAGGTGTGATGATTTCTCAATCATTTTTTTATTTAATGTGTAATATCAAAGTTTAATTGAATGATTTTCTTATGTTATTAATAAATACATTATTTCCATAAAGTCGTGTTTTATGATAATAATTATTAGATACATTATTTCTTGTTATTAAAATATTATTATTAACCAATATCGCAATTAATTCATTCTATGCAGGACCATCACGACTTATATTTTATTTTTAAAGTAGGTGAAATGAAGTAGAGCATACTTCAAGTTAATTATGACATTTTTCGCTATTTAACTTTGTGTGCGTGTGCCTACATTGCTACTCGCTGCGTAGTAATAGAACTCACATTCTTGTAGTTTACATTGCACACTTGCACTGTAAGCGATTGCGGAAAAGAGTGGGGCGCGACTTCGTGAATTGAACTATCTATACACATTAAACTTTTGACTAAATCCATTCAATAATTTTTACTTGTAAAGATATACACACCACTCATGTTGATGTTGATGTTTAGCTTACCGAGCGTAGCGAGGTATGCTATAGAATCGAGTAGAATGGCTTTTAGTCCCGTGGTAAACACTCTACTTTTCACTTCGACTGCGAGAAAACAAAATAAATAACGATTTTTAATTATTTCTTTGCCATTCTGTTGTTACATTTTAATAGTAGGAGTAAGATCTTTATTTTCACTTGATGATATTAACAAATAAATAGTCACATTCACTTTACCCAATGCCTTCACCTTTTATTGCGTATTGTGCATCGAAATAAGAAATGGATTAAATAAACATCCCTTTAAACAAATGTATTAATTACAATATAAATTCTAGAGATTTCGCGGCAATCCGCAATACCAACTTTATTTTTCTCCTCTTCTTCTTCTTTTGTTTAGTTGTTTAGTGGCTCCGCAAATTTTTTCTCCTTAATGTTAACAAGGGATTTAAAAAAAACATTTAGAACCATAGACATTGAGCTGTAGCTGTAGGTGACGATGGGTAACATTAGCACATTGACGCATACTCACATTCAACCGAGGATTGCGTGCAAATTATTTCAAAAATGGAACATAAAAAAAAGTAGATTCTGTGTGGATCGTATGAACATAGCGTAACTATTTATTCATTTCATACAGTGGGTCGACGCTCACACAAATGTCAGACCTGAGTCACCTGACTACCATCATACCATGCCAGTTTTAGCAGTTAACTCTGGGTGTCTCAGATATAATATGTATAATACCTTTTTCTACATTTCCGTAATTCTACATTCAGAAACTCAAATGTTAATGTGTGTGCAAATTGGGCCATTTTTGCGATAATTTTTGTTTGTTCTATTTCGATGGTAATAGCAGTATATATATCTGTAGCTATACAGGTGACGTATTGTGCAACATTAGTGGTGTGTATATCTTTACAACTAAAATTGAATTGATTTAGTGTTCACTTCTATCGGCAGTCCCTATGACTGCCAATTTTTTTAATTTTTTGCTGTTGTCGGACGCAAAAACGAACGATCGTACTTGGTGAATAATTTGAACATTGGAGGGTAGAGTAACCTCTCTCTAGTTGGCTCGAAAAAATGTTTTAAAATGTCACGATTAATCGAAAATCTTTTAATCCTCAATTTAATCCAGAATCGATTCTGGTATATTCGATTTGAATCGAATCGGATTTCGATAGCTAGTTACCACCCTGGCTAGCGTTTCGGTACGATGCCGTGTACAAACCGATTACCGGTTAGGGGTATGGGTTTAATAAAACTGCCCTAACAGGTTAGCTCGCCATCTTAGACTGCATTGTCACTTACCATCAGGTGAGATCGCAGTCAAGTGCTAACTTGTAGTGGAATAAAAATAAAAGTCGGGTAAAAAAGGGTATTAAATTACTAGTACAAATATTCTAACTGTTACTAGAGCTAAAAGTTATTGGTACTGGCAGGTATACTAACTTGTCCTCAGTGATGAATGATGAAGGTGAAGAGCTCACAGCTGTATGAGGCTTGCAATCTTGTGACATGTCACCTTCATGGTTCTGGAAAACAACAGTCAAAAACAAGTTCAAAACAGTTCTGTCCTATGAGAGAGCCCTCCTAAAACTATACAAGCTGTGGCGGCGCGTCGGTTGCGTAGAGCCTTGACGACGCCAGGGAACTTGTCCTGCAAAGTTGACGGAAACGCGCGGGCCACGGAGTGAGCGGACGGGCAGAAATCGGGACCCGTCCGCTAGTACCCGCCGGTGTTGCGCTGGTAGGCGTTCCGTCCTGTGCACCCCGGTGGTGACAGTAGAGTAATAGTAGTATGAAGACTTGAGGTACTAGGTACTAGGAAATAAAAGAGATATTTTCTGTACGTGTTGTGGGTTGACTTTCTGGATTGACACTCTGTTTCGACTGTCTGGCATTCGGTCTGTCGGGAATATTTATACCAATCAATTCGTAAAGTGCTCCAAAATATTACCGACTGCAAATGAATGCCACCTTTGTGTAACTCTTTATTGCATACCTTATTTCTAGCACATAATTAATCTCTAAACTCAAAAGTTGCTACAGACACATAAATTTTACCTTACTCAAGTATTCTTAAAGCTATTGAACAAAGACCTTTTTTTTCACCTAATCCTAATTGTTACTGTCGCCAGGCGTCTAGGGCCACTTATAAAACATTAGAAATCGGCGCGACGCCCGGCACTTCAAATCTTAGCGGAAATAACTACTCTTACACGCTAATAGTAACACTGGGTCTTTGTTCTAATATTATTCACTTAGTTCAGGCAAATAATTGTAAGCTAGTCGCCAACACAAGCCAATCGTATTTCTGTCACATAATAAATTAAGAGCGAAGACCCAAAAAGTATAATATACAGAAATAGCAAAGGTATATTTAAGGTATATCAAAGGTAAACCTTTGATTACCTTACCATTTAGTTTTCAAATAAAAAGCTTTCAAAAATGTATATGGCCCGTTAATATCTATGACAAATCAAATTATAATCACAAGTTTTAGACTAACCAATAAAACAGGTTTCTGACCATGAAAAGATAACAGACTGAAAGTTACTACGAAGTTATTGTTGTGCACAGTTACTTGAAATTGAGTTTAAAATTGTTATTTTAATGACTTAATGACACCCACACCGTACGAATGTGTTAACAAGTTGATGGAAATGCACTATCTTACCTGGAGATGCATACACACATGTTTCGTGTACGCTTGTTCATCAACGTATTCTTCTAAACAAAGTGTACATTGGAATGAAAATCTTTCAAACTCTATTGGAACTTGAACAAAATTATTGGCATTGTCGTATTCATCTTGATTTGTCACTTCCATGTATTCATCAACTGACATAGAGTCATCACATTCTTCAATTTTCACTACAACTTTTGGTCTGCTTTCCTCTAACTTTGCCTGTATATCTTCTGAGGGGTGTTCTAGTATGTGTAAGTCACAGTGGTCAGGCCCTAGCATCGTCAACACCATATTATTTGTTAGTTGGTGTTTTGTGCGGTTTATCTTTTTTATGTGTTGTCTTGTTATCTGTTGAGAGAAAAGCTTTATATTAATAGTGTACAGGTTTTTTTATTTCATTATTCCATTACAAGTTAGCCCTTGATTGCGACTTCACCAGGTACTAAGTAATGATTCAGTCTAAGATGGTATGTTAAGATTTAATGCTAAATAACTTTGCACCATTTCATTGCTGATAGTGTGGTAACTAGCCACAGCCGAAGCCTCACACTATGTCAGGTCAGAGAAAATCCAGAAATTATAAATTCCTCAATTGAATCTGCAGAGTATCGACCCTGGTACGGGGTACCTCCCAATCATAAGACCATTGTTCACCAATGCACTAGGTAGGCCGACAAAACAGTTACTATAAGGACAAGTATAATGAAACCTTATGTATTAAGTACTTACTAATTCGTGTTTTTCAACTAAGTCCATCATTAGTTGACAGGCTCTTAAGCTTTTATCTCTAAATCTTCTGAAGTTTATCAATCTCTGTGCACATTGTACACACACAGTTTGCTTTAGATTTCCTTGATCACACAACTGAAAAAGTAATTGAAGTATGTTTGGTTCAATTCTTGATTTTATGGCTTGTGTTTGTACCAAATGGGTACAATATACCTCACCAATGACGTGTGAAATGGAGGAGACACGCTTTATAGGTGACAGCAGTGATAGTGATAGTGATTGAAGTACATATGTTGTATAAATTTTAATACAAAATCTATACTAAAGAGTGTCTAAAGTTATGATTAAGGACTGAGTACAGCAGTTAATATAAAACATTCCTCAAATAATCTTATTGCATTTTAAAGAGTAGAGCAAAATAGGTTCAACATAGGGATTTAACTTTAATAAAGAACCCCATGAGCTGGTCATGACTAGTATTTTTTGACATTCGGTCTTCTCAGGTACACACTTTTAACTTTTCTGTGTTAAGCGAGTTTTAAGCAATAAAATATAACTTGCTATAATGGAAACATTTGCAAAGGTGTGCATGAGCTTTTGCACACTCTGAGAGGAGACTTGATACAGTGTGTGAGAATACAATATACATTATACATAACTAAAGACCATAAATTAACAACTTACAGGATGGCCAGTTAACTTTTCATAAGCTTCTTCCAATTTGTGTTTTCTCATTAGAAACATCTTGCTGTCAGTGTCTAGGCATATCATGCAAACCTGTAAATATTTATCTAGTTACTTCCATTACTGTTTCTGTTCAATGTTGTTGGCAACAGGTATATGGGAAAATAAAAATCCACCATCATCATCATGCAATATATTAATTATCGGTCCATTTACAACCACACTTGATCTTCTTTAGTTACTTTGGATTTATTTACTAGCAACAGTCTACTCTATGTAAGGAGATACATTCTTTCCTACCAGTCATTTGATGGAGGTGTCTAGACAGAGCAACACTGCCGGGTGACAGGGAAGTGATGGTGGATACTGGCCGAATTTTCAATACAAAATTCTAATGAAAATTCTTCTAATGCCGTTTCGTTCTGCTCTCAACCATAGGTGAGAGTGAGAGAACAGTACCTCTAGGAGATCCTACAACTGTCATCATAACCAGGTCTGTTATTTGTATCCGCGTCAACCGCGTTGCAGTGCTACTGCTAATAATTACAGTAGGTATGTAATATGGAATTATGAGTTACCTGCACTGTTGAAGGAATAGCACTACTGTCAAGTAATCTTATGCCACTTTCTGATTCATAAATGTCATCATCAAGAAAATGCTGCGAGCAGACCACAGCAGAGTCTATTAAGTGACTGTCTTGCTTGCCGAGCACTTTCAGCCAAACAGCACGGAGATGCACTTCACTGGGGAAACTGAAAATTACCATTTACATAAGCAAACAAACTCGTCGGCACCATTGATGTATATTTTACACAAGATTACAGCTCACCCATGAAAACTAATTTTCTTTTCCCCCTGTGATGTGGAAACATTGTCCGATGCATTTTCGCAGAAAGGCACACAACACCGCATTTTCGAATTCTAACGCTTAATTTTCTCTGCTTCTGCATAAAATTTGTTAGGGATAACTTCTTTTTCTGGTCGATGAGCTCCTGCTGTGAGCTCCTGGCTATGGCTCCTGCAGTATATATAATGTACTCTGTGGGCTCCTGGCTCCTTCTTTTTCTGATCGGTGGTTATTTTTTTTTTTTTATTTTTTTTTACGGCCCTGGATACAAGTCCTTTAAGGCCTTTCTAAAAGCGTGGTACAGGATAAACATGGGTTAAACCCAGTTAAACCGTAGACTGAGTAAGATCACGGATTTACATACAACAGAGACAAGCCAAAGAACAGACCAAAGAATATAACCACTACGTTTTTGACAAGCATGAATCACAGACATATTGTGGCATGAATATGTTGAAAGCAATGAGTAAATAGTTGAAAGCTCCGAAAAAGTCACCACTCACCCCACAGAACACAGAATACTCCTAGAGTCCCAGTGGAGCATAGAAGAAGGAATCTCTAGAATCAGGGTCAGCGTGTAACCGAAAGGGATAGGTAATACTATGAAACACCTCCCAAACGTCATACAAACGTCGGCACAATATATTGTTTGTTTGTATGCAATAGGCATAAAATCCGTGACACGCAGAAAGGGAGAGAAAAACACATATTTTTTTCTCATTCTATCTTGTGTAACATCCCATCACTGCATCTCTTTCATGTGGGAGTGAAAAGGAGATATGGCGGTGTCTATATATCTTACTCAGTCTACGTAGCGGAGACCACAGTGTCTGTGGCGGAGACTCATCCGTAAAAAAAGGTAAAAAGTACACTACTTTAAGTCTACCAGAATCTGATGGCAAAAAATACACCTAAAAGTACCAGTAGGTATACGGGGTATATTTTTGCCATCAGATTCTGGTAGACCTATACCTACTCGGATCGGAGTTATATTTTTTTATTATCTGGCTTTACGGCTCTGTGTTCCAGCCCAGGTTAACTAGTCTCTGTTCCAGCCCTTCTGAGCCTGCCACTATCCTTCTCTTTATAACTCTGTGCCACTATCACAGGTCCGCTATGTCACAGGTGATTTCATGGAAGAAGGAATTACGACTGCCGTGGTGATTTACCACCATAGAAATATTAGACGGCAGTCGTAATTCCTTCTTCCATGTTTACCACCGTAGACAGAGAAAGAGATAACAGTATAACCTATCCCTTTCGGTTACAGGCTGATCCTGATTCTAGAGGTACCTTCTTCTATGTTATGTAGGTACTCAATCGTTCGTATCAATCGTTCGTTATGTGCTTTGATTTTATACAAAATCAAAGGTTATGTGTTCGTATCAATGAATAAAGATAGTAGGTACTTCCAAAGCTGTGTTCCAAAGGTTTAGTCATTGACCTCTATGAATTATCTATGGTTAGTATCAATGAATCACAGACATAATATCATAGAGTAAAGTAATATACCTGCATAATATATATAATGTACTCTGTGTTTATAACTCTGTGCAATGAATGCAATGAATCTACCTTTGTTTTTGTGAATCTACGATAGTAAAAATCCCGCCAAAATCTTCATCAAATCGAATCGCGATTAAACGCGTTCCCATACTTAAAAGTACTCTGTGGATTTGGATTATACGTATACCGTATCGTAAGGCCGCGGCATAGTGGGCCGCGGTTACACTTGTGAGATACTTACTCAACAGTTTACTTTACACTTTTAGCTTTTGCTGGCCCAATCGGAGAAGACCCGCACTAGGTATACCTAATACGTAGGTAGCTAACCTTTCATTTTTTAAAATAAAAAACATTTAAATAAGTAACGAATGACTTTTTATTGTTTTTAAAAATAATACATAGTAAGTAGGTAGGTAGTTATTGCACACAAATATCTACATAAATAAGTAACAAATTCAGAGCTACTTTAACTAATATAAAATTATGTAATACATGACGGAGAATCTAAGGTGGTGGAATACGGAAGATGAGAAATGAAGGCAACAGTTGAAGGCAACAGAAGGGGCAGTTGTCTGCCAAGTTTATACATTGTAGAATACAAGAGGATATTTCTAGTTGTTAACACCTGATTACTTAGGCGAAAATCACATTATGTAATAATATATATTATTATATCCCCATATGAAGTATGAATCTCTAAATAGAATCATCTGGATCTGGTCTTGACCACAGAATACCTAAAGTACCTACTACCTTGACTATAACAATATAATTTACTGGTAGGTAGGTACCTACCCGTACCGAACGTAATCTTTTTTAGTGATAAAGTATTCGCACATTACGAGACGAGCCGCTTAAAAGCCGCAAAACATTTTTCACAAGTTCGCATCATTTTGTGAATCAAAACTTAGAATAAGTACCTACCTACCTATAAGTACATAGGATTATGTTATTAAAATATTATTTTATGATTTTGCTGCTTACTGTAAGTAACTTTACTTAAGTACAAAATTCGCTGTTTGTTGCTTAGATCGGCTGTAAATTGTGCGATCATTAAATGAATTCTTCAGATTCAAAATCGATTCAATTCAGAATCGATTCAGAACCGAACGGAACAGGGGGTCTATTCTCTAAAACGAAATTTCGCAAACGATCGAACGAAATTTCGTTCGAATAACTCCTCTCGTAGCATAATATTATCTCTATGCTCCTCTCTATTTCGTTTTCGTACACGCAGACGAAGTACGGATCCATAGACAATTTTCGTGACCGTTTGGATTGAACGATTTTGTGTGTGTCTAATAACCGACTAATTACGTTCGTTTGAGAGAAAGAGAGTAGACCCCAGGGGGTCTACTCTCTTTCTCTAAAACGAAACTTCGCAAACAAACGAACGAAATTTCGTTAACTCCTCTCCTACATAATATTAGCTCTATGCTCCTCTCTATTTCGTTTTCGTACACGCAGACGAAGTACGGATCCATAGAAAATTTTCGTGACCGATTGGATTGAACGATTTTGAGTGGGTCTAATAACCGACTAATTACGTTCGTTTGCGAAGTTTCGTTTGAGAGAAAGAGAGTAGACCCCCTGGAACGGACAAGGAGTGGTTTTTACGTTTTTTTAAATAAACGAGTAGGTATATTGCTTAGATATAGGTAGACCGTGTTGTATATGTAGGTACCTACTTTCATTCGCACTTTTTTGAATAATTAATAGGTATGAAAGTTTTAGGACGCTATGTAGCTCTATGTATATTATGAAGGTATACGAGTATGTGACCTACCAACAATTTCACTTTAAAATTAACACATAATAATACTAGACAAACATTCATAGTTGTACCTACTTTTAAATAATAAGTAAATATAATATTTCATTCACGGTACAATAATAAATAACAATCACATTCATTTCTCATGAACTTACTTACGTAATATAGGAATTTAAGGTTTGAAAATAATAACTTAAATAAGATATTATGATAAATAAGTATTCTACACATAGGGAGCAAGGACCAATTTATTAATGATGCGGGTGAAAAAAAATATATCACACACTATGCGCGACACTATGTCACGTATACTATAAAGTAGATCGCACACCATTATAAATTACTATTTTAAAATAAGCACTGACTAAACAGCTTTGATTATCAGCACTGGTAAGTACCTACTGTTCTATAAAATTAGCTGTTGTCCATGGCCAAGTCATCAGCCAGAACTCTGTTTTTTAAACCCAGCTACTTGTTGCTGGAGCGCGTATCTACTTAAGATGTACCTACTAATCTTTTCCCTTTTTTTTTGATTATTAATTATGTAATTATAATGGAAAGTTTTCGTGCTTTTTTATTTAAAAAATACTGTCGACAGTTTATTTTGTCTGGACAAAGTAACGCATGAAAGTTACGACGGTTAAAAATACTTTACATTTTGATATCAAATTAATTACTGAAGAGCCTGTGAAAAGACTCGATAAAAGCTGAAAGTCTGTAATATGCATCGAACGTGCAAGGTCCTCGAAATTTAACATCTGATCTTAGGTTTGAGTGACTAGAATAAAGAACCATTTTTTTCGATATACCTATTTTTCTTTTTAAAATATTGGTCGTCTTAATTAAATATAATATTTTATTATTATTATTATTATTATTTGATAATTAACATAGGTAGATATTTAACAGTTTTTGTTTCAAGTAGGTAAGGTACCTATTTAATAAGAATGTCCTATTTTTTATATACATCTAAGTATAGGTACATACTTAGTTACATGTAGGTACATCAATACCCCAATCGTTGACTTTCAGCCACCATTTACCGATGAACGTAAAATCTATCACTTATTTTTTCTAAATAATTATGAAACTTCACTGTAGGTATAAATAGCGATCGATACTTTGGCATCTTTTGTATTTTACCCAGAGAACTATTACAAAATAGGACACCCTTATTAAAACGAACTACCTATTTAGGTACCTACTTAAAAAATAAATCGCACGCATACTTAATGAGTTTGTGCGCAAAATTAATCAATAATTATGTACTCAAAGTACATTTTTATTAAAGAGATCATTGGAAAGGTACACAGGTAGGTATTTGAGAATGTTAGCTATCAAAATATTTAGCAACTTTTAACTTAAATATAAAAATAAAGTGGCGTGCTTTAACAGTGAATTTAAGTAAATATAAAGTGTTTATTTACAAAAATAAAATCATCCATTTATCTACAAGAGTTATAATAACGAATAAAATCTTAATTTAAAAAAATATTGGAAATCACAGAAAATTCTACTCTTATTAATATTTACTATGTACCTACTCGTAAATAAGCTACAATCGATGTTTGATTCAATCATAAGATTGTGGCATTTATATTTTAGCTCTATAGGCGATATAAACAGTTTAAATGTTCTACTAAAATTTTCTTAATTATAGTTAATTATTTATTTACGAAAAGCGTTAAGTTTGCTTTCAGACTGCCATGTGACTAATTTTGTTGGGTATTTATGTTAGGATTTTTATTTATTCGTGTGCACTTCATATAAAGATTTTTTTAAATTATTGTACCTACATAAAAAAAATATGGCTAAGCTGATTCCCTTTTTTAGGGTTCCGTACCCAAAGGGTAAAAACGGGACCCTATTACTAAGACTCCGCTGTCTGTCTGTCTCCAGGCTGTATCTCATAAACCGTGATAGCTAGAAAGCTGAAATTTTCACAAATGATGTATTTCCGTTGCCGCTATAACAACAAATACTAAAAATTAAAAAAATATATATATTAAGGGGGGTCCCCATACAATAAACGTGTTTTTTTCGTATTTTTTTGCTCAATATTAAAAACGGTAACAGGTAGACGGTTCAAATTTTCACAGAATATGAACTTGCATATTACCTTTCAAAATAAATAATTAAATATCAATAAAGTAAATATTAAAGGGGGGCTCCCATACAACAAACGTAATTTTTTGATATTAACAATAAACCTCTACAAACAAAGTTAGTTTTGCGGTTCATTTCGTCTTGTTTTTAATACCTACGTCATAAATTGTAAAACTTACTACAGGTTTGTACGGAACCCTCGGTGCGCGAGTCCGACTCGCACTTGGCCGGTTTTTTTGATCTTACAACTCACACAGATGACTTGCTTTTATGGGGATTGGGGCCCATAAGGATGTATTCGCTTGTCTAGTCTAAGTTTCTAAAAAAAGCGCATTCAGACCACAGGTGACATACGTTTGTTTTGTCTAAACAAGGCTATAATATTATAGCCTAGTCTGTTCTATTTACTTATTACTAGAACACATAAAATTGTGTAAATATTTGCACCCAAAGGTCTATCTATTAGGTACCGTAATTGCACTCAATGTAAACTCCACGCATCATCGATGCGTACAAGTTACTTAGTATACGATTACTAGCTGATGCCCGCGACTTCGTCCGCGTGGTTTAAGTTTTTTTGATGGCAGCGGGAACTCCTTAATTTTCCGGGATAAAAAGTAGCCTATGTCACTCTTCAGGCCCTCAACATTACCCATGCCAAAAATCACGTCGATCCGTTGCATCGTGATTGAAGGACAAACCAACAAACAAACACACTTTCGCATTTATAATATGATTACATTACATAATCTAGGTGAAATGTAAATAATAGACTAGGGTACGCGGTAGCTAGGACATTTAAAAAATGGAGACAATTTTACAACTTCATAGCTACAAGATCAGTCTCATGTTAGTCTGAATGCGAAACTAAAAATACAATTTAATTACTCATAGGTACTTAAGTAGAAAGGCCTAAATACTGAGTATTAATTTATTGTTACTACACTTTTTATTAGTTTCCAAATATACAATCATCAAGTTTTAAAGCTGTACATCCACTATATTCGCGCAAAAGCTATGCTACTCGTAGATGCCACTCATGACTCAGCACAGACAAATGTCGTAACTGCATGCGCACAACGAGATATCTCGCGACGAGAGAGAGATATGTTGTCGTTGCCGGCTAATTTATTGTTTGCATAACAATCTACCACATACACAAAATCCGGTATATTACGAGAAAAAAATAGTCGGCATGTAACGGTTTGTAGAGAAAAATACCACAGATAAGCTATATTATTACTTTTATCTCTACTTTTGACGTAACGAGACAAGTCATTATGTGTACCCATGTTTCCTTCGGTAGACAGAGATAACGCGAGAAAATGGGTAGACATAATTTTACTCGTTGTGCGCATGCTAGCCCTGGGGGTGGATACATGTCTGTATTTTGGGGAGAGAAGTCTTTCACTCTGATTTGATTGAGTCTTCTATTTTTTTTATCCACTGCAAGTTAGCCCTAGACTGCAGTCTCACCTGATGGTAAGTGATGATGTAGTCTAAGATGGTAGCGGGCTAACCTGTTAGGGCATGGCAGTTATATAGTTTCTTTAGAATAGATACGCACGCATCTTTTGCTCACACATGAAACTATAGATATACTAGCAGATGTGACATCTGTTAGTGCCAGACGAACCAACCAACCATAGTAAAAGTGGGTGTATAGCTTTACTAACGTTCACACAATAACGAGAGAGCACAAAATCTAAACTAGTGAGTAAGTGACTCGTCAACAGTTGTAAATATACTTAACGGGTGAATAAGAATTCTATATCAACTCGGTTTTATGTGGTAAAGAAACTTTGCTTCGTTAGAACTACTGTTAGATGCCTCTTATTTTCTTTCTTGTATTTTTATCTCTGAAACGATATTTTGTTTCAGGACTTACAAGGAAGCTATCAAATAAATAATGATTTTGTTTGCCATTGTAATTTTCTTTAAATTTGTAACAAAAACAGCTTGTAATGATTTTTGTTTTATATATAAAGTGATAAATTCAGATTTAAATTTTTGACGTCCATAACTCTGGCTACATAAATTGTTTTTTATTTAAATTTATAGATTATCTTTCAAAGCAAAGTCTCTTCCCCTCGCACAAAATAATAGCTAGACTCAGCGTGAGGAAGAGTAGCTTTGTCTTTGGTTGATCACGTAGGAAACATGGTGGGTACGTTATCAAAGAGCTGAGAATTTTTTATTCAGTTCTTTGAAGTCTTTCTGGACACCTCATTTATCATTTTATCTCATATAAATTCAGATTATAATTGTTGACGTCCTTAACTCTGGCTGTGTTTTTTTATAGATTTTCTTTCAAAGCAAAGTCCCTTCCCCACGCGCAAAATAAAAGCCGTCTAAAAGGTAGACTCGCAGTCGGGCGGGTGGATGTTCCCGAACACGTTGAGCTCGTAGAGGCTGGCCAACGTGATGAAGAGCAGATACCACACCATCAGTACCGCGCCGTACTTGCGGTCCAGCTTCCAGCCGTTGGCGTGTGTGGCTACCACCAGGAATACCACCGTAGAGAATAGCGACAGGGTTGAGTAGATTAGACCTACGACAATAACAAGCTTGTTTATGTTTATGTATTTTATTAAATGAGTTATGTAGGGCGGCAGTCAGAAGGATCACAGAAGGAGACGACGATTAATCCTTACATTATGAGCTAACCTAATGCTACGTCGATTTTAGACGCAGCGATTTTCATTATGACTACCTTAGGCTAACCTAATCTACCCTAGCTAACATCCTATGTCGATATTAGACGACAGGATTAATGAACGATCTTCTCATTATTTCATTAGCTTTTATCCATATCCATACTAATATTATAAATGCGAAAGTGTGTCTGTCTGTCTGTCCGTCTGTCTATCTGTCTGTCTGCTACGCTTTCACGGCCCATCTGTTTAACAGATTTTGATGAAATTTGGTACAGGGGTAGATTGTATCCCGGGGAAGGACCTACTTTAATCCCGGAAAATTAAGGAGTTCCCGCGGGAATTAAAAATCTTAATCAACGCAGACGAAGTCGCGGGAATCATCTAGTATGATATATTTTCGTACTAAAATCTAAGCGATGCCTGATGTCACGTTTCTTAGGACGTGATGCAATTCCGTGGAATCAGCTGACTATGCACTGGTACCACGGCCATTCGCTGGAGGTGCACGGTTGCGATCTTGCAACGAAAGTGATTTTTTCCATGACGCCGTAGGTATACGTAACTAACGTTATTTTATCCTATATTTATTTTGATTTTAATGTGAATATCGACCAAAGTCTCCAACCAGACCAGCGCCCCGATTGTGTATGAAAATCGTAATTCTAAACGTTTGTCAAACGTATAACCCGAACTGTTTAAGGTGTTCATAGATGCTCACATGTCAAAAACCATGTTTAAACTCTTTCAAAATTTCGAGTAATAAGTTTTAGGCTTTCAAAATTATACGTTTTTCTTAAACAATTGGGCCTTTAAAAATAAAGAAAGAAAGAAAAAAAAAATATTTTCAAACTGTGCCATACATAACAAGCATACCTACCGCATCACGCATGGCACAACCCGAAAAATGGTCCAGGCTCAGCATAATGCTGTATGTTCAGTGCAAGCACTGACCATACAGCGCTGATTTTCAGCCTGAACCCTGATTCAGGTGACACCACGGAAAAAAACTACGTAGCTTCAAGCTGTATCTATCTAAGTATCTATCTAATTATCAATCTATCTATCACGTACTCAAACGTACGTACGTATGAATGTACGTACGTGCGTATGAATATGAAGGTATCAATGCTATGCATTATGCACTTGAGCAGTATTTGTCACCCACCCTTGCTGATGACATTGACGTGGCTGCCGGGCTGGATGATGGCGGTCTGTATGAACCAGGGCAGGCCCAGGCAGACCAGGATGTCGAACACGTTGGACCCGACCGCGTTGGACACAGCCATGTCTCCGTACCTTGGCAAATTAATGAATATGTTAGGGCTTGTTACACTGTAGCGGTTACCACGGTGTCAACTAGATGGCGCTAAATGTATCTACATCACACGATAGATAATCGAATGAAAACTTTTAAAACATACAAGCCTGAATCGCGATATCGAAGTTTTCTGAGAATAGCGCTATATATAGACCGTCAGTTTTCAACCTCAGATTTTTCAACTGTCGGACCAGAAAGTCCCCGGGCACAACACCAGCCCGAGGGAAGATCTTCCTATTGGCGCGGACGAGTACATACGTCCCACAACATTAACAATAATATTGTCGCGATTCTGTATCGAGACAATATTCATGTCATTGACGGTATCGCAGCTATATTAACATATAATTAGGCAAATTAGGATAGTTATAGATCTGATAAATCTGCGATGTTTTGTGACATGGTGATATAAAATATGTGATAATGGTGATATGGTGAGTTTCTTGCTGGTTCTTCTCGGTAGGAATGGCATTCCGAACCAGTGGTAGATTCATTCGACTATTCATAAGCACTTGTAAAAAGTCTATATTTTGAATAAAAAACTTTTGATTTTTTTTTTTTTGAAAAAAAAAAAAAACTTGGCTGAGTTTGTTATGAGCTCTTCTTAGACCGGAATAAAAAGTAGCCTATGTCACTCTTCAGGTCCTCAACAAAACCCATGTACAAAATCACCTTAATCCATTGCTCTGCTACGGCGTGATTAAAGATCAAACAAACACACACACTTCACAGTACCTATAGTCCGCGCACGAGCTTCGGGGGATCCTATGGAATATTAAAATAATGACCTAGAGTTGTTTAAAGTACAAAACAATACTTCTATCGCAAAATTACACGCGTCAAGCTCGAAACTAGTGCTGGGAGCGAGCTGGATATGGAGCGACGGTCGGGGGTGGCGTACAGCCGTCGCTTCTTCAAACCCCGATTCCTCGGAGCTCGTGCGCGGACTATACTTATTAATTTCATGTTTATTCAATAAGTGCTCTGCGTAGTACTTATATTTCTATGGTTTTCGCTTTTAGTCTTACCCTTCCTTGATGACTGCAAGCGAGGACAGCGCGTCAGGCACCGAGACTCCGGCCGCGACAAACGTCAGCCCCATCACGGTGTCGGGAATACCCAGGGTGTAGCCTGGAATAGGAGAATAATAATATTAAAGGCCAGTTTCACAATCGCCAAGTTAACCTTAATACGGATGCGTGGCGTCGTCCGCGTTTGTAATGAGCACGAACATTCACGACATTTTTGAAGCAAAGGATTACAAATTCTTGCTTTATCCGTGCGTAATCTGCCTTAGGCCAGAAACAATACTATAACAGCATATCGTACGAGGAATTTCGTGCTTGGACAATCTGCGAGGTTTTAGAGGTGCCAAATAAAGTGATTTTAGCATCTCTACTTTTTTATATAAATTCAAACAGAATATCATAATTTCTAATCTCTTGCAGGAAGATTTAAAATCCAGATGACCGCGAGGCTTCGCTCGGCCATCTGGATTTTAAATCCTCTATGCTTGCCTCTATGTTGTCTATGTTTGTTGCTTGTCATTTTGATGCGCAGATAGACAAATCTTAATTCTCGTAATCTCAATATGTCACAAAATAGGGATGATGCCTACGTCAAAAATAAATTATTTCTTACTGATTATTACTAGGATCTTACAAAAGACCTAAAATTCTCATGCTCGGTTAGTTTTAAGTTTGATAACCATTTTAAACTATCGATTACATAAAGAAAAAAAAGTGCGTTGTAATTTGATGACGTTACAACCATATTGTATTTCATACAAACTTCCATACTAGAAGCATAGATTTAAGATAGGTCTCCGCTTTGGTAGCGAAGCGGAGACCAATCTTAAATCTATGACTAGAAGAATTACTAAAAGAAGACTAGAGAAGTTTGATAAAGAGTTGCTCATTGAGTTGTCATCATCCCTATTGACGAATAAATTTTCACCAAATTCCTAATACAACGTCTGTCAAAACATCAAATTTATTCATTTAAACGTTATTGGACATTAAATAACTGTTGCTTTTTCTGTTGAACTTAATATCAAAACTAAACTAAAATGACAGTTCTAAATAATTCGCTATCTCTTTCATAATACTCCCTGCGGAAAGGGGCAGCACTAGATTTATAGTCCTGTCAATTTAGTTTGGTTTAGAGATTGTGTTTGTAAGGGCGAGCAAATATTACGGACAGGACAAGCCAAAACGTCCGAGTGAAGTGTCCACGTCGTATGGAAAACACATTTTGTCGTGTCGCAGTAGTATGTACAGCTCCTTATAAAAATGCGCATGTGGACTTTTTGTGCGCTTTTCGCTGTAGAGTCCGTAGTGCTACGTGGCTACGACATGTAGCTACGGGCGCGTGCTACGTCTGCTACGGACGTAATACGTAGACAATGGAACTGATTCTGTAGTAGTGTAATCTCTAAACTAAACTAAAATTACAGCTTTAAAACTAGTTCTGTCCCTTTCCGAAGAGACTATTATGAAAGGATAAGCAATAATTCATTTTAGTTTAGTTTAGAGATTGTGCACTACAGAATCGGCCCCATTGTGGCCAATTCTGTATAACACAATCTCTAAACTAAACTAAAATGACTGCTTTAAATCTAGTTTTGTCCCTTTCCGCAGGGAGTAATATGAAAGGGTTAGCAATATTTTTAATGCTGTCATTATAGTTTAGTTTAGAGATTGTGCACTACAAAATCAGCACCAATGATGAGGAATACGACGCAGAGAAAGAGATCAAATGAGAATTGGATCAATTGCAACTAAACGCTATTGTGTTGCACTCACCAATAATGGTGATCATCCAAACCGTGAAGTAGGAGTAGAAGGAGATCCAGAGCATTGAGATGATGAAGGCGACGGGGTACCAGCGGCCGCGACCGTATGACGACAAATTCGCGGTGAATTAGATCTGTACCCTTACTCTGAGATTGATCGAATTTAAAATACGGTCTCACTAAGTGAGGTGAATCACATTTGAGTCAAACTAAAATGGACCCAAAATCTCTTGATTTAAAGCCACAAATTCAGTGCAACCGATTCAAATTTCGAAACGTATCGTTTGGAGCGCTAGCTGTGAATGCATACACGAAATTGAGCTCTAAATTAATAATATTAAGATTCATTTTAGTTTGATGCATATGTAATTCACCTCACTTAGTGAGACCGTATTTTAAATTCGATCAATCTCAGAGTAAGGGTACAGTACGCTTACTCCCAGTTTTAACATTACAAATACGATTGATCGACGTGAGCCTTCGATCGCATTGGCGTCAAACTAAAATGAACCTTAATAGCATTGATTTAGAGCTCAATTTCGTGTATGCATTCACAGTGAGCGCTCCAAACGGTACGTTTCGAAATTTAAATATTTTGCACTGGATTTGTGGTTCTAAATCAATGCAATTAAGGTTCATTTTAGTTTGACGCAAATGTGATCGAACGCTCACGTCGATCAATCGTATCTGCAAATTGCAATGTTAAAACTGGGAGTAAGCGTACAGAGAGGGACGAGTGGCCTAGTTGCGACAACGCATAATATCAGTCGATGGCGATTGTTAAGCAACGTTGACTCAAGTCGGTAACTGGATGGGTGACTGAATTTGGAAGTAAATTTGGCCTTTTCGTTACCTCCGTGCCTCTGAGAGCGTGTTAAGCCGTCGGTTCCGATTATTATCACTGACATCTGATAATAATCGTTAGAAACCTAAGTTGAAATAGTACTCTTAGTGGAGTCGTATGCGGAAGGACCTGGGAACCCACCGCATTAATATCCCAAGAAAACCCCTGCCACTATGTGATTAATGGAAAGGGGTTACGCCCCTCAGCAATGAGGAATACGACGCAGAGAAAGAGATCATATGAGAATTGGACCAATCGCAACTAACCGCTATTGTGTTGCACTCACCAATAATGGTGATCATCCAAACCATGAAGTAGGAGTAGAAGGAGATCCAGAGCATCGAGATGATGAAGGCGACGGGGTACCAGCGGCCGCGGCAGTCGGGCATCGTGTGGCGGCACGACCAGTGCACCGGGTACACGACGTACCAGCACGCCAGTTGGAGGTAGTCTGAAAATCAATTGGATGTACTGCGTTTACATATGCATAACTAGCTGATGCCCGCGACTTCGTCCGCGTGGTTTAAGTTTTTTTTGATTCCCACGGGAACTCCTTAATTTTCCGGGATAAAAAGTATGGCCTATGTCACTCTCGTCCTCAAATATACCTACCCATGCCAAAAATCACGTCGATCCGTTGCTCCCTTGCGGTGTGATTGAAGGACAAACCAACAAACAAACACACTTTCGCAATATTAGTACGATTTATTTTTGATACATAATATGTGTTGGCTGCGGATCACGAGATCCTGGGTTCGATTCCAAGTCGGGCATCAACATTGTCAGGTATTGGGTTTTTTAGTTAAGAAATTTTCAGCGCCAGCCCGGAGTCGTAAGTTGGCGGCGAGTCCTTGGACAGCACGCTAAGCCGTCGGTCTCTGTTATTATCACTAACATGATACTGAAATGACGAATAGTATAATCACAACTTACTTGCTCCGATTGGCTTGACGAGAGGGTCGATTGCGGTCTCTGGGTTGTATTCTTTGGCTTTGTAATAGGCCTGTTGTTGGGGAACCTGGAAAAAAAGATACCGTTTTATTAATACCGCCAAATATACTAACAAAGGGGTTGTTTCAAATTTATATGGAGCCTGGGCCAGGTATTTGTACGGTATTTCAAAATGTTCGGGGTCATAAAATAGTAACATTTTTTTCTTTATTTCTTACTAAAAAGTTCAATTTACGAGGTACAATGCGAAATTATTTTGCAAAATAAAAGCGCAACAACATGCGTCCATTTTGATATTGGCGTATATTGCACGTGTCATGATGACATTTGACATAAAATTACCTGGGAAATGTGAATTAACCATAAAATATCCAACAGCAGTCAGATTGATGGATGGATGCGCTGCGAGAGTTGCTATTCTACAAATGTACCTACTTAAACATTTTTTTTTTGTACCTCTTATTCACTGTAAAACTGCCAAAAAGCATATTTTATTTTCTTTTCTATGATTTTATACTACTGGAATACTGTACAAGTACCTGGCCCAAGATGAAACAACCCCTTTAGTGCACAATAATACATGTACACTTGACATACCAAACCAAGAGGACGCAGCCCTATACGTTGGGCCGACCAAAGCACTACACACGGCAGACATATACCAAGACGGCGTTATACCGTGAAAGAAAAAATATTCCGTAGCAAAGATCACGACCCTCAGCAGTGAGGTTGATGCACGGAGGAGGAAATACATTTGATTCTGCTAATATAATAATTTTACGACGCAAAAAGAAGAGTGTTTTAAGTATGACTAATTTGGCTAAGCTTGCCATCGTAGAACTTAAAAAAACTGGTACCGCCTGACAAACATTTTGTCGACCTCCGTGGCGCAGTGTGTAGCGCTGTTGCCTTAGCGTGCGGAGGTTCCGGGTTCGATCACCGGCAGGGTCAATTTGGGAATTTATAATTTCTGAATTTTCCCTGGTCTGGCCTGGTGGGAGGCTTCGGCCGTGGCTAGTTACCACCCTACTGCACTGAGAAAAAAGACCTTCCGAAATACGGAAGGTATTACCGTCCCTTTTGACTCAGTAGGAAATTTACCTTTCAACTTGGAAGGATATTATTACCGTCCAAAATTTCCTTCCACACAATGTCTGCCTTCTATTTTGGTGGGTAATACGTACCTTCCAAATTTCGGTCGGAAATTCCTACTGAGTCAAAAGGTAATTTTTGGAAGGAAAATAAATGACGGTAAATACATACTTGGTCATATTTGTTCGGTAAATATAAATAACTTTCCAAATCTAGAAGGTAAAGACATAATATTACCTACCTAAGGCGAATACGGAGCGGGCTTTTGCATTCCCCCCGCAACCACCCCCGCACTAGCAAGGGTGGAAGCAGGGGTCCGTATACCACCTATGATTTATGCTCTGCTATGCGCTTTCAATGAATGTCCCAACTAGGTGGAAGCACCATTTGCCACGATGCAGGTACCGATACAAGCGGACTTAGCGATATAATATATGTGTTTGACCGGCGCCACCCTATACCGCGAGCCAATATACGCGTAGCGACATCTAGTGGTCAGGTCGGGTACTACATTCGGTGTTACAATTTCTATTTAATATCATATCATGTCATATCTCTCGGTTTGTTTTATATACCTAACCTAACATTTGGTACAATTTGCAAACTTGATCGAGATTGCGTTCAGTTTCGGTTCCGCGTACCCTGCTTTCGCGTTCCCCGGTGCCAGTTGTACTCACTGCTTGCAGTTTGAGGAAGCGGCCGGGTCGATCCCGCGCAAGTTACTGCCCCCGACCGGGACGAAAACGCCCCGCATCCCTAGTGCCCTTTTTCTTGAGGAAAAAGGTGCACGGGATCAAACCCTTCTGCCTACGCCCTCCACACCACGCAGGGCTGACCAGCATACTCCGGTCCGCGGGCGCCTAAGCTGGGCCTCCCCTCGGGGTCTCACCTGGCTGGGTTGCACGCGAGGAGTTGCAGGTCACCCTGCAAGGGCTGCAGTTTATTTTACCCGTTTTATCCCTTTTACCGTTTTATCAATTTTACCGATTTTAACCGTTTTACCGTATTTTAATCGCCGCCAATATGGCAGAGAGACGACCTCTCGACCAGAGGCCGCATAAACTAGGACGAGGACGCACCGGAATCCCGCGCGCAGTGGTACGCCGGAACGTTGTGGACTTGTCCATGACTCCGCTCCCTGTCGCAGTGACCACGAGACGTCCACCGCCCACCACCTCGGCTACAACCTCACCGCCGTACTCATCAAGCGAAGATAGCGACGACGACCCGCCTGCCATCGTAGCCCGCGTAGCTGCGTCTACGCCTGGCTTCGAGCTGGCTAAGCGGGCCCGTCCGAGCACCTCCTCCTCGGGTTCGTCAGGTAACCAGGAGGACAAGCGGGTTAAGCTAAGCTTAGCCCTACCCGCGCCGCCTCTGGAATACCAAGACACGCCGCCGTCACCATCGCCGACCCCGAGAAGGCGCCCCCCACCGCAGGAGCTGCGCCCCCCACCCCCTCGCACGCCCACCCCCATCGCCGCGCGTCGCACCACCCCCCCCACGCCCGCCAGAACGCGAGAGTACGACTCGGCTAGCTGGTTGAAAGACTCAACCAGCTATGCAGGCCTTGCCTCGCCGACCAACCGCGACGACGTGCAAATGTCGTCGCCTCAACCGAGCGCCTCGTACGCCGAGGCCGCCGCCGCACCGCCCTTGCCGCGCCGCTCGCCACCGCCAGCGACAGCCGCGCCGACCGCCGCTCCTACCGCCACCGCCGACCCTGCGCAACCGACGCCGCGCTCCGGTTACCCGCCACTCGTAGCGGAGTGCCTTCCAAACTGGTCGAGGCACCTCCAGGCGCTCACCCGAGTGCTTGGACGCCTACCGAACGTGAAGCCGCTGGGACGCGGGGTCCGCTTCCTTCCCAAAGACGCCGAAGAATTCCGGGCTGTGCAGCGGTATCTCACAGACGCCGCCGCAAAAGACAGTGCCATTTAGTGGTACTGTTACAGCCCGGCCTCCGAAAAACCGATAAAGGTGGCCATCCGTGGCCTCCCTGTCGAGACCCCAGTGGACGAGCTGGTTGCCGCGCTGCGTGAACTCGGCTACCCGGCCGAGGCGGCGCGTGCCATCCCACCACCCAGAGGACGACATGGCTGCACCTACTTCATGCGACTGGCGCACATGACGAAGGAGGAATTGCGCCAACTCTTCAACGTCACAGAGATCCTCCTCATGCCGGGAATTACTGTGGAGGCATGGCGTGGAGGAACCAAACCGCCCCAGTGTCACCGATGCCAAATCTACGGCCACAATTCGGCCAATTGCCACCGGCCGTTCCGCTGTGTCCGCTGCGCTGGCGAGCACAGCGTAAGAGACTGCCCACGACCCCGAGATGCCGAGCCCACATGTGCAAACTGTGGGCAAAAGCACTCGGCGAACGACCGCCGATGCAGCATTTATAAACGCGAGGCTAGAAGGCGTGGCATCAACTTGCCGCCGCCACCGCCTCGCGCTCCGACCCGACAACAACAGCGGGGCACGGCCATGGGCCCCGCAACCACCGCCGCTCCGCCAACCACCACACCAACCTCTGCACCGCCGATCACAACGCAGCCGCCCACCGTCGCACCGTCGGTGACAACCGAATCGCGACCTACGCCGGCGCCACGCCCCATGCAGCCTGCGGCCGCCGAGAGAGCAACGACTCTGACAGCGGCCGCAAACCCGCCGACCGAACGTGGCCAGCCGGTGCAAGCGAGAAGACGCCGCCGCAAACGCGCGCCTCGCTCGCGCCGTACGGAGCCGACGTCGGCCTCGACTCCGCAACAGGGGCCGGAGCCCGCCACCGGTCGACGGCCGTCAACATGCCAGGCCCCACTCACCCACCCAACAACCGCCCCGCCGACGGAACAGCCTTGCACGCGTCAGGCTGCCCCAGAACCGACGCAAACTGTTGCGCCGCGCCCCCGACAGGCCGCAGCTCCACGCCCGGCCAGCCAACCCGCCTCACAACCACCAACCTCCACCAACGCCCGCCCTGCAAGCCAACCGGCCCAGCAAACAGCGCAGACCGACCCGGACATCATGGCCATTGTCCGGGTCGTGCTTGAAGCGCTCGTGACCGGGCTGACGGCGTATTTGCAGGGCCAGGACACCAATCAAGCCCTCGCAGCAGGTGTGGCGGCACTTAAGCGCCTCCACGCCTAAATTACAATTCCTAGGGGCCCGTAGCCTCCAAGGCAGGCCCAAGCGAATGCTTAAAGCAGTTTACCGGGGCACAGTGTTGCCCCGCGCCCCGCCCGGGTAAGGAGGCTCAGCCTCGAGGCCCGTACCCCCGCTTGGCCCTCACGGGCCAACCGGAGAAGACCCGGACTGCATTCTATTTAATAAAACTTATTCGTTTTCCTTCCGATACCGAAATATTCCAATTTGTTTGGAGAGATATTATCATCTAATTTAGAAAGATGTTCCTTGTGTTATTTTCTCCAAATGTGATCCATCTAATTTGGATGGTAATTCCTTCCAGCAAGCCTTTCTAATCCCTTCGTTTTTGATGGAATAGTAATGTCACTTCATTTCCTACTAAATAAGAAGGTAAATATCCTTCAATTTCGGAGGGTAAATATGCGTTTTCCTTCCGACACTGTTCCTACCGAAAAATTATAATTGATTTAGAAGGATATTATCATCTAATTTAGAAGGATACTCCTTGTGTTATTCCCTCCAAGTGTGATCCATCTAATTTGGATGGTAGTTCCTTCCAGCGAGCCTTTCTAATCCTTTCTTTTTTGATGGAATAGTAATGTCAATTTATTTCCCACTAGTTAAGAGGGTAAATATCCTTCAATATCAGAAGGTTAGCTGCGTTTTCCTTCCGACAACTTTGGATTTGAATTCAGAAGGACATTAACATCTAATTTGGAAGGATAAATTTGCGAGGAATTATTATAATGCATCCTTATTTAGTAGGAATATTTAGCTGGAAGGAAATTCCTTCTTGGTTAATTCCTTCCAACAAATTTCCTTCCTTTATGTTCTTCCGTATTAGACGGATAAAATTCATTACCTTCTAAATATCGGTAGGAATTTGGCAGTTCCCCGATTCAGAAGGTAATCGGTGGAAGGAAAAGACTCAATTTTGGAAGGAATCGGTTTTAGAAGGTAAAAATCAGAAGGTAAACAAGGAAATTTTTCTCAGTGTGGCAAAGACGTGCCGCCAAGCGATTTAGCGTTCCGGTACGATGCCGTGTAGAAACCGAATAGGGGTATGGGTTTAATATAACTGCCATGCCCCTAACAGGTTAGCCCGCTACCATCTTAGACTGCATCATCACTTTCCATCAGGTGAGATCGCAGTCAAGGGCTAACTTGTAGTGAATAAAAAAAAAAAAAATAATCCGACACCCTATGAGTACTGAACCCTAATTAACAATTTTCGGCTATTTTCCTATACTTGTGCTGTACGACCTTGCTTTTTGGCAAATTTCGTGACTCTAGGTCAACGGGAAGTACCCCATAGGTTTTGATATAGTGTCAAAATATGTGGTATAACTATAAACGGACGTATCTTTTGATTGCGTTGACTAAGACGCTTGATTTTTTTACAGGTCCAAGTGACCGTAGACTGAAGTATTTGATATTAATTTCAACTTGATACCTCTACGCGTTCCCGAGAGAAAGGTAGTTGACAGACAGACGGACAACAAAGTGATCCTATAGCTTATAAGGGTTCCTTTTTCCTCTTGAGGTACGGAACCATAAAAAAGAAAAAGATCTGGAGTTGTATTATTATGATGGCAATTGATGACGCAGCTTTTCATCGTGTCCTCTTAGACCGGGGTTACTTTTTGTTACAAATATTTCCTCCATTTTTGGGACATTATAGTACCTAGTTGTTCAGTATTTTGTATGTTTCAATGAGATCGCCTCTTTCTCGCCTGTATTTTTGTAAAACCTATATTCAGTTGTTTATATTTTATTTTTATTTTTTAGCCCGATTTAAATACATTTATTTTTAAATAATCTTGAATATGATTTATTTTTAGACTTTTTGTCTCACATTTAAGTCCGCTTGCACAAAGACATTTAAACTGATTTAGTTAAATTTTGTAATGCTGGCCCTTTTTGACAAATGCATATTGTAGTAGCCAAAAAAGGGACAGCATTATAATATTTTACTAAATCAATTTAAGAGTCCTTGTGCACGTGGGCCTTAGTATAAGTTACTGCATCTGTTTAATATTGTTATTCTTTGTCATTACTAATAATTATTGCCTGAACTAAAAGTTATTTATTTATTTAACGCTACCTGAGGCGCGGGCGGGGCCTGTCCCTCTTGCTTGGTCTCGCCCTGGCTTGGGGTCTGCACCTGCTGTGTTGTCTCCGAATCGCCCCAGCTCTGTGCAGGCGCTGCATGCGGTTGTTGCTGAAAAATTACGAGTATATCTACTGTGAGGCTGAAAGTTAGAAGAATATATTCAGAGCTTTATTGTACCTGAGGTGATGGACGCTAGTCCACACTGATCTAGGGATACTACTAGTCAGAGGTATACTCAGTGATGGCGGCTGTTTACTGTGACTTGCGAAATTAAAGTAGATACGAGTATAATTATGTGAACAACCATTGTTTCCTTTTAATACTACTTAGGAAAGTCCGAGGGTTTCAAGTCAAGTCAAATATTTGTTCCTCCTACTTGTTCGGAAATTGCTTCTTTATTTAAAAAAAACAATATGTACGTACATTGACTCTTTTCAGGCCGCTAAGGCCCAATTGTTTAAAGCAAATCGCATAAATATTGCTATACACCTCTCATCTGTCAAAATTATCATCATAAATTAGACAAACCTGCCGTGTCGCCGTTCGAGTTCCGTTCCTATTTCTTGTACGGATGGGTCGTGAGACCAATATTTTTAACCGACTTCCAAAAAAGGAGGAGGCACAATTGTGAGACAAAAGCACAGCTTACCAATGAGGTTTCGTCCCAGGCGTTTATTGGGTCCCAGGTCTGGTTGGGATTCCAAGCCGTCTCAGCATTGTACGCCGCGTTCACGTAGGCTCCGTCCGGGTTGTATTCTGAAATAGTACCAACTATAACTTATTCTGTGATAGTACCATTTTTGGAGTAGGTACTATTTATTTTTGTTTTAAACTTTCAAAGCCACTGTTCAAAAGCGCTGAATTATGAACCTCCTCTTAGGTTTGAAAGGAGGTTTAAACAATCACTGTCTGAGTGAGATTACTACCCATTTCAGGTACTGTCAGGTACCTATAAATTAAAAATATTATAAATGCGAAAGTTTGGATGGATGGATGGATGTATGGATTTTCCGGGATAAAAAGTAGCCTATTATTATTCCTGACTATAATCTATCTCTTCTGGCGTTAGCTAAGTAGGTACGTTCTAATTTGATACGTATATCGAATGTATGTACTATACCGGCAGCTTTCTGTGGCATGTCGTTGTCCTGTCCCTCCATTTGCGTGTACTGCCCCTCCGCGGCCGGCGCCGTGGCTGGTTGACCTCCACCGCTTCTGCCCGAAGTATAACAAAATAAACTTATATAAGAAGTATATAAGAAGCATATAAGAAGTATGCGTTTAGGTTTAAAGAGATATATTTTTATTAATATTCAAATCTTTATTGCATACAAGTACACGGAAATCCCCGGCAGGTCAACTTGGGAATTTATAATTTCTGAATTTTCCCTGGTCTGGCCTGGTGGGAGGCTTTGGCCGTGGCTAGTTACCACCCTACCGGTAAAGACGTGCCGCCAAGCGATTTAGCGTTTCGGTACGATGCCGTGTAGAAACCGAATAGGGGTATGGGTTTAATATATAACTGCCATGCCCCTAACGGGTTAGTCCGCTACCATCTTAGAATGCATCATCACTTACCATCAGGTGAGATCGCAGTCAAGGGCTAACTTGTAGAGGATTAAAAAAAATTTAAAAAAATTAAGCAGACAATATAACTACGAATAGGGCAATACAGTATGCAAAGGCGGCAGAGGCGAAATTTTTCAAAAAATAAGAAAGTTCACTTTAAGGTGATAAAAATTTGAACGTTGTACACCTATTCCTAAAATTTTAATCTTATTTCACAAGTAAGTTTCTTATAGCATCTGGAAGACAGAGGTGGAAGTGGATGGATGACGTAAAGGAGTGTGGACCCGTCATAATTACGCTGAATTAAAGAACATCGTCAAAATCGGAAGGCATTTCACCTGCTGACCGCCAAACTTCAATTTGAGGATGGCACCCGATGATGATGACAGTGATATAGGCTACTTTTTATCCCGGAAAATTAAGGAGTTTCCGCGGGAATCAAAGAAACTTAAACCACGCGGACGAAGTCGCGGGCATCAGCTAGTATGCAATAAAATTGATTGATTGGAGAGTCCCGAGAGTGGAAATGTTATTATTTCTCAAAGGTCGGTTTATGAATAGGGGCCTAAGAGACAGATCGCGAGTTTGGATTCAATTACTTGTAGGTGACGAGCGCAGCCTGTTCCTCCCTCGACGGCAGCTTGAACGGCAAAGGAATCGTCAGCGCCCAGCGCTCCAGCGTGGAGTTGAAGCGCAGCGCCACGCAGTAAACTCCGTACATGAACAGCATGAATAACGCTTCTGGCCTGTGGGGAAAAGGGCAAATTATCCACCAGGAAGAGTTTTTTAATAAGGCAAACTTCCCGAAAGCAGTGATGGTTTATTGATATTGATTTTGAATGGGCCATAATTAAGTATTGAGTTTTTCTGTCTAGAAATTCTCACTACTAGCCCGGAGTTAGGAAGTTGGTGGTGTTTCACCCCCGTGCCTCGGAGAGCACGTATAGGCCATATCCTTGGATGAAATATACACGGGATATATGTATACCTACGTAAGAAAAATATACTTTTACGGGGCGAGGGGAGAGTGCTCTGTTATTTTTCTGGCTCATTATTGACACTAGTGCATGAAAAAGCCGATTATTATGACAACGCAATATTATAATTAATGGCTAAACTGCCCAGTTCGCGGCTAGAGGGGTAAGGTGAATATGGCCGACGGCGTAGAAGAAGCAGTCGCGACACAGCGGCCACCAGTTGAGGTGCGACACGGATATCACGAACATTATGTTGAACACCGCCGAGAGGTCATAAGGCAAGTCTTTTTTTTTTAAATCAGAATAAAAGTTACCAGGACACGTATCCATTGGCGATGGTGCACAGCATGACGAGTATAGAGACAGCGTAGAAGAAGCAGTCGCGACACAGCGGCCACCAGTTGAGGTGCGACACGGTGCCGGCGCACAGCGCGCACACCGATATCACGAACATTATGTTGAACACCGCTGAACCGATCACGCCTGACACACCTGGGAGATAGCACTTTTGATGAGCACGAGCAGATAACTGTAACCTGATATTGGAACAAAATTAGGATGTATTGATATACCAATAGGTAGGTACACTGTTTTCTTTTGAAGACTTCCAAAAAAGGAGGAGGTTCTCAATTGGGCGCATATCGTATTTTTTAATGTATGTATACCGATATCTCCGAGGTTTCTGAACCGATTTGAAAATATTTTTATTCCGTGGTTGGAGGAAGCTCCCGAGGTGGTCCCATAATGTTTTAGACTCCAACACCTCAATCCTGATGCTGCAGGGTACTGGAATCCTAAGCCGTGGGGATTTTTGAACTGTTGATGGTGAATTATTGATATATATTGTAGTCACGTATGGACTTCATGAACAAAATAAAAATTATTTTCAAAAAACCGACTTCCACAGCCACTGTAAAGTATAAAAAGAAACCACGGAGATATGCACCGACATACATTAAAAAAAAACATACGCGCCGAATTGAGAACCTCCTCCTTTTTGGAAGTCGGTTAATAATTTTGATTTCTACACAGTATGTTAAAGTCGGCCGGCAGGGTGGTAATTAGCAACGCCCGAAGTCTCCCACCAGGACAGACCAGGGAAAATTCTGAAATAATCTAAATTGACCCTGCTGGGGATCGAGCCCGGGACCTCTACACGTTGAGACAACAGTGCTTAGCACTGCGCCAGGGAGAATAAGAATAAGAATAAGAATATTTATTTGCATAATACACGTTATACAGGATGTTTTTACAAAAACTGACGTTACAGGAGGTCATCAATAAATACTTAAAAGGTAACATAATACTGACCAATATCGTCTTGTGCACAGAAAACGCCGATTACCACAGTGGCAAGCTCAGGGGCTGAACTGCCCGCCGCCATGAAGGTTGCGCCTGCTACATCTGGCGCCAGCTTTAGTTCTACAAAAAAAAACCAGTTCATCAGTAGACTAAGTTTATGTCAAGCACTTTAAAATTAAAAAGAGACAGTCCAGTCTTCAATAGTTCCTCCTAATTTCAGTGGGGAAATTTTCCTCTATTCATGATAAAGTGTGCAAGACTTCACCCAAAATTAACCTTTTCCTTTGAGAATTATTTCAAAATGTATTCATTAACATTTTGTATTTTTGTTTGTGCAAATTATGAAATAAATAAATAAAAGAAATGTGGGTCTTAATATATCAAATCTTGCACCGTTTCGTTAAGCAGATTCTACTAAGATGAAGAGGTAGCAGTTAACCATTTCAGTGGGATCCTCAATCTTACCTTCACAAATCCTGTCCAAGCTGGAGACAAAATATTCATCGCACACGATCGCCAGACCAATGAAGGTGAATACGGCCACCAGGATGTGGATGATCAAGCCTCCATGTTTCCTAGCATTTTGGCCCATCAGTGGTCGCGGGAACTGCAAATAACATTCAGACAGATATAAGAATGGATGGACTTTGTATATTATGTGTTTGCAATAAAGATATCTTTTATGAATCTAATATAAATAAATAAGGTAAAGAGAGTGACTATTATTTAAAGCTTGATCTAAAAATCTTGTAAGTACAACTTGGTACAATCAAATTGAAAATGTTTACCTGTTCAATGGCCGGTGGTGTACAGTTCCGGAGAGGATGTACGGTAGGAATAGCATCTTCTTCTTCCTCTATTTTCTCATTTTCACGGATAACTACTGTTTCTTCTCCCTATAAAAAGAATTTTTTCATGTCAATTTTCGAATTAAACTGCAAAAGCAAACTTGTCCCAAAATTACGATTTAGGTACATATTATTTTCTATTAGTCTTTTGTTGAAATTAGTGTAATATGTATGTGGTCTAAACTTTGATATTAGATTTTTTTTTGATATAACATTTGGCTGCATCGGTCATCGTGCGTTGTTTGATAGGGATTCCAATTGCAAAAACTTTGGGATCAGATGTGTACTATTTTGATAATTATTACCTCTTCATATCCGGCATCTTTTTGTTTCTTCTTCTCTCCCTCTTCTGGTTCTATTTCGATTCCTTTCATAGCTTTCTTGCCCCCTGCTTCGGGTGCGCTTTCTTCTTTGGGGCCGATTGGAACGACATCCGGTTCTGGGAAAGTGGAAGTATTTTAAGAAGTTGAGTGTCATAAGGTATAATTGCACAAGTCTGAGAAGTACCATGACAGTGAAGCTCACTCAGTCTGTCTAACCTGATATAAATAATAATAATAACAATAAGCCTGACATCGTGCTGTTGGACCGGGCACAGTCGCGGGTGTTTTTGGTGGGCATCACCATTCCATATGACGAGAGGCTTGTGAGAGTTGAGACGGAGAAAAAACGAAAGTATCTCGATCTGGCTCACGAGGTTTCCGCCATGTGGCATGTGGAGTCCACTGAAACCATCCCAATCGTCATATCTGCAAATGGTTTAATCCCAGTCAGCCTGGCTCACCATCTGAGGCGACTGGGGCTCCGTGGCAGTTCTCTCGCAGCCAGGATGCAGAAAGCAGTGTTATTAGACTCGGCTAGGATAGTCCGCCGGTTTTTCAACCTGTCGCCCAGACCCCCGGCCGTCTGGTCTCCCGGGGTGTAATCCTCCGCCCGGTACAAATATGTATGTAAGTAATGTTTAAGTGAGTTTATTTATTTCTAAGTATGTAAGTATGTAAGTTTATCTATATCTATTTTTGGCCATATATGTATTTATTTTGTACACCGGCGTGATAGTAACGATAAAAATAATAATGCTTACCTTTAATAAGGTTGGTATCTTTGGGCTGTTCAGGCACTTCCGGTTTAGGCTCGGGCACCTTGTCCGGGTTCTCTGCCGGCTCTGAGGGGTTGCTCATCACGGCTTGGAATATGGAATAGGCGATCATGATAATGGACACAGTCAGCCAGCGGTGCCGCCGAGGCTTGCGCATTCTCTGCAACAGTAAACAAATAGGTATGTGTGATAAATCCAAACTTATATTGTAAAATACTAGCTGATGCCCGCGACTTCGTCCGCATGGAATATGTTTTTTTAAATTCCCACGAGAACTCCTTCATTTTCTGAGATAAAAAGTAGCCTATGTGCTATTCAAGACTATAAATCTATCTCTGTGCAAAATTTCATCCAGAGCAGACCCGTTCAGCTGTTCCGGCGTGATTGAGTAACAAACATCCATCCATACATCCATCCATACATCCATCCATACATCCAAACTTTCGCATCATACTATCATAATCATAATAATATTATAAATGCGAATGTGTGTTTGTTTGTTGGTTTGTTGGTTTATTGGTTTGTTGGTTTGTCCTTCAATCACGCCGCAACGGAGCAACGGATCGACGTGATTTTTGGCATGGATATAGTTGAGGACTTGGAGAGTGACATAGGCTACTTTTTATCCCGGAAAATTAAGGAGTTCTCGCGGGAATCAAAAAAACTTAAACAACGCGGACGAAGTCGCGGGCATCAGCTAGTTTATAATATTAATATAGATGTCTATGTGTGTATGTCTTAAAAACAAATACACACACCTGCCTATGTCACTCTCCAGATCCTCAACTATATAACCCATTCCAAAAATCACGTCGATCCGTTGCTCTGTTGCGACGTGATTGAAGGACAAACCATCAAACCAATAAACCAACAAACAAACGCACGAGTCGCATTTGTAATATTAGTATGATATGATACGAAAGGGGGAAGGTGGAATATACGAGTGTACTTGCTACGCTTTCATGGGCCATATTATATTGTTTAACCACCACAGCCCATTAAAGTCCCACAGGCCTCCACTCTCATAGGAGAGAGGGAATTAATTAGAGCTTAGACCTACCACGCTGCTCCAATGCGGTTGGTTGGTGGACTTTAACGACTATTATAATGTTAGTGATAATAACCGGGACCTACGGCTTAACGTGCTCTCCGAGGCACGGGGTGAAAGACCGCCAACTTCCTAACTCCAGGCAAGTACTGAGTAAGAGATTACCCAATACGTAATTATGGCCCGACCCGGGACTCGAACCCGGGACCTCGTCGGCCGCAGTCGAACATGCTAACCTCTAGACGAACGAGGCAGTATGTTTAACTGATTTTAACGAAATATCTTGCAAAAAGGGGGTTTTTACTTAAAACTGGAGTATATATCTCCAATGTATCAGATAACTCAAGCTATGTAAAAATTAGGTACATGATGTAGACTCGTACTGCGCTTGAATTCGACCGTAATAATAATTATTATTGACTAGCTAATGCCCGCGACTTCGTCCGCGTGAATTGAGGTTTTTTTGGTTCCCGCGGGAACTCTTTAATTTTCCGGGATAAAAAGTCGCCTATGTCACTCTCGAGGTCCTCAACTATACCTACCCATGCCAAAAATCACGTCAATCTGTTGCTCCGTTGCGGCGTGATTGAAGGACAAACCAACAAACCAACAAACCAATAAACCAGTAAACCAATAAACCAACAAACAAACAAACCAACAAATAATCACACTTTCGCATTTATAATATTAGTATGATATTAGTATGATTATTATTTATTTATCTGATGTCCTCGACTTCTTTGGCGTAGAATAAGTTTTTGATTCCTGTTTGCTGTGATTTTAGCGGGAGAACCAGGAGAGATTAAATCTTACCCAAATAACCTTTCAGCCTGCTTAGAAAGTACCAAAAAAATACATTAATTGGCTTTAAACTGTGCATTCCGTAAGTTAAAAGTTTTATTTAATTCTTACTTCCTTTATTTAACTGGAAATTATCATATTCATATTAAACACTTAACACAGAAAACATATTTTGACAGGTAAATTGACAGTATCCCATGGAGATTTGAAAACCAACGTTTTGAAAACAATAAATAGTAGATTTATCAACATGGTGGTGATGCAATGTCTTATAATGGGGGCGGGGGCCCAAGGGCTGTACATTATGATCTTCACCTTGCAGGGGGTTCGCTGTGGGGTTCGCGGATGTCAAATTTTTTCTATGCCACATGGCATAACCTAAGAATCAATGACTTTTCCTTTTTTAACATTACAGGGCAACGAGTGATTTTAGATGCAGCTCCCAAGCGTAGCGAGGGCGTTGCGATTCTAGACGCAATGTAATGTAATGATTCGATGTGATGATTGTAATGTTTATGATATAAAATCAATGGTCTTTTATGTATTAGGATCACAGACATATAACTCTGTGATTAGGATATAAATAGCATAGAGTATAACTTATACTCTATGTCGTCCTGACTCCATGTAATCCATATACGTATAATATTATAATAATATATAATATGTATAATATTAGTATAGATAGATACTAAGCGACGCTGTCACCGGGTCAGATAAGTTTGTCATACTATAAAATGACGCTTTCATTTTTAGATAAAAAGACCTTCCTTTCCTTTATCACGGTGGTTCCATCCATAGATTTAGTATATTTGTTCCATCGTTCCATCAGAGTGCACTCAATTTCATTGTTTGTTCGATATAATAAATCTATAATTCGAAGTTCGAACGTCCTATGATTCACGATGCCGTGTAGAAACCGAATAGGGGTTTGGGTTAAATATGCCATGCCCCTAACAGGTTAGCCCGCTACCATCTTAGATTGCATCTTCACTTACCATCAGGTGAGATCGCAGTCAAGGGCTAACTTGTAGTGGATAAAAAAAAAATATACCTTAGTAATTTGCGTCACTAAAATAAGCTACTATATTTAGAAACACATTTTCATTTTCAGAGGTCGCTTGGATCCCGGTCTGAATATTTGAATAACCTTAGAAATTAATCTCTGTTCAAACGGGCCGCACTCCAACCAGACCACAGCGACAAAAAAATCGTGCGGCCAAGCAGATCGTGACGAGTGTCTTGTTGCAGCTGTCTGAAGTTACGTTGAAGTAGCCACAAATGACTATAGCATCACTTCATTTTACTTCAGAAATTTAACTTTGATCTGAAAATTGTTATGGTAAAAAAACCGCGTCAAATTGAGAACCTCCTTTTCGGTAGTCGTGTCACAGCTCACATAAAAAGTACGTGTGTAGCAATACCGATTACAGACAGAGGCCTCAAGATGAATTCTACGGCCGCCGTCCAACTAATGCAAATGACGCGAATGTTAAGTGAGGCGAATTTTTAGATAAGACAACACTTTTGTATCCTCATGATTTAATACATGACGACATTTTTGTCACTGTGTTGGGTGTGTGTGTGGATGTGGCTCGACTGAAAGGACCCTTACTGTAGCCCCGAAGCGCGAGTTAACGCTAACATGCCCCGCGGGACTGAAATCAGGGTTCGAGGCCCCTACAGTTATAAATAAACACGTTAACTTTATGTACGTGGAAAATTACGTTAATGTAGGTAGATTTATTGATTTATCTTCATAGGTCCATGGGTTCTATAGGTAGATTTATGAAATGAAACTTCTTTAGAATCGATGTGATTTGAATATTCGATGAAAAGAAACGAAAAAGTGACACCAAAAAGAGACAAACATATATAGGAGCCTGCGAGAGAATGAGATAGAATACAAGTTATAAGTTTTTATCTCACTACTCGTAGGTTACTTTTCTGAAGTTTCACTTCTGCCGTGTGTGAATTGCACACACACTTTTTTTATGTAGATGGGATCAAGTATATTAAACTGGACTTTGTATATTTTTAATATTATTAAACACAGTGAGCGTTTTGCAAATTAAAAGTACCAATAAATTTCAAATTTTTTAGCACTTGATTATAAAAATTAGGAATTCTAATCCATATCCATACTAATATTATAAATGCGAAAGTGTCTGTCTGTCTGTCTGCTACGCTTTCCCGGCCCATCTTTTCAACCGATTTTGATGAAATTTGGTATGGGGATAGTTTGTATCCCGGGGAAGGACATAGGTTACTTTTTATCCTGGAAAATTAAAGAGTTCCCGCGGGAATCAAAAAATCTTAATCCACGCGGACGAAGTCGCGGGCATCATCTAGTTAATAATATAAATGCAAATGTGTGGCCGTCTGTCTGTCTGCTACGCTTTCACAAACCATCTTTTCAGCCGAAACCGATTTTGACGAAATTTGGTACGGAGATAGGGGGAATCCCGGGTAAGGCTTTTTATACCGGGATATATAAAACCATAATACACGCCGATGAAGTCGCAGGCATCATACTAATATATAATATTATCATACTAATATTATAAATGCGAAAGTGTGTTTGTTTGTTTGTTTGTCCTTCAATCACGCCGCAACGGAGCATCGGATCGACGTGATTTTTGGCATGGGTATAGTTGAGGACCTGGAGAGTGACATAGGCTACTTTTTATCCCGGAAAATTCCCGGAGTTCCCGCGGAATAAAAAAAATTAAACCAATCGGACGAAGTCGCGGGCATCAGCCAGTCATCTATAACCTGAGCATCAAACATAGCTTTGTAACTTACATAACTGAATTTATTATCTACCTACAGAAAATGCCGGTGGGGTACCTAAATATAATAACTATGAAAGTCGATCTTTAAGCGTGATTTTTAGGGTTCCGTACCAAAATGGTAAAAATGGAACCCTTATGGTGCGACTTTCTCCGTCCGTCCGTCCGTCTGTCACAGTCGATTATTTCAGTAACTATATTAAAGCTATCGACATGAAATTTGGAATAGTTGTGTATAATAGTGGCCTAACATCATTAGAATAAAAAAAAATCGAAAATTATTTTTAGATTCCAACCAACGCTCTAACTAGCATAGTTTTTTTGATATTAACAATAAACCTCTACAAACAAAGTTAGATTTGCGGTTCATTAAATTCATTAATCGTAAAACTTACTACAGGTTTGTACGGAACCCTCGGTGCGCGAGTCCGACTCGCACTTGGCCGGTTTTATTTTTCATGAATATACTTTTAAGACCTGGAAACATATCTTCTGGCTAAACATATAAACTGGCTACTTTTTATCTCGAAAAATCAAGAAGGTCCCTCGGGATTTTCATACGAGTACAAGTAGATTCAAATGTTTTTTATTCAAATAAACTTTCACAAGTGCTTTTGGATCGTCGAGTGAATCTACCATTTTTAAAAACCTAGGCATCATGTAGTCAAATAAATATTATAAATGCGAAAGTTTGGATGGATGTATGGATGTATGGATGTGTGGATGTTTGTTACTCAATCACGCTCCAACGGCTGAACGGATCTGGATGAAATTTGGCACAGAGATAGATTATAGTCTGGAATAGCACATAGGCTACTGTTTATCCCGGAAAATTAAAGAGTTCCCGCGGGAACCGATAAACCTCAATCCACGCGGACGAAGTCGCGGGCATCAGCTAGTATTATATAAAAATAAAACACACGTAGAGCCTATAATATGAGATGGTCTAAGCAATTAAGTAAAGGATGCTTAAGTTTCATCATGACATTCGCATTTACTGAAGCCATGAAAGTGTTCCGTTTGACTGTAGGTTGACTTTAGCGCGGCCTTTTGTTACAGGGGCGAGGGCAACGGTTACGACTCACTTGCGTAAGACATATTAACTATTATGAACTTACCTGTTTGATGATGATAATTCAATTGTACGAGATTTGTATGTTTTTTTGTATCTAAGTACAACAAGTTAGCCCTTGACTGCAATCTCACATTTTTTTTACTGAGAGAGGGGCATGCTTAGTGCAAAGCAATGATGAGGTCTAGGTTGGAGCGCGCTTGCCTAGAAGATGGCTATTCACTCTTGCCTTGAAGGTACCTAAGTTATACATGGCAGGAAACACGTGCGCGTGCACCTGATAGTAAGTGATGGTGCAGTCTAAGATGGTAGCGGGCTAACCTGTTAAGGGCATGGCAGTTACGAGTATAAGTATTTAATCCATATCCCCAATCGGTTTCTACACGGGATTGTATCGGAACGCTACGATAACTAGAAGAGTGGTAACTAGCCACTGCCGAAGCCTCCCACCAGGCAAATCATTAGGTATATCTATAAATCTCGTGTCACAATGTTTGTCCTCAATGGACTTCTAAACCACTTAACCGATTATAATAAAATTCGCACACCATGTGCAGTTCGATCTAACTTGAGAGATAGGATAGTTTATATTATATAGATTAGGATTATTAGTGCTACCCGTGCGAAGCCGGGGCGAATCGCTAGTTTTTTTATATATTCCACAAAACTGACTACAATTGCTTTATGTATAGCGTAGCGCATAATAAATATTGAGATGTATACAATTGAGTCTTCTAGATTTGGACATGGCATGTATGGTAATATGGAAACTTAACTACAACAACCTCAGTAACTAAGCATATTCTAACTAAACACAAAACAAACTAAAAAATAAATACCTAATTGATTAAATTATTATTGATTAAAAAAAAAACTAACTAAAATTACTCTAGCTAAACTTAACTTAAGTGTACTTAAATTTATTTTTAACTATAGGTACACTGCCGTCTGGTGTTAGAAGAACAAATTAAACTAGTGGTCCGCCCCGAACTGAGACCCCGCGGTATCACAGAGCGCCATCTATTGACATCATTGTAAAGTTCTGTTTAAAGTACTGAAGCTCATTAAAAATTAAATAGTTTCGTTTCCTTATTATATTTATCTAATTTTAGTATTTGTTGTTCAAGTACAGGATATAATTCAAATAATTGATCAAGTTTCAGGCTCAGCCTTTCAGAAAATTAAGAGTTCTGAGGTCAACTTTGGACGTTAGAAAATCTCCACTTTGAAAGCCCCCTATTTCGTCAATTTTAGGGGAAAAATTAAAACAAATATTATTTTTGGACTCTATTCCTAATTATCTTTAAAATGATATACAGCAACCCTATGTAACGCTATAAAAAATATTTTACTTCCATTCGCTTCTATCCTGAAATAAAGATTTTTATAACTTTTTAAGCCATATTCGGCGGGAGGCCATCGGTTTACATATTAAATTTAAATTTGAAGTAATTACGTTCAGTAATTCAGAAGTTATAAGGCTCTAACAGACGGACGGACGGACGGACGGACAAGTGCCAATTCACTCAAGTAGACTCAGAGACCTTCGCTTCGCTCGGTCAAAAACAGAATTCATGACTTCTAGCTATTAGGTATTACCTAATAGTAGCTATATATAACTTTGATGTAGATTGAGCATACCTACATACTATACGCCATACATTCATAGGTACAACCTACCATCTTCAGTATTCATAAAGGTACCTATTCAGTCTCGGATTGAGGAAAGTGCCACTCTTTTCAAGAAATCGCGTCTTTGTATACTTAAGTTTATTTATAGAAAGTACACAGAAATAAAAACCAGCCAAGTTCGTGTCGGGCCACGCGCAGTTTAGGGTTCCGTAGTTGTCCGTGGCAATATTATGCGGATATTTTATAAATTGGTCGACTTATAATTTTTATTTCAGCCAACTGCCCCATATTTTTGACGACCTCCGTGGCGCATTGCTGAGTGCTGATGCCTTAAAGTGCGGAGGTCCTGGGTTCGATCCCCGGCAGGGTTTAGTTTCCCTGGTCTGGCCTGGTGGGAGGCTTCAGCCGTGGCTAGTTACCCTACCGGCAAAGACGTCCCGCCAAGCGATTTAGCGTTCCGGTACCGCGATGCCGTGTAGAAAGCGAATAGGGGTATGGGTTTAATATAACTGCCATGCCCCTAACAGGTTAGCCCGCTACCATCTTAGGCTGCATCATCACTTACCATCAGGTGAGATCGCAGTCAAGGGCTAACTTGTAGCGGATAAAATAAATAAATTTGTTAGTAAAAACAAAATACTTAACCTACTCTTATACCTACCTAAAAACACAACTACAAGGCCCTTTGGGGCCTCCTTACTTAGCTGTGATTACTCGTTAACTTGTAAAGCCTACTTAGCTGTGATATTTTTCCTTTTAGCTTCGTTTTAACTGCTGCCATGATTTTTTTTACATATCCTGAAATAACCGTTCAGGTGGCAGAGGGGGGAAACATTTGACTTTAGCAAAAATTAGTACATTAAAGGTCAATATTTCGCAAACGAAAAATGGTTCCCCCCTCCCCCCTCCCCCCCCCCCCCCCTTTTTTTACCTCAACTGGAGGTTTCAGTGCGGACACCTGCCCAGTAGGAAGAAAGAAGACCCGCAATATTTTTGAACAACCTATCCAACGACATCTCACCATGGGATAGACGAGGAAAAAAACATTCCAGAACACAGTTTAAGAAGTTACGTTCTATCTTACTAGTCGTTTAACGTTGCTAGACAGAAGAACGCTGCGGGGTGACCGGAGCGAAAAAATTCTATGTCTATGGGGGTGACAGGAACATGACGGAGGAAACTGGCCGAATTTTCGATACAAAATTCTGGCACTGTAATGTCAAATTTGTAGATAGTTTCCTACCTCGCTCTACCATAGGTGAGAGTACTGTACATCTATCATAGGTGCTACAACTCTCATGGTCATGGTAGCCGGGTCTGTCATTGACCCACTGTACAATAAACTGTACAATTTACGCTGTGCTGTAGAGTTTTAAATTGTAACTGTTTTCAGCTGAAACAACAAAATTACACGCTCGCTAACATTGATGTAGAATTTTAGTACTCGCTAACCATTTCATTTGTTGTCTCATGTCATAAATGTCGAATGATAACATTCAGAGATACATACTGTTCTGTGCAAATTATTTTATACCTTAAAATGCACGTATTAAAGTTTATATTACAATATTGATGGGCAACTCTGTATTGTATATAGAAAACTCAGGACGGATCAATACCATAGAGGTATCTATTTCACTCTGTTCCACAGTGCTTGTTGATAATAATGTGTCTGACCTCTTTTATGCTCGACCAATTTTTTTAGATGAGGTTATCTAAATATAAGTATATATGGAAAAGGTGACTGATTGACTGACTTACTATAAACTGATTTATCAACGTACAGCTCAAGCCACTAGACAGATTCGGCTAAAATTTGGCAGACAGCTATTATGACGTAGGTAATCCGCTATGAAAGGATTTTTGAAAATTCAACCACTAAAGGGGTAAAATCGAACGTAACGGGAGGTAAAAGATATTTGAAAAGATTTTTAGATAAATACCAGTAAAGCCTAGAAGAAATAAAAATGTCAGCAGGCAAAATATCGAGGCAGAAAAGCGCTATTCCTTAGCAGGATCGAATGACGTATCGAGTGCCCTCGGACGTCACTCGGCGTCGGCTCACAATGCTTTAACAAAGGCTTTAACCGTCTGAAGCTTTTAACGACAGGGGGGCGATGGTAGTATGCCCCCAGTCTGATTTCTCAAGGACTTCGAGCAATATGATCCTATTAAGTACTCTGCGTCTACAACAGATATTGTGATGGAGGATTTCTCTTATTCCAATTATTTTAAGGACTTTTCCTTTACAAAAAAGAACTTAAGCATAAGCGTAATAGTACCCTCTACTAAGGGTACTATTATTGAATTCCGTGCCTTTGCCATCTAAGATGGCATCATTTTTAGACACGATTTTGTCGGTTTATGACTTAACCATTTTTGATTTTATATAATTTTTATCTCTAGAATTGTAATTAATACATTTATTTAGAGGGATGTTTATTTATTCCATTTCGGATTTCGATGCATAATACGTAATACAAGGTGAAGGCACAGGGTAAAGTGAATGGGACTATATTTATTTGTTAATATCATCAAGTGAAAATAAAGATCTCACTCCTACTTTTAACATGTACTTACAACAGAATGGCAAAAAAATCGTTATTTATTTTATATTCTCGCAATCGAAGTGAAAAGTAGAGTGTTTACCACGGGACTAAAAGCCATTCTACTCGACACTATAGCTATACCTCGCTACGCTCGGTAAGCTAAACATCTCGTATGAAATGGCTCATTTTAGTCCCTTGATGAACAATCTACTATTACGTCGTAGAACAACAATTCACTATTAGTAAAAAAGAAGAAGAAGCTACTCTTATGAGAGTATTACAGTATCTTTAAATTAACCCTTTGTAGTGTTTAATTATTCTCGTGACCTACTGGCTTCAAATTGTCAGCATCTGGACAAGAAATAATAGCAAGCTTCGAGAGTGTTCGTCGCGTAATTATAATGGAATACCTTCTTCAACTCCATTTGAAAGTCTTTATCAGCGGAGGTATTTGCCGCGTCACGTTTTACCCGAGACGGTCATGGCTGTTTATGAAATGGTTAGTAATAATTTATAGAATTATACGATTTTTTCAATCCCCGGAAGGGTCAATTTGGGAATTATAATTTCTTAATTTTCTCTGGTCTGGCCTGGTGGGAGGTTTCGGCGGTGGCAAGTTACCGGCAAGACGTACCGTCAAGCGATTTAACGTTCCAGTCGATGCCGTGTAGACATCGATTAAGGGTATGGGATTAACGTAACTACCATACCCCTAAAATTCTAAATGGTTAGCCCGCTACCACCTTAGACTGTATCATCCCTTAATTACCATCAGGTGAGATAGCAGTCAAGGGCTTAGGTACTTGTAGTGGATAAAAAAAACATTTTGTTAATCCTTTGATACTGAATACCCAGCTCTCAATGTAGTGTGTCATATTTCAGGAACCTTTGCCTTTTACAGATCGTACTGTAACACGTATCTATAGTTTTACAAGTATCATAGTAGGTAAGTCAAGGCAACCCCGCGATACAAAAATGTGAAATTTAATTCAAAACATTTGAGAGAAGGTGTGAACAAACGTGGAATAAACATGTACATTTTGTACAAAGGACAACACGTTATTTAACATAATTGACTTATTTATGTGTGTAGATTCCACAAAGAAGACACCAACAAGCGAAACGAAGTGAACCGAAATTGAATGAAACACAGAACATGAAACATTGTGAAACATTGTAATTTAGGTGTAAAGGCGACGCGGCGTGCTCCGAGTCGTAATGAGATGAGACAATTTATTTTTCTTTATTTGCTTGGAATTGCTTTTGCTTTCCACTTTAAGCCAGAGCTTTTAGGCTGGTGCCATACTTATCACACGCCACTCTAGCGGAGCTGTGTTACTTATTAAATGAATTTACGGAGCATGGAAGAAATTAAGCTTTGCACATACTTACTTATTTATATTATACTAATATTAAAAATGCGAAAGTGTGTTTGTTTGTTGGTTTATTGGTTGGTTGGTTCGTCCTTCAATCACGCCGCAACGGAGCAACGGATCGACGTGATTTTTGGCATGGGATCACGTCGATCGTGAGGACCTGGAGAGTGACATAGGCTACTTTTTATCCCAGAAAATTAAGGAGTTCCCGCGGCAATCAAAAAAACTAAAACCACGCGGACGAAGTCGCGGGCATCAGCTAGTTTATATTATAATTATATCATGAAACTATAGCCGGACAATTTCTGTATAAGTATTCTGTACAAGTATAAGTATTCTACTTGAATAGTAAGTAATATTTTGAAAATTTTATTTGGGGGAAGCTTAACATTCCAGAGAGCTTTTTAATTATTTTTGACGGTCAGTTTGCTTCTCAGTTTGATACCAAATAAATTCAGTATAGCTATAGATTTTCTAAATTAGTACAATTATATGCAAGATGTCTTTAAAAGTGTGCTTCCAGCTTTGCTTTGTTGGAAATTGCTTTGGCTTTCGCTTTTTGCCTCAGAGAGGAAGTCACAATTGACGTAGAAAAATACTGGGGAAGAAAAAGTCATTATTTCACACTCCTTGGAAAAACTTATTTGTCCGGATTTGTCAAGGCTTTTGTAGGTAGCTGGAGGTGTAGTATGAATAAATGAATGAATGAACCTTTATAAACTGGAAATTGTTTACATGTTAAATTTTTAGTTCGCTACTAAGGCGAATGCCTCCACCAGTAACTCGAAAGTCGAGATGTCTCAATGTCAACTTCATTCTTGTCCTTAATTATTTTTAATAGAAGCTGGTGGGTTTTGGTCTAGTCCTCCCACGGTGACCAACCGGATTGGGAGGCAGGAGGTGAAGTAAGGAGTGCTTAAATGACAAGGAAGCTTGAGAATGAGTTGCTCTAACAGCTTTCATACTTAGTTATATTAATTTTCAATTTTGGCACGTTTGGAACCTCCAAACGCGCCCTGTATAAGAGTTTACGTTAAATTATCACTTATTTGATTTGAAAAAGTGTGCATCTACAAATTGAAGTGCCGTGTAGAAATCAAATAGGGTTTAATATAACTGCCATGCCCCTAACAGGTAAGCCCGCTATCAGCTTAGACTGCATCATCACTTACCTTCAGGTGAGATCGCAGTCAAGGGGTAACTCTATTTCTAATTTTGAATTTAAATGTTCGAATATTTTGATATACTCGTAGGCTTCTTTTTTTTCCTAACGCCCAAAGGTTTTCTACGCGCAAAAAATAAAAACCCAAAAGACGGGGACAAAAGTTAATTTTTTTTTACTATTTGTAATAATTGTCAAAGATTACCTATAGGCATACTCCTTACAAAATATAGTGTCTCGAATCTTTTAGAGCAAAAACACACTAGGTACCGAGAAGTAAAAAAATAATGTCCACGCAAAAGTCAGCAAATGAAAAGTGAATGATTGAGTGAGTGAGTGAGGTGAAAGAGAGTGACTTTTGGTCCGCCAGACATAATATTATTTTGTCCGTATGTATGATGTCGTGTGTGTTCGCTCTTAAGTCTATAAGACCCAATAGATTTCAATCCAATCTTGAGAGAGTGCTTCTTATGTTGGCAATAGAGTTGAATACAAAAAAATACAAATAATGTGTGCCGCTATTAGAATTCTGTGCCGCTATAGTGTCATTGAGAAGTCCTTGTAATAATATAGATGGGTTTTCCACACACACAGCCTTTATAGACTTCATACAGTCGGTTGCCGGAGACGACTAGACCGAGCAATCTTGCGGGGTTACAAGGACGAGACGAGGTTGGGGGGAGGGTTAAACCGATTGATTAATTATTGGCAGGCAGAACATACTGAAAATATTATTTTGTTCGGACAGACGCTAAACTACTGCCAATGATACTAGGTCTAGGAGTTCAAGTGGTTGATGCACAAAACAAAATACAAAAATACCACAAAGATAAAATATATACTCTTACTTACACATACATACTAGTTTAACCTAGTTTACATTGAAATCCGTAGATACTACAAAATAGATTGAAAAAAATTGGCAGTCATAGGGACTGCCGATAGAAGTGAAAACGAATATTTAAATTATTACTTATTATTATTATTTTAAAATTATTTTTTAATTATTGTTTTTTTTAATTTAAAAAAAACTAAGGTATTCAAGTTTAATTACGAATGTAGTATATTTATATTTAAGACCTTTTGTCTTCGTAACAACGCGAGCATGTCGGTGACGGTGACGCGGATCCACAAGTTTACCCCCTACCAAAAAGTGCTCAACGCGGCTAAAGAAGTTTTCACTTCAAAAATTATTTGACGACCTCCGTGGCGTAGTGTTGAGGGCTGTTGCCTTAACGTGCGGAGGTCCCGGGTTCGATCCCCGGCAGGGTTTGGAAATTTATAATTTCTGAAATTTCCCTGGTCTGGCCTGGTGGGAGGCTTCGGCCGTGGCTAGTTACCACCCTACCGGCAAAGACGTGCCGCCAAGCGATTTAGCGTTCCGGTACGATGCCGTGTAGAAACCAAATAGGGGTATGGGTTTAATTAACTGCCATGCCTCTAACAGGTTAGCCCGCTACCATCTTAGACTGCATCATCACTTACCATCAGGTGAGATCGCAGTCAAGGGCTAACTTGTAGTGGATTAATAAAAAAAAAAAAAATCTAATGTAATACCACATAGGTTTATCTACCCTGTGGTAATACACGTAAATTACACTGATACGTAGCTTGAACAGCGAAACTATTCAAGGTCATAGTTAAGCCGGATTACACACGGAACCGCTTACCGCGGTTATGGGAAGGGGTCAGCCGCGCGGATTAGCAGACAAACAGCTTAACCGCGCGGTCAATAAGTCTCTACGTAAAGTAGAGCAACGTGTCACTAAACTAGCACTAGAACTAGCGGGCTTCAGACCTTGATTCTGACTGTGTAAGGAAATCGCAATCGTAATCGTTTGTCAAACGGATAATTCGACCTGTTTAAGGAGTTCGTAGATGCCTGCACATCAAAAAGCATGTATGAACACCTTAATCAAATAAAGACTCATTTTTATCACGGAAAATCAAAGAGATCCCACGGGATTGAAAAAATCTAAATACAGGCAGACGAAGTCACGGGCATTAAATTAAAAAAAACTTTAGTTGGCTTTTACCTAATTAAAAAAAGTTCAAGCCTCAAGGTTTAGCAGGTGGGATAAAGTTAAGCATCATAAAACGACCTAAATACGGATTGTCGAATTAGGTTCACTTAATATGAACTAAGTGGGTACATGTTTACGTCTCTCTGAAACGAGGTCGCTTGCTCAGTAAATGTAAAGGCGACTTTGTGGCGAGATTTTCCGCCATGTTTAATGTAAAGCTTATACAGATAATGTGCCCAATTCTGTATAACACAACACAATCTCTAAACTTAACTAAAATGACAGCTTTAAATCAAGTTCTGTCCCTTTCCGCAGGGAGTACCTATTAGGAAAAGTTTAGCAATATTTTTGTTGCTGTCAATTTTATTTTAGTTAAGGGATTGTGTACAGACATACACAGAAACACTACAGAATCTGCCCCTTTAGTTTATTTTTTAGGTTAAATATTATTTACCCGATTATGGCCGAGCAAGGCAGCTTTAAAGCAGCTTCTGTACATAATACCGAACAACTTTTATAGTACGACGTTTAAAAATTCTGATATTTTTGACATAATTATTATGATTGTCTGCTCTAAAATGGCAGTAGGTACATGACAGACAGTAATTGGTCAATCCACCACATGGAGGAAGGAATTACGACTATGATCCACCACGTATCTCCCAATAACATAGATCTGAATAGTTTACATCGAAAACCGTAAAATATGTTTTTGATAAATAAATTCAGTTTTTTTTAAAAGCTGTAGAACAAAATTTTCCGCATTATGTATAAGGAAGTTTCCCATAAAAGGGTACCTATTTAGTATTTTAAATTGACGTATGGGTAAGCAGGGAAAGAAAAAATAATATGTAAAGTTTCTGACGTACTCTTCCTACTGTTTGCTTCCAAAAGCGTCTTCTTTTAAAAGCGAGAATTTTCTCACAGAATTTAGTTAGGAATTTCGCAATTTTCCGATCTGGTGGTAAAGGAAACGCTATTAAAAACAAAAACATCATAGAAAACGTAATTGTCTCAGGAAAACGGAAGGTATTAAATAAGTCAAACTTACTACACTTAAAATAAAAATTACATTACATATTTATAATATATATATCATTACATAAAAACTACACTTAAAATAACCATCAAGATTCAAAACAAAGCAAGTGAAATTGCGATTTCTTATCTTGGGAAGATATATGGCGCTTTCCTTAAAATTATTTTACTTACTTATTATAATTACTTTTCAATACTCGTATTGTGACGGATTTACATCGATTTTAGACCTTTTTCATAAAATGCAATAAAATAAGGACCAATCCAAAATTATTCTGGCACGTGTATGAAATACGAAATACGTTTGAAATGAAGCTTGGAAAGCAATAGCTTCAAATTGGAGAACTATTAGCAAAACATAGTTAGCACTCAGGCATTTTTTTAAATATTTGTGGTGTCATTTGCTTTATAATTTTTTGTCGAATGTTTAAGAAAAAGATTGAAATGCAATAAAGGTCATAATAATCATAATTACTTAAACACGTCTTATTTACTTAAATAATTATTATTTATGTTTAATAAGACTATTAATATTTAACCATAATAAACATTGCACATGCGACAGTGTTTCCGTCTGTTACCTTTGCGTTGAAAAAATTTGGTACAGAGATATAGATTCCATCCCGGGGAAGGCGACTATAGGCTATATTTTAACCCGAAAATCAAAATGTTCCCATAGGTTTTTTTAAAACCTGCATCTACGCGGACGAAGTCACGAGCATTACTTACTTAACTAGTATTATTTTACGTGTGCTATCATATTTCACTATAGGTATATACATAAGGTATTTTAGAAAGCTTAGGGCTGAAAAATAAAATTTTCTTTGCTATAAAGCCCATACAAATCACATAAAAGGAAATAATACGTTAAGGGCCTCTTCAAAATCGATGGGATAAATTCAACGTTCAAATAGGATGAATCTCGTCAATTCAGAAGTGCATATAAAAGGAGGAAAGCGCTTGAATAAATCTCATTTTCAGGCTGCGTTCGAAGGCTTCTTTTGTGATCCTGTCGACGTGAAAGCCTTTTGATAACAATCTCATCCTCTTAAATGGAATTTTCAATTGATTTTCATTAAGATACTAGCTTTTTCCGTCACTACGTTTGCGTGGATTTTGGTTTTACAGTTTTTTCCTGCACTGAAAAAATACCTATTATAATACGTGCATTTTGATGTTTCGCCCTTTCACTACAAGAGTTCAAGGCAATATTCATTGTGGATAATTTATTACAATGACTGTCTTAGTTCAGGGTCAAAAGTACAAGTGACAGAAGTAAGCAGCTGGCAATGACTATGAATGTTCTTGATTCTTCTAACAGTAGGTAATTTTAGAAGAAAGACATGAAAGAGTGTAATATCTGTGTTTTCCTTTTGGCGGTCCATTCGTTTAACTGATTTTGACGAAATATGGTAAGGAGATCGAATTCCGGAGACAGACTTGGCTACATTTTATCATTAACTCTATAATCTTTAATTTTCCGAGATAAAAAGTAGCCTATGTCCTTCTCCGGGATGCGATCTATCCTTGTACCAAATTTCATCAAAATCGATTGAAAAGGTAATCATAATCATAATCATAATCATTTTTATTTTTCAAGAATATGGTACATGCAACACATAATTACATAGATGTTAAAAATCAAAACTTCCACATATTCTGCCAAGCTTGGCGTCCAAAAATATTCTCAGTTAAGATATAATTTTACATTAGGCATTAAGAATTTAAACCTTAGACAACTATTAAACCGAAGCGATGGAAACACACAAACTTTCAATTTCACCTACTACCCACTTAGAAATACTTAAATGCATTATACATCATGGAAGGTGGGCGATAAATCATAACAGGCATAGACAGACAGACAGACACACTTTCGCATTTAAAATTTTAAAAGTATGGATATAGGTAACCTAAATCCACGCGGATGAAGTCGCGTCATATTGTACAGGTAGATAAGGAACAAACGATACATACAACGATTGATTCAAATAAGTCCAACGTATGACGTCACGTATTATTTTATTGAACGGTTATGTATAAAATATAAAGATAACAGTTTACGAAAATGGTGATAATTAATGTAAGATGGAAATTCATTTCCTTTTTATATTTATACTGTGTTCATATTTTTATTTATTCTATTTATAGCATTCCACCTACCCCTTCCGCTTACCTACCTAGGGCTGCCTACAAGATTTGTTTAGCGATAAGACCGAATATTGTGCAATCGCTTACTATTTACTGTTTAAGTATACAGAAAAACAAAATATTTTACTTTTTGAAAAAAGAAAAAGATATCTACAACCTTTGACCTTTAGCTCTAAAAGTTTCAACAAAAACTCCAACTTACCGTGGGCTGCATCATGGCTGGCTGCCGGCCAGCTGTTTCCAACCGTAGGTCGCTATTTACGCCCAGCTATCGATTTTCCCCGGAACCGTTACGTAACTTACACACACCGAAGGTTTGGCGCCCCTGACGCTGCCGGTTTTCATAAGATCTTGCACATTTCGATATTTGTCAAACTCTATATATTATCTACTTAATACGAACCTAATCTCAACAATACTCTTATTAATATATTATTAAGGGATTATGGAAGCTACAGTTCTAAGTGGAAGGCGAAAATTGACTGGGTAGTTTTTATGCACAATTGACGGGAATCACGGGAAATGCCTTAACATTAAATATCGCTAAACACAACCGTGCTCAGTGGCGCCACGGAGCCGACTGACGGTGGAAAACGGGCGACTGCGCGGCTTTTCAGTTTTCACGTCCACGCACAAACAAACCTGCATTCGATTAGGAACTTTATTGAATTAACATACATCCGAAATTCAATTATTACTAAATATCGGTCACTAACAATAATTTGCTGCAGTTTCAGTAAACCTTAAGTCTGAAGCATAGGGGGTATATTTGTGTAAAATATTAAGTTTAATACTGTGGTTATGTTTAATAATTGGATGCTACCATTGTCCTAGAATTGACGGAACAGACATGTTGGCGTCAGCATACTTGTGACAAGTATAGTGATTAATTGTGTGCCCTTTTATTTTAATATGAATTCCCTATACGCATTCAGAGACAGTGTCTCTTTTTCACGACGTGTTCAATCCTTGCCGAGCCGTGGCCATTTCCTATACTTTACGTCAAGACTTGGAAAGGACACAACATTATCTAGCAATCAATGTACCAAGAGGTCTAACACGAACAGCTAGTTATTTTTTTTTTAATTTTTTTTTTGTATTTCGGTATACCAACGGCGAGTACACAAAACTTAAATAAAAAATAGTACATAAGGTCTTTTCCCGTGTGGCACGCCATTTACAAGAATACACAGCTATTAAAAATAAGATATTGTAAAAAAGAGACAACCGATCACAAGTACGAGTAACTACATGATAAAAATAATATAAATCAAAGGAACAATTACTACTACTATTTAGTCCGGTCAATTTAGACATCCAAGGTTACAATAATTCACACCTGGCCGAAAACTGGCAGGACTGCTAAAAACACCATTACAAATGATACTTGAAAAGTCCTCATCGATCCGACCCCTGGAAAAAATTTTAAACGTCACACTACCAATTCATACAACCTTGCTGATTCGTGTATTTAATTGCTGTACCTAATGAACGCTAAGTCAAAGTCATACTTAAAAAATAAGCAAATAAAATTTTACAAATGCTTTTGAATGGTCAGGTGAATATAACTATAACTGATTCGGGATGCCATTCCTACCAAGAAGAACCAGCGAGAAACTCGGCGATTGCTCTTTAAAATTAACTAACAAATTACTATATTATTTAACCGCCTTTAAAAAAAAGGAGGAGGTTCTCAATTCGACTGTATGTTTTTTTTGTATGTAGGTATACGCGATCATTCCGCTAATTATTTATGAATCAATTTTGAAGATTCTTTTTTTATTTGGTAGATCTAACATGGAAGAAGGAATTACGACTGCCAAAGATCTAACTTCATACTACTATGGGGTTGACATATCTTATAGAATAAAAACCCCAAAAAAAATGAGATTAAAAAAAAAAAAACTTCATACTAGGTGGTCCCATATAGATTTTATCGAAATTGATTTAGCGCTTTTTTAAGAAAATCAACAAAAAAACAAAATATATACCCAAAAAAAAAAAAAAATATTTTGATTTGTGGTTCCCTTCAGCAAAATTTTTACTTTTTAATTTAAGTTGGTACTTATAGGTATTGGCTTTGAAGTCGGTTTTTTTAATTAATTTTATTCCAGTTTCTAATTAGGCGAGTCAAATAAACAATTATTGTCAGTCGAATTTTAAATAAATGCTGTTTCCTGACCTTTCATCAAAAAATGTAACCGCTGGAGTAACGAATTTGGCGACTGAAAAAAAGGCTACCAATAGGTGGCGCTGTATTATTTTATCTCGCGCTTTAACATCATGTTTTACCTCAGTATGTGTACCAGTTACAGTATATTATGACGTGACTACTTAATTACTATAATATGCCTTTTTGGTATCCTACTTATCAACTATCAAGTTATCTTCAATCTATATTCATACTGATGTCTGGTATTCGGTAATGCATTATAATAATTCAGTAATTATAATAATATTATAGACGAGTGGAAGCCCGCGACTTCGTCCGCGTACATTTTTTGTTTTCCTATGAGATAATGAAATTTTCCCCCTGCAAAAGGTTACAGAGGCTATATAAAGCTTACAAAGGGTTTTATTATTTAAACCTAGATGATGCCCACGACTTCGTCCGCGTGGATTTAGGTTTTTTGATTTCCGCGGGAACTCTTGAATTTTCCGGGATAAAAAGTAGCCTATGTCCTTCCCCGGGATAAAACCTATCCCTGTACGCAATAATATTCAAATTAATTTTTATTCAAATTTGTGTAATTTTAAACTTCAAGAGCTAAATGAATTTTATTGTTTTAACTGTTTTAATAATAAAGGCAGTGATAATATTATTAAACATCGTAAATAATATATCGTTAAGCTATATACAAATATTGTAAATATTTTACAAACAGGTGCAATAAATGTGAAAGTGTGTCCGTCTGTCTGTCTGTCTGTCTGCTACGCTTTCACGGCCCATCTGTTCAACCGATTTTGATGAAATTTGGCATAGGGAAAGTTTGTTTCCCGGGGAAGGACATAGGCTACTTTTAATCACAGAAAATTCAAGAGTTTGCACGGGAATTAAAAATGTTAATCATTTTTCAATTTTCTAATTAAATCCAATAAATAATTTTCATGATCGAATTTTAAATATGTTACCTTTCATCACAGATTATTTAAACCGCTGAAGTTAGGAATTTGGCGACGGAAAAGGTGGCGCTGCATTATTTTGTATACCAAGATAGATTAATCAATTAAATACTAGATGATTCCCGCGACTTCGTCCGCGTGGATTAAGGTTTTTTGATTCCCGCGGGAACTCCTTAATTTTCCGGGATAAAAAGTAGCCTATGTCCTTCCCCGGGATATAACCTACCTCTATACCAAATTTCATCACAATCGGTTGAAAAGATAGGCCGGGAAAGCGTAGCAGACAGACAGACAGACAGACACACTTTCGCATTTATAATATTAGTATGGATTATTGATAACCCCGCTGACGTAGTGATACGTTGTATTTTTATACTATGGAAGCTGCCTTTTTCTGTTGATAAGGTATAATATATAAGTACTTATTATTAAATTATCTCCTAATAAATAATAAAAAAAACATTTTGTGGCGGTGATAGCCTTAGCATTCCAGTACGGTGAGATCTAGAAACCTATCATCATCATCGTCATCATTCACCTCACTTCATCACCTGCATCATCACTTAACATCAGGTGAGATCGCAGTCATTGGCTAACTTGTAGTAGATAAAAAAGAATTGGCAGTCATAGGGACTGCCGATAGAAGTAAAAACGAATATTTAGAAAAAATAAAAATATAAATATAAACCTTAACTAAGGCATTAAAATTTAATTACGAATGTAGTATATTTATATTTAAGACCTTTTGTGACATGTCACATGTCGGTGTTCGCGAGCATGTCGGTGACGCGAATCTGGTAACGCGAATCCACAAGTTTACTTCCTACCAAAAAGTGCTCAACGCGGCTAAAGAAGTTTTCACTTCAAAAATGGGTACTTCTCAGGCGCCTCATTATTTGATTGACTTCGGTGGCACAATTTTTTTTTTGTATTTGAGACATACTAGCAGGAAATATCAAATCTAGATTTAATTTAGTTAATATTGGTAGTAAAGGGAACTTTATAGGCCCAGCGGTTACATCGTAATTCGATTTTCAAAAAATGTTGTCCACCGAAATCAATATTTTAGTCACCGAAATCAAAATAAAATTATTTATGGAGGTATTTAATATTTTGAAGACTAAACGTAAAGAATTTTAGGTTAATTTTACAATAAAGTATTTTATAAAATCAACATATTATTTACTTACAACATAACATATACCTACTTTAATTACTTAACTTAGATTTAGGAAAATTTACGAAAATCAACTTTGTACTTATGTATGTATTTTAAATAAATGACATACTAAATGAAATTAAAAATAGTAACCATAACAAAGTAGGAACTTAAAACAGTCTCTATTTAGATCTATCATAACACACATAGTCCAGTCGCTCATTTTGAAGCGAAAAAAAACAAAATTGTTAACAGGATGGGAACAGTTGGAAATGGTAGTGGCATATAATAAACGTAAAAAAAATGCGTGAGCAGGGGTTTTTCCAGATATATTTGGGGGATGAAAAGGGGTGGAATTTTGGATTATTGTGATTTCCGGCGAAAGTTGACTTCGGAGAGAAAAGTGTACAATAGAAAATTTGTAGATCATAAAAAGATCTACCACTTTTGTGTGAATGGTTTTTTCACATTAACCTAAAAATCTCCGAGTAAAATGCGAAAAACCGCTTTTATCGTTTTTTATTTTTCATTTACACAAAAATAATTTTATTTTGACGAAACTTGGTGAAAGTATACATTTTTGTATTGAAAATATTCACAATTTTTTTCAGATAAAAATGTTAAGAGACTTCCGAGATAATCACGTTTTTCGGCCCAAAAAAATATTTTTCAAATTAAAATTCTCCTTTAATAATAATAATAAGGTTTTTATTAAAGGCTAAGTTGCCCAGTATACATATACGAGTTTGTCACAAAAAATTAATACAAATACAAAAAAATATAAAAATAAAATAAAAATAAAAAGTACCTAAATACATAGTAACTACGTATACATAAAACTTATAAAATATCTGGGAAGGTTAAAAAAACTCTTCCCAGGCGTCATGGTCAAAATTAACCTACTTATTACTATTTCCGATTATTCTTTTGATGCACAGATAGCCAATATGTGAAGATACTGCTAGGCATTCCGTCACAGATCATTTTGAGGATGCTATTATGAGATGCACGGAGTCTCTCCCAAAAGGAGGCAACTCTTTTTCTCATTACTGCATAGAAATCCGGCACTCTCGATTCCGCAAACATGCCCGAGGCGCTACAGTATCTCGGCAGGCCCATCAATATACGAAACGCATCATTGTACTGCACGCGTATTGCCGTGTAGGACTTTCTGAGAAAACTTGTCCATAGTTGGCAGGTGTAAAAACACTGACAATACGCGTTAAACAGTACAATCTTGACCGATTTGCTGCATTTTCCAAATCTTCGGGCTAGCATGTTGCAACGAATCGAGAGTGCCCTTCTCTCCCTCTCAATGTCGCAGTCATCCTTCAGATTCTCAGTAAGAACATGTCCCAAATACTTGAACTTTTTCACAACCCGAACTGCCGATCCATCAAGTAAAACCTCAGGTACCCTCTCCGGACCCTTGCCAGCTCGAAATACCAACATTTCTGACTTAGTGACATTATATTTCAGCCCGTGTGCATTGGCATAATGCTCACAGACTGAAAGTAACTTCCTAAGTCCCTTGATAGAGGGACTGAGAACCACCATGTCATCAGCGTAACTGAGACTGTTAACACATCCTTTGGGAAATTGTCGTAGAGACTTCTTTCACGTCGCAATTTTTTCGTTTTGAGTTATACTTTCTTGTGAAATAATAAAAAAATACAGCCCCCATTTAGAAACATGCTCAAAAATTACAAAATCAAAAAACGAATTTTGCAACCATCTTTTTTGACTAAATAGATTAACTAATTCCACCGAAAAGACTGAGATCAATCCCACTGAAATCAAAATAATGAGCAATATCCCAGATTTTTACAAAAGTATCCTAAATTTATAATAATAACCTCCTTAATTGCAATCTAGCACTCATACGATATACGTTTGTATAAATTAAATAATAGTAGTATAAATAGATATGGATAGAACAGTTCCACCGAAATCAAGTATATGGGTATACCAAGCCACCGAAAGCGATTACTTACCTTAATAAAAGGGACGCACAGAGAGGCACAGACGTGTTGCCTTTAACCACCGATGCGGCGCAACGGATAGTTTGTCTTACTCTTACTACTATTCTCGCAGTTATTATAGTACAGAAGTTTTATGAGAATTGGAGCGCGCCACCGGTATCAATTCTAAACGTCGGACGCGAAAACAATTAGTTGTAAGTTGTCAACTAAGGCCTATTATTGATTATAAATATTATAATTTGAGCTAGTAACTAACTAGTTTCTTGTAAGCACCTGCAAAATAGTGGCATATTTTATAGAAAAAAAGAAAAAAAATAATTTTCAACGCAATATGGGGTGCGGGACACGGCACCGAGGTCAATATTTCCGCGGTTTTCTTTTTTTAACATAAAAGGACATAGGCCCCCCCTAATATTTTGATCATATCTACCATACATAAAATTATCAAGTAGCTATTTCATACAGGTTTTCGACCCGGACACGCTTTTTTGAGCCTTTTGAGAATGACCCAAATAAACTATTAAGGAGACCAAGTAGGGGTTTAATCAAATCTGCCATAGCCACGTGAATCCGCTTACAAACTTACCAACGATTAAGATTACCGAAATACACTAAGGTCAGGATAAAACGACCGCTCGAAACGTATGCATCTCAGCGGGACGACGTTTTGCCCTGTCGCCTAGAGTGCATGCCTTTTATGAAAGTGAATTAAGTAGGTATGCTTAGTTTTTGTCCGCCTGGCTAGTATTTCCACCCTAAGTTATCAACATTTAAAAACAGTAAAATATCAAACATAATATTTACCAATGTAAAAACATATATTACCAACTAGCTGATGTCCGCGACTTCGTCCGTGTGGTTTCAGTTTTTATGATTCCCGCGGGAAATTCTTAATTTTCCGGGATACAAAGTAGCCTATGTCACTCTCCAGGTCCTCAACTATACCCTTGCCAAAAATCATGTCGATCCGATGCTCCGTTGCGGCGTGATTGAAGGACAAACCAACAAACCAATAAAACAAAAAACCAACAAACAAACACACTTTCGCATTTATAATATTAGTATGATGTTGATGTATGAACAGCAATATAAAATCGATAATAAGTGAAATAAACACCAACCAATATAACGTAATCGATTAAATTAATCGAGTCGAGTTACGAAATTGAATTACACTACGAGCTACGAGCTACGCTTATCATAGCTAGATTGCTACGCGCGTAGCATTTCGCTACATCTTGCGTGAACACTCAGAAATTGTTTCGAATTTTTTATTTTTTTATCCACTACTTTAAGTTAGCCCTTGACTGCGATCTCACCTGATGGTAAGTGATGATGCAGTCAGATGGTAGTGGGATAACCTGTTAGGGGCATGGCAGTTATATTAAACCCATACCCTTAGTCGGTACCGGAACGCTAAATCGCTTGGCGGCACGTCTTTGCTGGTTGGGTGGTAACTAGCCATGGCCGAAGCCTCACACCAGTCCAGACCAGGGAAAATTCAGAAATTATAAATTACCAAATTGACCCTGCCGGGGATCGAACCCGGGACCTCCGCACGTTAAGACAACAGCGCTCAACACTGCGCCAGGGAAGTCGTCAAAAAATATTGATTTGTTTGTGCATGTTCTTTTTTCATATTAATTCTAAAATTCTAAATGTATTGAAGAGAAAACTTCTTTAGCAGCGTTGAGCACTTTTTGGTATGGGGTAAGTCTTGTGGATTCGCGTCACCGACATACTCGCGAACACCGACATGCTCACGTTGTTACGAAGACAAAAGGTCTTAAATATAAATATATACTACATTCGTAATTAAACTTCAATCCCTTAGTTTTAAGGTTTATATTTTAAATCAAATAAATATTATAAATGCGAAAGTTTGGATGGATGGATGTATGTATGTATGGATGTATGTTTGTTACTCAATCACGCCCCAACGGCTGAACCGATCTGGATGAAATTTGGCACAGAGATAGATTATAGTCTGGAATAACACATAGGCTACTTTTTATCCCGGAAAATTAAGGAGTTCCCGCGGGAACCGAAAAACCTCGATCCACGCGGACGAAGTCGCGGGCATCAGCTAGTTTTTTTATATATTTGATTCATATTTATCGGCTATGTCCCTATGACTACCAATTTTTTATATATTATAAATGCGAAAGTGTGTTTGCTTGTTGGTTTGTTGGTTTATTGGTTTGTTGGTTTGTCTTTCAATCACGCCGCAACGGAGCAACGGATCGACGTGATTTTTGGCATGGGTATAGTTGAGGACCTTTTTATCCCGGAAAATTAAGGAGTTTCCATGCGGGAATAAAAAAAACTTAAACCACGCGGACGAAGTCGCGGGCATCAGCTAGGTATCTCCATTGTTTTCCAAAGGTCAGAAGGTCACACCGTCTGGCATCTTGCCATACTTTAGATAGTGCTATGGCGAACATTAATTTGAGATGAAATAGCTAACAGGAATGTGCGAATGAATTATACGACCCGGGGTAAATACCAAGAGAATATTTATTCATAGGCCATACTAAAAAAATGTGAAGGTCTTGTTGAGTTCCATGAATTCTTGTAATAAGTACGTAGGTACGTTAGCTATATTTACAGCTCTTTTATTTTTGTATCTTATTCTCATTGGATTATTTTAGAAAAAAAACAAAAATACAAAGTTGCGTTTATCTTGTAATCTAAAATATTCCAATGAGAATAAGATACAAAAATAAAAGAGCTGTAAATATAGCTAACGTACCTACGTACTTATTACAAGAATTCATGGAACTCAACAAGACCTTCACATTTTTTTAGTATGGCCTATGAATAAATATTCTCTTGGTATTTACCCCGGGTCGTATAATTCATTCGCACATTCCTGTTAGCTATTTCATCTCAAATTAATGTTCGCCATAGCACTATCTAAAGTATGGCAAGATGCCAGACGGTGTGACCTTCTGACCTTTGGAAAACAATGGAGATACCTAGCTGATGCCCGCGACTTCGTCCGCGTGGTTTAAGTTTTTTTTATTCCCGCATGGAAACTCCTTAATTTTCCGGGATAAAAAGGTCCTCAACTATACCCATGCCGAAAATCACGTCGATCCGTTGCTCCGTTGCGGCGTGATTGAAAGACAAACCAACAAACCAATAAACCAACAAACCAACAAGCAAACACACTTTCGCATTTATAATATATAAAAAATTGGTAGTCATAGGGACATAGCCGATAAATATGAATCAAATATATAAAAAAACTAGCTGATGCCCGCGACTTCGTCCGCGTGGATCGAGGTTTTTCGGTTCCCGCGGGAACTCCTTAATTTTCCGGGATAAAAAGTAGCCTATGTGTTATTCCAGACTATAATCTATCTCTGTGCCAAATTTCATCCAGATCGGTTCAGCCGTTGGGGCGTGATTGAGTAACAAACATACATCCATACATACATACATCCATCCATCCAAACTTTCGCATTTATAATATTTATTTGATTACAAGATAAACGCAACTTTGTATTTTTGTTTTTTTTCTAAAATCCTATAAGAAGTCTTCGGTTTTCCGCAATAAAAAGTAGCCTATATCCTTCTCCGGGATGTAACCTATCTCTGTATTAAATATCGTCAAAATCATTTGAACAGACAGACTGACGCGGGACAGATAGACAAACATAAACACTTTCGCATTTATAATATATCGATTAAGTATATTGTCTCGAACTAAAATCGTGTGCCAAAAGATTCGAGTTTGATTTCCAATATAGAATATATTCAACAAAGTACTTTAAAGTCCTTTATGAATAGCTGGAGGAAAAATGACGCCATCTATTGGGCGATAGTGGTACTTTATTTTGATGCAAATGTAATTCACCTCACTTAGTGAGACCGTATTTTAAATTCGATCAATCTCAGGTCTTTAAGTAAGTATAATATTCATGCAAACATCATGTCAATCCCTTGCACCGTTGCGCGTGATTAAACGACAAACTATTAAGCAAACACAGTTTCCTATCTATATACTAATCTATACTAATGTTTAAATTACAAATGCGAAAGTTTGGATGAATGGATGGATGTTTGTTGTACTCAATCGACACGCCCCAACGGCTGAACGGATCCGGATGAAGGCACAGAGATAGATTATAGACTGGTATAATACATAGGTGTTATACCAGACTATAACCTACTCCCCCTAGACCCTACGCTATTTTTTATCCCGGAAAATTAAAGAGCGGGAACCGAAAAACGTCAATGCACGCGGACGAAGTCGCGGGCATTAGCTAGTATTATAAATGCGAAAGTCTGGATGGCTGGATGGATGGATGTTTGTTAATCAATCACGCCTGAACGGCTGAACGGATCTGCCCCCCGATTACGTAAGAATTGTCGATCAAATGGTAAAGGTTCGGCGTCAAAGTAAAATAAACCATGATAGCATTGTATTAAAGCTCAATTTCGTCTGCCCATTCTTATACATTTAGGGTATCGTACATACCTAAACGTATAAGAATGGGCAGATGAAATTGAGCTCTAATTCAATGCTCTTATGGTTTATTTTACTTTGACGAAAATCTTTAACGTTTGATCGACCAATTTTACATGATTGGGGGGGGCTGGATAAAATTTGGCACAGATTTGGAATTTGATTTTCCGATTTATTTATTTACGTAACATTAAAATCGGTTAAGCGAATCGGCGGCGGATGGATGTTTGTTACTCAATCACGCCTGAACGGATGAACGAGTCTTGATGAAATTTGGCACAGAGATAGATTATAGTCTGGAATAGCACATAGTCTTGTACTAAGCAAAAAGTCGTCGGTATAAAACGTCTAAGCGAGTGTATCCACAACGTCGTCCGAGTAAATTAAGGGTTTTGATTTCCGCGGGAGCTTTTTAATTTTCCGTAATAAAGTTTCCTTCGCCGTGATATTGAATTGCTTATAGACCGAAATGTTAAGGGCGTGTGCCAGGTATTAGAATGACCACAAATGAATGTGTCGATGTAATAGCTCGTAATGCATGTGGCTGATTGAAAAATGTTCGCAGTTATCACGCAAAACAATGAAAGTGAAGTAATTATGTGGGTTTTGGTTCGTATTAAAATGATGGAGACTGTTGGTGAAAACGTCTTTTTTCTGTGGTGTTTTAGTATCAACTCCTTACATACTAACTGGATTAATAACGAAATTATGTGGGTTTTGGTTCGTATTAAAATGATGGAGACTGTTGGTGAAGACGTCTTTTTTCTGTGGTGTTTTAGTATCAACTCCTTACATACTAACTGGATTAATAACGAAACCTTAATTGCTATTGTTATAATATTATTTCCTAATCTAACCTACCTACTTACATTTTCAATGGACCTCTCTTCCAAATCAATGAGTACATCGATTTATTGAGGAGTAGCATCTTTATGTTGAACTGATTACATACTACAAAAGATTTAAAAAATGTTCTCACATGGCAATTATATTATTACCAGATTTTGGTATAGTATTGGATGTTTAGTGAATACCGCCATAAGTGCATGGGTGTGCCGAAACAGATGTGGTTAGCGGTGTGCGTTCATTTTTATTATTGGGTGTCATTTAATTTATTGGGGTTGCTTTCGCGTCCGCCCCTATTGACATCCCTTCGTATTACTGATTTTATACAAAAATTTCTACTAATGTAAAAATATCGATACTATCTGTCTGTTTCTTAGCGTTCAAAAAGACCTAGAGATTACTTTTTGCAGAGATTTTTTAAAGTTACTAGTAGAACTAACTACTATAAGCACAGAATAGGTAATAGTAGCTATAAGTAAGTAAAGTAGACGGTACGTCAGTCAAATCGAACGAAGGATTCTAGACGAGGCCCGCAATTTCGTTCCTGTGGGAAATGCTTTGATTTTCCGATTTATTCCTTTAAAAATTTAATTAAAATTTGTTTAGCGAATCGGCGGCTGAAAGGTAACCGACAAAAAAGATACGCGCCGAATTGAGAACCTCCTCCTTTTTTGAAAGTCGGTTAAAAAAGATACACTTTCGCATTTCGTATGGATTAGGTATCTACTATCTACTCGGTGTCAAAATTTATGTCGGTACATTGACACATTTATAATTTCTTCAGGTGTCCTTTAGGTACCAAAGAAAGTCTTTATGAAAGCTAGCAAATCAATTTGAAAGTGCAGACAAGCTAGAGTACGATTCTTTTACCAACATTTCTTCACTTTCTATACAATTAAAATGTTCGCAAATTCGTCACACCGTCTCGCCCCGTCACACGATTTAGCAAAGTCAAATATTCAATTACTTTCAATCTACTTTCAACACAAATTCTTCTTTTTACAATCATAATTAAAACTATCAAACGAAAATCAACTCTATTTTAAATTACTTACGGTTCTACAATAGTAATAAAATAGCACATAGCAATCGATAGAGTACTTAGTATAGATGACATTGTTGAAAAGATCATGAGTGCATTAGCTATTGTGGTTTCTCTAACAATGAAAGATATTCATCGGCATAAGTCAACGGTTTTCAAAAGGAGCACCAACTTATCCTTCACTCAAAATAAGGGAAAGTGAACTCTATTGTAACTCAATAAAGAAATACTGATTGTGATCACAGAAGTGGAATTATCACAAAAGAATTTTATGTATGGGTATTTTTTCGTGCGTTGCGTTCTCTAAATTGGGTTAGGATTTAAACGTATTATGCCTGTAAGTGTTTGACACTTCGATTTGAGTTTTTGAATGTTGGTTTTTGTTTGTAAGCGGATTACTAATGTTTGTTATTGTTTTGTTTGCTGTTCTGATACGTTCAGACAGGTGTGAATGTTAATGTAGTTTTTGTAACTTTCGTGAGACACTCCTATGTCCCGTTATTGGGTTCTTATTAGGTAAACGATTGATAAAGTGATTGCTATAATTATTATTTTTAATCAGTCACTTATTATCATGAATGTGAAAATAATAAGTGTTAATTATAGTTTCAAATATAAGTTTCTTTTTCCATTATAAGTTGTAACATTGGTAATCATTCGAATGTATTGAAAAAAACGTAAATAATGATAAAATAGGAACCAAAACAATCCATACTTACTAATAATTTATATGCGCAAATGTGTATACGTCTGTCCGTCAGTCGTCTATTTGTCAGTCTGTCTGTCTGCTACGTTTTCACGGTCAATCTTTTCAACCATTTTTGACAGGTACGAAAATAGAATGCATCCCAGGGAAGGACATGGGCTACTTTTTATCCCGGAAAAACAGGATTATCAAGAACTTTTATCCACGCGGATGAAGTCGTGGGCATCATCTAGTTCTGCTTATAATTCCATAGAAAACCATAGCAACGACGTGAGAAAATGTTGACTTTTGATATAAGTAGTAGGTAAGTAGATAAAGTAGGTATTTGGCACCAAAGACCAGATAATCACGATGCTATAAATTGCTACAACTGCGGCCCGTGACAACGTGTTTAAATGGTTGTTTATAATATTGTGTTTTGCCGCGAGCAGATGCGCGATGAATAGAGAGCTAGAGCGCGTGTGTGTATGTGTTATTAAGACATACACACACGCACACACACACACGCAGACATGTATTATATGTAATTTATACAGGATGGCCCAAATAGTGACGTCCAAAGAAAAAATTTAGATTCCTCGTACCTAGACCTATCAGATAATACCCCATGTATGTTCAGCGATTTTTGGTAGTTTTCGAGTTATAATTTTTTTAAGTTTTTTCGTGAGATTTCTGAGGGAGTGAGTGTTAAATTTTTTTCTTTTTATTTAGTGTTTTTTTCCGAACATTTTTTTTGTCAACATGCTTGATAAAAAGTGTGCTACTTTGCATAAAAAATGTAAAATGGTTCAAAACCTCGCTACATTATCGCACCCCCAAAAGCTTGTGTATCTTTTCAGTTAGAAGAGGAAAAGTGGGAAATTGTAATTGCATGAGTTACTAGCTGACTAACTCGCCTTAAGAGGATCGTCTATTTTCATACAAAAAGCGATAACGTTTTTCTTCCCGTAAATGTTGTCCAATTTTCATAATTTTTAGAAATGTTGCAGATACAATGAAGAACTATGCTCGTACGTTTTAATTTTAAAGAAATATTGCTTATGTTAAAAGTTATTAGCGAATGATTAAATTAGCGAATATTATTACCTCGATGCTCCAAGTAACTACTTACCTAACCAAGGTTTTAGTCAATCGTCATATAGAGGCCCCTTATGGCTATTATTTAGAATTTATTTCTGTGATCTGCCCCCATAACACGTGCGTCGGCGGTCACTGGCTTTCCGCTTCGCCGCATCCCAATGCGATACCACATTTTGTTATAATCTATTGTATTATCATCATAATAAATGGCAAGACGATCTCTAGCACGGTGGTGCGCTATCATCATACTAGCGGGTTCGATTCCCGGTCTACTTGTCTTTAAGAAAATTCATCATAATTATTTATACCCATCGCCGTTTCTTATCAGAAAAAGAGGGAATTAGGACTTAGGTCTGCAACGCTGATCAATTGCGGATTGGCCGACTTCGCACACCTTTGAGAAAATTATGCATGATTATGGAGAACTCGGCATTCAGGTTTCCTCGCGATGTTTTCCATCATACCAGTGCATCATACCTATTTAATTGATTAAAACGCACATAAATTAAAAAAAAGAGTTAAAAAATATTAGCAGTTTAAATAAAACTTAATCACATTAAGAACCCTCGCGCACGGGCAATCAAAAGTTGTTGTTAAATTAGAGCTGATGTCCCAACGACTTTAAGTTGCCCATGCGCGCAGGCCCTAACGTGACACAGGACGCTTGGTAAGTAATAATATTATACTTATATTTAACCTAATATCGTACTTTCCGAACGCAACCAAAAAATAAGTGGCGGCAGGAATTGGCAAGCAACAAAGCCTCCTAAACAAGGCATCGGTTAGGTCCTTTTTGCAGTCGGGTGTAAAAAGTTCGTAAAAATACTAACTTTGCTCCCTAGTTGTACAAATAGTTAACTAACTATATTGCTTAGTAATAGCACAGAATAGGTAATAGGTAATAGCAAAGAGTAATAGCAGAGGAAAAGGAGAAGAGAAGGGAATTGGACTAATTTGAATGCTACGAAATCTGTGCTAATTATAAAAGATCCGTCGAAAGTCCATGATACAAATTATGTTTCTTGCATAATTTATTCTTTATCGTATAGTTTTATTAAACATTATGTTATAATATTATGTTATAATATTATTATGGTTAAAAAGGATTGACTAATCTATCTCAATACGTCAACACTCTTTTTAGAAATTAGGCGCACTTGTTGTTATTGGTAAAACATTCTGTGATTGATCGCGAATGCTGGAGAGTTAAGTAACAGTTATAAGGTAACAAGCTTCGTTAGTTTTTTTTTGGTTCTTACATTTAATAAACCAAATAAATAATTTTGCCACGTATAGGTATGTTTTTTTTTATTTTAAAAATATGTGTGAATGTGTGGATGGAATTTTGGATTTCCTTAGAACTTCAGAAAGCTTCTTAATTTTCATTTGATCATTGATTTTTTTGGTTTCCGATTACTATCATATCTACTAATTTTATAAAATATGCGAAAGTGTGTTTGTTTGTTGGTTTGTCCTTAAATCACGCCGCAACGGAGCAACGGATCGACGTGGTTATATGATTGGTATAGTTGAAGACCTAGAGAATGACATAGGATACTTTTTATCCCGGAAAATTTAATTGAAAAATTAATGGAATTGGAAAATTAATTATGGAGTTGCCGTGGGAATTAAAGAAATTATTCCACGCGAACGAAGTCGCGGGCATCAGCTAGCTAGTGTCCCACAAATGATTTCTAGTAGGATGTACCCAATAATATGTACCTGTCCTTTACATTGTATTATGCGATTATTATTTATTATTTTCGTGTTTTTTTTTGGTTCTCTCAAACGTCAAGCCCTAACGCCGTAAAATTTCTGTATGTACGTGTTTATTAAACGTAGAGTGCCGTAATAACGTCGTTTGGACGTCAATGCGCCATTGTCGGTAGCCTGTCGGCGTGTTTGTGTTATTGTTTGCTATTATTTACTTTAAACTCGAAACTAGCCGACGTTGGTAAAGTCAAATGTTGTAGCGCTTCTAACAAGTCTTGATCTTCGCCTGTTAGGGCCAGTTTTACGACAGCAAGTCGTCATTGTAGTTAAACTTGCTCGCTAATACTTAATCACCTGTGGTTCAACTAGCCCTGTAAATATAGATATCAATTTATAGATTTACACGTTAATTACTTGTTAAAAATACAAATACCTACGAATTCCTCTCCGAATAAGTGTAAATCATCTTAATAAGTGTGTATCAATGCATCGGATTTAAACCGCTGACTTTTAGGATTTCAGTCTGACAACTTAAACGTCAACACTCTACCACCGTTGAACTATCGAGGCTATTTCAAAATTAAATAAATTAACTCTTAGCCAATGATGATGATGTCCTCCTGGCCGATTTCGGCTACGGCGACTGGACGGAACTCCTAGTTTCTGAAGGGCATCTGATGTTCTGCCCTTTTATGTGCCCTCATGTGGCTGGCAAATCCTATTTTTGCTACAAATGTACGGGAGCAATGTGGACACGTCAAGGCACCGTTTACGAAATTATATTGTATGGCCGCATGTGGTCTGGCCTTAGCCTACGAGTATATCTATACTTATAATAAAACTGTAAGGCCGGCCGTACACGGACAGCTTGAAGCAGTCAGGATTGACTGCTTCAAGCTGCGACTGCATAGTAAACTACAGTCTCCTACGTACACACATACATGGAACCGCTCGAGCAGTTGCAACTGCTTTGGGTGATTGGCAACAGTTATCAATTGTAGCTTCAAGCTGTTGACTATAACTGCAAGAGCGGTCTGTGTATGTTGATCACTAGCTAACTGCTCGAGCAGTCCGTGTATGGCCGGCCTAACAGGTCCAATTCTGTACATTGAAGATATTTTGAAACTTTTTTTTGGAAGGCACTCATTATTCGATACTGAAGCCAAATCTGTAATTTTTTTCATTTTTGTCTGTCTGTCTGTCTGTCTGTATCTTGGCCGCGCATCACGCCCAAACTACTGAATGAATTCAAACGAAACTTGGCACGATTTGAGCCCATACTACGAGGTAGAACATAGGATACTTTTTATCCCGAAATTCTACCCCCGAAGGGGTGAAATAGGGGTTGAAAGTTTGTATGAAAGTCCTTAATTTCTCAAGTTATAGCCATGAAACTTGATATATGAGCTGCGGGTTGAAAATGAAAACATATGTGTTTCACAGTTTTTCAAAATTCCACTTAGTCCACGCGGACGAAGGCGCGGGCATCAGTTAGTACAATATATAAAAAATCACAGCCTCAAAAATGCTCAAAATCGAGTATACGGATGTATGCGGAAATAGTTAGATAGCAAAGCAAATGGGGAAATGCTTATTCGAAGATGAGGATTTTCACCAAACGAATGTTAAAGTATCAAAACGTTTTACTCTCAGTATTTTTTCTATCTTGTCACGTACCGCGGAGGCGGGGCGCGGTGTCTTTGTGTGTTTGTTTGTTTGCCGCGTTTATTCGCACCTTGGCAACTCGGCCGCTACAGATGTCATCGCATTGCGAAACAGTCAAGCGTGAGTTGCAGACAAGGGTTGAGAGACACGTTGAGGTTGACAGTTTGTACTTTGCGCTTTTGAAATATGAGTTGATTGTTTAATGAAATAGGCATCGATTTAACAGTCTAGATCTAGATTCTAGAGTTATAAGTTCAATGTTCTGCTGTCTGCGTCCAGTACGAGACTCTTAATCGGAGTCTGCCTTTGCAACCCTTTAAAACTATTTATTAACTTTCCAGTAGTACATATGCCTGTATAAGACATAATTGCTAAAAGTACGCCATGATACCTACATATTAAGACGATCGTTTGCATAAGGAAGTCTTTGGCCCACATAAAAATAAACACAGTCAAACTCGAGGTTAGGTGTCCTATATTTTAAGTTAACAACTAACAAGCAAGAAATCTTGAAGCATATTATGCAAAAACTTGTTTCCGCAAATAATTTAACATAGTTAGGTTTAATATTGAGAGTTATGTCTGTACAGAGTTATTTTTACTGCATAATGACATAAAGACATTAACCAAAGCATAAAAGGATCCACCATCAATATAAAGTACTTATCCCATTCAATCGCAACCATATAACATGGCGAACTAACTGGGCGAAAATACCTTCAAAAAGCCGCCGATCTTTGAAGTGGCCGGCCCTTTTGAACAACTGACAAAGCTTATAAAGGCATCCGTACATTTTGATTGTTGCAAAGGTGTAAATTAGATTAAAGCCGGCCTGCGATAGATGTGGCGAATTTTTGTTGTGCTGACAATGTCGTTCTGTAGGTTTTTACGTTTAGTTAGTCGTCTGTTTGGGTTGATTGCAAAATTGAGTTGTGAGAGCGAGCGTAGTTTCTAAAGAAAAATATGTATAGGTAGTTAAGTTACATTTACCAATAAGTTTATTTAGGGTGTAAATAAACTACTTACTGACAAAACATTAGCGTAAAACCGACGCATCGTTACAAAACATGTTTCGTCGTGTCAGGTAGGTCTGCGAGTCAAATAGGAAAGTGCGAAGGTATATGCATTAAAATAGATACCACAGGGTCACCTAGCTTCTTAAACTAGGAAATGTGTGTCCACAATCCATACAATCTATACCTACTAATATTACAAATGCGAAAGTGTGTCTGTCTGCTAGGCCCATCTTTTTAACTTATTTTGATGAAAAATTTCTGATTTCTGTTCCTATACCTACCTACCATCATATTTCTCCACCGACTACCAAACGGATTATTTTTTGTCTGGCGGTCATTTTAAGGTTTACACATCACATGCTACCGTGATAGGACAAAAATTGTTTCGTACATGAAATGACGCGGGCATTTCGTGCGGACCTTGTATCCTAGTCCGTAGTGTGTTAACGCTCTTAAGGTCTAGCCCCACTTGATATGCACAGAGCGGCGCGGCACGTAGCGGCAAATATGTTTTGTATGAGTTTGTACGCCGTCGTTGCCGCGTCGCGTAATGCAACTCCGTGCCGTGTCGCTAAAGTGGGCGGTGGGCCCAGCTCCATACCACTTCATACAAAGAATACTTGCCGCTACGTGCCGCGCTGTACTGCGCCTCTGTAGTGGGGCTAGACCTTTACGATGCAGCCTAATTGATTTAAAAAGTATAATGTCGCCGCAGCAAGCCGCGGTTATAAGGCAGGGGGACACAGGGTCAATGGGGAGGGGCGACACCCCTCGGCGAGGAGCACAGAGGGGCTACGGTATTATTACTTTTACTCTAACTTTTCACCGCATGTATGGCGAAATTGTACATAAGCCAAACTTTCGCAACTTTGTAATATTCTGTAATGCGCTGGCAGGTTGTCCATAAAAGAGAAACACAAGATACGGCTTATTTTTAACCGACTTCAAAAAAGGAGGAAGTTCTCAATTCGACTGTATGTTTTTTTTTCTTGTATGTATGTTACGCGATCGTTCCGCCAACTATGAATCAATTTTGATGATACTTCTTTTGTTTGGTAGATCATACTTCAGAGGTAGTCCCATATAAATTTTATCGAAATTGATTTAGCGCTTTTTGAGAAAATCATCAAAAACAAAATATATACCCAGATAATGTTTTTTTACTTTTTAGTTTAAGTTGTTACTTATAGGTATAGTTTTGAAGTCGGCGTTTGTTTTAGATGAAAGCAAATAATTATTCATGAATGCTAACACTCTTCTCAGACCAGGGCGCACTTCACAGGCATAAACATTTTGAAAAAAAACATCTGCCTTCATCTTGAACAAAATATGTGAGAGCCGAAATATTGGTATACGTAGCCCTAACATTACCTGCCCTTGGTTAAATACTCGAACGTTTACCCTATGTATTTTAAAATCATCATGAGGTTTTCTAGACATTTAGGTCAACAGCCTCGTTGGTGTAGGGGTTAGCATATTCGACTGCGGCCGACGAGGTCCCGGATTTGCGTCCCGGGTCAGGCCATACTTGACTTGGATTTTTCTGACTAGAAATTATCAGTACTAGAGTTAAGAAGTTGGCGGTGTTTCACCCCCGTGCATCGGAGAGCACGTAAAGCCGTCGGTCCTGCGCCTGATCTCTTTCCGGTTAGTATAGTGTAGTGTAAGGGACAATCCAGAAGTAGGTATTAATAAAACACTTTTAATATATTTGTCCTCTCATTTGAAACTTGCACGAGTAAATGGTTAAACGTGTAGAGTTCCTGAAAAACGTTCCTGTTTCATGAGATATAATGACAAACAGTATAATAATGCTAACAATAGTAACGTCGACCTTATTTCCATAGATTTATCATCCGCTGCGCTCCCTCCAGCGAGACCAAATTAAATCTATGCTTATTTCATGGAATCTTTTTAATAAGCTCTTCACGACACATAAGATATATACGTATAGTCTAGGTCACCTTTTACGCCATTGATTCTGCCAAAATCTCGTGCTATTAAAATTTACCTAGACGGGAATCGAACCCGAGATCTCAAGTGAGTTATTTATATCATTGTTTACTATATTTTAGCCAAATATTTGAATGGCCCTCGTAAAGCCGCATGGCGTCAGCTAGTCTGCTAGCGTCAATGGAGTGGCGGTGGCGCGCGGACAATGAGTTGTCAGCCATTTTAAATTTATAGCCATTTTGTTCTAGACAACTCCGTGATTGTGGTCAAATATCGACTGTGGACCACACAGGACATCGCGAAATATTGTTAACAGGGTGTTTATAATCTACAAATTTTAGCAATATGCCCTTTTCCAATCTATGTTACGTACACTCATCCATTAATTATTATCTAATGTACTTGTATTACGAATTAGTAAAGAATTTCCACCTTCATTAGTAGTGAAAACGAAAGAACTACACAGTCTAAGGATGTACTTTCTTTATTTCTTAGATACCTACAACATACAATATAAAGGTAGTCTTTATTTTAAATCACTGCACTTTATGAATCTCAAGCGTGCAGCTGGGAGCCGCTGGAAACAAGCGGCACAAGACTATGCTCTGTGGCGACCTTCGTCCAGCAGTGGACGTCTAAAGGTTGAGACGACAACGAACTTTAAGAATTATCTTTTAAGTTTTACTTTGCAAAATCTTATTCACCCTGTATCCTTCTACATCTTACAATTCCATTGATAAAATTCACTTCACTACGACAAGCGTAGTAATCGGCTATATAACAATGAGTGACTTCGAAAAAACAGCACCAAAATCGATTCTATCCTTATAAAGTTGTCACGGATTCCACTAAATGATACTTTAAATTACATTCAGTGCATTATTTGAGAGATTTATACGATTTTTATAAAGAAATTAGGTTGGAAACCAGAGCGAAATATCTTGTGGTAATATTAAAATACCTTAAAAGGAGGCCAGGTTTATGAATAGAGTGGTCGAGTATTGTGGCTGGATGTATTTTTAATGCAGATAACCATTTATCAGATTTGATATACCTACTTACGTTCAATATTCTCAACTGACCTTAGTAGGTCTATACCTACTATACTAGGTTAGTTGAGAATTACTCTATAGTAATCTACGAGTATTTTCGGTGGAATTTCGCCTGGTCTTGACGACCTCCCTGCAAGCGCAGTGTTGCGCGCTGTTGTCTTACCGAGCGGAGGTCACGGGTTCGATCCCCGGCAGGGTTAATTTGGGAATTTATAAATTCTGAATTTTCCCTGGTCTGGCCTGGTGGGAGGCTGCGGCCGTGGCTAGTTACCACCCTACCGGCAAAGACGTGCCGCCAAGCGATTTAGCGTTCCGGTACGATGCCGTGTAGAAACCGAGGTTTAACCGGGTTTAATTTAACTGCCACGCCCCTAACAGGTTAGCCCGCTAACATCTTAGACTGCATCATCACTTACCATCAGGTGAGATCGCAGTCAAGGGATAGCTTGTAGTGGATAAAAAAAGGTCTAGTTGAGTAAGTATGTACTTAATACTTACTTTTATCATCGCCATCTTCATTTGAAGATATGATTCAATTTAAGTTTGACGTTAAGTAGCTAAATAATTACTTAAATTACACATGCAGCATGATGAAAATTACACTCGAGGAGCCAACTAATTCAAGTTTATGAAGAAAGTTGAGCAGTAAAAATGAAAAAAAGTTTTTTTTCTCAGATCTGCCGTCTCTTTGTATTATTATAGGCCTTTGGAATGTGGAAAGATTTTCCAATGTAGAAAAGAAAACTTTCCAAAATTTAGAACTCCACTTTCGCTAAACCAATATCATGAAGTGCAGTGCCATTAGGTATTATAACATTACAATAGTATTCCGTTATTCCGAGAGTTTCTATCAATCATTCGATATTGAGGCGTGTTCAAAAAAACCTCCAAATAAAGATATATTTTCAAAAGCCATCCTCTGGTCCAATGTCAACGTCTTGATGCATCGACTTTTGATTGCACAAAGAATCTTGATCTGTGATTATGTTGTAGATTCCGTTATTTTGATTTCTAAAGCGGTGATAGCCTAGTTACTGGTTAAGACGTCTACTGGGATGGTCCGGGGTTCGATCCCCGGAAGCTTATCCGGAGTGTTTCTTGAATTATGAGAATTTCTTGTCAGAAAACCCCGATACTTAATTGGGTTTTTGACAACAGTTCAAATCAGCAACTTTTTTCAAACATCTAAACGGATTCTGAACATTGACGCCATTAAAATTCGTTATTCGACGCACTTTACTTCAATCGATAGTCCATAATGGTTTTCCGAACATAAAACTAACAGGCGATGTGGATATTACGACTTTTGGGAGATCCTCTATATTTAACTAGCTGATGCCCGTGGCTTTGTCCGCGTGGATAGAGGTTTTATGGTTCCTGCGGGAACTCTTTAATTTTCCGGGATAAAAAGTAGCCTATGTGCTATTCCATACTATAATCGATTCGTTCAGCTGTTCTGGCGTTATTGAGTAACAAACATCCATCCAGCTATACATGCATCCATTCATCCATACAACCATTCATTCATCCCAACTTTCGCATTTATAATAATAGTATAGATTATCACTAAAAATATAATTTATTTGAATACTGGTCAATTAACCCAAATTAACCCAATTATGAGAATTTCTTGTCAGTATACTATTTATGTAACGAATTGAGTAATTATAGGTATTTCAAACTTGCTTTCCTCTTTTAACTTTTAGGCGCATACTTTTTTTTTTATCTACTACAAGTTTGCCCTTGATTGCAATCTCACCTGATGGTAAGTCATGATGCAGTCTAAGATGGTTGCGGGCTAACCTGGTAGGGGCATGGCAGTTATATTAAATCCATACCTCTATTCGGTTTCTACACGGCATCGTACCGGAACGCTAAATCGCTTGGCGGCACGTCTTTGCCGGTAGGGTGGTAACTAGCCACGGCCGAAGCCTCCCACCAGGCCAGACCAGGGAAAATTCAGAATTTATAAATTCCCCAATTGACCCTGCCGGGGATCGAACCCGGGACCTCCGCACGTTAAGACAACAGCGCTACACACTGCGCCACGGAGGTCGTTACCACAATCATCTCGCGTACGCAATCCATCACTTGCGGCATCGAATCTGACAGATCGCGCCAATTCCAAAATTCGTTCAGAAACCGCCCAAAAAACATCAAAAGCATCGCAATCAAGCGCATTGTATTTCAATAGATGTAACTTGATTTGTTTAGATTGATTCTTCCGATCAATTTTGTGGCTGGCATCTTTAGCTTTTTATTATAATCCAGGAAATAATTTCATTGTACTTTTGGATTGAGTTTTTGACCTGCTAGATTAAAAATGAAGGAAGCGGTTTCATATGGGATGTTCTATCATACACTAAAACTTACACTAAGACACTGCAATTTACAGTAGGTACACGCGCGAGTTGAATGCAGAGCTTATGTACCACACATAAGCTCTGCATTCAACTCGCGCGCGAACCTTACGTACTTAGGTATAAGGACAGGCTTTTAGTCCATCGAAACCTGCCATGCCTGAGAGTTCTTTATAATGTTCTCAAAGGTGTGTGAAGTCATCCAATACGCTCTTAGCCAGCGTGGTGGACTATGGCCAAACTCTTCTCGGCCGGCAATGGGTTGAAATGATAAATTGATGATTAGTCCTTTGTAGCCTTGCTCGTAGCGTTTTAAGCGAAGTGTCCTTGGAGTGCTTGGACTTTTTGGACTATATCTAATAATAATATAACAATAACATACTTAATATCTAATATCCATTCTTTCTTTCTTTTTTTTTTGTGGTCGGGATGTGTATGTTTCCTCGGTTAAATTTATTAAAAACAATACAATAGAAACAATAAACCTAAGTAGCCTAACCTAATTACTATATAAATCATGCCCGCGTGGAATGGTGGCGAGAATGCTGGCTGCATTTTCGCGCTGGACGGCCAGGCTGATCCTTTGCGGAAAAAATGAGCCAGCCCTTCTGTCACCAGATGAGGCAATCAACCGCGGTGAAATATCTCGCAAAAAAAATAATTCTTACTTAAATACACAATTTACATAGCTCATAGTCATTATAGCAAAAGGATATCAAAATATCTACTATACATATTTATAGGTTTTATTATAATTGCAAAATGACGATAATTCAATCTGAAAATGTCATATTTTGCATCTTTTTAAAGATTCTCGATAAAAATAAATTAACAATCAAGTTTTGGGTTTTGAGTCAATTGCTATACAAAATAATTAAATCACAAATGTTAACATTTGGCCCTGGGAAATTAAAACGTCTCCCATAAACTATTCCCGGCAATCCAACCGTATATACATGCATTGTTGCGTGCATGTATGATATAAATCGTTCGGGAACCGCAACAATCGGCGAAACCATTAAAACAACAAGCTAGCAGCTGCAAGGGCCGCGACCACTCGAGCAAAGCGCTCTGCCCCCGAGCCCGCCTCCGGACGACGCACAAAAATCAACATAAATAACATTACACACCCCTATCTCAAACACTATGACAACTAATCCCACGAAAACGAAGCAAATACCACACAAAAAACAAATAAAACTGAACCCAATACAAACAAACATAGAGCTGAACTTCCAATCTAATTGTAAAGTAATATAGATGGAGAAGAATAGGGTGATTTCAAGTGTGCAACAATTGAAAAATATTTCGTCTCTTTCGTCCATTCAATGGCTTTGGATATCCCTCTACTTTTGGGCGCTTTTATTAAATTTATTGTTAAAGGAATGTATATAAAAGTTGTTGAAATGAGAAAGGGTCCCAGTTTGTTACTTCGATCGTGTGGGAGATCATCCTGATATTTTTCGCGGAAATGTTATCTGTTCAGCAGAATTATTCAAGGCTTTTCAGGCCTTGGGATGTGAGTGTAAGTAAGGATGCGGAAGGAGTCAATACGAGTAAAACTAGTGAGAAAACGGAGTTAAAAGAAACTCAACTCAAGAAGAGGAAGGAGGAAAAGCGGGAAAATCGCCTGAGAAAAATTCGCGGTACTTTCAAGAAAACTGACAGCAATAATTATCAAGATGCTACAGTGTCTACAACTACGATTGATTACGATGAAGACAAAAAAGCATCAATTGATTCTAAGGAGCAATTAGACATAGTCGATTCACCTGTAGCAAGTTTAAGTCTTTGCTGTGATAGATTACTGCAAGAACCAGTAAAAGAAACCAAAGATGAAAAACCAAAAGAAAATCTTAATATAGCTTCACCAGATATTTTGTATCCACAAAGCATATTCCCACAAAACGCTATGCCGCCAAGTTTATTTGGCCATGGACTGCTACCTGAATATATGCCCACCGATATTGCTCATACTCTAGGCGTTCCACCAACGGATCCTCTATTACTCGAATCACTAGCGCAAGGTTACGCAATGGAGTTAGAGTATGCGAGAATCCTTCAGCAAGAAAACGAGGCTAAGCTTCTAAATGCCAGAAAGCAGAGGCCGAAGAAATATAAATGTCCACATTGCCAAGTTGGGTTTTCCAATAATGGTCAATTAAAAGGTCATATAAGAATTCACACAGGCGAAAGGCCTTTTAAATGCGACGAGAAGAATTGTGGCAAGACCTTTACTAGAAATGAGGAACTGACGAGGCATAAGAGGATACATTCTGGAGTCCGGCCTTATCCATGCCCTTCTTGTGGAAAGAAGTTCGGAAGGAGGGACCATTTGAAAAAGCACACAAGGACTCATTATCTTCAGGCTGAAAGGATGATGCCGGTGTTTGTGCCTCTTTCGGCAATGCCTCATGTTAGCGGATTCCCTTATTTATACGGTTATTAGATAAATTACCTACAGTAATAAGGTATTTGGCGTGAAATTAATAAATTATACGAACAAACGAAACGACTATAAGTATAGTGCGCGGTTTATAATGTAAATAAAAATGTAACGAAAATGAATGTATATTTTTGTATATTTTTTTAGAAATTAAAAAAGGATTGTGTGCAAAAGAATTTTATGCAAAGAGAGTGAGAGTAAATATTTTATTTTTATAAATTTCATTTTATTATCAAGCTTTATTTTCAGATGCATTATAAACTAGATGATGCCCGCGACTTCGTCCGCGTGGATTAAGGTTTTTTGATTCCCGCCGGAAGTCTTTAATTTTCCGGGATATAACCTACCTCTATACCAAATTTCAGCAAAATCGGTTGAAAAGATGAGCCGGGAAAGCGTAGCAGACAGACAGACAGCCACACTTTGCCACAAATGCGAAAGTTTGGATGGATGTATGGATGTATGGATGTATGGATGTTTGTTACTCAATCACGCCCCAACGGCTGAACGGATCTGGATGACATTTGGCACAGAGATAGATTATAGTCTGGAATTATAGACTACTTTTTATCCTGGAAAATTAAGGAGTTCCCGCGGGAACCGAAAAACCTCGATCCATGCGGACGAAGTCGCGGGCATCAGCTAGTATTATTATAAATGCGAAAGTTTGGATGGATGGATGGATGTTTGTTACTAAATCACGCCAGAACGGCTGAATGGATCGAGATGAAATTTGGCACAGAGATAGATTATAGTCTAGAATAACACATAGGATACTTTTTATCCCGGAAAATTGAAGAGTTCCCGCGGTAACCAAAAAACCTTAATCCACGCGGACGAAGTTGCGGGTATTAGCTAGTAAATTATATACTTAATAAAAAAACCGGCCAAGTGCGAGTCGGACTCGCGCACCGAAGGTTCCGTACAAACCTGTAGTAAGTTTTAAATTATTAAAAAAAAACTACTTACTAGATCTCGTTCAAACCAATTTTCGGTGGAAGTTTGCATGGTAATGTACATCATATATTTTATTTAGTTTTATTATTCCCTTATTTTAGAAGTTACGGGGGGGGGACCAACATTTTACCACTTTGGAAGTGTCTCTCGCGCAAACTATTCAGTTTAGAAAAAAATGATATTAGAAACCTCAATATCATTTTTGAAGACCTATCCATACCCCACACGTATGGGTTTGATGAAAAAAAAAATTTTGAGTTTCAGTTCTAAGTATGGGGACCCCCAAAATTTATTGTTTTTTTTTCTATTTTTGTGTGAAAATCTTAATGCGGTTCACAGAATACATCTACTTACCAAGTTTCAACAGTATAGTTCTTATAGTTTCGGAAAAAAGTGGCTGTGACATACGGACGGACAGACAGACAGACAGACAGACATGACGAATCTATAAGGGTTCCGTTTTTGCCAAATTTGGCTACGGAACCCTAAAAATAGCGTCCAAACGAACGTCAAAATCATTTTATTTTGTCTTTCATGAAGAACGCATTTTTACTAATGAAAACAATAATAATAAAAAGTATAAAATAATAATCAAGGTATTCTCGTATTCTCTTTTGTTTTTAACTGAAAAATATTTCCTCTCCGTGCTTCCTAGCCCTACAGTATCGTTGAAGTGCAATTCTGCAGCAAAGTTTATTTTTAATCAAGCTTAGATCTTTCTCATTAGTACTGAGTTTTAATTTTCTCCCAGCTTAATATGATTAAAAATTATATAAGACATCTTATGTTAGTATTTTAAACTTTAGTATTTCAAGTTTGTATTATTTTATACTTATTTCTTAACCACAACATTCACGTCGATCTCCAAGGTACTCGGAAATGTATTCAAATTCATATGTTTTATTCAAATAAATGTACTTTTGAATCGCCTAGTGAATCTACAACTTTTGAAAGAAAAACCCAATCCAACCCGGAAATCGAGTGCAGGGCCGCGTCTTTCGCAGTCAAACATACTAACCACGAGACCAACAAGACCTGCATCAACGAGGTATGTAATTGCTACGGCGTAGCCAACGGTGGCTACGTAACTAACGCGTAGGTCGTCATAGTTTCATGTATTTGCATCTAAAACCGAAAAGGCACTAGGGACTAAAAGTGTGCTAAAAGTCCGCGTACCTCTCTTTTATATTGAGCTGCACACACTAGCGCTACAGGAAATAATGGTCTTACCATTTCGAGTTTTGTTCTGTCCGATTCGTTGTACGCAATATATAAATTCATGGGGAAAAAACTGGGTAACTAATCTTTTTTCTTAGGATATTTATAGCAGTTGTAACCTCCCTGGACCAGTCGTAAGCGCTATTGGTCATAAAAATAGGAGGTTCCAAGTTCGTTTCCGACATTGAAATTTGTTATAACGAAAGCGCCCTATTGTCAAAGCGTAAAAACCAATAGGTACTTACGTTCTTAAAATAAACTCCAACAGCCAATTAGCTTGGTATGGCTTAATAATCAAATGCTAGTCGTAGGTACCTACAAGAATAGATATTGCCACAGTATGAATTGAGACTCCTTGCGCCTTGATTTAACAGAAAAAAACCTACCATAAAAGTAATTTCTTTTGAGGCGTATTTGTGATACGACAGGGTACAAAATCAATACTACAATAAAATATTAAAGTCCAAACAACGATTGATCACTCATCTTACGTTACAAAGTCACAAAAGAAAAAAATACTTACGCAAAAACCTATTGAAGTACGGACTTCCGGTAGCCCTGAATGGAGACAGATAAACAATTAGCCGAATACTAAAATATTTTGACTCTGTGCTATTGTGTGGACACTTGCGATTTTAAAGGAATTTTAAGAAATGTAAAAGACCCTGGGTCATATCGTAATTAATCAATATTTTTTGTATTGATGACAGTTTTATAGGAGTGAGCTTAGATAATACGACTTTTCATATAAAAGCTCTCTTATGTATAAAACATGCATTGTGCATGTATCTCCCCGTACCTTCCACCCCCGCTCTGCCACGTACCTTAATGTAAAGATACGTAACCGCAGTCCTGGGGGTCTACTCTCTTTCTCTCAAACGAAACTTCGCAAACGAACGTAATTAGTCGGTTATTAGACCCACACAAAATCGTTCAATCCAATCGGTCACGAAAATTTTCTATGGATCCGTACTTCGTCTGCGTGTACGAAAACGAAGTAGAGAGGAGCATAGAGATAATATTATGTAGGAGAGGAGTTAACGAAATTTCGTTCGTTTGTTTGCGAAGTTTCGTTTTAGAGAAAGAGAGTAGACCCCCTGAGCATTGCTGGCAAACCAACAAATACCAAACACACTTTCACATAATTATAATATTATTAGGTAAGGATTTATGCTTGATGCTTCTACAAAAAATCAGGATTCAACAGTTAAAGTATATTGTGTTGGTATCGAATACGTAGATAGGGTAGACTACCTATACCTACCATTCTTATTTGATTTGGATTAATTTTGCAAGTAAAGAATTACATAAGAGTAACTCATTCATTAAATTTTACTAAGATTTATAATTTGTACAACTGCAGCAATAAATAACGACCAAATTAGACGTGTTCCCACGACCATTTAAAAGGTGCCCTACATTTCACAAAAAGAAATTCGGAAGTCCGTCCGCGCAACGGGAGTCCGCTATTGGTGACAGTTAAACTTTTTAATCTGTGATCTTAGTTTAAAGTGATATTTATCTGTACAGTCGTTACAATCGGCTTGACGTCTTTATCATTTGACATTGGATTCTCCATTCTCCGTTTGAAAATAATTGCTTATCCGTTTTGCAAACAGAACTTTTATAATAAGATGTTCCTAGCCTGTTTATATTGGCAATTATAAAGCCGGAATTTGACTAAAAAACAACGAAATCCATTACCATCTAATCTAGCTAGCAAAGTCAAGTAAAATTAATTAAGTTAATTAGTCTGCTGCAGGTGGTATTTTGCATGAGTGACACGTACCAGACCGCCAAGAGTGCTACGAAGTAACTAAATTATTAATTAATATCTATGCAAAGACAGTAAAATTCAGGCTCATCTCTCTCTCTCATGCAAGATCCACATGCAAGAGTCATTCTTCAAGAAATTGCAGAAGTAATGTGGGCCGATTGCGACCTAGGAATAAAATTGGAAAAATAAAATTGGGCCGACTGCGACCTAGGAACTGCCTCGTTGGTTTAGTGGTTAGAAGGTTCGAGTGCGGCCGACAAGGTCCCGAGTTCGAGTCCCGGGTCGGGCCATAGCAAGTATTGGGTTTTTCTGACCAGAAATTCGCAGTAGGTACTAGCCCGGACTAGGTATACTAGTCGGTACTAGGTTCACCCCCGTGCCTCGGAGAGCACGTTACGCCGTCGGTCCCGGTTATTATCACTAACATGATAATAGTCGTTAAAGCTCGCCAATCCGCATTGGAGCAGCGTGGTGGGTCTAAGCTCTAATTCCCTCTTTCCTATGAGAGTGGAGGCCTGTGGCCAGCAGTGGGACGTTAATGGCGTGGCGCCACAAATTATAAATGTTTCGCATTTATAACATTAGTATGGATATTATTTGTCTGTCTGTCTATTTGTTACGCTTTCGCAGTCCAACCGTTCAACCGATTTTGATGAAATTTGGTAGTGATAGGTTGTATCCCGGGGAAAATCAAGGAGTTCCCGCGGGAATATAAAAATTTAATTCACGCGGACGAGGTCGCGGGCATCATCTACATAATATACATTTTGAGTTTCAAAGGTAGATGATTCTTGATCCTAACAGAAAGAATGAAAGGAAGAATTTCACTTGGTTAAAAAACTTAATGTTCCAACTCCAAACATTAATGGAATACAAACAAAAACGGCATTCCCAAATCCCACGTAACTAAAAAAAGATGGTCAACGTCGCAGAAAGAGGTGTGACAGATTTCTAAGTCAAAAACTCTACATTTTTTGTGACCCTTCAGTACAAATCTATGGGAAACTGAGATAAGCTATTTGTATTAGGAACCCGCCTACAAATCGTACAGATTTGCTGAATAGATAATTTATTGGTCGTATCAAATTTATTGGTTTGTTCTTGGGATAAAAAACGTCGGTCCTCGCAGGTGACCCGAGACGTGAATGAGGTTTTTTGTAATATTAAAGATACGGTGTAAACATTTATAGTTTTCTGAAGGCTTCCACACATATCTGATGTTCATTCATTTTTTTTCACTACAAGCTAGCCCACGGCATCGTACCAGAACGCTTAATTGCTTGGCGGTATACGTCTTTGCCGGTAGGGTGGTAACTAGCCACGACCAAAGCCTCCCACCAGACCAGACCAGAGAAAATTCAGAAATTATAAATTCCCAAATTGACCCTGCCGGGAATCGAACCCGGGACCGACAACAGCGCTCAACACTGCGCCAGGGAGGTCGTCGTTTTATGATTATTTTAAGAAGTTATAAAATTTTGCGTGATAGCGTGGCAATGAAATTGTGAGGATCCAAACCTAACAAGGATATTTCGACAATCTTCTATCGTCAATTTTATTGCCATCTATTTTTAGAGGAATTTTGGAATACAGGAGCGTGGTAGTCGAAGCAGCATAATATTTATACTGAAAAGGTTTACCCTTTATGGTTCAGCTAAAATTGTTGGTCGATTGAAAGACCAATGGTATGAGTAAATGATTTTCTAGATAAGCAGTAGGATATTCTTACGTTATTAAACCAGATTATTTTACCAGATTATTACGTTATTAAGCTGTAGTGTAAGTAACACCTTGACAAGTTATAATTGGGTCTCAGAGTAATAAATTAACCTGAACAAATAATAATGGGTATGGGAATTCTAGTCAGGTGGGTCATATCACGCCTACGCTTTCAAGTTTTTTATATTGCTCGACCACTGTGCTGCTGCTAACGATGGGGTGACCATCCGATATTCATGGTATTAAGAAAAACAAATATTCTATAGAAGCAGGCGCTACTTTGCGGAAGTCCATGATAATGAAGGAACTACAAGTTTAATTCGCAATAATCCGCTAAAGCAGACAAATCTATGTAGTACAACGTGTATTACATGTAGCTTGTTATATTTAGTCAGTAAGCCAGCAATTCGCACCGGCACAACACCACAGAAATCTTTGAAATTATTGTCAACGTAGGTACGTTTCACTCCGACACCGGAGCATCTTAAGAAGACGTTGACTCGAAAATGCACGATTGTAAAGGACGATTGTACGAGGCTATTTTTTATGTCGGGAAATTAAGAAATTCCCCAGGGAATTAAGAAACTTAATCCAGGTCGCTTATTTGAAAGAGGCAACTTTGCACACTTACATACTTAGTACTTAATTATTATTCAATAAGGCAACAGGCATTATAATATAATTATTTATAATGAAAATGAAACCGATAAATATATGTAAAGAAAACTATAATTTTCTTTAATTCAAATTCTCCCGCGCAACAAATGTCACCGAGCCGCACCAGAGGTCTATACTCTATAGACTGTATGAAAGACAGACTTAACCTAAAAAGCGTCTCGTCATTTTCGTGTGAAAACAATTTGTAAAATAAGTAGCATTGTTAACTAATTGCACAGAAGGATATTCTAATTGTGATTAAGAAACTGACACCGTGTTTAATAACATTAAATGTCGTTTCTTTTCTTACAGGTATGAGAGGTTTTGTTACTTATAACTTTTATTTCATGTGAATCTTAGTGTACATGTAAAATGAACACAATAAATCTTTTCTTACAGAGAAACTCAATTATGTTTGATTGACGGTGTCATCTAATCACAAAATTATATTAGAAACCTTATAAAACGACATTTATTGTCACATAATGGAGAAGTTGAAATTCACTTTCCAAGTTAAACCAACAGCGGACGGAAAGTCAAACTTTATCGCCGTAACCTCAATTGCCACACAAGATGACAAGGTTTTCCTTATTCCTGAAGAGCATCAAACAATATCACTTCACAAACATATTCTAGCCACAAAAACCTACGTTACAGTGAAAAGTACATTAAAAAAAAGGTATCAAACTAGAAATGTTTGGATAAAAACGACACAGGATATATTACAAACATACATTGATGAGGATAGCAACATGATATTTCTGGACCAATTCCTAGAGGAAACTACCCAAGAACAATTGGCTATTGCGAGTAAAAAGTCTTTAGAAGATCCTATCGTGAAAATTTTGGAAAAATTAGTTGAGGATAAACAGAAGAAAGAAAAAAAAAGTATGAAAAAGTTAGCTGAGAGATTTGTAATTGAAAAGTTTAACGGAAAAAATTCAAGTGCATTGCAGTGGATGGAAGTATTTGAAAAAGAATGTACAAGGTTTGATATTGTAGAAGAGGAAGAAAAAATTGAAATTCTCAGACTATTTCTAGAAAAATCATGCATTGATTGGTATTCCTCCATGATGATCAAGTTTGATTTACATTCCGAGTGGTCGGAATGGAAATCAAGTTTTCTGCAAACCTATACCAATAAAGGTTGGTCTTCCAGCAAGTATGCTCTATCTTTCAAGTATCAATCAGGGTCTTTATTAGAATATGCAGTAAAAAAAGAAAGACTTTTACTAGAAGTAAGAAAAACAATGGATGAAGGGACCCTAATCGATATAATTGCAGCCGGTTTACCAGATTTTATAACAGATAGAATTGACAAAGAAGAAATTGTTCACGCTAGAGACTTATTTAATGAACTTGGCAAATTAGAACATTTGGTGCAAAGAAAAAAATTCATCAAAAGAAAGGAAGACACTAAACCAATTAAGGAAAAATGTACCATTTGTGAAAAATCAAATAAAGGTGTACGCTATCATTCAGAAGATTCCTGTTGGTTTAAACCAAGAATAAATACTGAAAAGGATAAAAAGCAAATAAGACTTATCAACAATTCAGAGTTAGAATGCGAATTACAGTGTGAAGACCAAAAAAACTAATAGTGCCGCCATTGATCAAAGTAAAATTAGTACTCAATAAAAATGTCGAAGTATTTGGGATCTACGACTCAGGGTCAAATGTCTCATTGATAAATTCGAAGTTGTTAAAGATAAATAAAAAGGAGGCCACTCTTTCTAACAATACTAATTTAAAAACGATTAATGGCGTTAAAAAAGCAAATGGAATGATTACACTTGATGTAGCAATTTTTGATGTGGAAAAGAAAATGAAGGTTTTTGTAATAGACAAGGAAAGTTTCGATTATGATTTTTTAGTGGGACTAGATTGTATAAAAGAATTCTACCTAGTTCAAGATGAAAACTTAAAAATTAAGCAGAAAATACCTATTCAAAGAAGTGAAATAGTTTCTAAGGAAACAAATAAAACAGATATGGGTTCTAAGGAAATAAAATCTAATAATGTAATAAACTACAATGAAGATTTTAGAGAAGAAAACTTCAAAATTTGTATTAACCATCTAGACTATCAAAAACAGGCAGTGATAGATGCCTTAATATCAAAAAACAAATCTGTGTTTGCAAAGGACAAATATGACATAGGGAAGGTAACGGATTATGAAGCACACATTGATCTTCAAATAGAAAAATATTGCAGTAAAAGGCCATATCGTTGCACAATGGAAGACAAGAAAGAGATTGAGAACCAGGTTGCAACATTACTAAAAAAAAATATAATAGAAGAATCATATAGCCCATTCGCAGCACCCGTTACATTGGCCTATAAAAGAGATGAAAATAAAAGATCAAGATTGTGCATAGATTTTCGAGACTTAAATAAAATAGTTATACCTCAGTCACAACCTTTCCCACTTATTGAGGACCTAATAGTAAAAACAAGAGATTGCAAGTTTTTTTCAACACTGGACCTAAATTCAGCGTTCTGGTCTATACCTTTGCGTATCACAGACAGACACAAAACTGCATTTGTGACACAAGAAGGACATTACCAATGGACCTGTTTACCATTTGGCTTAAAAACCTCTCCAGCCATATTCCAGAGGATAATGTGTAATATTATACGGAAGCACAAGCTTGGAGAGTTCACAGTATGTTTCATCGATGATATTTTGTTATTCTCAAAATCATTCTCGGATCATGTCGGACACCTGAAACAATTATTTCAAGCAATTAAAAGCGAAGGTATGAAACTAAAATTCTCAAAATGCACATTTGCAGCAGACTCAGTTAAATACTTGGGTCATGTAATACAGAATAATTCAGTCAGACCGCTGAAAGACAACCTGATATCAATAAAAAATTTCCCGACTCCAAAAACTCAAAAAAATGTGAGACAGTTCTTGGGGAAAATAAACTTTTATCATAAATATGTGCCAAATATAGCAATAAAATTGGAACCATTGCATAACCTTTTGAGAAAAGGACAATCTTTTAACTGGACTGAAGCATGCCAAGAGTCATTTGATGAAATGAAACAAATATTATGTTCTCAACCAATATTAACAATCTTTGATCCAAACCTACCTATCCACATATACACAGATGCTAGTATACTAGGAGTAGGAGCAGTCCTCAAACAGCCACAACAAAACAATGAAGAAAAACCGGTAGCATACTATTCAAAAAAATTGAATGAAGCACAAAAAAGAAAAAAAGCTATATATCTGGAATGCCTGGCAATCAAAGAATGTGTACAGTATTGGCAGCATCTGTTAATAGGTAGAAAATTTACTGTCTTTTCTGACCACAAGCCACTGGAGAATATGAACATAAAATCTAGAACAGATGAAGAATTAGGTGATCTAACATATTACTTATCACAATATGATTTCCAGATTAAATATTCTCCAGGAAGATATAACATTGAAGCAGACTGCCTGAGCAGGAACCCAGTCCTTGAACCAGAGGAAAACCTAGAGGAACAGTTAAAAGTAGTTAACACAATAACACTAAATGATATCTTACAAGATCAAGTTAAAAATGAATATATACAGTGCAGAAAAGACAAGTTAAAATCAAAAAACAATGTGTACTACAAGAAAGTTAAGAAAAAAGAAAAAATAATAATATCAGAGAAATTCAGCATAGAACTCATGAATAATGTACATACAGATCTAGGCCACATTGGAATTAAACAGATGCAAAGAATGATTAGCTCGGTGTATACAGCAGAAAACATGACGAAAAACATAAAAAGAATCTGTGAGAGTTGTATAGTATGTTTAAAGAATAAATCAAGAGGAAAAAATAAATATGGATTGATGTCCCACTTAGGCCCCGCCACAAAACCTTTTCAAATATGCTCCATTGACACCATTGGAGGTTTTGGAGGATCTAGATCAACGAAGAGATACTTACACCTGCTATCAGATCATTTTACTAGATATGCATATATTTTGACATCCAGTACTCAAAATGCAAATGATTTCATCAAACTTATAAGAAACTGTGCAGAAACTGATGACATCGAATTGATATTCTCAGATCAATACCCGGGTATCAATTCAAAGGAATTCAAGACATTTTTGGACGAAAAGAATATTCCAATAATTTTTACAGCAGTGAACTCACCTTTCTCAAATGGCTTAAACGAGAGACTAAACCAAACGTTGGTCAACAAAATCAGATGCAAGATAAACGAACATGACACGAAAATAGCCTGGTCAACTATAGCACACAACTGTGTAAAAAAATACAATGAAACAGAGCACACTGTTACTGGATATGCCCCAAAGTACCTACTTTATGGCACAGATGTTACAATATTGCCAAATGAGCTGAAACAAAAGAAAACTGAGTATGATTTAATCCAGGACAGGAAAAGAGCTCTGGAAAATACAATCAGATCACATAATTACAACAAGACAATTTACGATAAAAATCGAAAGTATATAGACTACAAAGTTGGTGATACTGTTTTTGTGGAGAACGGAAACAAACTAAATAGGAGAAAGCTGGATGAATTGAAAACCGGCCCCTACAAGATCATAGAAAAAATATCAAACTCAATTTACAAGATAAACACTGACCATAAGAAATCAGAATCTAACTTTTTCCACATCTCGAAGCTGACGCCAGCTCCTGCCTGCGCTTGAATACTGGTATGCATGAGCAAACCAATTATTTCATCTTCTCTCGGAGGGGAGATGTAAAGAAAACTATAATTTTCTTTAATTCAAATTCTCCCGCGCAACAAATGTCACCGAGCCGCACCAGAGGTCTATACTCTATAGACTGTATGAAAGACAGACTTAACCTAAAAAGCGTCTCGTCATTTTCGTGTGAAAACAATTTGTAAAATAAGTAGCATTGTTAACTAATTGCACAGAAGGATATTCTAATTGTGATTAAGAAACTGACACCGTGTTTAATAACATTAAATGTCGTTTCTTTTCTTACAGGTATGAGAGGTTTTGTTACTTATAACTTTTATTTCATGTGAATCTTAGTGTACATGTAAAATGAACACAATAAATCTTTTCTTACAGAGAAACTCAATTATGTTTGATTGACGGTGTCATCTAATCACAAAATTATATTAGAAACCTTATATATAATTAGAACTTTAGTACTAATGCTGCTATACAACATGTGCTTAGATTGAATCCTGATATCGGGCAAAAATTATTGTGACCCTACACTCGCTGTCCGTAGGATTGCACTTACTCGAACAATACAAATAGCGCTATTTACCTCGGTCATTACGTACAATGCTCATTCATGACTCGAAACTGCAAAAAAAGTTACATTTTCATATTCTCACGGGTTACTTTTAAATGATTTTTGCGCAAATTCGTCACAGCACAGGTTATTTTCTATACAGGTATAAGAAATGCGCGCGCTTTTTTGACGTGTGACAGTTCAATTGTCCACTATTTTTATTTCGCGCCTAAAAAGTGATCGATTTGATTCGATTTTTGTGCTTGTTTAGTCGACCTTTGTGACTTTTACCACTTGTAAGAAACAGCTTTTAAGACTCCCACGCATTTTTTTTCAATTGAGCGATTACGAATCTTTGATAAATAAAGTACCTACTGGGTCATATTTTATGTATCTATCGACACATAATTTATACTAAAAAATAGTACACTTACTTACCTATAGGTACCGAAAAAATCCTTACCTACTTAAATAAAATACAAAAGTGTGTCTGTTTGTCGGATAACTTTTCACGTCCCATCCGTTAAACCGATTTTGACGTTTGTCACAGGGATTTCGTATCCCGGAGAGAGATCTTGCATTCCGGGGACGGACATAGGCTAGGTACCAGTTATTTTTTATCCCAAAAATTTTAAAGTTCTCGGGAGATTAAAATAACTAAATCCAAGCGGCCGTATTCGAGGGCATCTGATATTTATATACATTGCATTTACAGTATTTATTAATGGTCGAACGCATTTCCCGTCCCCACAGCGGAAGGATACGCGGGAGAAAACAAAATGGCGACCACCCATGGCGCATGATTTGTCAGCACGCTAATGATCATACATTTGCCATTCTATCAGCTACCACAAATCGATTTATTAAGATACTATTAGGTGAATATTTATAGGGAACCATAAACCATTATAATATTACGAATAATCTCTATCAATGGGTATCTAAGAACTAGGTAGGTGTCTGTTAAGTTTTTTGAAAGTTTCCAAAGTCGCCTTGTTAGTAAAAGAGGATCGATCCAGATGGAGCTATTACTAAAATAAAAAATAAATAAAAAAGTTTCTGTAGGCTTTATAATAAAGCTCAGTGCCAGTCAGGAGGCGATTAAGCGAGCTATGCGCGGTGCTTCTTTACGTGACCAGTTCAGAAATTAGGAAGAACCTTAGAAGAACTAAAGTAACCGTCATAGCGGGTTCGGGTTGCGAAAATAAAGTGGCAGTGGGTGAAGCATGGTTCGAAGAGCCGATAGACGTTGTGGGCTCAGATTAAATTATGTTTGGGGTCAGAAGATGCTGGAATGGCGACAAAACACTAGGAAGTCGCAGCGACAAAGTCTGCGTAGGTAATTCATTTTTATAGGGAGCCGCACACACTAGCGCAGCAGGACAATATCTATCTCTCAATATCTATCAATATATTATATCTTTCCCTCCGACGGGGACGCGTCGTGCAGAAGTTTTTCCTGTCCTGTCTCTACTCTCTTCTCCCTAACTTGTGTTTTCGCTCGATACAGTTTGAGCAGCTATCGCCAATATAGAGCTCTCACATAACGCAATCTTCGCAGATATTTCGCAGAGTTTCTTGCTGGTTCTTCTCGGTAGGAACGGCATTCCGAACCAGTGGTAGATTCATTCGACTATTCATAAGCACTTGTAAAAAGTCTATTTGAATAAAAAACTTTTGAATTTTGAATTTTTTTTGAATTCTTCATAGTGAGTTTGTGTAGTGAAAACTGAGACTACAAAATGCCGGGAAATTTTAAAAAATTTGGTCGCGTATACCCAAATGTGCTAATAATAATTTTTGTAATTAATTAATTTTGTTTAGCCTTAAGTTTTGTAAAGCCAAGTATTTTCAGGATCCGAGCTTTCACTAGAAAGACTCTATCATGATAGTTTTGATATTTACACACTTATTATACTTCTATACTAATATTACAAATGCAAAAGTCTGCGCGTCTGCTGTCTGTCTGTCTATCCGCGACCTTTTCACGTACCTACATCACCACCACCATTTTGACGAATTTCAGTACAGTGATAGTTAGTAGGACTTATGGTATGGACTAAATACTGTTTATCCCGGAAAATCAAATAGTATTTCCGGCATTTTCCTAAATCCACGCGGGAGAATTCGCGGACATCATCTAGATACGAGTAAATATTCAGCAAAGCGAAAAATTACGTACCTACCACGTACAGGAATAATTAAGGAAACACTAAGTAATATTTGTGATAGATAATTCCCTAATAAAATTCATCTGTTTTATATAACAGGATAACTTACCTTCCGTGTGGTCTATCGACCGCAAATATCGTAACCCCATTGTGCAATGAGGGGTCCGCTTCACAATGGATCTTTGTGCATCCCGATTGTTGCAATTTGATTTATAGTTCGCGATGGTACCCGGGATGTGCTGATGTGTAATTTATTTATATAGTGAGATAGAAAGAAACCCTGTTAACGACTGCATCACAACATTGTTACTCATTATAAAGAAGGAAATAAGTCTTGTGCATTATAATATTGTAATTCAATTGTTTTTCCTTACGATATGAAAAGTCCGGGGAGCGTAAAGTCTAGTCAACAAGTGCTTTTTGGGTCAAACTTTTTTCTCCGCCTCCGAAAAATATGAACCAGGGGGTCTACTCTCTTTCTCTCAAACGAAACTTCGCAAACGAACGTAATTAGTCTGTTAATAGACCCACTCAAAATCTTTCAATCCAATCGGTCACGAAAATTTTCTATGGATCCGTACTTCGTCTGCGTGTACGAAAACGAAATAGAGAGGAGCATAGAGATAATATTATGTAGGAGAGGAGTTAACGAAATTTCGTTCGTTTGTTTGCGAAGCATAGACTTATTATATTACTAATGTTGCGAAGTTTCGTTTTAGAGAAAGAGAGTAGACCCCCAGGTGTCATTCGATTCAGAATAGCGTGAAAAATTCAAGAGTCGTTTTTGAAAAAATTCAAGAGCCGCTTGGAAAAATTTGCAAAAGTTATTAACAATTAACTGAAAAAAAATGGGGTTTGGTTTTTGCTAATATATCAAAAACGATTAGACATTTTTCAAATTTGAAAAAGATTAAAAAAAGAGGAGGAAATTTCACAAAAAAAAGGGCTAGGTACCTCCCGGAACTGTAGGACCAATACTTATAATTTTCCCAGAGGGTTGAAAATACGACCAAAAACGGGGACCCTGGCTCGCGTAAGGCTTGCCTACGTTGGACCTTTATTGAATAAATATTATTAAAACTTATTAAATATGAAAATTAAGAATTCAAAAAATTCAGGCATCTACTGGACCCAAAAAGCACTTGTTGACTAGACTAATGTATGTTGATTTCAAAGGATACCACAATTAATCCACATCCTGAATCCATATCCATCATAAATGCGAAAATGTATTTGAGAAGAAGCAATAAGTACCTATATGTACCTACATTGTACCTATGCGTATACTTACTTCAATTGTTTTTCCTTGATATAAGAATGCCATTAGAATGAGTTATGAAGTATGCCGAAAATTAAGCTAGCCTGCCATACACGGACTGCTCGAGCAGTTAGCCAGTGATCAACATACACGGACCGCTCAAGCACTCATATAGTCAACAGCTTGAAGCTACCATTGATTATTGCTGCCAACCGCCCGAAGCAGTCGCAACTGCTCGAGCGGTTCCATGTATGAGTGTACGTAGAAGACTGTAGTTCACTAGGTATGCAGTTGCACGGACAGCTTGAAGCAGTCCGTGTATCCGAGGCCTGTGTGTGACGATTTCAAAGGATATGTTCCAAATGTCATAAAATTATTATAAAAGCGAAAGCTTATTTTGTTTTTCGTATGAACTATGGAGTATACCGCCTGTATGTGAACGCCGATCAGAATGAGTTACTTTACACTTACATGTACAGTAGGTACACTAGGTACTGTAGAGAAACCACGCCATTATTTAGGAATTAAAACACTGAAGTAAAAAATTAATTAAGTAAGTATAAGTTTACTATCACGTAACTATAACTAAGGTTACACTAACTTGCTAGAACAAAAGAAATACCGTTACTTTTACAACAAAAATAGATCATACTAATTTCTAACAAACTCAAAAGTAAGTTGTTGAAGAATCAAATTAAAACTCATCTCGAACATTTTCCTTTAAACTCGTTGCAAAGTCTTTTACAACCAATATCACTTCAGTTGTATTGAGACCAAGACTACGCATCAAATCTATCTTTTGCGGATCCGTGACATATTTTTTTAATTCACCAAATAATTTTATTGCTTTGTCTTTCCCTTTGTACAATTTTAGACAAAATGGCTTCATATTTTTTACAAGGTCAAATATTAAAGCTGAAATCTGTTCATCGTCATCAGTGAACGTCATGAGAGCTTCCAGAATGTTAATAAGTCCATTACATACTTGCGGAGTAGACATGCGCTCTATGAGACCAATCATTTGATAGAGTTGCAACCTTTCAAAATCTTCTTTATTTCTCTGCGATTTATTGTTACGAGCGTCTATATGTTCTATAAGTATTCTGTTGAATAAGTCTAATAAAGTATGAATAACAGTGTTGTCTAATTTGGAGATTTGATTATAAAAAGGCTCCAAACCTTTAAGTCTCATGACACGAGCTTGTACTGTTGGATTATTTGGTAGCCAAGTGTGCATTATGTCTATCGCATGGGCCTTCAGAGCTAGGTTATCATCGTGCTCGAAGATATCTAGCAATTTATCAACAATGCTTATAGGAATCAACGATTTCGTTGTTATAGGCGCAACGTTAAACAAAGTTTTGATTAAAATCAGAAGCTGTTTCTTCAATGGTTCATAATTAATTCCGATTATGGGCGTAATTATTCTATCGACTCCTTTAGAGTTGAGGAATTTGTATGTATTAGGCTTATGTTTGAGCTGTTCTGTTATTTCTTCAAGACTTTCGACCATGCGACTGTGGAGTTCGTCAGCATGTTCCGTGGGAAGGATACCTTCTCTACGGGATTTTTCTGCTGAAGTAGCGAGGTTTTCAATCTTTTGTAAAGTGTTTTCGATATTTTTATTTTCATCGATATCTTGGACTTCTGGTGGAATGAAGGAGTGTTCATTTTCTTGTGAATATATTGGATTTTGCTCTGAAAAAATATTAGAATATAGGTATGCAAACATTCATGAATGGAAAGAGTTTTAGTGTGAACATTTTAAGGCTTTTTAAACTCAGGTATTTGGTTAAATTTTCATTAAAAATACCTTCTACTACTTTATCAGCTACGGAACAAACAAGGATAAAGTAAAAAGGCAATAAAAACGAGATCATTTTAGACTTTTGTTGTGTTCTTGCTGAACTCTGTGATAAGGCTGTTTCACAGATCAGGTATTAGTTACGGCTGTTTTGGAGTGGCTTTGGAATTAATATTTGACAAACTTCAAGCATGACAAACAAGCAGAATAATTACTTATTAGTCTTGTGCAAAGGTCTTGTGAAAGAAGAAATTGATATTTATAATTTCTATTTTGTTTGATAGAGTATTAACTAAGGGTACAAAGGACAAATTAAATTAAAAATCTATTCTTTATTAGGTATATAGGTATAGGTATCGACGCTAGTCACTACTTTGGGATCCATTGGGATTTCAATAATTATAAAAAGTACGAAATATTTTTTAACAAGTGCCTCTTTTGAGTTTTTATGCCTTACCAAAAATTGCAATTCGACAGTCTTTGGAGTCTTTGATTAATATTGACAAAATACAACTAAGACATTTAAATTCTAAAGATATTTACCACCATAAATGTCTCTATTCTCAGCGAAAATAATTCATATTTTTCGATATTTTAACGTAAATTACTCTACTCAATGAAAAATTATACCTGGCTGGTATAATATACCAATTATTTCAAATTGTTGGTTTTATAGTTGTTTTATAGCGTGTATGGAAAACTTAACAATATTGACGCTATGTGAAGATGGTTCATGCTGCTGCTTATCGCCCAGGAGCACATCTGTTCTCATAGCTGTAATAGGTCTCGTAAGTCTTCAAAGTATTAATAACTTTTAAAAAAACATTCTTGTAAGGAAATGTAGGAAGCATTTCCTGGATAAAGATGCCACTCCTTATGACAAAACTGTCTAGGAAACGCTTCCTACACGGTGTCTTGTTTCATTTTCGGTTTTTTGAAATTATAACCTAACACATAAACCAAACTTTTTTTTTACCAAATTTCAAGATTCTGAGTTCACGGGAAGTACCCTGTAGGTTTTGATTCCCTTGCGAGTGCCGAAAATTTGCATAAACGGCTGTATCTTTTGATTGCGTTGGCTTAGAAGACTGATTTTTAGTAAATAAGTCACAGCTCCAAGGGACAGTAGACCTGAGTATTTGATATGAATTTCAGCTCGATACCTCCATGCGTTCCTGAGAAGAAGGGTCTTGACAGACAGACAGACGGACAACAAAGTGATCCTATAAGGGTTCGGTTTTTCCTTCTGAGGTACGGAACCCTAAAAATAAAAAAAAAGTTCTATGTTCTTACGGGGTCTCCAACGACACCATATTCGTACCTACAACTTGTTCTTTTATTTTCCAGTTGGCGTGTCTATTAGACGCGCTGTCAAGTGACTCGCACGTGACGAGCTGCCGCACAGTTTGGGACCATTTGTCCACTCTTCGCAACCTGCTGCTGACATTGTTTCAGATGGCTAACATGCTGCTCTTATTGGGCTCTATAGTTGTAAGTTATGTGTATAATACGTTAGAGATTAACTACGATACAAATGAGTGTGCTTTAGACCACACGATTGAAGTAAAACTTAGTAACTGGCTATGAGAGAAAGAGAGATAGAAAATGTGTCTTGCCCCTACAGTATCTAATATACGAAACGTAACTCTCTCTATTTCTATCTTCACTAACTTTTATCTCCCTCTCAACTTCCGTTCGCCTCTTTTCGTAACGCTCTCGTCACGCATTCACCAGCTTACTCCCCAAGTCAAGTGTGCGTAAAGAAGTTTTACTTCAACATGGCGCGCCCCTCCAAGATTCAAAACGTTTGAAAGTATAATAATGTCCTCCCGACTGAATTTCGGCCACGGCGGCCAATCTCCAGAGAGATTAGCCATCTGCGCGGGTGATATTATAGTGTACACGTGTGTGCATACACAGGTGCACTCTTTGTTCATCTACTCTCATAGCCCGATGGGATGGAAAATCCGACACGACCGGAGAGTGGAGAGACCGGGCTTAGCGTGCTCTCCGAGGCACGGGGGTGACACACCGCCAACTTCTTAACTGCAGGCTAATACTGAGAATTTCTTATCAGAAAAACCCAATACTTGGTATGGCCCGACCCGGGACTCGAACCCGAGACCTCGTCGGCCGCAGTCGAAGAACATGCTAACCACTAGACTAACGAGGCAGTTTGAAAGTATATACAAAAAGCGCCACCAAGACTCACCACGCAGGTGTGCGTGCTGAGACGACCGTCAATCAAAACTAATATTATAAATGCGAAAGTGTGTTTGTTTATTAGTTTGTCCTTCAATCACGCTGCAATGGTGCAACGGACCGACGTGATTTTTGGCATGAGTATAGTTGAGGACCTGGAGAGTGACATAGGCTATTTTTTATCTCGGAAAATTTAGGAGTTCCCGCGGGAATAACGAAAAAACTTACACCACGCGGACGAAGTCGCGGGCATCAGCTAGTCAAATCTAAATCCAAGGATTTGTTGCTCGCCTAGCGGCGGGACTACACACATAGAAACAGTAATTTGGAGGGCCAAGCCATGCCATTATCGTAGTTAATCTCTATTATCACAGCGCAAGTGATAAAGCTATTCATACAGTGAGTCGACGCCCATACAAATGACAAACACGGCAAATGACAGTTGTAGCACCTAATTACAACGACCTCAATTATTTACATAGACGGGCCCTGTCAAACAAGAATGTGGGCGTATTTTACTAACGCCATCTAGTCTGAAAAGCGGGACCGCGCTATGGCGGGGACAAGGACAGGCTTACACAGGTGTGGAGCGCGCTCCACAGGTCAGACACCCAATTTTTTTCTATGAAAGGGCCCATCTAGTACCCGCATATATATCGATGCCTAACTATGGTTGAGGGGTAGGAAATTGCATACTAATTTGACATTGGAGTGACATAGTGAATAGGCATCTTCTAGGCAAGCGCGCTCCACCTCAGGCTGCATCACCACTTGCAAGCAAGTCTGATTGCAGCCAAGCGCTGGCCTATACATTTAAAAAAAAAAAAAAAGTTTCCTCACGTCCCTGTCACTGCAGTTGTTGAAGACGACTGGTAAAGATTAAAGAACGTATATCTATAGCCTGTATTATACCTACGCAATACCTACCTATATTTAATTCTCAAAATTATGCTTTCACAATCACGTAACCAGAGAGGTGATTGTTAGGTTTTGTCGCACCCAGCAGTCCTACGATGTATAAAGATTTTTTTTTAAATTAATTTACAGTCCGTCAAACTTACCTAGCCCGGTGCCCAAAATTGGAACTAATTTTTATGCCTGTTTTTTTTATTTTTTTTATTTTTCCTATCAACTAGCGACGCTGTCAGCGGGTCAGATAAGTTTGTGGGACTATACTAGCCTAGCGACCACAGAACAAATATTTTTGGATGTTTTGTTTTCAGGAAAGTGCTTTACTATTACAAATTTATCTATGGTACATGCTGGCGTTCATCGTGATCGGCCTCGTGATCGCCATCGTGGAGTTCTGCTTCCGCGTCAGAGACGAGGGCGCGTGGAGCTTCGCTACTTTTGTGCCAGAAGTTATACTTCTCTTTGGTAAGAATTTCACGAAAACATTCATATCACAGATAACGGTTCATATGGTAGTACCATGCTGGCGTTCATTGTGATCGGCCTCGTGAAGTTCTGCTTCCGCGTCCGAGACGAGGGCGCGTGGAGCTTCGTCACTCTTGTGCCAGAAGTTATACTTCTCTTTGGTAAGAATATTAATTTAGAAGTCTCAAAGAACTGTTTTGCCAATTCTCTGAACTAAATTGACAGCACTAATTAAGTCTAACTCTATCATTTTCCGCTAGGAGCATTAAGAAAGGGATAGCAATAAAATTAGACTGTCATTTTAGTTTTGAGATTGTAGGTATATTTATGACAGCATTAATAATTCTAGCTCTATCATTTTCCGCTAGAAGCATTATGGGATAGCAATAAAATTAGACTGCCATTTTAGTTTTGAGATTGTAGGTATATTTACTACAGACAATGATGAGATGAAAAATATCTAAAACTGTCTGACATTTTCGTTTTTCAGTGCTATACCGTTGTCTGCCATTTGTAGACAACTACAGAAAACGCCTGGAAGGAGTCTAAACTGTAAGGGTTAATTAGGTTTTATTTAATAAAAAAACAATTATTAATTTTCAAATACTTGCATTTCGTTTAATATTTTTTGTACTATCTACTATATACACTGTGAATATTAAATATCTATAGAAAAACGTATAACAAACGTAAATCTAACACAACTAACCGCTAAATAGCAAACAATTCTATTAATCGAACTTTATATTAATTCTGATATCGAAACAAAAAGCCATACTTAAAATAAGTTAATCGACACATTACGAGACAAGCCGCACGCATTGCTTTCTCGGTTTACATAAGTTTGTACACAATATCGATAACGTGATTTAGAGTATCGAACCAAAATGGAGTTAAACTGCCTTGTTTTAAGGTTCAAGTTCGACTATACATCAACGCAAGTGATTTTGCCAACGAAAACACATGGAATTTTACTACTTTCACGTTAACGTACGGCTTTTCTCGGTGGTGTGTAAATCAACATTAGAGAACGCCTCACAAAAGTTTATTAAGGCCTGACTCAAACCAGCCCGGGGGATTGTGTAAGGAAATCGTAATCGTAATCATCTGTCAAACGTATAAATCGACCTGCTTAAGGAGGTCATAGATGCTTGCACGTCAAAACGCATGTATGTACTCCTTAAAAAGTTAGATTTATTTTCTACGAAGTATGAGCTGTCAAATGAATACGATTGGCTTAGACAATTGGGCCTCTGGTCTCGGGTCGCATTTTGTGATTTGCCAATAATTGAAGTTGCCATTTTGTATAGATAAAATGCGAATCGATGCTGATAAATGTTTTTGTGTTTAAAACAAATTATTCATTAATAAATAATAATTACTTTAAAATAAATTTAAAATTTACGACGACGAGAACTATACTGGCGCTGATTCGGTTAAGACTCTAAACAGGATTAATTTAAAAGTACTAACAACCTCTGAAGGGTCACTTTTGTACGTGATACTGAACAACTTTTGTTCTAAAACTTATATAATTTTTTTTTTCATACCATACTAAAAATATTAAAGATAGCTGCTCTAAGATGGCATTACTCCACGCGACGAGTAGACAGCGCGGCGAACCGGTTATCGCCCTACTACTACCCCCACTGTCTACTAAAACACTGAGTTGCAGTGTCTTAAACTCGTAGAGTAAAGAAAAATGTTTAAAAAAAATTGTTTGGTGTTTTTTTTTTAAGTTGTAGAAGAAAACTTTTTTATTATCATGTAAAGAAGTTCCCTAGAGGTAATTAGTATTGTAACGGTATTGTTTTTAATATTTTCAATTCAGTTGTGTGTTCTCTTGAATCAGCACCATTATCGAGAAGCTGTCGTATAAGGCTGCCTATCCACTAAAGCAATGAACAATCGATGACGCGATAATAAGTCATCTGGTAAAAATATGATTGGTCTGCTTAACACATCTCCGCTTCGCTTCAGTGGATTGTCAGCCTTAAATTTTAAAACTGTTTTATATACACTTAAAAAAGTAAACATAGTTTTAGGACTAACATTAGTATAATTCCAAGCGCAAGCACGATCACTGCGCGCCACGTTTTTCGAGGCTTTGATATCGATAAGCGGCCGAAATTAATACTAATCTATCTATCTGTAAAATCGTCCATAAGTTTATAGGGACGTTATCAAAAATGAAACATACACACGTTTATTTTTTTTATAAACAGGCATATAAAACTTTTGTTTCTAAGTGGTGTTAAAATTGTTGGTTTTTGCTTAGGTATATAAAATTATTGGTTCTCTAGAACAATATTAACTTTAGGTTGCATGCTTACAGTAATAGTAGTCGAGTATAAGATGAGCCGCTTTTAGTTTTTAAACTTAACCTTGAATCGGGTATAAAATCCTGAAACTAAATATTATGTTCTAGTCTATGACCCGTCTAGATGAAACTCAGTGGGCGTGTCCAAACATAAAGCGGCATACTTGTGCGGCTGCCGCGCGTCGAATGCCGCGCTGCAGCCGCACAAGCTGTTATTGTACGTCTACCGCGCATATTATATTCGTAGGTCTATTATATTTGTCTGGTACGTACGCCACCGTCGTACCGCCAAGCGATTTAGCGTTCCGGTACGATGCCGTGTAGAAACCAACTAGGGGTATAGGTTTAATATAACTGCCATACCCCTAACAGGCTAGCCCGCTACCACCTTAGACTGCATCATCTCTTACCATCAGGTGAGATCGCAGTCAAGGGCTAACTTGTAGTGGTATAAAAAAAAAGGTAAAGTCCTGAAGTCCTTAGGACTCCATAGAATTGTGTCCTGCAAACGCCGCGTTTCTGCCGCGCACGTGCCGTTCTATGTTTGGACACACCTTAACATAACGAAATAGACGGGTTATAGGTTATGATGTTGGCTTACGTTTTTATATTGTCATTAGTTCTGTGGGAAAACTTGATTTTTAAATGGAAAATTGACTAAGTTTTGCTGTATTATATTATATTCACTTATAACATGTATAATATTTTATAATGATTGTAAATATCGTTTGCTAATTACAAGGCTGTTAAGGCATAAGTTAAAACGCTTTATAATTTTGTTGATAACATTAATTTGTTTAATTTTTTGAATTCTCAATCCTCTCAGCTATTTCTCAATCCATTAGCCAAAACACCAATTCAGACATCAGTTAAGCTGGTATATTTTTTGTGGGAAGACAGCCACCGCCAGTGGCGTGCACAGGGTTTTGGGTTAGGGTAAGCACTAGGCACGCAGTGCTCGTATACCTGCGCCATACATAGGTAAATTGATATGTTTCGGCGGTTATATACCTAAAACAGCTGCGTTATGAAGTTATTAAATATCCCTTATCATTCCATACCGAACGGCTATTACAAAATAAGACGCATGGAAAACAAAACAAACTATGTACCTATTAGAAAGAAACACACACACTTAAAAGAATCGTAATAATTAACGTAAAATACTCACTCGAGTTACCTTTTCACTTTTTTTTGTGATAATAGTACCTTTCGTAAACACAGCGCCTGTACAGATTTCACACGAATAATCTTCCATTTTCCAAATAATAATTTAGTACGTTCTATGAATAAATCTTTACACAAACTTTGTAAGTCACAAATACGATTGCTTTTTACTTAGGTACTTTACTTACTTATTTCCGCAAAACTTTATAATTCACAAATTAAATCAAAACACTGTACACCGATACGACAGGAAACAATTACTAGAATACAAACTACAGAGGCGTAAATTTGAGTCAAAAATCACTTTTAATTAAATGTAAACAAAGAATCTTTAATTTTCTTTACGAGTTTTACTAATTAAATTAACAAATATTATCCTTATTTTCTATGTATAGCCTAGGGCTATAAAATGTTTATTTTTTGTAATCGGACTAGTCTTTGTTTATTTTATTGAATTCAGTTACGAAAACATTACGTGTTTTTTTCGATCTTAATATTTTTTTAAGATATTAAACCGTTCTTAAATTTAGGGAGACAATGTGAATAAATTAAATTGAATTTAAATGAGTTTATTGTTATAAGAAATCAAGCTACTTATTTGGATTATAGAAAATAAAACCTTCCTTTGTTTTTACTTTCGAGCGCGCGCGCTTTTTAAAATACAATCTAGGGTATGCTCCGATATGCACTATGAGCACTGTAAGGTGTGACGTCAATTTAATATACTCCGAAGCCGTTCCTTTATAGAATATTGTTAGTTATACTGATTACTATGGTTGGTTGGTATTAAACAGAACGCAGTACAGTATACTGTCATCTATGTTTTTTTGGCGCTGTTTTGACGTGAAAATAAGAAAGAAAGATTGTTTTAGAAGAAAATATCGTTTTTCAATAATTAACCTAATGCATAATAACTTTATAACCGAATTAATAATGACGTTATGTACGGTAAACTAAATACTGTCAGTCCATAACGGAATGAATTTCTCCCCAGTACGAGCACTGGAGCAGTGCTCGCAGTGTATATCGGAACATACTCCTAGAGCCTAGAGGGCAGACGCACGGCGGCTTGTGATTGGTCAACAAGCTCTGCCTTATATGCGCGTCATTCATTGATGATTTAGAGTAGAATCTTGAACGAATGACGTGAATATAGTAAAGATATCTACCTACGATGACGCGCAAAAAAGGCAGATAGTTCGTGAGCTTTTCGGCTTCGCGCGTTCTCGTCTAGCGATAGATGGCGTTCATCGGTTACACCTGCTGTCGCTTACCTGACGCGAGTTACGCCGTGCGGGAATTATGTAATTATTTCATGGAGTGTGCTTAGAATGAATTTTATTTTCAATATTTTGAAAGGGCTATAATTTACTAAGGTAAGCAGTGCTTTTTTGCCTCTATGAGCTGCACGCCACTGGCCACCGCCTTATTGAAGACCGGTGTACACGATAGAGAATTCAGAGAAATTATAAATTCACAAATTACATAACACAGTCCGATTCAAACTTTACGACATCTCGGCAACGTCTCGGAAGTTAGCCGCGAGTGTAGGTTCGCGCAGGGAGTCTAGTGAACCGTCCCGCCGATACCTGATATTGTGGCCAATTGGGTACTTGACAACTAGTCAAATCAGCAACTTTTTTTCAAACGTCAAATCGCGTGCCTAGTTTAAGATTTTGTATGAAATATTGCATAGTGACGTCATCAAAGTTCGACGCACTTTTTTACTTTGATCGATAGTTTAAAATAGTTATTCAACATAAAACTAACAGTGGACGTGGATATTACGACTTTTGGGAGATCCACAACTAAATCTGTCCCTTTCCAAAGGGACTATTATGAAAGGGTTAGCAACAATTCGTTTCAGTTTAGTTTAGAGAGTGTGCCCTACAGAATCAGCCCCATTGTATTATGCGCATTGAAACGTACGATATTCGTTGATTTTGATGCGAAGTCATAAAGTTTGAATCAGACTACATAATTTTGAAACAAATTTTGGCACCAATGATATTGAATTTATTATTATTTACCTATTACCATTATGCTTTAGATAGAACATTTTTAATTGTTCTTTCATATAATTATTAGTTTCTACTGAAATTAATAAAAACTAAGTAATTACCTACATAACACCAAATCTCAAATAATAAGTTTGCAAATTAAAAATTTGTAAGTGGGGCCGGTATTTTTAGGCCAAGATGTAATCTTTGAGATCAAAAAGATCGTATCTAGTAAAAGGTAATTATAACTAAGAAAACAATATTATTACAATAATAATTAATCATTAGAACGCAAACGTTGATTGATTTCTACAATCGAAACACTATTTAGACCAGGGTCGATATTTTTAATTTTTCGATATTAATTCAAAATAAGGTGAATAAATAAATATTTTTAATCAAATAAATTACAGCGTATTTGGGACATAAAAAGGTAAGTTTTCACCAAATTTCGTTAAAAAAAAAAATTTTGTAAAAGATAAAAATAAAAAATCAAAAACTTGGTTTTTTGAATTTTTCACATAAATTTTGAGGTTATGTGAAAAAAGTGTAAATACAAAAGTTTTAGATCTTTTTATTACCTACAACTTTGCCATTTGTTTTTTTTCGATAGGACTTTTAGTTTTGCCGGAAATCGAGAAAAACCGCTTTTTACCCTTAAGACCCCCCCCCCCCCCCATCCCCTTCCCGACCTCAGATCGCCCGTAAATTATTTTTCCTTTCATTTTTATAATATTCCCCTCCTTTTCTAATGGGTTTCATCCTACAATTATTTTTTCAAATATTTCACTTTTTATTATTTTTAAAGGCTTCTACCCTGGTCTATAAGTCAGTCAGTCAGTCAGGACTTTGAATTTTATAATAATAGAGTTACCGGACTTTTGGGCAAAGTTATCTAAGATAACCTCGCCAACGCAACATCGCGTTGTGAGTTATGAGAGACTGTGTGGCGTACATACTCCTTTGACACTGGCTGGTCATCGCTTCGAAAACTACGATTTGAAAATGTTCGTATTTCGAAGCATGCGTCAAAACCGTTTTTTACCCTTAAACCCCCCCCCCCCCCCCCCCCCCCCATCCCCTTCCCGACCTCAGATCGCCCGTAAATTATTTTTCCTTTCATTTTTATAATATTCCCCTCCTTTTCTAATGGGTTTCATCCTACTATTATTTTTTTTCACTTTTTATTATTTTTAAAGGCTTCTACCCTGGTCTAATTACCTCCGATTAAAATGGACCTTTTGATTAAAATCAGCTGTAAGTCGATCTGAAACCTTAACACTTTAGAGGTTTAGATAGATCCTTAATACTTCGATGTTAAGTGTTTCGATACTCGAAATCGATAAACGTTGTTTAGACGTGCAGGCTCGTATTAAACCTGGTATTTTGACTATCAAAGCACTATAATGTACTTGTTCTTGTACTGTATTAAAATTGTTCATTTCAGTAGTTACACTTTAGTTTTTAAAAGGTTTTGTTTAGGATGTTAGCTGTTAGCCGCGCTGAAACCTTTTAACAATTTAGTTTAGATTCATTTTTCTTTGACGTTAAGTGTTTCGATACTCGAAATCGATAAACGTTGTTAAGTGTAGACTGCAGACTCGTATTAAGGGTGGAGTGCGCCGACTTCTGCTTAAGCGATGTTTGGGTAATCGGCTCATTAATCTTCAACACCGTTTAAACAACCGTTTAAATATTTACTGTTCACGATGTTATTTTGCACGACGATTAATAAACCAGGCGATAATCAACCATTCACAGCAAATTGACCTGAACTGAACAAATGATAAAAGCCAACACATTTGCGTAGTCACATTGTTTTAACTGTTCATCCTGACGTACTGTGACGTTTATATTTTGAAGTATAAAATAAAATGCTATCAACATGAAAAGTATAACGACACCATTGGGGAGGATAAACTACGCTGTAGTTCTGAATTTGGGCAGGTAATAGGGTGTCATGGCCCCTATTGTTTTTGTGAGGATATGCAACCTCTTGACACCACTCTATGGTTGTGTCATTTATGTGACAATCAACAACAATGTAAAATATATTGCACGAAATAAAACCACATAAATATTTTTCATTTAAAGCACAAGATCTTTCTTTAATTTCACAGTTTTGAAGTTTGAACTGACCAGTGTGTTTTGTGTTTTAATAAAATTTTGTAATAATGGAAGGCCAAAAGAAGCGCACTCCCATACAAATGTCAAAATGTGGGAACCGGCGGTTAAACGACCCCTCCGAGCTCGGTTACCTTAAACAGCCGATCAAGCGTTGTAACCAGTGGTTAGGTTGTGGTGAACAGTAAAAAAGATTTAATCAGCCGATTATCTGATAATCAGACGATTAAAAAGTCGGTGAACTCCACCCTAAACCTGGTATTTTGAATATCGAAACACTATAACCTGTGTTTAAATTTTGTATTAAAAACGTTTATTTATACTTAACGTGTACGTACTTATATTTTAGTTTTAAAAAGTTTCTGTTCGGGACGTTATCTGTTAGCCGAGCTGAAACCTTATAACAATTTAGTTTAGATCCATATTTCTTTCATGTTAAGTGTTTTGATACTCGAAATCGATAAACGTTGTTAAGAAGTGCAGACTTGTATTAAGACGTATGGAAGTTTTATAAACGCTTGATTGATAGGAAACAGTTAGACCTGGAGAATAGGCTACTTTTTAACCCAATCAATGAATAAAAATCAAAGATTTTGTCTCCTAGGGATTATTGAAAAACCTAAATCCAGGAATCAGCTAGTAAAAGTTAATTTTTGAGTTACAATTTGGCGGCTACACAATAGGGATGATGACAACTCAATCAAATCAGCAACTCAAACTCAAAATCGCGCTTCTAGTATGGAAGTTTATAATAAATACATAGTTGTGACGACATCAAAATGATTATTAATGGAGGGTCTCCTGTAAGAAACAATTTATTTTTGACATAGGAATCATCCCTATTACATCTACAATTTTGCCAAACATAGCTCTTTTCGCTTCATAAAAATGTTTTTTAATATTAATAATAATAATATACTTTAACATAGATTAATACTGTTGGTGTTGAAATACAGAACTAGCAAATGTAATGGAAAATTAAAACTTAACTAAGATGAAATTTTTGAATATTTTATGAACAGTGGGGGCCGTAAAGGCGTGTTCACACACTGAAGGTTGAAATTTTACGATGTTCTTACATCGACAAAATTCGTATGGAACATTTAAACTTTTCAATTTAAGGGTTGGTTTCATCATAATCCACCATCACCATCACTATAGCTCATTAACGTCCCACCGCTGGGCACACGTCTCCACTCTCATAGGAGAGAGGGAATTAGAGCTTAGACCCACTACGCTGCTCCAATTTCGGTTGGCAGGCCTTAACGACCATTATCATGTTAGTGATAATAACCGGGACCGACAGCTTAACGTGCTCTCCGAGGCACGGGGGTGAAACACAGCTGACTTCCTAACTCCGGGCTAGTACTGAGAATTTCTAGTCAGAAAAACCCAATACTTTTATAACCCGACCCGGGACTCGAACCCAGGACCTCGTCGGCCGCAGTCGAACATGCTAACCACTAGACCAACGAGGCAGTTTTCATCATAATATTTGTTTATAATCAGTAACTAACCTCTTTCCAACCTGTTTGCACTGTATTGCAACACCAACATAATAACGAGCAAACTTAAACATTAACCAACCTTAACTCACACTCTGGTTGGCGATGGACACGACTGGTTGCTGGTTGTTCGCCGCTATGACGGTCGAACCCGGTGGTATTTTTTGCGGTACCTGTAATTGTAATGGAATATTATGATACTAGTGCGCAAAGTTGATCCAGGAGTCACATTTAAAGCTGTACTGAGACACTTAAAAAAGACATTTAAAAAAGATTTGTTTGTTAACTTTGTATAGTTCTTGCGCGAGTTGAATGCAGAGCTTATGTATGGTGACACATACATTAGCTCTGCAATCAACTCGCGCGCTAACATTAGTATTGCTTCCAAATCTATATTCATAAATCTTTTATTTATTGACTGACTAATAAATAACTAATAAAGCATTAAGAACCATTTTTTTAATCAAGTTTTTATCGTCCGCCATATTGAATTTAATGTGACGTCATTTTATTTTTCTTATACTTCTCAGCAAACCTTTTCAATCGGAAACCCTGTCATGGGGATGCATACAAAATAACTATAGTCCGCCATATTGGATTTAGAATGGAGTCACTTAGCTAACAGTGTTTTCAAAACATTCACTCACCATTCCATCGATATGCCTGTACTTTTTGAGGCGGGTCCATTGACCGTTGTTGTAGTTCATCTGGAAGTGCATCTCTGATAGCATCGTTAGGTATGTGTCGTCAGACTGTAGAACATTCTCGATGTTCTCCGATAGTTTGATTGTGACTATGTTGCCGAGATTCGGACACGGGTTATCTGGAACAAAGTGTAATTATAACTAAAACCTAAGGTATTACTATAGCTCATTACTGACGATGTCATTTGTCTGAATGCAAACTAACAATGATACTGCCGTATTTTCTTGTTTCCTCCTCAAAAACTGCCCCAATTTAAAATTATTTTCAAGAATAATTTAAGAAGGACTCAGGCTATGTCGGACGTGTTTCTTTTTTTGATTAAATTGTCAAATTTGTTTGCGGGATGTCGGATGATGCCGCAAAAAACTGAGCCATTTTTGCAATTTTTGAAGGTTCCTTGTTCTTAAAATTATTAATTTATTGATAAAAGAAAACCATAGGGCACGGACACATGAATTTTATGGTGCGAAAATATTTTCTCTATTGTAATTACCCACGGACAAAACAGACTATACGATTGTATGGGGAAACCGCCGAAGCATTACCTCTTAAGTCAAATGTTGCCAAAAAATTTGTACCTATTTACTCACATTGATAGATTATATCTCGGAAACCTGACGCTTTAGAAGATTTTGTCTCATATAATTTTTGCTTGTGTTAATGCCAGCTATTGATTAATACAGGTTATATGCGTGGAAATTCTATATAAAAAAAATTGCCAGTCATAGGGACTGCCGATAGAAGTGAAAACGAATATTTAAAATAATTAAAAAAAAAAAATTAAAATAATTACCTAAAATTAAAGTTTAATTACGAATCTAGTATATTTATATTTAAGACCATTTGTCTTCGTAACAACGCGAGCATGTCGGAGCGAGGTGTCGGTGACGCGAATCCACAAGTTTACCCCCTACCAAAAAGTGCTCAATGCGGCTAAAGAAGTTTTCACTTCAAAAATAAAAATGGCGGAACAGTTGGTAGGCCAAAATATTCAAATCCCTTTCTCAATACAAATATTTTCCAAAGCACCAACTTAATATTTTTTACATCTCTCATATTCGGTAAGTATAGGTCCTTATTACCCCCAAATGGAGCTTGTAGGTGACCAATTAGCGCTCTAGGCCGGGTAATAATGTAGCTAGAAAAGCCCTAGGGCGGTAAGTAATTAAAAAAAGTATGATGGTTAGATGTACGCGAACTTTTTGAAAGAGTGAAGAGTTTTTTTTAAATTACTTACCGCCCCAGGGCTTTTCTAGCTACATTATTACCCTAGAGCGCTAATTGGTCACCTTCAAGCTCCATTTGGGGGTAATAAGGACCTACTTACCTCACAATCGAGATGTAAAGCAGAGTAGTTAGCTCGGGTGTAAGCATCAATTGCACCCTCGAACTATAGGCGCCCTCGCTGTGCTCGTGCGCCTAAATATCTCGGGCTGAAATTGATGCCTTACAGCCCTTGGCTACTAATCTACTATTAGTTTTATTCGGAACATACCCATAATGTACAGTAAATACCTCTAGAGCCGGCCATAAAGCCGAGTATGAGCGCTTTCTCAGGCCTCGTGACGCGGTTGGCGTTTCGGAACATGTCTTGAGCTTCCATCATTTGTTCGCGCTGCAATACAATACAAATCATTACACTATATATTATATTTTTCTTGGCTGAAAACTTTTGCTCCACTAGCCACCACTACAGTCCATTAACGTCCCACAGCTGGGCATAGGCCTCCAATCTTATAGGAGAGAGGGAAATAGAGCTTAGACCCACCACGCTGCTCCAATGCGGGTTGGCGGGCTTTAACGACTATTATCATGTTAGTGATAATAACCGGGACCGACGGCTTAACGTGCTCTCCGAGGCACGGGGGCGAAACACCACCAACTTCCTAACTCCGGGCTAGTACTGAGAATTTCTAATCAGAAAACCCCAACACTTAATTATGGCCCGACCCGGGACTCGAACCCGGGACCTCGTCAGCTGCAGTCTAACATGACAACCACTAGACCAACGAGGCAGTTTTGCTCTACAACTTCGTAATATATTGTCCACTATAAACACTATTAAGCTCTGTTTTTTGTAGGTCCACTGATATCGACTTTTATAATGCAATTTTTAAAACAAACAATTTATGTAGGTACCTTGTTTTATTTTTCTACTAGCTGATGCCCGCGACTTCGTCCGCGTGGATTGAGGTTTTTCGGTTCCCGCGGGAACTCCTTAATTTTCCGGGATAAAAAGTAGCCTATGTGCTATTCCAGACTATAATCTATCTCTGTGCCAAATTTCATCCAGATCCGTTCATCCGTTGGAGCGTGATTGAGTAACAAACATACATCCATACATACATCCATCCATCCAAACTTTCGCATTTATAATATTTATATGGATGATTTTTTAAAATCATGTTGGTGATAATCAGTTACAGTATCTTGAAACTAAAATTTCAAACGCGCCCTGGTCTGCGAAGAGCCCACAAAAAAACTCAGCCAGTTTTGTTTTTGTATTTTAAAATTAGCCCTGTATAATATACCTGCTTTTGCGTTGGCTTCGCTTTGATTCGGTTTTCATACAAATTTAAAACCCCTATCTTCAAATTTCCTTTATTAGCGGAGGCCTACGTTATAATAGCTGTCTGTTTGCCAAATTTCAGCCATATCTGTTAAGTGGCTTGAGCTGCGCATTGATAGATCAGTCAGTCAGTCACCTTTTCCTTTCATATATTTAGACTTGCTAATGCCCGCGACTTCGTCCGCGTGGATTGAGGTCTTTCGGTTCTCGCGGAAACTTTTTAATTTTCTGGGATAAAAAGTAGCTTATGTGTTATTCCAGACTATAATCCATCACTGCCAAATTTCATCCAGATCCGTTCAGCCGTTGGAGCGTGATTGAGTAACAAACATCCATACATCCATACATACGGATCTGGATGAAGTTTGGATGGATGTATGGATGTATGGATACATATGGATGTATGGATGTTTGTTACTCAATCACGCTCCAACGGCTGAACGGATCTGGATGAAATTTGGCACAGAGATAAATTATAGTCTGGAATAGCACATAGGCTACTTTTTATGCCGGAAAATTAAAGAGTTCCCGCGGGAACCGAAAAACCTCAATCCACGCGGACGAAGTCGCGGGCATCAGCTAGTAATATATTATAGTATAGAATAGTATAGATATGAGGTAACGAAATTCGGGTGGGTGAACTAGTCTGGTAATGGAATAAATATGACATACCGTCAGTGAGAGCCCTCTACGCGGCAACAGCGGCTGTTGCGGTGTCGCCTGCGGCTGCGGTTGCGGCTGCGGTTGCGGTTGTTGCTGCGGTTGCGGTTGGACCGCCGCCACGGGCACTTGCCGCACGGGTTGCTGGATTTGCACCTTAAAAATAAAAACCTTATTGATATGTTTGAAACTTTTAGTGTATGTACTTTTTCTAGGTTCTGCTGCATATTTGTTTAATTCTACTACAAGTTGGACCTACTTATGCAAAAAGGAACCAATCCACACACATGCCAAAAATGAGATAAGTATACAGAAAGCTTTTAAAATGCACCTTCTATCGAGCCTGGAAAGATCAAAATGATCTGACAATTTTGACATTGGGTGACCTAAATTGTCAGATCATTTTGATCTTTCTAGGGTCGATAGAAGGTGCATTTTAAAAGCTTTCTGTATACTTATCTCATTTTTGGCATGTGTGTGGATTGGTTCCTTTTTTGCATAAGTAGGTCCAGTTAGCCCTTGACTGCGTAGACAATTTCATTTGTCTACATAAATACGATTTCCGAGTAAAATTAATAAATCTAAATTTTGGAGCATTTTGGGAAAATATTTGTACCAAGAAAATTTGAACCAAAATCGTTTGACCCAAAAAGCACATAATTATATAATAACAATTTTCAAATACAAAACTTTCAAATATCGCAAAGTTAATTAGGTTTCATATTGGTCAAACCGCTTATAATATTGGTATGAAGAAATTAGGTTTAAAGATATTATATGAGAACAATAATAATACTTAAACTATGCTTAGACAGTAAAAATGTGACCTTATACTAATTTCTATCTATAATCTAATCTTATTATTAAACTTCAATTAGAAATTAATAATTAATTGAATTTAATTGGAATTAATTTATAATTTGAAGAAATTAAGAGTGAATAGGCATCTTCTGGGCAAGCGCGCGCATCACCACTTCAAGCAAGTCTGATTGCAGCCAAGCGCTAGTCTGTAAATTAAAAAAAAAAAGTTGTGTGTGTGTATATGTGTGTACGGCACAAAACTCACGGGGTGTGCGATTTGATGTTGCATGGGCTGAGGCGTCTGTTGTACTACTTGCTGCGTCATCTGTCGACAAACATTCGCAATCAGCCCCCCGATTATGTAAGAATTGTCGATCAAACGTAATCGTTCGGCGTTAAAGTAAAATAAACCATAACAGTATTGAATTAGAGCTCAATTTCGTGAACCCATTCTTATACGTATAGGTATGTACGATACCCTAAACATATGAGAATGGATACACGAAATTGAGCTCTAATTTAATGCTATTATGGTTTATTTTACTTTGACGCCGAACTTTGACCATTTGATCGGCCATTCTTACATAATCGGGGGGGGCAGAGATGGTAAACACTGCCTCGTTGGTCTACGAGGTCCCGGGTTCGAGTCCCGGGACGGGCCGTAATTGATTATTGGGTTTTGCTGACTAGAAATTCTCAGTACTAGCCCGGAGTTAGAAAGTTGGCGGTGTTTTACCCCCGTGCTTCGGAGAGCACGTTAAGCCGTCAGTCCCGGTAGACTACCCGGTCCCGGTATTATCACTAACATGATAATTAGTCATTAAAGCCCGCCAACCCGCATTGGAGCAGCGTGGTGGGTCTAAGCTTTAATTCCCTCTCTCCTATGAGAGTGGAGGCCTGTGCCCAGCAGTGGGACGTTAATGGGCTGTAGTGGTAAACACAGCGGCGGAAGCAATAGAACAAATGGGTATTTGGATAGAAGCAGGCGTTACTTTGCGGAAGTCCATAACAATGAAAGAACTAGAAGTTTAATTCGCTATAATCCGCCACAGCAGATAAATCTATGTGGTACAGTGCGTATCTTGCACTTGTAGCTTGCGATGTTCACCACACCACACAAATCTTCCAAATTATTCCCAACGTACGTTTCACTCCGACACCGGAGCATCTTCAGGAGATGTTGACTCGACAATGATAGATAATAATGATAAATTGTAAATGAATTATGAATTATATCTAAAAAGAGCAACCACCGTCTTTCTTGCTGGTTCTTCTCGGTAGGAATGGCATTCCGAACCAGTGGTAGATTCACTTGACGATTCAAAAGTACTTGTAAAAGTTTATTTGAATAAAAAAACATTTGATTTTGATTTCGATTTTGAATGCACGATTGTCGCAAGATACCACTTAGATTTACCTACTGTGGCAGATTATATCGAATTAAACTTCTAGTTCTTACAAGCTAAAGGACAAATAGGTATTTGACAGCTAGTCAAATCAGCAACGTCGTTTTTTGAAACTTCAAACTAGATGCCCGCGACTTCGTCCGCGTGGAATAAGTTTTTAATTTCCACGCAAAAAACACGTCGATCCACTGCGACTTGCCTGGCCCGCTATTAGGAGTTTTGTCTACTGACCTAATACTATTGTCCTAGTCATATGACAAACTCACAGGTTTGATGTTCTGCACTAGCACCGCCTTGCCGCCGCCTTGCAGTATAACTGCGGAGGTGTTCAGTAAGTTTTGCGCGGATAGTAGTACTGGTTTGCCGCCCGCCTGGCCCGCTATTAGTTTTGTCTACTGGCCTAATACTATTGGCCTAGTGATATGACAAACTCACAGGTTTGATATTCTGCACTAGCACCGCCTTGCCGCCGCCTTGCAGTATAACTGCGGAGGTGTTCAGTAAGTTTTGCGCAGATAGTAATACTGGCTTGTCGCCCGCGTGCCCGCTATTAGGAGTTTCGGCTGCTGGCCTATGAATATTGTCCTAGTGATATGACAAACTCACAGGTTTGATGTTCTGCACTAACACCGCCTTGCCGCCGCCTTGCAGTATAACTGCGGAGGTGTTCAGTAAGTTTTGCGCGGATAGTAGTACTGGCTTGCCGCCCGCCTGGCCCGCTATTAGGAGTTTCGGCTGCTGGCTTATTACTATTGGTCTGGTGATATGACAAACTCACTGGTTTGATGTTCTGCACTAGCACCGCCTTGCCGCCGCCTTGCAGTATAACTGCGGAGGTGTTCAGTAAGTTTTGCGCGGATAGTAGTACTGGCTTGCCGCCCGCCTGGCCCGCTATTAGGAGTTTCGGCTGCTGGCTTATTACTATTGGTCTGGTAATATGACAAACTCACAGGTTTGATGTTCTGCACTAGCACCGCCTTGCCGCCGCCTTGCAGTATAACTGCGGAGGTGTTCAGTAAGTTTTGCGCGGATAGTAGTACTGGCTTGCCGCCCGCCTGGCCCGCTATTAGGAGTTTTGGCTGCTGGCCTATTACTATTGGCTTGGCACCAGTACCCTGAGGAAAAAGCATTTTTTTTAAATTGTAAGTACATAATACAGTTATTATAGATGATCAAACGAACTTCCTGAAGTGAAGTTCGATCATTATTATATGAGTCGCTTCATTCGAAGATATGATTTATTTACTAGGTAGTTCCTTTATTGTACAGCAACAATCGCACGATTTTAGAGATGTTTTATTTTAGTATAATGACAAAATTCTCCCACTTAAGCCATCCCCACTTGTTTACCCATTCAATATTTGTTCGTCATTCTTTTTAGAGATATATACCTAATGTTATTGCAAAAATAGGTATGTTTCGGGTTGGGTGGGTTGGGAATTTATATATCTTCGAATGAAGCGACTCATATAATAATGATCGAACTTCACTTCAGGAAGTTCGTTTGATCATCTATTATATTTCGTCGCTTCATTCTTCAGATATGATTTATTTACTAGGTAGATGTTTAGAGATACAGAAAATATCTATTTTTGCAAGAACTGTTTCCACATTGAATATATTATAATTATTGTTATCAATAATTTTATTTATTCTTCCCAATCTCTTATTTGAGTCGTAATGTTTTAAACAGCTTTATGCTTAAGGTTGGAATCATGTGCGGATTTCTTGAGATTCTCATCTACGTATAGTTAAGATGAGTCTAAGATTTTTCTTAAGTATTCATTTTACTTTAGGAATACAATGTTGCGCTTTTTACATCAGCTGCTGAGTAACAAGCTTACAGATTTGATGCAAGCAAATGAAACCAATAATTATTAATGTTAATGCTGCAAGATTTATGATCTAATCAAAAGTATATTAGCCGGAACAGTACTTGGTTTTATTTACACACTACAGACGTCCAATGGGACGTTTGAACGTGTGGAAACCTACCCAGAAGGGTGGAGAAAATTTTTATTTATCAAAACGCGGCGGGAAAAGAACGGGTTATTCTGGTCCTGTTGTAGAGGTCTACTACAGGCACATAGTTTAATAAAATTATTAATAATGGTACCATTTTAAGATGTTTGTCAAAAGATTATGCCATAATCAATATTATGGAATACTACAAATTCCTATTTGTGTATATGTTCCCCGCAGAATATAAATGAAAAATGATGAATATACCTCGGTCGATATTGTGATAGATTACTAGGTAGTACTAATGTCGACTTGGATGTGTACGTCGGTCGGTTTGGGCTTTAAACCTCACTGACGGTAGAAGCTTTAAATTAAGTTAGATAGGGAGGCTACTATACTTTTTTAACAATGGACAACCTAGTTGTTCATGTCGCTAAAACATGTGTCATCAGTCATTATAAATTATTTAATATACATAAGTATTTTTGAATGAATGCGTTAAATCATTTCCCTCCGTCAATAAGTAAGGTAGACGCGCTGACGGCGTGGATCTATACTCTTTACTCTTTTTACAAAAAACCAAGTAGTTTAATTTTGCATTAAGCAAGTTATTATGGAGTATGTTGTTAAGGCGGAATAAATTGTATGTTTTCCACGAGTGATAACGATGTACGTATTATGATAACGACAGTTTTATGACGGGTTTTCAAAGATTGTTTCCAATATATGGACGATGCATAGATACTAAAGTTAGGATCCCGCTTCAGGCAACATGAACTATGCATTATCCCGAGTTTGCAGAAATGCTTGCCTGCTAGCCCACGAAACATCTTTTAAAAGACAATAATACGATAGAAATTTTACATTGTTACATCATACGAAATTTACTTCCGGTCGTAAAAATACTCGCCGTTTAACCGACTTCCAAAACGGAAAAGGTTCTCAATTTGGTTTTTGTTTTTCGGCCGTCTTCTAAGTATAATCAACCATTATTACACGTCACCGGATGTATGATATATGCTTCCAGGGCATGATCGAGATATGAACTTGAGATTTGAGCCCAAGAGCATGTGGGTAGGAAAAACGTAAAACTGGTGGGTAATTTTTGCAATTTTACCACACATTTTCGTTGCAAATTTTCTTTGCACACCACTATGAGGCAAGATACTAGCAGCTTTTATTTTCGTTTTCTGTATCTACAGTATTCGTAAATAAATTGAATTTATATAACGCTAAAGTACCTAGATAACTGATAAAAAAGATATAATCATTATCTCAAACCTTTTGTTACCTCTCTGACGATGTATGTACGTTTGATACTGAGAGGTTTTATATTGTGAACAGTTACATCTGGAAATTTTGAACCTGAGATCTTGACTTTTTCATACACTGAATGATTTACATTTCTTTCAGGTCTATTAATTTATTATATTTTACACCAAATTTTGGATCATTTCCTGTCACTTCTTTCTCCGAGTACCCCGAGGAGCTCTGGATCGAGCTCTGGACAAACTTAGAGCATCTATTAAACCTTCGTGTTAACTCTCGGCTAACCGCCAGGTTTTTTGGTTACAGAATATTATCATATGAAACATACAAGGCGTAACTTCTAGCATCAGCTGTTAAACCTTCGTGATAACTCTCGGTCAACCGCCAGGTTGTTCGGCAATACAACATTATCTTATGAAACGTACAAAACGAAACTTTTAGTAGGTATTTATTGAACCTTCGTGTTAACTCTCGGTTAACCACCAGGTTGTTCGCCTACACCACATTGTTGTATGGAACGTACAAGACGAAACTTTTAGCGTGTATTTAAACCCTCGTGTTAACTCTCGGTTAACCGCCAGGTTGTTCTGTTACGTAATATTACCGTCTGAAAATGTAGGCACGAGACTAAAGTTTTAGTCTCTATTAAACCTTCGGGTTAACACTCGGTGAACCGCCAGGTTGTACAGTTACACAATGATTTGTGATTTCTAGAGAAAAATGTAATCGTAGCGGTAGATATGTTTTTCTTACACAGGTATAATGAAAAGTAAGGTCACCGTTTTAACTCTTGGTCAACCCCCAGGCGTTTGTACGTTCGAATAAGCCGGTTTTCGGGAGTCTGATGAAGATTCTATAATAATCCTTCGACGATTACGTTTCTGTTGTTTGCGTTTTTGTTTCGGCATTTCACTTAAATATTCACTTTTAAAAGTTTTAACAAACAGTGCACGTGCGTTTGCTACCTGCACGACTTCCCTCTTGTTCAGAGAATGGTGAATTCGTCTTGTGCATGGGGCTCAACCTCGTTTGTATCTCTGAAGAATACAATAAGTGAGCGGACGAATATGGAGGTAGTATGTATGTACGCATTTTGCGTTAATATTGTCTCGTGGACAATAGCTTCCAGTTAATGTGTTTATCTAGTCAAGGTGACACATTCACTGCATGAGTGTCATAAGAATATGACTCATAATTAGCTCGCAGCTAATTATGATCTCGCAATTGACTCGCAGTCAATCCCGACTTAAAAACACTTTTATAGCTTCCAGTTAATGTGCATATCTAGTCAAGGTGACACATATTCACTGCATGAGTGTCATAAGAATATGACTCATAATTAGCTCGCAGCTAATTATGATCTCGCAATTGACTCGCAGTCAATCCCGAGTTAGAAACACTTTTATAGCTTCCAGTTAATGTGCATATCTAGTCAAGGTGACACATATTCACTGCATGAGTGTCATAAGAATATGACTCATAATTAGCTCGCAGCTAATTATGATCTCGCAATTGACTCGCAGTCAATCCCGAGTTAAAAACACTTTTATAGCTTCCAGTTAATGTGCATATCTAGTCAAGGTGACACATATTCACTGCATGAGTGTCATAAGAATATGACTCATAATCAGCTCACAGCTAATTATGATCTCGCAATTGACTCGCAGTCAATCCCGAGTTAAAAACACTTTTTTAGCTTGCAGTTAATGTACATAACATATTCACTGCATGAGTGTCATAAGAATACGACTCATAATTGGCTCGCAGCCAATTATGATCTCGCAATTGACTCGCAGTCAATCCCGAGTTAAAAGCACTTTTTAACACTTAGTAATAGAATTTTCGACTAACCTGCAAAGTTCTCGTCATCAGACGAGTCTAACGGGCGCCAATATTTCTCCTTATCCTGCTATCGCTAGGAGTGTCTAGCTGGAAGGTTTGATTTCCGTCGTGTTACTTCGCTAGTAACCTTCCAGTGGATTAGCGTACTTCAACACGTACTTCGTGTGAGTACTAAGTAACTATAATTACTTAGGCGAGCCATGCTGAAGGGCTTAACCTTCTTCATGGTGCCTCTTGGGCAACCCGCCGTATGGACTTTTAGAATAATTAAACGGTGCATAAAAGAATAATTTCTTAAGCGCCTTTTATGCTGAAAGGTTTACTCTCCTTCGCTGTTACCTCTCGGGTAACCCCCAGGAAAACCTTAAGTGTAATTTGACACTGCATGAAAATACAATTCTCAGGTGCGTCATGCTGAAAGGTTTATTCTCCTTTGTTGATACCTCTCGGGTAACCCGTCGGAAAACCTTTAGTGTAATTTGACACTGCATGAAAATATAATTCCTCAGGCGCGTCATGCTGAAAAGGTTTATTCTCCTTTGTTGATACCTCTCGGGTATAACCCCTCGAAAAAACTTAAGTGTAATTTAACACTGCATGAAAATATAATTCCTCAGGCGCGTCATGCTGAGCTGAAAGGTTTATTCTCCTTTGTTGATACCTCTCGGGTAGCCCCTCGGAAAACCTTTAGTGTAATTTAACACTGCATGAAAAATTAATATAAGAATAATTTCTTAAGCCTGTCATGCATGAAATAAATTGCTGAAAATGAAAGATTAAAGACTCACCGTTTTCCTGTAAACAGCAGCGGTTGTTTCTTTTTCAATATTTTTTATTTAGATAAAAAATAATATTAACTATGTTGAAAGTGGGAACGTCCGATCGTTGCTACGCACGATAAAAGAATGACGAACAAATATTGAATGGGTAAACAAGTGGGGATGGCTTAAGTGGGAGAATTTTGTCATTATACTAAAATAAAACATCTCTAAAATCGTGCGATTGTTGCTGTACAATAAAGGAACTACCTAGTAAATAAATCATATCTGAAGAATGAAGCGACGAAATATAATAAAATAATTTAGGATAACCTATTAGTGTGAGGCCAGACGAGCGTAATTTTTTGAGTTGTGAGTCACACGTAATTTCTGCTGCATTCTGTTTCATATAAATATCCAAAATGGCCACTCGACAACTCAAACTCACGTATGGCAGTATTACGTACAGAAGCTTTTTATGGGAATAACTGCCGAATACGTCTGTACTTAGTACTACACATTTTAATAAATCGTATGCTCCTAAAAAAAAATTTATTATACCTACAGTCAAAAAGTATGTAAATGATAAAAAAAGAGCAACCAAAGAGTTTCTTGGTGATTGTTGTCGGTAGGCATGGCATTCCGAACCAGTGGAAGATTCACTTGACGATTCGAAAGCACTTGTAAAGGTTTATTTGAATGAAAAACATTTGAGATTAAGTTCTCGCCAATCTACACTTGGTCAGCATGGTGGACAGTGGCCAAACCCTTCTCATTCTGAGAGGAGACTCATGCTCAGTAGTGATTACCGATTAGGGGTATGGGTTTAATATAACTGCCGTACCCCTAACTAACAGGTTAGCCCGCTACCATCTTAGACTGCATCATCACTTGCCATCAGGTGAGATCGCAGTCAAGGGCTAACTTGTAGTGGAATTTAAAAAAAAAATGTGAGCCGGCGATGGATGGACACGATGATGTGTTACCTGTTGCACAAGTAGAGGCGGCGCGGGTTGCGCAGGCGGCGGGGAGGGCGGGGGGTCCACTTCGCTGGTCGGCTCCGGGGTTTCCGACGCGGGTTCCGCACTCGTGGCGGCTGTTATATGAAACCATACTATTGTAGACTAGAGTTGTTCAAAACTGTTATAAATCAATAACACGCTACGGACTATAAACTATAAATTTTTAACATGCTTTTAAACACGCTATGTTATAACGCGCTTGTTATAAAAAAACGCGTGGGCGGCCGGCAGGCGCGATATGTCTTGCAACACGCTAAATTTCGTAACACGCAACGATGACGTTCACTCACAACAGCGCGTTACGCGAGACTAACCAATATAACCATCGGCCAGCGGCAGCGCGCTACCGACAGGCGGGCGCCGTTACAACGTTATTAGTGTTATTACGTTACGACTCATACGAGGCACCGCGCGCGATCGCGTGATATTCATAACGCTGTAACGTCATGGCGGCTCCTCACATAACTCGTTATCCCGTTATGGAACAATAACGCGTTATCATATTGCGTTACGTGTTATATTAACCACCTCTATTGTAGACTAACGAGGCATGCTAACCACTAGACCAACCTGCCTCGTTGGTCTAGTGGTTAGTATGTTCGACTACGGCCAACGAGGTCCTGTGTCGGGCCAAAATAAGAAATAAGTTTTTTTTTTTAATCCTCTACAAGTTAGCCCTTGACGGCGATCTCACCTGATGGTAAGTGATGATGCACTCTAAGATGGTAGCGGGCTAACCTGTTAGGGGCATGGTAGGTTTTTTTGACAAGAAATTCTCAGTAATAGCCCGGAGTTTGGAAGTTGGGGGTGTTTCATCCCCGTGCCTCGGAGAGCACGTAAAGCCGTCGGTAAAAAGCTGCGCCTGATCTTTCTCCGGTCGTGTCGGATTTTCAGTACCATCGGGCTATGAGGTTAAGGGAACAGAGACTTGTGTCTCACGCGCAGATGGCTTATCTCTCTGGAGATTGGCTGCCGTGGACGAAATTCGGTCGGGAGGACATTATTGTAGACTAGGACATCTAGGGCTAGGGGCATCTACGGTTATGTTTCATTTGTGCCTTTTTCAAACACAAGGCAAACCAAACGCGAGGCAAATTAGAAAAATATAGATTGCACAATAAAATTTGAAGACATTAGGACAGCAATTTGAATCCCTGCAAAGTTATTTGAAAATAACCTAATTATTTATTTGCACCTTGCCTGCCCTGGCTTCGCTCGAGTGGCATTTCTATAAGTTCTTTCTTAGCGGAAGTAAAATATTCATTAATCAATTCAAGTTGCTTAACTTTTTACATAAGTGTGGGGTAGTTTATATTTCTTCCACTCAGTATGTTTTTGGGGGTACTGAATCCGGATCTTGTCTTTCATGCCGAGCAAATAGATTTGCCATTGATCAATGATTGCCAAAATTTTCCCTAATATGTAAGTTTTAATATATTGTTTGTAGCTCCTTTTGAGCTGCTGGTTGCAGTGCCCAATTTTTTGTTTAGAATGACCCATTTAATAAATAAATAATAAATCGATTTGACACATTGCTATTATATTCTTGCTCACCATTTTTCATTCTTTTATAAACATATGTCTAAGCGTTTAAATGACTACGTATAATTGTATGCATCTAAATAAATCATTAAAGATTAATAAATTATTATTAATAAATTATAATTTACTAATACCTAGCTATATAATATACATAATGTCAAATTAGTCTCTGCGCAAAAACCCTGCGCGGTTTATGCGTAGGCTTTTACAAGTATTTAAAATTGTAACAGTTCCACTTTTATATTGAATAAAGAAGAATAAAAAAAAAAAAAAAGTAATTGATGTACATCAATCAAGCAGGTCATAGAATACCATCCATCGTCCAAGATGTATGGTGGTTAAGGATAATCAAGAGAGCTTGTGATCCAGCTTCGTGACTATTTTTGACAGGAAATTCGTACTGGTAATTACTAGATAAGTATACGAGTTACGAAATATCGGATAAAAGGGCATGTCGCTTCACTATTGCAAAAGAAAATCTGCGTCTATAAAGTATTGCATGTTTTTGTCGATGGTTGCCTGTCAATAATTATGAAAAAAAATGAAAATGAAAAAAAAATGAAAATGATTTATTTCATGTAGGACAACTTGTGCCACTTATGATAAGTCGTAAGAATCTACCACGCCTATGAAACTTCATAGGCGTGCTGTCAAAAGTTAAATAAATGGTTGGACTGATATAGATATAGATAAGCAACTCACGAGGCGGCGCGTCTTCGGCTTTGGGCATCTGGTAGTTGAGGCCTTTGGCGTATTCGGGCGGCGGCGACGCGGGCGCAGCCGGGGGCGCCTTCTTTGCTCCTTCCTCCATTTCTAAAACACCAACCATTTGCTTGATTCCGCACCAAATTTTAATACAGGAACTAACTTACCTAACCTAACCATAACACATACATACATACATATTTCAGCCCAACTTTATCAAATTGCAATATGGTCGAATGTGGTTCATGTGGATATCATAATATGAAAGGACTTCTTTGAATAGATTTTTATTTGACAATGAGAAAAACGAAAAACTAATCTATGCCCCCCACGCGAAAGAACGTGGGAACCCACCACATTATAATCTCAAGAAAACTCCTACCCTTATGTGATTAATGGAATGGGGTCACGACCCTCAGTAATGAGGAATACGACGCAGAGAGAGATGTAAACTTTACAGGTAAAATATAAAAAGTTTGTCACTTTCTTTTTCTTTCTTTCTAAGTCGGACTCCCACAATCTGTTGGTAAAAATAGCACTTACCCAGTTTCCTACGCTTCTTGATCTGCGCATGCGTGGCGGGTTGTTCAGCGATGTCCAACAGTTTGATGCCCGTGCGCGGCGGAGGACGTACTATGGGGGGCACGCGTGCTCCCGTACGCGCCGCAAACCTAGACGGGAGCCCCTTGAGGGGCGCTAGAGCACGGAAACAAAAGCTTTAAGTAATTTTGTGGAATTGTTATAATAAAATTATAAATCTAACTAGCTGATGCCCACGACTTCGTCCGCGTGGTTCAAGTTCTTTTTTATTCCCGAGGGAAGTCCTTAATTTGCCGGGATAAAATGTAGCCTATGTCACTCTCCAGGTCCTCGACTACACCCATGCCAATACCTGGAATTTGAACTACTTTTGGTACTTGTAAAAGTTTATTTGAATAAAAAACATTTGAATTTTATTAAAAACAAAGTTTATAATGCTTTTATAATCTGAACCGTCACTCTACTACTCTTTGGCTCTTGGGTTTTTTTTAGTTTTTTTGTACAATTTATTCTTTCTGCTTCCAAACCAGATTCCCTTTTCTCCCTCTCTTCTCAAACCCATACACATATCCTGTACTCACTGGTGTCAGTCATTTTTCTCGGCATGCCCCGACTTCGCACAGGCACTGTAGGAGCTTGCGCTTTCTTCTGGTTGGCCTGAACTTCAGCCGCCTTGGCTAGCAGCTCGCTCCTTAATGCAACTGACTTAGGTTTACGTTTTAGTGTAAAGTGTTTGACTGGGTTAGGTTGTTGCCCTACCTGAAACAGAAATGAGAAAATATTGTCGTATAATTCGATTACTGAGGTTTTGTCAACATGTTTCGAGTTATAGGGGTTCCACAGGCTACATACAAATATTATGCAATTGATGAATTTCTTAATGACAAAGTTGTATGGAAGCAATCGACTTTGCATCCAGTGCCCCGTAGGATCCATACTTACTAATATTATAAATGCAAAAGTGTGTCTGTCTGTCTGTCTGCTACACTTTCACGGCCCAACTACTCAACCGATTTTGATGAAATTTGGTGCACAGATAATTTACATCGCGGGGAAGGACATAGGCTACTTTTTATCCTTGAAGAGTTCCCACGGGAATTTAAAATGATCAATCCACGAAGTCGAATCTACGAAGTCACGGGCATCATCTGGTAGTATAACTTACAGTACTGTATATTATAATTATATACCTACTTATTGTGATGTCTTGCTTTTTAAAAAGAGCAAATGCTGAGTTTCTAGCTTTTCTTAGTAAAATCTCCTTTCTGAACCGGTGGTAGAGTCAAAACATGACATAAACTAAGAATCATGTGTATGTCCTCCGGTAATAAATAAATTGAGTATTTGGAAAAGTAATCAACTTACCACAGACACTAAGGCATTTTTGTTTAAATATAGGCACTCAAGTGGTAACAGTCCAAGGTCTGAATGTTTGGCTAAAGCCCTTCTGAGCTCTCCGATCATATCGCTGAAGATGGGCCTAGTCTCATCAAACTCTGCTATCTCTGTATTGAGGGTGCCAGCTGACGGGAATGTTTTAAGGACTTCTGCGAGCATGGCAACCCAGAGGTCGGAATCCACTGCAGCAACTTCAATGATTTCTTCCAATTCATTTCTCCACTGGAAAATAAATAACTTTTTAAGTTTTTTAATAGACATCTGAACACATCTTTTTTAATTGATACAGGTGACTATAAATATTAATATTGTTTTCAATTAAAATTATTTTCAAAAAGTAAAAGAATTAAGATTAATCCATACTAATATTATAAATGCGAAAGTGTGTCTGTCTGTCTATCTGTCTGTCTGTCTGCTACGCTTTCCCGGCCCATCTTTTCAACCAATTTTGCTGAAATTTGGTATAGAGGTAGGTTATATTATATTTTTGGTAAATTCTTATTTATTAAAATTAGAAACCTTAATTAATTACCCAAAACTGTTAGAGAAAGTTTTCTTTCCCAAATAGGTATTTAATTCATTTTAATATGATGCATGAAAAGGAGTTTTGTTTGTAATATGAAGTTATATTGTAAATTACTTGTTACTAATAATTTTTAAGCTTAGCTTAAAGAACACTTATTACAAATATCCCTGTGAAAACAAATATTAATTTTCAAACCCATAATATTATAATATTACAAAAATGTGGTGACTGTTATGCTTTTGCTGCATATCTGTACAACCAATTTTAGTTTCCGCGGTAATCGAAAAACCGTAACCACGCGGACAAAGTCGCAGGCATTAACTAGTAAGTAATTAATAATGTGTAACTATACTGTAACTAATTGAATTGAAAATTAAATCACAATACAATGATCACATTACTCAACAATTGATCTTAAAATGAACAAGTGCTATTTCTGTGTATAATAATTAGGATTATATATAGAAATTGATATTTTATTTAATTTTATCTGACTACACAAGCTACATACGATATCAATAATTTTGTAAATGTTTTTTGGTTAGTCCCACATTTGGTGAAGACAAGGCAATTCCTTGGCTGTAATAATATCAATCGGAGCATTCTATAGAGCTTTTACAAATATTTTGCTCGTAATCTTTAATAATACCGCAATTTTTAAGAATTCTAATCAAATATTATATGACAACAAATAGTTTAACATCAATAGCGACAGCATCTCTTTTTAACATGAATTATTTAACATAGAAATGAAAGGGACAACGCAAGCTAAACAGTTACGCAAAATCATAGAACACAAGAGAAAAGTTACCTCTTCAACATTTCTGCGCGGGATATGAAAGAAACTTAGCAATAATTTTAATTTCACTTGTGTTTGGAGATCTGGAAAGCAATCCTTGATATTTTTTAGAACTTCGGCGTTTAATTGTGTACAAATGGAGCCTGTGGTCCAAGAATCATTCGATGTTCCGAGTTTATTGTGGAGCCACAACGATGTGTCACTATCCCGAACGTTCGCCATCTTGTAACTGAGGTAGTGACGTATCTGTCAAGTGGTGAGGTGCACCGTGCATGGTTCTGAACTTCTGTGAAAATAATGTGAATACCGGAAAAACCGTACTTACCGTAGACTGAGTAAGATATATAGACACCGCCATATCTCCATTTCACTCCCATAGAAAGAGATGCAGTGTTGGGATGTTACACAAAATAGAATGAGAAAAAAATATGTGTTTTTCTCTCCCTTTCTGCGTGTCACGGATTTTGTGCCTATTGCATACAAACAAACCATATATTGTGCCGACGTTTGTATGACGTTTGGGAGGTGTTTCATAGTATTACCTATCCCTTTCGGTTACACGCTGACCCTGATTCTAGAGATTCCTTCTTCTATGGTACTTACATAAAAATAAAAACGTAATATCGATTTATATAGTAATTAGGTTACCTAGGTTTATTGTTTCTATTGTATTGTTTTTAATAAATTTTACAATGATACAATTAAATTGTACCAAATTGCCATAAAAAAAAAATGAATATCGATTATAAAATTATTATCTTTAACCAAGGACCTTTCTATAACAAAGTCTTTAACTATAACTTCTCGCAATTAGTACTCAGGTATTTTGCTATGTAAATCTGTCCTATACAGGGCAGAGTATTTTTTGGCTAAAAAACCAAAAGAAAATGTAAAATGATTTATGGAATGTGAACACGAGTGAAGTAAACGGAATAATGGTCATTGCCTTAAAAAAATGTTTTGCTAAATCAAATCTACTTTTCTCATAAATAAGACTCATACTATAATTTAAAACTAAATATAGCCCGCGACTTTGTCCGCGTAGAATAAGGTTTTTTAATTCGCACACAGATACTTTTATCTGTATCAAATTTCATCGAGATCGGTTGAACAAAAATGCCATGAAATGATGAAACCGTAGCAGACAAACAGACACTTTCGCTTTTATAAAATTAAGTATGTACCTACCTAGTAGTAAATAGTTTAAAAGATAAAACCAATCAATTTGTACACAAACATCGATCTCAGGTCATCACATCACTAGCAATATTTAGGCGTATGATTGACTATGGCTGTCTATGATTCAAGCTTACGTTTGTAAGCTTTATCTATGGGAGCTAGCAAAGAGTATAATAATAAACAGGGAGCTAGTTTGTTTGAGAATTGAGGCGCGCCGCGCCATTTTTCAAATAATTATTGCTGAATGATTTTATTTTGTTAGAGATTTTATCGATCAAATAAACATGTACCTACCTATACTTTCAAGAACAACAGTGTAAAATATAACTACTTGTCGTTAAAAATGTCTGATTTCTTACAAACTTCATTGTATGAAGAGGATCTCAATGAAGACACGACCCTTGATCTATCGTCACAAGATTTAGGTTCCGTGCCAGAAATCAATAATGAATTTTTAAGTGTAAGTAGCTGTACATTTTAAAGTGTAATCCATACTAATATTATAATTATGTGAAAGTGTGTCTGTCTGTCTGTCTGTCCGTCCTTCCGTCTGTCTGCTACGCTTTCACGGCCTTTCTGCTCAACCGATTTTGATGAAATTCACGCGGGAATCAAAAAATCTTAATCCACTCGGACGAAGTCGCGGGTCTGTTTAGAAAGCGAAAAGTGTGTTGCAGTCTGTCTGTCTGTTTGCTACGCTTTCACATCCCATCCTGTTTAACCAATTTTGACGTTTGATATAGAGATAGATGGCATCATGTGAAGCTGTGATGTGAAGGATGAAGGCTAGTTTTCACTCCATCAAAGAGTTCCCACTATACTCCCTAAATTCACGCGGACAAAGTTACGGCATCGTCTAGGTTATCATATTAATCATACTAATATTATAAATGCGAAAGTGTGTTTGTTTGTTGGTTTGTTGGTTTATTTGTTTGTTGGTTTGTTCTTCAATCACGCCGCAACGGAGTACCTAACGGAATGACGTGAATTTTGGCATGGATATATAGTTGAGGACCTAGAAAGTGACAAAGGTTACTTTTTATCCCGGAAAATTAAGGAGTTCCCGCGGAATTCAAAAAAACTTAAACCACGTGGATGAAGTCGCGGGCATCAGCTAGTTAAGTATAAAATAAATCATTCTAACGTGCATTTTCAGGTTCTCTATTTGCAGAACAATAAATTAAAAACTCTACCAGACGATTTTTTCACCTGCTTACCAAATTTAAAATGGCTCGATTTGAGAGACAACCACCTCACGGATATTCCGAAATCAGTGAAAGATCATCTTTTCCTTAATCATATTTTGCTACAAAACAATAAACTCACAGCTTTACCGAACGAATTAGGTACCGTGATGAGTTTAAAAGTGCTTCAATTGAGCGGAAATCCACTAATGTATCCTCCGAGAGACGTGATAAAGGCGGGAACGGAGAGCATTTTGAAGTTCTTGCACGAAAAATACATTGAAGAAGTATTCGAAGAATCGAGGTCGAATGTATCGGACAAGGCAAGTAATAGCGACTGTTGCGATAAATTAGGTTTGGTTGCTCGCAGTTACAACTCAGTTATCGACGGCCCGAAAATTCCACCACATAAAACATTGTCGGTACAATTTAGTGAGAGAGACTTCGCTGACGATGACGAAGAATTGTACGGTAGAACGAGAGAGAAATGCCCTAAACTAGCCAAAAGTCGAACTAAAACGTTACCACCGTATTGCCAAAGTGCTAAATATCTTCGACCACTTATAGTTGGTCCGAAGAAAGAGCAAGACGAGAAAATAATGGAAAGCTTACAAGCGGACGCGGCTTTGAAAAAGCAGAAAGATCTTATTGCGAAACGGGATAAAATTTTACAAGATAGGAGGTGAGACTATTTCATATAATTATAGGTATACTTACGTAGGTACATATTTAATTCCTCCGTGGTAAGAGGAGTGGTACTTGTGGGTAAAACCTCGTCCTGTTAGTCGAGAGTTCGGGGTTCGATCCCCGGTTCGATCACGCACCTCTACCTTTCCAGAGCGAGTGCGTTCTAAGCTATTAAATATCACGTGCTTTAACGGTAAAGGAAAACATCGTGACGAAAGTAAAGACCAGCATGCCTGAGAGTTCATAAAATGATCTTAAAGGTGTAATGTACGTCTTAGTCTGTCAAACCAAACTTGACAGCGAGGACTATGACCTAAACCCTTTAAAAATCTTGAGAGGGCCCGTATTCAGTAAGTAGACAGTAGTAGGTAGGCTTGGTATTGGTACCTAATACCTATTATGATTTTGTAAAAATACCCCCCTCATATCCTCCAATCCAATGCATCTTTGGCGACCTTGATAAGCTAAATTCACCCAATCATTTTCCTAGAAACATCGAGCTCCTGAAAAACTGGCGCAAAAACTACAAACACCGACAGCTGACTTTGTCTTTAGAAGGCAATAAATTCAAAATCACTGCAAAAAGTTACCCCTACGACACAAATCCTGAGTACATGACACTCTTATCACGAGAGGACATAGAAAAAGATCTTCCCGATAAATATAAAAAGAGGTTGCATAGAAAGCCAAAGCCGACTGTGCCGAGGAAGAGTAAAGATGATGTGCATCTTGCCATGAAAATAAAGAAGTTGTTTGAAAATCTGGAAGCTATTGATTTGAACAGGGAGACCATGTCTCCAAGGACTGAGCAGAAAGTGCTTTTAGAGGAGATACAAAAGGTAAGAGTTCTTAGGGCGCTCGTCCATAGCTGATGCAGCATGTTACGTGTACCTATACTTAACTACTTAGCAAACCGGAATTTACGTATGGTTGGAAGTTGGAACTAACTGAATCTACCTCCTACTGTGATTATCGAAAAATGCCGATTTTTGCGCCTGGATAAGTTTGCCATACTGTTTGATGTAGGTAACCTTAAGCGACATATCAGGTAGGTACCTAGTTACTAATATTATAAATGCGAAAGTGTTTGTTTGTTGGTTTATTGGTTTGTCCTTCAATCACGCCGCATTGCAGCAACGGATTGACGTGATTTTTGGCATGGATATACTCGTAGTTGAGGATCGAGAGTGACATAGGCTACTTTTTATATGGGAAAATTAAGGAGTTCCCGCGGGAATCAAAAAAACTGAAACCACGCGGACGAAGTCGCGGGCATCAGCTAGTTATAAATAATATTTATATTTTTAAATGATTGCAAAATCTGTCCAGTTGTTTACACTTTATAAACCTAATGATAGGTAGGTACATACAATAGCACATAATATATAAACGCGATTGCTAAAAAACATTTTTTTAATTTTTTCAGATATCCGAAATCAAACTAAAGCTGATGGAACTCTCGAATACGAACTCGAGATCGGTTTCAGCGGAAAGTTAAGTGAGTCACTTAGTTAAAGATATTTATTTTATTGCTATTTTAGAAACTGTACCTAATTAAATTATGATTGAAAAAATCTGGGTTAATCTTTTACTTTTCTGATCTTCGGGGCCTTTTACGTCGACCCACTGAATATCCAGCGTTGCATATAGGCACACGTAAACTCTACCTATAGCTTTTGTTGCACGTGTTACTACCAAAGGTATTTGTAGGAGTAAATGCAGTAGGTTGTTAGAAATTGTCAGTACTAGCCCGGAGTTAGGAAGTCGGCGGTGTTTCGCCCCCGTGCCTCGGAGAACACGTTAAGCATTCGGTCTTGCGCCTGATCTCTCTCCGGTCATGTCGGACTTTCCGTCCCATCGAGCTATGAGAGTAAAGGAAGGAGGATATAATATCTCCCGCGCAGATGGCTAATCTCTCTAGCGTAGAGATCTACTATATTATCTCTATGCTCTCTGGAGATTGGCCAAAATTAGATCGGGAGGACATTAGGTTGTTAGAAGGAAAATTAAAAAAATCTCGCAAAATAGAAAAAAAAGTAAAGACAGTCACGGGCAACAGATGTTTGTGTTGCACGCATCGCGACAAAGCGATCGGAGTCGGATATTTTTACATGAAGATGAGGACATTTGCCTTTTGAAATATTAAAGGTTTCTGGTTTCCTAACGGGTAACTGAATAATGTAGAACTGAAACACATGTATTTCCTTTAATAAACTTTATTTTTGATTTATCATAAGATGGCCGGCACCAAAAATTATAATAAGTATACATTTTAAATAACGTAAAGCACTTATCTTAAATAATAAAAAGCGGGCGATAAAATAACTAAACAAAAAATATTGATTGTTTAATGTCGATCGTAAAATAAGTTTGATTGTTAAAAAAGGTTTAGAAACACAACTTGTTGCGGTGTGTTGTATGTAATAGCGACAAAAGGATCGGAGCGGTCCATTTATATGAATACGTGCACATTCTATTGTGGCGCCAGAGGTCCTATGGTTTAAGTAAATCGTAATCATTTGACACCATAAAACGTATTACTCGAACTGTTTATGGAGTTCAAAGACGCTTTTCAACACGCAGGCATCTAATAATAATTAATCTATGAACTCCATAAACAGGTCGGATTATTATCGTTTGACAAACGTATAATAGATTACGATTACGATTCCCTCACACAATCGGGGGACGAGTTGAAACGAGTGAAAACGTTACAATACAATACAAGTTTATCGCTACCTAAATTACTATACAAAATCATGGCCGCGTGGTAAGGTGGCAAGAATGCTGGCTGCAGTTCCGCGCTGAACAGCCAGGTTGGCTCTTTTGCGCAAAACAGCCAGCATTTTTGTCACAAGATGAGGCAGCTAACCGCGATGAAATGTCTCGCAAGAATTTTTTTGCACTATGATTCCATGCCAAGAGTTATAATCAAATAATCAAATAAATATTATAAATGCGAAAGTTTGAATGGATGGATGTATGGATGTATGTTTGTTACTCAATCACGCTCCAACGGATGAACGGATCTGGATGAAATTTGGCACAGAGATAGATTATAGTCTGGAATAGCACATAGGCTACTTTTTATCCCGGAAAATTAAAGAGTTCCCGCGGGAACCGAAAAACCTCAATCCACGCGGACGAAGTCGCGGGCATCAGCTAGTGGCCCATAATTTAATATTATGATTTAGTATGGGGGGTGTACACGAGTCCACAGATACCACCTCCCCAGATAGTTCCTCTTGTATTAATCTGTGGTCTGTCAATTTTTTTTTTTAATCCATACTAATATTATAAACGCGAAAGTGTGTCCGTCTGTCTGTCGGCTACGCTTTCGTGTACACCTTCAATTCTAAATCATATTAAGTTATGGGCAATTACGAAGCTCTTGTCGAGTTTTGTCGCCAGCTCTTGAACTAAAATATGTTACTCTCGATGAGATCGGCATACTTCCGCCGAATGCCGGTAACCTCCATTTTCAGTGCCAGATTGTATTACAATTTACAACACACCACATCACATTAGTTTTGCTTTGTTTACAATATTATGACTATATTTTTTTTCCATACTATACCTTCGCGTAATAAACTTAATATTACTTACTTATTTTATTTTTATAAATTTCTCATTACTGGTGAACTATTTTCCTAATTAGAGAACTTAAAACTATAGCTGATTAAATGGTTTTGTGATTACTTTGATTAAAATAACAAGTAATAAAATTATAAATCATTAATTTTGCATAATTATTGTGGGTAATAAGCTGCTAAGTAATAAACAGCTGTATAAGTAGAAACTTCCCGTACACAATCTACTGTCAGAGACAGTGTGCAAAAATCATATTACATTACTAAATTTAAAATTATTTAGAATGACTTTACAATATAGTAATATAAAATTTAAATTCAAAATGTGACTGGTATGTTAAAAAATAACCATTATTATTTATGATATTTAATACTATCGTAGTCATATCGCTAAGTGCAGAAAAAAGTTTGGAATGCTAATAGCTAAAGATTTTGCTCCAACTTGCTCGCAAATTGCTTCATTATTTAAAAAAAAAATCTGGCCGCACACCAGTTATTTTCAATAATTGTCGGCAGGACGATAATAGAAATTGCTGGACAGTTTCTATTATCGTCTCTCGTTTCTATCTGAGTTATATATCAAAATATAGGTAATATTATAACAAACGCGATGGAATAACATTGCCTACAATAAACCTGTCAAAAAAAAATATTTTAATTAATTGATTTAAAAATAGCCTGGTCAGGATTTTGATAGATAAGCTATTTTAGGCGTATTTATCTATTATTAAACAATAATAAAAATATGTTTCATCTGGTTAACAGATCAGTGAAGGTCGTGGTGTATCTGGCTCTTAGACCATACGGAAACAAGCACTAAATTCTAATGCGTTACTGACATATGACCTACAATACAAATACAAATTGCTTTTGCGTACATATTTACAAGCATACGGGACCATTACACTATCAATCGAGAAGTTAAAATCTTCTTACCATACTGATAATCCGCGTCTATAACGTTTTAACGTTCACATTCTGTGTTTCACAAAAGTTACACATTCACAAAGTGTTAGCACTTTATATCATAATCTATACAAATACATTATTAATATTGCTAGAATAAACTCAAATACATAACTATAGGTAAATAGATACACAAGTGCTAATACAATTTAACTTAATTTTGCCGTCCATTTACGAGCACATTTTGAGAAAATTGACATGGATGAATTTGTTGTTTTATCTAATAGGCAAGCTGAAATTGTGGAAAATATAACTTCGTCAATTAGCGAATCCAGTCCTGCCAGTCTGGTAGAGCGTTTGCGGTTATTTCGCTACTGCGCAGTATTTGCAAACAACATTTGCAAAGAAATAATTAAAAAAATATTTTTTTGGCAACTTGTTTTTTAAACTTTTAATTTAGTACTTATGGAATTCGAAAGAAAAATCCCAGACATTTTTGTTGGTTATAAAGTATTACCAACAAAAACAACTCAAACTCAAACTCTTCAAAAATATTTTATTAAAATTTCCAAAAAATATACTTTTGGCAATCTGAAATTTTAATCACGTATTTATTGAGTAATTTCAATAATACCTGCAAATCGCCATAAAAATTTTGCGGTTTTAAACAATTCCCAGACGTGAATAAAGTTTTCAAATGAGTAAGACATACGAAATAACCGCAAACGCTCTACCAGACTGGCAGGACTGGGGGTCTACTCTCTTTCTCTAAAACGAAACTTCGCAGACAAACGAACGAAATTTCGGTAACTCCTCTCCTACATAATATTATCTCTATGCTCCTCTCTATTTCGTTTTCGTACACGCAGACAAAGTACGGATCCATAGAAAATGTTCGTGACCGATTGGATTGAACGATTTTGTGTGGGTCTATTATCCGACTAATTACGTTCGTTTGCGAAGTTTCGTTTGAGAGAAAGAGAGTAGACCCCCTGGATTCACCAATTGACGAAATTATTTCTTTTCACAATTTCAGCTTGCCAAAAGGACCTTCCCGAAATTCCTTGCCAGCTCTTGGACCATAAAAAAATAATATAAACTATAATAATACGTTTTAACGTTTAAACTATCGTGAGTGATATTCATTATAACTATACATAATATCCGGATAAACTCACGTGTTCTGTCGGAAATATGCCCGACTAGTTTCGAACCCGGTCGGGGCCCTTATTCTTGAGCCTGTTCCGTTGTCCGTGTTGTGTTTTTCCGACAGAACACGTGAGTTTATCCGGATATTATGTATAGATAAAATAATATGTGTCAACAATATTAAGTGGTGGTCAAAATCATAAATTAAATTTTTGAAGTGAAACTTCTTTAGAATCATTGTGATTTGAAAATTCGATGAAACGAAACAGTCTTAAAGAAAAGAGTTCGTTTTGTATTTAGTGTTTTTATTATTGTCTAATAATGGTTTGTCATAGTCTGTCTAATATTGAAAAATTATTTTAAATTGAATATGGTTGAAGAATAAATTAATTATTATTAAAACAATGTTTCCTGAGAAAAAATCCTAGGTCTCACTTCAACAAAAAGGGACACCAAAAAGAGACAAACAGATTTAGTCTGCGAGAGAATGAGATAGAATACAAGTTATATTTATCTCATTCTCTACTACTTTTCTGAAGTTTTACTTCTGCTGTGTGTGAATTGCACACACACTTTTTTTTATATTTCTGTGATTTCGACCCTAATATATCCACATCCAGTTCCGGATTTTGTATCCCTAATTATACATTTATAACAGGGAATTTATTACACACTGCTTCGGAATTTAACGAACTTTAAAATATTGCAGAAACATTTTAAGGACAGCACAAAAGGAAATTCCTAACAAAATATTTAATTAAAGGAAGAAAAAAAGAAACGCACTCAATACCGTCCATATATAGCTACACGCATTTCATTAATATCACACATCGATCTTCTAACCTTTACTCAGTCTTTACTAACCTTTGACTAGGCACAATTGAGTACAAAAAAATACATTTTTGGAGTTTATTGGAGTTTACCTACTCCTTAAGAATCGATTTTTATATTATTATAAGCCCGGGGTATGAAAATGTATGGGGAGTAAAATTAAACTTTCTCCGTTGCGTTACGTTACGATATGATTATGTTTCCATGGTAATTCTTTTCTTTCGTAAGGAGTAAAGTCGTGCGTCGGAGCTGACACAAATTTTTATTTTATTTTACGATACTGTCAAAGATATAACGCGCGTGGATTAAGAAATTAATTGAAAAAAAAGCAGAGTTAATCATTCGCTCTCACTTACTTACACACTAAACATGTGTATAGTGTGCGAAAGAGACGAAATGATTAGTGCCGCTTATACACTCTCCAACGATTCACTCCAATACTTACTTCTATACTATAATAATACTTATGAAATATACACATTATTTTAAGCTTATAGTGCAGTCAGGATAGAGTACTTAAAATATTTTGTATCCAAAGAAAGAAAAACAGTTTATTCACCAGTGGTGTCACGACAAAACTAGATACAAATGTAACACTTTTGTCTGTGACACCACCCAAAAAGGGTGTACAGCTCAGCGTTTTGCCTTGTGTCATATACTAAAAATGCATACAAAGCAATATATCCATCTCTAAAATAATATAAGATAGAGATAGAGAGAGAAAGAAGAGAAGATAGGGATCCTTGCAAATGGCTCATTTCCAGCGGAGTTTTATCGGGAGTCGACGTCTTCAAATCAATGTATTTTATTTATTGAAGTGCATTAAACGGTCGGCCAGTTCGACAGTCCGGAAGTATAGCTAACTTTAAAAGTTGTATAAATTGCTCGATGATAGGAAATTATATTATACCATACATCACTAGACACTTTTTCCGCAATATCGTCATAAGTTTTATATTGATGCAAGCTAGAGCTGCTAAAGCCAGGAGCCTTCACTATACACAATTATACACGAATTGGTATTTAGGTAGATTCACTCGACTATTCAAAAGCACTTGTCAAAGGCTAGTTGAATAAAAAAGTTTAGTATTTTTTTTATCGGCGTCGCCTACGCCGTTTGTCTATGGCTAGAGCTGCTAGAGCCAGGGGCCTCACAGTCGCGAGGCTGCAGCGCCGCTAGCGAGGCGCACGCACTTGTCTCTGGCGCTAGAAGACGCGCGCGATGAAAATGCGTTCGCCATTACGCGACACTTCGACGAAACCTAACTTGCTCTAGTGTAACTAACTTTAAAAGTAGTATTAAATGCTCGATGATAGGAACTTATATTATACCATATTATATCACTAGACACTTTTTGTTAAGCCCGCAATATCGTCATAAGTTTAATATTGATGCAAGCTAAGGGTTAACATGCACTTTTTTATTACATTATAGCAAGGTTGAGTTCACTATACGCACATAATAATACACGCATACTAAAGTGTATTATAGGCGTCGCCTGCGCCGTTTGTCTATGGCTAGAGTTGCTAGAGCGAGGAGCCTTCACAATACGCACATAATTATTCCGGACCAGTGGTAGATACACTCGAATATTCAAAAGCACTTGTCAAAATCCAATTGAATAAAAAAGATTTGTATTTTTTTTTAATTTATCGGCGTCGCCTGCGCCGTTTGTCTATGGCTAGAGCTGCTAGGGCCACGGGCCTCACAGTCTCAAGGCTGCAGCGCCGCTAGCGAACCGCACGGACTTGTCTCTGGCGCTAGAAAGCACGGGCGATGAATATGCGTCCGCCATTACGCGAGACTTCGACGAAACCTAACTTGCCGTAGAACTGTTGAAGGTAGTGGTCCGTTGCGTTTATGCATGCGTGCACGCCGGTTACACCTGGAAAAAAAAAAGAATAATCATAAAGATGCACAGAAAGATCTTTCTTTTGGTTTTTATAACCGTAATCAAAATGACAAAGCTATGTCACAGTAAGTAATTGTTTATAGATCTGACGGCGAAAATGGACATTCGAGTTATATTTCATCAACTTACTCATTATCATGTCTAGGATTCTGATGGGTTCTATGAATGTTAAAACTAAAGTTTCTTTTCTGAAATTTTATATTTTCGTGGCTACAAAACTTATTATTATAGCACTAGTGCGATAAAACTCTAAAAAAAAACTCTAGTAAATACCTTTATACCGGATTTAGCCCACATCACGTAGCGCACGATTGCGCACAACGCTGTACGGCTCCAGGTTGCTAGTCATTAACACACTAGTGCGGAAAAGCAATGACAATCATACCGTGAGCACGTAGCGCGGCTAGCAGGCAGGTCAGCAGTCTAGCCGGCGCCAGGGAGTCTGATCGATTCGGCAACACGCAGCACGTGAGCAGCGCCGGGTGACTGCGCACTACACTATCCGGAGCACGCTCCAGAGTACTAAACTCATGGAAATGACCCACGCATTCCTGAAAAAAAAAGTTATGAATGAATGAAATACACTTCACAAAAAATAATTTGTCAAAACTGTAAAAAAACAGATTACCGCACTACGATATGGATCCATGAATAAATTTTTTCGTTTAAATGTGGCCAACATGGCCGTCAAACAGAATAGTAAACTGTTGTTGATTCATATTTCATTTTGACGAAAATTAATTCTGTGGTAGGTTGCAAATATAGTCCCACCAACTTATCTGACTCGGTGGGCAAAATTGGAAGTAATTTTTATGCCTGTAAAGTTTTTTTTTAAATTCAGTAAATTCAGGTCAGGTAAGTTTGTGGGACTATAAATCCTGTAGAAGGACACAGACCCTTGTTTATGGACATAGATTGGCTGCAATCAGACTTTGAAATTTGATTTAAAGGTACTTACCTATATAAAAGAGGATGGGAAAACGGAAGCCGGAAGGGCATTCCATATCCTAGCGGTTCGAATTAGGAACGAGGAAGCAAATCGCTTCGTATGAGCCGGTCGGAATTTCGAGTGCGTAAAGGTGCAGATTTTGTCGATGACTTGCGGTTCGATTATAAAAAGGTGACGGATGAACCAGATAGAATTGTTCTTGAGCACACTCTCCGAATATATCCTGTAGAGTGTAGAATACCGACAGGCAGGCAACTTTGCGCCGATGTTCCAAGCTTTGCAGCTTCGAACTGACCAGCACTTTGTTACCAATAAATCTCATCGCGACGATCCACCGAATCCAAAGCATCAAGATATACAGAAGATATTCACCTTAGCAGCAGGAGATAGGTCGTTTCTCTCCATAAGCTCTTTGGGATACTTGATGCACATCTCCGGTATCCACGCGATCTCCTGTTTCTTGTAGAACTCCTTGCTATTTAGCGCGGCGCACGCGTAGCCCACGATTTCACGTTTCACGGCTGAAATAACAAAAATTATAATTTTTTAAACATAAATAACCACTTATTGTGTAATAACTAAAATTTGAAAATAATGTTGCCAAAGGTTTTTCATGTTTGCAAAATTTTGAATTAAGTATCAGGACGTTTGAAAGTATGTAAGTATTGAATTCCATTACATTTACATACACAAACATGCAGGTCAAGCTAATAATAGCAGGTAAAAAGTTATTTTTCAACACATTTGCTTGTATACAGAATCTGCTTGCTGCTGTCAAAACTGTAGGCTATTACCCCATGTGTACGATAAAATTATAACAGCACTGTCAGTCACTTACAAAGCCCGTACATTCATATTTTATTATTGCACTAGTATGGTAATGTTATATTATAGCACAAATGCGGTAAAATTTAATTATAGTACTAGTGCAGTAATATTTTGCTATGCATAGCTTATAAAAACCCTATAAGATGTACTTACCATTGAGTTTTATCGGTTTAACGTCGGTTTCCGCGTCTGGGTCGTCGCATTCTCCGTCTTCGTTATCCGCGTCGCCGAGCCCATCGTCCTCTATCACCATACACAACTCGGGCGTGAGCGTGAGGAACGGCATCACCAATCTGTGCCATACAGAATAGACTGAATGTTTTTAATGTTAAGCCGGGTATTGGGTAGAAGTAGGCGTTACTTTGCCAATGTTCATGATAATGAAATAACAAGAAGTTTAATTTGCTATAATCTGCCACAATGTAATGTAATGTAATTTACATTACAATCGTGCATTGTCGAGGCAACATATTATCTCCGATGACGGAATGAAACGTACGTTGAGAATAATTTGGAAGATTTGTGTGGTGTGGTGAATATCGCAAGCTACAAGTGCAAGATACGCACTGTACCACATAGATTTACCTGCTGTGGCGGATTATAGCGAATTAAACTTCTAGTTCTTCTGTTAAGTCGAACAACGGGTCTCCAAAAATCTAACAAAACAGACCCACAAAAAAGAATAAAAACAAAAAGTTTTAGAGAGACGTTTGGGGGTCTCCTGCAACTTGAGCTGTATTCGATCCAAAAATCCCCAAAAAGATATTTTTTTTTTGTAGCTCCCTACTTCATTTTGAGATTTCAAGCTAAAATTTATGGCCAATCAGACACTTAAAATGGGTTACAGTTTAAATATTCAGCTGTAAAATAATCTTACCTGTCGGCCGGCAGAGTTTCAGACACTTAAAATGGGTTACAGTTTAAATATCCAGTTGTAAAATAATCTTACCTATCAGCCGGTAGAGTTTGAAGATCGCTTGGGAACAGATCACTGCAATCAGAGCCGTCTCGACATGTCTTGTGGCATATTGTGCATACCTGAAACAGAAATACAGTCATAAATCATGCGTAAGGGAATAATATTAGCAGACCAGAGAAACATCATAGTCCCATATCGAGATTCGAGACTAATGATGATACCAATGAGATTTTCTCGCCATTTTTCTCTATCAAAATCATTGAAAATGTTATAATGTCGCTTTACGATCCTCGATATCTTAAACTACCTGGATTACCTGGTCCGGTGGGTATACATTGCTGTCTCTGCAGGTCGCCAATGCACTCCACGGGCAATACACGGGCGTTTTAAAAATAGTTAACATATTAATTAGTGAATTTGTTGCACAGTTTTCGATTAAATAGTGGTCAAATCACGTCATAAAGTGTTTGCAGCCGTAATTACTTGTTGGATGCGATGATTTCTTACAAAATGATCTTCGCTGTCGATTTCCAAATTCGGTTTGTAAACATGAAGATTCACCATGAAATTCAACATGAAAGACTATTCTCAGTGCAGTGTTTGTTATAATAATACGTTATTCTACGATAAAATCAATTAATTTCGCTTATATGTGAATATAGTAAAAACTTTGTGGAACAATAATATTTTTAATTTGTGGGTGGTTTAACAATAGCTTTTACTAAACATAACTGAGTTAAACCTGTTGACTATTTTCACCGATGCTTGTACATAACTTCGCAGCGCAGTGTGTAAACAGTCGACTTAATCTTAATATGGAAATTTGTCTCCCGGTTCGATCCACACCTGTTAAATAAAGTAGTTTTTTTTTTTTTTTTTTTGTGACTTTTTGTGACTTTTACAACTTTAACAATACCTATAATTATAATGGAGTGCCAAGCTTGTAGACAAAATCACTTGGGACCGGATAATTTTCTCCGCTGTCAACTCTGTAGAGGTCAATACCACTTTGAATGTGTCAGATTAAAGGAAAGTCAGTTCAAGTCTCTTAGCGTGGAATATTCGTCTACTTGGACATGCCCGTCATGCGTGAACGTAGGTAGGCGAACCAGATCCAACCAGAATGCCCCAGTTCGAAAAAGCCTAATTACCTCCGCTAACGAGTCTCTGAACATGTCATGCGAGTACTCGGATATGGACAATACATTACCTACACGATGTCAACAGCCGCAAAGTGATAAAACTGACGATAAGGACAATGGCATAACCATGAAAAAAATTAGTGACTTATTTGATATGAAACTGAACTCAGTGCTTAAAATTCACATGGATGGCTTCCGTTCAGCTTTGAGGGAAGATGTTAAAATGCTAGTAAGAAGTGAATTGGACGTAGCTATTCAAAGTTTCAAGGATGACTTTTCAGCTACAACGGACTTTATTTGTGCTGAACAAACGACTCTGAAAGATGCCCTAAATACTAAAACTAAGCTGATTTCTGACCTGGAGGCTGAAAATACTCAACTACGAAATGAAGTTCATAAAATCAACGCTCGCCTGATTTCTATGGAGAAAATATCGCGCAGTCATAACCTTGAGCTGCAGGCTGTTCCGGAAACTAAGAATGAAAACGTTGTTGCTCTGTTTAATAAACTTTGTGATATAGTAAATGTTCCGATGGATCCGTTGCACATACATGCCTGTCGCAGAATTGCAAGACATAATCCCACGTCAAACCGACCCCGAACTATCTTAGTTACGCTGTCATCTTCTTTATTGAGGGACAAGATTATTTCCGCTGTGCATAGATATAATAAAAAACACCCAAAAGAAACTGTTAGCACAAGTCTTCTCGGATTCACTGGAGAAACACGCAAAATATATGTTGCAGAACATCTATCACCTGAACAAAAAATGCTTCATGCTGCTGCGCGCAAGATCTCAAAAGAAAAAAATTATACATACGTTTGGGTGAAATTCGGTAACATCTACATGCGGAAAAACGATTCTGCTGCCGCCATCTTGATAAAAAATGAAGACACTCTTAAAAATCTCAAATAATTTGTTTCCTGTGCATATTCTGACTATCTGCTTAGCAATTTTTTATCCGATTTTAATGTTAATTTACTATCAAAATGTTAATCGTATTAGATCCAAAACGTCAGAACTTTACCTAAATATCCTGAATAGTAACTACGATGCTATATGTTTGACTGAAACCAATCTAAATCCCGGTATATTTGATCACGAAATTTTTGATACTCGTTATAATGTGTTTCGTAGAGATCGAGTTTCCTCTTGTATTAATAAGATAGATGGCGGGGGTGTTGCAGTTGCAATAAGAAAGAGTTTTAGTGTTATCCGTCAAACATCATGGGACAGCGATATTGAAGACCTTTGGCTAAGCATTATTTGTAATAGCAATGAAAATGTCAATATTATTAATCTTTGTGTGTGCTACTTACCTCCCGATCTTCCTCCTGTGGACATTGAATCCTTCTATAACTCATGTATATCTACAATTACGCGTAACGATGACTCGCAACAATTCCTGCTAGTAGGCGACTTCAACACTCCAGGTATTGCTTGGTCATTAACTACTAATACAATTGGCCTCACGCCGAGTCTTTCCCTAAATAACAAAAAATCGCAACTTTTGTTGGATATGCTTGATGTATGTGGACTCAACCAATTCAATAATGTCCATAACAGTAATAATCGTTGTTTAGACCTTGTTTTGTCTACATTTTCTTCTTTAAGCGTGTATGAATCTAATGCAATTAGTCTGGTAGATAAGCACCATCCACCATTAGTCATAGAACTAAAACATAATGTAACTTCACCGTCGGGAATTAAACGTAAAAAGCCACAAAAATATAATTTTCACAAATGCGACTATGAAAATACTAAGAAAGATTTAAAGAATATAAATTGGACAACTGTCTTATCCTCTAGTAACGTCGATGTAAATCTTCAAATTTTTTACGATATTTTAAATGAAATTATACATAAATATACTCCATTAACTAAAGACGATTCTCATCAATATCCAGTTTGGTTTGATAATGCTCTGAAACGTTGCTTAAAGGAAAAACACAAATATCATAAAAAGTATAAAAAATTCGAAAACCCGCGTGACTACGATACATTTGATCTACTTCGGCTGAGATGTAAGCGCTTGATGGATGCATGTTACACAAATTTCTTGGACTCCGTGGAATGCTCACTTTTAAATAACACCAAAGCTTTTTATGGTTTTATAAATAGCAAAAAAGACTCTCAAACAAACACGATTCCTCAAACTATCAACTATGGTAATTTGTCATCCTCGGATACTAATGAGATCTGTGAATTGTTTGCGGAATATTTCAGCTCGGTTTTTGAAAACGTTACGGACATTGATACAAGTTTGTACCCACCGATCGTCTCCAACAAAGAAACTACTCTGTCCAACATTCGTGTCACTGCCCGTGACATATGTCGCCGACTCAAAAAACTGGACTCAAATAAAGGAGCTGGGCCGGATAAAATTCCACCAATATTTATTAAAACCTGTGCCAGTGAACTATGCGTCCCACTGAGTATCATATTTAATCAGTCGCTTCAGTCAGGGGTGTTTCCTAAATTGTGGAAAACAGCTTATATTATACCCATCTTTAAATCTGGGGACCGGTCGCGCTGTGAAAACTACCGTCCTATTAGTATATTATCCTGTTTTTCAAAGATTTTGGAGTCAGTAGTATACGATAGTATTTATCATCATGTTTCTGCTATTATAACACCTAAACAACATGGCTTCGTTAGAAATCGTTCAACTACGACAAATTTATTAGAATATAAAAATTATATTTGCAGGTCATTTGCCAGACAAGGTCAAACAGACACAATTTACACCGACTTCTCCAAGGCTTTTGATAAGGTCAACCACATTATTCTATGTCATAAACTTGGCGCTTATGGTATTTGTGGCAACCTTTTACGATGGGTACAATCCTACTTACTTAAGAGATCACAACTAGTGGCCATTAAGGGGCATGTATCGTCGCCAACCATTATTACGTCAGGAGTCCCACAAGGCTCTCTCCTGGGTCCACTCTTCTTTAACGTATTCGTCAACGATCTCGTCGACAGATTGAATTGCGAGAGCCTGTTTTATGCTGATGATCTCAAGGTCTTCAAATCAATCAACAGCGTTAACGATGCCCTATGTCTCCAAACAGACTTGAATGCTGTTGCTAATTGGTGCACCGAAAATCATATGAGCCTCAATATTGATAAATGTTTTGTGGTTAGTTTTACTCAACGTAAATCTAAGAAGATTGAATTTAACTATTCTTTGAAAGGGCAAACGCTCACAAGAAAAACGTCAGCAAAAGATCTCGGTGTTGTATTCGATGATAAATTGACATTTAGGGATCATTATGAATACATAATTGCCAAATGCAACAAATTGGTAGGGTTTATCTTGAGATCTACAAGAAATTTTAAAAAACCATCTAGTTCGATAAATCTTTATCAAACCATGGTTCGGAGTATTATGGAGTATAACTCTGTAATATGGTCTCCGTACTATGCAGTACATTGTCATCGCTTAGAAAGCGTTCAAAAGAAATTTTTAAGAATTCTATCTTTTCGGTATCACTTTGGTCACAGACGCACACCCTACCAAGATAGACTTACACATTTCGCGATGCAAACTTTGGAATTCCGTCGAAAGTATTCTCATTTGATTATTTTACATAAGATTATTCATTCCAAAATAGATTCTCCCGTTTTACTCTCACTGATCAACATAAATTATAACTTCCGATTCAGAAACCCTAAACCTTTCACCCTTAGTACCCACAAAAATAATACTTCATTCTTCAATCCCATTGTTCGTATGTGCCGCCTATACAATGATCTTATCTTAATTAACCGTAATATTGACATTTTCAATAATAATCTACACCTATTTAAAAAACAAATTTATACACTTTTTCCGACTCTATAACCAAGCATGTTTTTATTATTATTATTCTTGACTACTGTAATTTTAATTTAAATTTTGACTTAAACTTTGACAATAATTGTATTTAGACCGATATATTTTAGAACTGCACTTTAATTAATTTTTCATTTTTATTTTTACGTAATATTAATGTTAACTATATGTACCTATTAATGTGATTTAAACTTATATTGATTTTTTTTATAGATAATGTTGTGTACACATAATTAGGGTTGTAACTTGGATCCTGTATTCAATTGCTTGTATTTTGTCGATGTGTTGGTGGCAACCTGTTTTGTGTACCTTTATAATAAAATAAAATAAAATAAAATAGTTTCCGATAGAGGTGGTTAATATAACACGTAGCGCAATATCATAGCGCGCTATTGATCCATAGCGCGGATAACGTGTTATGTGAGGAGCCGCCATGACGCTGCGGCGTTATGAATATCACGCGATCGCGCGCGGCGCCTTGTAGCACTCGTAGCGACGCCCGCCTGCCGGTAGCGCGCTGCCGCTGGCGCTGGCCGATGGTTAGTCTCGCGTAACGCGCTGTTGTGAGTGAACGTCATCTTTGCGTGTTACGAAATTCAGCGTGCTGCAAGACATATCGCGCCTGCCAGCCGCCCACACGCTTTCTTATAACAAGCGCGTTATAACATAGCGTATTCAAAAGCGTGTTAAAAATTTATATTTTATAGTCCGTAGCGTGCTATGGATTTATAGCAGTTTTGAACAACTCTAGTCTCCGAAGGTTGCCGTGGCATGGACAACAGTTTAGTGAACTCACCGCTTCCTCGTCGGCGGGTGTATAGGGTCGCACGTTGAGGGGCAGGCCGGTGGGCATACAGTGCGGTCTCAGCGCATCGCCGCTGCACTCCACGGGCAATAGCCTCCGAAGGTCTGCAGTCAGACCGCCTCGGAAGACCCAGGGCTCCTGGGCCCCGCTTTCGAAGGCTTCGCGCCAGCCTTTCGAGAACCCTGTACGTGAAATACGATTAAAAACCTCGAAACTTAGTTTTCATTTAGGGTCAAATCTACTCAAAACCAAAAACAAATCAACGCCAACGTCAATCAGACCCATCGATAAAGATATAGTCCCACAAGCTTATCTGACCAGCGAAATTAGTAGTTATATAGTAGATATGAAAAAAGAAATTAAAAAAAATTAACTGGCATAAAAATTTGTTCCAGTTTTGGCCAACGGGTTTGACGGACTATAAATAGGTATGATTACGTATGATATGAACATGAACAAATTGGGTATTTGACAACTATTCAAATAAATTCTTTTCTAGTGATTATTAAATAGGATCTCCCAAAAGTCGTATTATCCACGTCCCCTGTTAGTTTTATGTTGAATAACTATTTTAAACTATCGATTAAAGTAAAAAAGTGCATCGATCTTTGATGACGTCACTATGCAATGTTTCATGCAAAATCCCATACTAAGCACGCGTTTTGACGTTTGAAAAAAAGTTGCTGATTTGACTAATTGTCAAATACCCAATTGACTATTAGAAAAGCCTCTAGAACTATATCAATAGTCTGATATGTGTGTGCAACTAATATAATGTAATGGCACTGTTGAACAAGGTTTAATGTGGTTTTGGAAAATGTTACTTACATGTGTAAGTCCCCTGATTGTAGGTTGCTATGCTGGGTGGGAATTTTCCAAGTTCTGTAACAAAATTGTATTTATTGAACAAACCATTGTCGTCAAGCGCAAAATAAAAATAAAAACATATATTTAAATAAAAATTAAAAAAATCAAATATAAACCTTAAAATGAAGACATTAAGGGACCGGCGACCGCCGCTCGCAACTTCTACTCGAACCGCAAATATAAATTTGCCGGTATATTGCTATCCCTATTTGGCTGAAGATTCATGATCGCGTGCAAGCGCGATAGCAATATGAGCGTACAGAATTTGTTATACATTTAGTCTTGTTCCGTGAATACCAAAAATGATGAATGAAAAATTGTTGTGTTTTTAACTTCGTGTTGTTATTCTGTAACTTGACAATATAGGCTATGTTCCTGATCAATTAATACGTGAGATATCGTTGGTTTTAATATAAAACAAATAAGGAGAAAACATGTCCTTTATGTCGCAAAAACATGCAAAACGCAATGTGCTTACATTGAATTTTGGGAAAGTATTTTGGAAAAATAATTATCCAGGGGCCTAGATAAATACAAGTTCAATCTTAATAATCGCATAATATGGAGGAAATATGCTCGAATTACTAATTATTTTGGTATTACGTTTGTATGAGCAATTAGCCTTTCGCTGGCGCCTTAAAGTTTAATTACGAAAAAATACTTGCTATTTTTATTGTTATTTTTTAGTTGCTTTCTTTTAAAAGTTTCCTCTGCCCTAAGGTTGCCTGGAAGAGATCGCCATTTAAGCGATAAAGCCGCCTGTTGTGCCATATCCATTATGATTGTTTTTGTGTTTGTATTTCTTTGAATGGTGTACAATAAAGTATATTTTACTTTACTTTTACTTTACGAATATAGTATATTTATATTTAAGACCTTTTGTCTTCGTAACAACGCGAGCATGTCGGTGTTCGCGAGCATGTCGGAGCGAGCATGTCGGTGACGGTGACAACGCGGCTAAAGAAGTTTTCACTTCAAAATTAAAAAAAAATATGACCGAGTCCAAAACTTTCACCAGTCTTCAGAACGGAGTAAAATAAAGAAAGAAAAAGAGAGAAAAAGATACAAAGTGAGGAACTCTAGGAACACTCACCAAGCCAACGTAAGAACGCTTGGAGCAACGCCAGTACGGCGCATAGGTCCCACAGATACGGTCGCAGTTCCGTGTGCAATTCCCTATTGGGCGCGCAAGCGACTCTTCGCGCGAGGCGTCGCGTGCGGCCCGCCCACCAGGAGAAACGGCGTAAACGACGACGCCATTCGCTCGTCTGTGAAAGGTTTGCCATTGGTAAACTTTGGGTGTAAAGGACAACTAGCAAAGTGCCTTGGTCTCATAGCAGTGATGTGATTTTTTTAATTATATATCCGAGACCCCTGGAGCCGTGCTCGAACGGCAGATAGAACAGATCGCGTACAAGTTCATAGCTATACTTACTTCAGGTTTGTTCCCTCTAGGCAGTATGCTAGCGGCGTGTGTAGTGAGCCAGTGGAAGTCGTGCATCATCCGCAGACCCCTGGAGCCGTGCTCGAACGGCAGATAGAACAGATCGCGTACAAGTTCATAGCTATACTTACTTCAGGTTTGTTCCCTCTAGGCAGTATGCTAGCGGCGTGTGTAGTGAGCCAGTGGAAGTCGTGCATCATCCGCAGACCTCTGGAGCCGTGCTCGAACGGCAGATAGAACAGATCGCATAGCAGCAACAGATCGTCTGCTGTAAGCGCATCCGGTTCTAACGAAGACTCTTCCACGGGCCTGAAGGTAAAACTCATTTTATTATTCCACTAAACGAAAAGAGGTGTGTTATAGAGTTTGACCGCTCAGTGACAGTGTATGTGCCTATATGTGAGTGCGCGCGCGCATGCTTTCCATCGTAAAGCTCTAACGAATAAACCGATTTAGATATGGTTTTTTTTAAATTAGGCAAGTTTATCTGGGTTGGTTCTTACATGGAAATCTGCTCAGCGGTTTAGGAAAAGTCATAGATCTTTTGGCCAGGAAGAAATGAGTGACATAGTGTTAAACTCTGTCTCTCTCTCTCTACTATAGACAGAGTTTTTTTTAAATAGAATGGTGAAAGTTACTGTTCTTACGGGGTGTCCAATGACATCATATGGCTTGTTTATCGGTCCTTTTCCCAGCCAGGTATCGAACCCTAGACTAAATACTAATAATCATGCTTCACTTACTCGTCAGTGACCTCAGCCGGTTCAGTGGATTCCACCATCATGTCAGCGCTCAACGGGCTGTTGCTAGGCTCCACTTGCATTGAACCATTCTGAAATATGGTAAAATTCTTTTGCATAACCTGCATTGAAAATGCGAGTTTCAATGCCTGCTGAGCCACCCGAAACTAGTCAATTTCAGACGAATACGTCATTCATTCATTCATTCTACCCGCCGAATGACATAGCAGCCCTTCTTTCAATCCTGTCAGAGTATCTTTTGTTTATTTCAAACCTTTTTATTTGTCATTTCAACCATCAACTAAACTGACAGATATCATATTTTGCAAACAACAACAACTCAAATAAATAAGAAATACAATTTTAATAAAACTCGCACTTTCAATGCAGGTTATATGAAAAATATAGTGTGTGCCGCGGGATGAAACATTATTTCAGACTTCGGGTGATGCCAGCCCTCGCTTCGCTCATCTTGTTTCACCCCTAGGCTCACAATATACTATTGTTATTCGAGCGGGAACTGCCTAATTTTCCAGGAGAAAAACAAACAAACAAACTCACTCCTCAATAATTAAGTCTATGTACGGATGCTTTGTAGTACGATATTACAAATCCAAAAATCAGACTCTCAGCTTTCACAAGGTAGACTTTACCAGAGTAAAGATAACGCAGTACATACCTCACTCAATTGATCATGCATGATGACGTCGGAGTCTGTGGCGGCGTTGGAAGGAGGATCCACATCCAATGGCTCTAAGACTGGCCTGGTCGGGCTAAGCGTTTGCGGAGTATCTGAAATTCATTTGTATTGTTAAGGGATACAATAAACATTCCCAAGCCATAGCTGCCTAAATTTTGGTACAGGGGTACCAAATTTTATCAAATTCTTTAAACTGGGACATCCCAGGGACAGACATAAGCTAGGATTTTCGGTAAAAAAAAACTTAATCCGATCCGATGATGCCCGCGACGTTGATTCAAGTTTTTGGAAAATCCCATAATGACTCTTTGATTTTCCGGGATAAAAAGTAGCTGCATATCCTTCTCCGGGATTAAACTTTCCTGCACTAGTTTTCGACAAAATCATTTCAACAGATAGGCCGTCAAAGCATAGCAGGCAGGCAGACAGACAGATACATTTTTACATTAATAAATATTAATATTGCATTATTAAATACATTAGTATGGATTAGTTTAAAAAAGTTAGTATGTAACATATTATGATTTCCAGTACACAAAAATTTAACCCAATTAAAACCACACAGATTACCCATTGGAAGTGGTCCAAACTGTCTCCCTGTATACAATATTAATATACAAATACATATCAGTAAATAAAATACATATAATACATATATAAATACCTCCAACACTCATATCCCCATTCTGCTGCGTTTCGCCCAGCGGTTCAACGTCATCAACAACAATCTGATCATCCTCATCCTTACCCTTTTTCATGTGCTCTATAAAACTGGGCGATTCCAAAACACTATCATTCGATGCGGACTCATTTATATCGATTTTATCCACCATAGTTTGATCCGTCTCGATTTTATCCCCGTTCTCGATATCGATAGCTTTTAATCCCATGAGTGGTACGGGCAGGGTTGAAACGGGTATTTCTGATGGTAGGGACATGTTGGAATTGGCTATTGGTATTATGGGGTTAGGTATGGACTCGTTTAGGATCACTTTCGTGGGTGAAACAAGGGAGTTCATCACGGGGGTGGGCACTGGGTTGAAAGTTTCTATTGGTGATATCTGAAACAAAACACAATTGATCAGAACTAATGCCTTATTCTGGGAATAAAGTGTATAACTTGTGTATTATACTGTAAAGTCCCACAAACGTATCTGGCCCAGTGACAGCGTCGCTAGTAAATATTAAATATAAAATAAAAACAAAAACTAAACAGATTCCAATTTTCAAATAAGTTGGTGGGACTGTAATGTACTGTAATGTATTGTTCTGTAATGTATTACACTTACCCCAGTAGACATCATAGGGCGATCTGGCGTAGCAGAGCACACATCTGTTAGTGTACGCGCACGAAACTAGCGGTAGCGGGGCGACGGCGGTAGCGGGGCGATGCGATTAGTCGGAGCTGGCGACGAATTTCGAGAGCAAATTGTAAGAGGTCTGGTAATACTTTATAACGACAAAAATGACTGGGATTTATTTTTTCGATTTCTTTAAGTATATAATTTAAATATAAAAAAATCAAGTTGCGCAAAAAAATGTTTTTTCCGATTTTTTTTGCAAATGATATGCTGCGCAGTAGCGAAATAATCGCAAACGCTCTACCAGACTGGCAGAACTGGATTCGCCAATGAACGAAATTATATTTTTCCACAATTTCAGCTCGCCTAAAGGACCTTCCCGAAATTTGTCACCAGCTTTCGGTTTCCATCGCCCCGCTGTCGCCGTCGCTCGTGTCGTGCGCGCCCCCTTAGAGCCATCATCAGTGACATGCAAGTTAACGGACGGCAGGATCGGTATGATGGGTACTGTATGGTTCTGTTATGTACTGTACTGTTCTATAATGTACTGTAGAGTATAGTTCTGTAATGTACTGTAGTGTATTATTATGTAATTTATTACACTTACCCCGGTCGACATCATAGGGCGGTCTGGCGTAGCAGAGCACACATCGGCTAGAGCCTGCAACTGGCTAGTGTGCACAGTAGGGATGGCAGATGACAACTCTGCCGTACAGGTCGTGGTCATGCTACTGGTGGCCGTCATCAGTGACATGCAAGTGTTGATGGATGGCAGGATCGGTATGATTGGTACTGTATTGTTCTGTTATGTACTGTAATCTACTGTACTGTGCTGTAATGTACTGTATTGTTCTGTAATGTACTGTAGTGTATTGTTTTGTAATGTATATCACTTACCCCGGTCGACATCATAGGGCGATCTTGCGTAGCAGAGCACCCATCGGCTAGAGCCTGTAACTGGCTAGTGTTCACAGTAGGAATGACAGATGACAACTCCGCGGTACTGGTGGTGGTCGTGCTACTGGTGGCCGTCATCAGTGACATGCAAGTGTTGATGGAAGGCAGGATCGGTATGATGGGCACTGGAGCCACTGGAACAAATGGCAGCTTCATACTAGACAAGGATAGTGCGCTTTCGCGCGTAACTGAAAACTTAGATGATATTATATTATTATAGAAAACTAGCTGACTAGACTTCGTCCACGTGGTTTAAATTTTCTTCATTTCCGCGGGAACTCCTTAATTTTCCGGGATAAAAAGTAGCCTATGTCACTCTCCAGGTCCTCTACTATACCCATGCCAAAAACCACGTCGATCCGTTGCTCAAACAACAAACAAACACACTTTCACATTTATAATAATTCGTCGGTCGGAAACAGTAGTGGAACATTTCAAAATGATTCTTTCTGAGTAATTGAGGTTTTAAGTTTTTGAAAATATTTAAATGTTATTTTACTTTATGTAGAGATAGTTATGTATTTTTTTTAAATTGAAAAATATGCAGATTATAGCCCAGTATATTGTGTGTAAATAAGATTTAGGTTCCATTTGTAGTTTTTGAGTTATCAGTATTTTTGTGAAATGTTCCAATAATGAATTGAAAATTTCCTGAAAATCTAAAGACTGATCGGAATATTTCTAAATAAGCCAGTAATGAAATTAAAAAAACTATCAATTTAGATATTCTAATGGTTTATTTAAAATCAAAAAAATAAAATGAGATCAAAATAATAATAAGGTGCATCAAGTTAATTGTTTTCGTTGTGCTCATCAGGATCAATATGATTGTCTGTAGCCTCCAAACTTGAGTAATACTCTCGGTATACTCTTGGAATGACATTTGAGTCGCATAAAGAAAGTAAGTCTTTTTTCTTTAGGCTTGATATCTTTGGTCGCTGGTGGTACTTATTTCGTAGATGTAATTCAACATTTGCAGCACCTCTGCCTCTAGTTTTGTTGCGCACATTTAAGCACTTCATTGTTGCACTCGGATCATAGGTATCGTTATAAAAAATCAAGTATGGAGAAGATGCCTGCATGAAGATTTTCTTAATGTCGTTCCATACAACACGATCACCATCATTATTAACTGTGAAGTTTTTACCAAACTGCGTTACTAGGTCCTTTAAATCGAGAATATCACTGAAGTCTAATTCATATACTTCGTATGGAGTTCCAGTCTTCTTGGCGCACTGTATTACTGATTTCCATTGTGTTGGGACAAAAATTGATCCGTTTTTAAGTATTCTTGTCTTCTCCCGTTCAATTGTGCTATGCACGCTGTCTCCTTCGTTCTGGGTGTGCCCAATAATTAAGTATTTATGTGTTATTGATACAACACCCAAAACTTTGATAGCATAGTGGTAGAGGCTTAGTAAATATTTATTTTTGTTTTGTGCCGAACAATTATCAGTGTAGAAAATAACATTTTTTCCAACACAGTGGTCTTTCAGAAATTTATAAATGCACGTCCCAACTTCATCGCAACCTTTCCCCCCTAGTGATTCATTCCAAAGGTAGCAATGGCCAGCTTTTGATATAATGTCAAATACAGTGCAATTATATACATTTAGTCGTCTTTTATAAAAAAAGAGGGAATCGTTCCCGCACGGTGTCTGTAGAACTGCCTGCATGTCATAACAACAAATTATCTTGCTAGCATCATTTCTGCATATTTCTATGTCTGTTTTTTTTTCCAATCTGCACAAATCCCTTTCTATTAAATGTTTCTGATAAGTAGACATCAGTTGTAACTTATCATCGCCAACAGCATTTTGATACGACAAACAAATTGAACACTGATCCTTCTTAGGCTTGTGAAATGCTATATTAAACTCATTTCGAAAAATGTGTTCATAGGTTCCTTGCTTGATAACAGGCTTACTATTCTGATGACACCATTCCTTGTACTGCCGATACATCAGAGTCAAGTTTAAGTCACCATCAAGGTATTCTTTTGTAGAACTTGCCCGACAGTAATGGGACTCTTTTCTCGGATAAGAATTTATATGTTCCCGGGCACCATCTTTGTCAGCCTGTGCTAAACACCTACCAGTATTACCGTGACGTCCTCTACGATCTTCAATAATAACTCCCGATGCGTCTGCTTTCTTTTTGTTTACAGTGGATAAAAAGGAATGGCCAATGTCCAATGTTGCTGTAAAAAATTTTTTACATACCCGAATTGACTCTGTATTTATCGTAAAATTGTATGACACATTAAAGGATCTCTTGCTATTTTCATTGTGTAGTGAATACTTTGGCTTAACAACTCCCATACAACTAGCAACAAAGTAACGCTGTCTTTCGAGATCACCAATGCCCCAGAAATCGTTGAAAATATTTAACCTTTTTTCTTCACTGATTTTTTCCGTACATTTCAATCGACAAACAGCAGTACATGGAGGTTTTAGTTTTTTAGCGGGTATTGTGCGTCCTTTAAGTGTTTGGTAAGACTTTCCTGCATTCTTCAAAGATTTTTTCACATTTTTTTGCCAGTTTTCTGGCTGTCTCTTCCTCTTTCTTGATCTTTTATTATTGGTGGAAAAAACTTCGCAATCCGTTAAATCAGAGTCATGTGGGTCTACGTTATCCAAGTTATTGTTTCTTTCGGCTTCCACCACAGGTTGGTCTGGTTGTTGATTCAATTCACTACCTATAAAATATAAAGAAATAATTTAAAAAACGTACATCTCATACTAACCTTCTAAAAAATGTAAAGAAGTAATTCTCAAATAGTGAATGTCCTATTAAATACCTAGCATAGGATCAGCAAGTTCCTGAAGTACAACAGCCGTAGATGACGTTTTTAAATGTTTATTTTCATTTGCAATCTCCTCCTGCTCTATTGCCATTGAAATAGAATGAGTAATAGAATCAGGGTCACGAACAAAAATTATCGCAAAAATGTCCCAATTTGACAACACATAAACATTTGAATAACTGACTGTTAAATGTAGAAAAAGGTATTATATTAGCAACAACTTCAGTTAAATAAGCACCTTAAGATTAACACATAAAGCTAGATTACGATTAGAAAATATTAATTCTTAAGACGTTCTGTCATCAGAGAAAAGGTAGGAATAACCTTTCAATCCAAAATAAAAAGTAATTTTTAAAATATGTATAAAAATATTTATTATTAAAATAAAACTTAATGTGTAAGCAATAAGGTACGTCATACGTTGCCAAATTGGTACCTTTGCACTATTTTGGAACTAGACGCATCACATTGTCAATATCAACAACGTCAATTTATTATAAACCTTAATACTTAGTATTTAGGATAGTTACGAATTTAGTATATTTATATTTAAGACCTTTTGTCTCTGTAGTAAGGCAAAAACAAAAAAATTCAATATAACGAAATTCAAATAGAACAATGGAGACATGGAGTTGCAGAATATTTTTTGCTGTGTATGTTCGTGTATATTTATTATTACTAGCTTACGCGCCCCAGCAACTCACTTATTTGTGTTATACCTGTACCGTATAATTTATTTATCAAAATAAAAATTGATACAGCTTTGGTGTGTAGTACTGCGAAAAACCACGTAGGTTTAAATTGCGTACCTACTCTTTCCTCTTCTATCAATATTTATAACTATACAATGCTATGATCTGCATTAGTATCTGTGTAAAAACACGAGGAAACTAAAACTAAACTACCTAACATTTGTTTAAGAAGTAAGAGTAACTTATATTTTAAATTATCCTTAGTTAGTTTCATTTTAAAAATCCACTAAACATTTCATCCGACATTCCAAATGAATCCTATCGTTAAACAATAAGAATAACTTGTATTATAATATGTATGTATATTACATGATGATAATTCTATTTTTATGGATTGTTTGAACTTATTAAATAATTTATCAAAAAATTGGTAAATAGATCCCAAAAGTAATTTATTGACAGACAACGCTCAGCTTAAGCCTCTAGGTAGTGGTACAATTTTATTTCGATGTCTTGAACTTGTTTTGAACAGGATTTCTTTATTCAACGCATCTTGTTGTACGAAGAGATTTATATTAATAAATAAATAATAAAATTTTGAAAATTCACCCACTAAGAGGGTTAAATACGGGATTAAAACTTGTAAATATCAAAATTTACGTAAACACCGACTTCTCTCCACAACTATCTACTTTCTCTACTCAACTGGCTTTGATGCCGATTCAGATTTAGGCTTTGCGGCTTTTATTCTATTTTACTATTTTTTTATATAATATTTATTTAAAGTATATATACTATATTTATGTACCCAATGTATTTTATGTGTACTTATGTAACTATGTAGGTAAGTATGTGTGTTTCCAGTAATATCAATTTTATCAAAATGAATTTGAACATAATATAATATGTTTTTTAGATGGCTTGAACAACTCTACTGCACAACGAAATGGATTGCCAAGGAAACTACAAACAACAATACTTTTAAAACACCAATACTACTCCATGCATCCCCTGTATCCAGAACAGTCAATGTTTGTTACAATATTTGACGCATTGTCACAAACATTGGCCAAACAATAACAATAATATTAGCACAATTTTTATATGAGCACTACGGCATTTTGACGCGTCGTTATGTTGGCTATGGTTGGCTTAAACTAATGGCAAATAAGAGCACCTTCGTATTTTGTGCTGTAACTTTTCGGGGACAATTTAGAAGCGCTAATCGGACATCTAGTATAGGTACTAAAATTCTACATCAATGTCTATTGCCCTCTTTTCTAATAATTTATTAATAGTAGTATCACTATTTTGTGGACCTATATTAGGTAAGTTTAAGTCATTTTCTTCATCCATTATAATTGACTGCAGCAGCTGACCCGATTCGATACCTATAAAGAAACAAGTTTTTAATACCTATTTTTTGAAATCAAGCCTTAGTTACATAGTAAAGAGATTAATAAACTAAGTAATAACGATTGTAAGTTACACCACTTTATGAAAGCAAGCAAGCAGCAAAATGTATACCTACGTAGTACGTACCTACTGACTAACTAATAAGATGTTTAGTTATTGTATGCTAATGAAGTATTTACCTAGCTAACTAGGTACATACGTACCTATAGTTACCAGTAGGTACCTAGGTACTTACAAAAAAGGATAATCATTTTCTTACCTGGTTCGATCTGATGGTTTTTTTCCTCGGCCACATTAAGAGCAGGGCTCTCTTTACGAACAGTGTTTAGTTTTGTCTCTGTAACAAATTTCTCGACACAAACACCACCTAGTAAGGGAAAAAAGAGCATTATACCTTTAAGCTATTATGAGCATTATAGTTTTTAACTAGAAAAACCATTTTAAATACACAAAAGTAGTTAGCTTAGAATTCGCTAAATTTAGGTACCTAATGTAGGTAAGAAATAACCTGTTGATTTGTATAGTTTAAGCAAAAATAGACCTATTACAGTATTATAAGCTATCAGAAAATCCTTTCGTATAAATTGTCCTTTTTGTTAAATTACTTTTAAAACTTTCACACAAACATAATATTTTGGAGTTAGGTTATATTTTAAGGTATAAGTTGAATAGATATTTGTATTAACTTACCGCTTAACTGATCATGATCACTCTCTGAACTCCTGGCTTGTGCTAATTGAAGCAATTTTTTAGCTCTTGAGCACATTCTTAAAAATTTTATTTAGTAAAACTAAAGCAGCGTCTGACCACTGCATTGAGCGCTCAAACTTTCAAAGCACGACTGGCACAAAACACGAATAAAAAATAATCAAGTAAATAATTCGGAGTCTTAGTGGAACATTTCGAAATATTCAATTAATGAACCACAGATACATCAACAATTTAGATTGGTAGTGGATCACTTCGAAATAAACTGGCACTGAATTCGAAGGTATTACTAAATTATATTTTTCTTTATCGGAATAAATTGTTTTCTGTCAATAAGAACTTTAATTTGAGTTGTACCGTTAGTGATTTGGAAAAAATATTCAATTCCCTACCATTATGCAAACTTATCTCAAAACACGTGATTTCGGAAATGTTCCGGTAATGAATCCGACCGACGATATTAGTATGATTTGGTCTGCCATATTTAATTTTATTTGGACGTCCATTTTGTAACCAGCACCCCCAAGAAACCTCGGATACGTTACTGGACACACATTATATTTTTATGTCAAAAAAATCCTCAGATATCTTTCATTTGGATGTGTAAGTGGTTAGTAGACGGAATTTTCGTAAGCAGCATGTCAAGAAACTTCGAAAGCAATACAATTACCTTATTCAAATAATTAGAATACGTCAGCCCTGATTGTACGTCTCCAAAGGGCGTCTTATCTAATTTAAATTAACCTATATTCTGTAGTGCCCAATCTCCAAACTAAACTAAAATTAGAGCATTACAAATATTGCTTAGCCTTTCATAATACTCCCTACGGAAAGGGACAGAACTAGATTTAAAGCTGCCATTTTAGTTTAGTTTAGAGATTGTGTTTTATAGAATCGGCCCCATTGTCTGTCAGACTAATTGTCGAATACCCTATTATCGGAGTTCAGAAAGAAAAAGATAAGCATTTAAGTTATTAACACTATTTTCGGCGGTCCATCTTGTTCCTCATAACCCGGATGTCTGCGTTGGTTTGACTGTATTTGTCATGCATAGACTGCGAGTTGCGACTTAAAATACCACTACAGATGGATATTTATTTAGTGACAAATTCCTTACCACTGATTGGTGTTTCAGGTTTTATAACTGGCCCCTGCGCTGCCTTCGGTATAGAGAATTCTGGCAGCCAATCATTGATTGCTTGTCTAGGACAAATAAAATTGATACATAAGCAACAATAAAACTAATGTAACCATAATGGTATACAAAAATATCCTGATAGAATTCTTCAGTTTTATGGGATAAAAAGTAGCCTATGTGTTATTCCAGACTATAATCTATCTCTGTGCCAAATTTCATCAAAATCGGCTGAATAGGTGGGCCGTGACAGCGTAGCAGACAGACAGACACACTTTTGCATTTATAATATTAGTATGGCTTTCATTTAATTCGACAGCCTAGCAATTTACCTGAGCGCTTGTCTGTGGTGGTAGACATGTTTGCCCAACGACATTTGCATATCGTCTTCGCACACGCCCTGTTCGCTCTCTCGCTCCAACTTTATGTCCCAAGATACTGCTTCCACTGCGAAAACATAAGAATCACTTATGCTAAATTATGCCTGCGAATTGATTATGGCTCAGTAGTGAATTTTTTTTTTTTTTAAAATAAGTAAATAAAATGTTTATTGATCAAAAGAAATATCACTACGGTAATAAGGTTATTAATTACTAGCTGGTAGCCCGCAACTTCGTCCGCGTGGTTTAAGTTTTTTTGATTCCCGCGGGAACTCCTTAATTTTCCGGTATAAAAAGTCTATGCCACTCTCCAGACCCTCAACTATATCCATGCCAAAAATCACGTCAATCCGTTGCTCTGTTGTGGCGTGATGGAAGGACAAACCAACAAATAAACACACTTTCGCATTTATAATATTAGTATGATTATGCCTGCGAATTGATTAGGGCACAGTAGTGAAACTTTAAAGGTTATTAATTACTAGCTGGTGCCCGCAACTTCATCTGCGTGGTTTAAGTTTTTTTTATACCGGAAAATTAAGGGAACTCCTTAATTTTGCGGGATAAAAGGCCTATGTCCCTCTACAGGTCCTTATATTATATGGATACTTACTATGTGTGGGTGCATCCAGACTACACCGCGCCCAATGTGCTAGCGTCCATATAGGTATCATGTTGGCGTTGTATTCACAGTTTGGGTTTGAAAGTACACCACGCAACAACGGTATCAGTTCTGGTGATCTTCCACAGTATGGACCTGGAAGAAAAACAGTTATTTAAACTTTGATTGAAAAATAACTTCTATAATACTCTATTGGTTTTGGCTATAATTTACTTTGAAAATTATTATAATTTTCTGAGAAAATGCTGGAAGGCTAAGTCCTATGTTTAAAACCTTTGACTGCATTTTTTTTTTAATTATTAAAAAATAATGCTGAGCTGTACACCCTTTCTGGGTGGTGTCACAGAGGAAAGTGATTTTGTAGAGGAGATTTTAGATTTTGTCTGTGGCACTATTGGCAAATATAGTCTGTCAAAGTTATTTGACCCGAAATTGGAACTAATTTTTATGCCTCTTTAGTTTTTGTTTTTATATTATTTTTTAAATCTACTAGCGACGCTTTCACACGGTCGGTTATGTTTGTGAGACTATAAACTGCTTTTCTTTTAAAGACCTGCCTACGACATTTGGATACCGATTCTCCTGCATATTGAAGAACAAGGAAGTTTAAAATATAAAGCTAAACTTACAATGAAACCTGGTGAGTTTTTTTAATTATCTTTACAAATGACAAAGTTATGAATCATAACTTTGTCTATGTCATAAACTCACCTGTAACTTCCTTATTCTTCAATATGCAGGAGAATCGGTATCCAAATGTCGTAGGCAGGTCTTCATATACAGTGGTAATCGGAGTCCAAGCTCGATGCAAAAACGAACAAATGAATTCAACCAAATCACGCAACCGTATCGCAAAACGAAATAGTGAGTGACTGGCCTTAGTTTTCTTCATAAAAACTTTTTCAGGCATCAGGCCATAGAGCATTAGACTATGGTACTTATCACCTCATCGCACTCTTATATCCTAAGGGGGGAAGACAGCGCCGCCTATGATGTTTCTAAGAAACGTAGGTTGGAAAGTTCCTCATTGTCCAAGCAAATCGTAATCATTTGACAGCTTAAAACATATCACTCGAACTGTTTCAGGAGTTCATACATGCTTTTTCACGTGCAGGCATCTATGAACTCCATAAACAGGTCGAATTCTACGTTTGACAAACAATTACGATTACGATTCTCTTACATAATCGGGGGGCGTGTTATTATTCTTACCCAAGAAAATTCTCTTCTGGTCATAATCGTTTGCATGCAAGTTGTCCCATATGACCGGCGGTCGGCGCAACACTTGAGTTATTTCTTCTATGCATTCCGTTGTTAGGGTTTTTGATATTACTTTGGGGCCTGAAATAAAAATAAATCTGTTTTAGACGCTTAGTTAACTTAAAAGTTTAGAATCAGGGCCAATGCATATCAGAACAGAGTGGAATGATTTTGATAATTTTTTTAACTTAAATTAAACTACTATATAATTACTACTGTTATAATTATAATAGTAGCTCTATTAAATATTAAACTACTTTAGCTGTGTTAACTCTGACAGTTAAAATTGGTATGGATTAATAATGGCATAAATGTTTATGCCATTCAGCTTAATACAGAAAAGCCATCATTTTGGCTGGCTCTATTATTTAAAATTATCCTTTGGTGTTCCATCAATTATATCTCTTCCATTGGGGCCAATTCTGTTTAGCACAATCTCTAAACTAAACTAAAATGACAGCTTTAAATCTAGTTCTGTCCCTTTCCGCATGGAATATTATGAAAGGATTAGCAATATTTTGAATGCTGACATTTTTGTTTAGTTTTGAGATTGTGTACAACAGAATCAGACCCAATACCTTCTTAATCCCCTTTTTCCTAACTAATTTCCACAGTTAGCAAAAGGAATTCTTTTGAATGAGATTACAGTCAAGTAAAATTACACTTACCGGTCCACATGACATCAATCTCCTGAGACAACTTAGTACCGAGGGTGTTCAGGTATTCTGAGCTGATGACGGTGGGCACAGCTCTTGTGGAGCAATACTGTGTCGGGCACAGCAGAAACTTGGGGCAGCCCAGGTGTTGGTGGATTTCGTTAGTCACTGAAACCTGGTGGGCAAAATCATATAATTAATTCAGTTAAAAGATACTAAGATCAGCTAGCAAATTATGTTTGTATTTACATTATTTCAATTCAGTAAGTTTCAGTGTACGGGCACGAAATGAGCGGTAGCGGGGCGACGGCGGCAGCGGGGCGATGCGATTATTCGGAGAGCTGGCAACGAATTTCGGGAACAATTTGAAAGATGTCTGGTAATACTTTATAACCGACAAAAATGACTGGGATTTATTTTTTCGAATTTTATAAGTATGTATAAAATTTAAAGATAAAAAAATCAAGTTGCCAAAAAAGTTTTTTCGGATTTTTTTTTGCAAATGTTATATGCTGCGCAGTAGCGAAATAACCGCAAACGCTCTACCAGACTGGCAGAACTGGATTCGCCAATGAACGAAATTATATTTTTCCACAATTTCAGATTGCCTAAAAACACCTTCCCGATATTCGTTGCCAGCTATCGAATTCCATCGCCCCGCTGCCGCCGTCGCCCCGCTACTGCTCATTTCGTGCCCGTACACTGCTTGCCTGAATTGATTGCATTAATTTCTGTATTTTACAATCACTTTTCTTCAAAACAAATACAATGCCATTTTAAGATACTTGTTATTAAAAGTAACCTTCTGGTATTAGAAATGTGATAGTATTTTTGTCATTTTGTCTCTCAACCACACTGCGAAGAGCAATGGATCTTTTTCCAAGACAGAGATTGAAAGAGGCTACTTAGAATTTTAGAAAATCTAAATCCATGCAGATGACGTCAGTTTTCATCTATAAAATAGTTCCATACTTAAAATTACAAGTGTGTCCGTCTGTCTGTCTACTACGCTTTCACAACCCATCTTTTTAAACCATTTTGATTAAATTTGGTATAGAGATAGGCAGTATTCTGTGGCAGGACATTTGCTAATTTTTATATGCGAAAATTAGGGAGTTCCTGTGGGAATAAAGAACTTTCTTTACATGGAGTAAGTCACAGGAATCATTTAGTCTAGTTTCTCATTAAAATAAAGTTACCTGTGCATGTGCAAAGCTCTGGAATATCTGCTTGTCTGCTTCACTCATCTCAGGCTCAATATCATCAAACAGCAATGCAAAACACATGCATCCAAACTGAGAGACCTATGAACAAGTGTATTTACATTTTTAAGAAAGAAGTATTTCTAATAAGTATTTTTTTAAATTAGGATTAATAGGATCGCGTTCTTAGGGACCAGCCCAAGTGGCGTCGCGCAAAGGAGGCTCCGATTGCGTTCATTTATGAGATCTCGGAGCTTCCCGACACGTAGTAAATAAATATTATTGGCGCGTAGGATGGCCACCGAGGGGGTTTTAGTGAGTAAAAATCTCACATAATCTGGCTTTCACCCCAAGAAGCCAGGTATCTTATGAAGATTTACCCCTCGTGAAAAAGAAAAAAAAAGGATTAAGAGGCTTGCTTACTATAAATTAAGGTGCATACTGAACAGTAAACTGACTAATTACTAGTAAAGCATAGAAATTGTTTGCATTCTGATGATGACTGCAGTTTTATCTATTGATAAAATAAATTGTTTCTAATTCTATGCTATGTTTTTGTAATAAGTAATTGCCTACATCTACGATTAAGTAACGTTTTTATTGTAATAGTACTAAATACTTAAACTTAATTGAATTATTATTTTTGCATGCCCATAATGTTAAGGAGAAACATGGTTTCCGTTATTCATTCTGATTTTTGATTCACCACCTTTTGTAAAAACTTGATTCTGCAAAGTAATGAATTGAATTGAATTTTATTAGCTTGCACTTGATAACAATCATTCCTTATTGAAAGCAATGACGAGGTCTTGATTGGAACACACTTGCCTAGCAGATGCCTTAATCACTCTTGCCTTAAAGGTATATCAAATATCAAATAAATATTATAAATGCGAAAGTTTGGATGGATGTATGGATGTTTGTTACTCAATCACGCTCGAATGGCTGAACGGATCTGGATTAAATTTGGCACAGAGATAGATTATAGTCTGGAATAACACATAGGCTACTTTTTATCAGGAACCAAAAAACCTTAACCCACTCGGACGAAGTCGCGGGCATCAGCTAGTTTTATTTATATGTGACAGAAGGGCCTTCTAAACCTTAGCAGTTTGTATCAGAGATGCTAATATTACCTGTTCCAATTTCCGCTTCAAAGTAGTAATTTCCTTCTGGCTACTATACGTTATATCCAATCCAGGAGATAGAGCATAACAGAATGTTATTCCATGTGACTTTGCCTCTGTTATGAGTGATGTTAGATGTTCTGCCTCCTCCACAGTATAGAGTTCTCGCCAGTACGCCCGATGCTTGTAATCATCTTTCGGAGCGTAGACATACATGTCTAGACCCCATTTTTTAAGCCTACAAATATACACAACGGTTAATAATTTTTTAATACTAAATGAACACACTACTGACACTGACAAACTCAACTAAGGTCCATTGCATACCTACAGAGTGAAGTGGAATCAAGTCTTATCTCAAGGTTTCGCACCAACTTCGGTGCAAAGCTTTGAGATTAAAGTTAATTTTTTTACAACATGGAGGAGACTCTAGGCACATTTGTAGCCTAAGTTTTAGGAAGGATTTGATAAAACTAATTTAGTTCTGATAAGTTAGTTACAGTTACAAAATTGATACTGAATTGATTTGATTAGAATCATACATGATGGAATGAAGTCAAGGTAGACGCAGCAAAAGGTTGAATATAGTTATGCTTCTCTAATTAATAAGTAAGTACCTACTTACTTAAGTATAGAATTCTGATAAGAATGATTTAATTACTTTTTAATTGTTTGATGTTACAATTATTAATAAAGTCAACAATAGAAAGTTTTGTACTTATTATTGTTGAGCAGAAACATTTTGTACTTACTTTTGGAATAGATCTTTCCTCTGCTCCGTGGTCCACGGGCGACCGTAGAAGCCTGAAACACATCATAGGTCATTCACACCGGCCAAACATAGATTCCTTGGCATGCATGTATAATGTAAAATCTTATGCTAACTTTTGTTCTCCAAAAATAAACGTACCTTCCACGACACCGCATATGAAGTCTTTTCGTTTAGAGTTCTGTTCGTCTGAACAGCTTTCAGTCATTATTGTATTTTAATAGTAAGTAAGAGATGAAAAAATCCAGTAACTGTAACGGGTAACCACGTACGTACAAGTTGGTGAAAATTAAAGAACTTAATCTAATTCTTGAGGCATCAGCACCAGTTCACTCGATATGTGGAAATTAATGGCCTATTTACACATAAAACAATGGAAAAATCGCAATGTACGGTGAGACCTCGGTAGATCCAAGAATTTCAATTATAATCGACAGAGACAAGTTATGATAGCTGATTTTAATTTTTTCAGTTCGAACTCCGATTCGTAGACAGAGAAATTCTTACTCTATGGTCCGATTGTAATATAGTAGTCTGTGGATGTCACAGAGCAATATTATTTATTCTCTATGTTCAAACCATAGACGAGTGATTATGGTTAGATTTATTATTTTCTAGCCCTGGGTTCTAGGTTCTAGACAAGCTACATAACCTTATTATCTCTGTCCCGCTTCAAAAATCGATTAGAAAGAGATATCAGACCACACGAGAGAAAGAGTGTGGTCCTACCTCTCTTTCTCTAGTTAAAGCGGGATAGTTGCGTAAATCTACACCGGTCTACACTCTACTTGCACTTTGCACCCTTGACTGCGATCTCACATGGTGGTAAGTGATGAATGATAATGCTGAGTCTAGTTATATACATAAATACCTACTAGCGGACGCCCGCGACTTCGTTCGCGTGGCATAAGTTTTTAATTATTTACACAGGCACTCCTTAATTTTCCGGGATAAACAGAAGCCTATGTCACTCTCCGCCCTCATTTATACCCATGCAATAAATCTCGTTAATCCGTTGTTCTGTTGCGGCGTGATTGAAGGACAAACTCTCTATTTAACGTCCTTGGGGATAGAAATTACAAAAATTGTGAATAGTTACGTAAACTTATTTCATAATTTTAAAACGGAAGCCCAAATACCAAGTTTCAAAGCCATAACTTGAAAAACGATGGAATTTCATACAAACGTTCAACCCCTATTTTTAACCCCTTTGTGGGTGGAATTTTTAAAAATTGTAACACACGTGCTTCTTTATTCTTTACCGAAAGCCGAGATTTTCGTAGATAACTATCACTTGAAAAATATCTTGTAAAATCTATAGGACTTTCATACAAACTTTCATTCCCTATTTCAGCCCTTTGGGGGTATAATTTTCATAAATGGCGAAACACGTACCTACCATTTCTTCATTTTAAACCGATTGCCCAAATATCAAGTTTCATAGCTATAACTTAAAAAACTTTCATACAAACTTTCAACCCCTATTTTACCCCGTTGGGGGTAGAATTTCGATAAATCCTTTCTTAGTGGATAGTGGATACCTACACTTCACAAAGAACCACCACCACCACTACAGCCCATTAACGTCCCACTGCTGGGCACAGGCCTCCACTCTCATAGGATAGGAGAGTGGGAATTAGAGCTTAGACCCACCACGCTGCTCCAATGCGAGTTGGCGGGCTTTATTGACTATTATCATGTTAATGATAATAACCGGGACCGACGGCTTAACGTGCTCTCCGAGGCACGGGGGTGAAACACAAAGAACACACCCTCCATATTTCATGTCTCTAAGACCAGCGGTTTAGGCTGTGCGTTGATATAAGTATAAGTCAGTCAGTCAGTCAGGACTTTGAATTTTATATTAATAGAGTTACCGGACTTTTGGGCAAAGTTATCTAAGATAACCTCGCCAACGCAACATCGCGTTGTGAGTTATGAGAGACTGAAATACAAAAAAAAAGCAATAAAGGAATTTTTGTCATAATTTAACTAAACGGTGCGAGAATTCTATGAATTGTTAAAACTAGCAGTCGCAGGCATCAGTCGGCGACTTCGTCCGCGTGGTTTAAGTTTTTTAAATTCCCGCAGGAAATCCTTCATTTTCCGGGATAAAAAAAAGCCCATATCACTTCCATGGCGCCGAACAACCCAAGAGAGGAAGATCTGAAAGCATTCTGATTTCTGAAAGTCTCTGGAGGAGGCCTATGTTGCAGGACAAGATGATCTTAAATAAAATATTTTGTAAAGAAAAAAAACGCGTGTGCTATAAACCACACGACTTAAGTAAAACTTCTTTAGCTCCATCTATGTGTAGGTATGCGTCTTCACTAACTTATATGTCTCCCTATCAACTTCCGTTCGCATCGCCCGATCACACTTTTCGTAACGCTCTCGTCACGCATTCACCAGCTTACTCCCCAAGTCAAGCGTGCATAAAGAAGTTTTACTTCAAAAACAACATTTTAATACATGTTAAAATATTTTATTCAGCAATAAAAGCTATGATCGATTGATTTCAATCAGGTCCTCAACTAATTAGGTACCCATGCAAAAAATCACGTCTATCCGTTGCTTGGTTGCGGCGTGATTGAAGGACAAACAACAGACTTTTGCATTCAGGTATAATTTTTTATATATATATTTTTTTTTTTTTTTTTATATCCACTACAAGTTAGCCCTTGACAGCGATCTCACCTGATGGTAAGTGATGATGCAGTCTAAGATGGTAGCGGGCTAACCTGTTAGGGGCATGGCAGTTGTGTTAAACCCATACCCCTATTCGGTTTCTACACGGAATCGTACCGGAACGCTAAATCGCTTGGCGGCACGTCTTTGCCGGTAGGGTGGTAACTAGCCACGGCCGAAGCCTCCCACCAGGCCAGACCAGTGAAAATTCAGAAATTATAAATTCCCAAATTGACCCTGCCGAGTGCCGGGGATCGAACCCGGGACCTCCGCACGTTAAGACAACAGCGCTACACACTGCGCCACGGAGGTCGTCAAGAATATTCACATATTATAGTATGCTGCTGCTTTTAAGGTACTCGTACGCTACGGCAGGGGAATTAGGGAAGTATTAATATTATACCTACTTAGAGGAATGTAAAGGCAATAGTTATAGCTGCGATGCGAAAGAAAAGAAGAAAAACCGTTCCATTAAGTATACATAGTTATTTTATTTCGTTTTTAATCATTACGGGTATAAATTTTACAATATAATAATATAAACATTCTTCTAATTCTATAATACTGAGTAATTTGGCTATGTTTTATTTTGATCTCAGAGTTCAAACAATTTTGTATCTTATTTATTTATTTAAAAGACAAACATATATTTAATATTATTAAATAGTAACGGGTTAAAATACCTGCTTTTGTAATTAGGGGTCATCCATAAAGTACGTCACGCGTTAAGTGTGGGGGGGGGGAGTCCTAAGTTTCGTGACGTCACTGTCGATGGCTGAACTATGATTTATGAACAAATGTTGATGTTGATCATATTAAAAAATAATTTAAAATGGAAATAAAACTAATTTCGGAATTTGCTTATTTTAGCCTTGCCATTCAACGAGATAATAGCGCCAGTGTTTGGGGCACCATGCCCATTAACGTTCACTTGGACGGCGTGTATTTTTTGTAATTATGTATAATTAGTTTTTTAATTTTGTTTTTAATTTATTTCTTAGTTTTATTTAAAATAATAGGTATGCCATGCAAGTGATATTAATAAATATTTCGGAAGTGCTGTTTTAATTTAATAATGTCTAGATGTAAAATTACAAGTTAAGTGACGTCACACTAGGGAGGGGGTCTCACAAATGTGACCAAACAAACAGGGACGGGGGAAGGGTCAAAAAATCACGAAATTAGTGTGACGTACTATAGGGATGATTCCGTAATAAAGTAGGTAGGTAGGTACTTACTAAAAGTTCATTTAATTCCAGATAATTTCCCAGATCTATATAAATAAGTAGGTACATGACGTTTATAAGTAATTTTTATTCAGATTTTTCTCTACCTAGAGGTATCAATAATAATTAATTAGTATTGAAGTAAATTCGTCGATTAAATTAAAGTCCATGACAAATTTAATCAACCATATTTTGTGACCCAACCACTTAAGTAATAATTTGTGACAAAGTACCTACCTATGTAGGCTCAGATTATGTAGGTAATGCTATCCTTTTTCCTCAGAAAAGGTCAGCTTGATTTTTAGTGAAATGTATTATAATTATTTCGCTAATTTTTGCGTCAATTTATACATGTAATAGGGATGATGACAACTCAATCAAGTGTCTACAGGCGTCAGATTGTATCCAAATAATTGTTTCTAGGTTGATTATTATTACTATTTATTAGAAGAGAGTAGGTAGGTACATTACATACTACTAGGAGCTCGAGAAAAATCTTTACCTCCAAATATCTCGGTACCTAACGTGACACTTTGGGGTAGGTAATATGTTACTTGACATTATTTGTTCGTGTGTCCACTATCAATACATACTCATCTTCATCGTGCTTCTTCTGCTGATTTCGAAAAAAAATCAAAATGGCGGCGGGTCGCTATGCCAGCTTCCATACAAAAAGGTTCGAACCCCAAAGAGTATGGAAGTTGTATAAAATTCACAGTTGTGACGTCATCAACTTTCAACGCACTTTTTTCTTTAATCTATGTTTTAAAACGGTTATCAAACTTAAAACTAACCGAAGATGTGAATTTTAGGTCTTTTGGAAGACTGTATTTAATAATCAGTTAGAAATAATTTATTTTTCAATACAGTTGTCAAACATGGCGCACTTTCAGAGGCTGTAGTTATGATTCGAAAATTGAATCTTTCGCATAGGCACATTGATGTAGAATTTTAGTAGGTATGCATAGGCATCTTACTTTTACACGGTCGTGACCACAGACATATCGTGACTTACTTTTACAAGCTCGACACCACCTCGACACTTACTTTTGCAGTTTAGTTTTAAATTTTCCAAGTCAATTAAAAAAGTTTAGTAGCAAGGAGTTTTCATACATAGAATATAATCGGATAGGCTTTTTACGAGGAAAAATGAATGAATCCGTACGTTTTAGCATTGAATTTCCAAAATTCTTTTAAATGGTTGTTGATTATATTTAATTACCAGTTTTAATTTTGTTTAAGTTTTAAGTTTTCAACATTTGACAAAAATCGAATAGGCTGTATACGCGTAGGTACGAACCCGTAGCCTAGTTTCGTTGAAAAAAAAAAAATATGTCCAGGTGTAAATACGCGCCATTTGCTGAATTTTTTTATTTTTTATGTGTTAAATTGATTATATTTTTGTTAATATGAGTTCTAGTAAGTAGGTACTAATGATGAAATGGAATTAACTCCACCAGATATTTTATCTGAGGCGAAAACTGCGCAAGATGGAATTTTGCCCCCAAAATCTCGAGAAAGATAATATATTATGACGGCTTACCTTGTACATATAATTCAATGCGGCTTACAATAATAATATTTCATGGAAAAAACATAAAAAAACCAAGTCATTCTCAGAAAATGTTTTGTTAGCTTATTTTCATGAATTGAGTGGAAAATATAAACCATCTACATTGTGGTCAAGTTATTCCATGTTAAAAACTATCTCAATTTTCAGAATTAATTACTATGTACGTATGTATGTTGAAATAAACGTGTAATTCTTTGATTTGTTTATTACTATTTCCCACAACTGTATTGAAAAACGTCGTGTGATACACGGGTGTGAAGGTTATTGCAAACTCGTGACATTAAAAACCCTCACCTTCGGCTCGGGCTTATTAATGACAGCTCGTTTGCAATAACCTACTTTACACCCTTGTATCACAATATACTATTTGATAGAGGCATCATCCCTATTATCAATTCATGAAACAGTGCTATTTAAGCTAAAATTCAAACTTTCAGGTGACTAGAATGATGGAATAAATACATTTAAAACTACTTAAATATTTACAGAAAACTAAGTTTTAAATCACTTTATTTACATACCGTAACTGCTAATAATTAATATAGTCCGTTAACTTCGAAATTTTCAAATCCCGTTTCACGATATATTTGAAAATATGTCGTATAAGTAGGTATGCGGTACTCTCTTTATATGCAGCATTATTCATCTTGACGATAAGTAGGTACTTAATATGGTTTGGTGGAGTCACACAGCTGGCGATGGAGAGAGCTTGGCTTGCAGTTTTACACCACCACAAGGAAATCCTATTGGCGTAACTGTTCCAAGAGTTGTGAGTGTTATAGTGGCAATAACTCGATAAATTAAGGTGCATAAAGGGCGATTCTGTAGAAAGCGCAGCGTTGGGAGACTCCCTATTAGGTGGACGGATGATTTCAAGCAAGCCGCTAGAAGCTTTTGCATGCAAGCGGTTTTCAGCGGTTCTGTGATCGTGTTCTGTGGCACTTGCAAGAGTCCTTTATCTTCTTTTTTCTGAGCAGCTTTCCACATTCAGACGTTTCCATCGAATGCTCGTGCCCCTCGTCGCCGGAGTTTCAAGTACTCCAGCCATCCAAGCTCACAGAAGCCTAACGTGCCGTCCAGATTGCCTAAGACTTCCGAATTGATGCTCAAACAGTCATGTTTCCAGTAACTTCTATCCGTGGGAATGAAGATTACACAAAGGCTTGCTCACGGACGTGTTTCATTTAGAATAAGTTCCGAAGCGCATGGCGCAACACTACAAGTGTCAGGCGAGCATGCCGCCCCCCATATTGCCGTGTACGCGCATATGCCTGTTTAAGTTGCCCGATTGAGAGAACCTGCAGGAGGAAATGATTTCATGATGAATGGCTCATTACCCTGGCCGCATTGCATCGGAAATTTCTATCAGTAAAAATTATGTCCCTCTCGGCCTTCACTTTACAAGCATCTGACATGCCGCAGACTGTCAGAATTTTGCCGGATTGGACTATATTTCAGATGTTCATACAGTGGGAGGAACAGATTTTTTCTGCCAAAAATCTCCGATTATGGGGCTGATTCCATGGCTGATTCTGTAGTGCACAATCTCTAAACTAAACTAAAATGACAGCATTAAAAATATTACTATCAAGCTAACCCTTTCACAATACTCTCTGCGGAAAGGGGCAGAACTAAATTTAAATCTGTCATTTTAGTTTAGAGATTGTGTTATACAGAATTGGCTACAATTTGCGGCCTACCGTTGGTGTCACTGTCAGGTGAAAATAACTCTGGCTTATATATTATATCAACCAATTTGGTAGCACATAGTGACAGTAGGGGTCTGGACCGCCGTCCTATTGGTTGGTCCATCAGTCTTTCAATTATTTTTACATAGCTTTAATCCTTTACCAAGTATATGAAATGTATAATTTTCGTAATTTTCAGTCAGCGTCTGTTTTTAAAAGGCAATATAAAAAAACGACATAATTCCCGCGACTTCGTCTAGCAGACAGACACGCTTTCGCATTTGTAATATTAGTATGGATTTGCTATCAAGATCTAACGGGCACTCTATTAAGTGAGTAATAGGCAATATTACTCTATCTTCTAGGCAAGCGCGTTCCAACCTAGACCTCATCATTGCTTTGCACTAAGCATGATTGTCGTCAAGCGCAAGCCTATCTCGCAATAAAAAAAAGAGTACATAATGTGGCAATAGGGCCATTTTTTTTTGTTGACGCACAAATTATTATTATCCTGCAGCAGCTGGGATGTGCATTTAGCAAAATTCTTAATTCTGAGAGAAAGGCAAAGTGTTACCCAAAATAATAGTGACGCGAAATTTTTTATTTGCATGAAACATATTGTTACTTACATCATTAATGCCCGTTTTATACAAAAATTAGCCTTACATAAAAAAGATACAAACCTGAGTAGACACAGTTTGCATTGGTAAGGTTTTTCCCCGGAATGTATTCGTAAATGTTTGGTTAGTGTTGAGCTGTCGGAGAACGCCTTTTTGCAAGAACGACATCTAAAAAAAACAAAATTGTAAGCTTCTGTATGTATATTGCTCAGATGACAATTTGCAAGTCAATACTCTACTACCGTTCTGATGGTAAAAAATCATCATTTACATAAAATTCATAAATTATTTACATTAGTGGAAACATCTGGCATATCAAGTTGGGCGCCAATGTACCTACAATTAAGGATTGAAACCTATTGGCGGCAAAGGATAGGTACATAATTATTTTGACGAAATAAACGTTATCGGTTTGACTGTACCTGGGTGAATCTGCCCTCACAGCTTACTTTTATCAGATGCCCAAAAGATTTAATTTTATAATATTTCACATAAATAACTCCCAAAGGCAAATGTACGAACTTAATAATTTAAAACATTGGCGCCCAACTATTTAGAAGCTCTTGGATTAAACATTACAATTAATAAAAAAATAGGTTATTAGACTCACTGGTAAGGACGTTCTCCGGAATGTGTTCTCATGTGCGTCGTGACGCTGGAGCTTTGACTAAATCGCCGGTCGCATATTGGACACCTGCAAAGTTCAATTCATAATCTGCAAATAAGGCATATCTCTGAACCTGAAAGGACGTAGACCGCCTTAAATCGTAACTTAACATTAAATAGGGGCCGAGATACTTGATGGTGTGATTTTGGTGCATGAATTGATAATAGTTAAAGACCGGAGAGTGACATAAGCTTATAATATGCTCTATGTAAGGAACCAAGCGTTGAAATAAGTTTGTTTAGAAGCGTTAAAAACTAATTTTGTGGGATTCTAGAATTAAAAAAAAATTGTTCGTCCTTCCGCAAGATGGCGCGCCACTTGAAGGGCTAAACAACAACTCTATAATTCCAATAATTTATAGGCAGCGTAACTATATTGCCTCCAGTCAGGAAAATCACTGTATGTAGAGTAGTAACTACTAACTATACTAAAAGGTTTCTAAAAGGTTACGTGTTCTAATATGAGCCGTTAGGTTGGCAGCTTGAGAGAAGGTGACTGCAGTCGCCACATCGGTACAGCCGGTCGCCCGAATGCGTGCGGAGGTGTGTCTTGAGCGTGCTGGGTCTGGCGTATGTTGAGTACTTACCTAAAAGGTTTCTGTCCCGTATGAGTTCTAACATGAGCCGTAAGGTTGGCAGCTTGAGAGAAGCTCTTGTTGCAGTCGCCACATCGGTACGGCCGTTCGCCGGAATGCGTCCGGAGGTGTGTCTTGAGCGTGCTGGGTCTGGCGTAAGTTTTGCCGCAAATTCTGCAGAGATTCGGCTTTTGCTCGTCGTCTTCTGAACAACCACTTAGAGCTCCGACCTGATTGAAAAATTGCGGAATATAAAACAAAACCCTTTGCCTAGTTAATTAATTGCGGAATAAGAAACCGTTAGTTCGTATCTGTGTCTTTCTGACCGTTATTTATAGCTTTGTCTAGGTCTGTTGGTTTAATGCAAGCCTTATCTAGGCGTCTAATCACTTTGTCTAGTTCTAGGATAGGCCTAAAAACAAGTACCTAACTCCCAATACATAATGCCTATCATCTATGCCATAATTATGCGCCATCAAAGCAACCAATTACATTTTTAATTATTCATAGGCTAAGAAAAAGCCGCTCAATGTGCAGCAACCTACTGAATTTTTTGCTAAAATTAACTTCCTCATCTAAACAAATACTCACTTGCACTTTACCCGACGAATTTACACAAGTAGAATACCCAAAATCCTGATGCATTTGCCCCTGGTGATTCAATATGTACCCGTTCCCCATCTGCTCTTTCTGTTCCTGCATGTACATCTTCGACGGTGACCTTTTTAGCATCGGACCCAAGTTCTTCTGACTCGAAAAGTTAGGCTTTTGTTGGAACAAGTAATTTGGGTTTTGCTTCTGGGCATTTTGCAATTGTAGAGGCTTGAAGGTGGATGTGGCGGTTATTAGGGGGTCTGATTGGTTAGGAGGTCGAAAATCTGCTGTGAATGAATAGGTGGCTGCTGGATATGATGTGGGGATGACGTTTTGTGTTTGGGGATAGACGACGTTTACTGACGGGGTGGCTGCGTTTTGATTCCATTGCACCTAGAACAAAGAAGCTTCAGGATAATTAAAAGGTTTTCTCTCATATTTTTGAGATAGAATTGAATTACAATTATTAGAAAGAAGAATTTACTCGAAGAGATTAATGCCCAGATGCTATTTCACGCGATGTTTTACCTGTTTTGCGCAAAGAAGGCCTTACTTCTACAGAGCAGTGTGCTTAGCATGCGCACAACGAGATTATCTCGCGACGAGAGAGAGAGATGTTGTCGTTGCCGGCAAACTTTTCATTTACCCTAACATTCACAAAATGCGGTAGGTATATTACAAAAAAAATAGTCGACATGTAAAGGTTCATAGAGAAAAATACCATAGATATGAAAGATTACTTTTATCTCTACTGTTGACGTAACGAGACAAGTACCTAACCATGTTAGCTTCGGTATACAGAGAGATATAACGGGTAGACATAATTTTATTCGTAGTGCGCATGCTAGCCATACTGGTCGGAGATCCGTGCATAATCACGCTCATGCAAGGGGTTAATTAGAGGCACGTTTGACTCAAACTCATAATATGGTGCCCAGTTGGTATTTCATGCCAATTTTTTCCCTGTTTTGCTCACAGACGTGGTGATAGCCTAGTTCCAACCTCCTAATACGCGTCTTCCCTACCGCTCTTAGTTGCGGGTTCGATTCCCGGGCACCGCACCTCTAACTTTTCGGAGCCATGTGCATTTTAATAAATCAAATACCACTTGCTTCAAACGGTAAAGGAAAACATTGTGAGGGATGTTGCATGCCCGAGAGTTCTTCATAATGCTGTTGAAGGTGTTTGAAATCTGCCAATCCTCACTTGGCCAGCGTGGTGGACTATGACCAAACCCTTCTCGTTACGAGAGGAGACTTGTCCTCAGTATCTAGTACCTAAGCTGGCAATGGGTTGTAATGATGGATGATGATGGCTCAAGAGTTTCTGGATTTGCCATTTCATAAATTTAAAGACTGTTAAACAGCATTTAAGTCGAGGTTATTATACTGTCGATGATTTTCTTAATGACAAAGTTGCATGGAAGCAACCGGCCTCGCATCCAGTATAGCCAACAAGTCAGTGTAATTGTAACGTAGGTAACAATTTTCTTTTTATGAAAAGAACAACTTTCCGAACCGGTGGCAGAGTCTTGACGTATATTAGGTGACACAAGTTGTCCTACGTGAAATAAATAAATGATTTATCATTTATCAAACAAGGTCTTACTTGTGAGCAGAGCTGGTCAGGTGGGCAACCGTGCATGGTCATGTTCATGGAGACGTTGACGCTCATGGTCGGGAAGAGAGGCGCGCCGCCGTAGTGCTCGTAGTACGGGTATCCACCACCGCTGTTGACCACCATCTGGACAAATTCAACGGGTGTAAGGCCCTCAACACATCTTTGGACACGGACCAGCTTGAGCTTATAGAAATAGGTTTATGTTTAACTATTATGGCATTAAAAGTTAAAAAGACGGCCGACGCGGAAACGGCGTTCAGAAAATTGGCCAACTTCCATTGACGCAGCAAGATACCATAAGTTCAGCCAATTATAAAATTTGGGACTGTGACTATGATAATGCAGGTTTTACATAATTAGACTTCAGGGGTATTATTACATTTTATATTTCATGGTACCTTGAGCTTCCCTTTTTAAGGTAATAACTATTGCCACTCATGATAAAATACTTAGGTAGCTATATCTAAAAACATAATTAGCGGAAAATTGCGATCGGAATTTCGCAAGGACGTAGGAACCTCTGAGTACCTACCTAGTACATTTCTAATAATATATTATTTCCCTTGAGGAAGTAAGTTCTACGATATTAACTGTGGGAATTTCTTCTTAACATTGTATAAGTTTGTGTTTTCTAAAAATAATCAGTAGATATCACAGACCAGAAGAAATCAAAGATAACTCATAATCCTTATTCTATTCCAGCTGACTTCAAATCGGTACAGGAAAATTACGTAGGTAGCTTCTAATCAAACAAAGATTGTGACGAAACGTATCAAATTTATAAGTATTCCTATAGAATACGCAGTAATCCCCAATATTAATTACAAGTATTTCATAACCACCCTCTAAGTTACCAATTCACCCCAATCTACTCAACCGACTGAAGAACAAAGTAGCTAAACCTGTTTGTTTCTTTCGCTCGCGTAGCTGTAATAGTGGGTGGAAGAGAGATACCTGCGGGTGCACGGTTTCCGCCGCGCAGTCTCCATGGACGACGGCGTGTTTCAATGAGAGGAGGACGTCCGCCGCCTCCCCTCCGCCCCGCTCCCTGCATTCCCCCCCGTTGTTTCTGCTGAAAGGAATATCGGAGCTGAAAATTGGGAAGCCATTTTCCATTGCAATCTTAACTTATATTATTATGTTCTGCTATTTAGATGACGCAGTGAAAATCTCCAGAAAATTTTGCAAAAGCACTTTGTACCTATTCGGAAAATATCGTACAAAGCTTGTAAATCGGAAATATATCGGAACTTGAACATCTACCAATCGCAGGACGCGACGGGAATCGAACTTGAAGGAATGCAGTAGAAAATATATTGTTTGTTGAGATCTTCTGTCATGTGTTGAATCTAACTTTAAATAAAACCGGCCAAGTGCGAGTCGGACTCGCGCACCGAGGGTTCCGTACAAACCTGTAGTAAGTTTTACGGTTAATGAATTTAATGAACCGCAAAACTAACTTTGTTTGTAGAGGTTTATTGTTAATATCAAAAAAACTATGCTAGTTAGAGCGTTGGTTTTATTTTTCCTGTAAAATAATACATAAGCTTCTATTAACCATAATTATTTCTGATTTTTCAATAGGTAAACTTCGGAGATAAGGGGGGGGGGGGGGAACGGTATTTTTTTCGACATTTTGCCCGATAAATCAAAAACTATTATGCATAAAAATAAATAAAAATCTGTTTTAGAATGTAGAAGTATAGCCCTTTCATATGATATCCCACTCAGTATAGTTATCATACTTTGAAATTTCAAACCCCCGATTTTCCCCTTTTTTTAATTAAACTAAAAATAATTTTCGATTTTTTTTATTTTAATGATGTTAGGCCACTATTATACACAACTATTCCAAATTTCATGTCGATAGCTTTAATAGTTACTGAAATAATCGACTGTGACAGACGGACGGATGGACGGAGAAAGTCGCACCATAAGGGTTCCATTTTTACCATTTGGGTACGGAACCCTAAAAATAGTTTATATGCAAGCTATCTCTGTGCATCATACCACATTGCAAAATCGGTTAAAATAATAATTGGCCGTTAAAAGGTAACGCAGAGAGAAACAGATAGACAGACATAGGTACTTTTGCATGGATATGATATTTAGTATGATTAATATTAATTACCTACTTAGTATCCAGGATGGAAAAATAAAATTCAATGCATATTTTAAAAAATCATCGATACCACGGTAATATTTCGATACTTAGGTAGGTTCGCAAAATTGCCACAAATATTATATAATGATTGTTATACCTATTGGTTATTATTTAACCGATATACCTACCTAAAGTAAGGCCAATATAAGCGTAGACAAAATGTAAACAAACAAACGAGAGGTCGTTCGCCTAATGAAGGGGTAAACAACACTTTGGTCTTCTGTAAAAAATATTATATTATCAGATGTACCTATGTAAGTATTGAAGTTCCGTCAAGGGCTACGTTTACGTATTAATATGTTTGAAGATGAAGCCCGGAATTTTTGATCTTAGAAAATAATCACTCGTAGCCATTGCAATAGTTTAGTAAACACAAACAGTATTTTTCAGTCATTAGTTGCAGAATTCGGTTTAGTTTTGCTTACAGTCTGAACAACTGTGTGATTTGGAAAGTCGATAGATATGATTATTTTATTATATTTAATTCAAAGGCAAAGAAAATAAACAAATGAAGTAATAATTAATGTTTTTATTTTAAAAAAAATCACAAATTCTTAAGGTTCACATAGCAATTGTGTAATTATTTGCAACATTAATTGATCCTTGATTACTGAACTACTAAGTACATAATATACATATTTACATACGTAAGTACTAATATAGTACTATTATGCATATAACAAGTTTTTTTTTGTTTATATTTTTATACGACTGCCTGAAAAAAGTAGTATATTGTTTTCAGGGTATGTATGTATGTATGTATGTATGTATGTATGTGAGTTTGTATATTCCACCAAAACTTCCATAGTTCAATATATATATAAAATGTGCAGTCATATTTTTTAATCTTTTAAAATAATTCACTTGTTACTCTGAAACTTCCGATTCTGAAAAGTCTTCAGATTCAGAAGTTTCAGAGTCTGTAACATTTATAATAAAACTATCTGTCACATCATCGATAGTGAAATCAATTTTATAAAATTTTTCTTCTTCTTTTATTGTATGCTCTATACATTTTTGCCATCGAAGAGGCGTTACCCTATCGATGGCTTCTTTTAATAATCGTTTCACATTTTCGAATTTAATTACAAACAACAAACAAACAATAACTTCCACTATGAATAACGATATCAAATACCTACAGTACATCCAGCGAGCGCGTTCCGAAATGGAATGAGTGAACGGCAAATGGCGGACCGACGCGTAAAATGTTACTTACCGCTATGTTTCGCCGGTGAGACGTCACGACTTTTATTATGAAATCCACTGTCGACCACGTAAGCGCGTCGCGTGTAAGTCTATCACTATGCGCGAAAGAGACAGTTATAGTTGTGGCGTAGTTAGTTGTTTTCGTGAGGGTTTCATAGTGAAGGTACGTCAATGAACTTTTGTCCACGCTTATATTGGCCTTACTTTAGGTATTGGAATATTCTCGGTAGGAACGGCATTTTGAATCTCGTAGTATCATGTACTTATGTATGTAGATTCATTCGACTATTCATAAGCACTTGTAAAAAGTCTATTTGAATAAAAAACTTTTGAATTTAGATTTTTTTAGTATGGAGACTAGTCGTACGTTAGGTACGAGCTAGGTACAACTTACGAGCGCTAGAAGGTATAGATATATGGTAAGTTTAAGCAAATAATACGTAGGTATTTATTAGGTTCAGGGACGTCGTTCATCGTAAAAAATTACGCTGACGAAAAGAAAACCATTGAAGGAACTAGCAGTTGAATTCGCTATAATCCTATTTATGTAAATCTATGTGGTGGTAGGTACATATTGCACTTGTAGCATGCGATGTTCACCACACCACACAAATCTTCTAAATTATTCTCAACGTACCTACGTTTCACTCTGATACCGGACGAAAAGAAAACTTACTTGTATCCAGAACATGGAGAGAATGGGAACAGTGACGGCAAGGGATCCAGCTCGAGCGGTGGTAGGGAGAAGGAGCCCATGTCCTCGGCAGGCCAGCTCGGCTCGTTCACATCGCCCAGCCCCACATCGCACGGAGCGATGGACTCGCTCAGTGCATTGAGCTCCTCCCCATTTTCCGGACAGCAGTTCTCGGTTTCTTGCTGCAGACAGATAAAATTTAGCTTTAGTACAAAAACACATTCTTATAAAAGGGTAGGTATAACACGATTGTTACCGTGAACGATAGAGTTCCTGCTAAAGAGTAAGTAAGTACCTATAATCTGATAAAAATACTTATTACACATGTAAGTTGTATGGAACAAGTCTTTTATTTTTATTCGGGCTTGGCTTATAAATATTTTTTCGGAAATCAGCCTTTTGGTACAATTATTGTATGAAAAGACCAAGAAATCAGTCTGCTTGTGAATTTGAAACTGAATTGAACGAGCAATAGACACGCTCAGTGGTTTGAGGACAGGCAGCACTTCTCTTGCTGAAAAATTTACCTTAATTTCAGACCTTCATATTATCCATGGGTTTTAGCCATCGCGTGTCAGCATTCCACGAATTGTGGGTACGTGTCATAACAAGGGAGTGGCAGGCAGGGGGCAGGTCATAGCTTCCTTTTTTTAATGATCTTTCTGAGAAAACTATCTGAGATAGTCCTCCGGGGATTTGTGTCAAGGGATGAGGTATATTTTCACTGCGATTTTTATCAGGATTTGTAACGTGTCCTTCGTAGTTACCTAGGAGCAGTCATATAACGTTGGTTCCAACGTTTGACCATGTTGATGATCTTTATGAGAAAATTACCTGACATAGTCCTCCGAAGGTTCCAAGGGTAAATACCTGGCAGCAGTCGGGTCGGGCAAGTCACGCAACCCATCGCAGTCGCTGCAGCGGGTCGCAGCACAGCGTATGACAGCAGCCCAGGAACTGCGGGTTGTTTGGCAGCAGTTCCTAGGGCAGGCTATTGGTTCCAGCGTTTGGCCATGTGTATGATCTTTATGAGCATATGAGCGACTTCGTCCGCGTGGATCGAGGTTTTTCGTTTCCCGCGGGAACTCCTTAATTTTCCGGGATAAAAAGTAGCCTATATGTGTTATTCCAGACTATAATCTATCTCTGTGCCAAATTTCATCCAGATCCGTTCAGCCGTTGGGGCGTAATTGAGTAACAAATATCCATCCATACATCCATCCAAACTTTCGCATTTATAATATTTATTTGATTACCTGACGTAGTCTTCCGAGGGTACGTTCCAAGGGTAAAGGGACACATTAGTTAGAGATTGGAGTTTTTTTTATCAAGTATTTACCTGGCAGCAGTCGTCGGGCAGATCGCGTAGCGCGTCGCAACTCGCAGTCACACAGCTGCAGCGGGTCGCAGCACAGCGTGTGACATCAGCCCAGGAACTGCGGGTTGTTTGGCACGTAGCATTGTCTTGTGCAGGCCACTAGTTCCAACGTTTGGCCATGTTTATGATCGTTATGAGCAAATTACCTGACATAGTATTCCGAGGGTACGTTCCAAGGGTAAAGGAACACTTTAGTTAGGGATTGGAGTTTTCATCAAGTATTTACCTGGCAGCAGTCGTCCGGCAGATCGCGTAACGCGTCGCAGTCACACGGCTGCAGCGGGTCGCAGCACAGCGTGTGACAGCGGCCCAGGAACTGCGGGTTTTTTGGCACGTAGCATTGTCTTGTGCAGGCCACTAGTTCCAACGTTTGGCCATGTTTATGATCGTTATGAGCAAATTACCTGACATAGTATTCCGAGGGTACGTTCCAAGGGTAAAGGAACACTTTAGTTAGGGATTGGAGTTTTCATCAAGTATTTACCTGGCAGCAGTCGTCAGGCAGATCGCGTAACGCGTCGCAGTCACACGGCTGCAGCGGGTCGCAGCACAGCGTGTGACAGCAGCCCAGGAACTGCGGGTTGTTTGGCACGTAGCAGTCCATGGCGCAGGGCGCCGCGCAGGGGCGGGATCACAGCTTCCGACGCTTGGCCATCCCTGCAATGGGATGGGAAAGCCACACCTATTTCATTGGGATCGCTTTATTCAGGCATGGTTACTAACCAAATTATGAAATGCGAAAGTGTGTTCGTTTGTTGGTTTATTGGTTTTTTTCTTGAATCACGGCGCAATGGAGCAATGGATCTATGTGATTTTTTTGACGTGACGAAGACCAACAAGGAATGAAACTCAATGCTGTCTGCTTCGCATTTTATAAATGCTTATGAATAACTTAAGATTTTTTTTGCCAATACTGATACAGTTCTTTATTCAGTGACATCAAAAAGGTACCTACGCGAGAATATTTCGTTTGGTCTGAACTGACCCATAAGAGGGAAAGACGCAGAATTTATCGCATTCCGGAACGGGTCCTCCATAATTTCGGTAGAGTAATTTTATCATTAATTATTTGCCATTTAGATGCTCAAATTAAATATTATCTACTATTATCACTATCCCTAGATATTGTACCTACTTTCTTTAAAAAAAAGCTCCTCCACAGCGCATCGCGCATATTTAAGAAACTACTGTATGGATTAACAATTTTCCCCAATGTGTAGGCAAATCTTCGAGAAGGTTTATGAAAATGGATGAGTGAAACCATTGACGAAACCTCGTATATGTATATACAAGTTAGTTTTGACGACCTCCGTGGCGCAGTGTTGAGCGCTGTTGTTTTAACGTGCGGAGGTCCCGGCTCAATCCCTGGCAAGGTCAATTTAGGAATTAATAATTTCTGAATTTTCTTTGGTCTGGCCTGGTGGGAGGCTTCGGCCGTGGCTAGTTACCACCCTACCGGCAAAGACGTGCCGCCAAGCGATTTAGTGTTACGGTACGATGCCGTGTAGAAACCGAAAAGGGGTATGGGGTTAATATAAATGCCATGCCTCTAACAGGTTATCCCGCTACCATCTTAGACTGCATCATCACTTACCATCAGGTGAGATTGCAGTCAACGGCTAACTTGTAGTGGATAAAAAAAAATTTAAAAAGTTACTCTTTAGTTTTAAACTGTACGTTTCAAGCTTGTCACAGGTTGGCTGTTTATTACATAACGCGCTCCCCATTGTACTTCGCTCTTTGCTCTGTATTATTACTAGCTGATGCCTGCGACTTCGTCCGCATGGTTAAAGTTTTTCAATTCCCGCGGAATCTCCTCAATTTTACGGGATAAAAAGTAGCCTATGTCTCTCTCGGTCCTCAACTAGGTATACCCATGCAAAAATCACTTCAATCCGTTGCTTTGTTGCGGCGTGATTGAAGGACAAATCAACAAACATATACGCACTTTCGCTTTTATAATATTAGTATGAAGTATGATTTTGAACTATGAAAGCTTCGCGTTTTTTAGGGTTCCGTAGCCAAATTTGGCAAAAACGGAACCCTTATAGATTTGTCATGTCTGTCTGTCCGTCCGTCCGTATGTCACAGCCACTTTTTTCCGAAACTATAAGAACTATACTGTTGAAACTTGGTAAGTAGATGTATTCTGTGAACCGCATTAAGATTTTCACACAAAAATAGAAAAAAAAAATAAATTTTGGGGGTCCCCGTACTTAAAACTGAAACTCAAAAAATTTTTTTTCATCAAACCCATACGTGTGGGGTTTCTATGGATAGGTCTTCAAAAATGATATTGAGGTTTCTAATATCATTTTTTTCTAAACTGAATAGTTTGCGCGAGAGACACTTCCAAAGTGGTAAAATGTGTGTCCCCCCGCTGTAACTTCTAAAATAAGAGAATGATAAAACTAAAAAAATATATAATGTACATTATCATGCAAACTTCCACCGAAAATTGGTTTGAACGAGATCTAGTAAGTAGTTTTTTTTTAATAATTTAAAACTTAGTTTGTACGGAACCCTCGGTGCGCGAGTCCGACTCGCACTTGGCCGGTTTTTCTATAACTTAACGCACTTTCACATTTAAATAATATTAGTATGAAGTATGATTTTGAACTATGAAAGCTTCGCGTTTTTTTTAACTTCGCGTAGATTTAGGTTTAAAAATATTTGATTTTCCGGGATAAAAACTAGCCTTTGGTGCAGCTGTCCGTCCTCAATCATGTCGAGAATTCACATATTTTTAGCAGGCTAACTTGTTAAGGGGTACGGCAGTTATATTAAACGTATACCCCTATCGGTTTCTACACGGCATCGTACCGGAACTCCAAATCGCTTAGCGGTAGCGACTTTGCCGCAGGGTGGTAACTAGCAAAGGCCGAAGCCTCCCACATAATGCCAAAATTCTCGTAGTAAGTGTTTTTTTTTATCCACTACAAGTTAGCCCTTGACTGCGATCTCACCTGATGGTAAGTGATGATGCAGTCTAAGATGGTAGCGGGCTAACCTGTTGGGGGAATGCTAGTTATATTAAACCCATAACCCTATTCGGTTTCTACACGGCATCGTATCTACCGGAACGTTATATCGCTTGCCGGCACGTCTTTGTCGGTAGGGTGGTAACTAGCCACGGCCGAAGCCTCCCACCACCATTGCTCTTTTGATAAACGACCACACTTTTCGCATAAATTTATAGTATGATTGGGTTCAAAGTTGGTAAACTACTTACCTGTGTATTTTATACAGGGTTAATTTTTGGTCACCTGCAGCGGTGGTTCAGAATCGATAATATAATCGGACCATAAATTAAACAAATTTTATTTTCAAGTTTTTTCATGAAATGACTGAACCGATTTTTTTGAATTATAAGAACACTCTCGATCAGGTCACCTTTCAAACTTAAAACTAAATTAAAATTGGTTCATCCATTTGGGAGCTACGATGCCACGGATAGACAAACAGATACACAGTTACCAGATGGATATACACATTAAACTTATAGCACCCCTCTTTTTGCGTCGGGGGTTAGTAATACGTACATGTAATCTGGTGGAAAAATCGGGATTGAAAACCCAAGGTCCTCCTTCCTTATATAGGGGCCTATAGGCATCGATATATCTTATGTAGGTAGGCTACTAGATGGGCCATTTCATAGAACAAAATTGGGCGTCCGACCTGTAGAGCGCGCTCCACACCTGCCATAGCGCTGTCCCACTTTTCAGACTAGATGGCGTTAGTAGGATAAGTCCACATTCTTAGTTTAACAGGGCCCGTCTATGTAAATTGAGGTAGGCCTAGGCCAAGCAGAGTTTGTTTTGTCACAAAATAACTGGGTAGGTTAATGTGGCATAATAATCCCTTAACGAAGTCTATCTAACCCAGTTACGTAACCACTAATCACTTGTTTAATCTAAATGGATTTGGACTTATTTTTACGTTGGTCTAAATATAGAGTCGGTAACAATTTTGCTTTCTATTTTCATGTTTAACTTTTCGAGCTTTCATTTAACTTGCTATATTTCTAGATTTAGGTATTAAGGTCAAATCTTGCAACTGAATTTTAAAACATGCCTAGGTATCCCAAACCGATTGAGCTGAAATTTTGGATACCTACACGTTAAGTTTGGAATACAAATGCATGGTTAGCTAAGTGACGTCATTCTAAATCCAATATGGCGGACTCCTATAGATGGCGGACTAAATTTTATGGACCCCGATGATTTGCTGAGAAGAATACGAAAAATAAAATGACGTCACACTTTTTAATATGCTGGACGATAAAAGATTGGTTTTAAAAATGTTTTTAAATATTATCTTGCTTCAGTTAATCGTTCACCCCAATAAGGAGTTCAGAAACCTAGCAACGAGTAGGTACTATCTACCTAGCTATTCCATCGGTATCTTCGAGACTTTAAGGCGCCAGCGGAGGGTGAATTGCTCATACAAACGTAATACCAAAATAATTAGTAATTCAAGCATATTTCCTCCATATTATGCGATTATTAAGATTGAACTTGTATTTATCTAGGTCCCTGGATAATTATTTTTCCAAAATACTTTCCCAAAATTAAATGTAAGCACATTGCGTTTTGCATGTTTTTGCGACATAAACGACATGTTTTCTCCTTATTTGTTTCATATTAAAACCAACGATATCTCACGTACTAATTGATCAGGAACATAGCCTATATTGTCAAGTTACAGAATAACAATACGAAGTTAAAAACACAACAATTTTTCATTCATCATTTTTGGTATTCACGGAACAAGACTAAATGTATAACAAATTCTGTACGCTCATATTGCTATCGCGCTTGCACGCGATCATGTGTCTTCAGCCAAATAGGGATAGCAATATACCGGCAAATTTATATTTGCGGTTCGAGTAGAAGTTGCGAGCGGTGGTCGCCGGTCCCTTAAATATCTGGAGACTTACGACTTAGGTCAGGAGCTTCCTTAACACTTGGTATTTACCTACTTTTTTTTTTATCCACTACAAGACACAAGTTAGCCCTTGACTGCGATCTCACCTGATGGTAAGTGATGATGCAGTCTAAGATGGTACCGGGCTATCCTGTTAGGGGCATGGCAATTAGGTATATTAAACCCAAACCCCTATTCGGTTTCTACACGGCATCGTACCGGAACGCTAAATCGCTTGGCGGGGCACTTCTTTACCGGTAGGGTGCTTATTAAAAAGGCACTGCCTCTCTTTGGGTATGCTAAATACCTAATCGAATCTCGATGATAAATTCGATAGATTGCCGTACCCGAAGAATTTTAGGCGATCAATCGATTACTCAGATAGCTTACAGCACCGACGCGAATGAAGTCTGCCTATCGATCTTCTGCCGGCTATACTCGTATTTGGAAAAAAATTAAGTTTCATCGTCACCGTTTCACACTGGATAGCGCAAAACCTAAGAGTTGGCATCCTTATACAATATTTTCTAGATACTTACCAACTTATATATCTTACGTACGTACGTTACGTACGAACGTCACACAACCGCGTATTTAGTTGACTACATAGGTAGGTACTTAGTTACAGAATTACTGCGATTTTTTTACTCCATACCATTATATATCATTTAGATATTTTCAAGTTATACCTAGGACCTAGGAAGTAGGTACCTACTTATTACTATAATAAGAAAATTGATGTTTAGTCCATGTCTAGGGCAGGTGAAAAAATGGACAATTATTATTTTCGCCCAATAGGCAAGTTCCTAATTCAAACCGAATTTCAGCCTTTCATCAACCTATGAGGATTCAGATTTCAGCAACCCATCAGGATTATGAGTACCTAGGTACGTACTTAGTGCTCGTGCAAGCCTTTGCATTTTCAAAATTAAAAAATTCCGCCCGAATATATTTTAATAATTGGTAAAAAAAAGGATTGTTGTAAAGTAATTGATTAATGATCAATTAATTACTGAAGTGTCCGGCCCGGAAGTTTTTAACATCTAAAGAACTTAAATTGATTGTGTTAATAAGTGACGCCAAGAATTATGGTCCAAGATCCCGCGACGCGACGATCAGACCTTCGTTATTTTATTAAAGCTGAAAGATTTTCTATGCAAGTACTTATGTATCTAATAGAGGTATTGCATAAAAAAACTTTTAGCTTTAATAAAATATAAACGAAGGTCTGATCGTCGCTGGATCTTGCTCTATTAAGATATGAAAAGATATTCCAATAATTTACAAGTTACAACTGAATCCACTTCCATACTCAATATTATAAATGCGAAAGTGTGTCTGTCTGAATATCTGTCTGTCTGTCTGCTACGCTTTAACGGCCCATCTTTTCAAATTCGGAAAAGAGGTAGGTTACATACAATTTAGTTATAATAATTTACGGAAAATAAAGGAGTTCCCCCGTAAATTAAAAAAACTTAATCAAAGCGAATAAAGTCGCGGGCATCTTCTAGTGGTCAATACTGAAACTTGCTCTATATACCTACTCTCTATGGCCCACCTACCTCTATCTATAAGTTTCTCTTTCTCAAGTATTTGTATAATAAGTAATTCATTTATTTTGAGATGTACATAGAGTCCACACTCCACGTTATTTTTTTGCTTTCTTGGTACTCAACAAATTGTTTTCTTTTGATTAAGTTGTGCAAAAGTAACTACACATGGTAGGTGCAATATACCTACGCAGGATTTTTTTAAATTTTATTATCGTATTTTTATTTTTGATCATTTGGACTCTCTTAATCTAGAACTAATATTATTCCTAAAAAAACTTGTTTTGTTCTAATTGTATTTTAGCAACGGCATCCTATCGAAACAGCCGCTGGCAGTAATTATTGATTTTGTATTTAAGTCGCGCACACACATCTATTCTGTAGCTAGATAATTCAATAATTAGTAAAAAAAACAATAACTCACCTTTCTCAAGAAACAATCCAATAAAATCCAATTGTTGCGAACAATAAATAATATATTGAAACACATCACAAAATCACAGTAAATTTTCCACTAATTAAATTAAACGGACACATGCGCGCTGGCATTGGCAACTCATGATTTTCAAGCTCATCTTCGCAGGAGCCTCTGCACCCTTGAGGGTAGTGATGGTGACTAAATGACTATCAGTTAAGTGCAGTCGCCCGCCCCCACGTTAATTGGCTGTTTGTATCTTGTGTCGTAGCCTCCAACCCCTCTGAAAAAAAAACATGACATATTGCGCGCGGGAAAGCCGCTGTCAACGTATCAAGTTAATATGGCGGATGGACGGCCGCGGAAGCAACGTTTTTGTGGTGAGAACCGTTTAGTGCCATCGTGCCATCTGATCTCGTTTATGATTAAACTATTATAGTAATTAAACAGTGAGTGGTTTCATTGAAAAATGTCCATTGAGGACAAACATTGTGACACGAGATTTATATATATTAAGATTTTAGATTGGATACCTACTTTTGATGTTTCGGTGACTATTTCTGTCTTATATTTTTAAGCCAGCCCTTTACAGTTATTCACGCTTTAGTAAGCTAACTTGTAAGGAGTATGGCAGTATTTACTATTTAGTTATTTACCATTAGGTATACCTATTTACCTTTATTCGGTTGCTACGTGGGATGCACCGGAAGCTAAGCCGTTTGGCGACATTTTTACCATAAGGTTGGCAGGTAGGGTTACTAGCCACGGCCATAGCCTCCCCACCAGACCAGATCGAAGACAATTTTCCAAAACCCAACATCTCCATTCATATGGATCTGTGCGTACATTGTAGGCGCTACGCTACGACAAGCTCTACATAAATTGTAGAGCCGCCTACATTTGCAACTTTCGAAATTAGATTTGTTTCTAAGCTCAATGCTAAGAATATAGGGATGATGACAACTCAATCAACTCGGCAACTTTTTATCAAACTTAAAAACGCACTTCTAGTATGGAAGTTGTATGAAATTTACAGTCAAGTGACGTCATAAAATTTCAACGCAGTTTTTTTCTTTAATCTATATTTTAAAATGCAAACCTAAAAGTAACCGAGGATGTGAATTTTAGGTTTTTTGGAAGAAGACCCTCTTTTAATAATCAGTTAGAAATAATTTATGCATCATCCCTATTCATCGCATAAATGTTCTTAGACTTCAGGAAATCATACTCCCTTATACTTAAATGTGAAAGTGTGTTTGTTTGTTGGTTTGTCCTTCCAATCACGCCGCAACTGAGCAATGGATCGATGGATGGTTTTTTGCAATTTATCCCGGAAAATCAAAGAGTTTCTTCAGGATTTTTTAACCTAAATCCATGCAAACGAAGTCGCGGTTAAGTAGGCAGGTTGTGGAAAGAAAGAAAACATTTTCATTTTTCAGTTTATTGGAAAGAATTTTACAATATAAGTATTATTACCAATAGTAAATTATAGATTGCTTGACGGCACGTCTTTACGGTCTTTACCACTATATGTTCTGTGGTCTTTACCAGTAGGGACCGAAGCCTCCCACCAGACCAGACCAGAGAAAATTCGGAAATTATAAAATCACAAAGTGACCCTGCCGGGGATCGAACCCCAGACCTTCCACTTTAGAATACAGCGCTCAATACTGCGCTAGAGAAGTCGTCAAAACGTTATATAATATATTATAGACATCTTTTTCTGTACTAAACTACTCGTATCAAGTCCTACGTACTTCCGAAGTGCAGCTTATCTGAACTAACCATAGACATAGAATTTTTTTGGAACTAACCGAAGTGGGCATGACTTCTGACGTATCGTTTTGACAGAGCTCAACGATCGGGTACAGCACGAATATCGATTTCGTTTGGGTGATAGGCCACCCAGGTAGCCATGCCATGCGATGCGCACAGCCTTCCATATCGCACCATATGACGTTGGATTCCCATGGGAGTTTAAGAATATCTGAATAAGTTCAAAGTTAATGTAAAACGTCAACTCATTGAAAAATCTTATTACCATGTAAAATATTACTTAAATGACAAAGAAGCTTGGCAATAATTTGCTCCAATAGGATTTGTGAGATGGTGATAAGTAAAAATAAGGAACTAACGTTCCCAAAACCCGGCTGAGTTTATTGTGGGTTCTTCTCAGACCAAGGCATGTTTGGAACCCTCGTAGCTTTAGTTTTAAGATACTGTAACTGATTATCACCATCATGTTTTATAAATAATTGACGTCAAAATACCTACAGTGTACCTAATTTAGATGAATAAATATTGATTGATTGATATGAATGAGTAGATCGTACTAATATTATAATTACGGAAGTGTGTTTGTTTGTTTGTCCCTCAATCACGCCGCAGCCCGCAACACAGCCACGGATCGACGTAATTTTTTGCATGGGTATAGTTGAGGACCTGGGGGTCTACTCTCTTTCTCTAAAACGAAACTTCGCAAACAAACGAACGAAATTTCGTTAAATCCTCTCCTACATAATATTATCTCTATGCTCCTCTCTATTTCGTTTTCGTACACGCAGACGAAGTACGGATCTATAGACAATTTTTGTGACCGATTGGATTGAACGATTTTGTGTGGGTCTATTTTTTAATTACGTTCGTTTGCGAAGTTTCGTTTGAGAGAAAGAGAGTAGACCCCCAGCCCCCCTAGCATGGGCCGGAGATAAAAATTTTATCCCCCGATTTTATCCACTGACAAGAGATAAAATTTACTTATCCACCTCTCAGCCCCCCTAGCATGGGCCGAGACAATTTTCTCCCCGAGGAAAGGATAAAATTTTTATTCCTAAATAAATAAATATAAACGCTCAATAACGGTGGATAAATACTCCCCCGAGTCCCCGTGAAATGTCAAACGGGGATAAACTTCTCCTGTCCCCTGTTGCCGTGCTCTGAGAAGTGGATAAGTTAATTTTATCTCTTGTCAGTGGATAAAATCGGGGGATAAAATTTTTATCTCCGGTCCATGCTAGCCCTGCAGAGCACGACAACAGGGGAGAGGAGAAGTTTATCCCCGTTTGTCATTTCACGGGGACTCGGGGGACTATTTATCCACCGTTATTTAGCGTTTTTATTTATTTATTTAGGAATAAAAATTTTATCCTTTCCTCGGGGAGAAAATTGTCTCGGCCCATGCTAGGGGGGCTGGAGAGTGTCATAGGCTACTTTTTATCCCGGAAAATTAAGGAGTTCCCGTGGGAATAAAAAAAACTTAGGTATTTATTTGATTTTTATTTTTATTTTCGTACAAACTACAAAATATGTCTTATACTTAGTTGTAACTGACAGAAAATAAGTAAGTAGTAGGTAAATAACAAACCTTATCTCTCGAATAGAAATTTCACGTTAATCCGTTGCTCTTTTGCGGCATGATTGACAAACAAACACACATTCGCATTCTATAATATTAGTATGATTGTCCTTACAGTGGATCGAGACGACAGTCTCACCCATTTAAACACCTACCTACACCTTCGTAGTTAGTATATAGGTACTCGTATACAATGAATGAACGAATCCTAAATCGTATACATATTATATTAAACAAGCTGTACGGGGCTGTACGGTATTTCTGCTGTCCTTCGACGCAGAGTTCTGCGGGGTGAGAGGGACGAAGAGGCGAAAACTGGCAGAATTTTCAACACATTTTGCTTTGACTATGTACCGATATTTGTCAATCTGACATTAAATTAGTACGCAGTTTTCCTATGTCTATACCAGTCTCAAGAGAGTCTCAACCATAGGTAAGTGTAATACCTCTAAGCTGCATTCTAATCCTACCAGCTGGGAGACAAGCCACCCGTCTTGCCCCCTGCACCCCGCAGCGATGCTCTGTCTAGACGTCTCTTCGGATCATCAAATGACTTGGAAAAGACACATTTCACAAATCAACTTTGAATAAATAAAAGCTTTAATTGTTTTCTTATTGTTAGTTTTTAATTTAGTCGTAGGATAAGTGTAGGTGCAATTTAGTCGCTTATCCTACGACTAAATTAAAAACTAACAATAAACAAGTAGGAGGCTATTTGGCAAACTCAGCATTACTGAGCATTGACAACAATGCTCAGCGCTGGTTTTCAGTTCCCTTTTTTTTGTCGTCAACGACTTGCTTCGGACCGCGGACGTCTCAATTTCGGAGGGGCTGTTGAATTAGGGACATACTATGATAACGCCTCTGGTACCACAAGAGGGTTAGGGTGTTTGACTGCTTTATCAACGCATACTTAGTTCTTCCAAAGCTTTTTAAAGTTTTAATGGGAGATCGAGGTTGCGGTGGAAACGTATTTCCTTATATACTGAGCTTACTGCTTACCTTACAGACTACAGTATATTATAGGTAGCCATACCAAGTAGGTATGGCTATAATATCCTAAGTACTCATACCTACTTAAGTTTTTCGCCAAGTTGGTACCTACTAGCTTTAGCACAGTTGGTAGTCAAATGAAAGTAGCGATGCGGTCTAAGATGCAACGCGATATATTTTTAATTTGCAACACTTGATTACATGCAGTGCATATTGCAGCACAGAAAAAATTGAGAAGCCCGCGAACAACGGACACCGTCCAGTAACAAAAACTAGTGCACGTTGCGTTTTTCTAAACTTAAATTCCAGCATCCCACAGTCTAAAATCAACTTTATTAATAACTAGATACAGGGTTAATTTTCGTGTGTCATGGTCGTGCAAAAAAGTACGCAGCGAAAGCGTGTGAATTTGCAGGTATGTGAATGCGCCCGGCATGCCTCGTGACCTCTCGGCTCATTGAACAGCGATGCCTCCTCAAGTCACTCCTCAGCCGGTGGTCTGAACCTCACACGAAGTTGCGGGAACCTGGGAAAGAGATATGATGTTAGCCTACTACTGGACTAAAGGATGTTTTAACTTATTTATATATTAGGTATTAGTTATCTGTTCGAATGCATGTCTTATTTCTTGAAGTGTTTGGTTTTTTAATTTGATTGTTTTTTTTAAATATTACTCTTTGTATTTTATTGCAAGTTAATTTAGATTATAATGGGGCTGACATAAACATAAGTATTGAAAGCCCCTAAACAAATTTTAAAAAATCTATACCTACTAATACAGATGCGAAAGTTTGGATGGGTGGATGGGATGTTTGTTACTCAATCACGCCAGAACGGCTGAACGAATCTGGATGAAAGGCACAGACATAGATTATACTCGTAGTCTGGAATAACACTTAAGCTACTTTTTATCCCGGTGAGTTCCCGCAGGAACCAAAATCCACAATCCACGCGGACGAAGTCGCGGGCTAGGTTAAATTATTATGTTTGATACGAGTTTGAGAATCTGGTTTTACATTGCGGAAAAAACGTAGGTTTTTAGGGTTCCGTCAGGTTCCGTAGTCAACAAGGAGGTCTCATAGTTGCGCCATGCCCGTCTGTCTGTCTGTCCGCGGCTTAGCCCATAGTTTCTTAGTACTAGAAAGCTGTAACTTGGCATGGGTATATGTATTTATTATGCCGACTAAGCGGTAGAATAAAATCTTGAAATTTTTTAGGGCACCTCCCCTACAAGTAATGTGGGGATGTTTTTATCCCATGGTATGGGGTCATGGATAGGTCTTTCAAAATTATTGCGGGTATATTAAGACCATTTTTCGAATCAGGCATTCGTTTGGGAAATAAAAGTAAATTTTTTTAGAGTCAAGTGTCCTCCATCCCTTTTGCAAGCTCAACGGTTGTTGTTAGATATCTATGTGAAAATTGATGGTTGTAATAATATACAACGAAGTTAAATAAAGGGAAAACTATCACATATAAGTAGAAGTTACGAGGCTAACGAGTAGGTAGGTAATAGTCATGTAATAGTCGACCAACTTTATAAAAAGTCCGCATAATATTATGACGGGCAACTAAGGAACACTGCGCATGGCACTTTTTGATCAAGATTTTTTAATCAAGACTTGAATAGAAAACTTTAACAAAGAGCTTTCGTATTGTCGAGTGAAACTTCCACTGGTTCGAAGAAACTTATTAAGTAAGTAAAATAAAACAAAAGACACGCCGAAATGAGTTCCTGTTTGGAAGTTTGTTAAAAATTTAAAATATCGTCATGTTCAAACCTTTGAAAAGGGTCATGGATCATCAACATACAGACACACTTTCGCATTATTAATTAATTTATATTATGAAGACACCAGTGTGCTTAGCATGCACAACGAGATTATCTCGCGACGAGAGAGAGAGATGTTGTCGTTGCCGGCAAATTTTTCATTTACCCTAACATGCACAAAATGCGGAATATTACAAGAAAAAAATAGTCCACAATATGTAAAGTTTCGTAGAGAAAAATACCACAGATAAGAAACATTACTTTTATTATCTCTACTTTTGACGTAACGAGACAAGTAACCATATGTTAGCATGTTATAATAGAAATAGAGAGAACGGGTAGACATAATTTTACTCGTAGTGCGCATGCTAGCCACACTGGATGACTGTGCCGCGATTGTTCTCCATAATGTTTATTGAATCGTAGCAGGCGTTACTTTGCGGAAGTCCATGATAATGAATGAACGAGAAGTTTAATTCGCTATAATCCGCCACAGTAGACAAATCTATGTGGTACAGTGCGTGTCCTTCACCAAGAGCATGCGAACACCTACCACCCAGCAATTCGCACCGGCACAGCACCACACCACACAAATCTTCCAAATCACCGGAGCATCCAGGAGATGTTGACTCGACAATGCACGATTGTAATGCTTTACAATCGTGCATTGTCGAGTAACTTGGAAGATTTGTGTGGTGTGGTGCTGTGCCGGTGCGAATTGCTGGGTGGTGGGTGTTCGCATGCTATTGGTGAAGGACACGCACTGTACCACATAGATTTGTCTACTGTGGCGGATATAATAGCGAATTAAAGTTCTCGTTCATTCACTCCATAATATTCTCAAAGTTGTGCCAATCTGCGGAGGTGGACTGTCTGAATCCATACTTAGCTAGCTGGTGGACTATTTAAGCAAAACTCTCATTCTGAGAGGAAATTCATGCTCTGGGCCCACGATGGGTTGAAATGATCAAGTTCAATGTTCGACGACCTCTGTGGCGCAGTGTTGAGCGCTGTTGTCTTAACGTGCGGAGGTCCAAGGTTCGATCCCCGGCAGGGTCAATTTAGGTATTTATAATTTCTGAATTTTCCCTGGTCTGGCCTGGTGGGAGGCTGAGGCCGTATAGCTAGTTACCACCCTACCGGCAAAGACGCGCCGCCAAGCGATTGAGCGTTCCGGTACGATGCCGTTTAGAAACCGAATAGGGGTATGGGTGTAATATAACTGCCATACCCCTAACAGGTTAGCCTAGTCAAGGGCTAACTTGTAATGGATAAAAAAAAAACCGGCCACGTGCGAGTCGGACTCGCGCACCGAGGGTTCCGTACAAACCTGTAGTAAGTTTTACGATTTATGACGTATTCAAAATAAAAATTACGTTTGTTGTATGGGAGCCCCCCTTTAATATTTACTTTATAATTTCTGAATTTTCACTGGTCTGGCCTGGTGGGAGGCATCGGCCGTGGCTAGTTACCACCCTACCGGCAAAGACGTGCCGCCAAGCGATTAAGCGTTCCGGTACGATGCCGTGTAGAAACCGAATAGGGGTATGGGTTTAACACAACTGCCATGCCCCTAACAGGTTAGCCCGCTACCATCTTAGACTGCATCATCACTTACCATCAGGTGAGATCGCAGTCAAGGGCTAACTTGTAGTGGATAAAAAAAAAAAAAAAAAAAAATTATTGATATTTAATTATTTATTTTGAAAGGTCAAGGAAAATTTGAACCGTCTACCTGTTACCGTTTTTAATATTGAGCAAAAAAATACGAAAAAAACACGTTTATTGTATGGGGACCCCCCTTAATATATATATTTTTTTAATTTTTAGTATTTGTTGTTATAGCGGCAACGGAAATACATCATTTGTGAAAATTTCAGCTTTCTAGCTATCACGGTTTATGAGATACAGCCTGGAGACAGACAGACAGACAGACAGCGGAGTCTTAGTAATAGGGTCCCGTTTTTACCCTTTGGGTACGGAACCCTAAAAAGAAAAGTCTTATTCATGGTCGTAGTCAAGCGCGAAATTGATAAAAATTTACCTATCCACATTAAAGTCCCAAAGGGCTGAATGTCGTCTCATCCTCTATCAGGTTACGGCCGAGCCGGACACGACATACGACACCCGACACTTCCGTTTCCGAACGATCGACTTTCCGACAGTCGACCCTCGATTGACGGGGAATTAGGGATTTGTGAATTATAATTAAGTATTTAGAGTTGTTTTCACTTAAAATTGCGCGACTGGGGCCCACTAAGGCCGTTTGTCTAATAAATGCGAAAGTGTGTTTGTTTGTTGGTTTATTGGTGTGTCCTTCAATCACGCCGCAGCCCGCAACGGAGCACCGGATCGACGTGATTTTTGGCCTGGGTATAGTTGAGGACCAGAGTGACATAGGCTACTTTTTATTCCGGAAAATTAAGGAGTTCCCGCGGGAATCAAAAAAAAGTATATCTACTTATATAAACTTTTCTATACTTAAGTATAGCCCGACCACAGAGCAGAAACATGGTCGCTAGTATAGTATGAAAAATAAAATAAAAACAAAAATAAACAGACATAAAAATTAGTTAAAATTTTGGTCACCGGGTCAGATAAGTTTGTGTAAGTACTTATATGTCCTGTTATTAATAATTATTATCAACCCCGGAATAAACTTATCAAAAAAAAATTATAAAAAAAGGACAGCGTCATAAAATTTTAATAAATCAGTTTCTTGGCAGTGGCAAGTAACAATACGAAAAGAAATTGAAGATTAGAATTTTGCATGCATCCTTTGTGTGTTCCTTTCCGATTATTTCGACCGTTGAAGTCAAGTTTAGCAAGTACATTTAAAAATCTGAACGAGCTTTATTGAGCTTTCAAAAATAGGTAGGTACAGACAAACAATGCAAAAACAAACATACTTTTAGGATTAACAGACTAAGTTTTAACCTTTTTCAGTGCATAGGTCACACGGAGTACGGACCAATTAATTTTCAATGGACTATTATTAGACCTAGGTAGATCATACTGTGGCTAATTATTCTGCTGTACACAATCTCTAAACTAAACTTTGGTTTAGTTAATTGACCTTTCCTTTTTCCGCAGATATAAAGGTCGGTATCAATACAGTTATAACTTAGCACCATGTCAGAACAGGGCTATATTATTCTATGGTTAGGGTTATATTATTCTATGGTCAGAACAGTCATGTGTAGTAAGGTACATCATAATTAGCCACATTAGTTTTACCTCACTATATAGGTAAAAAAAGAAAAGTTGTTATGTAGGTAAAGTTTGGAAAGACTTCGATCTCAAGGGTCATCTTCAGCTCTGATTCACTAGAAAGTGCTGTCTTTCTTCAGTGGTTTTGTTTTGCGACGAGTTGATTAAATATGATATGGCTCTCTACCAAACGTAACCAAAGTAAGACGTAGGTATATTTTAAACTCTATGGTCTCTATACAAATACTAGGTTGGTAGAGAACCATAATTTCCCACGCTGAATCATCTAAAAGAAACAGAATCAAACGATATCATCAGCAAATAGGAAGCAATCACCGACCAAAAAGCGCCATAACATCATAATCTCCTGGTAAACAGACTCCCAAAGCGGCAAATTGGCAACAATTGCTCTCACACCTGTATTTGCCCTTAGGCTAACACCGAGTAGGGTGGTAACAGGTAACGTTTTTTTATGAAGTGTTTATTTTACGGCTGGTTGAGATGAATGGGCATTCAAAACGCGGCACACGCTTTGAGTGCGTAAATGATAAATAGGGTGTGCTATTATAAGCATTGATAGCCCAGTGGTTTAGATGTTTGACCTCCTGTTCGGGTGATCGGGGTTTTAATCCTCGGTAACGCAATTACTTTTCTGAGCGTGCGTGCGTTAACCCAATAGATGGCACAACTAGTAGCGCAATAATAACACGAAGAGCCTGAATCGCGATTATGAAGTTTCCTGTGAATTACGCTAACTATAATAAACGACTTCCATAGATCAATGGTCAGACCAGTGGCAGCACAACACCCGCTCGAAGGATGATTAATAAGATTAATATACAAAAACGTTAGGAAACCTGCAACCTGCAGAGTTCTTAGTTCTTCTTATATGTCCTGATAGGTTTGGGAAATCTGCTAATCCGAACTGGGCCAGCGTGGTGGACTTTGGCCGAACCCTTCAATCTGACGTACGTGACGTAGACTCGTGCTCAGTAGCGTGCCAGCGATGGGTTGAAATATTTATTATTAATATAAAGACTGTACCCACCTGATTCCTAAATACGGCTCCTATACATAGGTTTCTTTTTAGAGAAGAAGCTCTACATTAAAAAAAACATTGTGCCTTTAAACACAATCAGCTGAAAGACAGTTTCAGCACTCCTTAAAAAGTGGCATTTCCGACATAACACGTGAGTTTATCCGGTTATTACGTATATTTAAAATGAACTAGCTGATGACAGCGACTTCGGCGCGTGGTTAGAGTTTTTTTTATTCCCGCGGGAATTCCTTAATTTTCCGGGATAAAAAGTAGCCTATGTCACTCTCCAGGTCCTCAACTATCCTAACCATGCCAAAGATCACGTTGACAAACCAACAAACAAACACACTTTCGCATTTATAATATTAATAGTATGATATCACTCACGATACCTAGTTTAAACGATCTGATGATTTTGAATTCTATATTAGTTAGTTCAGTAATAACTTTGATTTCCCTACAACTGTACGAACCCCGCCCGCCCTATGCCCATTTGCAAAAACAACAACTCCCAACCGAAATAATATCTAATTAATCACTGCAGATTCCCATACCCATAGAAAACAATAACATACTAGTTTTATTATCATCCGAACCATCCGTAAAATGATACGGCTCAATCGGAAACGTAAATAAAAGATAATGTGTGTAATTCAATATTTTATTGCGGATTCACAACTTATCTCTGCTGTTCTTAGTGCGTTTCTCCATGGGCCACCGCACGACACGATTGTCGGTCACGAGTCACGACTCACAAGTCGCAAACCACGGTATATACACGCAGTTTTCACGTTATTCGATTCACAAAAACTCTAATATCTTATCATTTTGTAATCCGGTGCCTTGTTGATTAAACTGATAGCACTGATTCTATTGCCTACGATATGGACCATCAATTTGAGATAATAAATTATGTCCCTTTAGCCGTATTGCCAAAATAAAGTTGTTTCATTGATCATATAATATTCGTCGTACAGCATCCGTCGTCGTTAGAAAATTCACCCATGTTTCGTTCAGTTTTATTTGCACTTAACGATAAAAGCAATGTTGAGTTCTAGGTTTAAGCGCGCTTGGCTAGAATATACATATTCACTCTGGCCTTGAAGGTGCTTAAGTCATACGTGGCAGGAAATATGTGCGCTGGAAGGGCATTCAACGGGTCTTATCGAACGTAGAGCAAAACCGTTCCTTCAGAGCAGAGTGGACGCCAACCTGATATGCATGATAATTACTTAAGTGTATTAAGCTGTAAGTGTAACATTTAAAAGTAATAACACAGACTGAACTGCGAAGTAGATACTCGTAACAATCAGTGCAAGTGCAATGTAGTGCAAGTCATTTAGTCGCGTTCGTGATGGTTTATATAATTAGATGTTAAATAGGTATAGTACATCGAAATATCTATATTGGAGCTCGGAATCGCTATAGCGCATTTTGTCGTGCCGTGTCATAGTCCGTGGAAAAATGCCCTTAGTGATTTAGACGGTAAATATATATATATCGAGATATCGATGTTGGCGCTTGGAATCGCTATAGCATATTTTGTCGTGCCGTGCCATAGTCCGTGGAAACATGCCCTTAGTGATTGATTTACATTTAATCGGCGAAAGGCCGGCGCGTGCCGAACGCGTGTGTTCGAATTGCCGCCATGTTCTTTTCTCGTTTTTTTTAAACCGGAACGTGCGGTCTGTATTCTTATCTTTTAATCTTTATAATTTTGGCATACTTAATCGGAGGAAATGTGTAGGACTTAAAATATTAAAGGCGAAATAATTATACACGGTTTAACTTGGTTGTCTTTTTTAGGGTTCCGTACCCAAAGGGTAAAAACGGGACCCTATTACTAAGACTCCGCTGTCTGTCTGTCTGTCTGTCTGTCTGTCTGTCTGTCTGTCTGTCTGTCTGTCTGTCTGTCTGTCTGTCTGTCTGTCTGTCTCCAGGCTGTATCTCATAAACCGTGATAGCTAGAAAGCTGAAATTTTCACAAATGATGTATTTCCGTTGCCGCTATAACAACAAATACTAAAAATTAACAAAATATATATATTAAGGGGGGGTCCCCATACAATAAACGTGTTTTTTTCGTATTTTTTTGCTCAATATTAAAAACGGTAACAGGTAGACGGTTCAAATTTTCACAGAATATTAACTTGTATATTACCTTTCAAAATAAATAATTAAATATCAATAAAGTAAATATTAAAGGGGGGCTCCCATACAACAAACGTAATTTTTTGATATTAACAATAAACCTCTACAAACAAAGTTAGTTTTGCGGTTCATTTCGTCTTGTTTTTAATACGTCATAAATCGTAAAACTTACTACAGGTTTGTACGGAACCCTCGGTGCGCGAGTCCGACTCGCACTTGGCCGGTTTTTCATTTTTGCTGGCTCTATAGCTATATTATTTAGGGTTACTTATTTAGTAGTAATTCGGTAGGCTAGCAAAGCTTTTTAACACCCTAATGGATGATGGGTTCATGTCGAGTTTCGCTCAATCTCAATGTAAGTACCTACAGTTCACGCGCGAGTTGAATGCAGAGCTTTTGTATGTGTCACCTAATTAGCTCTGCATTCAACTCGCGCGCGAACTATACTTAGCCAATGATAGGTAGGTACTTTATTTTCTTTTAGGTATTAGTAGCTACTAGCTACGAATAACTAACTACCTACCTAAGTTAAAACTTTAAACTTTACATTAAGTAGGTACTAAACTTTAATTGAAACCGAAGCCTTAGGAATGATTTGTGAACAATAAACTTAAGAACATGCGAACATTGCTGGGTGGTGGGTGTTCGCATGCTATTGGTGAAGGAGACGCACTGTACCACATAGATTTGTCTACTGTGGCGGATTATAGCGAATTAAACTTCTCGTTCATTCATTATCATGGACTTCCGCAAAGTAACGCCTGCTTCGATTCAATACAATAAAATGCACCAATCACAACAATTGAGATTTTTATTATGAATATTATAAGTATAGATGATGCAACTTTTTCAGAATCTATAGGGCTATAATAATATAGTTGTTTTGTTTCAAACTGTAGCAGTTAAATTACAGTGGTAGAGCGCCAAACGAGCGGCGCCTATGCGCATATTATTATAAATGCGAAAGTGGGCTGACATGTATTTAAATATAAAAGCCCCTAAATAAATAAAAAAAAAAAAAAAAAAAAAATGCGAAAGTGTGTTTGTTTCTTGGTTTGTTGGTTTGTCCTTCAATCACGCCGCAACGGAGCAACGGATCAACGCGTGATTTTTGGCATGGGTATAGTTGAGGACCTGGGAGAGTGACATAGGCTACTTTTTATCCCGGAAAATTAGGGAGTTCCCGCGGGAATAAAAAAAACTTAAATCACGCGTACGAAGTCGCGGGCATCAGCTAGTAACACATATTCCTAAATCGCGTTGGAAACGTTACCGTCGCGCGTTATGTGGGTTCTAGGCTTTAACTTGGAAAGCTCAAAGCGAGCTTATAACAAAGCTCTCTATAGGTACGCGCTTTTAATTTTCCCCCGAACCACCGAAGCCGTAGAAGCCAAACAAATTCGAATCGATTCAATATGGCGGCCATTGCTTTTTCGGAGTTGCTTATTACTTTTGTTCGTCTGCTTTCAGTAAAAGAAATAACTTGTAATTAACTTCCCAAACATTCTTTTTGTATTCGACAAAGTTTTGCGTTATAACTTTCCATTGAATTGAAAAGTTTGCCCGCTTATAATTTTATTTGTTGTAAAATTTCAAGTTTCAACATACAATCTAACGAACAAGTTAAAACAAAAGAGGTTTGCCCTCCTGTTTATTTGTTCGGGGATTCGTTACTCGAGGGCACGCTCTTATAAATTTCTGAGTTTTTTTTTTGAAGTGAAAACTTCTTCAGCCGCATTGAGCACTTTTTGGTAAGCGGTAAACCTGTGGGTAAACTTGTGGATTCGCGTCACCGACATGCCGATACCCCGCGTTGTTACGTACGAAGTCAAAAGGTCTTAAATATAAATATATGTAGGCATACTACATTCGTAATTAAACTTTAATTCCTTAGTTTTAAGGTTTATATTTTAATAATCATTGCGAAGCGAAGGTCTCTGAGTCTACTTTGATAGTACTGATGTCTATGAACGTAAAGATTAAGGATACCGCGAGGTCTCAGTTCGGGGCGAACCACTAGCTGTTATTTTAAATATATTTTTTTAAATTAAAAAAAATGATTTAAACAACTTAAAAATTAAAAAAAAATTAAATAAGTATTCGTTTTCACTTTTTTTTATCCACTACAAGTTAGCCCTTGACTGCTATCTCACCTGATGGTAAGTGACGATGCAGTCTAAGATGGTAGCGGGCTAACCTGTTAGGGGTAAGGTAGTCATATTAAACCCTCCACCACCACCACCACTACAGCCCATTAACGTACCACTGCTGGGCACAGGCCTCCACTCTCATAGGAGAGAGGGATTCAGAGCTTAGACCCACCACGCTGCTCCAATGCGGGTTGGCTGGCTTTAACGACTATTATCGGGACCGACGACTTAACGAGCTCACCGAGGCACGGGAACCCGGAATGACATTAAACCCATACACCCCTAATATTGGTTTCTACACAGCATCGTACCGGAACGCTAAATCGCTTGGCGGCACGTCTTTGCCGGTAGGGTGGTAACTAGCCACGACCGAAGCCTCCCACCAAGCCAGACCAGGGAAAATTCAGAAATTATAAATTCCCAATGACCCTGCCGGGGATCGAACCCGGGACCTCCGCACGTTAAGACAACAGCGTTCAACACTGCGCCACGGACTAAAATAACCGCTGGCGGCAATTTATCGAATCTTATCCAACTATTTTTTAATTTACCGCCATTGCCCGTTTTCTACTCTCATCCAAGTCTCATCCTTCACGAATCACGAGCGAGAGAAACCCTAGACAAATGCTACAAACCACATGACGTGGTCTGACCTCTCTTTCTAATTTGGGATTAGCAAAGACAAAGAAAACTATAGATACTACCCATTTCAGTCGCACAAGAAAGGATTGCTTTAAAAATGTACAATTTATTCAAAGTTTTTTCATTCGTAATTATTGACCGAGCGAAGCGAAGGTCTCTGAGTCTACTTGGGTGAATTGGCACTTGTCCGTCCGTCCGTCCGTCCGTCTGTCAGAGCCTTATAACTTCTGAATTGCTGAACGTAATTACTTCAAATTTAAATATAATATGTAAACCGATGGCCTCCCGCCGAATATGGCTTAAAAAGTTATAAAAATCTTTATTTCAGGGGGGCTCTCATAGAAGCGAATGCGAAGTAAAATATTTTTTATAGCGTTACATAGGGTTGTGGTATATCATTTTAAAGATAATTAGGAATAGAGTCCAAAAATATTTTTTTTTAAATTTTTCCCTTAAAATTGACGAAATGGGGGGCTTTTAAAGTGGCGATTTTCTAACGTCCAAAGTTGACCTCAGAACTCTCAATTTTCTGAACTCTCAAGCCTGAAACTTGATCAATTATTTGAATTATATCCTGTACTTGAACAACAAATACTAAAATTAGATAAATATTATAAGGAAACGAAATTATTTAATTTTTAATGATGATGATATTTTTAACAGAACTTCACAATGATGTCAATAGATGGCGCTCTGTGATACCGCGAGGTCTCAGTTCGGGGCGAACCACTAGTGACTAAGCTGAGTGAAAAAGTTACGATTCGGTCCCACGAGTATATATCCGATCAGAGGGGAAGCTTCCTAAGAAAGTCTAAAATGTATACCTACCTATTCTGCTAGGGTTGTCACCTGATGCATGTCAAAAATTTAAGGAAAAAATAAAATTAATATTATACATCGACTTACACATCGACAACGATATCGACAATCGACAGCGACAATCGACATCGACATCGATATCGACAATCGACATTCACCATATTTGACTTTTCTATGTCAAATATGGTGAAGCTGCTTCTAATATTAGGTATATCCCACATTATCCAAATTCTATTACGAAATTGTTCCTCTATTTATTTTCATTAAACGCACGACCGTCAGCCCTTGCGTTCTAACCCAGACAGAGGTCTCGCTAACCCAGACAACGTGTCGGTGAATGTGTCGGTGAGAGCTCACGCACACATCGTTGCGCTATGTATGGGTGATGTCGTATGTATGGGTATTGCGTATGTATGGTATTGCGCTATGTATGGGTGATGTATGTATGTGATGGCGTACGAGGGCACTTAAATGTTCTGTGTACGAGGGGCCGAACCCCTTAGTGCAGGACTATTGCAAAACATGGAAACAAATAAGTAATAGGTATTGGTCTCACAGAGATTGGTCTACGGGTTTGGGTTGCTATGGTGAACTGGGTCTATGGAAGTACTTTGGTCCCTGCCTGACCAATAATTATTATAACTCAGTTTAAATAAACTGATAAAATATACTATAAAAAAATACTTTTAATATAATTTATGCGTGGAGTCACAAAGGTTTACACATTTAATCTTATCTAATGTTACCCGCATCAACTATCTTTTTCGCATGTAGCAATATTATTTTAGCAACCACGTTTTTTGACGTATAAAAAATTATGGCAACCTTCCACAAATTATTTGTTTTTGGCATCCCCAAATTTTCATCTGTCAAATTATATTGTCAGTGTCCCCACCTTAGGGTATTTTCCCCTAGATTTAGGGGATTTTTGAACACTTAGGGGCTTTTTTAGGGTATACAATTATTTAGGGAAATTTTTAGGGGAAAAAAAATTATTAGGGAATTTTTAGGGAAAGTTTCAACTTTCGGTTCGAATCGGTGACTGCGTGTATCTGAACGTAACTTGGTGTGCCGATGTTACCCATGGAAGTAGGAATCAAGGAATTACGACTATGATGTTACATTTCTCTATGGCTAGTACCAAACAAAATATAATATTTTTCTCTTTCGCGCTCATAGAATTGTGTACGTGGAAAGAAGAGATGTCGAATACGAATAAAGCTGCTTTATGTGTGCGAGGTAAACTGGTTTTTATGGATTTATACGTTAAGGTTTAGGTACTCTTGTTTGTTTGACTTGGTTGGTTTGACTGTCAGTGTTTTTAATCTAGGTAGTGTGTTTTTCGCTTGTTCCAAATGTAGGTAGTTACGCTGTGCACCATTGTCCTATGACAATGTAGGACAATGATGCCATGTTAACCATGGGTCATTTATAGAGGACTCCTCTATAAATGATCTATGGTTAACATAGTTCAAAAAGCTGATGATTGATGATGAGAATTCTTTTCAAAATCCTCATAGATTTGTGGTAGGCATGTTGGCTGCTTATTTAGATCTTCACCTTAATAATTGGCAAAAATTATCTGATGGTAGTGTACTTCTTACATATTATATAATACGTACCTATGGTACAGATGGTATTGATTTAGTAGTTTTTTTTTTTTTTTAGTTTAATATATTAAAAAAAAGTTAAATAAAAGTTTAATGCACTTTTATTTGTGTTTTATTCTTAGAATAAATTTTTTAGGGGAAAACATTTTGAAAAGTGCTTATTTTAGGGGAATTTCACGAGGAGTTAGGGGAAAACCTAAATCAGAGGGTGGCAACACTGTATATTGTCGCAAAAATTTCAGTCATATTTTTGTAAAATAATACGTGATCTAAAACAAATTAAAAAAATTAAAAATCAATTCACACCCCCCGCGGTGGTCGCCGTCTGATTCGGCGGTGGTTGCCAAGCTGCCGGTGTCCGTAGGTTTGCATAAATGAATGATGTCGCTGAGATCGAAAGCCCTGGCTTTGGTGGAAGTGTTACTCAGGGTTCCACCGTTGTTTGTGGTGGATGAGCTCCTGAAGATCAGCCTGGGCTTGCCCGTGTCCACCAGCGAGGAGGTGCCTATCCTGGCGGCTGTGACGGGCGACCACATAGATGCCTCTGAGAATGACAATTTTTACGACGCCAATTTCTACAATACGTTTGTCTTCACACTGCTGAAATTCTTCATATGCTGTTTAGGTACGTACCAATCCTACCTTCTTTTATTTCTGGTTAATTTTGCAATGCATTGAAAATTTCCTAATAATTGTATGTCGAAACATTTATTCAGCTTGTGTCCCAATAGCATTATCAGATTTCAAAGAGCGGTTGTACAAGTTTTTAGCAAAGTAGTGTAACTCTGTATTTGTAATTCTATGTTATGTATATTATGAATAACCTAAATGATTCCTGCGAGTTAAAATTTGCTAATACAGAGCAATGCTGCCACTAATCTAGTGATATTCAATTTACTAGCGACTGCAGTTGTTAATGTGTGGGTTCTTCAAATGAATAATTCCTGAAATGTTAATAAAACCTTCATTACTGCATTTAATCTCTGATAAGGTTTAAACATTTAAAATATCACAATTTTTTTACCTGTTTTAAACACTAAGTTCAAGCTTCTAGTAGGCTTCACATAGAGGGCCCTTGACTTGAGGCACCCAAAATTTAATCTCACCATCGATGTCGCAAGAATCATCTAGGGTGTGTTCCGAAATACACTGCGAGCACTGTTCAGTGCTCTTACTGTGGAGAAATTCATTCCGTTGTGGACTGACAGTACACTGCCGCAGTATCCTAGGGAAATATATGATGTCATTAATCGATGCCATCTTTGTACTGTGAGCACTGGCGTTTTCGAGGTAAGGTGCTCTCAGTGACTGTTCCGTTTTAAGCAGTAACCAGTATACCTTACTATAAAGGAACGGCTTCGCAGTATACTAAATTGACATCACACCTTACAGTGCTCGCAGTGTATTTCGGAACATACCTCTAGTAAAAAAAATCTGTCAAAACTGTTTACTAACATCAACATCATTATTTTATAATGTTTTATTAGTTAGTTATAATGACCATAACATCTCCCTGCCAATCATAGTATAAAGAGTTAATGCCGGTTATTACAACTAATATTTTTATTACTTAATCATCTTTCTGAACTGGTGGTAGAGTCTTGATTTATCATAAGTGGCATAAGTTGTCCTATGTGAAATAAATAAATCATTTCATTTCATATACCAGTAAGTACTTAAATAATAATTGCAGTCCCTTCAATTTTATTGGAACAACAACAGCACAGATTTCAACTGTATTAATAACTGACGCATTTGATTCTGTTTTCAAAGTGAAGTATAAGTTTTTCAACTATGGTTACTGTTGAGTATAAAATAATGATAAATATTAAAGAGACTTCCCGCTTCTTCTATATTATGGTTGATTTACTTAGTTTAGTTATGAGATTTGTGAAGTTGGTACCAGAAAATTGGCACTGTGGGCATTGTTGACACAATTGTTTTAATTAATGTTGTCAAGTTATTCAATGGAGCAACATTATTCTTGTGACAAAGTTAAGTATTATATGTACTTAAATACATATAAAAAAATTTTTTTGGCTTATCTATAACTACTTAGGTGATTGTGCAAATTATTGATTTTCCATCATTCCAGTGAGATTGAGGACTTTGAAATCTTGATTGATATATTGAATGTCTACTCAATTTTGTAACTGGGTGTGAAATGATAATATGATTTCGTGAAATGGCATGGACACACAATTCAGCTAATTATGTAGCACTATTCCGATAAAGCTGCTTCAATCATTGTAATGACTGCTGAATTTATGGTATTCCTATTCTTTCTGCAACAATGGATTTTGGGGCAATACTATTGGGCAGATGCTATTAGGATGACAAATAGCATTCTAGTTACTAACAAGTGACTGTAATCATAAGAGGAAAAGAGATAAACCTATTTTTATCATCCTATAGCCACGACAATCAATCCACGACACGGGCAATTTGGGAATTTATAATTGCAAAGATGTGCCGCCATATATATGTTTGTCGAACTATTACATGACATAACATTTAAGTCCATATGGAATAGTTTGTGCGACAAACACGAAATGGCCAAGCCTTACCTTTTTACCAATATGTAGAGTTTCTAGGTACAGGGCTTATATGTAGAGTTATTTGTTATTTAATATTATTAATGTGGTACACAGTAAAGATCACATAAAGCTTACTTTGGACTTGAGACAGGCCCCGTGGGTTCAATGAGGAGCTCAAATTGGGGCTTGGCTCTACTAGAGATCTCATAACTTTTGAACAGTGAAAGCATTATGCACTTTTTAACCGACTTCCAAAAAAGGAGGAGGTTCTCAATTCGGCGCGTATGTTTATTGGTTTTTTTTTTAAAATGTATGTTGGTGCATATCTCCGTGGTTTCTTAACCGATTTGAAAAATTTTTATTTCATTGGTTAGTGGAAGCTCCCGAGGTGGTCCCATAAAAAATTCTGACTCCAAATCCTCAATCGTTAGGAAGTTAGGAAATTTCGATGGTGAATTCATATAGTAGGTATCAAGTCACGTGTATACGACTCAACTCTGAGTACCAACTCCTCAACTCTGATGCTGCAGGGTACTGCACTCCTAAGCCGTGCGGATTTAGAGTACACTAAAAAGTTAAAAATAAAAATTCTTTCCAAAAAACCGACTTCCAAAGCCACTGTAAAGTAAAGAATAATTTTGATTTCTATACACTATGTTGAAGTCGGGCGAGTATAACAAAGATAGGCAAAGTTGACGCGTCAGGTTCGCCCGACTTCAACATAGTGTGTAGAAATCAAAATTATTTTTTACTTTACAGTGGCTTTGGAAGTCGGTTTTTTGGAAAGAATTTTGAGTCTTGGCAACCAACTTTACATGAAATGTTTTTGGTGGGATTGTTTTCATTATAGCAATTGCAACCGTATCTCGAAGTTGATAAGGGTTAGTTTAAGTTTGTCCATTCCTCTCCTTTGCACATATTCCACATGGCAGAGGAGATTTTAATTAAAGGAAGATCATACAATTAAAATAGTAAAATAGTGGATATTAAACAGTAGGTATAACTAACGGGTTTTTAAACGACCCAGTTGGACTTGGGAGGCGGCGAAACAAGTAAAATGCCGTTACTCACTAACCTTGAAGGCTCCCTTTGTTATTATAATCAAATCAAATATGATATTTTGTGTTAGTTACTAAAAATGCAAAATTACCTGGATTATTTAATCCTTATGAATAAATAATGAATATGACCATCATATTATTAATTTTGCTTTGCATATTTAGTCTTGACTGGGCGACATCAAAGACAGGGTTATGTTTCTCACGCGTATCTGTCTGGGTTTGTATAATCCCAATTCTAAACCTTCGAAGCATCCCGACAATGGCTGGATGGATTTAGATTTTAGACCAATAAGAATTAAAATAATAAAATATCGAGTATCGATTCATTAAAACCGTATAAGTATATAGGCTAGGTTTTTTTTGATAATGACGGTAGAGACGAAAAAATTAATTTCGTATCGCATTCAACCTAAAACATAAAAGCTCCTGTAAATTACGATCAAGGTCACAAGGTAATATATGTCACTTAAAAAGTGTCAAAAATTCACAGCAAACAGTAAAATATAAAATAGACTGCTTTTTATACTATACTATGCAACTGTAGAATATAATAAAATATATAAATTAGGCACCTATTTAGTAGTTTTGCAACATGCTTTAATATGTTCTTGGCATTGTTTTGAATAGTGACCTTAGAAATTTTAATTTATTTCTCTACATATTCTAATTAGTAACAACTAATCACGCAACCTTGCTGGTTAAGACTACTCATAGCCTTGACATTGGCCTTTGTCGACCTTTTGTCCAGTATAAGACCGAATTTTGAAATCTGATAGGCACACTTTGAAACCAAATTATATTTTTATCGTTCATGCTTATGAGTGTAGGTCTAGTTATGTGTGTGTTTGGAGTGTTAGTTCATCAGTCATCACGTATGGTTGCAGAAACGAATAAATCTTGATAGAGTGTCGTTTTCGTCTACTTAGTTCTAACCGTTACGTTACGTTCGGTACCGTTCCGCATGTCAAAGGCTGTATTGTGACGTATTACGTAATGACCAATCCATCCTTATCTACTGCCTTTTGGATATTTTTTTATCGACCGAGCGAAGCGAAAGTCTCTGAGTCTACTTGGGCGGATTGGTCTGCCAGAGCCTTATAACTTCTGTAGTTACTTCAACTCACAAATGATATGTAAATCTGACTCCTAGAAAAAGTCTGCATATTCACAATCGAATATCGCTTTACGTCCTCCGTGAAATAATCCTCTTAGTGGTCTCAGACAAAAGTAGTTATTCGTGATAGCTCTTAGTTCTCAATATTCTGTATATCATGGATCACTTTTTTACACAGTTATTTTCCTCTTTTTCAGGATGCATGTCAGCGCTCTGCATATTCGTGCTATACACGAAGCACCTGATCATCGTGTATCTGTATCTTACGTCACTAGGCCTAGTCTTCATCTCCTACTGGACGAATGTGTCCGCCATTAAGCAAATACAGGCTCTGACGACGGCTGTCAGTTCGTCGTACCACTCGACGAGCATATTAGAAGATATCCTTAATTTAAATTTAAAAAATTTACTCGATCTCGAAGGCCCAGGGATTCTGGTCATACAAAACTTTGCAATACAGTTCCTGCTGGCCGTTCTCTTTAGAAGTGTCCATCTAGGACCGCGGCATCCAACAATACAGAAGCTTCTACCGATGAGCTTCATGGCGCCATCGTTTTTGGCAATGCTACCGGTACCTCCGAATCTATTGCATCATTCTCCGGTTTTTTCAACACTATTGCCACTGTTTCTCGTTAAATACGTTCTCTGGACGTCGGGCTATGACGTCGCACAAGTGATCTACGCTGGATACCAGCACGGAAGGCTATTCATAAGTCACAATGGCCTCTCAGCGTTAGTCGAGACTGAATGGATGCGGTTAAACGTGCCCTGCGTACTCAGAGTGTTTTGGGTGATGCGTGTGGCAGAGCACGCGATATTGTTGCTAATGGACAACTACGACGAAGACGTCGATGAAGGAATGAAGGCCTCGACTTTGGTCGCTGTCCAATCGCTTGCGTCGTTGGCCAAATCCCTGCTAGTGACGGGATGCGAGACAATAACGGCTGTGCTCGGTATGACGTCAGTGATCTCTTTTTTCTGCCACTACATCGGGAACTTCTTCCAATGGATACTACTGACGGACGAGGAAGAGGACAAGAGTATCGGCACGGTTTCAGCCATACTGTTTTACATTTTAGCGCTGCAAACAGGACTGACATCTCTCAACCCCGAGAAGAGATTCATACGACTGTGCAGAAATTTCTGTTTACTGTTCACTGCTCTCTTACACTTTTTGCACAACATTGTGAATCCGATGCTGATGTCTCTCAGCGCATCGCGCAACCCGAGCACGCATAGACACGTTAGAGCGCTCGGCGTGTGCACGTTCCTCATAATATTCCCCATATCGCTACTAGTATATCTATGGTCACAGCATACCATCTCCACGTGGCTTTTAGCGGTGAGCGCATTCAGTGTAGAAGTGATAGTCAAAGTCGTAGTCAGTCTGATGATCTACTCGTTGTTCCTTATCGACGCCAACAGAAACACGTTCTGGGAACAGTTGGACGATTATGTTTACTACATAAGAGCTTTCGGGAACACTATAGAGTTTTGTTTCGGCATCTTCCTGTTTTTCAACGGCGCTTGGATTCTCTTGTTCGAATCGGGAGGGGCTATTCGGGCTGTGATGATGTGTATACACGCGTATTTCAATATTTGGTGCGAAGCTCGGGCCGGGTGGTCGGTGTTCATGAAGCGGCGGACGGCTGTGAATAAAATTAATTCGCTGCGAGAGGCTTCGGCGGATCAACTCGTCCGGCTGGACGACGTGTGCGCGATCTGCTACCAGGAGATGCACTCGGCGAAGATAACGCGGTGCAACCACTTCTTCCACGGCATGTGTTTGCGGAAGTGGTTATACGTGCAGGACCGCTGCCCTCTGTGCCACGATATCCTCTATAAAATCGACAGCGACAACAAAGATAATAATTCGGATGCGGGCAACGAGGAGAACAGCAACAACCAAAACCTTCTGCTCGAGGAGGAGCCGGACCTCCTCCTCAACGAAGGTGTCAGATGACTGAACGATGAAGACTTACACAATCTAGTTTAAAATCAAGTTTAAAACTCGATTTATCAGTGGTATTTTTTTATTTTGTATAGTAAGTTATTGTCCTTTTTAATATATTTTGAATCGGTTGGTTACTGTGATTTAATATTTTGATTCTGTCTCGTGATGAATGGGTGTCGTAATTATTCGTGTGACGTTAGGGTTAAGTTCTTACTCGTAGTAGGTGTCCTATACGCTTGGATTGTCGACGCGCTGTTACAATTTCCTATCATTGTTGTTGCAATTAATATTTCGAGTCAAAAATCGCTAGTGCTGAAACGGAACACCTTTCGGGAAAGAAGCAAAGCTATTTGTAAATATATAGTTTAAATCATTTAGAAATAGCTTTTAGTATCTATAATATCAGACTTACGTGAAAAAGTATAAAAATAGCAACTTTTTTCTTATAAAACTGTAAATAAACTATTATTTTAGTGTACCTAATGCTTGTTTTTTATTTCGACTTTTTTTACGGTAGGTACCTACTTTCGAAATGATATGATTATTTCTAGGAGGCATATGGAATAAAACAATATAATTTTACAACAAATATATTTCTGAAAATTTAACAATATAAACGGTAATTCATTGAATTATTTTCATTTTATTAATTTAGTTATCTACTCGTACTTATCGTTACTATCGGCTGCTGTTATAAAAAGTAGGTAGGTAAACATGAGAATTGGCCAGTAGGCTTTTTAGCAATAATATAAACTCTGATTTTTAATTGCGTGGAATTCTGACGTTTCATGACATTTCTTGGTTAAAACATTTTCCCCAAAAAAAGGGTAACAAATTCTAATAAAATATAAGTAATGCTAATGGATTCTAAAGATTAAATTTATAACAGTGTTAGTTTACATTAAATTGTTAATTACTTAATTAATAGAGCACTATTTTAATTTCAAGTGACAAACGTTACAAACATTTTATATTTGCATACTTAATGTGCACACATGTAATTACATGCATGAGCAGAAATTAAACACTTATTACCGACTGACGACTGAAAGAGTCTTAAAGTAATTAGAAAGAACAATTTTGCTATGAAAGGATATAGAAAAATCCAACAACTATTATCAGTAAACATTTTACAGTACTTTATAATGAATTATTAAAATAATCATCATCCTCGTCATCGTCACTGACATTTATAATGAAAGTGTCACAGACACTGTCAATCAAATGGTCAAAACGGCATATTTTGTACTCTTTTTTTAATAACATGTGCTATGCACTCTAGCCATTTGTTTGGGGTGACATTGTTCACTCCCTCGACCAAAAGCTCTTTCACTTTCACCATTTTATAAGTTTTATTGTTTTTTGCCACATGCCCCTTGGCTTAAGCCCAAGCCAACTCAATCGGATTGAGCTCTCAATGGTAAGGGGGTAATGGGAGCACAGTGATCCCTCGTTCCGCTGTCATCTAGTCCACAACATACTTATTATATTTATGCTTTTCTTTGCTAACTATGTCCAATAAGTTCACCTCCAACATAGTTTCATCATAATTTAAATTCTTTGACGTTAACCATGCCTGAATATCAATCTTTTTCCAGCCGGTTGTTGGTATTCGTTCAACTTTTCGTAGTGACAATAGCAAGTAGCAACAACAGCACATTTGAACATTCAAGCTGAAAGTCGAATGACATGATCATCAGGATGACGGCCGACAGACGCCTTAAAAAAAACTTTTTTTTAAAACGAACTTTTTTTTGAGTTTACCTCCTTTAGAATCGATTTTCATATATAAGCCCGGGGTATGAAAAATGGGGAGTAAAATCAAACTTTCTCCGTTACGTTATTGACTTTATGTTTCCATGGTAACACTTGTTTATGTTTCCATGACTATGTAATGTAATTTGATGAATATAAATTATATAATTAATATAAATAAATGTATCAAGTATGCTTTCAGTAATATACAAATTGCGTTCATTTACCCTCCTTTACTAATTTTTATATTTTACTAGCTGATGCCCGATCTGATCTGTTAAATGTTATTAAATATCAATATTGAAACACTTAATGTGGGAGAACAAATCAAAACAACTGGTCACACCAGCATGAGTAACAAACCTTTTTAACTGAAAATTAGAAATTATTATTTTCGATACTTTTATGTGGCTTAAGTTTTAAGTCAATTTGTAGTTGAAGGTAATTTTTTTTTTAAAATATATATTGGCTAGCGCTTGGCTGCAATCAGACTTGCTTGCAAGTGGTGATGCAGCCAAGGTGGATAAATAAATTAAAGTGGATAAATTTATTGGGCATAGCAAAGAAAAGCATAAAATAATGTAATAGAAATGTCGTGGACGAGTTGGCAGCAGAACAAGGGATTACTGTTGGTACTCCAATCACCCCCTTACCATTGTGAGCTCAATCCAATTGAGTTGATTTGGGCTCAAACTTGGATTGCAATTTGGATGTTGCAAAAAACAAAATGGTGGAAGTGAAAGAGCTTTTGGTTGAGGGAGCTAACGTCACCTCAAACAAATGGCTAGAGTGCATAGAACATGTAATTAAAGAATATGTCGTATTACCCATTTGATTGACAGTGTCTGTGGACGATGAGGATGACACGACAACGATGATCATGATGATTTTATTAAATACTGTAACAAGCATTGCACGCGTGGCTCGGCCTCGAATACTTTCCTGCTTAATCGACTAAACTTCTCGCTCTTAGCGCTTCGACCAACGTGTCTCTGCGAATAACAAAGCGGCGGAGCCCTATATAAGCCCGAGCGTGACGAAGATATTAACTCAATTTGCTAGTTAGCGACCATACTATCAGAAGCCGCTGCAGTTGATTCTCACGTCTAAAGCTAGGGAACCTAGGATTTAGCTAGATTCCGTTACTTATTATAAGCTAGGAGATCGATAGCCGTACAATACATACGAGCTACTGTCATTGGCGTTTCTTTTACTTCTACCCTACTACAATACTTAATTATTAACTAGCTGATGCTCGCGGCTTCATCCACGTGCATTAAGTTTTGTTCATTGCCTTAAAAAAGGATCCATACTTCCATACTAATATTTTATCAATGCGAAAGTGTGTCTGTCTATCTGTCTGCTACGCTTTCCCGGCCCATCTTTTCAACCGATTTTGACGAAATTTAGTATAGAGGTAGGTTGTATCCCGGGGAAGGGCATAGGCACTATCCCGGAAAATTAAGAAGTTCCAGTGGGAATCAAAGATCCTTAATCCACGCGGAATCTAGTTTGTAATATTAGTAAGTATGGATAAACTTTATTATTATTGGTTGTTGTTTCTTTCTTTTATCTTTTATCCTTTCTTAGCAAAGTTATTAATTCTAATAAAGGACTAATTCAGTCTTTAGTCAGTAATAAGTACCTACTTATTTGGATTTTGCTTGTGACAAATGATAAACTATGTATTTCAGGTAATAGGTGCATGTGATCAATTTGCTTCATACAGTAATTTTTAACCTTAAAAAACCTGAGTCTTGAAATAAAAAAGGCATAGAAAAATGTTTGTCACAACTGAACGTCACAAACGTCAGAATTCCACTCAATTAAAAATCCGAGTATAGTAGACTAGCGATCCGCCCCGGCTTCGCACGGGTAGCACTAATAATCCTAATCTATATAATATAAACTATCCTATCTCTCAAGTTAGATCGAACTGCACATGGTGTGCGAATTTTATTATAATCGGTTAAGTGGTTTAGAAGTCCATTGAGGACAAACATTGTGACACGAGATTTATATATATATAGATAGATAGATATACCTACGGCTACTAGAGATATATATATCGTTGTCGATGTCTTATTGCTGAACTCCTGACTAGATCTTAATATTGACTAGATCGTCTACCTAAGGGAATATTCTAAAATCATATCGAGTGAAAAGGCATCTTCCTACTTATCATGTTATCATGAGGTTTCGGGGCGAGGTCTGGATCACTGAGATAACGTCTTACTGACCTTAGCAGATTGAGAGGTCAAATCGTAAAAAGGTCAGGGAACCTCTCATGACGGAATGTGATGAGGATGGCCACCAAGGGCCAAGGGGGTCATAGTAGAATTGAAGGGAATTTTTATAGAATTTATTTATTTAATTCGACGACAGTTCGAACTTAGCGTTCCGGTCAGACCTCGAATCAAAGTTCATTTGAGGACAGATCAAAATATTTTTATAAACGAAATAAACAAATAATTATTATTTCCTTCAGTAAAATCAATTTAAAACGTGGGGACTGGGGACAGATTAAAGAATCTGATGAATCAGGTAACACCCGTTTTCCCGGTGAAAGATATTTCCTCTGTCCACACAACGTGTGATAGCGCTAGTCTATAGGGATTAGGGAGAAGATTCGAGCAGGGAGGTACCTACTTTATCGTCGATCCGGCTTCGCCATAAAGGCCCATGACAGTATGGATCCTTACATTGATACAGGTAAAGTACGCGCACGAGTTGAATGCAGAGCTTTTGTAAGTCTCGCCATACATATCTAAGCTCTGCATTCAACTCGCGCGCGAACTATAGGTTACCTACTGACGTAAAACTTCTGCCCCTTCTCGCCTGGTGGCATACAGCTACCATCGCTTAAAGCCGTATTGTTTTAATATTGTTGACGTTCGTGTTTTAGAAATATGATCCTTATTTTCGGGACGTTAAGTTACGTGACATAAAACTGTCATTTTGAAATAATACTGCTTTAAGCGATTGTAGTAGCCCCCCTGATGTTTTCTCCCGTTCCACATGCGTACGGGTTTTAATCAATAGGGTATTTAAATTAGTCCTTAATGTTGTACGTTAGTTTCTAACGACCGATCAGTTGAATATAAGGTCTTTATAATTGGATAGCAGGTAGTAGTTCGAAACTCTGCAGTTAGTTGACGTCCTCACGACTGTGGTACGATCTGCACGCTCGAAGTTCGCTTTCACGATTTCGTAGTAACGGCCATCACTGAAAAGGAAACAAGGAAAAAAATTAGAAGAAAAGCTGCGAAACTGCATTCATAATTATTATTCACTAGCTGATGCCTGCGACTTTGTCCGCGTGGAATAAGTTTTTTTATTCCCACGGGAACTCCGTAATTTTCCGGGATAAAAGTAGCCTATGTCACTCTCAAGGTCCCCAACTGTACCTATGCAAAAATTATATCGATCCGTTGCTCTGTTGCGGCGTGATTGAAGGACAAACCACTAAACCAGCAACCAAACACACTTTCGCATTTAAGTAGGATACCTACCTAATAATATTAGTAGGTATAGTATGGACAACGGAAAATGTATCAGAAGTATCAGAAACGTCGAGGAAAAACGATTACCATTACCATATTACCTGAGCACTAAACACTTGAGTTTGAGACACTTGACGCGCAGGACATCTATAGCCTTCTGGCTCTTGTCGCTGAATCGCAGGTTCTCTGGATCCCAGCGGAGTTCCAGGCGCTCCAAGTTGGGGCAGCTGTTGGCTATTCCGTCCATTAGCTGGAAGACAAAAAGTATTTAATAGGGATGATGTCTATATCAAAAATAAAATAGAGGACTTCCATAAGACCTAAAATTTACATCCTCGGTTAGTTTTAAGTAAATAAAAACACTTTTCATCCCACCATCTCGGAAAGAGTATTTTTACTCTTCGATATCTCATAAGGTACCTGATACAAATAAGGCCTATGCTCAAATAAGGCCTGAAGTGCGGAAAAGTCGGATAAAATATATTTACATCAAAAATACTTCACACACGCATAGACGACAGCCCCACGACTCGGCAAACAGTGCGCGAGAGGCCCGCTCGCGCTCACAGCGACACTATTAGCCGGTCGTTTGTGACGGACGGGCGTTTTCATTGCGCGTTATTAATTTATCGTAATTTCTATCGAATTTTAATACGATAAGCTTTGAAGTTTTGTTTCAAGTAATGTATACGGATCACAACATAACTCATCAAAAAGGTAACTATGACTTTAAATTGTAATTTTTAGAATATGCGAATTAAATACGGCTTATAACGTTTATGAAGTACAATGTACTAAATAAAGCCTACTTTCTAAATAGGCCTTATTTGCTGACCCTAGGCCTTAATAGGAACTCTGTTGAATTTTAACTTTATTATGTTTATTTACAGATTGATTATCTCAGTATGACTCCTCCAAGACGAAAACGGGCTACGTGGTCCGAAGAAAGCTTGAGAGCGGCAGTTAATGATATACATTGTGGGCGATTGTCGACTTACAAAGCTTCGGCGCAATATGGCGTTCCGAGAAGAACCATTAGAAATCATCTAAAAAGTGGTATTTTACATAAGAGCTTAGGGAGAAACGCTATATTTACGAAAGAGCAAGAAAAAGATTTCGTCAGCCGTATAATAAAATTTGCTGAAATAGGAATACCTCTTACGCCAAAAATGATTCGGATTCAAGCATTTGCTTTTTGTGACAAATATAACATTGCCAATAATTTCAACAAAGAAACAGGACTTGCAGAAAAAGGCTGGTTCAGATTATTTTTTACAACGAAATCCAAACTTAGCAAAACGAAAAGTACAATTCCTAAACCCAGCGCGAGCCCAGAAATTAAATAAAACTATTGTCGCTCATCATTTCAATGAAGTTCGTAAGCTTTATGATGAATTAGATCTTCATTACCATCCTGAAAAAATTTACAATATGGACGAGAAGGGCTGTCGGCTTACATTACATCACCAACAAACAGTGATTGCTCAGAAGGGTGTTAAAAGGGTGCACATGCTAGGCTCTGAGCATGGTGAGAACGTCACGGTGGTTGGATGTGTTAATGCAATAGGGAATCCGATACCACCCATGATTCTTTTTAAGGGAGCAAGGAAGAAGCCGGAGTATGACGATAATTTGCCTGCGGGATCAATTGTCCACATGGCACCAAAAGGGAGCATGACAACGGAATTGTTTACTGTTTTTATTGAACATTTAGCAAAGTATAAAACCCCTGGAAAATGCCTCCTCATCTTTGACGGTGCCAAGTGTCATCTGGATTGTCGTATTGCCGAAACGGCTGAAAAATATGACATTGTGCTTTATTGTTTGCCGTCAAATACGACACATGAGTTACAGCCTCTTGACAAAGCTTGTTACAAACCTTTTGAATCGTACTGGGATCAAGAAGTTCTGCAATATATGTACCAAACACGTGCCAAACAGATCACTAAAACTCGATTTAACGTAATTTTATCTAAGGTCTGGTCAAAGACCATGACCTATGCAAATATAACGAGTGGATTCAAAGCCACTGGACTTTATCCATTAAACGCTGATGCAATACCTGAAACTGCTTTCGCTCCTTCCATCTTGACAGAGCGTCGTATCAGTGAAAGTAATTCAAACGACTGTGGTGAATCTTCACAACTAATCAATGCAAATGTAAAAAGACCTCACGAAAATTTGACAGGATCCTATACAAATATTGAAACAGATAACTCGCGTCAGTCCTCACCCATCGGGAACATTCAGCATTTGCAAAATCTGATCGATGCCGAAAACGTCTTACCATTATCTCCCGCCACACCTGACCTTCGAGTATTTTCAACTGCCTCCCCCATAGAACACAGTACACCACCTCGAATAAATATTAATGACCAAAATTGTCTCGAAAATCTTCCCGGGCCCAGCGGCTTACAGATTACCCACCGACTAGTAGAATATAGTGATAGTACAGAAAATGAGCAGGACAGTATAGCGTCTGAAGAAGACAATATCTACGCATTTATAAACAGGTGTATTCCACCGAAACGTTTAAGAATTTATTCTTCTTCAGACACAGAGTGTGACATCGAAAATGTAAATCCCAATAACGTTACTTTACCTAAGTCTGATGGCGAAGACACTGAAGATGACGAGCCTTTGGCTAAAATTTCTAGAAGTAAGAAGACTGATTTCCAAAAATTTATGCCCACACCTGACTACAGTGTTGTTAAGAACCGTCCACGTAGAAAAGCTTTGAATTATAAAGGTCAGAGAGTAACCAAAGATTTATTTAATACAGATAAAAACCCAAAGAATAATAATTCGAATAACACAAAGAAAGGAAAGAAACCTATAAAGACATCTACAATAAAAACCCACAAACAAAACAAAAAACAATCGATTAAACCAAAATCAACTGAAGATAGAGAACGGTGGTACTGTCTTGCATGTAAAGAGGAGAGGATTGCAGATATGAGACAATGCGTGGAGTGTCATCAGTGGTACCACGAGGATTGCGTCGGCTTGACAAAAAGTGATCTAGACACATTTGTATGTCCTAATTGTCAGGAAAATTAATTTTATAGTTACCTCTGCTAGTACTTACTTATTATCAGTAAGATTAATGTTCCTAAGCAAATTAAGGTACCTACTTATTAAGTTCTAAGGCCTTATTTAGTTACCTTGTTTAATTAAGGCCTGCCAAAATAATTTTATTTTTCAATATTTAATAATATTTTTGAGAAGATATGTTAATTTTCTAATTTTTGTTTGTTTGGATATGTTTTTTTTAATATTATTCTTTATTTCTTGTTATTAAGCGACTTCAAGTCTGACTAGCAATTTAAGCATAATATTTAGTAAAATAACTTAGAAAGTTGTTCAAGGATCTCATGGAAACATTTGATAAAAGGCTCAGAAATATATATTTTTATATAATTAATACTCTAATAACAATATTCCTTTAATTTAAGGATATAGGCTTTGCTCAATCACTATGTTTTAAAAAGGCCTAAGGCTAAGGTTCCAGAATTACCTCTTTTTAAGTGATTTTTGATAAAAAATTACAATATGTTTTCTTAATTACTTAAAATAAATAAACCAAAGAATAATGCCTTGCTTTTATTTATCACCTTTTTCGAACAATTTATCAAGATATGAGTGTTTCAAATTAGGTAGGCCTTGTTTGTATCACTTACCTTATCTGAAGGTAAAATCCGTTATTATCCTCTAGAGGATAAAGTAAATTGGATTTAGAACATCGTGTGCACGTTAGTAAATATCACTCGTCTATGAAGTTTGTGAATTCAAAACATCATTATAACCTATTTACTTGTACCTCTATGGTGCCCCGTGCCGAATTTCCATACAATCGTTTTTAATTTGTTAAAAACTCACACTCGTAACCTTCTTGGTGTATTTTTTAATTTGCTTTGCGCGAAAAGATTTTTCACCTCGTGCTCTTTTGATTCCCTCGCTGACGCTCAGGATTCTAATTTTTTTCAATTTTAGATTCAATTTCAGAATCCTTCGCTTGCTCGGTCATCAAAATTGAGCACGCGGTTAAAAAACAACTTTTCACTCTTGTATAACAAATTACAAATTACAAACAAACAAATAACAAAACTAATGGTGACAGGATTTACAACTTGTTACGGTGTAAAGGCGGCCTTATCACTATGAGTGATCTCTTCCAGGCAACCTTTCTAAGAAAGGAGATTGGTTAAGTTTGTTAACCATTTTAAAATATAGATTAAAGAAAAAAAGTGCATTGAAATTTTATGACGTCACAACTGTGAATTTCATACAACTTCATACCTACTAGAAGTGTGTTTTTAAGTTTGATAAAAAGTTGCTGATTTGATTGAGTTGTCATCATCCCTATTATGTACCTAGTAGGGAGCAGGAATAAGCTGTACCTATTGGTTGAATATCTTCCGTTATGTTTCATGTAAGTAGGTACATGGAGTCTTACTTACCTCTTTTATGGGGCTCTCTGAATGCGTTTAGTAAACGTAAGTTTCACGTTAACACACGTTACTATGATTAAATGCTAGTGTCTTCATGCTTTGGTTCAACATATAGTTAGGTCTTAAGTAAGTATATGGGTATACTTAGTCCTATTTGTTTTTTTTTTGTTTTTGATTAGTTTTAAGTAATAATTTTAAATAGGATTTAGGTGTTTTTTTTTATTTAAATTGTAATGCATGAATTAATTGATTTTGTGTTTGTTTCTAGTTAAAAGTTGTAAAAGAGCTTACCACTAAAGCGCATGCGGTGTTTACCTTTAAGTGGCTAGTCATTTTGTTTTAGTACCTACCTAAAATATTGTAAAACTGCTGATGTATGATGTAGCTGTTGGTAGACCGAATAAACGAAAAAAAAAATAAAAATCTCCTACTCTGTCTACGAGTTAGGTAAATAACATGCCAGCGGCCTATCATCAGATGAGATTGCAGTCTTTCCTAGCATGCATCAGACAAGACCGATTGCATCATTTTAGAGGGACTTAAACCACCGTTTAAAATTATCTACCTAGGTTGGTTGGTTGGTATATATATAACATCATTGGTATACCTACTTATACAGTACTTGCGCTGAGTTTGATAAAAATTGGGTAAGTAGAGTTAATTAGGTTATTCTTTTATTCATACCTGATCAACGTGAATGTTGACTCCAAGCCTCTCTTGCGTTCCCATGATAAGGATCCTGTAAAAAAAAGACGCAAGGTAAAGTGTGTCCTACTTTTTAATGAGACAATCTACAACTTTTACAGATTTCACAAAAATGGGAATGTTCTTAGGGACAGTTTAGTTAGACCATAATATCTACGTCTTGTATTAGACAATTTTTTGCATGCGTCGCTCTCATAACTCCTCTTGGACTAACTAATAATTATTGATCCCCCACTTTACATGAGTTAGGAAGTAGGTAGTTAGGTTAGGTTAGGTTAGCTGCCTTGGCGGAATAGGAACCGGCGTAGCGCCTCATCTATCAGATTGTGTACTCACTTGGCATTAGTCAGTAACTGCAGCACGCTCTGCCACAGCTGGTCAGTGATATGAGGCATGCCGCTCATCACCAAGCCCCACAGTTGACTGCCGTGGCGGGACAAAAACCGGTGTAGCGCCTCATCTGTCAGGTTGTGTACTCACTTGGCATTAGTCAGTAACTGCAGCACGCTCTGCCACAGCTGGTCAGTGATATGAGGCATGCCGCTCATCACCAAGCCCCACAGTTGACTGCCGTGGCGGGACAAAAACCGGTGTAGCGCCTCATCTGTCAGGTTGTGTACTCACTTGGCATTAGTCAGTAACTGCAGCACGCTCTGCCACAGCTGGTCAGTGATATGAGGCATGCCGCTCATCACCAAGCCCCACAGTTGACTGCCGTGGCGAGACAAAAACCGGTGTAGCGCCTCATCTATCAGATTGTGTACTCACTTGGCATTAGTCAGTAACTGCAGCACGCTCTGCCACAGCTGGTCAGTGATATGAGGCATGCCGCTCATCACCAAGCCCCACAGTTGACTGCCGTGGCGGGACAAAAACCGGTGTAGCGCCTCATCTGTCAGGTTGTGTACTCACTTGGCATTAGTCAGTAACTGCAGCACGCTCTGCCACAGCTGGTCAGTGATATGAGGCATGCCGCTCATCACCAAGCCCCACAGTTGACTGCCGTGGCGAGACAAAAACCGGTGTAGCGCCTCATCTATCAGATTGTGTACTCACTTGGCATTAGTCAGTAACTGCAGCACGCTCTGCCACAGCTGGTCAGTGATATGAGGCATGCCGCTCATCACCAAGCCCCACAGTTGACTGCCGTGGCGAGACAAAAACCGGTGTAGCGCCTCATCTATCAGATTGTGTACTCACTTGGCATTAGTCAGTAACTGCAGCACGCTCTGCCACAGCTGGTCAGTGATATGAGGCATGCCGCTCATCACCAAGCCCCACAGTTGACTGCCGTGGCGGGACAAAAACCGGTGTAGCGCCTCATCTGTCAGGTTGTGTACTCACTTGGCATTAGTCAGTAACTGCAGCACGCTCTGCCACAGCTGGTCAGTGATATGAGGCATGCCGCTCATCACCAAGCCCCACAGTTGACTGCCGTGGCGAGACAAAAACCGGTGTAGCGCCTCATCTATCAGATTGTGTACTCACTTGGCATTAGTCAGTAACTGCAGCACGCTCTGCCACAGCTGGTCAGTGATATGAGGCATGCCGCTCATCACCAAGCCCCACAGTTGACTGCCGTGGCGGGACAAAAACCGGTGTAGCGCCTCATCTGTCAGGTTGTGTACTCACTTGGCATTAGTCAGTAACTGCAGCACGCTCTGCCACAGCTGGTCAGTGATATGAGGCATGCCGCTCATCACCAGGCCCCACAGTTGACTGCCGTGGCGAGACAAAAACCGGTGTAGCGCCTCATCTGTCAGGTTATCTGAAGAATCCACATCCAGAGCTACTAGGTTCCTGAAAACAACAAACAGGATTTCGTATAAGTATATTGTCCTCCGGACCGAATTTCGGTCACGGTGGCCTATCTCTACTCTCTAGAGAGATTAGCCATCTGCGCAGGAGATAATAAAGTGCACAAGTGTTTGCGTAAACACTGGTGCACTCTCTGTTCCATTACTCTTATTGCCGGAAGGGACGGAAAATCCGACACGACCGGAGAGAGATCAGGCGCAGGACCGATGGTCTCCGAGGCACGGGGGTGAAACACCGCCGACTTCCTAACTCCGGGCTAGGTCCACCTAGGGCTAAGAATTTCAAACAGGAATTCGAATTTGACTTCGAATTCGAAGGAAACGAATTTTCCTGTTTTTGCTGTGTCTTACCTAGCAGTTCCAGCTTCGATCCAGGCTTTAATAACAGTGTCGTTAAAGCCGTTGATCTGTCCCGCGCTCAGGAACCTCAGGTTGGGGATCCTGGTTAGCATGTCGATCAGACACTCTGTAGTCAAGTCTGTGGCCGTCACATCCAACTCCTGGATGGAGGATTTCTCCCATTCCACTTGCATCACGTAGTCCGATTGTAAACCTTGAAGAAGACGTAGTTTTTGTTAAGGACCTTAAATATTAAGTACTTAGAAGTTGTTTTGGCTAAATCGGGATATTCCAAAATACGTATCTACCTAAGTAGGATTTAGGAATGTGAAATAAGTGGAGTTTCGGGGGCCATAATCCCAACGCTTAAAGCCATTGTTTCATTATTGTTGACTTTCGTGTTTTAACTGTCAAGGTATGCGACATCAAACTGTTTTGAGTAATATTGCTTAAGTAGGTATTGCTTTAAGCGTTAGAAGAGTAATATTGCTTAAGTATTGCTTTAAGCGTTGGCAGAGTACCTATTAAGACGTATTGCTGGCAGATTTTTTGTTATTCCTTCCTGCGTTTTTCCCTTACCTAAGTACTAGACCTTCACACAGTCACTATTTTCCTAGTCGCAGTACCAATTAGCCGCATGAACCGTCTACCTACTCTTCATTATTGTTGACGTGACTCCACATTGGCACCGACTCCAAAAAATGTTATTAAAGAACTCGTACATTAACTCTTGTATACATAATAAGTTAAATTATTTTTTACTTTTTAGTGTTTGTGGTTTTTGAAGTCGGTTTTTATTTTTTTTTTGAAAATTTTTTATTTCACAATTTTTTAGTGGCCCCACTGTTTCAAAATACAGGATGTAACCAGAACGAGTTAAGCTATGGATGGTTAAAACATACTGTTTACAAAACTATCACACTGATCGCGAGCAATTTACTCTTATCCATTGAGGAGTTCCGGTCTCCATCTCCGGGGATATTCATCAGATCTTCACCAAATTAAAATGGGACCACCTCTGAAGTATGATCTACCAAACAAAAAAAGAATTATCAAAATCGGTTCATAATTTGAAATCGCGTAACAAACATACAAAAAAAAAAACATACAGTCGAATTGAGAACCTCCTCCTTTTTTTGAAGTCGGTTAAAAAGCGTGTGGTGGCATTTGTTGGTATCAAAATGGAGAATCAGTGATGACAAGTAAAATAGTTATTTACGTACTGCATCCATTCATTAGCAAGCAAGTCAGTCTCCGGGAGCGTTGGAATAGCGTTTTCATGGTTGATCCCGTGACTTTATTGCAGTAATTTACTGCGAGGCACTCCAACTGGAACGAAAAGATGACACATATTTTGTGGACCGAGGAATGAAACTAAAAAAAAATTGGCAGTCATGACTGCCGATAGAAGTGAAAAAAAATATTTAAAATAATTTAAAAAAAAAACATATAAACCTTAAAACTAAGGCATTCAAGTTTAATTACGAATGTAGTAGGTACTATATTTATATTTAAGACCTTTTGTCTTTGTAACAACGCGAGCATGTCGGTGACGAGAATCCACAAGTTTACCCCCTACCAAACAACTGCTCAAAGCGACTAAAGAAGTTTTCTCTTCAAAAACGCTTCTTTTTTTTCGTCTGCGTCGTATTACTCATTACTGAGGGTCGTGACCCCTTTCCATTAATCAAATAATGGTAGGAGTTTTCTTGGGATAATAATACGGTGGGTTCCTACTTCCTACGTCCTTCCGCATACTTACGCATATCAAATAAATATTATAAATGCGAAAGTTTGGATGGGTGTATGGATGTATGGATGTATGGATGTTTGTTAGGTACTCAATCACGCTTCAACGGCTGAACGGATCTGGATGAAATTTGGCACAGAGATAGATTATAGTCTGGAATAGCACATAGGCTACTTTTTATCTCGGAAAATTAAAGAGTTCCCGCGAACTGGAAAACCTCCAATCCACGCGGACGAAGTCGCGGGCATTAGCTAGTAAGAGTATATTTTAAACTCTTATACCTAATGATTATTATCAGATGTTAGTGATAATAACCGGGACCGATAGCATAACGTGCTCTCCGCGGCACGGAGGAAACGAAAAGGCCAAATTGGCCAAATTCGGTCACCCATCCGGTTACCGACTTGGGTCAACGTTGCTTAACATTCGCAATCGACTGATACGCGTTGTCACAACAGCTAGGCCATTCGTCCCTCGCCATCGATCACCAGCTTACCTGTATGCAATTAGAGCTGAAAGCGTCAATATGGGAGTCGTCCACAAAGTTGATGCCGTACAAGTTGATGACCCGCAGATTGGGCGTTGCAGACTTTAGTTTATGGACGTTGATCACTTCGTAGATCTCCTCCTCTTCTTCTTCCACTTTCTCGTACGTCCCTTGTAAATGAAGAATGTTAACACGTTAGAAAATTCGGCGTGTCGGTTCGAAAGTGCTCAGCCAAAATTATTCGAATGAATTTTGTTCAAGTTTTCACTACTAAATTATATGTTTGTAAACTGAACAAGCTAACAAAAACATGGTTCAATGATATCCGCCGCCAAAGAATGACTTTTTAATGTGCAACACTATCTCCAGCATTATAAGCAAATGTCTCTCATAACAACCCCTTCACGGGGAGCAAAAGCTTCATGACATCTCTTAACTCTTCTATGATGTCACTTCCGAATAATCCGATACACAACCTATGGACACCCTATTTTTTTTAATTTTACTAGCCTATGTCACCCGGAATAAGCGAAGGATTCTAACGATACCTCATTCATCAAAATCCGTTCAGGCGTATAGAAGTTATGGTGGAATATACAAACTCACATACATACATACATGAACCCTGAAAACAATATACTTACTCCTTTTTTCAGGCAGTCGTTTAATAAACTTACCAATAAGATGTAATATTTCCAACCCGTTGATGAAGTTGTATATCTTCCTCATGAAGCCCTCCATGAAGATGACCTCAGACAGACAGATGCAGAGGTAACGCAGCTTTGTCGGAAACGCCTGCATCTCTGAGAAGTCGTGGAGCTGCATAGCTGAAATAATATTACAGATTTGACCAAAGGATCGAAACTGAAATACCTGCCGCTCATACCTATAATTAACAATATAGGTAATGCATTATGCAGTTGCCAAAAATTATTTCCCTAAGCTGTGCTTTGCTCTTTGATCAAAGCACAAAGCACTTAGTACGGGTCTTCTCAGAATGAGAAGGGCTTAGAGCCTTAGGCAATACTATCACGCAGCTGGCCAAGTAAAAAATCAAAATCAAATATTTTTTATTCAATTAGGTAAACTTTTTACAAGTGTTTTCGAATAGTCGAATGAATCTACCACTACCCTTGCCTTTGAGAACAATATGAAAAAACCCTGGAGAACTCTCAGATGATGCATCACTATATTTTAAAAGGAAGAATCAAGAAACGTACATTGTTACGAAAAGTAGGATCTGAGTATCACCCACGGAATAAAGATGTAAGGTCACCGCTGTATAACTACTCCAAAAAGTCAGAGGTGAATCACCACAGATGAAATAATAGTTACGATTTCACCGCTGTATATAATAACACAGTGCATCTCTCCTGTCCTCATCACATCTCACCTGTACTGAAATCCAGCAGCATGTGTGTCAAATTGGGGCATTTGGACGCCAACTCGTGCAATACTGTGTGTGTGATCAGTTCGATTGGTAGCTCAATGTACCGCAGCGAGGGGCCAAATCTTATCGATATCAGGGCCAGTAGAGATTCCAGAGAACCTAAAATACAGATTTAAATAGGTACTATTTACAAAAAAAAACCAGATTCGTGGAGTCAAGGTGGTTTTACGGCGTGCGAGTCAAGGTTGTAGTGTCTGCGAGTGCCCGCGTTTAGGCTTAACTAACTGTTGGCCATGAAACAATCATCCAACCAACCATCAATCCATCAGCCTGTATCAATCCACAGCTGGAGAGACACAGACACACCATAGACACACAATCGTTCGCTTGCCTTCCTAATTCACCCACTTTCCGTCAGCATTTTTAGGTCGTCGTTCCAGCAGGCTGAATTTCGGCCCAGAGCCACAGGGCACAATAAGAATGCGTTTGCCGGTTCGCGGTACCCACTCCAGAGGGCGATTGTGTAAAACCTGCATCAATCATTGTTACAGTCTCAATTGTTTTGATTGGTGGTGTTTCAGAGGTGATTGCGATCATTAGTTACACTGTAGCTATCATTTTTAGCCAATCGCCCTGCAGAATGCGTCCACCCCAACGACCGTTGGTTCTGCGATATACAGGGCCTGCCCATTGCCACTGATATCCGATTATCTGCGGGTTACGTCGCGTCGGTTACTTTATTTTTCCGGCAGACACAGAAAATATACACTAACGAATTCAGAATCGGCACGTTTAAGTATCGTTTAAGCGACACGTGGTCTAACGGTCAAGGCACAGCAACAACTTGCTTGGAGGCTTCAGGGTTGGCAACTTCTTGAGTAGCCAACCCTGAAGCTTTTAGTTTACTAACCTACATGCAGTCCAGATATTTCAGGTCGCAAGCTGACATGGGTCCACAGCTTGGTGTCGTACGCCACCATCCGCCATCGCTTGCACACCGTGGCCATGCGACATATCTCCCGATGCGACAGATACGAGAATATATTCAGCAACACCTTATCTGGTAGTTTCTCAATGGTCTGAAACAAATTATATAATATTTTAATATCATACTAATATTATAAATGCGAAAGTGTGTTTGTTTGTTGGTTAGTTGGTTTGTCCTTCAATCACGCCGCAACGGAGCCACGGATCGACGAGATTTTTGGCATGGGTATAGTTGAGGACCTGGAGAGTGACATAGGCTACTTTTATCCCGGAAAATTAGGGAGTTCCCGCGGGAATAAAAAAAACTTAAATCACGCGTACGAAGTCGAGGGTATCAGCTAGTTTAATATAATTCATAATAACAGCTCTAACGATGACAAGACGCGCGTCGGTAGAGTATGGCCACGGTAATATTATATGGCCGTGGAACAAGACCTACTCTGTGATGACTGATTATTATGCATACCTACTTAATGAATGCAGCTGTCAAAGTGAAGAATGTTGAAGACGGGATATATATTATAGTCAAGCGTGTCACGACCTCTCAACCAAAAGTACAGTGGTGTGCAACTCATAGAGGCGTAAAATCACGGCTTACCCAATGCAATGCTCATTTTTTTAGTGTTCCATACCAAAATGGTAAAAACCTGTAAGTATGGTTCATGACTGTTTTTTCTGAGCCAAGCGATTTAGCGTTCCGGTACGATGCCGTGTAGAAACCGAATAGGGGTATGGGTTTAATATAACTGCCATGCCCCTAACAGGTTAGCCCGCTACCATCTTAGGCTGTATCATCACTTACCATCAGGTGAGATCGCAGTCAAGGGCTAACTTGTAGTGGATAAAAAATAAAAAATAATAATAATAATTTATGTCTTAAAACCGATAATTGTACTGATAGTATCTACAAATCTACCAAGTACTCCACCAAGAGTAGGTACAGTGGTGTGCAACTCATAGAGGCGTTAAATCACCGCTTACCCAATGCAATGCTCATTTTTAGTTTTCCAAAATGGTAAAAACCCTTAAGGTGTTCTTTCTCAGGAATAAATGTCTTTAAACTGATAATTGTTTTGATAGTACCTACAAATGTAGTTATGCCTAATCTGGCATATACGCAACTGCCAGCAAGATTTAACCACTAAGAAATGAAGACTTCAAGTTAGGTACGTTAGATACTCTACTATGGCAGTTCTTATAATAAACAATTTATTTATTCTTTATTAAGTCTTGTAATAATCTGCAATAATAATTCGTCTTGAAATATTGTTGCTAAATAATTATCTATATATATAAAATTCAAAGTCCTGACTGACTGACTGACTGACTGACTTATATATCAACGCACAGCCTAAGCCGCTGGGGTTAGAAACTTGAGAATTCGACAGTAGGTTCCTTTTGTGACGTAGGCGCTCACTAAGGAAGGATTTTTCAAAATCCCACCCCTAAGAGGGTGAAATAGGGGGTGAAAGTTTGTATGAAAGTCCGTCATTTCTCAAGTTATATCCGTGAAACTTGGTATTTGAGCTTCTGGTTTAAAATAAAGAAATACGTTATTCACAGTTTTTGAAAATTCTACCCCCAAAGGCGTTAAATAGGGGTTGAAAGTTTGTATGAAAGTCCTTCATTTTTCAAGTTATAACGATGAAAGTTGGTATTTGGGCTTCTGGTTTAAAATAAAGACATACTGTGTTTCACAGTTTTTGAAAATTGTATCCCCAAGGACGTTAAATACAGAGTTTGTCCTTCAATCACGCCGCAACAGAGCAACGGATCAACGTGATTTTTGCATGGATATAGTTGAGGAGCTGGAGAGTGATACAGGATTTATCCTGGAAAATTAAGGAGTGCCTGTGGGAATTAAAAACACTTATGCCACGCGAACGAAGTCGCGAGCATACTCTAGTAATATATACGTATCACTTGGCTTGCACAACCGTGTAACTAACATTATTTATATGTATATGTCATAATATGATAAAGGTCACCGTAATATTTTTATATTGGTTCCGAGTTTTTAATCATTCATAGTTTTAAATTATTTTTTATTTTAAAACTGTGAATGATACTATGATGATTTTTAAATTAAATGATTTAATTTGTTGTAGGTAAGTACTTATTGCGTAAAAGTAAATTACGTTACCGTATTCGCAAATGGACTTCTGACTTGACCTCCTTCGGTCAAGTAAACTTGACTGGCCTCTAAGGCCAGCTGCCCCCAAACATCAGTAGGTATATCCATGATGAACTGATAGAGTTATCAACAAACAAACACTAGAAATGCATGTGATTTGCCTGGATACTACGAAAAACACACAGTTAACTGGCTTTACTTCATGCGCGAAAAGTTCACGCGAGCTAAGAATATGAGACGCTGTGGTTAATTTTGGAAACATCTGGGAGGAGGCGACGGAAAATATTCTAGGAATCTGTCGATTCTATCCTTTTTATTGACAAATGGGCTATTTTGTGAAAAATAATGGTGTAAATACCAAATGCTAATGTAGTTTTATTTTTTACAACATGTCGAACTATATTCGTTGCGATATGATTTATTTGAAACATCAATACATGCTCCATAATATGCCGGCGGGAAATTTGAATGCGTGCAATACTCCTGCCGCTCAAATGAATCAAAATTTCATTCCAGAATATGATTTCGTAAAAAATCGTAGTGTTTTTGAAAACCGACACGTTTTTTCCTTCTTTTAGGAGCAGTAGGAGTCTCATCTCCAGAGATTTCACTATATTCTGATGGACTAAACTCTCTTCTCCGATTCTCCTCGCTCGCATCAGTTCTTCCTAGCATCATCGGTAGGTTAAATAGTAGACTTGGTAGAATTAATGGAACATTATTATCTTGTTCTTCGAGCATCATAAAGAATGTCTTTTCTGGACTTTCTCGCATTACTGTCGTATCATATTCTAGACTAGGTAGTATTATTGGTGCATTATTTTCTGCACTTTCAATCACTGTTGTTGCATCAATTTCAGGACTTTCTGCCATCTCTGGTTCACTATTTTCTGGACTTTCTTGCATGTTTGGTAACTATGCGCTTTTCTTCTCTAATATAAGCTGATATTTCACAGATGTCAGGCCAATTCTATGTTATAAACCTGCATAAAAATAAAGCTCTTTGTTTAAATCATACACTTACAACAACATCAATATCATCTAAACCTATAAAAGATTGTAAATGAATATGAATTTAGAAATATCTTCTTTGACCTAGCTAAGTATATTTAATCAACGTTTTAAAGGATTGTACTTATAATATTAGTACCTAATTGATTATACATTTTCTCAGCGATGCCTAAGGTAAATATAATAATATAAGGTATTATATTAGTAAGTAGGTAAGGCCTTATAAGTGAGTTACATACAGCGAGGTACTAGTATGGTTTAAAATTTAATGGTTATATGTAGTTAGTAGTAGTAGAGTACAAGGATAAATACTAAAAGCATTTAATAGGTAGGTACTGATAAAATTAATATTCAATACGATCTATCAAACAGACCGAAACGGAAACATCACAGACATCTCGATACACTTAAAATAAACTACACGTAAGAATTATTGGAATGCGCTCCGAATTCCCATTCATCAAAATTTGGAAACAGTTTGGAGTAAATAATGAAATATTTTTTCTTGAATTGAGATCTTTCCAATCCAATGCAAGGCAAAAAAGAAAATTACAAGTAAAATTTGAGAAGGGAAATAAAAAAAATATTAAACTTAAAATTATCATCGTCAAAAAGCTATTCTATAAGGAATTCAATAAATTTCAGTGGACTCAGCAGAAAAAGATATACCAGACAGTTGAAAACAAGGAGGACTAAATGAAGCGAAAAATCCACGAAAGGTTTCTGTAGCTTCGACAATAATTTATAGAAGATCCATTTTGAGATGAGCCTTGAATTTGATTAGCTCAACAAGATTAAAGCTTTAAATGTTAATTTAAGCACTGCTACAGTTTATAATAGCCTATCGCTTTAGTCAATTAGTTTAGAGTTGTCGATTACAAAACAGATTTGCTGGCGTTACAAGCCAATAGTGCGTGAACGTTTTACTGTTTATTTGTGTCACTGATTTGTCCCGTCTGTGATCTTCAAGCGGCAGTAGGTATATTGGCAAGGAACGAGGTATTTCCTGAAACAATGACTCATCAACAGACCCATTAAATAATCTCGTCTGAAATGTCATTGCAGATTGGAGACAGACGCCTAACCTCGGCGAATTTCTTTTATAAAATGTTAATTAGTTAAATGCTAGGCTCAAAAGTCACAACAGCGAAATACCTATAATAAGTACAGATTCTAAATTCTGTAATGCTTGACTATCTGATATTTTCTCTTTAATTTTGTATTTGAAACACAGTGGCGTTGCAGGGCGTTGTGTGTTGTAACTAGTGTGTACCTATAGTGTATATGCTATAGAATAGGTACATATATAGACTCATCAGATTTTGACAATTAAGGTAGATATTCTGGGCATCATCTTAGCGTTCCACAGTACACGTGTTATAGGCAATATTATATTATGACAAATCTAATAGAAATAATGGTGGATAAACGACAAGAAAAATATTCAGATAAATGTAACATCGAATTTATTACTGTCCGTGTGGATTAAGTTTTTTGGTTCCAGCGGAAACTCCTTAATTTTCAGGAATCTGATAAATATCTAATAATCTATCGATGTGCCAAATTTCATTAAGATCCGTTCAGCCGTTCTGGCGTGAAGATAAACAAACATCCATCCATCCATACATCCATCCATCCATCCAAACTTTCGGATTTTTATTATAGTATAGAGTATAGATGAAAAGAAGCGTTTTCTTTTTGTAAAGAAATAATACCTACGCATAGTCTCGCAGTTTATACATAAACAAAATAAATTGAAGGATTTTCGCCAGAATCACTCGTGGCCGTGCACAGCTAACTAAAGACAATGCACAGCCAAGGAACTATCGGCTTGGAATAGTTTAATTAGCCGCTGATCGAAACGCTTGACACATATCACTCATCAGTGTCAACCATCTTAGCAGTAGTCCAAGCACAATCGATGCGACTACGCTTTCTCTGGCATTTATCGACGACAAGGCTGTGCGCGTGAGAGAGATCTGATCGCTTTGATCGTGCTTGGGCTGCAGGTGTCTAAAATTATTTTGTAAAATTACTGATTATTATCTAAATACTTAGAAACTGATGTTGGAAATCAGAACATAGTCATGAGTTATTTTAAATCTGTGATGCAGATTTAGGTACTTACACTATAATATTGTATTAGAAGTTTCTTTCTTTGTTCTAAGACAACTTTCTCTTATTCATTCTTTCCTCCTTTTTCCTTCTATTTCCTTATTCGTTCTTATACATATTTAAGAATGCAGGTTTAACTTTTTTTATAGAAAATTTTCTATAGTAAGTAGGTATTAATTCACAGTACAAATTCATTACTAATTATTTGAAAAAGTTTAGAAAATGTCACTTTCACTGTTTTCAATAATTATGCGCGTGGACTCTACCTCTGATTTCTGGTTTCAAAAAATATTTTTATCTACACTAATGTTATAACATTCTACTTATGTTTCCAATACTTGACTTATAATTACTACTGTTATAGCGCAGATAACAAAACACTCAATTTAAGCAATTTCACATGATGGTATAATATCCACATCGATATCGTAAAATCTCATTATAACATCAATAAAACGCGATCAATTAACCTGCCGAGCGATCGCGTAACTTCTGCATCAATCATTGTTACAGTATCAATTGTTGTAATTGGCTGAATTTATTGCATTCTTGCTGCGTCAATGATTATGTCCAATAGTGGAAGAGTGTTAACCAATCAGAGGTGATTGCGATGTATCAATGATTGATGCAGAAGTTACGCGATCGCTCGGCTGGCGAGCCTTATGCCAAAATCCTCATACAAGTTGTATAAAATTTTGATATTAGGCTGGCTTTTGAAAACAGTTGGGTTATACGTGAAAACTTCGTCGAAACTACTAAACTTACATACACAAAACTCTTTGGTAAGATCTTGTGCCAATTAAATAAAAAACGAACAGCGCGCGCTCGCTCCTGATTGGCCCTGCGCGCGCAGCTGCGCTCTCATTGGTTAGATTTTAATGGCGGCAAGTTCACTGTGACAATACACGTACGCGATAAACTATTGTCAGCTTTTACTCTTGTTGTTTGATAAATTGCATTAGTGAAGATAAAGTAGTGTATGCAACTGCATATAACACGGGTATTAAAACACTCGTTACTATTATGAAACTCGCTGCGCTCGTTTCATAAACTCACACTCGTGTTTTAATACCCTTCATTATATGACAGTTGCATAAACTACTATTATGAATCGAACTGTGCGATGCGATGGTCCTAATATTTTTTTTGTAACGCAATATTGCTTATGTAGCGTACCTAACTTTACTTACCTACTTGATGTACCTAATCGAGACAGATCTAGACCGTTACGTTTAATTATGGAAGTGCCGCGTTTTTTACGAATGTAACGTATTTATTATCTACAATATACTCGATATTATTTACTGTATTTTAAATAGTTAAACAACAACTAAGTAGTAGGTATTTAAAGTAATATTATTATGAATCAAAGTAAAACAATAATGTTGATTTGCACTACCTACTCTCTTGCATACACTGCAATTTGGCACAATATGCCGATTGGTCATTTACGTTTATAGTCCATACTACGAGTATGTACCGCGTGTACTTTACCGCGGTACCGATTAGGTAATTTATGATTTAAAACACTTTAATACTCTAATACCATTTAACATTGTTACATTAATTCTTCTGTAGTATAAACACCAGCTGCTACTTAGTTACTTCCATTTATTTTTCATAATAATTATTGTAGTCGCCGGGTAGGTAGGTAGTAAGTAGGTACCTTAAATGCCGTCCAGTTTCGGTGTAGACAGAGAAAGAGCAAAGGCTCGGCCTATCGTGGCAAGGTAGGTACTGACGGTGTTAGTGATAATAAAGGGGACTTAACGTGCTCTCCAAGGCACGGGGGTGAAACCGCCAACTTCCTAACTCCGGGCCAGTACTGAGAATTTCTAGTCAGAAAAACCAATTAATCAATTATGGCCCGACCCGGGACTCGAACCCGGGACCTCGAGACACTCACTATGACTAGACCAACGAGGCAGTCAGGTAGGTAGTAGGTACTTATTACCATCATAATAAGTTTCCGCAATCCATATAAATATTATAAATGCATATGTGTGTCTCTCTGTTGTATCCCGGGGAAGGAAATTAACTACATGTTATCCTGGAAAATAAAAGAGTTCCCGCCGAAATTTAAAAAAAAAACCTTATACCTACCACGCGGACGAAGTCGCGGGCGGTCTAGTTTTTAGTGCCTAGTGCCCACTGCCTAGTAGGTACTTAGGTAAGTACCTATTCTGTGCTAGTAGTTAGTACCTACTTAGCTTTAGACGCTGTGGCTCGGCTGGCTCGGCCTCCTTTTCGCATGGTCGGATGTTCGATCCCCGGACCTCTTATTTTTCGGAGGTAAGTAAGTAGTAAACTACTTAGGTGCGTTTTAAGAAATTCAATATTATTAGTATCACAATTGCTCGGCGAAGGAAAACATCGTAAACCTGCATCCTTAAAATGTTCTCAAAGATGTTTGAAGTCTGCCAATCCGCACTTGGCTATACCTATCCCACTATGGCCAAACTAATATACTTTTAACTAACTATATACTCCGGCTATACCTACCTACTCTGAGCTTGAACTAGGTTTAAACTTGAACGACGATGATGTGACGGAGATGCCCGGAGATATTTATTTGCCTATCTCGTAAATACCTTGTTAGGGTGTATCTAAGGTCCTGGATGACATCCTGAATTGATAATATTGTTAATTAGGTAAGTACGTTCTTGATAAGCAGAGTTGCATCCAATATATTTAAATTAATAATGTCTAGAAAATAATATCATAGGTACCTACTTAGGTTTTACTATTAACATCCACTATCAGGTTATAAAATTAATAAAACGTAACTTGAATGATAATATTAAGATAGTGTGGCACTAGGTACCAAAAGCCAAGGAGCAAAATAAAGAAAAAAAAATACATACCACAGCCTGCCTCCGACGGAAGCTGGTCGCATCTCGCGATATGGCTGCCGCCGCCGTGTCCACATTTAAAATCCCCCACGAATCCATCTCTGTCCAATATGGTCCAATACGCCAATCACCCAAACAAAGCAAGCACTAAGCACATAACTTTTGGCTCGAAATGCGAATTTTTAACGCGCTCGCAATTCCGTATAGTGACGTCACTTGGCGCGCGAGATTTTAGCGTTTATCGCGCAGAACCTGCGACGCTTAGTTTGTGGATAATACTGCTATAACGCGGTCCGCCGTCGGTCTACGTCTACGTTGTATGTACAATGTACTATGCTGTCAGTTATTTAAATTGGCAGGCCAAAATAAGTTCGGCATTTTGCTCCAACTGGGCTGGTACGCGCCGTTGCCAAGAAGATTCGTATTGCATTTCGTGTCACGGCAACGTAGTGGTAAAGGCTGGACGCACATTAGCTACTATTGTGAGAGCAAATAACTCTACATTTCGGTAGGAACGGCCTTCCGAACCAGTGGTAGATTAATTCGACTATTCAGTCTTGTAAAAAGTCTATTAGAATAAAAAATTTTTGAATTTGAATTTGTATTCGCCACTGCTGAGAGTCGGGACGCGTTTCTAATTAGGTACAAAGAAGGGTTTCTTATATATTTCCGTAAATTAAGCAGGGGTTTCACTGCAAAAGGGATCTACACTCTGTGACGAAATAGGTTTACTCTTGCACTACCAGAGAGTTTTGAAATTTCATGTGCAATTTTGAGCGAGCTCATTTTGAACTCATTTGCTTGTATTCAGTTTTCCTCTGCGGTTAAACGGAGTCCGCACGAAGCTCACTATCCGCTTGCGGTGGAAAGTCCGCTTAAGACTCATCTAAGAGAATGGGAATTCGACTATTAGATTAAACAATTATTTACTACCAGATATTAGTGATAATATTTTGGTCACCCATTTTTCATCGAGCATAAGGTTTGACTCAACATTGCCTAACTAGCAGCCTCAAGCCTGGGCTCTCCAAAAATCGTTAAAGCAACTACCTTGCGGTCGCCTCGTACTTAAGTACTTCAGTCGTCAGGTGCACCTAGATATTTTTTTCACAGTTGATTGGGTTACGTTTTATTTCATTTCCCCTACAGCTTAGAGCAGGACACGACAATATGCCAACGGTTGGCAGTTTAACCTTAGGAAACATTTAGATTTCAGGCCGCCTCCGAGCTAGAATTCGCATGTTGGTTTATACAATATTTTGTGCTTTTAGCAGCTGGATTTTCGAGGGAGAGTCAATTTTACCGCTACATCGTTTTAGCAGCGACAAAGTCGCCCATAGATCTAACACACAACTGTGTGGTGCGATTGGTGTCTTCAAGAGGTTTTAAGTAAGCCATGAATTATTCTACCTCAAATAAGGTAGGTACCTAAGCCGAAAGTTTCCAATCAATAGAGTCTAAGCCAGTGTGCGAGCAGCCTCATAGAATTTCCGCGGTTATCTATTAAAGCTAATCTTTAACGACTAGATCTTGGGTGGTCTGTGACTAGACTATACTAATATTATAAATGCGAAAGTGTGTAGGTAACTTTTACGTTAACCAATCTTGTTATGGCATTAGATGGACCGAAATAGGCGATTTTACATTAAGAGGCCCACATTGGGGCTTCGCAGCGATGCGACGACGACGGAAAAACTTTCCTGAATGAACTATCTAAATCGAAATCTAGTCAGACATGATTAGAGATAGACAGATTAGCGCGTGGTTACACAATAGTACATTACACATCTAGGGCAGTAAAATAAGAAATGTCTCAGATCACATGTAATTGTTGTCCGAGGCGAAGCCGAGGTCAATAAACATGTGATCTGAGGCTTTCTTATTTACTGCCCGTGGTGTGTATACTATTTTTCTCCTCGACGGAGGCGGAAAGCGGCATTTTCGTTTAGCGCAGCGGGAGGAAAATTGACGCTTTCCGCCCGGAGGTGAGAAAAAATATGTTTTAAATTGAACAGTAAATATTTATTTTTTTACAAATGGAGTCTTGCATTTTTTGCGACATGCGCTTGCTCAAAAAAAAACATACGCGCCGAATTAAGAACCTCCTCCTTTTTTGGAAGCCGGTTAAAAAACCATTTGAATTTTAACGGCTGGACCGATTCTGATGGATTTTTTTGTGTGTGTTTGAGTGGGGATTGTTTATATTCACAATTGGACGGTAGGTATAGAAGTTACTATATATTATATCTCTATGGGTTCTAGGTTCAGAGCAGAATAACGTCTGCCGGGCCCACCAGTAGGTATACTAATAAAAATATTGCATTAACTATTAATTTTCTCTATCTACGAGAAAAAATAAAGTGAACGCCTGCCTGAAGTTTATGTGCAAAAACTTTTTACATAACAATAATTAGGTATTTGATTTGGATAGAAAGCGCGTTTGTGCGCTAACCTAAAGCTTTGTGTCAAAACAGGTACTAAAATTCTACATCAATGCAAAACATTGATGTAGAATTTTAGTAGTGTCAAAGTGTTTTCTTATAGACTAGCGATGCCGTCACCGGGTCAGCAAAGTGGGACCATTCACGAATTCACTGAACATGAGGTCTCAATTTGGGGCGAAACGGAAACCAATTTTTTTTAGTTTTGTTACCTTGGAGCACAGCTTGGAGGCCCCCAGAGGATCGCCGATGACGCTGGTGATATAAAATAAAATAAATAAATCAATTTATTTTCCAGAGATATTCCAATAATTTACACATAATAATTAGACAAATGATTTTAAACTTAATCTACCTAAAACTAACATACTCCTTGATGTCTCAAATGTATTTCAGACCAATGCCGTAATAGATATCCCACGTTCGTCTGCATACAGGCTTTTACGAGGCAATTCTCGCTTCGTAGGTACCTCCACCAAGTATTTGCGATTCTCTTCCGCATTAACGCCCAGAAACCGTGCAGCCTACCTACAGTGAACATTGTCGAAGCACTGCAATAACGAGGGAGGCCAAATAAAACCCGATATGCGTTGTTGTATTGCACGCGCATGGCATTTTTATCCCGCTGTGTGTACTGAGCCCACAATTCTGTTGTGTAGAGGCACATGCAGTAAGTGCGAAAGAGAGTCCTCTTTACTTCGGTATTACACATTCGGAACCTTCGTGAAATCATGTTAGCACGGACGGTTATCGCCCTCCTTTGACGGTTGATATCATCTACGTCGCATAGATCATCACGCACTACATGACCCAGATATTTTACGGACGGTACTAAGTATATTAACATCATTGCCATTCAGTTTTACTGGAGGGATATTATCCGGTCCTTTGCCATGCCTAAAAACGAGCAGTTGTGTCTTGCGATCATTGTATACCATGTTATGTTCCGCTGCATACTCCTCAAATTCCCGCAATAGCTTGCGAAGGGCACTGATACTCGGCGCAAGTAATACCATATCATCAGCGTAGGCAATATGATTCAAGCAGGTGTTATTAACAAAACAACCAACGTTCATTTTCGTTAATCTTTCGCTCAAGCCATCCATATAGACATTAAACAGGATTGGCGACATAGCTCCACCCTGTCTTACTCCATTACTTAAGAATGAGGGCTCAGAATGATAAGTACCCCATCGGAGAACATTTTCTTGCTGCCCATACCAACACTCAAGGATTTTGACTATACACTCGGGTACCTGTCGATCCCGTAGCTTGGCCCAGAGCTTTTCATGTGACACTCTGTCAAACGCTTTGCTCAAATCAAGAAAACACCCATAAACAGTGGTTTTCCGCTTGTTGTAAAATGCTACTGTCTGCTTAAGGGCAAAGATTGCCATATCCGTTGACATGCGCGGTTTAAATCCCATTTGGCTGTCTCCTGATGCTAGGTGTTCTTTTGCATAAGTCAGTAATACCTTTTCAAATATTCTGGCGAGTATAGTCGCGAGCGAGATCGGACGGTAGCTAGAAAGTTGAGATATATCAAGCTGTCGATGTTTGAGTAAAGGCAGGACAACAGTTTTCGTCATATCCGCAGGCATATGGCATATACTAAGCATTGCATTAAACAAAGCAGCCAGAAGCACCGACAAATATGGAGTTGAGTTAATTAGATGCTCCGCAATAAGTCCGTCATGCCCTGGAGATTTATTTCTAGCCTCTCCGCGGATGATCTTATCTATCTCTTGGGCCGATATAACAATACTTACACTCGGTGGCTGTCTTTTAACTATATTGGCTTTATTCGAAAATCCAAAGTGAGCAGCAAAAGCACGGGTTATGCCCTCCTCATCGGTTTTTCCATCCACTTCTGTGGATAGTGCATTATTATTAACTTTCATTGTCTTAGCCGTTTCTCTCCAGAAACTAGTAAAATTTCACTGCAGAAGATATGCTCACTGCAGAAGAGACTCAATTCCCATCAGAAAAAGCTAAAACAAAACAAAGAGATTTATATTTATTTAGGAGTTGTGTTCTCAGTAAAGTCATCACATGTTTCGTTCGTTCACTTTAATCTTTGGTGAAACAAGTTCTTTGTTCACCTGTTGTTCACACTTACGATACCTATGACCGACCAGAAAACAGTTTAAACACTTTTTTCGGGTATGTATTTTGTATTTAATAGTGATTTGGGAATAGTAACTACATACGTTCATTTATTTAATTAAAAATAATGATTAAAAAATAGTAAAAATGCAATCAATTTCGAAATCGGAACGCAACCCCACATTCTTTTTCATTCGTTCTTTTTTTGTCAAGTGTCATTTGTCAATTGTCATTGTCAATGTCAAATTTTCCACTGATGTCCGTTATCTACACGGCACCTCAAAAATAAACAAGGAAATTGGAATTTTGCAATTTGCATTTTTCGTTCGGTATTCATTTATTTGTTACGGCGTAGGAGTATCGCATTTTTTGTTGTTATCGTTTGCGCAGTTTAAATATCAAACCGCGCCGCAGTGAAAATGAAGGGAGAATATTGCAAGTATTTTTTATAAATTCAACTTTACATTCAAGATACATTATTACTACAATACGAGATAAGGTCGGGCGCACTCAATCTCAATTATTCTCAGTGCAGATTAGTTAGTCTGGATGTCAGAATCTTCGTTAGGTCGAGATAAAGTTGTGAATAAAAAATTATTGTGAGCCGCCTTTAGGCAGTCGTTAAATTACTAAATTAACAATGGAGAGTGTCAGTGGTATGTTCACGACGGGGTTTTTGCCGGAATATTTAAGCGGCTTTGTGGAAGAGCTAGATGAACATCCGTGGTTATTCGCCGCTTTGGCTTCAATGCTCGTGGGTTTAAGTGGAATCCTGCCCCTGCTGATCATCCCGATAGATGAGACAGCATCCTTCAAAGACGGAGGTAAGATGGTCTATTTTTAATTTTCATGTCATTGTCGTTCATCAAATATTTTAAATGGAACAATGATCTGAAAGTTCTTTGTTTAATTTTAAGATAACAGTACTTAAATTGGTGACAAATTCTTTTAGTTTAAATTCATACTTAATAAAGTCATTAACTATTTACAGAAGTACTTAATTAGGTACTACTAAATATTTTGTAATAAATTACTAACAGGACTTATTAAGTGGTTAACTTATTGGAAGAATATTTTGGCCTGTTTCTTATCATTCATAATACTAAGGTGTTGTGACTTGTGACCTATTTCTTTTTATCTCGTAATGTTAGGGGTATATTAAGACTTATTTTAGCCAGACATGCAAAATAACTGCCTGAATGAATAAGCAGTAAGCTGTGAGAAACACATTACTCAACTGTTACAGACAATTACTTAACCATTGATGTATACAGAGTACCAGCTAACACTCTACATAACTAGTACACTGCCCCAGTGAGGTTCCCAGGATTAATCCATACTAATATTATAACAGGACAGAAATTAACCCTTTCATTTCCTTTGTGTCTCAGACAGCACACTATTATTAGTTATCATCACTAACATCTGATCATGTAATATCTATGAGTTGGACCTGTTAACCTACTGCATTATTATCCCAAGAAAACCTCTACTGTTATATGATTAATGGAAAGGAAACTGACTTGCAGCAGTGAGAAACACAATGCACTCGCACTCGCAGCAATTAGAGAGGAAACAAAGGCTTCCTGTACACGAAGTCAGAGCGGCACCAACACCGGACCGGAAGCTGGTGTACCTACACAAACAAAAATGTGATTAATGGGATTTTTGTTTGTTTACACTATTTTTGTTTGTTTACACTAGTTTCTGTTTGTTTACACTGTTTTTGTTTGTTTACACTAGTTTCCCACTGTGCCATGTGGCTCCTGCTTCACGTTACAGGAAGCCTAAAGAGGAAGTCATTCTTAACAATAACGTTTCTTATATTTTCATAATAACAGATATACAATAGAAGCATAGCTCAGCAATAGACAACTTCCTTTCACAGAGGAAACTAAACACAAACAAGTAAGTAGTATTGTGTATTATGTACACAAAAACATGTACTTAACTTAAAATAAGAGTAGCAGACATAAGTAATTATTGTTATGATAACCCAATAGGTAATAACACCTACTATTTTTATTTAAATAAGTAGGTACCTAAGTATGTTATGCATAATCACTAACATAAGCTAAAGGTTATATTTTTAAATGACCTGTTTGTGACTGTCCCTTTTTGAGGTTTTTTATAATAAGATTTTCTGGAGTAGGTACTATGTAGCCTAAGTCACTCTCCTGGTCTTTAAACCTATGAAAAATATCACTTCAATATGTTGCTCAGTTGTGTTACTTGTGGCTTCATTGAAAGATAAGCCAACAAACAAACACTTACATTCATATTACGGATAGAGTTTAACGGAGTTTGAAATGCACTCTGATTGTGTGCGAGTTAAAAGTTGCCATGACACAACACAATAATGTCTTATTAGGTAATCTGCCACTTGCACAAGGCCTGCACCTTCAAGACAGGTGGGCCGTCATCTTTAGTCTTTATCATATTTATATTGATTGATATTGTCTTCAACGAGTAGGTATTGCACTTGAGTCTTTTATGAGGAATCCATACTAATATTATAAATGCGAAAGTGTGTCTGTCCATCTGTCAGTCTGTCTGCTACGCTTTCACTACCCATCTGCTCAACCGACTTTAATGAAATTTGGTACAGGGATAGGTTGTATCCCGGGGGAGGATAGGTTGTATCCCGGGGGAGGACAGGTTGTATCCCCACAGGCTACCTACTTTTTATCCCGGAAAATTCAGGAGTTCCCGCGGGAATCAAAAAACTTAATCCACGCGGACGAAGTCGCGGGCATCATCTAGTAATCAATATTTAACAATCATGATTGCCAATAACTTGTGAAATGCGTTGTTAGACAATCTACCCGGGTGACTGATTTCTGTGGAGATAAAAAAGGCAATATCAGATTGTTATTGACCAAGAGCAATAAAGTGGAAAAGAATCAAATGCATTTAATATATGTATTTACAATAGCAACTGATAGTAAAACTCTTATTTATATAAAACTAGATGATGCCCGTGACTTCGTCCGCGTTAATTAAGGTTTTTTTATTCCCGCGGGAAATCCTTAATTTTCCAGGATGAAAAGTAGCCTATGTCCTTCCCCGAGATATAATTTACCTCTATACCAAATTTCAGGAAAATCGGTTGAAAAGATGGGCCGGGAAAGCGTAGCAGACCGACAGACAGACAGACAGACACACTTTCGCATTTATAATATTAGTATGGAAGTATGGAAGTATGGATTAAAAAAAAACATAAGTTCTTATATAAGTACTTAAATGTTTAAAACCTTTTAGGGTTCCGTACCCAAAGAGTGCAAACTGGACCCTATTACTAAGCCCCCGCTGTTATGAGGGCCCCTTGTTTCGTTTACGAAAGTATTAAAATACATAGTGTTACCACAGTGGTGTTACTTAAGTCTTATTTGATGGTACGAAAGTGGAACCCTTTGTGTCTGACTCGCACTCAAGTCAAGTCTCAAGTCTGACTCGCACTTGGCCGGATTTTTTTACTATGTAAGGAAAGTTTTAGATGTATCCTCATTCCTCAGTAAGTATAAACAAAAAACTGAAGCTTGGAAGTTATTTTCATATCATACTAATATTATAAATGCGTAAGTGTGTTTGTTTGTTAGTTTGTCCTCCACTCGCATTGCAACAGACCAACGGATCTACCTCATTTTTGCATGGGTATAGTTGAGGACCTGAAGAGTGTTACATGCTACTTTATAACCCAGAAAATTAAGGAGTTCCCGTGGGAGTTAAAAAAACTAATCTTACGAAGTCGCGGTCATCAGCAAGTCAGTTTAAAAAACAAAAATAATTATTTATTAGTAGACTGTACTTAAGCTGTTCAATGAAATCGTTTGATCATAATGGCAATTGCAACAGGCGATCTCAATTAAATAGACGATCTAAATATACCTCCACTAAATGTGACCATTTAAGACATCTGTACATTCCATTGATATACCTCGTTGACACAGTCAGACTTATAACTACGAGTAGATGCCTTGTTTGGCTTGATCATTTAGGACAAACCCTTTCCCCTGCACTCTGTTTGTACCTTACCTTATATTACTTAGCTTTACTGGCAATGATACAGGCCAGAAATGCGGGAATAAAAAAATCTAAAAGAAACATCTATTTATAATTTTATAATTTTACTAGCTGATGCCCGCGACTTCGTCTGCGTGGTTTATTTTTTTTCGATTCCCGCGGGAACTGGATAAAAAGTCACTCTCCCAGGACCTCAACTATACCCATGCCAAAAATCACGTCGAAAAATCACTTTCGCATTTATAATATTAGTATGCATTACAGTGCTTCACACACGAGGAAAGCTTCTAAACTTACTTACTTACTTAAATACTGTACTTATATCAAAAAATTTCGGAACCGGCAGGATTTGAACCTGCGTCTCTCTGGTAAATTTCTGATATATATTTAAGTAAGTTTCTTCTTCTTTCTTTCTTGGTGATGCGGCTTTGCAGGGCTCTGTAACGAGACCCGGTATCACTTTGACTGTTGCCGATCTTTTGTTATCGCCACTATCTAAAGTTCCTGGCCAATACTACTTGCTGCTAGGAACAGCACCAGCTTAAGATGTCACCATAAAACAAAAATGTTACAAGGAAAGATAGGAATAGATTTATTTACCGTACCAAGAAAAAACCGGCCAAGTGCTAGTCGGACTCGCGCACCGAGGGTTCCGTACAAACCTGTAGTAAGTTTTAAATTATTAAAAAAAAACTACTTACTAGATCTCGTTCAAACCAATTTTCGGTGGAAGTTTGCATGATAATGTACATCATATATGTTTTTTAGTTTTATCATTCTCTTATTTTAGAAGTTACAGGGGGGGGGGACACACATTTTACCACTTTGGAAGTGTCTCTCGTGCAAACTATTCAGTTTAGAAAAAAATGATATTAGAAACCTCAATATCATTTTTGAAAACCTATCCATAGATACCCCACACGTATGGGTTTGATGAAAAAAAGTTTTTTGAGTTTCAGTTCTAAGTATGGGGACCCCCAAAATTTATTGTTTTTTTTCTAGTTTTGTGTGAAAATCTTAATGCGGTTCACAGAATACATCTACTTACCAAGTTTCAACAGTATAGTTCTTATAGTTTCGGAAAAAAGTGGCTGTGACATACGGACGGACACACAGACAGACAGACAGACAGACAGATAGACAGACAGACAGACAGACAGACAGACAGACATGACCAATCTATAAGGGTTCCGTTTTCCCTAAAAAAGGCAGCAATAGTTAAGCTTTGGTACTGATAAGAGCGTAAATAACTATTATTGCGTTATTATATGATTTAATCGTGATAGCGATGAAAATTTATTGTTATCCTAATCGTTCATTTACAATACAACAAATGAATATTTAACATATCCAGATTTTGATTTTTCTTTTTCATCGTTCATGCTGTACCTATCCAAATTAACTTTTATTAATATTAACTTTTAAGTTGTTAAACGACGAATCTTATGATCTATAGAGAAGAGATGAATCTCTTCCTTTAAACAAACCTCATGAAGGTTAAGCTTCTCCTTCTTTTCCATCAACATCATCAGCTCTATTCACAATTACTTAAGTTTTGGGGTCCTTATGTGAAAAGTTTATCTGTCTTCAAAAGACCATCCTTTGAGAAGTAAGTATAGACTTATATAGTTGGGGTAGCTAGCGCCTAATCCACCGAAATGACTTAATGCTCTCTAGCATGCAAGCCCCCCTTTTATTGTTTTATTTTGATATCTTTTTATGTTTAAAATAGGATACAATCCATGAAGCTACTTTGCTATGATGCTTATCGGTCGAATAGATATCTACTGTGTTACTTGTAGATGTTGATCTAAGATCGATATCGTTCCTTTGTCAGATCAATATCTTTTTGCTAAGAACATGATTGTTTTTGCTTCTATGACCTCTATAACTAATAGTGGGATTTCCCACTTTTGATAATGTTTTTAGCGTTTCTTTTCACTGATGCAGAGAGTGATTGCTGAATCTTGATACCTACATTAATTTCTTCTTTGTTTCCCTGTGCTTCTAGTCCCATTTTGTCTTATACAATACAAAACAATTTCTTTATTTTGCAGAAACATACATTTTACGTTATTATTTTCGTCACCGTTATTCTCGTCTTTCTGCTCAAAGACGCTCCATCTTGAGTTATCTTGAAAGATAGGGTAGTTAGTAGTTGTAAATAGTTAAGTAGGTATAGCAGCGTGTACAATATCTTTTTTCTTTTTATCCTTTCGAGTAGTCTCTACACGTGCCAAAGCTCTTGGCTCTTGGCATATGCGGTGCTTTCCTAACTATTGTCTAATATCTATCTACCTATTTCATCTTGAGTTCTTGACAGTGATGACGACGACACCCATCAGGACCCAGTGCCAATAATTAATTACTTATTAGATTTTAGAAAATTATAGGTACTGCGTCGATTAGGTATATTCTTGTAGGTACCTAGGCTTAAAAGCGCAAAGTGCTTAAAACACATTTATTTTTAACTGTAGTGGCAGACAACCATTATTTATCAAGTATTTCTCTAACTCGCCGACCTTACATTTTATACTTATTATTATTATTTGTTTTATTTATAGGTCGCGCGATGTTCCGATAAATACTGGGAAACCGCTAAAGGCATTTCTTTGTTTTTCATTCCTTTAGGTAAGGCTGCGCATGCGCAAGCGTAGAACGGTGATTGCTACACTATATTTTGATATTTTACGCCAAAAAATAAGCGTGATATCGATTTGTCTTGCCACTATCTAGGCTTATCCTAGCGATTCGATGACCTCCGTGGCGCAGTGCCCGGATTCGATCCCCGGCAGTGTCAATTTGGAAATTTATAATTTCTGAATTTTCCCTGGTCTGGCCTGGTGAGAGGCTTCGGCCGTGGCTAGTCACCAGTCACCACCCTACCGGCAAAGACGTATCGCCAAGCGATTTAGCGTTCCGGTACGATGCCTCATGCCGTGTAGAAACCGAATAGGGTATGGGTTTAATATAACTGCCATGCCCCTAACAGGTTAGCCCGCTACCATCTTAGACTGCATCATCAGGTGAGATCGCAGTCAAGGTTTGTAGTGGATAAAAAATAATTTTACTTAATATGATTTTTTGATCAGCTCCCAAGCAGCTTGGGAGCTGATCAAAAAAGTGTGGAGTCGTGAGACACCAGATAGGAACCAAGTTCCTTATTACATAAATTTTAATTTCAAGCGAAAACCAATTTTTTTTTAAATTATTACAATCTGAACCTTAACACTAAGGCATTAAAGTTTAATTTGGAATGAAAAATATTTATATTTTTGTCTTCGTTAAAAAAATCTTACTCCTCGCATTTACGGACGGCCGCGTTACGCCGGACGTGTTTTGCCGTCTAGGGTAGCCAGTCGTCCCATACATAAGGAACTTTGTTCCAAAAATAAATATTGAGAAGCATAATTTAGTTCAAAAAATTTATAATAAATAGATACTTAAGTAGGTAATTGATATTTGAACAACCAATTTACCGATAACACATAATACATAGATGTTATCAAAATCAGTGTTTTATTGCTATCGACAATAAAGCTGTTATGTAATCCATCTTTAGGTGAGTTACCTACTTATCTAAATTTACAGTGTTGATTTGAAATGTTTAGTCTGAAGTTACTTGTAAGTACTTAATATCAAGAGATAAAATGAAGACATCTAGTTTTTACGTGTTTTTAAAGACACTTATTTAATTTGGTTATAGTTATACCTAACTTAAATAACTTTACTAACTAGGTAAACTACCTATGTTAAACCTAAATTACCTACTTTACATAACGTGACCCGTCTGCTTTTGTGGAAAATCCTATTACTAAATCGGATGCTATTCAAAGTAATTTTACCTACTTTGTTGGTAAAGTCGGGATCATGATTATCTGGTTATTATCATTGAATTTAAAGACGCCGCAGATCACGTATTGATAAGGGACTTTAACTACTTAAAATTCAAGTACCTAGTTATTCTTAGAATCCTTTTTAGGGTTCCGTAGCCAAATTTGGCAAAAACGGAACCCTTATAGATTCGTCATGTCTGTCTGTCCGCCCGTATGTCACAGCCACTTTTTTCCGAAACTATAAGAACTATACTGTTGAAACTTGGTAAGTAGATGTATTCTGTGAACCGCATTAAGATTTTCTTACAAAAATAGAAAAAAAAAACCGGCCAAGTGCGAGTCGGACTCGCGCACCGAGGGTTCCGTACAAACCTGTAGTATGTTTTAAATTATTAAAAAAAACTACTTACTAGATCTCGTTCAAACCAATTTTCAGCGGAAGTTTGCATGATAATGTAGTACATCATATATTTTTTTTAGTTTTATCATTCTCTTATTTTAGAAGTTACAGGGGGGGGGGGGGGGGGGGGGGGGGACACACACATTTTACCACTTTGGAAGTGTCTCTCGTGCAAAGTTGCAAACTATTCAGTTTAGAAAAAAATTATATTAAAAACCTCAATATCATTATTGAAGACCTATCCATAGATACCCCACACGTATGGGTTTGATGAAAAAAATTTTTTTGAGTTTCAGTTCTAAGTATGGGGACCCCCAAAATTTATTGTTTTTAGGGTTCCGTACCAAAATGGTAAAAATGGAACCCTTATGGTGCGACTTTCTCCGTCTGTCTGTCTGTCTGTCTGTCTGTCCGTCCGTCACACTCGATTATTTCAGTAACTACCGAAGCTATCGACATGAAATTTGGAATAGTTGTGTATATTAGTGGCCCAAAGACACTGGAATTAAAAAAAATTGGAAATTATTTTTGTTCTTATTTAAAAAGGGGGGAAAATCGGAGGGTTGAAATTTAAAAGTGAGATAACTGTACTGTGTGGGGTATCATATGAAAGGGTTTACTTTGTACATTCTAAAACAGATTTTTAATTATTTTTAGTCATGATAGTTTTTGATTTATCGGGGAAAAAGTCAAAAAAAATACCGTTCCCCCCCCCTTATCTCCGGAGTTTACCAATCGAAAAATCTGAAATAATTATGGTCAATAGGAATTTATGTATATTTTACAGGAAAACTATAGCCAATGCTCTAACTAGCATAGTTTTTTTGATATTAACAGAAAACCTCTACAAACAAAGTTAGTTTTGCGGTTCATTAAATTCATTAATCGTAAAACTTGCTACAGGTTTGTACGGAACCCTCGGTGCGCGAGTCCGACTCGCACTTTGCCGGTTTTTTTTTTAGTTTTGTGTGAAAATCTTAATGCGGTTCACAGAATACATCTACTTACCAAGTTTCAACAGTATAGCTCTTATAGTCTCGGAAAAAAGTGGCTGTGACATACGGACGGACACACAGACAGACAGACAGACAGACAAATCAAAAAATCAAAAATCAAAAATCTTTATTTGGAACAAAAATGGTTTATAATAGTTGGCAAGGGTGGCACTGCAATAGTGTAAACTGTGCTGCAGATGCCACCGCCCACCTCCGAGTTATAATGCACTTAATAATAACAATGTTCCTCTTACATGCTAGTTATAAACAGTTACAAAAGAGAGGGTAATGCGTGAGTGTGTATACGTGTGTGTGTGTGTGTGTGCGCGTGTGTGGTGTGTGTGTGTGATTGTGTGTGCGCTTGTGTGTGCATGTGTGTATGTGTGTGTGTGTATATGTGTGTGAGTGTGTGTATGCGTGAGTGTGTGTAGACAAGAGAATATAAATTACTGCGTTTGTTTATTGAGTAATTTTTAAGTGATTGTTTTAGCATAATAATTTCGGTAATAACTCTTCGGTTTGGTCATAATTCATTTGCAGTAGCCATGTGGAAATTTTTATTTTAGCACGGTATTTAGTCAAGGGGTAGATATTTAAATGCTTGTTGATTTTATTGTATAAGAAGTAAGCTAGAAATGAATGTTGGTGTTTGAAGAAAGATGTTCGGGGCTTGTATTTGGTTGGAAAAACTATATCGCTTCTGCGTTTGTTTGCCTGGAATGTGGGATCAAATACCAGCGAAGAATGTGTCCTGAGAGTAATAGATAAGAGGAACAACTGTCGAACTGTAAGTACTTTGCTAGTGGCATATAGTAAGTGAGTCGGAAAACGATAGTGTTTATGATACATGACTTTGAGAACTGACCTCTGTGCCCGTTCAAGGTGAATTAAATGGGTTTTACCAATACCTCCCCACACAGAAGTGCAGTATGATAATATAGATTGACACAGAGCGAAATAGATAGTCCGAAGTAAGTCAGGTTTGAGTACATTCCTTAATTTCTTAAACACCCATATAAGTTTTCTAACGCGCCCTGCTAATTGGTTGATTTGTGGAACCCATGACAGGTGTTCATCAAGAATGATTCCTAGATATTTAATATGCTGTACGCGTTCAATCTGTGGACAATCGCATGTTTCGGAGTGAGTGTCATTACAGTTATGTGCTTGGATTATGTAGTTTGGCCCAGGTGGTAAATTTAGTCTTTTTTGAAATAGAAAATGCTAGGTGTTTGGTTTTACTTGCGTTAAGTGTAAGCATATTTAACTTTAGCCAATGGATAACAGTCTGAAAACCCTCCTGTGCCAGTGAGTAGACTTCCTCCCAACTCTCTCCTTGAAATACAATAGCCGTGTCATCTGCGAATGTAAATATGTTTCCGTTATTTAACTGCAGTTGGCACAGCTCATTAATGTAGATCAAGAAGAGAGTTGGCCCTAAGATGCTTCCCTGAGGGACTCCGTACTCCACAGAAATATCATCGCTCAGGTGGTCTTCGATCTTAATCTTCTGGACTCTGTCGGATAGGTAACTCTTAAAAAGATTTAAAGCTGTACCGCGGATACCAATTGATTCTAGTTTGTCTAAAAGGGAAGGGACAGAAACGGTATCGAAGGCTTTTGCAAGGTCTAAGAATATTGCCAAGCACTTATTTTTCCTATCCAGATTATGTGAAATAACATCGACGAGTTTGGTGACTGCATCTTCCGTTGACCTGCCAGCTCTGAATCCATATTGGTTATTTGATATTAGTCCAAATTGGTTCAGAAATTTATTAAGTCTATTGTTTATCAGCTTTTCAAAAATTTTGGATAGGGCTGGCAGGACAGAAATCGGACGGTAATTACTTATAACATTTCTATCCCCCCCTTTGAATATCGGATGAATTATTGCTCTTTTTAATGCCTTAGGGAAGATACCCCTAATGATACATATATTAAAGATGAATGTTAATACGGGAATTAATTTATGTCGTATCTTTTTTAACAGTAATGCTGGTATACTGTCCCAACCCGTGGCACAATCGTTTTTCAAATTTAGTATTAAGGTTTCAATTTCTGATTCATCTGTGGGTAAAAAAACAATAGAATTGGCACAGCTTGAGGAGTTAGTAACGTTTTGTACAGTATTATTACTCGCAGATGACACAGATCTAATATTCTCGGCGAGGATTTTACCAACATTCGCGAAATAAGAGTTGACTGCATTAACAGATTTAAAGGCTGTGCTTTCTACCGTTAGAAGTTCACTTGAGGAATGCTTTTTATTAGAGATATCAGCAATCCTTCTAATACACTGCCAGGTCTTAGCAGAGTTATTACCACTTTTTTGAATTTCAGATTGATCATACTGTTGTTTAAGCTTTTTTATTAAATTGTTACAAAAATTCCCATATCTCTTGTAAGTAATCTGAAGGATTTCATTGTTGGGGGATCTACGAGCTCTGCAATGAAGTTTGTCACGGTTGCGTATGCACTTTACTAAGCCCGGGGTAATCCAAGGTTTTAGCGGTCTATGTTTACCTTTTATAGAAATTTGAACAGTATGCTCTTGGATTTTTTGTGATATAGTAGTAACTAAGGTGTCAACTAAATGATCAGGATCTTGTGACTCATAGATCCATGAGAATTCAGTATTATCTAGGTCCAGGGCTACCAGGTCCCAGTTGGTTTTAGTTTGGGTATGTATAGTTTTTGTTCGTGGACGGCCTGTATTCATGCAAAGCAGTATAGATAAGTGATCAGTAATATGTGTATCAAGAATGAAAATAGTCGGTTGCAATGGTGATTTTAGTAAAATATGATCAAGACAGTTTAATTCACGGGTGGGATGGGTATGCCCAGGTAAAAACCCTAGTTCCGAAATTAAGTTTAGATAGCGAGACGCATTATTGCTCAAACTATTGCTAAGTTTTATATCGATATTAATGTCGCCTGAAATAACAATGTTATTGACATTTTTCAATGACAAACAGGTTAATTCTAAAGAGTTCAAAAAACTATCAATATTGTGAAATGATGGTGATCGATAAAGTGCAATGATGGCCAGCTCACATTTATTTTTAATTATAAGACAGTTTGCTCCCTCAAACGCCGGCTCTTCGACTACATAATTTAGGTTTTTTCGTACATAAACAACTACACCGTCGTTTTGGTTACGGTTTATTGTGGTGTAGTACATCATATAATCGGGAAGTTGCGGAGGGCTCTTGCTGGGATTTAGCCAGCATTCCGAAAAAATTATTATATCACAATCAAATTTTAGCCTATGATGTAACGTTTCAAATTGTGATATATTTTTGTAAATACTCCTTATATTAAGGCTAATGATTTTTAAATTATACTTTTTATTTTGTAGAATAGACAGACATCTTTCGGGTTGCTCTTTAAAATATGACGTTGCAATGTTAAACGTTTCTATTTCTGTTATTAAATTATTAATATTCGCGCCTGTTGTATTTATGCGTGGGTGCACTTAATATTATGTTACAACTTAATTTTAAACAGGCCGGTGCATTATTTAGTACTTGTCTATACAATAAGAAGCAGTTAATTAGAATATCTATACTTAAATATGTGATACTAGTTTGAATCCATACTATGTTAAAATATTGAGCTGTATTGAGAGTATTATAGGTACTAAATAATATAATTAATAGTAAATTGTTAAGTGAACCGCTATTATAAAAAAATATGATGTAACACAACAGCAGCAGACAGACAGACAGACAGACATGACGAATCCATAAGGGTTCCGTTTTTGCCAAATTTGGCTACGGAACCCTAAAAACAATAAATTTTGGGGGTTCCCCATACTTAGAACTGAAACTCAAAATTTTTTTCTCATCTAACCCATACGTGTGGGGTAGATATCTATGGATAGGTCTTCAAAAATGATATTGAGGTTTGTAATATCATTTTTATTTTTTAGGGTTCCGTACCAAAATGGTAAAATGGAACCCTTATGGTGCGACTTTCTCCGTCTGTCTGTCTGTCTGTCTGTCTGTCTGTCCGTCCGTCACACTCGATTATTTCAGTAACTACCGAAGCTATCGACATGAAATTTGGAATAGTTGTGTATATTAGTGGCCCAAAGACACTGGAATTAAAAAAAATTGGAAATTATTTTTTTCTTATTTAAAAAGGGGGGAAAATCGGAGGGTTGAAATTTAAAAGTGAGATAACTGTACTGTGTGGGGTATCATATGAAAGGGTTTACCTTGTACATTCTAAAACAGATTTTTAATTATTTTTAGTCATGATAGTTTTTGATTTATCGGGCAAAATGTCGAAAAAAATACCGTTCCCCCCCCCTTATCTCCGGAGTTTACCAATCGAAAAATCTGAAATAATTATGGTCAATAGGAATTTATGTATATTTTACAGGAAAACTATAGCCAATGCTCTAACTATCATAGTTTTTTTGATATTAACAGTAAACCTCTACAAACAAAGTTAGTTTTGCGGTTCATTTCGTCTTGTTTTTAATACGTCATAAATCGTAAAACATACTACAGGTTTGTACGGAACCCTCGGTGCGCGAGTCCGACTCGCACTTGGCCGGTTTTTTTTTTAAACTGAATAGTTTGCGCGAGAGACACTTCCAAAGTGGTAAAATGTGTGTCCCCCCCCGGTTTGTAGGTACGGAACCCTCGGTGCGCGAGTCCGACTCGCACTTGGCCGGTTTTTTGAAATAAAGCCAATTGTCGTTGTGTAAGTAGGATGGTACTCCTCACAGAGTACATTGAATATAGGGGTAGTAGCTAGTAGGTACTCCTCCATGCGCGGACACTCGTTTTTTTTAATCTACTACAAGTAATCACTTGACTGCGATCTCACCTGATGGTAAGTGATGGTGCAATCTAAAATGGTAGCGGGATGACCTGTTAGAGGGCAGAGGCATGGCGGTTATATTAAACCCATACCCCTATTCGGTTTCTACACGGCATCGTACCGGAACGATAAATCGTAAACTTCGGGGGTGGAATTTTGAAAAACTGTGAAACACATATGTTTTCATTTTCAACCCGCAGCTCATATATCAAGTTTCATGGCTATAACTTGAGAAATTAAGGACTTTCATACAAACTCTCAACCCCTATTTCACCCCTTCGGGGGTGGAATTTTGAAAAACTGTGAAACACATATGTTTTCATTTTCAACCCGCAGCTCATATATCAAGTTTCATGGCTATAACTTGAGAAATTAAGGACTTTCATACAAACTTTCAACCCCTATTTCACCCCTTCGGGGGTAGAATTTCGGGATAAAAAGTATCCTATATCCTACCTCGTAGTATGGGCTCAAATCGTGCCAAGTTTCGTTTGAATTCATTCAGTAGTTTCGGCGTGATGCGCGGCCAAGATACAGACAGACAGACAGACAAAAATGAAAAAAATTACAGATTTGGCTTCAGTATCGAATAATAAGTGCCCTCCAAAAAAAATTTTCAAAATACAGTGGATTTCGGGTATAACGACGATGAAGGGACCACTCTATTTTCGTCGTTATATCCGGAAGTCGTTACAGGCAAAGGTAAAGATACATACACGTACACATGTATAGTGTATTTTATATTCATTTATAATTGAAAATATTTGCACACATAATTACTCACTGGTACATTAAAAAAAATGTGTAATATTAGTTTGCTTCAATTTACCTCCGAAACGTACACGCTTCCCTACCTGCGTACCTGATATCTATAAACAAAAGGTAAAGGTCTCCACACTTGCTGACCATCTGTGTGGATGTAAACAAAAGATAAGAAATGTTTGTGAAAGAAAGAAATCTTTGTGTCTTTGGCGGCCGACTCCGGTCGCAATATCTGCATGGGATTTCTAGGAATTTGTTACAAATGATTCATTAAAAACAGTCGCTACACCCGAACTCGGCGTTACATCCAAAGGCGCTATAGCCACATGAATTTTGTTCTAAAGTATGCTTTAAATTCAAGGGACTAAGATTTAACGTCGCTATAGGTAAATGGTCGCTACAACCAAGGTCGCAATAAATGAAATCCACTGTATCTTCAATGTACAGAATTGGACCTGTTACAGTTTTATTATAAGTATAGATATTACTAAGAAGCCTGAAGCAGTCCATTGACGCATCTTAGTCTTTCTTGTAATTGAAACACTATGCTCTGTGTTCTTTATCTTTATTAAGGTAGCACTTACACTACACTGTCACTAATCACTACTAAGAACCAGCTCATAGGGTTTGCTTTTGGTCCTTTTTAGCCAACTTAAAAGTTATACTCCTTTTTTACTGAACTTTTTTCTTTTCTCTTTTTATATGGGCTAGCGCTTGGCTGCAATCAGACAGACCTGCTTGCAAGTGGTGATGCAGCCTAAGGTGGAGCGCGCTTGCCTAGAAGATGCCTATTCACTTCATGCTATTTTTCCAGTAATTACTTAGGTCTACATTAAAACTTTGCTCATGGAAACTTTTTATTGCAAATCTATAAATACGATAGTTTTGATATCTCAATATGTGTTTTTTGAATCTTTTATCTATTTAAATTCGTTGTGAAACGGAAAACAAAAACAATTAATTATTATTGGCAACAGTTTTCTCGATGAGTAAGTAGGTACTTAAATATTTTCCTAAGATTACTCCAAATGTTAGATTTTTCAGTTTTATTCGGAAACGGAGTTTTTCTGTTTTTAGGGTTCCGTACCAAAATGGTAAAAATGGAACCCTTATGGTGGCGACTTTCTCCGTCCGTCCGTCCGTCCGTCCGTCTGTCACAGTCGATTATTTCAGTAACTATTAAAGCTATCGACATGAAATTTGGAATAGTTGTGTATAATAGTGGCCTAACATCATTAAAATAAAAAAAAAGGAAAATTATTTTTAGTTTAATTAAAAAAAGGGGGAAAATCGGGGGTTTGAAATTTCAAAGTATGATAACTATACCTACCTACTGAGTGGGATATCATATGAAAGGGCTATACTTCTACATTCTAAAACAGATTTTTATTTATTTTTGTGCATAATAGTTTTTGATTTATCGGGCAAAATGACGAACAAAATACCGTCCCGTCCCCCCCCCCCCCCCCTTATCTCCGAAGTTTACCAATTGAAAAATCTGAAATAATTATGGTCAATAGAAGCTTATGTATATTTTACAGGAAAAATAAAACCAACGCTCTAACTAGCATAGTTTTTTTGATATTAACAATAAACCTCTACAAACAAAGTTAGTTTTGCGGTTCATTTCGTCTTGTTTTTAATACGTCATAAATCGTAAAATTTACTACAGGTTTGTACGGAACCCTCGGTGCGCGAGTCCGACTCGCACTTGGCCGGTTTTATTTGTTTTGTTTTTACGATTATTGAAATAGACAAAAGAACTGATTTTTTCAAAACTTTCGTTGCGGCCATACATTACTTTATTGCTATCTCTTTCCCGGTACGAAGTAACTAAGTACATACAATGAGTAAATTTATGGGGCTCTAAAACATTTCCTTACTCTTATAAAAGTTAGGAAGACAACGTGTCTTTGGTCTCAAGCGTCAATCCTTCCAATTATTTATCATTGTTATTGCAATGCCCCATACTAGACTAAGAGATAACTGCAATTTTGGTAACCATCGCCAGAAAGGCTGATTCAGTGTTAGGTGGATGTAGAGCTCTCCCCTGATCACAAAAGTTGCAGTCTGCCTGCATTTGAATGGCCCTTTCGCTAAATATGGCCGTTCAAAGACGGTTTATTGTTACCAAAAATGAACGATAATTAGAAAAGCTGATTCTTGTACAGTATTAAAGTATGCGCAGTACCTATGTAAACAGCGTAAAAACTGACGCATGTGGATGGGACTTTTTCTAGATATCAGCTTTCAAAGACGTTATAAGCTATACTTACTATGCGTTCCTGTAAAAAAATATTAGCAATTATTATGTCGTCCCGTTGATTGCTGTTAAACATTTTTAATAGCGATCAACGGGACGACATAATAATTGCTAATATTTTTTTACAGGAACGCATAGTAAGTATAGCTTATAACGTCTTTGAAAGCTGATATCTAGAAAAAGTCCCATCCACATGCGTCAGTTTTTACGCTGTTTACATAGGTACTGCGCATACTTTAATACTGTACAAGAATCAGCTTTTCTAATTATCGTTCATTTTTGGTAACAATAAACCGTCTTTGAACGGCCATATTTAGCGAAAGGGCCATCCAAATGCAGGCAGACTGCAACTTTTGTGATCAGTGGAGAGCTCTACATCCACCTAACACTGAATCAGCTTTTCTGGCGATGGTTACCAAAAGTGCAGTTATCTCCTATAATATACCGTCATACGAATCATCAAAGTCGCACGTAATGATAAATGAGAACGTGTGACTGATAACAAAGGCATATTACTATTATAGTTATGTATATATTATTATTTATTTAAGTATCTATCACGCAGCAAATAATAGTAAGTAAATGAATCATTTCTAATTAGATATTTATGTTATTTAAGAGTCTGTAACGAAATCCAATTACGAGAAGGATAGACTTATTTACTGTAGCATTCCTACCGAGAAAGCAATATTTACCGCCAGTCACGGAATCAAAAAATCTAAATATAGCATTTTAAAAAAACATCATAAACAATCCTGGCAATACTCAGGCGGCCAGGCGCATGGCCAGGCGCATGGTCCAAAGCTAAAACTTTTCAAGCAAGCAATCTCTACGTTACCAATTTTCCAGTCTAAAGCCGAATTGGTAAAATGAAGTTCGGCTTTGGACTAGGCAATCCTGAATTTATGGAGGTATTTGAGTTTCACCTGTAACTTACAAATCTTACAATACAATAGTTTTGTGATTTTTATGATTATTATTAGTGAAATAATATTTCTAATCTCTATCTAAGTAGGTTTATATAATAAGTACCTATATTTCAGTTAAATTTTTTTTTTTTTTTTTTAATTTAAATAAACTACCCATTGCATGTACTTTGAATCGTCAAGTGATTTACCACTGGTTCGAAATGCCATTCCTACCGAGAAGAACCAGCAAGAATCTGCGGCTATGTGTATTTTATTGTTGGGTTGGCACTTGTGGCAACCGTTCTTAGAACATCGTTTAAATTAAGAATCCTCTTTTTATTTCCAGCCAGTGCCGCAACACTACGTATTCTGCTGAGCTTTGCGGTGGGCGGCTTGCTTGGAGACGTTTTCCTCCATCTGCTGCCGGAAGCTTGGCAGCATGACCTAGCCAGTACAAAAGGTAATTTTTGGTAATTTTGCCATTGCATACATTTAAAGACAGTGTTAAACAGCATTTGTTAAGTCGAGGTTTCGACGTTGTCTTAACGTGCGGAGGTCCCGGGTTCGATCCCCGGCAGGGTACATTTGGGAATTTATAATTTCTGAACTTTCCCTGGTCTGGCCTGGTGGGAGGCTTCGGCCGTGGCTAGTTACCAACCTACCGGCAAAGACGTGCCGCCAAGCGATTTAGCGTTCCGGTACGATGCCGTGTAGAAACCGAATAGGGATATGGGTTTAATATAACTGGCATGCCCCTAACAGGTTAGCCCGCTACCATATTAGACAGTCCCAAATAAATAAAGATTAAAAAAAAAAATCATCACTTACCATCAGGTGAGATCGCAGTCAAGGGCTAACGTGTAGTGGATTAAAAAACAAAAGGTTATTATAGTATCGATGATTTTCTTAATGACAAAGTTGCATGGAAGCAACCGGCCTCGCATCCAGTAGTACACAAGTCAGTGTAATACTCACAGAACATATAATAATATGTTCTGTGGTAATACTTGTAACGTAACGTAACACATACGTATTGTTTACTTATTGTAAAAAAAAAACTTTTTGAGCTAAGAGCGACTGCTGAGTTTCTTGCCCGCTCTTCTCAGTAGAATCATTTTCCGAACCGGCGGTAGAGTCTTGAGCTTGACGTATCATAAGTGACAGTGAAATCATTCATATAAGTACCTAAATCATTTAATTAAGTAATTTATATTATTTGTAAATGAGTTAAAATTGAAAATAGACAGACAAATAGATAGACAAGACAGATAGACACACTTTCGCATTTATAATAATGTTAGTATGGATTCCGTATCGATATCAGTATTTCAAGAAGTCTATCGACATTCGACATTGTGCCTCATACGATAAACGTATACCTACAGCATTTACCTACTGCAATTTTAAAATAAACTGCATTGTTCAAATACGTATATACATAATTATTATAATAATATGGAACATTGACATCGCCCGCAAGTTCAAATCCAAGGTCGTTTGTTTTTATTAGGGTTCCCAAAGGGTAAAAACGGGACCCTATTACTGAGACTCCGCTGTCTGTCTGTCTGTCTGTCTCCAGGCTGTATCTCATAAACCGTGATAGCTAGAAAGCTGAAATTTTCACAAATGATGTATTTCCGTTGCCGCTATAACAACAAATACTAAGAATTAAAAAAATATATATATTAAGGGGGGTCCCCATACAATAAACGTGTTTTTTTCGTATTTTTTTGCTCAATATTAAAAACGGTAACAGGTAGACGGTTCAAATTTTCACAGAATATTAACTTGTATATCACCTTTCAAAATAAATAATTAAATATCAATAAAGTAAATATTAAAGGGGGGCTCCCATACAACAAACGTAATTTTTATTTTTAATACGTCATAAATCGTAAAACTTACTACAGGTTTGTACGGAACCCTCGGTGCGCGAGTCCGACTCGCACTTGGCCGGTTTTTTTATTATTAATATGCATTTGGTGCTATCGACTATTCATAAGCACTTGTAAAAAGTCTATTTGAATAAAAAACTTTTGAATTTTTGAATTTTATCATTGATGTAGAATTATAGTAATGGGTGCTATTAGCCATATTCTGTACTCTGTAACCGCTAATCAAACTCGAACTCATATTTTTTTATTCAAATATACTTATTACAAGTCTGTGCTTTTGAATCGTCGAGTGAATCTACCACTGGTTCGGAATGCCATTCCTACCGAGAAGAACCAGCAAGAAACTCGAAATCGAACTAGCAAAAACCTATCTCGATTTTTTTTGTGATACTTATTTGAATTTTTTTCATTTAAAAGCTCAGAAATACAACAACTTTGATATTTCAATATGCGCACGCACGATTGGCTACAATTTTCACGATACAAATATTTTTTCTAAAAATGTTCCAAATTTTTTTTTAGTTTTTTTTCGGAAACGGTTAAAAGTTTCTCAAGTACCTACTATGTAGCTAAATTATCAAAAATATTATGTGAAAGTTGTATTTTAATAACTAGTACGAAGTATATTTTTTTATTAGTTTTTACTTTTTAAAAACTTTAATTTTTTCTCCCGTTGTGACCAACATTGCTTTTGCCATCTCAATCCCGGTTTACTTTGCATTTAATCTACTTCTACCTTCCTCCTTCTCACGATCTCTAGAATTAGATTTTTTAAAGATTTTTTTCTTTAAATTGTCTCTGATTCATCAAATTCATTAATTCGATTATCACATTTTATCTTCATAAATTAAAAAAAAAACATACTTAATTGCCTCACAACACGTCCTGTTAACATTGTAAACAAAAGGTTTCCTTGTATTAATGATGTCATTAAGGCGAATAACGATGTAGCGAATAGCGATCAGCTGTGATTTACATTCTTAATAATATAGAACGTTGACCTTCCTCAAAATTCATCTTTGAATGTACAAACATACTAAAATGTAAAGCTCATTAAAAAATTAAAAGCAGTTTTTTGTGACCTTGGCAATTATGTAGTAACCGCTTTAAATTCAATTTAAAAGCCATGAATTCAGCTACGAGAGGATTGCTGTATCAATATCAGATAGAAGGAAACTGTATATCCTGGATATAGAGTGAGAACACCAATGAAAACATTTGGGTATCCTAAATATTTTGAATAAAAGTTCCGTTCCAGTTATTGTTTGTGTTATTAACGTACATATGAATTATGAAACGGAGGTACTCATCTAATAATGATCTTTATGGCAAAAATTTTTTGAATTATCGAAATACACAATAAAACGTCTCACAACAAAAAGCTATGTTACCATTCGCCTTAAATGATACATTTCGATCGTATTTATAAATAAAATTAGCAATTACTTGCTGAGGTTTTGTGTCCCTAGTTAATAATGATAACATAAGATTTCCTGTCAAATGAATTAAAACTATATGTTATGGAAATAGAGTTGAATATTAATGAGCTTTAAGTTACATGGCATGTGGCATGACTCAAAGGTTGAGGTTTTGTGTTCCAAGCGTAATAGCTCTGTGGGAAAAATAGTAAACAAATGTATGAATGAAATGTCTCTAGGTTTTTAACCTTTGATAGGTTTATTATACCTACCAGTTTTCTCATCAATTATTCGCAGACTGTATTTTTTGCGTGTAGGTATTTAATTATGTATGCAGTTGTTTCTAACGGACAAGTCGCGGGCATCCTTTTTTTTATCATGGATATTTTTATGAGCCATCCCTTTTGTCCAGGTGAGGCATAAACCGCGGTCAAATTTTCCATGAAAATTTTTTGGCACTTAATTCTATGGACCCTTTCCCAATGTCTGCACATCCAAGTACCAATGGTCCCGATCTGATAATAATTTATTAAAAATATGTATTAAAATTTTCAGATGGAGAACACGTTTCTATGAAATGTGGTCTCTGGTGCTTATTCGGAATGCTAGTCTTCATCGTCGTGGAGAAACTCTTCGCTGGCACCGAAGAAGAAGAAAAAGAAGAAGAAGAAACCCCAAAATTGAACGGCATCGTTGACCATATAGAAATAGAAGACATAGAGAAGCTCCTAGAAGAGGAACGGAAGAATAGAGGAAAAGGGAAAGGCGAAGGGCTCTGCGGCAATGGGACTGCTGCAGCCAAGTTGTATGACACTTGTGTCTTCAATAATAACACTAAAGGTTCGTATAGTGAAGTATTAATTCTAATTTCTAGTAGTAGAAGATATAATAAAAGGAAAGCAGAGAGTTACAATTAACATAAAAAGGAAAAAGCCAAGTATAGGAAGAAAACTCTATAGCAGGTAGACTGATAATATGCGAGAGTAGTGTAGAAACGTTAAGTTAAAAGATTATGGGAAGCTTGTACAAGATGAAAGAAAGAAAAGAAGATAAATAGGTTTTTTTTATATTTTTTTAGGTGAAGGTGTATGCTGCAGCGCAATAACCAATAAGAACGGCACTGTCCGCTGTAAAGGAAACCGCTGGATGGGGCGATGTCTTCTTAGAGAAGCGAAAGAGAAAACGTTGAAAGTCTCAAAGGAAAAGAGCGAGAAGAAAGATGTAAGGATCCTTAGAATATAATATTAAAAAACATAGGCAAATTAACGGTCCAATTCCGGTAACATGGGTGGTATCTTTGGTCCTTTATTATTTCTCATTTATATCAATGACCTGAAACACATTACCAGCGACTTGTGACGGTAACTGCGACTTGACATAAGGAAGCATGCTTCTTCTTCACAATGGCAGCCACGGTATCTACTTATTATGTACCTAACTACTAGATAATGCCTGTTTAGGGGTGGTGTTAGTGGAACAAAATGTATCCGTTGTTTATCTCTCTTTTTCTGTAAACTGTTTTTCTTTCTCCGGAATGCAAGCTATCCCTGTCTCGAATTTCTTAACAATTGCCTTAATCTGATGGGCTGTGAAAACTTTACACACAGAGAGACACTCTTCCGCGTTTATAGTATTAGTACGGATTTTTGTTTTTAGTTTCGGTAATTTACACTAAACCTTTATAAATTTCACACTGTAACTCCAATAACCTATCTATTCATTTAAAAAAAATTATGTGAGACGAAAGTTTGATGTGTACTACAACAATAGGAAGATCTTCCTCCGGGCTGGTGTTGTGCCCGAGGACCGACCGTTGTAAGTTTAAAGATTGACCGCTGTTCTCAAAAAACTTCAATATATCGCAGGCGTGTATGTGTCTTATAAGTTTTCAGCTGATTATCCTTCCTGTGATGTAGATACAATTAGCGCCATCTAGTTGACACACTGGTAACCGCTACATAAAAATCCATACTGCGGGTTTTTGAGATGAGCAAAAGTAGTGATGATTTGTTTGCAGGTGGCTGGCTACTTGAACTTGATGGCGAACTCCATCGATAACTTCACCCATGGCCTGGCAGTGGGTGGATCTTTCCTCGTCGGCTTTCGAGTGGGGGTGCTAACCACGTTCGCTATACTGGGTGAGTTGATCCATACAGAAAGTTATAAAATAAAAACGGCCCCAATTTTAGTATTAAAGAACTGTTTCTACTTCTATTATATAATTCTACTAGATGATGCCTAGATGGTGGATTAAGTTTTTTGGATTCCCGAGGAAACTCTTTAATTTTCCGGGATAAAAAGTCTATGCCCGTCCCCGGGATATAGCCTACCTCTGTACCAAATTTCGTCGAAATCGGTTGAACAGTTGCGCCGTGAAAGCGTAGCAGACAGACAACCACACACATTTATAATATAACTAGCTGACGCCCGCGACTTCGTCCGCGTGGTTTAAGATTTTCCCGCTTTCCTGTTGAAATTTTTCCTGAATTTTCTTTGCTATAAACCTCACGGAGCCCGAGACCTTTCCAACGAATGCAAAACCGTGGAAATCGGTTCGTGCGTTCTGGAGTTATAGCGTCAGGAAGGAAAACCCGACTTATTTTTATATATTAGATAAAATCCATACTAATATTATAAATGCGAAAGTGTGTCTGTCTGTCTGTCTGCTACGCTTTCACGAGCCATCTGTTCAACTGATTTTGATGAAATTTGTTATGGTGATAGTTTGTATCCGGGGAAGGACATAGGCTACTTTTTATCCCGGAAAATTAAAGAGTTCCCGCGGGAATCAAAAAACCTTAATCCACGCGGACGAAGTCGCGGGCATCATCTAGTCTAGTAATAAATATACATATTATATAGTTATTCTATTACTCCTAGTTAGTAGGTAGTTCTAGTAAACAGTTGTTTTCATCTGTTTTAACATTTAAACTATCGTGAATGATATTCATTATAACTATACATAATAGTGAGCAGTCGAGTAGCGGCCGCGTCGCGCGAACAGGCTCATGAATAAGGGCCCCGAACGGGTTCGAAACTAGTCGGGCATTTTTCCGACAGAACACGTGAGTTTATCCGGATATTATGTATAGTTATAATGTTTTCATCTGTTTCAGTTCACGAGATCCCGCACGAGGTGGGCGATTTTGCGATACTTCTGAAGAGCGGCTTTTCGCGATGGGAGGCGGCTAAGGCTCAACTGGTAAGTTAACCTTGATATATCGGCAAAAAAAGTTATGTTTTATATTATCAGTTATGCAGCTGATGGGTCGTGAAACCGTACAGATGATTGACAAACAGATTTGCATTCTTAAAAATCCATATCCAACAGTAACAGTAATTTAACGTAGGCATCCGCTAAGAAAGGATTTTTGAAAATTCCAACCCCAAAAGGGTTAAATGGGGGTTGAATGTTTGTATAAAAGTTCGTGATGAACGTCAACGAACGAATCGGGATGGACGTGATTTTTGGCACGGGTATAGTTGACGACCTGGAGAGTGACATAGGCTACTTTTTATCCCGGAAAATTAAGGAGTTCCCGCGGGAATAATAAAAACTTAAAGCACGCGGACGAAGTCGCGGTCATCAGCTAGTCCCTAATAGATTCTCTTAGGTGAGATTGCTGTCATGGGTTAACTTGTAGCGGTAAAAAAGGGAATTATTGTGTTTCCAGGCCACAGCATCAGCGGGTCTGATCGGCGCCATGACAGCCGTCATATTTAGTGGAGCCAGGAATGCTATCGGTGAGAGAACTAATCTATTTAACTATACTCTATCCACGGAGACTAGTTAATATAGCGCTCTCTTTGTCACGTAATCCCATACAAATGACAAAGACAAAAAAAGTCAGTGGGCGTAAACCATTCTGAATGTACGTACACACTGCGCTACTATTAAATTAAACTAGCTTTCTTCCCACGACTACACTTGTTTTTTTTTTTACAATTTACGTAGTTATTATAATTCAAAATACTTATATTAATCACTATCCGACGACGTATCACGGCTATCGTTTTCTACATTTATTATGAAGTTATCAGTCATTATTTCCACATTCCTATCCATTGCGTTCATTTTTGGCTCTACTATTTCTTGTACTTGTTTGATACAATTTTGCCACTTTTGGGCATTAATATTTTGAATATATGATAAATTTTGATATAATGAACAATAACGATAGGTAAGGATAAAATATGAGCGCGTCTGCACAGTACGGGTACCACGATCAGACTAAAATATACACGTAGTCTGTACACTGCATTAACGGTTATCGCTGACCAATCACAAACGAGTCCATGTCTTCCCTAATAACTTGTCTCCGTGGATAGAGTATAGATATGATAATGTGGCCAATTCTATTGAAGACAATCTCTAAAGTAAATTGACGGGATTGTATTGCTGTCACTTTCTTAACACTCCCTGCGGTAATGGACGAAACCATATAGTCCACCCAGACAAGATATTTGACTAGTTCTCAAGCCATTTGACAACTAGTCAATACAACAAAACATTACACTTACTATTTTGTATGAAATTGTCTTTTCAGAAATTGGGGCCGATTCTGTTGTATACAATTTCTAATCTAAACTAAAATGACAGCATTAAATCTAGTTCTGTCCCTTTCCGCAGGAGTAATTGAAAGGGTTAGCAATATTTGCTGTCATTTTAGTTCATTTTAGTTAAGAGATTATGTACAACAGAATCAGCCCCAATGTGGTCAATTCTGTTGAAGACAATCTCTAAAGTAAAAAGAAAGGATTGTATCACCGTCCCTCTCTTAACGCTTCCTGCGGAAAAGGACGAAACTAGACTTAGTCCACGCAGACAACAATAGGGTATTAGACAACTAGTCAAATCAGAAACTTTTTCAAACGACAACACGCACGGTACAGTCCTTAAATCCTTAGGGTGGTTTCAGATTAGCTTATTTTTTGCTCTTATATTTGTACCCTGTCGGGAATCGAACCCGGGACCTCCTACGTTAAGACAGCAGCGCTCACCACAGACAAACCATAGTTTATTTATTAAAGTTAGCGATATCTACCCCACGGTGTACTAGAAACACAGACAGGTTTGTGTTGCAGAGTCGGCTGAGGGTGGAATCCTATTTAAAAAATTGCTCAGCCTTAAGTGTAAAAATTTACAATAAACTGTCAAAAGATATTCAGGCATTACCAATTAAATGATTTAAAAACTAGCTGATGCCCGCGACTTCGTCCGCGTGGATTAAGGTTTTTCGGTTCCCGCGGGAATTCTTTAATTTTCCAGGATAAATGTGTGCCTATCTGTTATTCCAGACTATAATCTATCTCTGTGCCAAATTTCATCCAGATCCGTTCAGCCGTTGGGGCGTGATTGAGTAACAAACATCCTGGATACATCCATACATCCATACTCCAACCAAACTAACAACCAACATTTATAATAACCAACATTTATAATAATTATTTGATAAGTTATATGAATGGCTAGTAGCTCGTAATTTTTACCATGTAAAAGACTACATGAATTTTAAAACTTAAGAAGTCCCGATTTTAAACTTTAATTTGCTATTAATTTGATATTTTTAAGTATTTTGCACGCCATTGCATGGCTGATTGTAACTTGCTCACCATATTATATTAATTACACCTTACTTTACTTACAATCATGCAAATAAAAATATTCTATTCTATTCTATTCTCAACACTGCGCCAGGGAGGTCGTCAAACTTAATTCAAATTTCTCTATTCCAGAGGCCAAAACATCCTGGATAGTGCCTTTCACGGCGGGGGGCTTTCTACACATCGCGCTAGTCACTGTGTTACCGGACTTACTGAGAGAAGAGGACAAAATGGAGTCGCTCAAACACTTGGCCGCTCTTATATCCGGTATATTTGTAATGGCTTTTATGACGCAGTATTTCGGATAGACTTTTATGGCAAGAAAAAATATTTAGGCAAGAATGAGGCAAGGAGGTATGGCGGTAGGTTAAATTAAAAAATGTGATAATGACTGTAAATTTTCCAATTAACACAACTATTTTGCTACAGTTACGCAGGCAATAGGGCAAAAAAGTATGAGAGTGTGAAAATGTTTGAACTTTTTTAGCTAAATTAATTTGATGGGGTTTTTTAACCTCAAGACAAGAGATTAAAAGTCGTATAGGATTGCTCTGTCTAGATATTATATTATTATACGTCTACCGTCTTATGAAGTGTGAAGTGTGTGAAGTATAGTATGCGTGCGAGTTGATTGCAGAGCAAATGTATAGTGACACATACATTTACTCTGCATTCAACTCGCGCGCGGACTGTACCTATGATGTTATGCAGTGCGTTCTTACAAACAAAAATAAACGACCCAGCAACTATATTTCAACAACTAGATGATGCCCGCGACTACGTCTGCGTAAATTTACGTTTAAAAATCCCGCTGGAACACTTCGATTTTCCGGGATAAAAACCCTATGTCACTGTCCAGGTCTTCAACTATACTCATTTAAAAAATCCGTTGCTCTGTTGCGGCGTGATTGAAGGACAAACAAACCCACTTTCTTATTTATAAATAATATTAGTATTATTCAAGTTATATTTGAAAAAAAAAATTATAACTAATATTTGTGAAGAAAAGCTTCTTAAGAAAACCTGCATATTTTGGGAAAAATTCTGGCAATATGGTTGTAAGGGTGCGAGATAAAGTGTTTATGATAGAAGAGACCTTTGCCTAGACATGTACCTAAGACTTTCGTGCTATTTTCTTACTTTACCTCCACTACTTAGTCATGTATGTTAAATATGGGGTTTACTTTATTAACTAGCTGATGCCCGCGACTTCGCCCGTTTGGACTCGAATTCAAATCCAAATGTTTTAATTCAAATACACTTTACAAGTGCTTTTCAATCGTCGAGTGAATCTACCGCTGTTACGGAATGACCTACTGAGAGGAGCCAGAAAGAAACTCGGTAGTGGCTCTTTACAAAAAAATCAAAAATTACAATATAATTAAGATAAAGTATCTCTTATGTCACAAGCATAGCTGGAGCGAGTCAAAACCACTCTCTTTTATCGTCTCCTTTATCGATTTAGGTTTTATCCGGGATAACTTTTTGGTTTCCCGGGATAAAAAGGAGCCTACGTCACTTTTCAGTTTCTCATCTAATATACCGTAAATGTAAAAATCACGTCGATCCGTAGCGTGATTGAAGGGCAAACAAACAAACACATTTTCGCGTTTATATTATTAGTATAGATTCAACAAATATATACTCGTACCTTACACTATTAGGATAATAATAGACATTTTAAAAATATTATTTAGTTATTCAGGTTAAATTAATTTATCATTGCAGTAAAACAATACGTATACGCCATATACAATTATTGGGTATTTGACAACTAGTCAAATCAGCAACTTTTTTTCAAACGTCAAAACGCGTGCTTTGTAGGTATGGGATTTTGTATGAAATGTTGAATTGTGAGTTGTGACGTCATCAAAGTCCGACGCACTTTTTTACTTTAATCGATAGTGTTAAATGGTTATTCAAAATAAAACTAACAGGACCCGTGGATTTTTCGACTTTTACGAGATCCTCTATTTAATAATCACTAAAAAATAATTTATTTGACTAGAAGTCAAATACCCAATTGTGATTTGTAAATAAATTGTATATAAATATACTTTTAAGTGTATTCAATTTAGTTGATAGTACAAACTCCAATACATCAAAATATTGTGATAATATTCATTTGCATTTTATTTAATAAATACTACGTTAATGTCGGAATTCGTTCGAAAAATGATAAAATATGTGCACAATTTTAAATAACTATAAATAAAATACATAATTAGGTTTGGTCCAATTAATCGCAATCCCATAGCAATTTTTGTATTCAGTACAAATACGTTTTTAGCGTCATAGCACGCACAGCATCCAACTTTTTACAAATTTATTTATATCATTATGTATATTAAAGCTATAAAATATACGAACAGAAGCAGAATGTATGTTATATTGTTATTTATGTATTTAAAACCGGTCAGGATAAACAAGTAATAAATCATAATATACAGAAAGTGACACCCCTGATATTAAAACAATTGCGATCAATCAATATGAAATTAATCGAGATAATCGATTTGCGTTTTTAATTAATATTATTTCTAATCTGGCATTTTATTTTGTTAAGTGTTTATATTTTTCTATAATCATGTAGTCTTGCGTTATAGTTATTAGTTAGTTATATAAAAGTGTGATAGCATGGCCATTTATGAGTATTTTAGTATGTAGTGTAAACAAATTATTTTACAAGAAAATGTTAAAGCAATAAAACGTGTACAAAAATCAAGCTTTCTTTTTATTTCTTCTATCACAATATTTTTCTATTATATTATTATTACTAGCGATCCGCCCCGGCTTCGCATGGGTAGCACTAATAATCCTAATCTATATAATATTAAACTATCCTATCTCTCAAGTTAGATCGAACTGCACATGGTGTGCGAATTTTATTATAATCGGTTAAGTGGTTTAGAAGTCCATTGAGGACAAACATTGTGACACGAGATTTATATATATTTAGATTAGTTATTTCTATGTTATGTGTGGCAATAAAGAATTTATCTATCTATCTATCTTATTCTATATATAGCGGGTGAATAAAAAATAAAAAATATTGTTTTACAAATATTAATCTTTATTAAATAACTTTTACAGAGATACAATATTATTAATTACCATTTTTTTTGCACAACGAATGCACTTTTGGTCAAAGAGATCTAACCGCGAATTAACATAATTTCAGTAAACAGCATGGTACATAAGGCTTAAGCCACATTGGCGCAGTCCAATAGCGTTAATCATATTTTTAAACAGTACACAAATATATTTTCTGTTTTATAATACCTTTTTTATGTTGACAAGACATTTTTTATGTTGTCGGGCGCGTGTCTTCGGATGTCTTTTTGCTTCACACAATGTACGTTAAGACAAAATATATCCTTTTAAGCTCACGCCTATCCTTTTTCTATATAGTGAACGTGCAATTAATAAATTATTATGAGTCACTTATAAATTTAATACCTTTAATAATTTCAATTATACTGACCCAAGAATATTATTTCAACCATTGTACTAGGATTGAAAGTTTAGGAATTTTTATTTTTACTGGGATTTTTTTGTAATAAATCTAGATACTTACTATTATATTGTAGAATAAGGCTGCCTTTCCGTCAGGCATTTACAAGGATGTGTATTAATTAACCCGCCAGTAGAATCGCTTCATTTTCATATACATATATTAGCTCTACAGGCTTAGTACAAGTTTTCACATCTCGATAAAGATTGTTAGATTCGATAAACTATAACGACAGAGTAAAATGGACCTAAACTACTGTCTTTTGATTCGAGATTGTCAATTTCCGAGTGGAAACTGGAAACTAAAAAAAGATTCACACCGGGAGTATTCGATAAGCGACTCTAATTCAAGGAGTTTTAACTTTTTAAGTCTATTTTCGGAGGGAAAAATGTGCAAGGGGGTTTGATGAAAGCCATTTAAATGATGGGCTCCTATTGGTGGGTTCCATACGCATCCTCGCATATCTCCTGTGAACAAGCAGCCTTACAAATTAAACTAATTGCTACGCTAATTTGTACTACAAACTAAAATGTTAACAAAAAACGTATCACAATTATTTTTTTTGTTTCAGTTTTACTTTGTCCAAAGTAATTATTTAAACTTAAGTTTAAATATTGGTAAATGATAATACATCCATTAACAAAATGTTTTTAAAATGATATATATTAGGTATCTACTATCTAACCTTGGCAGGTACTTATCCTTATAGCTATTTATAGCTAATGAAATTCCTTTTTTGCACTACAATCATTATTACGATCAGCCAGTCGGCCTTAAAGTTTAACTTGGACTATAAAATCTTTGGATGGTACAGGATTACAGAATTGTTGAGTTCGTCAACTAGAACTTGAAGTGACGTTAATCCGTCATATCGATTTTATTAGTTTAAAATGTAGCTTATCCGATTCATAATAACGAATCGATTGACACGTCATTCATCGAAATCGGCCTAGTAGTTTAGGCGCTACGGTGGAACACACAAATACAAACATACATAGACTGTTAAAATCATAGCCCTTCCTTTTGACTTAGCCGTAGTCGGGTAAAAAATATTTGTTGCCGTACATACAATAACTTAAATATCACTGATAAAAATACCACAAGAAAAACTAGGCGTGTTTCTATTGAGCTAAAACTAAACCCTAATAAGGTATTACGGTGCAATTAACTTATGATTATGTAGATTTAGGCTAACATTAATATCTAGATAACAAGTTTTGCATCCACAGCCTTACACTCCACTGAGTTATTGAATTTTTGAAAAACGTGGAAATTATACTTATGTTTATATCATTTATATCATACTTGCTCAGTAACTAGGGATTACTATGGTGGAAAGTCTCCTTGTAAGTTGGTGTTTGCAATTCAAGGCAACATTACGTCGCACTATGCTTGAATTGTAATGTTCACATTACAGTTCAAGCTATGCAAAACTCCTTGGTAAACAATCTCGACGACGACGACCTCCGTGGCGCAGTGTGTAGCTCTGTTGTCTTAACGTGCGGAGGTCCCGGGGTTCGATCCCCGGCAGGGTCAATTTGGGAATTTATAATTTCTGAATTTTCCCTGGTCTGGCCTGGTGGGAGGCTTCGGCCGTGGCTAGTTACCACCCTACCGGCAAAGACGTGCCGCCAAGCGATTTAGCGTTCCGGTACGATGCTGTGTAGAAACCGAATAGGGGTATGGGTTTAATATAACTGCCATGCCCCTAACAGGTTAGCCCGCTACCATCTTAGACTGCATCATCACTTACCATCAGGTGAGATCGCAGTCAAGGGCTAACTTGTAGTGGATTAAAAAAAAAAAAAATCTCTTTTCTTATAAAATGGTAAGAAAACTTTTTACTGAAAAAAAAAACACTGAACATGGCGGCATTTAATTTCCATACATTTCAAACTATGCAAAACTCCTTGGAACTCAGTAAAAAAAAAATGGAAAGCTATTTACGAAAAAGTAAACCATTTTTTTCTATTTTTTCTCTAAATTTGCTAATTATTCTAATTAAAATTTCATTTTGCATTACCAATGTTTTATTTACCTCGCAAGAATGATATAAAGTAGAATGCTTACCTCGGTTGCAAGTAGCTATTACACCCTCGAACTATATTCACCCTCGCTCGCTGCGCTCGCTCGTGTGACTAAATATCTCGGGTGCACGCGATCCATTAGCGCCCTATGCGAGCTGCGCTCGCACTGGCACCAAATTGGATCTTGTTCTGTAATAGCTTACTTACGTCCCTTGTGTAACAATCTACTATTTAGACCCTAAATCCAAAATAACCGTCTCCGTCTAAACGAAGCGGTGCTAATTCGTCTCTCTCACACACTATATACAGGTATAGTGTGTAAGTGAGACGGAATGATTACCGCCGCCATTTTATTAGCACGAGTAACTAAAACGTGCCAAAATATTTATTTTCGTCACAGAATAAGGTAAGTAACTGTTTATTCGAGATTTTCTTAGCACTTATTTTGGCTTCTAAAAAAACAACTACCTACCTACATAATATTTTAAATAGCTACACTGGTTTACATTAACGATACTGGTTTCCAATAGGTAACTACTTTCCATTAATCTACTGGTTTCCAGCAAACAATGGCTCTCATATCGTCCGGTGCTCTCCCAAAGACTCTGTCACCATTTTGATCCACGTACTGGTTGATTTGGTAGTCGAGGAGAGTCTGGAAGCCTAGCACGTCTCTGCCCAGTTGCTGTAAATAAACAAGTTTAAGTGTTATTTAATTATTGCGCGGAATGATAACAAAAAAAAAATGGCGTCTATCTATGGATATCTGAGGATAATAATTCATAAATTTTACATGTTTCGATATCGGTAGCGAATCCGATATATATCCGATGGTACCCTTATAGTTCGTTACCTGCAGACTTGAATCCAGGGCTGTAAAAAAAACTACCTACCTGCGTCAAAGGGCTGGTGTTAGTAGTGAAGACTCCCCGGAACCGTCTCTCCCGCGCGACCCTCTCTGTGGCCACCTCGAGGGCCTGGATTGCTAACACGTTGTCCCTTGCCGACATTGCGGCGTCCGTCGCCATCATGAACGAGTGTAGAATTGCACCTGAAAATACAACTTTGCTTAGGTAGTCTTACAGACTTTGACCTCTACCTTCATTATTGATCCACTTCACGCTACGCTCGGTTATTAGTTCAGTAGGTTGAACGTGGTTCCATGCCACCCTTACCGGTATGAACTCTTAACTCCAGATCAAGCCTACCCCAACGGCCATCGGTTTTGTGATTGCCATGCTCTGTCTATTGCCTCTTCAGAGGTCCTTTCGTCTAAGAAAATCGTAGGTTATAATTTGAGAGCAAAACATGTAACTTGAACTATTTATGGAGTTCATGTTCTATGACATGCAGGCATCTTTGAACTCCTTAAACAGTTCGTATTATCCGTTTCCAAACGTAAGTGAATGATTACGATCTTCTTACACAACCAGTGTGCTTAGCATGCGCACAACGACGAGAGGGGAGATGTCGTTCCTGGCAAATTTTTCATTCACCCTAACAAAATTACAAGAAGAAAATGTCGACATGTAAAGGTTCGTAGAGAAAAATACCACAGATAAGAAATATTACTTTTATCTCTACTTTTGACGTAACGAGACAAGTAACCATGTTAGCTTCGGTAGACAGATAGAGATAACGGGTAGACATAATTTTACTCGTAGTGCGCATGCTAGCCATACAGGAGTAAGATTATAACTATACATAGGTAACTCACGTGTTATGTCGGAAAATGCCCGACTAGTTTCGAACCCGTTCGGGGCCCTTATCTATTCATAAGATTGCTTATCAGTCAGGCTATGTCACACGGTCCAACTGGTTTTCCATCCTATACGGATGCATGACGGATGCTATACTATGATGATCTTCTAAATATTCGAGCAAGATCTGATTACTTACCTTCTTAAAGCTTGGATTAAAATTTATTATCTTACCCTTTCCTTCTGGCAGCATAGTATCCCTCACGGAGCCCTCGACGTATTCCAGGAATGTCATAATCTTCGCCAGCCCTCCGGACAGTTCGATTTCCGGTTCCTCACGAGCGTCAAAGTTTAGCGCCACTGCTACCGGGGTCCCAGATGCTGAGAAAAAAATGGGACACTGGAATATTACTGAAGATTAGAAGGACTGTATTTAAAGTTTAATGGAGACATCGAAGAGTTTTAGTCTTCGATATCATTTACTGGAGCATTTGGGCATTTTAAGACCGAAAGAAGTTGTGGTGAAGGTAATCTATAATGTTTGCATGGACTGTAATAATATTTTACAACCACGCATTGGTGACAATCGATTAGCGGAAAGGTAGGTATAGAATTGGCTGAATTTGCTTAAAAGTGCGTTGTCTTCTTTATCAAGGAATACAATTAATACGTAAAGAAGCTTACCTTACGATCGTTAGTCTTCAAGCTAACCTTCCTAACTTTAAAGCTGGTCCTCAGACCTCAAGCGAATTTAGGTCTGGACTGGTGGGAGGCTTCGGATGTGGCTAGTTACCACCCTACCGGCAGAGACGTGTCGCCGAGCGATTTAGCGTTCCGGTACGATGCCGTGTAAAAACCGATTGGGGGTATGGGTGTAATATACCTGCCATGCCTCTAGCGGGTAAGCCCGCTACCATCTTAGACTGCATCATCACTTACCATCAGGTGAGATCGCAGTCAAGGGCTTACTTGTTGATAAAAAAACTGTTGCTCTTCAAAGGTTCTTCAATTCAATATGCATTCTCAACTTACAGTCTTCCAATACAACGCTCAGATCCGCAGCCAGCAGAGGCTCCCAACACTCGTTGATGCAATGCGCGTAGTCACGAACTGCGATCTCGTGTTTCAGGAACTGCTCCAATTCCGCCTTTTCGTAAAACGAAGAGACGATCATCCTTAAAAGAAGAAAATCATTTGACTGATTGATACTACTCAGAATTATGAGATTAATGGAATGGGGTCACGACCCTCAGTAATGAGGAATACGACTCACTCAATGACCGGTTCCTTGTGTGCGTGTCGCATGGGCCGCGCTATGAACTTGTCATCATCATTTTCACTCGTTCCATCTGGATTAGTGCTTAAATGTACTAAAACCTCGCCCAAATTCGACGCTCCTAGGAAATCGGTTATTTCTGAAATAAAAGAATAGGTACTTATTGATACCTACGTGAAAAATATTTTGACGACCTCCGTGGCGCAGTGTGTAGCGCTGTTGTCTTAACGTGCGGAGTTCCCGGGTTTGATCCCCGGCAGGTTCAATTTGAGAATTTATAATTTCTGATTTTTCCCTGGTCTGGCCTGGTGGGAGGCTTCGGTCGTGGCTAGTTACCCGGCAAAGACGTGCCGCCAAGCGATTTAGCGTTCCGGTACGATGCCGTGTATAAACCGAATAGGGGTATGGGTTTAATATAACTGCCATGCCCCTAACAGGTTAGCCCGCTACCATCTTAGACTGCATCATCGCTTACCGTCCGGTGAGATCGCAGTCAAGGGCTAACTAGTACCTAGTGGATAAAAAAAAAATATAGGCCAAGAGATTCGCTATTCGCATATTTCAATCCACGAAGACGCGCCCCACTCTTTTCCGCAATCGCTTACAGTGCAAGTGTGCAATGTAAACTACAAGAATGTGAGTTCTATTACTACGCAGCGAGTAGCAATGTCACACACGCACACAAAATTCCCCCGAACCCCGAACCTCGTTGTTTCCCCTCGCAATAAATAGTGGGGCGCGTCTTCGTGGATTGAACTAGCTATACCTTGCGTTGTAAAATGCAATACTTAATAATTTTTTTGCATGTAAGTACATACCAATATAATACCCCTTATCCCTCAGCCTAGTGATAGTGTAAATGGAGTTGAGTGAGTTTCCTCCCAACTCATAAAACCCGGCTCTCACAGACAGTACGCCTCGCACCGCCCTGCCCAGTACTTCGCCGACAGTTTCAAACAGGACCCGTGCGGCGTCCATATCCTTTGGACTCACTCCAGAATAGTCTATGTCTATGGGTATTGCGTCATCATCTGTAAAGGGAAAGATTACCTAGGTACGTGAGGAAAAGTGAAGATTACTTAAACACTCAGAGATGTCCGCTTACACGAAGGGATCCAAGAGACACCATTTGTAGGATCATTTAATTTTAATGTCTTAGCTCCTTTTTATAAAACGTTCAATGGAATAAGGGCGACAGCCGACAACACATTACGGACAAAACTCCGCGACGTTCACCAGTTAGTAACAGTTAGTAGTAATTCCTACCTAATAGGAACGAATTTGCACATTCTGACAATATTGTTTGATTTCGAGTGTCGAAAAATTAGTTTGCTCAAGGCTTTGATACTCAAAATCCAAGAACGTTTTCGAGATGTGCTAACCCATGCTAAGCGTACCTCGTGGAAATTCCTTACCATTATTATTTGTGTTTTCATACATTTTCAGTAGTCCTTGTCTATCGACTTTACCGTTTACGAGCAGAGGTATCTTGTCAATTACGGTTACCTGAAAGAAAAAGCAGTGAAGTCTTAGCACAGGTAACCAAGTTTACGTTCAAAAGGTGAAGTCATAGCTCAGGTAAAGCCAAGTTTAAGTTATTTTTGGTCTAAGTGTATCTAACCTGAGGTATCATGTACTGTGTAAGGGAGTTCTTCAATGCTGCTTCAATATGGTGACCGGCCAGCCTGGCATCTGGCTTTGCCGTTACGAAAGCCAAAATTTCCGGATTGCCAGAGGTCAGACCGTAACAAAGAACGACACCTAAGAAAATGCATCACACGTTAAAAATTAGAAACACATGACAGTCAGTGAAAAGGATGTGATGACTAAAAGTCTGAAATTAACTACAGTTCGCGCGCGAGTTGAATGCAGAGGAAATGTATGTGTCACCATACATTTGCTCTGCATTCAACTCGTGCGCGAACTATAGAATGTCAGTTAAACAGTAATATCTACTGTATGAAAGATTCCTCAGTTTTGCTAAAGAGTAGTTATAGCTACTGGGTGTCCCTGGAAGCTCTGTCTTTTGATTGAATTCTCATCCTGAAACTCGGATGCTGTTTTCATAGAATCCAAATGCAGCTTTGAAAGATTGAAAATTATTCACATTAGAAATACCTTTATCAACTCCTTGCACGCTGTTGACAGCTCGTTCAACTTCTAACAAATCGACCCGATGTCCCCTAATCTTGACTTGCGAATCTGTTCTGCCGGCAAACAGAACCATTCCCTTTTGGAGGATACCGAAGTCACCCGTGCGGTATAAGCGACTGAAATCTAAAGCAAAAAACTAAAAGAATGTTTTGCTGCAGTTGATAGTATGCTATGACTGCCTCCAGGGTGTAAGCTTCCATTTGTACCAAATTACGTGATGATCGATCAAGCGGTTGAGTCACAATTGACGGTCGGTCAGACATAATTTCGCATGTAGTCGCAATTTGTGTGTATGGATCACAGAGAAGTTGTTCTTTGTCCAGGTATACGTAACAAATAATCATTAATCATCATAACTTGACTTCATTGTCAAATGAAATTGTAGAAGCTAACCCTTAGAGGGTAAGAGGGGTATGGCAGTTTTTAAAATAACCAGTGTCTGACTTTCTATGTTACCTACTCTTTACTTCCATTGAGAGGAAGCACATCTGTCATAAAAAATTGATACCATACCAGGATGTGCAGCGTGTGGGTTGTCACAGAACTTCTCCGGTGCCTGCCCTCCTACGTATCCTCTTGCCAAATTCCTCCCAGCCACCCATACCTCACCAGGCTCTGATTCCCTAGATGGGTTCATTTCTTCATCTAGCAGGTACACCGCGCAGTTGTCTAAAGGTGCACCTGAAGGTAAAAGAATGCCACTTGAAGGAGGCTTTGTGAAGGGTGTAGGTATAAATCCCAGCTCATTAAAATATTGGAATTCGACTAAAAGTGAGCTCGAAAGACCAAATCTGGTTTTAAAACGTGAAGCTTATACATAAAGTTTGATTCACTAAGAAAAATCAAAGTTTAAAACAATGAATAAAGATTATTAAAAGGTATAAAACCAAAGTATAAAACAACCAGAAAAAAGAGCTGGTTAAAGTTACCCAGATATTTTAAAACTTACCTATAGGAATAGACGGGAACATTTCCAACTGGCCGACCTTTTCAAGCACGAAATATGTCACGTCTCCCATAACCTCAGTGCTTCCATAGAAGTTGGCCAGTTTGTAGCCGCTCTGGTCTGTGAAGTATTGGAAGAACTGAGACGCCAGGTCTTTGCCGAGGGTCTCGCCGGAACAGATCCAAAGCTTGAGGTGTTGAAGAGGCCTTTCGGATGGAGTCAGGGACAGGTACATCAGAATTGAACGGAGAAGAGTTGGTACCAGGACTAGACGTTGGATCTGAAAAAGATAATTAGACTGATAAATGATTTTGCCACGAAGAAATGTCAAGACTCTACCACTATTATTCATAAACAGCGCTTGAAATCAAACCCAAACCTGCAGTCCAAGCACACTTGGTGACCCAATGATTTCTCGCGGCTTTTGCGTGGAATTTTAACTCCTGGTTATGCAGCCTGAGATCAAAGCTAACCACGTTCGAAGCCTTGCACCAGATCAGACCTGACCGGACTCAATTTAGAATCCAGGACCTTTCTCTCAAAGTACCTCATAGCTGACTACGCCAGGGTGACCGACGAAGATACTTTTTACAACGACCATACACAATACTTAAATACCTATACATAGTTCAATGACTTTACCTAAAAGCAGCCGCAGTAGAAAGATATTTTTCATCCCACCATCTCGGAAAGAGTATTTTTATTCTTCGATATCTGATGGTAAAAGCCGTTATTATCCTCTAGAGTCTAGAGGATAAAGTAAATTGAATTTAGAACATCGTGTGCACGTTAGTAAATATCACTCGTCTATGAAGTTTGTGAATTCAAAACATCATTAAAACCTATTTACTTACTTGTACCTCTATGGTTCCGAATTTCCATACAATCGTTTTTAATTTGTTAATAACTCACACTCGTAACCTTCTTGGTGTACTTTTTTAATTTGCTTTGCGCGCACCATTTTCTTTCACGTCATATTGTTTAAAATTAAAACCGATTAAAAACAAGAAAATTGAAAATAAGTGAAAAACCTAAAATGAGTGATTCTAGTGACAAAGGAATTAACAGAATTGAATTTAATCTTGTGATTTTTTTTGCATTTAGTCATTTCCTCGCTGAGGTGGGATGAAAAGTTTACTTGTGTTTTTTTTTGCATTTAGTCATTTCCTCGCTGAGGTGGGATGAAAAGTTACGTGTTGCACTCGAGTGAAAAGATTTTTCACCTCGTGCTCTTTTGATTCCCTCGCTGACGCTCAGGATTCTAATTTTTGAATCACTCGCTCCGCTCGTGATTCAATTTTAGAATCCTTCGCTTGCTCGGTCATCAAAATTGAGCACGCGGTTAAAAAACAACTTTTCACTCTTGTATAACAAATAACTATTACCTGATACTCCGCCAATATTCGCACCAACTTCTGGGGGTCCCTGGTAGTTTCTCGCGACAGTATCAACAGAGACCTTCCATGCAGCAATGGGCCCCAAATCTCACACACCGAATCGACGAATGTAAGTGCCGTTTTCCACACACAAGTGGTTTCCGTGTCCGTGTACGGGAATGTACGGAACTGCCACCACAGGCGGTTGCAAATCGCTGAGTATGGGAGGCGAACTCCTGTAATTTAATTAGAAAGATCATCATAATTATCATGCTGAATCAAGACTTCCCTCAGAATCAGAAGGAATTAGGCTATAGTTCACCACGCTGGTGAACATTAATGGAGAACTCTCTGTCATGTAGATATAGAATAAGTGGAATAATGGCTGTGCATAAATCTGTGTGCCTAGTGGGAGATTTTCTACCCATTCGATCGGGTCATCGTTAACTACGATTTGTATGGAATTGACAAGCGCTGATAACAGATGACAGCTAGTGCTCTAAGTACCTATATCAATTCCATGCAAATGTGGTAACTTTAACGCGTCAGAGTAAGTAAAAACTCCCCCACTCGGCCCTCTGGAAAAATTATATTGAGAGTTCAGACGTAAAATTATGTAATTTTTCTGCCCCTTTCACGGTCATAAAACCGAGCCAGGTCAAATCAATTTCAAACCAAGCCTTTTAAAATGGAAGTAGGTAGGTGGTTTCATTTAAATTTAATTGTATTTCGATTAAGTATAATTTTGATTACAGTAGGTAACTATTTATAATTTAAAAATAATAAAATTACTTCGCACCTATAATTACTTAAGTAGCGGTACTTAGCGAGATCGGTAGTCTGTATCCTCATGAATCTAAAGTGAATGGGTTAATGGGCTCCTTGAAAGGAGGAATTTTACGCACTTATAATGAATAAGTTAAATATATTATGTTTTAAGATAAGTATAGTTTACCTATAATATAGTTGTTCATGACCTATAAATAACAAACGTGTACTGAGATTTAAATACATCCTCAATAAAAATCGTGTTATTGTGTTGAAACACAAAGACAAACTAAATACATTGCCTTTACGTACGTAATAGTAAGAAACTACCAATTTAATAATCAAAACTACACCATTTTTTGGTCTGAATTCTTTCATTAATAAAGAAGACTAGAGTTATCAGTTTCATTTTAATCTTTTACGTTAAGAGGATCGTCTAGTGACGAAACGCGACCCGAGTAGGTATTTTCAATAGTGCTATCTGTTTCACATCGCTGCCGTATCGTGCGATAGAGAGAGTTGCAATAAATAGAAATATTGTTTCGGGTGATAACGCTTAAATTACCCCACGTTTACGAAATTAGACAATTTTGGTCTCATTAGATTCAGTAGGTACACCTTAATCTAGGCTCGTACTTTTTATTTTTATAGTATTTTAGTACTTAAAGTTAAATTTAAAAAAAAAAAATACTCGAGGAAGTTTTTAGGTCAAAAATATGAGACGCTAATAACTTTTAACATAAGCAATATTTCTTTAAAATTAAAACGTACGAGCATAGTTCTTCATTGTATCTGCAACATTTCTAAAAATTATGAAAATCGGACAACATTTACGGGAAGAAAAACGTTATCGCTTTTTGTATGATAATTTACAACTAGACAAGTAGGTAGATAAGGCGGGAATAACCGGGCCTTATTGGGCACCGGACCTTAATTGGGTATCCTATATAGGTACCTTATATTATTGGAACACTCGTACTAGTTACGAAATAGTTAATAAGTAAATGGTTTCTCCTCTAGAACGTAGTTTGCGTACGATCCCGTTTGTATTCTCTTCTCGTCTCTCCAAAGGTTGTCTGGAAGAGAGAAGAACAAGAGAGACATATACGACTTACGAGCCGTGAATTGCTTTATTTCCAGCGGGCAGTAGGTAATGTACAACACACTTATATAATTACCTACAACTACATATTTTTTGAGCTTGAACGGTCAAGGTGGCAACCGACCTTTAGGTATTCCCGTACTTCCAGAAGTATACAGAACAATGGCGATCGAATCAGCGTCCATCTTCACCAGGACTTCCTCATCGTTGGGCCGGTCAGCTGGCAAAGCGCTGGCTTCCAACGACAACTCCTCGAAGGATATCGCCGGAACTCCGCTACCGGCGAACATGGATGGGTTTGCTGAAAACAATGTATCGTTTTTTTAAAAATCCACTACAAGTTAGCTCTTGACTGCGATCTCACCTGATGGTAAGTGATGATGCAGTCTAAGATGGTGGCGGGCTAACCTGAAAATGATGAGTAGGTAGATTCCAAAAATATATAAGACTATATTTCAATATTACACAACACACACACAACAATATTTTTTAATTCTTTGAGTTATATTCAATTGTTTTTTTTTATAATACGGTGTGCGGATAGACAGAATGAAGACTAAAACGTATTACACGAACGGTTTAAGGAGCTCATACATGCTTTTTGACGTGCAGGCATCTATGAACTCCTTAAACTAATTGAATTAACAGTTTGACAAGCAATTACGATTACGATTTCGTTACACAATCGGGGGGCAGACACGAACTAGCTCTTACCAGTGTCGTCGTATATGATGAGTGACGGTTGCGCGTCTTTCAGGATGTGCGTGATTCTTCCCTGCGGGAAACTCGGTTCCATCGGCACGTACGCTGCGCCGGCTTTCCAGGTCGAAAGTAGGGCTATGACTGTGCTGTAAAATAGGTTTCAATTATAAAGATCTAACTCCACTTGAGATGCACAGATTTAAGTTTTAAGAATATCTGGAGCTCTTTGATTTTCCGGGATGTAAAGTAGCCTACGTCCGTCCTTTCTTCTTTTCTTGGTTTTTGGCTTTTATTAGTGCCAAAACAGCACAATACACTTCGCCAGTGTCGAATAACTTGAGGGCGGCACAAAGGAGATTGGCCGGTTACACAGTGCCAAAATTACTGAAAACGCTGTGTAATAGAAGGCATAAATATATTTGTTAGTAAACTACTCTAAATAACAATATACCATAAAGAGACAAACACAAATAAATATAAGTTTGTTAATTTTAAAATATTTACAAAGATACTTAACATAAGGACTTTAAGCTAACATTAGGACACACTCAACATTCAAGGGACGGGGAACTTTAGGGGAAGAACATCATACAATTTAAAGGGAAGTATACGCTTTCACGGCCCATCTGTTATCCTTAACCGATTGAGCTGAAATTTTGCGCACACGTTTGGTTTAGATGACAAAGCAGGGTAAGTCAAGTGACGTCATTCTAAATCCAATAGGGCGGACTCCCATGAAAGATGGCAGACTTTTTTATGCACCCCCATAATATTATGGGTATCAATTAAAAGCGTTCGCTGAGAAGAATACGAAAAATAAAATGACGTTACACTAAATTCAATATGGCTAACTTAAAAAGCTTGTTTTTAAAATATATTTTAATCATTTAAGACTTATTTTTTACTAAAAGTTACCGCCCTTACTTATGCGTAGGCTGCATGCAGACAGCGATGACGTAGTCGTGGTCTCTATTGGGGCCGGTGGGTCTAGCGTGCGCCGCCACAGCCCGCGCCATGGCGTTCGTGCGACCCTCCAGCTCTGCGTAGCTCATCCGTACCTTGCAGGTTTCATCTGGAGAGATCATAGATGTTGGTTACACTTCTATCACTACACACACAGATACAGAATAGGTACATAACTACATACATAGTTGACTGCCTCGTTGGTCTAGTGGTTAGTATGTTTGACTGCGGCCGACGAGCTCCCGGGTTCGAGGCCATAATAAGGGCAGGGGTATATATATATATATATATATATATATAGGGTTTTCTGACAAGAAATTCTCAGTATTAGCCCGGAGTAGGAAGTTGGCGGTGTTTCACCCCCGTACCTCGGAGAGCACGTTAAGCCGTCGGTTCTGCGCCTGATCTCTCTCCGGTCGTGTCGGATTTTCCGTCCCATCGCGCCACGAGAGTAAAGGAACAGAGAGTGCGCCTGTGTATGCGCACACACTTGTGCACTATAATATCACCCGCGCAGATGGCTAATCTCTCTGGAGATTGGCCGCCGTGGCCGAAATTCGGTCGGGAGGACAACATATTACATACATAGTAGGTACATACACATAAGAAAAGTGTACTACGAGTACTTTACCTGTTTTAGTATTACGCTTGTTAGGGTTCTCTACTTATATTTTTTATTTTTTACTAGCTGATGCCCGCGACTTCGTCCGCGTGGATTGAGGTTTTTTGATTTCCGCGGGAACTCTTAAATTTTCCGGGATAAAAAGTAGCCTGTGTGTTATTCCAGACTATAATCTATCTGTATGCCAAATTTCATCCAGATCCGTTCAGCCGTTCTGGCGTGATAGAGTAACAAACGCCCATCCATCCAAATTTATAATATAAGTATTTAGTATAGATGAATAAAACCTTATTAAGTAATTTTAAAAATCTCTTGGATACAGAATTGGGTAAGCAATTATTAATTTATGCCTCTATGAAATGCATGCCTGCTGGTACTCTGTGTAGAGAGTAGTACATACACAGATATTAGCATATCTGTATTACCTACTGGTATCTTTACTATCCTAGTGAATCTGCTACGCTTTGTATTCTGAAATATGGTTGGAATTACTCCTGTTGGTTTTAAATAGCAATCAGTTACATGCGTCGCCGCCCAATGATTCGCGCCAGGTGCTCGATGAGCGGCGCGGCCGCCACGGGTACGCGCGCGCCCGTCTCCACCGACGAGCGCAGAGAGCTCATCCTCTAATTGAGTCTTACCTGAGTAAATGAGCGCAGTTCTGTCGACGCCGCCCATTCGCGCCAGGTGCTCGGTGAGCGGCGCAGCCGGCACGGGTACGCGCGCGCCCGTCACCACCGACACGCGCGGCAGTGAGCCCATGGTCTATCTGAGGATGAAAAGGAAATAGGTTACTGTTCTAAATCTTTGAAAAAGTACAGGAACAAAGTCTCGGGTTGACTGCATCGTTGGTCTAGTTTAGCATGTTCTTCTGCGGCTGCAGACGAGGTCCCGGGTTCGAGTCTCGGGTCGGGCTATAATTGAATATGCAATTTCGAAAAGGGCACATGTCTGAATATTTAAACTTTCAGGAACTGAAAAAAAACTATTTTTTTTTTTGAGTTATATATTTTGGGGCCAAATATTTTGATTTTAACGTTATTAGGTATGTATGTACCTATATACTTGACCAGCGCAACTATGGGAGCTTGCCTAGATATCAAAAATTAATGTGCAGCAATGAACTCTTTATTGTTGTAATTTTTATATTTTATAGTTTTCAGATAAAAAAGCTTCAGGAGTCTGAAGGCTCTGAAAATTGAGAAAATAAATAAAAGAAGTTTCACCAAAAAACTGCTTTCCCACACTAGATGGCACTAGTTGTTGTGCTGAGCGAGTCTAAAAAAATATTTTAAGTATTGCTTACCACGTTTCTCAGGAAAATAATTAAGCTTTGCATTATTTGGGCATGGATGAGGATAATACTGGAATAATAAAACTATATTTGCAAGAATTATGTAATTCCTTTAAAAATCACGCTACATTGTACTGCTGCCACACTAGATGGCGCTAGCGAGTCTTTTCAACTATTCGACAACAGATGGCGCTAAACGTTTTGGTTAGCGAGTTTGTTCAACTATTCGACCACAGATGGCAGACAGATGCAATGCCAGAAGGCGTTACGTTCCTTTAAACGCAGTGGTTATTTGAAAATGATTTGTTCGTTTGAGGCCTGTCAACTAACAAAAATAATAAAAACAAAACATACATTTCCTTTTCATTACTATTTAATTGATCAAAAATAAATCACTCATAATAATTAACTCATAAGACTAAGGTACTTATATGGTATTCATGTAGGGTAACAAGATTATTATTAGGCATGGATAAAACGGAACGTCAAAATGGAGTATTGCATAAAGAGGAAACCGGACGCTCAAGATTTAAACAATAAACGTATTGTTTTTATAGACATTTTAACCTTGACCTTATTCGGAATAATAAATCCATAGTAATTTAAGTTTTAGTTTTTAAACCTTACTGTAAAAACGGAAATCCTGCACATTGTCCCGAATCGGAGGGCAGTTACTGGTCATCTCCTTTAAGAGATAATGCCCTTTTCGAAATTCAAGGTATTGAATACACACAATATATAGGAGAAATAGTTATTTGTTATACAAGAGTGAAAAGTTGTTTTTTAACCGCGTGCTCAATTTTGATGACCGAGCAAGCGAAGGATTCTAAAATTGAATCACGAGCGGAGCGAGTGATTCAAAAATTAGAATCCTGAGCGTTAGCGAGGGAATCAAAAGAGCACGAGGTGAAAAATCTTTTCACTCGAGTGCAACACGTAACTTTTCATCCCACCTCAGCGAGGAAATGACTAAATGCAAAAAAAATCACAAGGTAACTTTTCATCCCACTTCAGCGAGGAAATGACTAAATGCAAAAAAATCACAAGATTAAATTCAATTCTGTTAATTTCTTCGTCACTAGAATCACTCATTTTAGGTTTTTCACTTATTTTCAATTTTCTTGTTTTTAATCGGTTTTAATTTTAAACAATATGACGTGAAAGAAAATGGTGCGCGCAAAGCAAATTAAAAAAGTACACCAAGAAGGTTACGAGTGTGAGTTTTTAACAAATTAAAAACGATTGTATGGAAATTCGGCACCATAGAGGTACAAGTAAATAGGTTTTAATGATGTTTTGAATTCACAAACTTCATAGACGAGTGATATTTACTAACGTGCACACGATGTTCTAAATTCAATTTACTTTATCCTCTAGAGGATAATAACGGCTTTTACCTTCAGATATCGAAGAGTAAAAATACTCTTTCCGAGATGGTGGGATGAAAATCATATTATCTAATTTGTCGAAACATTTATTTTTGGTCTCTAAAATGTCATCTGGAAATCTGGAGGCTCTCTTTCGTTTGTAGTTGGCCATTGCAGTCTTTCGTCATAAAATTCTATAAATTGTTTCACTTTTGCCATACTTATATGCAATTTTCAAATAATTGATAGGGACTTTCCCATTATAGGCTCGATTGGCTTGGCTTGGTATGTTACTGCAAGTGCCTTTTACTCTAGACAGAACGAAAATTTCCTGAAAGACGTCATTATCTATATAATTTTTGTTGAGTTGTGACGACATGTGCCCGTTTCGAAATTGCGTATTGGATTTTTCTGACAAGAAATTCACAGTAGGTACTAGCCAGGGCTTAGGAAGTCGGCGCTGTGACATCCTTGTGCCTCGGAGAGCACATAATACTGACGGTCTTGTGCCTGATCTCTCTCCGGTCGTATCGGATTTTCAGTCCCATCGGGCTATGAGATTAAAGGAACAGAGAGTGTACGTGTGTTTGCGCACACACTCATGTACTACTAGCTGATGCCCATGACTTCGTCTCTTATGCTCTTTTGCGGCGTGATTGAAGGACAAACCAACAAACCAATAAACCAACAAACAAACACACTTTGGCAATTATAATATTAGTATATAATATCTCCCGCGCTGATGGCTAATCTCTATATAGAGACCCAAGCCCCAACGCCCAATGCAATGGCATGCGCCATGGCCCAAACTCGGTCGGAAGGATATTAGGTACCTAATTAATCACTCCATATTATATTCCACTATCTACTTATTCAATTCGTGCTGACCCTCTAGGATACGAACAAATAATTACGCTATGATAATATGATCCACATTCCACACAGATTGTGCGGTTCTACGAGTAGGTATGTTCCATTTTTGATATAATTTCGGAAAAAATATAAGAAAGAATTGTTTTTTTCTATAGCATCTATTTATTTAGAGGTTAAACATCTCGTATGAAATGGCTCGTATTAGTGATTAGATGAACAATCTACTATAAGTGCTTATCCTCATTCACTTAATTTTAGGCATTGTACTTATAAGATGAAAATCGGCATGCACATCACAATGCATCGTCGGAATGACTATTGTATGCGTGTCCGAGCGGTGGGTCCATTGAGGGCCAATCTAGCCAATTGCTTAATAGCCATTCACCGTCTGAACGGAGCTAGCAAGGCGATCCATTAGCAGTTATAGTACTGTCGTAGTCACGGTGACCAATCTTAAAAACCTAGCTTGCGCAAGAGATAAAGTACAAGCGTCTGCGCAAACAGGTGCACTCCCAAATGGGTATTTGAAAAATAGTCAAATCAGCAACTTTTTTCAAAGTCAAAACGCGTCCTATGTTACATGGGATTTATATAAAACTAGCTGATGCCCAGGACTTCGTCCTCGTGGAATAAGTTTTTTTAATTCCCACGGGAACTCCTAAATTTTCCGGGATAAAAAGTAGCATATTTCGCTCTCCAGGTCCTCAACTATACCTACCTATGCCAAAAATCACGTCGATCCGTTGCTCCGTTGCGGCGTGATTGAAGGACAAACCAACAAACCAATAAACCAACAAACAAACACACTTTCGCATTTATAATAGTATGAATATTGTATAAAATAAAAAAAAATTAACATAATTAAAAAAAAAAGAAATTAAATATTCGTTTTCACTTATATCCGCAGTCTATAAGACTGCCGATTTTTAAAGACCTACGAGTTCTAAGCGATGCACGAAACTTCGTCCGCGCTGATTGAGATTTCTTTGTGCCCGCGGCGACTCTACTTTTCCGGGATATAAACTAGCCTATGTAAATTATTCCCAGAATCTAGACTATATTATTTCTTTGCCAAATTTCACCCAGATCCGTTCAGCCATTCTTCGTGATTGAGTAACAAACATCCATCCATCCAAACATTCGTATTTTTATTATATGTTTCGCATTTCGCTTTATGTTATTTATTCTTATTTTGTTTTGTTAATTTGTCTCATCAGAATGAAAATCTCGCCAAATTTCATCCAGATCCGTTCTGCCGTTCGGCCGTGATTGAGTAACAAACATCCATCTATACATCCAAACTTTAGCATTTATAATATTAGTATAGAAATACTTACTTTTTAAGTAAGAGACTATAGATAATAAGTACAGGTTGACGAACTCGCGTGGGAAAATATAATACTTAACCTCTTTTTCTCTATAATAACAATAAAATATTAGCGCACGCAAATCTTAGACTTGGCGTGCGCTATGAAAATATTAGCTAAGTTTTTAAATTATTATAAGAGCTATTATTTTAATCTGCGACAGGTGAAAATAGTCTTAAAGTTAGGTAGTTAGTTTAGGTTTAAACTCTTTGATGGCGACCTCTTATATCCAATAAACTTCGACAAATAAAACGTAATAATTTTATTATTACGTAATAAACTTAACGTTACTTGAGTAATTAGGTACACGCAATTATTTTATTATTGCGTGTAATTACTCAAGTAGGTATATTAGAATTTAAATTGGGTTTATGTGACCTCGGTTCATTATTGTTATAAAACAGATTATAATAGTTTTTTTATCGGTGCAGGCTTGACCCATTTAAAGTTAATTAAAATCCATCCAACATATCTGGCCCGGTGGGCAAATTATTCAACAAGCCATCTCCTGAAAGAAACTGTACTTTTAAAGGCATTCGTCTATTTCTGTATTAGAGACATTGTATATACTGAAATTAATATACCTAAATACAGTCGGAAAATGCTGTATATTTTCTAAATAGCCAGAATACCTATAATTCTTTTTCTACAATAAGTTATAGTCTATGTTTATGTTAGTAGAATTTTGTCGATAGATTTCGCATAGAGACAATTTCTTCAACAAACGCTGACTTGAAAGAGAGACTTCCTGTTTTTGTCGGCAGCATTGTAAAGTATTGCTGGCTAAAACAGGAAAACAAACTTATAGGTGTGGAAAAGCTATACTTCATTGACAGAAGGGTAATAAGATAAAGATATTTTAGTACCTAACCGAGTGCAATTCGGTTTTTTCGTCCTACTGACTGTAAAAAACTAAAAAAATCCAAATAACTTTTACGTAACCTTGATGTCACTTAATCGAAAAATATCGATTATTTTTGTAGAAAATACTTAAATGCAAAAATTTCCTGCTGCAATTAGCCATAAAATTGTCAAAAATAGCCAAAACTCAAATTTAAGTTTTTTGAAACTAGCCGGAAGTGACGTAGGCAGGTTTAAGTATTTTTAATCTTAAGTTGAAAATTCGTCTCTACTTTTGTCGTACGTAAACTTTTCACTTTCGACCAAAAATTTTCCAACTTGGGTTAATGTTATGATGGTAATTATTTTATGCACACTTCATAGCAAGTATGTTCACGAAAAAAAAGTTCGGAAAAAAGCACTAAATAAAAAGGAAAAAAATTTAACACTCACTGCCTCAGAAATCTCAAGAAAAAACTTAAAAAAATTATAACTCCTAAACTACCAAAAATCGCTGAACATACATGGGGTATTTTCTGATAGGTCTAGGTACGAGGAATCTAAATTTTTTCTTTGGACGTCACTATTTGGGCCACCCTGTATATACCATACCGAAATTAAGCAAAATTTAACATGCAAAAGTTCTATATTTTCCACATAGCCACGATTTATTTATTTTCTCTACACCAATGTTATAGGCAAATTCTAAAGGGTTCACCATATTATTTTATAAAGACTTACACTTTGTCTTTAATATCTAAGACGCCATAAGACGTCTAGGAAACTTAGAAACAGTTTTCAGGGTTCACACTAGGAAACCAGTAACAACGCCGACATTTTGTATGGAGTGACAGCACTAGACGCTACATTGCTTTCCCAAACCCCAGATAAATAGCCTCCAAGCGGTAATAATAAAATTGTAACGTGATCAATCAATAAATAAATAGAATTTCCGCCTGCCATGAAAATAACTATAGGGTAGATGTCGCAATAAAATATCTGATAGGTATAAGGAAGCTTAAAAAGACTTCCACTTAAACGTAAGTAATAATTAGTACGTTATTATCACAGACTTATTCATTCTCATAATGTATTTAACATTTTGAAATTATTGTTTTATTAATGCCTGCGACTTCGTTACCGTGGATTATACCTATGGATTTTATTACTCCCGCGGGATCGTGAATTTTTTAGGATAAAAACAACCTATGTCCTTCTCTGGGATGCAACTTATCTCTATACCAAATTTCATCAAAATCGGTGAACAAATGGACCGTCAAAGAACCGTCAATGGACCGTCGTAGAAAACAGATAGACATACACACTTTCAAATGTACAATATTGGTATGGATTATTTTATCCTAGGGGTCTAATAATTTTTTTTTGTAACCTGAAATAAATGGATAATCACCAAAATGCTGCCTGAAATAAATGAATAATCACCAAAGTAACAATAGGTATAGCAACCAACTAGGCACAAAACTCAAACATATTATTTAACTCTTGTCTTTTGCAGTAGTAATTACATTAGATCTTAGAATGCATCAGATATAATTTTATAATAACAGTGCTTATACTACCTAGTTACCTAATTAAAATAATTTATCGGCAACGAATTAATGTTTCAAGGGGGTCTACAACACTATTTATTTTCTATATTTGTACAGGCCCATAAGTCAGCTTAGCGCAATCCATAATAAATATTATAACGAAGGTATCTACCGTTAATAGTTGTTAAAACACGTGTTTTGTTGTCGTAGGTTAGTGAAGATAAAGTAGGTAGGTACCTAATATTATGTCTGAGTCGCCATTCTGACATCAATCGGCATAGTCAATTTGCATAAAAACTTCAATATTAACATAAATTATTATTAAAGACTTTTTAGCGACACTTTAACTTTGACTTTTATAATCCATACTACCCATCGTAGGTAATTCCTAATTCCATGATCCATACTGATATTATAAATGCGAAAGTGTGTCTGTCTGTCTGCTACGCTTTCACAGCCCATCTGTTCAACCGATTTTGATGAAATTTGGTATAGAGGTAGATTGTATCCCGGGGAAGGACATAGGCTACTTTTTATCCCGGAAAATTAAAGAGTTCCCGCGGGAACCAAAAAAAATCAATCCACGCGGATCCTTCTCCCTTTTCCTTTTGTCACGTGGGGCCGACACAACATGTTTTCTTCTTCCACTCAATTCTGTTATCCGTCAACCTTTTATTCACCCCTTTTATGATTAAATATGAATTAATTTTTATTAGCAAAATATTATAAAGCATATTTTATTATCTCAATAAATACTTAATTTAATCGATTCCAAGAAGTGAGTTAGGTTCCTACTATGATATAATTTATACTCGTATATGATATGATGCAGCGTTTCGCGCGGACGTTTTGTTCTGTCCTGTCCTTAGTGTGTTTCCGCCCTTATTTTGAATCCCGCGGCAATGGGTCAGCAGGGCAAGCTAGCATGGGCCGGAGATAAAAAATTTATCCCCCGATTTTATCCACTGACAAGAGATAAAATTAACTTATCCACTTCTCAGAGCACGGCAACAGGGGAGAGGAGAAGTTTATCCCCGTTTGACATTTCACGGGGACTCGGGGGACTATTTATCCACCGTTATTTAGCGTTTTTATTTATTTATTTAGGAATAAAATTTTTATCCTTCCTCGGGGAGAAAATTGTAAAAATATTATTATATCTCTATGGTCAGGAGGCGTGTTATTTATGTGTTTCCAGCCTAACGAATATCAGGGGAACCATCGGAGCGAGAACATATTTTTCGCTTACTGGCTTTTCTTACCATTTAGTAGGCGAAGGCCTTTGCAGTCTCTGATGTTTGTCTAACAAAATGACTGTGATTAGGTAAGTACCTATTTAAATTTTAATCATTTTAATTGATGATCATCATCATCTCAGCCTGCGGACGTCCACTGCTGAAATTAGTAGGTCTTTCCCAAAGAACGCTACCACACCCGGTTAGTTTATAAGATTTTAATTGATAAAACTTCATAATACAGCCCGTACTTAATCATCTATTAATATTTAATACCTATCATACTAATATTATAAATGCGAAAGTGTGTTTGTTTGTTGGTTTGTCCTTCAATCACGCCGCAACGTGATCGATCGACGTGATTTTTGGCATGAGTATAGTTGAGGACCTGGAGAGGCTAGGCTACTTAAAGGCTACTTTTTATCGCGGTAAATTAAGGAGTTCCCGCAGGAATCAAAAAACTTAAACCAAGCAGACGAAGTCGCGGGCATCTGGCTAGTTAGATAAAGTCTATACTTATAATATTCTATTCTATCGTATTCTGTGACTTAGGTATAATAAAACGGTAACTGGTAAATGGATGATTCTTGTAGGTAGGTACAACATTGAATATTTTTGAACATTTTTATTGGAGAAAAGTTTATCGAGTATACTTGGGTATAGATCTTCGAAGTTCGACAGAGGAGAGCCCAAATCATTTCTTTTTAAATTTTTGGTCAGTCTGTTGCGCTGAAAATTATAAATTCCCAGATTGATACTGCCGAGTGCCGGGAATCGAACCCAGGGCCTCCCATTTATAAATCCACAGCGCTGCGCCGGGGAGGACGTCAAAATGTGTAATGAGTATTTTTAACACAGTTATTTAAAATATAAATAAATATTTAAAAACCGACCCAATTTGGTGGCCATTTATTTATAGACTTCCTCATCAAAGGAATGAAACTAAAAGTGGTTTCGTTTTCGTTACAAGTATGCTAAAAATGCAGACCAGTGTAATATGTTATGCCTACAGTTTTTGCCTTTGTTTTGATTAACGGTAGTAATTTAAGCCAACGGCAAAAAGGTCTTTAGCCTTGTGTGAATTTAATAATAACTGCCTCGTTGTTCTAGTGGTTAGCATGTTCGACTGCGGCTGACGAGGTCCCGGGTTCGAGTCCTGGGTCGGACCATGGGTTTTCCTGACTAGAAATTCTTAGTACCTACTAGCTCGGAGTAAGGAAGAAGAGCACGTTAAGCCGTCGGTCCCGGTTATTATCACTAACATGATAATAGTCGTCAAAGCCCGCCCACCCGCATTGGGGCAGCATGGTGGGTCTAAGCTCTAATTCCCTCACTCCTACGTGCTCCTACTACTACTACTCCACAGTCCGATGAGAGTAAAGAGATGCCCAGCAGTGGGACGTTAATGGGCTGTAGTGGATGGATGGAATTTAGTAATAGTTGAGCGGCTGACGGCAGAATAAAGGTAATAGCCCTAATTGAGATGCACGGAGCGGCGCATCACGTTGCGGCAAATATTATTATTTGTATGATTTAGTGGGCCCAGCTCCATACAACCTCATACAAAGTCTACTTGCCGCTACGTGCCGCTACGTGCATCGCCGGGCCGCGCCTCTTAACCGAGTAGGGCTAGACCTTAGAACCCATACTAATATTATAACTAATGCGAAAGTGTGTCTGTCTGTCAGTCTGTCTGCTACGCTTTCACGGCCCAACTACTCAACCGATTTTGATGAAATTTGATACAGTTTACATCCCGGAAAGGACATAGGCTATATCTATCGGAAAGGCTATCCCGGAAAATTGAAGAGTTCCCGCGGAAATTAAAAAACATCAATCCACGCGGACGAAGTCGCCGGCATCCGTGTAATTACCTTTAAAAAAATCAACTTTAAGCATAGGTACCTTTGTCGTTATTAATTTTTACCAACGTACTGAGTAAAGCCACGAAAACAACATTGTTCGCGACTTCATCCGCATAGATTTTATGGTTTTTTGATTCCCGCGGGAACTTTTTAAATTTCCGGGATAAAAAGTAGCCTATGTCCTTCCCCGAGACACAATCTATCCCTGTACTAACTACTAACAGACATACAGATTCCGCATTTATAATATTAGTTTGGATCATCTAGAAATCTTGTTATAGGCTATTAAGGGTGCTGATTGCTGAAGGCGTAACTTAGCCAAGCGTTAAAGGTTGTACTGTCCTTTTATACCTGATACTAGCTAACGCCCGCGACTTCGTCCGCGTGAATTGAGGTTTTTGGCTCCCGCGGGAACTCTTTAATTTTCCGTGATAAAACGTATCCTATGGCTATGTGTTATTCCTGACTATTATCTATCTCTCTGCCAAATTTCATCCAGGTCCATTCAGCCGTTGGGGCGTGATTGAGTAACAAACATCCATCCATGCATCCATACATCCATCCAAACTTTCGCTTTTATTAACAGAAGAAGTGAGTGGAAGAAGAAAACATGTTGTGCGGTGTGCCGACCCCATACAGCGTGGGACAAGGGCAAGAAGAAGAAGAATATTTATTTGATTGATTGATTGATTGATATTTGATTGGTGTTTTCAGGTTAACATTTTTTTTAACCGACTTCTTAGTATACGTACCTACTCTATAGACTACGTATAATTATATACAGTCTAGACTGTATATAAGATTTGCTCAAGGATTGAGGTCAAGCAAATCAAAATATAATTTGGCTGCAAAAGTACTTATCAAAATTTGCAATTAAGTGCACTTTGATTTTACTAATTTTGTGCATAGAGTTGCTTGGTCTTATAATGTAAACAGTGGCCACTACCATGGAACTATTAAAACTATTCGATTTAAATTCGCACCTATCCGTATTGTGTTTGATTGTTGGTTCGTCCAAGCCCAATTGGGAAAAGGGTCGGCGTCATTTTTTGTATAGGCGTAGTTGAGCGCGCGGAGAGTGACAGTACTACTTTTATACCGAGAGAAAACAAATAATTCCCCGGGATTTAAAAATCTTTTAATAAATTTAAATTATTTGTTTAATTGGAAGAAATCACTCATAGTAATAAGGCCGCCTTTACACCGTAACTTAAGTTGTAAATTTCGGTCACGATTCATTTTACCTCTGTTTTGTTATTTGTTTGTGTGAAATAATAGTACATTATTGCAAAGGCCGGGAAATAGGCAATTGGAGGTCGAGTATGAGTTTGAAGGCCGAGCCGTAGGCGAGGACTTCACTAATACGAGACAGGCAATTGCCATTTCCGCCGAGGCATATATAGTGCTTTTCTCAAAAGAATGCAGGGAAATAAAACATACTTTTTATATTATCATAAAATTTTCATATACTTTCATGTATTTTTTTTTTGACTTCGCTGGAAACAGGTTTTCAGGCAACCTTTCTATGAAAGGAGATTGGTTGCACGATGACAGGGCGGTGCACGACATTAAGCATTTGAAAACTTCTATGCCCAGTATCACGTCGATCGAGAATACATAGTAATGGTCGGTAATGTCGTAACCGGTCATTAAATTCATAAACCACGGCGTGCGACCTTCGCGCGTTACCCAATAGTTTGGACTCGAAGCAATCGCTTATGTACTTCGCGTTCGAATTCAAGTGTAACTTAATTCATTACACAATTTAACAACACGAACCAATGTCAAGTTTAATTTACGACACCCGATTTTTTATGTAACGATTGTACTACTGTGTGTAAAAAAAAACATGTTTTTTTTTAATATTATTTTTTAGTTGCTGAAATAAAACTCACAGTTTTAGTTGACATAAGTGGATGAGGAAGGCGGAGGACCGTGTTTGGTGGCACTCTCTCGAAAGACCTTTGTCCAGCAGTGGGCGCATACAGGCTGATGGATGGATGAAAGGATGGATGGACGAATAAAACTGGAACTAGGCGATTTCTGTACATTAAATATTGTTTGAAAATTTTAATTGGAGGAAGCTCTAGCTTTTAGCACAAAAAAGTTTTTTTTTAATTTTTGCCGGTCTCTCCGCGTGTCGTCTGTACACGCATTGCTCTGAAACTTTAATTGATTTGAATGCAACTCGGCGTACTTATGGCTAATACTCTGGACTGGATTAACATCCATATCCATACTTAATATTATAAATGTGAAAGTGTGTCTGTCTGTCTGTCTGTCTGTCTGTCTGCTACCTACGCTTTCGCGGCCCATCGGTTCAACCGATTTTGATGAAATTTGGTACAGGGATAGGTTGTATCCCGGGGAAGGACATAAGCTACTTTTTATCCCGGAAAAAATCAAGAGTTCCCGCGGGAATCAAAAATTTTTATCCACGCGGACGAAGTCGCGGGCATCATCTAGTATGGGGATATTTTGTATCCCAAAAATAATGAATCACTGATTAGGCGAATCCCACACTGCGACGCGTCTTTAAATTTATGTAATGGCAACTCCAGAAACTCTTTTGGCACCATGTTATAAAATCATGTTAAAAAACATTACAAATTCAATGTAAAATCACTTATTGCAGAAGTACCATCCAAACAAAACAATGAATGTTCAATGCATTCGCCTTGTTGTGTCGGAAGTGGCCACAAGGTCTGATCTTAGATTTTAAGTCACACAAAAACATTAATTCAGTTAATGCGCAACATTAACTTACTCGTAAATAAGCACCTCTCAGACTCAGACCCATCTTCCATACTACTACTAAGCATGTTAAGCCGTCGGTCCTGCGCCTGATCTCTCGCCGGTCGTGTCGGATCTTCCGTCCCATCGGGCTATGAGAGCAAAGGAACAGAGAGTGCACTTGTGTATGCGCACACACTTGTGCACTATAATATTTTCCGCGCAGATGGCTTATCTCTGTGGAGATTGGCCGCCGTGGTCTAAATTCGATCGGGAGGACATTATTATTTAAAATGCGAAAGTGCAGTGATTGTATGTTGGTATGTTGGCTTCGGATCGACGTGATCGTTTTTACATGGGTATAGTTGAAGATATGGAGAGTGACATAGGCTACTTTTTATTCCGGAAAATTAAAGAGTTCCTATGCGATTTTTTTTTTTAAATCCAGGTGGATGAAATCGTGGGCATCAGCTAAGTAGGGTACAAAATCGTCAAAAGGGGGGTTTCCAAAGCAGTTGATCTATTGAACGGTGGCATAACATGTATGTTAGAGAAAAATATGATCGGAGAGAGATCAGGTGCAGGACCGAAGCGGCTTTACGTGCTCTCCAAGGTACGGGGGTGAAACACCGCCAACTTCGTAACTCTGGGCTTTTTGTCGACTTCCCTGGCCTCCAGTGTTGAGCGCTGTTGCCTTAACGTGGGACTTGGGAGGTCCCGGGTTCGATTCCCGGTAGGGTCAATTTGGTAGTTTATAATTTCTGAATTTTCTCTGGTCTGGTCTGATGTAAGGCTTCGGCTGTGGCTAGTTACTTAGCGGCAAAGACGTACCGCCAAGCGATTTAGCGTTCTGTTACGATGCCGTGTAGAAACCGACTATAAGAGTATGGGTTTAATATAACTCTCATATCCCTAACAGCTTAGCCCGCTACCATCTTAGACCGCATCATCACGTAGCATCAGGTGAGATCGCAGTCAAGGGCTAACTTGTAGTGGAATAAAAAAAAACCTCGTCATCCGAAGTCGAGCATGCTAACCACCAGACCAGCAAGGCAGTTAAATACAAGGTGCTGGTCTAGTTATTTTGTCATTGATATTCAGAGAGCGTCTTACGACAGTTCCAAGACTGTACACTTGTACTACAGGGGGCATGCTACCGTCGCATAAAGCAGTATTGTTTTAATATTGTTGACGCTCTTGTTTTAGACACGTGACATAAAATAAAAAAAGCCATTTATTCACCATATCCAACTTATAACTAGATTACAATCATCATACTAATATTATAAATGCGAAAATGTGTTTGTTTGTCCTTCAATCACGCCGCAACGGAGCAACGGATCGACGTGATGTTTAGCATGGGCATAGTTGAGGACCTGGAGAGTGACATAGGCTACTTTTATCCCAGAAAGTTGAGGAGTTACCTCGGGAATAAAAAACCTAAACCACACGGACGAAGTCGCGGGAATCAGCTATTTTGTGATAACTATATTACTTAATTTACTTAAATTACTCGTAAGTTAAAAAAGTGTGACGTTACAATGATATTGATAGTTTTGTTAGTATTAAATCTATAAGATACTAGCGATCCGCCCCGGCTTCGCACGGGTAGCACTAATAATCCTAATCTATATAATATAAACTATCCTATCTCTCAAGTTAGATCGAACTGCACATGGTGTGCGAATTTTATTATAATCGGTTAAGTGGTTTAGAAGTCCATTGAGGACAAACATTGTGACACGAGATTTATATATATATAGAAGAAAGATGGGCCCCTTCTTGGGTAAAGGCTTCCCCCAACCACCACCTCTCCCTATCTTTTCCTAGTCTCACCCAATTTTTCCCCGCTGTTTTATGATGTCATCAGCCCACCGTTTGTATGGCCTGCCAACAACCCTTTTGCCTTCTGGTCCTTTCCATTTTGTGTTTTGTCAGACACGTGATATAACACTTATTTTGAATTAAGTGAAGGTAGTAACCCTCCTGAGCAAATAAAATATAATAGTAGGTACGTAAAGCGTAGTGGCGTAGGTCATTGGCAGGGCATTACTCTGCTGTCTTATTAACTGCAGCATATAGGTTATCAGCTCTACAATAAAAAAGTGTGTTGCTTACACTTCTTTTGCTCATATTTATTTTTAGAATAATGTATGTGCAAGTATTAAATTCATACTAAAATGGGACAGACGAGATAAAGAAATGCATCCCCACTTTACGCGTAGGTAAGGGTACCATAATTTTTTTTCAATATTTAAGTATATTACCACTTTTTCGGCGTGATAAATAATAAGTAAGTATATTGTATAGTGTATACCCATGCCAAATTACGATTTTCTAGTACTAACAGCCTGTGAGCTAAGCCACGGACGGATGGACATGGCGATACTTTTTCAAAAACTTGGATTTAGTTCCCTCAAAAGTAGGCGAGAAATAGGCGATCTCATTGAAACATACAAAATACTGAACAACTACTATAATGTCCTAAATATGGAGGAAATATTTGTAGCAAAGGGAAACCCCTTTCTAAGAGGACACGATCGAAAGCTGCGCCTTCAATTATTGGCATTATCAAATCCACCGATGGTCTGTGATCAAATCCCTTTAAACACTTTTTGAGCAACAACAGAGTAGTACATATTAAGAGGAACAAACTGCCCGAGGATGTGGTGATGTCAAGCTCTGTAAATCAGTTCAAGAACAGACTGGATAAGCACTTAAAGATATTTAAAAGCACAAGATTTGACAAAGGCGCATCAGCGAAAGCTGCCTAGCCTATTATAAATAACAATTCCACCATCATTGTTTTCGTGTAACTTTGACTATTTACGCAGCGCACGCCACGGAAGCTCTCAGATGAGACGATTTTTTCCGACTTCATTCACATTATTGCAATTTTTTTGAAAATAAAATATAGCCTATGTTACTCGCTGATAAAATAGCTTTCTATAGGTGAAAGAATTTTTAAAATCGGTTGAGTAGTTTTTTATTATTTAAACTTTATAATATTAAGTTTAGATAATAATAATAAATCTTAATGTTACTTTATTCTACCTGTTTTTAGAGTTGTGTGTCGGAATAAAATTGGCTTCGTTGTTCTTTAAAATTGTCGTTTTCGGAATAATGTACCTTTTGTAATTATCCAGGTTATTAGAGCTCTCTGTTATACCTCCATTCCAAAAGTCAGCCAAAGTGTGTGTGGCGTGGACTATAGTAACAAATATCCAAACATACCAACTTACAAACATCCAAACTTTCACATTTTATTAAATTAGTGGGTTTACTTACAGGTAAGCCCGCTACCATTTTAGACTGCATCATCAGTCACTTACATTTTATTTCTTTATTTGTTTAGGGGCTGTTATAATTTTTACATCTCTCATATTCGGTAAGTAGGTCCTTATTACCCCCAAATGGAGCTTGTAGGTGACGAATTAGCGCTCTAGGGTAATAATGTAGCTAGAAAAGCCCTAGGGCGGTAAGTAATTAAAAAAAGTATGATGGTTAGATGTACGCGAACTTTTTGAAAGAGTGAAGAGTTTTTTTTTTAATTTATTGCCGCCCTAGGGCCTTTCTAGCTACATTATTACCCTAGAGCGCTAATTGGTCACCTTCAATCTCCATTTGGGGGTAATAAGGACCTACTTACCTCACAATCGAGATGTAAAGCAGAGTAGTTAGCTCGGGTGTAAGCATCAATTGCACCCTCGAACTATAGGCGCCCTGCCTGCGCTCGTGCGCCTAAATATCTCGGGCTGCAATTGATGCCTTACAGCCCTTGGCTACTAATCTACTATTTTTTATCCACTACAAGTTAGCCCTTGACTGCGATCTCACCTGATGATGCAGTCTAAGATGGTAGCGGGCTAACCTGTTAGGGGCATGGCAGATAAATTAAACCCATACCCCTATTCGGTTTCTTCACGGCATCGTACCGGAACGCAAAATCGTTTGGCGGCACGTCTTTGCCGGTAGGGTGGTAACTAGCCTATATTAATTACATGACAGCCCCATTATAATCTAATACATACCTAAAACTAAAACAAAATGGAGTCACTTACTTACCATCAGATGAGATCGCAGTCAAGGGTTAACTTGTATTTTAATGAAAAAAATAATACAGAACCCCCAGGCCTAAATAGAGGTGACACGTACTAGGTTTTTGTTTGTTTACAAAACAAATAAATTATCAGATGTGATAAGAGATTGTGAACAAGGGCTCATGGCAGGATTAGATCGACCTTAAATTCTTTTCCGCTCTATTATTATCATAGAAATAAGCATTTCAAAGACTAACTATTTTGTATCACACTGTTTTTTTTATTTCATTAAATGTTTTTTTTTTAAATTCTATCTAAGTAAATTAAAACAAATCAATAATAATTTTTTCTCTGCGAGTGAATTTTGTACAATGTAAATCATTCTTTAAAAAAGTGAAAACTTCTTTAGCCGCGTTGAGCACTTTTTGATAGGGGGTAAAGTTGTGAATTCGCGTCACCGTCACCGACATGCTCGCGTTGTTACGAAGACAAAAGGTCTTAAATATAAATATACAACATTCGTAATTAAACTTTAATATCTTACTTTTAAGGTTTATATTTAAATTAATTAAAAAAAATATATTTGTTTCACTTCTATCGACAGTCCTTAAGACTGCCAATTTTTTTTAAGTGAGTTGCTTTTATGGTTTCTTACCCAAATGGCGCCAACGATGTTTGCGCCAACAAATGGCCCTAAAGGTCTGGTCCCTTAGCCTCCGCTGTCCGACTGTCCGTCTGTCAGCGGTCAGTAGCTCATGAAGTAAAATTTTTACAGTGTGTAAAATTCTATTGCTTTTAAAACAACAAATAATTTTAAAAAAAATATATAATATTCAAAAAACATGATTTTGGAGCGCCTTTCTTGTTTCTTTTACGAAAGTATTTACATAAAGAGTTCCCGCGGGAATTGAAAAAGTTTAATCCACGCGGACGAAGTCGCGGGCATCATCAAATATAAATATTATAAATGAGAAAGTTTGGATGTATGGATGTATGTTTGTTACTCAATCACGCTCCAACGGATGAACGGATCTGGATGAAATTTGGCACAGAGATAGATTATAGTCTGGAATAGCACATAGGCTACTTTTTATCCCGGAAAATTAAAGAGTTCCCGCGGGAACCGAAAATCCACCATCCTCAATCCACGCGGACGAAGTCGCGGGCATCAGCTAGTCTAGATTATACGTTTACGGTACTCCTAGTTATACTACTACTTAGGTCAAAATTTATATGCGCATAAATTGTAAATTCGGCACGTGCTAAGCCGTATATATTATTTGATAATTGGCTAAACACCGGAAATGTATTGTTAGGCCTATGGTAAGTAGGGAGGTTGATATTTCGGAAATATTGTTCGATTTCCTTGAAGTGGTGAATGTCCGGTCAAGATTTTCAAGGTACGAAGGTTTTTCCATGAAAACTACCGACCTACAACATTAAAAAATCTAGAGTTCCGTTCTAAGGTCGACTATTTCCTGGTGCATATTATAAAATTAATGAGTGAAGGCGCGAGCAAAGCGATGGCGTAAGAACAGGGTCTATACTGCATTACTTATGCAATATTACTCAAAATGACAGTTTGATATCACATACCTTGACGTTCCTAAATTAAGGATTATAATTCTAAAACACGAAAGACAACAATAATAAAACAATATGGCTTATGGCCACAGCACGGAGCGCCTCGATTGTGTAAGGAAAGTTAGAAAAGTAAACGTTTGTCAAACGGATAATTCGACCTGTACGCTTACTCCCAGTTTTAACATTGCAAATACGATTGATCGACGTGAGCCTTCGATCGCATTGGCGTCAAACTAAAATGAACCTTAATGCATTGATTTAGAGCTCAATTTCGTGTATGCATTCACAGTGAGCGCTCCAAACGGTACGTTTCGAAATTTAAATCTTTTGCACTAGATTTGTGGCTCTAAATCAATGCTAGTTTCGTGCCTGCACGTCCAAAAGGATGTATGATTACTCGAACTTAAACAGTTCGAGTAATTTACCTTTTAAGCTCTCAATATGATAACGATTTACGCCTGGTGGGAGGCTTCGGCCGTGGCTAGTTACCACCCTACCGGTAAAGACGTGCCGCCAAGCGATTTAGCGTTCCGGTACGATGCCGTGTAGAAACCGAATAGGGGTATGGGTTTAATATAACTGCCATGCCCCTAACAGGTTAGCCCGCTACCATCTTAGACTGTATCATCACTTACCATCAGGTGAGATCGCAGTCAAGGGCTAACTTGTAGTGTATTAAAAAAAAAAAAAAAATTTGGTTGGTTAACAAGTATCGGTCAATCTATGCTAAACGAACGTGCTCCTATAGCAAGAAAAGCCTATTGCTTCTATGACACTCTATAACTATTTAAGAATCTATAATACCCATCCACTTATTAAAGTTCACTTCCTTCCTCCCTGGTGCAGTGAGCGCTGTGGTCTTATAGTGGGAGATCCCGGGTTCGATTCCCGGCAGGATCAATTTGGGAATTTATAATTTCTGAATTTTCCCTGGTCGGCCTGGTGGGAGGCTTCGGCCGTGGCTAGTTACCACTCTACCTGCAAAGACGTGCCGCCTAGCGATTTAGAGTTCCGGTACGATGCCGTATAGAAAATAGAAATTAGGGGTATGGTATTTCCGCTACCTTCTTAGACTGCATCATCACTTACCATCAGGTGAGATCGCAGTCAAGGGCTAACTTGTAGTGGATAAAAAAAACTTCAAACTCTTTTCAGAATGAAAAGTGAGTTTCGTATAAAATCTATACTGCCTTTCTTAGTAGGTATCAGTACTTAGAGCAAAATTCAGTAACCACTAAACAGATATATTTTAAACTAGCTGATGTCCGCGTGGATTGAGGTTTTTTAGTTCCCGCTGGATCTCTTCAATTTTCCGGGATAAAAAGTAGCCTATGTGTTATTCCAGACTATAATCTATCTGTGTGCCAAATTTCATCCAGATCCGTTCATCCGTTGGAGCGTGATTGAGTAACAAACATACATCCATACATCCATCCATCCAAACTTTCGCATTTATAATATTTATATTTGATACTAGCTGATGCCCGCGACTTCGTCCGCGTGGATCGAGGTTTTTCGGTTCCCGCGGGAACTCCTTAATTTTCCGGGATAAAAAGTAGCCTATGTGTTATTCCAGACTATAATCTATCTCTGTACCAAATTTCATCCAGATCCGTTTAGCCGTTGGGGCGTGATTGAGTAACAAACATCTATACATCCATACATCCACACATCCATACATCCATACATCCACACATCCATACATTCATCCAAACTTTCGCATTTATAATATTTATTTGATTAACTTAAAACTTGCACTCATTGTAAGCTGGCCTTGCAGATTTTTTTTTAGTTTTGCAAAATTTAAATGCACATGCCGCCACTAACGAGCTAAATGGCTATATTTCTATTTTGGATTTCTCATCTATTTTTAGATTTCTATCCTTGAAATCGGTCAGTGGTAGATTTTGAATTCCGCGACATAGCGGTATTAATATTTTATTTTGTTTTGGTGTGATTTTTCAATAAGCAATCGTAAAGCTCTTTGTAAGATTTTATTTAAAAAAATACGTATTAGAAGACGTATAGTGTTTGCAAAGGAAATCTGTCATAACGTCTTTTCATTTTCTTTTTTCAATTTTCATTTAAGCTTTTTTTTATCCACTACAAGTTAGCCCTTGACTGCGATCTCACCTGATGGTAAGTAATGATGCAGTCTAAGATGGTAGCGGGCTAACCTGTTAGGGACATGGCAGTTATATTAAACCCATACCCCTATTCGGTTTCTACACGGCATCGTACCGGAACGCTAAATCGCTTGGCGGAAGTCTATAACGTTGGCTTGGCGGCGTTATTATTTAATTTTAAGTTTTTAGTAAAGAAACTTACACTAAGTATATATTTCCCACTTTTAATTCGACGTAGGTACCTAAATGCATTCGAAAAACAAAAATATTCAACGTCGTGTATGTGTTACGCTCAAAGATCAAAAACGCTCATTGAGCGGAAAAATAGCTCACAACGCGATGTGGTCACAGTAAAACATCCACATAGCGAAATTCGTGTTATGGCTCTAATGAAAACGCGCACGACGCGTTGTGGCAATCAAAGAAAGACCAAATAGCGAAATTCGTGTCGTGGCTTACATGCTATTCGATCTCAACGCGTTGTGGCAATGAAGAAAAGCCATGATGCGTTCGGAGTATTCATTGTGTTAACCATATCACGACGGACAGGTTGTAACTTGTCGGTGTCGGCTCGGGTGCAAAGACGCATTGAAACATCAGTTTTATTCATTTCTTTTCTGTTTATGAGAGTGAATTTTAATGTCAGCGCTAATTATGACGAATAAAAAAGAATTGTTTTACGATAAATTACGTGAGTTTGTGGAAACAAGCACTGATCGCAGTTTTATTATGACTACAGGAAAATATGAAATGTTACATAATGAAACAAAACAGTCTCAACTTCTTAAAATGAAAAAGGAGTCTCTGTTCACTCTCATAAACAGAAAAGAAATGAATAAAACTGATGTTTCAATGCGTCTTTGCACCCGAGCCGACACCGACAAGTTACAACCTGTCCGTCGTGATATGGTTAACACAATGAATGCTCCGAACGCGTCATGGCTTTTCTTCATTGCCACAACGCGTTGAGATCGAATAGCATGTAAGCCACGACACGAATTTCGCTATTTGGTCTTTCTTTGATTGCCACAACGCGTCGTGCGCGTTTTCATTAGAGCCATAACACGAATTTCGCTATGTGGATGTTTTACTGTGACCACATCGCGTTGTGAGCTATTTTTCCGCTCAATGAGCGTTTTCGATCTTTGAGCGTAACCTATGTAGTACTACATGAATTTGTTTGCACTGATTTGTTAGAGTTCGTTAAAACCAACGATCATTTTAATAAAAGATTTAATGATTATTTTTTGTGTAGTTATTAAATCACTAGATGATGTCCGCGACTTCGTCTGTGTGGATTAAGATTTTTTGAATTCCCGCAGGAACTCTTTAATTTTCCGGGATAAAAATAGCCTATGTCCTTCTCCGGGATACAAACTATCCCTATACCAAATTTCATCAAAATCGGTTCAGTAGTTGGACCGTGAAAGCGTAGCAGACAGACAGACATAAAGACAGGCAGACAGACACACACTTTCGCATTTATAATATTAGTATGGATTGATATTGAATATTTCAATTAATCTAAACTAGGTCAAAAATAGACAATAAAAACTTTTCGTTTTTCAAGCTCCAGTACCTAGGTAATAGTTAAATACGTAGGTACCAGGTTAAGGTTGATTCTGTCGACCTCAATTATGACTACAAAGAAACTATAAACGATAAAAATCAATTAAAAACTATTCATTAAAACTTAAAACTTAATTTTTATCCATATTTTTCGATCAACGATAAAATCTTTCTAATTAGCAGTTCACACAATCTGTAATCAAACAAATAAAATTTTGTCTGGTGAGAGGCTTCGGCCGTGACTAACCAGCTTACCGGCAAAGACGTGCCGCTAAATTAGGGGTATCGGTTATTTTTTTAAATTTATTTTGTACCAATAATTTATAAAATATGTAGAAAAACAGAAACATAGTGGACAAGGAAACACTTATCTCTATAAGAGATCTCTACTAATATTATAACTATAGGTAACCATACTTTCAGGTGAGATCTTTCTCCGCTCGTGTCGGATTCGTTGAGAGCAAGGGAATAGACAGTGCACCTGTTTTTGAGCACATTCTTGTGCACTATAATACCTATCTGCCAGATATTAATGATATTATATCACAGATGGCAATTCTCTGTGGAGATTCTGATGTTCGGTCGGACATTAATATTCATTTTTGGAGTTCCGTAGTTCACATGAAACCCTTATACCGTTTCGATATATCCGTCTGTCCGTCCGTGCGCGGCTTAGCTCAGAGACTATTAGGTGCTATTAGTACCTACTAGAAAGCTGTAATTTGGCCTGGTAGACATATCAATTACATCGACAAATTGGTAAAAATATTTTTTTTATAATAACTACTAAGTCCCTATGTAAAGTGGGGATGAATATTTTTTTCTAGTCTATCCCATAAATTGGGCTCATATCAGATAGGTCAGGTAGGATAGGTAGGTAATCAGATAGGTCTTTCAAAAATATTGTAGGTGTGAGAAAACCATTTTTCGATTCAGGGATCGGTTTGTGATATTATTTAGTATTTATTTAGGTAGTGCTACTTTTTGTTACAGTCCAGTGCCCCCCAGTGTTTATAAGCACAGGACAGTGCTTGCCCTCTACAAGCTGAGCGGTTGTTTCAAGATATTATGTGGAAAGTAATATATCCATATATATATATTAAATACTATATACTTCTTATACTAATATTATAAATGCGAAAGTGTGTCTGTCTGTCTGTCTATCTGTCTGCTACGCTTTCACGGCCCATCCGTTCATCGATTTTGATGAAATTTTGTATAGGGACAGTTTGTATCCCGGGGAAGGCCATAGGCTACTTTTTATCCCGGAAAATTAAGGAGTTTCCGTGAGAATTAAAAAAAACCTAATCCATGGCATCATCTAGTTATATATTTATTTTTAGGAAGGAAAGCTATCACAGGTAAGTAGGTAGACGTCACAAGTTTATGTGTAATAATAATCAGCCAACGTATAAAATGTACGCATATTGTGAAGGGCAAGTACGGAACCCTTCTCTGCGCGTGGCCTGACACGCACTAGGCCGGTTTTTTATTTGTTAGACATTTAAAAAATACTCGGTCAGAAGTCAGTGCATCGACCCGATAAGTGTGCCAGAGACCTTGGTTTTCTTACATTATAATTCAACTAGCTGATGCCCGCGACATCGGCTGCGTGGATCGAGGTATTTTGGTTCCCGCGGGAAGTCTTTAATTTTTCGAGTTAAAAAGTAGTTTATGTGTTATTCCAGACTATAATCTATCTCTGTGCCAAATTATCCAGATCCGTTCTGGCGTGATTGAGTATCAAACACAGATCAGAAAACGAGGTATCAAACGTCCATCCATCCAAACTTTCGCATTTATAATGAAATAAATTTATCTTATGAAAAAAAGTAGCTTAGTAGTTATAATAATAATAGATATAGTATAGTATAGAAGTATAGAGTAGATATAAATATAGATCAGGTGAGATCGCAGTCAAGGGCTTACTTGTAGTGAATAAAAAAAAATTTAATGTAATATCCCAAATTTCCCCCGCTGGGAATCGAATCCAGGACCTCCCACTTGTATGACCAAAGAGTAACACTGCATCAGAGAGGTCGTCAACGTCAGATACGTTATATAATGACCATAACAAAGAAACTTGAAGTCAAACTGGTCGATATTAAAGAAACCGCTGACGTCCAAGAAATTTTAATGAACCTCTTCCGCATTAGGTCAAGATCACTCAATCTTTCTATGCAAAGTTCACTAAAGATCTAACTAAATCTTACTTCTGCCTTTACATAATGATAAACCATATCTTTACTTAATAATAAAACTGTAACTGCATTTAGACTGCATCATCACTTACCATCAGATGAGATCGTAGTCAAGGGCTAACTTGTAGTGGACAAAAATAAAAATAAAAAAAATTGTGGACGATTTCTATACATTGAACATTTTTTTGAAAATTTTAATTATTGGAGAAAAAAAGGTAATATCGATACAGAGTAACTTTAGAACTTTTATCTGTTCGGGCATCACGGCGAATCTACTGGACATCTGGACGGATTTGAATGCAACTTGGCACATTTATACGAGTGCCTAGCTAAGATTCTGGAATAAAATTGGTTATTTTGTATCCCAAAAATAGGGTATTTTCGGGATACAATTTTTTTCCTTTTTCCTTCGGGATAGGGGATGACAGTTTTGGTCGATTTTACTGCATAACTCAGTCAATTTGGAACCGATTTTAACCATTTTTTACAAGCTTTTAATTAATTAAGTAACTTGCGATGTTTGTGAGTTTGTTTATGTCAAATATTGCAACTAAATATTAAAACAGTTATCCCCAATCGATTGAGCTGAAATCTTGCATATACGTTTAGTTAGGATGACAATTGCATGGTTAGCTTAGTGACGTCATTCTAAATCCAATATGGCGGACTCCCAAAGATGGCGGACTAGATATTTTACGGACCCTCATGTATTAAAAGAGTTTGCTGAGAGGATACGTCAATTATAATAACGTCACTGCTCACACTAGATTCAATATAGTGGATGATAAAAGCTTGTACCTATTTTAAAATGTATATAATGATTTAAGACTTATTTTACAAATATTTTGACCATTTTTTTAAAAATACAAACTCATTTTGACTCTTTTTGAATGCGTTTTGCTCAGTTCTCAGTATCGCTCCTAGTTCTTTGTTAGTGAAAGTGCTTGTATACAGTTTTCCTCGGCGAGTTAGGCCTATTGCGCATTATAAGAAAATGTTTTGTGTCTTTAAATAAGTAATGTCTTATATTTTGTATGCGCGTGTCTGATCCGACACAAGATAAACTTCTTGTAATATGTATGGTCTCATACAACAACCATTGCGACTGAATTTCTTAAAAGACATTACTCATAGTCATAAGACACAAGAAATTTTCTTATAATGCGCAAAAGGATCGAAGTCCGTACGTAGCTTGCTTCGCTCGCGGTGGGAACCCCGCTATCCACTGCGTCATCTTACCCCGAATGACTCTATGTATAACGTTATAACATCAAAGCAAATATACTTAACAAATAGCTCGGCATTACTGAGGGCACATTATTTCGCAAGCATTCGGCATTGACACACAATCGCCTCGAACAACTCAAATCAAAATAATTATATTTCATAAACTGTGTTATTTATGAGTTATTCGTAATTCTAACAACGGTGTACACGCGACCTTAAGTACCTTCTACCATAATTCGTTGTTTTAATAAATGTAATTATTACCTATAAAAATTTGTTCAACATTTAATCCTAGATACGAATAATGATATAATACTTAATAACAAGAAATCCATTACAAGTATGCTCCTGAAAAAAGCTTATTATACTGTTGAAGATTATGTAAATGATAGAGGATCATGGGTTTGATCGCTCCAGCAATGCTAAGGACAGCGGTTACCTATGTAGGTACACATTGATATAATAAATGAATTATTTAAAAAGAGCAAGCCAACCACCGAGTTTCTTGCTGGTTCTTCTCCGTAGGAATGGCATTCCGAACCAGTGGTAGATTTACTTGACGATTAAAAAGTAGGTTCTTGTAAAAGACTTGTTATTTGACTAAAATAAAAAAAAATTGAATTTGAATATTCACCTCTGTGTTTTATTCAAATGAAATAATTCATAATAATTCTGTGTTCGTAGGGGTTTTTTTAAGAAAATAGTTTTTTTAGCACGATGAAATGTGAGAACTTGGCCTGGAAAAATCATACGTGATAAAATAGCTCAGCCGGAAAAGAACTGTGTTATTTTTTTTTAAATAAGTACCTACCTAAGTACCTGACTATCTTCTTATGGGGTGCCCAACTGCACTACACGGCTTGATAGTTTGTTTTGTCGGGTTCCCTATATCCGTATGATATAAATTATATCTTTGCTTATTTTCATTTAAAAACGGTCGGTCTAAGAGGTCATTTTGTGATTTTTTGACCCCTGCCCCGTCCTTGTCACAGTTGGTCACATTTGTGAGACCCTCCACCTCCCTAGTGTGACGTCACATATCTTGCAATTTTACATCTAGAAATTATTAAATTAAAACAGCACTTCCGAAATTAGTTTTATTTCCATTTCAATTATTTTTTAATATCAAACCAAACAATAATCAAATAAATATTAATCAATCACGCCCGAACGGCTGAACGGATCTGGATGAAATTTGGCACAGAGATAGATTATAGTCTGGAATAACACATAGGCTACTTTTTATCCCGGAAAATTAAGGAGTTCCCACGGGAACAGAAAAACTTCGATCCACGCGGACGAAGTCGCGGGCATCAGCTAGTATTAATTTAATATCAACATCAAATCAAACATTTGAAAAAATTAACAAAACTTGGAAATATTTTTAAGTTTTTTGTTAATAATTCAAAATTAGGCATTTTAACACTTATATGTATAAGATTTTGAAATGTGACGTCACGAAACTCAGGACCCCTCCCACCCCTTGTCACACAATGTCACACTTCGTCGACCCCCTACCCCACCCCTTAACGTGTGACGTACCTACTTTATGGATGACCCCTAAGCTGGAAACGGGTTAGTCTGTAAGGGGTAGGTATGGCAGTTCATATGTCTTTAATCTTATATCTATAGATTTATATCTTTAATCTTTATCCAATCACCCCTTTTCAAGATTTTCGCAGCATCCTTCCGGAACGCGTGATAAAAGGTATTCGTAAACTTATAATATGTACCTAGAGACTAGCTGACACGTCCCGGATTCGCACGGATTTATTAAGTAAAATTGATCAAACTTTCAACCCCTATCCCGAAGCAATGCAATTGATTTTCGGGATACAAAATACACCATAATAATTAATGGTAATTCATTAGTGGTAAGCTCATAGTGTGTTAAGATGCATTCAAATCCGTTCAGTAGGTTCAGCATGACGGCGTAACAAACAGAGAGAAAGATAGACAAAAAAAAAAATTTGGAATCTATATTGCTATAATTTTCAAAATATATAATTTTGAATTGATTTTCAAAAATAATTACCTATCGTCCATTTTCAATTTGAAAATGAAGTAAAGTTTAAATATAGTAGGTCTACGCAACAGAAGCCTTCCACAAGAACAATTCCGGAACCAATTTATAAAAATTTATTTTAGGATTTCTATACCGGAAATCGAACCCTTGAAAATGCCATCCCTAATCAGAAAGCTTCCGCCCAATATATTTTTACGGTACAGAGATAGTTCACTTACAGTTTTATTTATAAGTCAAGATATATCGAGAACCCGTAGAAAACTTCGAGGAGATAAATACAGTGTACATAATATATAAATTTGTATAGAATTCTGTAACACACAAAAGGAACAAAGAATTCAATAAAAAATTAAGGAAGTGTCAAAGAAACCGCACTTTGAATCAAAACAGCAATGTACGTACAGAGCTGCGATCTGTAGTAATAAATTAACATAATAATAGTATTATTATGTTAATTCTATAGCATAATATTTTACAAAAAATACTTCCGAACTTTATGCCACATCTAGTTTATTTATCGACATAGTGGTATACAGTTATCATAATAAACTAGATGATGCCCGCGTCTTCGTCCGCGTTTAGGGTTTTTAATAATTCCATGGGATCTTTTTGATCAAAAGTATGGAAAGATTTAGGCATGTGGACGTCTCGGAGATTAAAGTTTCCGTATGCGAGATTTATGCTATGTCTGTATCAAATTTTGTCAGATCGGACAACGATTACTAATAGCCTTTTTCCATTAATACTAAAAACAACGACAGACTAATAAACTTTTTTGCATTGCGAGATTACGCTATATATACTCGTATCTTAATATCAAAAACGACTACACCAATTATGACGAAATATTTAAAAATGGTAGAGCAGAGGTAGAGCTTTTTAAAGACGATACATACTTACATACCTAACGAAACGTACCTTCAAAGTTAGAGATGAATAAATATTGTTTTGACCGTGGATATACCTATACGTTCATTTATGATCTCTACGTCTACTTCTAAAAAAGTAGAATTCACACAATATTGAATTCCTAAAATGACTATTCCCTTCAAGCACTAATAAATCATATAATATGTCATTTACATTTTGGTATGTATTTATTTATTTATCTCTTAAATTTATGCCATTAGTATGTATGATTTGTGTAAGTTTATAATTTATGTAATATAATATCTCGTTACATAACATCTCATATCTTGTTGTAGGTAGGTTAGGTACCCCTTCTTCCTTCACAACCTTTCTCACTGCCAAGGCAGCCAAGGGTCACTGGTAGAGATCTCTTATAGAGATAAGTGTTTCCTTGTCCACTATGTTTCTGTTTTTCTATAATATATTGTATAACTTTTTAGTACAAAAAAATTAAAAAAAAAAGAAAAAATTTTTAACTTAAGTATTTAAAGTCTGTTTAAGATAAAGTTATCAAGTGGAGACATACAATAGCAATAAAAGATGCAAGAAGAATAAAAATTACATAAATTGGATAAACTAATTTCTAAAATATAAAAAAATTATAAAAGTAAGTTCGCAAGTTCCTATGATGTGTAATGCACCTAACTAACATGCATGATATGCATAATGTAAATAATTTTATTCACACAATTGTTTTTAAAATAAAAAAAAAAAAAATTAGAGGACATTAAAGTTTTTTAATTAAGTAATTTTTATATAATATAAAAGCTGCCTACTAAATTGTAAAATATTTCAATAGTAGGTACTTATTAAACTCCAAAAACACGCCTTGCCGAACCGAAAACTCTTTTTTTAGAGTCGGTTAAATACCTCAAAATTTAAGATGCCACCTAAAAAAATTACGCCCTAATTATTCCAAACTCAAATTTAAACTTTTTCCCGAAAATATTAAAAAAAATTAAACTTACAACCAAATCCAGTTCAGTGTCACCCAAAAAAAAACAATCTCACGCACTCGTAAGGACCGAACAAAACAAAACCACTGCCACTGTTACACAACGACACTGCAAGTGCACTGCATAGACTGTCCGCGCGATGGACGGGACTGACTTACTTATATAGTCATATTGAACGATCGACCCTTGAGGCCTTTATCTTGAAGCTTCAGTACTGAAAAATCCCATATCACAAGTTTTTAGTACTTCTTTTAAGAACGATCGACCCTTGAGGCCTTTATATTGAAGCTTCAGTGCTGAACAATCCCATATCACAAGTTTTCAGTACATCTTTTGAGAGAAAAATACGTTTTAGTCATCTAAATGATACCCGTAACTTTTCCGCATGGATTTGTTTTTGAAAATTCCCGTGGGAACTTATATTTTCCGGACTAAAAGACTATTACCTATTCTGTGCTAAAAGTAGCCGGGCCTTCCCCGGGATGCAGCCTATCTCCGTTCCAGATGTCGTCAAAATCATTTGAACAAGTGGATAAAAGCGTACTTAGTAGGCAAACAGACAGACACTTTCGCATTCATAATATTATTAGTATGAATATCTGTAAAATGCCTAATAATAAATGTAACTTTATTCTTTATATTATAAATTTTAAAATGTCTCATCTGCAGATTGTGGGGCATTTTTTTGCGGAAAGGCCTGGCTGCTGTGCGGAAATACGGCCAGCATTCTTGCCACGCATGATTTTAACAACAATTTAGAAAAAAATCACAAAAAAAATCACCCTGATAATAAATAATATTACCAAATGTCGGGAAGCAGTGAAATGATCCATCATCAGACCCTGGTATCATTCTATAAATCTCCTGTTATCGAAGACTTCGCATCATCTTAGCTATCATCATCGCGCTAGTCCTTGCATCATCAAATCAAGGTTACCTTACTAACGATAACGGTTTTGTTGGGATAATAATTAGTGTACCAAGTTACTCTTAAGTTAAATAGAGGCGAAAAAATCACCCCGAAATATTGGTAAGTCAATGTTTCGGGGTGATTTTTTTGCCTCTATTTAACTTAAGAGTAACTTGGTACACTAATTATTATTATTATCCCAACACATTGACTTACCAATACCTCCCGAAATAATATTATTATTATATCAAAATGTTCGGGTTTACGTTTGGCAAAATTATTACTTTCCTGATCCATCATCAGATCCTGTATCATTCTATAAATCTCCTGTTATCGAAGTGTTCGCAGCTAGTCCTTGGATCATCACATCAAGGTTACCTTACTAACGGTAACGGTATTGTATAGATAATTAGTGTACCAAGTTACTATATAAGTTAGCTGATAAAATCTTTAAACGGCTAAACAGATTTTCATCAAACAAAGCTAACAACCATAGCTAGTCTGCTGGACCCATTTTTATTTTCAACTAGCTGATGCCCGCGACATCGTCCGCGTGGTTTAAGTTTTTTTGATTCCCGCGGGAACTCCTTAATTTTCCAGGATAAAAAGTAGCCTGTGTCACACTCCAGGTCCTCAACTATATGATTATATCCATATCAAAAATCACGTCAATCTGTTCCTCCGTTGCGGCGTGATTGAAGGACAAACCAATAAACCAACAAACAAACACACTTTCGCATTTATAATATTAGTATTATACTATGTTATCTCACCATCCAACGGAATGATAGAGCCATTTCCAAAATATTTCGAGTCATTTCAGGGTTACTGAGAAAAATCGATAATTTTTTAATCTGTTTTTTTTGACACCTTATACTTCCTACCGATTTTTTTTACCGGATATTTTTTCTCCAATAATAACGTTTGACTTTTGCCGCATAAAATTTGCTATCTTGTTAAAATATTTTGAATATTTAAGCTTTTTTATATATATATCGAGCAAACAAGCTGGCGGGTCACCTGATGGTAAGTGAGTACCACCGCCCATGAACATTTGCAGCACCAGAGGAACCGTCAATGCGTTGCTGGCTTTTGAGATGTTTGTTTATCCGCCCTTTGAAGAGGTTGCTGAAACTCCGCTTATAAGACATAAGTTGCTGAAAATCTCCCTTCTTGCTCGCACCCATCACTAGGCCTAACATGTAGCTAGTTGTAATGTATTTGTATATGTTGAGGGTAGTCGTAAATTACAGTTGATGAATAAATCAGTCTTGAGTTCAATGCCATCGAAGTTTTACTCAAATATCACAAGTCATCCATCCATCCATCCATCAGCCTGTATGCATCCACTGATGAACATAGGCCTTTTAGAGAATGCGCCACCAAACACGGTCCTCTGCCTTCCTCATCCACCCGCTTGCCGCCACCTTCTTCCTAGGTCATCGGACCAGCAAGCTGGAGGTCGTCCAACACTGCGCTTGCCGGTACGCGGTCTCCACTCCGAACACGTCTGCCCCAACGCCCATCGGTTCTGCGACAGATATGACCCGCCCACTGCCACTTCAGCCTGCTAGTCCTCAGAGCTATGTCGGTCACTTTACTTCTTTTACGAATTTCCTCGTTCCGGATTTTATCCCTGAGAGAGATTCCCAACATAGCCCGCTCCATAGCACGCTGAGCGACTTAAGAGACCGGCGAACGCCGCTCGCAACTTCTACTCGAACCGCAAATATAAATTTGCCGGTATATTGCTATCCCTATTTGGCCGATGACACATGATCGCGTGCAAGCGCGATAGCAATATGAGCGTACAAAATTTGTTATACATTTAGTCTTGTTCCGTGAATACCAAAAATGATGAATGAAAAATTGTTGTGTTTTTAACTTCGTGTTGTTATTCTGTAACTTGACAATATATAGGCTATGTTCCTGATCAATTAGTAGGTACGTGAGATATCGTTGGTTTTAATATGAAACAAATAAGGAGAAAACATGTCGTTTATGTCGTAAAAACATGCAAAACGCAATGTGCTTACATTTAATTTTGGGAAAGTATTATGAAAAAATAATTATCCAGGGACCCAGAAAAATACAAGTTCAATCTTAATAATCGCATAATATGGAGGAAATATGCTCGAATTACAAATTATTTTGGTATTACGTTTGTATGAGCAAATTCACCCTCCGCTGGCGCCTTGGACGAGGCCCACCGTCAGTGTCCACAAGTGGCGCAGTTTATTGGAAATCGTGTCGGAAATCTGTATAATGGTGCATAAAAAGTTACCTGATAGTGTGCTCACGGGGAAGTGAAGTGGCAAATGTATATGGGACTCGTCTGTACTCATGTAAATTATTATACAACTACATGATGCCCGCGACTTCGTTCGCGTTGTTTAAGTGATTCCCGGGGGAAATCCTTAATTATCCGGGATAAAAAGTAGTCCTATGTCCTTCCCCGGGTATCAAACTATCCCTATATCAAATTTCATCAAAATGGGTTGAACAGATGAGCCGTGAAAGTGTAGCAGACAGACAGACAGACAGACGGACAGACAGACAGACGGACAGACAGACAGACAAACACACTTTCGCATTTAAAATATTAGTATGGAAGTATAGATTTCCCGAGACAAAAGTATGTCGATGTCCTTCCCGGGTCTCCCGCGCAGCTGGCTTATCATCTGGAGATACGCCGCCGTGGCTGAAATCCGGTCGCCAGGACATTATATTATTAATCTCAACCCGTTACATCGCCGCGCCGACCCACTTCTCCTCTCAGAATGAGCTTAGGCCATAGATCACCACGCTACCATTACGGATTGGTTTGTTTCACACACCTTTGAAGTTTGAAAATATTAATGCAACATTATCAGACATGCAGGCTTTCTCACGATTATTAAATTACATTAGGTTAATGTTTCAAAATAAAGTTTTTTTATTATTTATTATTTTATTAAATTGAATTAAAATTTACATAACTCCGTAGTCCGTAGCAAACCACAACGATTTTGAAGATAAATTCCATTGAGAATAATAATGTGCATTAAAAATACAATAAATAAAAATCATACTTAATCATACTTTAATATTATAAATGCGAAAGTGTGTTTGTTTGTTGGTTTATTGGTTTGTTGGCTTGTTGGCCTGTCCTTCAATCACGCCGCAACGGAGCAATGGATCGACGTGATTTTTGGCATGGGTATAGTAATTGAGGACCTGGAGAGTCACATAGGCTACTTTTTATCCCGGAAAATTAAGGAGTTCCCGCGGGAATCAAAAAAACTTAAACCACGCGGACGAAGTCGCGGGCATCAGCTAGTATTATGACTATATTATTATGACTGCCTATTTGTCTAAATTTGTACAGTGATAGATTACAAACGGACAAAGGCCTTCTTTAAATCAAATCAAATTTTATTTTGATTTTTAATTGCAACAATTATTTTATTAACTTGAATTGGAGCTCGACCTGTTGAAAATTTATATGTAATTACAAGTCAAATTTTAACTATTTTTTATTTTTCATACTTTATTATTAATCCTATTTTAAATAAAATCTATCCCCCCGATGGGATTAAAAACAACCTAAATCCATGCGGATAAAATATAAATAATGTAATGAGCCTAAGGCAATACATAGGCAGGCCTCTTCCGCCAAACTTTAATTAGGCTCATGACCTTTCAGAATTTAATGAGTTTATTTGTACATAATATTCTATTTCTTTTTTTATCGTATCAATCATCTACACCTACGAAAGCGGTCTGTCTATCTATTACATTTTCACGGCCATGATTATCGGTAGAATCCATACTCAATGGAGAAGTTTCCTGATTTTGTGAATATCATATTTAATGCAACGGAAGTAAATTATAGATTGAAACTAATAAATCAGTGTTTTTTTTTAAAATATCCTTATTTTATTTTTTAATTTTTTAATAAGTTTAATTATTTAATGTACACCGATTGCTGTATCTTACTCTTCTTTTCATAATAAATTTAAAAAAAAATGGAAACTTGTCCATTACTTAATATTATACATACCTACATGCAAAAGTATGTCCGTTGGTCTGTCTGCCAAGCTTTCACGGCCCATCTGCTGTACAACAGATGGATACATTTGGTATAGGACTAGTTAAAACTCGGGAAGGAGACCTACCAAAGAAAAGAAGGCTACCCAAAGCACAGGTTCCCACGGGATTTCTATTCGGGAAGACTCGCGTATGTACTATTACCTATTTATTGAAGTGAAAACTTCTTTAGCCGTTGAGCACTTTTTGGTAGGGGGTAAACTTGTGGATTCGCGTCATCGACACCTCGCTCCGACTTGCTCGCGAACACCGACATGCTCGCGTTGTTACAAAGACAAAAGGTCTTCTTAAATATAAATAAACTACATTCGTAATTAAACTTTAATGCCTTAGTATTTTTTTTTTCAAATTTTTATACTTAAATTCTAAGTTATAAGTTTTCACTTCTATCGGTAGTCCCTATGACTGCCAATTTTTTCTGTGGTATGGCGCCCGGTTCACATTCAGTCTGGACTCTGTATCGTGTACAGAGGCCATACCACCAACGCTTAAAACAATGTACGTCATAAGCATATATTACTCAAAATGATAGCTTGATTCACGTACCTTGACGTTCCTAAAATAAGGATTATAATAATTATAAAACACGAAAGGCATCAATAATGAAACAATATGGCTTTAGGCGTTGACAGTATGGCCACAGGTTACTATTATTATTTTTATGAGTCAGTTATAAGTCTCGAACCTTGACGTCTCTAAAATAAGGATTATAATTCTGAAACACGACCGTCAATAATATTAAAACAATACGGCTTTATGCGATGGTAGTAGGCATAGGTGGTATGACCCCAGAGTAGATTGACGTTGGATTGACCGATAATCCACTGATACCCATGATCAGTCTCGATCGAGATCGTCGATCCCGATCCAGATTGACTGTGTATCGGGCGCCTATCATCTAGTATATTATAATAGAACAATATGACAGTCTAGACCAAAAGTAATGCATACAGAACCTACACCTCCATCCTTTGACGAGCTCGCTGGCGCAGTGTTGAGCGCTATTGTCTTAACGTGGGAGGTCGACTCCCGACAGGGTCAATTTGGGAATTTATAATTTCTGAATTCTTGCTCTGGTCTGGCCTGGTGGGCGGCTTCGGCTGTGGCTAGTTACCACCCTACCGGCAAAGCGATTTATCGTACCGGTACGATGCCGTGTAGAAATCAACTAGGGTATGGGTTTTATATAACTGTCAATCCCTAACAGGTTAGCCCGCTACCATCTTAAGACTGCATCATCACTTACTATCAGGTGAGATTGCAGTCAAGGGATAACTTGTATAAAAAAACATACACCAATTGCGTGCAGAGTAGGTACTGTCCCGTGCATGCGTAATATTGTCACTAGACTCATTCATTGTATTTATAATTTTCCCTTTACTCAGTACTCAGCCAATATTGATAACAAATAATAATTATTAATTATGTGGGTTTTTAATAAGTACTCAAATCCATAAAATTTTCATTCAGGTATTTCCATTTGTTATCCAATAGGACTATAAGAACACCTTGAGACTTGATTGTTTTAATAATATTATGCGCGATCTTTATAATTTTATGTATTACTAGCTGATGCCCGCGACTTCGTCCGCGTGGATCAAGGTTTTTCGTTTCCCGCGGGAACTCCTTAATTTTCCGGGATAAAAAGTAGCCTATGTGTTATTCCAGACTATAATCTATCTCTTTGCCAAATTTCATCCAGATCCGTTCAGCCGTTGGGGCGTGATTGAGTAACAAACATCCATCCATACATCCATCCAAACTTTCGCATTTATAATATTTATTTGATTATTTCACTAGCAGATGCCCGCGACTTCGTCCGCGTGAAATAAATTTTTCAAATTCCCACGGGAAATCCCTAATTTTTCAGGTTAATATATATCTAGCCTATGACACTCACAAATAATGTGGCTTTCTATTTGTACCAGAATTTTCAAAATCGGTTCAGTAGATCCAGAGATTACCCCCTACAACCCCATAAACTCAGAAACTTTACCTCTTTATAATATTAGTATAGATAGTATATTAGTATAGACTATGATATTTATTTTAGGTAAGTAATTATTTTAATGAAGGGACTAGAAGTTTAATTCACTATCCGCCACATTAGACAAATCTATGTGGTACAGTGTGTTGCAGCTTGCGATATTCACCGCCCAATAAGCCAGCAATTCTCACCGGCACACCAAACCACACAAATCTTCCAAATTATTCTCAACGTACGTTTCATTCCGACACCGGAGCATCTTCACTCTTCAGGAGACGTTGACTCGACAATGCACGATTGTCTTTTACAATTTTATCATGGACTTCCGCAAAGTAACGCCTGCTTCTATTCAATAGTAATTATTTTATTTATTAGTTAACCCGACCCAGCTTCTCAAGGAGTTTGTAAAAAGATTCAATACTAATTTGACTTTATTTCAAGGCATGGATATAATTATTGGTTCGCCCCGAACAGAGACCTCGTGGTATCCATAAACTTGTACAGAGCGCCATCCATTGACATAATTGTGAAGTTCTGTTAAAAATATTGAAGCTCATTAAAAATTAAATAATTTCGTTTCCTTATAATATTTATCTAATTCTAGTATTTGTTGTTCAAGTACAGGATATAATTCAAATAATTGATAAGTTTCAGGGTCAGCCTTTCAGAAAATTGAGAGTTCTGAGGTCAACTTTGGACGTTAGAAAATCGCCACTTTGAAAGCCCCCCATTTCGTCAATTTTAGGGGAAAATTAAAAAAAAAAATATTTTTGGACTCTATTCCTAATTATCTTTAAAATGATATACCGCAACCCTATGTAACGATATAAAAAATATTTTACTTCGCATTCGCTTCTATGAGAGCCCCCCTGAAATAAAGATTTTTATAACTTTTTAAGCCATATTCGGCGGGAGTATCGCCATCGGTTAACATATTACACTTAAATTTGAAGTAATTACGTTCATTAATTCAGAAGTTATAAGGCTCTGACAGATGGTCGGACGGACGGACGGACGGACGGACGGACAAGTGCAAATTCACTCAAGTAGACTCAGAGACCTTCGCTTCGCTCGGTCAAATATAGGTAAGTAAATCGATGCAGGACTAAAATAAAAACTGAGTGCATCCTAGTTAGAGTCCTGCCTATATTTATGGTGAACAATATTTCTTATGGTATATTAAGCAAGTTTAATGAGACCTACGATAGTAATAATTGGTTTGCAAATAATCTAGCAGAAAAACTACCGAAATCCTCCCTCCCCTCACACAGCTATGTTTCGTGTCACTCACACTTGGTGATGCTAATAGACAAAAACCGGCCAAGTGCAAGTCGGACTCGCTCACCGAGGGTTCCGTACAAACCTGTAGTAAGTTTTTCAAACCAATTTTCGGTGGAAGTTTGCATGGTAATTTGTACATCATATTATATATTTTTTTAGTTTTATCATTCTCTTATTTTAGAAGTTACAGGGGGGGGGGGGGGGACACACACATTTTACCACTTTGGAAGTGTCTCTGGCGCAAACTATTCAGTTTAGATAGAAAATTTTTCTGCTAGATTATTTGCGAACCAATTATTACTATCGTAGGATATTGTTTACCATAAATATAGGTCTCTGGGAAGACCTGACAATGACGGTGCATGTAAAACACTCCTGTTTTTATTGTACCAACATACATAATCTAGACTTCTAGGTAACTTGGTTCAGTTTTCCTGTTCTTTTTTCTTCAGAAACTTGGCTTTAGCATTTATTTTTAAAGTTAAACCCATATATTTTAATTGAAGTCTTAAGACACTCGTATCTAAAACAAACTTAGTGAAGGTAGTTATAGTTTTTAGGTTCTAAGGACCTAAGGGTATGGTTTAATGTAACGTAATTGCCATACTTCTAAAATAAAATATTGTCCGTAATAAATACTAATATTTCTAGAAGTTGGTTTTTTATTAAATGCTATTACCTATACACGAAAAAGCATTAAGCATTTAATACCTAAGCACATATACTATTTAAATCATCATGATCACACCTATTGACATCACAAAATAATATTTTGCATGCAGTTCAAATGAGCATGAAATAGCGAATTAAAGCGCTTATTTATACCTATGTACTTACAGAAAAACAACAAGTGAATATAACTCAAATATAATTAAATAAAACCGGCCAAGTGCGAGTCGGACTCGCGCACCGAGGGTTCCGTACAAACCTGTAGTAAGTTTTACGATTAATGAATTTAATGAACCGCAAAACTAACTTTGTTTGTAGAGGTTTATTGTTAATACCAAAAAAACTATGCTAGTTAGAGCGTTAGTTTTATTTTTCCTGTAAAATATACATAAGCTTCTATTGACCATAATTATTTCAGATTTTTCAATTGGTAAACTTCGGAGATAAGGGGGGGGAACGGTATTTTTTTCGACATTTTGCCCGATAAATCAAAAACTATTGTGCATAAAAATAAATAAAAATCTGTTTTAGAATGTAAAAGTATAGCCCTTTCATATGATATCCCACTCAGTATAGTTATCATACTTTGAAATTTCAAACCCCCGATTTTCCCCCTTTTTTAATTAAACTAAAAATAATTTTCGATTTTTTTTTATTTTAATGATGTTAGACCACTAATATACACAACTATTCCAAATTTTATGTCGATAGATTTAATAGTTCTTACTGAAATAATCGACTGTGACAGACGGACGGACGGACGGACGGACGGAGAAAGTCGCACCTTATGGGTTCCATTTTTACCATTTTGGTACGGAACCCTAAAAATACGACTGCCATAGTTAAATGATATTTTTTTGTGAATCACTGTATATTGAAATATAGTCTTATATATTTTTGGAATCTACTCATCATTTTCTTGATGATGACAATATAGTTAATCTCATTTTGGAAAAAAAAATCAACTTTAGTCTTTGATGCGGGACCCTGGTCACCCTATCATTTTTTTTTTAAATTTTACTAGCCTATGTCATTCTAACTAAGGATTCTAACGATATCTCATTCATCAAAATCTGTTACAATATACAAACTCACATACATACGTACATACATGAACCCTGAAAACAATATACTCCTTTTTTCAGGCAGTCGTATAAAAACTAAGTGAAACTAATAACTAACTTATTAGTCCATTCATTTTAGATTTTTTCGCGGCAAAATTTATAATTTTTTGAAACCACTGTGGTTTTATACCTATGAGTGAGTACATTAAAAAACACAACTCTCCCCCCCCCTCCGGTGGTGGCTTCCCCCCTCCCCGCCTTGAAAAGTGTGCCATTTTGCAGATTTCCTAGATTTTCAAGAAAACTATACAAGCTAGGACAAAACCGTCAAAGAGAGCATTGTTTCTTAATAAATTACCTACAAATAAGTTCATAACATTTATTATGATAGGAGTTATAGTTTACAAGCTATGGTGCGTTAAAGTTGACTAAAAATCGCAGCTCAGTAAAATAAGCCAATTTTCAACATTTTATATGTATTCTGTAATCTCTAGAAAACTATTAGAGTTAGGCAAAAACTGTCAGAAGTAAAAATAAACACCATTTAATGACCTATAAAAAAATATTTAGTTCATAAAGATAGGACCAATAATTTCGCATATATATCCACGTATTTTATACGAAGAAAAATAAAAAAATTGTTAGAATCCTGTGTTATTTGCAATTTACACAAAAACTATTAGAGCTAGGAAAAATCCTTCGAAGAGCAGTTAATTTCATTAAATTACCTACAAAAAAATGTTATGGTTTATTTAGATAGGACCAATAGTTCGAAAAATATGACTACCTTTATTCCATGAAATTTTTTTTTTTCAAAAACCATGTATATATTTTGTAATTTTCACAGAAACTATTAGAACTAGGAAAAAAATATCAGAAGCAAAAATGAATTTCATGAAATTACCTCCAAAATAGTTTTTAGTTTATTTTGACAGAACTAATAGTTTCGGAAATATTGCTGTCTAACTTGCATAAAAAAAGAAACCCTTGTAAAATCCGTGAATGTTTTTTGTAATTTCAAGAAGAAGTATTAGAGCTAGGAAAAAAGTTGTCAGGACTTAGGACAAAGATAATTAATTTACCTATAAAAGAGTGTTTAGTTTATTTTGATAGGACAAATAGTTTTTGAAATATTCCTTGCTATTTTGTAAGAACCGGTGGTAGTCATGTTGACTTGCATAATAGTATGGAATGAATAGAAATTAACCCCTAAATAAATAACGTTTTATTTTTATTTTAGGCCCAAATGATGCCCTCCTTTCTCCCCACTCCCCCCACCCCCCCCCCCCCCTCCCCTCTCAAATATCTCGCCGATTGTGCTTTGATTTTAACGTTGAATAAATTAAAAAAACTTTAAGAAATATAATAAACACATATTATCTAATGCCCCTTTAGGGTTCCGTAGCCAAATGGCAAAAAACGGAACCCTTATGGATTCGTCATGTCTGTCTGTCTGTCCGTCCGTATGTCACAGCCACTTTTTTCCGAAACTATAAGAGCTAAGAGCTATACTGTTGAAACTTGGTAAATAGATGTATTCTGTGAACCGCATTATGATTTTCACACAAAAATAGAAAAAAAAAAACAATAAATTTTGGGGGTTCCCCACACTTAGAGCTGAAACTCAAAAATTTTTTTTTTATCAAACCCATACGTGTGGCGTATCTATGGATAGGTCTTCAAAAATGATATTGAGGTTTCTAATATCATTTTTTTCTAAACTGAATAGTTTGCGCGAGAGACACTTCCAAAGTGTTAAAATGTGTGTCCCCCCCCCCCCTGTAACTTCTAAAATAAGAGAATGATAAAACTAAAAAAAATATATGATGTACATTACCATGCAAACTTCCACCGAAAATTTGTTTGAACGAGATCTAGTAAGTAGTTTTTTTTTAATAATTTAAAACTTACTACAGGTTTGTACGAAACCCTCGGTGCGCGAGTCCGACTCGCACTTGGCTGGTTTTTTTATGCTAAAATGACTGGACTACAAGTGCAACAATGGCGAGGAAATGTGTTGAGTCTAGAAAACTGGGACTGGAAAAAAACAACTTTTTTCGCCCATACATACTACAAAGTCACCAGCTGATCTGATGATCGAGCTGATCTGATGATGGAACCAGGAGGCGGATAGGGGAACTCTTCAATGATTATCAGTAAGCCCCTCGAGTATGGGCTCAATTGGTTTGTTTTAAAGATTCCAAGCGTGTTTTTGAACTAATTTAAGGCTTATTTTACTGAGCTCCGAATTTTAGTCAACTTTAACGCACCATAGCTTGTAAACTATAACTCCTATCATAATAAATGGTATGAACTTATTTGTAGGTAATTTATTAAGGAACAATACTCTCTTTGACAGTTTTGTCCTAGCTTGTATAGTTTTCTTGAAAATCTAGGAAATCTGCAAAATGGCACACTTTTCAAGGCGGGGAGGGGGGAAGCCACCACCGGAGGGGGGGGGAGAGTTGTGTTTTTTAATGTACTCACTCATAGGTATAAAACAACAGTAGTTTCAATTAATTATTAATTTTGCCGTTTTCCCCATACATTGAAATCTAGAATGAATGGACTATATGATCATCATCTTATCCCATCGCCGCGCTCGCTACTAAGGACGGATCTCCTCTTAGAATGACAATGGTTTTAGACCAAATTCCACCATGCTGTCCAGTCCAAGTGTCCAAGTTTTGACGACCTCCGTGGCGAAGTGTTGAGCGCTGTTGTCTTAACGTGCGGAGGTCCCGGGTTCGATCCCCGGTAGAGTTAGTTTACGAATTTATAATTTCTGAATTTTCTCTGGTCATGCCTGGTGGGAGGCTTCGGCCGTGGCTAGTTACCACTCTACCGGCAAAGACGTGCCGCCAAGCGATTTAGCGTTCCGGTACGATGCCGTGTAGGAACTGAATAGGGATACTGGGTTTAATATAACTGTCATGCCCCTAACAGGTTAGCCCGCTACCATCTTAGACTGCATCATCACTTACCATCAGGTGAGATCGCAGTCAAGGGCTAACTTGTAGTGGATAAAAAAAAGTGCGTATATAAAGACCTATAGGCCAGGTCATTGCTATCATCACTTTTTTTTTATAACGCAACCTATTGGTAGAAATAAAAAAAAACCGATTGAAAAGCGTTGTTTCACAACATGTTAGCAGTGGATGACAATAAATTCGTAGCATTACAATGTAGAGATTGTTCAAAAGCTTTTTTTACGTCTTCGATAGCGTCACCACTACCGTATGCGTCGATTGACTTAGGATAGAATTAATTACCTACATAAAATGGTTAAATATTGTTCGAGTATAAATATTAGTGTCACTAAACCGGTGACGAAGTGGCTTTACCATTTATTAAATCGAAGCAGCGTTACTTTGCGGAAGTTCATGATAATGAATGAACGAGAAGTTTAATTCGCTATAATCCGCCACAGTAGACAAATCTATGTGGTACAGTGCGTGTCCTTCACCAATAGCTTGCGAACACCCACCACCCAGCAATTCGCACCGGCACAGCACCACACCACACAAATCTTCCAAATCACTCTCAACTTACGCCATTTACCAAGGTCTGCACTTTCTTAGAAGTCCACTTACAATTAGTAACGTATCATCATCATCATCATCATCAACCGATAGACGTCCACTGCTGGACATAGGCCTCTTGCAAGGATTCCCACACACCGCGGTCTCGTGCCGCCTGGATCCAGCGGATCCCTGCGACTCTCCTGATGTCGTCCGTCCAGCGAGTAGGGGGTCTGCCAACGCTGCACTTCCCAGTGCGAGGTCGCCATTCCAGCACTTTGGGGCCCCAACGTCTATCGCGGTTCTCCTAACTATGTGCCTCGTCCATTGCCACTTCAGCTAGTATAGTGACGTATAGTCCGTTTCAATGGAGATGACCTTTTTTTCAACTTTTCTAACGTCTGATCATGTCATCTCACCTGCCACTTGAGCAATAGTGACGGGAGTATTGAAAGACGAGTTTCTAGATATACCCATCATTATTGGTCGAATTGCAGATGAGATTACGTAATCAGATGTTAATAAAGTTAAAAAAAACTCATCTCTATTGGCCGACCGACTACCGACTTTAAAGATAGTAGACCGTACGATTCGATAAATCTATGAAAATAGTTTGTTTAGTAAAATAGAGGTTGGAATTTGTGTAGTCCACGCGGACGAAGTCGCGGATGAAAGCTAGTTTATGTATTGGAAATATTATATACTTGGACTACTCAATTATATATTAAGTACTAAATTATTATCTTTGTTGATTATTTATTCATTAAATCATGAGTTATGGGCATGTTACGCGGAACACAGATATTTTTTTATAATCGTATAAAAATACACTGGCTTTTCAAAACTGTGTTGGTAACATGGACTCGGAGAATATCTTCAAAGTCCATGGTCGGTAAGCAGACATCTAAAAAAGTTTCCTGATTTTTTTAGATACTTGGAACAAAAGATTGAAACAACTGGTTGTATGTTTGCAGCAATATCCTGCTTTATCAGAATATAATAAATAACAATTGTAATTATTGTTGTAAATAGTAATTATAACAAAAAGAGACCAATAATAATTAACCTTTAATCTGTACAAATAAATATAAAATAGAAGTGCCAGCCTGTGCCTATTCCCATTACTTCTGCCTTTTTACAAGCTTTTATTTAACTTGCATTGATTGTACTTATCTTTGTTGAGGTCAAATCTTGCAACCGAATTTTAAAATAGTTACATTTTAAAAACCATTGAGCTGAAATTTTGCAAACACCTAAACTTGCTAAAAAAACTAGTGACGTCATTCTAAATTAAATTATTTATTTACTCCTAAACCAGCCATCTTTATTATTTTAAATTCAAGCCAGTCAAGCCAAGGAGATGGAGTTTCCATAATAAGAATTATTAGTTTAATTTAAAAAATGTCTCATAGCCTTCAAATAAGGTTAAGTTGGCACGTTTTGGAAAAAATATCTTAATGAGCTTTTTACATTTATAATAAATACTTTGTACCCATGATAAATTAAAACATATTCATTACAGACATGGATTCAATGAGTAGGTACTTAATTAAAACCCGGCCCAAGGTTGTATAGACTATACAACCATTAGCGAAATATATAATCAGGTTCAATAAACATGCATCATAGTTTCGTCAATAAGGAAGATTTTAATTCGATTCATGCAATTCTCGATATATTTTTGATAAGATTTCCACTTTGAATATTCCAATTCAAACATGTTTATTGTAGTTATGACGAATTCCGTCCGGGATACCGGCAGTCCTCCATTGCCAACGGGTTGAAACTTGAAACAGTGAACGGTATCAAAATTCTACCACACACAAAAAATATGATTCAAAATTTATTCAAGGGCCCAATTTACATAATATTTTTACTTTATATAATTCTTTCTATAAATAGAATTTGCTATATATTATTAGTATGTTAATTGTTATCTTGCCTCGACTGCCTCGTTGGTCTAGTGGTTATCATGTTCGACTGCAGCTGACGAGGTGCCGGGTTCGAGTCCTGGGTGGGGCCATAATTAAGTGTTGGGGTTTTCTGATTAGAAATTCTCAGTATACTAGCCCGGAGTTAGGAAGTTGGCGGTGGGTCACCCCGTGCCTCGGAGAGCACGTCAACCCGTCGGTCCTGGTTATTATCACTAACAATTAACATGATTATAGTCGTTAGAGCCCGCCAACCCGCATTGGAGCAGCGTGGTGGGTCTAAGATCTAATTCCCTCTCTCCTATGAGAGTGGAGGCCTGTGCCCAGCAGTGGAACGTTAATGGGATGTAGTGGTAGTGGTGGTGGTGGAATTGTTATCTAATAAATTACTAAATTAATTGGCCAGCGTAGTGGACTGCGGCCAAAACCTGAGATCCATGCGCATTACCTATTCGGCAATGGGTTTCGATGCTGCCCCCCGATTATGTAAGAATTGTCGATCAAATGGTAAAGGTTCAGCGTCAAAGTAATATAATCCATAACTGCATTGAATTAGAGCTCAATAACGATTTCATCGGCCATTCTTACATGATTTTTTTTTTTATTTTTTTTATTTTATTTCACAAGTAAAATGTACATATATTTTTTGGTTTCTTCGTGCTCGGAAGCGCTTGACGGCTTGTCTGAGCACTGCACATTCCTCCATGCTTATAAACTAAATATGTAGGTGTATAGAACGTATTAATTATATCTTCTAATCTATGGTGTTGAGTAAGATACTAATATTTATCTACAAAAAGGTTCTTACATAATACCTTTTTCCATATAATATAAAATAAATGTAGGTAGTTAGTTTTAAAATAAAAGTAAACAAGACTAATTCTGCGCATGCAAATCAACTTTTATGTATACAGGCTGCTTCACTTTGAGTAACACAGTTTACTTAATAATTAGTTTTTAATAGATAATTTTTAATTTTATACTTGATGTTGTTTTTTGTTATTTTGGACTTAAGTTCCATCGGAAGCTCATTTATTAGCCTTGGAAGTAAATAATATGTAGTTCTTTTGCCATAATAGTTGTTCGCTTTTGTTGTAGTAAGTTTCCGTTCCGTAATTTTCCTTGTAGTTATTTTATGCTTAATATAATTTTGGTAGAAATCAAAGTAATTTTGGACAAGTAGAATATGCTTAATTTTATTTTGGATGGGTAGTACCTTGCAGTATTCAAATATTGCATCGTCGTTTTGAATAAATTTATCTTTGACTTTTGGCGGTACAATCATTTTTAAGGTTCTTTTTTGTATATTATATATTTTATTAATGTGTGTTTTAAATGTTCTACCATAAGCACTAAGACCATATGAAACAATACTATCCATAAGGGCCGTGTATAATAATAAAGCTGTTTGATATCTAATTTTATTTTTGACTAAGTATAATTTTGTCATAATTGCTCGAAGTTTGTTGCATATGGTCTCAATATGTTTTTCCCAGTGAAATCTGTGATCTATTACTAGGCCTAGGTAGGTGTGTTCAGTAACTTCTTCTATAGTGTTGCATTTACACATCGGTAGTTTTGCGTGTAGGCAGTCGTGAGTATGTGAAACGAGATAAGGTTTTTCGGTTGTTTTATTATGACTGGATCGTATATGCAGCATTTTGGTTTTTTGTGAATTAAGTACTAATCCAACATCATGAGACCATTTACATAGTAAGTCAAAGTCATGCTGGAGATCGGCTACAGCTGTTTTTAAATTTCTGTCAGCAGCTATTAAACAAGTGTCGTCAGCATACTGGAACAACTTACATTTGGTTATGATATTTTGCAAATCATTAACGTATGCCAAGTAATGTAATGGGCCGAGGACGGATCCCTGTGCTGTTCCTTCCGTAACTTGTATTCGATCGCTAAATACCCCATCAACCTGTACAACATACCCTCTCCCGGTTACATAATTTTCACACCATCTCAATAAGGGTCCTCTGATGCCAGTATCATCAAGTTTCAATATAACTGTCATGCCCCTAACAGGTTAGCCCGCTACCATCTTAGACTGCATCATCACTTACCATCAGGTGAGATCGCAGTCAAGGGCTAACTTGTAGTGGATAAAAAAAAGTGCGTATATAAAGACCTATAGGCCAGGTCATTGCTATCATCACTTTTTTTTTATAACGCAACCTATTGGTAGAAATAAAAAAAAACCGATTGAAAAGCGTTGTTTCACAACATGTTAGCAGTGGATGACAATAAATTCGTAGCATTACAATGTAGAGATTGTTCAAAAGCTTTTTTTACGTCTTCGATAGCGTCACCACTACCGTATGCGTCGATTGACTTAGGATAGAATTAATTACCTACATAAAATGGTTAAATATTGTTCGAGTATAAATATTAGTGTCACTAAACCGGTGACGAAGTGGCTTTACCATTTATTAAATCGAAGCAGCGTTACTTTGCGGAAGTTCATGATAATGAATGAACGAGAAGTTTAATTCGCTATAATCCGCCACAGTAGACAAATCTATGTGGTACAGTGCGTGTCCTTCACCAATAGCTTGCGAACACCCACCACCCAGCAATTCGCACCGGCACAGCACCACACCACACAAATCTTCCAAATCACTCTCAACTTACGCCATTTACCAAGGTCTGCACTTTCTTAGAAGTCCACTTACAATTAGTAACGTATCATCATCATCATCATCATCAACCGATAGACGTCCACTGCTGGACATAGGCCTCTTGCAAGGATTCCCACACACCGCGGTCTCGTGCCGCCTGGATCCAGCGGATCCCTGCGACTCTCCTGATGTCGTCCGTCCAGCGAGTAGGGGGTCTGCCAACGCTGCACTTCCCAGTGCGAGGTCGCCATTCCAGCACTTTGGGGCCCCAACGTCTATCGCGGTTCTCCTAACTATGTGCCTCGTCCATTGCCACTTCAGCTAGTATAGTGACGTATAGTCCGTTTCAATGGAGATGACCTTTTTTTCAACTTTTCTAACGTCTGATCATGTCATCTCACCTGCCACTTGAGCAATAGTGACGGGAGTATTGAAAGACGAGTTTCTAGATATACCCATCATTATTGGTCGAATTGCAGATGAGATTACGTAATCAGATGTTAATAAAGTTAAAAAAAACTCATCTCTATTGGCCGACCGACTACCGACTTTAAAGATAGTAGACCGTACGATTCGATAAATCTATGAAAATAGTTTGTTTAGTAAAATAGAGGTTGGAATTTGTGTAGTCCACGCGGACGAAGTCGCGGATGAAAGCTAGTTTATGTATTGGAAATATTATATACTTGGACTACTCAATTATATATTAAGTACTAAATTATTATCTTTGTTGATTATTTATTCATTAAATCATGAGTTATGGGCATGTTACGCGGAACACAGATATTTTTTTATAATCGTATAAAAATACACTGGCTTTTCAAAACTGTGTTGGTAACATGGACTCGGAGAATATCTTCAAAGTCCATGGTCGGTAAGCAGACATCTAAAAAAGTTTCCTGATTTTTTTAGATACTTGGAACAAAAGATTGAAACAACTGGTTGTATGTTTGCAGCAATATCCTGCTTTATCAGAATATAATAAATAACAATTGTAATTATTGTTGTAAATAGTAATTATAACAAAAAGAGACCAATAATAATTAACCTTTAATCTGTACAAATAAATATAAAATAGAAGTGCCAGCCTGTGCCTATTCCCATTACTTCTGCCTTTTTACAAGCTTTTATTTAACTTGCATTGATTGTACTTATCTTTGTTGAGGTCAAATCTTGCAACCGAATTTTAAAATAGTTACATTTTAAAAACCATTGAGCTGAAATTTTGCAAACACCTAAACTTGCTAAAAAAACTAGTGACGTCATTCTAAATTAAATTATTTATTTACTCCTAAACCAGCCATCTTTATTATTTTAAATTCAAGCCAGTCAAGCCAAGGAGATGGAGTTTCCATAATAAGAATTATTAGTTTAATTTAAAAAATGTCTCATAGCCTTCAAATAAGGTTAAGTTGGCACGTTTTGGAAAAAATATCTTAATGAGCTTTTTACATTTATAATAAATACTTTGTACCCATGATAAATTAAAACATATTCATTACAGACATGGATTCAATGAGTAGGTACTTAATTAAAACCCGGCCCAAGGTTGTATAGACTATACAACCATTAGCGAAATATATAATCAGGTTCAATAAACATGCATCATAGTTTCGTCAATAAGGAAGATTTTAATTCGATTCATGCAATTCTCGATATATTTTTGATAAGATTTCCACTTTGAATATTCCAATTCAAACATGTTTATTGTAGTTATGACGAATTCCGTCCGGGATACCGGCAGTCCTCCATTGCCAACGGGTTGAAACTTGAAACAGTGAACGGTATCAAAATTCTACCACACACAAAAAATATGATTCAAAATTTATTCAAGGGCCCAATTTACATAATATTTTTACTTTATATAATTCTTTCTATAAATAGAATTTGCTATATATTATTAGTATGTTAATTGTTATCTTGCCTCGACTGCCTCGTTGGTCTAGTGGTTATCATGTTCGACTGCAGCTGACGAGGTGCCGGGTTCGAGTCCTGGGTGGGGCCATAATTAAGTGTTGGGGTTTTCTGATTAGAAATTCTCAGTATACTAGCCCGGAGTTAGGAAGTTGGCGGTGGGTCACCCCGTGCCTCGGAGAGCACGTCAACCCGTCGGTCCTGGTTATTATCACTAACAATTAACATGATTATAGTCGTTAGAGCCCGCCAACCCGCATTGGAGCAGCGTGGTGGGTCTAAGATCTAATTCCCTCTCTCCTATGAGAGTGGAGGCCTGTGCCCAGCAGTGGAACGTTAATGGGATGTAGTGGTAGTGGTGGTGGTGGAATTGTTATCTAATAAATTACTAAATTAATTGGCCAGCGTAGTGGACTGCGGCCAAAACCTGAGATCCATGCGCATTACCTATTCGGCAATGGGTTTCGATGCTGCCCCCCGATTATGTAAGAATTGTCGATCAAATGGTAAAGGTTCAGCGTCAAAGTAATATAATCCATAACTGCATTGAATTAGAGCTCAATAACGATTTCATCGGCCATTCTTACATGATTTTTTTTTTTATTTTTTTTATTTTATTTCACAAGTAAAATGTACATATATTTTTTGGTTTCTTCGTGCTCGGAAGCGCTTGACGGCTTGTCTGAGCACTGCACATTCCTCCATGCTTATAAACTAAATATGTAGGTGTATAGAACGTATTAATTATATCTTCTAATCTATGGTGTTGAGTAAGATACTAATATTTATCTACAAAAAGGTTCTTACATAATACCTTTTTCCATATAATATAAAATAAATGTAGGTAGTTAGTTTTAAAATAAAAGTAAACAAGACTAATTCTGCGCATGCAAATCAACTTTTATGTATACAGGCTGCTTCACTTTGAGTAACACAGTTTACTTAATAATTAGTTTTTAATAGATAATTTTTAATTTTATACTTGATGTTGTTTTTTGTTATTTTGGACTTAAGTTCCATCGGAAGCTCATTTATTAGCCTTGGAAGTAAATAATATGTAGTTCTTTTGCCATAATAGTTGTTCGCTTTTGTTGTAGTAAGTTTCCGTTCCGTAATTTTCCTTGTAGTTATTTTATGCTTAATATAATTTTGGTAGAAATCAAAGTAATTTTGGACAAGTAGAATATGCTTAATTTTATTTTGGATGGGTAGTACCTTGCAGTATTCAAATATTGCATCGTCGTTTTGAATAAATTTATCTTTGACTTTTGGCGGTACAATCATTTTTAAGGTTCTTTTTTGTATATTATATATTTTATTAATGTGTGTTTTAAATGTTCTACCATAAGCACTAAGACCATATGAAACAATACTATCCATAAGGGCCGTGTATAATAATAAAGCTGTTTGATATCTAATTTTATTTTTGACTAAGTATAATTTTGTCATAATTGCTCGAAGTTTGTTGCATATGGTCTCAATATGTTTTTCCCAGTGAAATCTGTGATCTATTACTAGGCCTAGGTAGGTGTGTTCAGTAACTTCTTCTATAGTGTTGCATTTACACATCGGTAGTTTTGCGTGTAGGCAGTCGTGAGTATGTGAAACGAGATAAGGTTTTTCGGTTGTTTTATTATGACTGGATCGTATATGCAGCATTTTGGTTTTTTGTGAATTAAGTACTAATCCAACATCATGAGACCATTTACATAGTAAGTCAAAGTCATGCTGGAGATCGGCTACAGCTGTTTTTAAATTTCTGTCAGCAGCTATTAAACAAGTGTCGTCAGCATACTGGAACAACTTACATTTGGTTATGATATTTTGCAAATCATTAACGTATGCCAAGTAATGTAATGGGCCGAGGACGGATCCCTGTGCTGTTCCTTCCGTAACTTGTATTCGATCGCTAAATACCCCATCAACCTGTACAACATACCCTCTCCCGGTTACATAATTTTCACACCATCTCAATAAGGGTCCTCTGATGCCAGTATCATCAAGTTTCTTAATAAGTACATCGTGTTGAAGAGTATCGAATGCTTTGCTATAGTCGATGAATACCATTAGTATATGTTTTTTGCTATCGAGACCCGTATTGACATGGTCTGTTAACCTAGAAAGTAGTTGTGTGGTGCTCTTTTTCGGTTGAAAACCATATTGCTGACTAGCTAATATATTATTTTCTTTATAGAAGTGGTGAACTTGATTACATATATATTTTTCGACAATCTTATCTATTATGGGCAGTATAGTGATCGGACGGTAGTTGCTGTACTCTTTTTTACTTCCTTTCTTATAGATCGGTCTAACTACCCCAAGTTTTAGTTCGTCAGGGTATCGACCAGATTCTATGCTTGGTTTATAAGTGTAGTGATGGCTTTGGTTATTTTATTAGCGATATTTTTTATGTCGACGGGTTTTATTTTATCAATGCCTGCAGATTTTTCTGTTTTAATATTCGTAATTAGTTTTAGAATATCGCTTGGTACCGCTTTTTTATACCGAATGGAGACGCTAGCAGGTTGGGCTAGGTATTGGGGGGCTGATGATGATGATGACATCTTTCCCTTATCTTAGGTAGGTAACTTAGGTCATGGCGATAATAGTGACGACCTCCGTGGCGCAGTGTGTAGCGCTGTTGTCTTAACGACCGGAGGTTCCGGGTTCGATCCCCGGCAGGGTCAATTTGGGAATTTATAATTTCTGAATTTTCCCTGGTCTGGCCTGGTGGGAGGCTTCGGCCGTGGCTAGTTACCACCCTACCGGCAAAGACGTGCCGCCAAGCGATTTAGCGTTCCGGTACGATGCCGTGTAGAAACCGAATAGGGGTATGGGTTTAATACAACTTTCATGCCCCTAACAGGTTAGCCCGCTACCATCTTAGTCTGCATCATCATTAACCATGTGAGATCGCAGTCACGGGCTAACTTGTAGTGGATAAAAAAAAAAGTGAGTGACGCTTTAAATACTCTATTATTCCTAACTAGATGATGCCCGCGACTTCGTCCGCGTGGAATAAGTTTTTTCAATTCCCACGGGAACTCCTTAATTTTCCGGGATAAAAAGTAGCCTATGTCACACTCCAGGTCCTCAACTAGGTATACCCATGCAAAAATCACGTCGATCCATTGCTCTTTTGTGGCGTGATTGAAGGACAAACCAACAAACCAAATAAATCAACAAACAAACACACTTTCGCATTTATAATATTAGTATGATAATATGAAGTATGTATTTCACAATTTTTGTAATTTCTATCCCCAAGGACGTTAAATAGAGAGTTTGTCCTTCACTCTCGCCGCAACAGAGCAACGGATCGCCGTGATTTGCATGGGTATAGAGAGTTTGTTCTTCAATCACGCCGCAACAGAACAACGGATTAACGTAATTTTTTGCATGGGTTTAGATGAGAGGACCTGTGAGTGTGACCTGTGAGTGACATAGGCTTCTTTTTATCCCGGAAAATTAAGGAGTGCCTGTGGAAATTAAAAACTTATGCCACGCGAACGAAGTCGCGGGCGTCCGCTAGTAATATTATATACTAGCTGATGCCCGCGACTTCGTCCGCGTGATTTAAGTTTTTTGTATTCCCGCGGGAACTTCTTAAGAGGATCGTCTTGTTGTAAATTTTCATACAAAAAGCGACAACGTTTTTCTTCCCGTAAATGTTGTCCAATTTTCATAATTTTTAGAAATGTTGCAGATACACTGAAGATTACTATGCTCGTACGTTTAAATTTTAAAGAAATATTGCTTATGTTAAAAGTTATTAGCGTCTAAATATCCATATTTTTGACCTTAAAACTTCCTCGACTATTTTAATTTTTTTAAATTTAACTAAACTAAAATACTAAAAAAATAAAACCTACGAGCCTAGATTAAGGTGTACTGAATCTAATGAGACCAAAATTGTCTAATTTCGTAAACGTTTGGGGGGGTAAAAACGTTATCACCCGAAAAAATATTTCAAGATTAAAATGTAGGCATATGCCTACTGGACTTGCAACTCTCTCTATCGCACGATACGGAGAAGGCAGCGAACCGTTGTGAAACAGATAGCATTATTGAAAATACCTACTCGTGTCGCGTTTCGTCACTAGACGATCCTCTTAATTTTACGGGATAAAAAGTAGCCTATGTCCTTCCCCGGGATATAATCATTCTTATTTTGAGAGGAGTCTCGTGCTCAGTAGCTGGCCGGAGATGGGTGGAAATGATGAACGTAAGGATTTTATCAGTCATTGTCTAACAGCGCACTTCCTTATTCGAGCCGGACAGACAATTAACAACCCTCATCCAATTATTCTATCCCCCAGCAATTTGCAAACTGTCCCTTTCTTGTTACTATAGTTGGATAGAGAAGGGACAAGGATTAATTCGATAAACGGTTCGTAAAGTTTTCATTGAAAGGTTATTTATTAATTGAATAGGCAAATTGGATCTTAAATTACCTGTGAAAAAGCTAGGTACGTGTAGGTAGGTGAATGATACCAGGACCCCTGTAAAGGCAAAATGCTTTTTTTAATCCACCGCAAGTTAGCCCTTGACTGCGATCTCACCTGATGGTAAGTGATGATGCAGTCTAAGATGGTAGCGGGCTAACCTGTTAGGGACATGACAGTTATATTAAACCCATACCACTATTCGGTTTCTACATGGCATCGTACCGGAACGCTAAATCGCTTGGCGGCACGGCTTTGCCGGTAGGGTGGTAACTACCCACAGCCGAAACCTACCACCAGGCCAGACCAGAAAATTCAGAAATTATAAATTCCCAAAGTGACCCTGCCGGGGATCGAACCCGGCACCTCCGGACGTTAAGACAACAGCGCTCAACACTGGGCCACGGAGGTCGTCAAATGCTAAATACAGTGTACCTAACAATCGCAATCATTTATTTTAGCTAAGGCTTCGGAATAGCGAATTATCTTAGCGAAAATCTATTGACCAATAGGCCAAAATCCATCGTCGCTGCCAGGTTCCCATAAATTCAGCGATAGTCGCACCAACTTATCAATTGTTGTATTGTTGCCGCGACAGTGGATTTTTACCAATAATCGGAGAATTTTAAACAAACAGCTGATTGCGATCGTTATATTATAAAATTGCGTAATAGGCATCAGGTGGAAGAAACCAATAGCATCTCATATATACATAAACAAAGAGTAAAATTAAATCTATGGAAGAAACTTGAGGCCACAAGAAAACCCTCTTTGCAGGCAAAATATATTATGACAGCTCTGTCAATCATATGTCAGATTGTTGTCATAGCAACGCGTAACCAAGGCAACCAAACCGCTTTCCATTCAGCTTGTTTAAAAATTCCTTTTTTATTTAGCCTTTTGTTGTTGTATTTGTGTTTTAGGTGATCTTTGGATAAAATGGCGAACGAAGAAGATGAGGACTTTGGCGCAGCCATCGCCATCGGGTCGGAAACGACCGAGGCGGAGAAAGAATATGAAAAGGTACTTACAATAAATGTTTACTAGAGGTGATGTCCCAGTGACCAAAGTCGAGCTTTAGTCGGTGACTAAAGTGACCGAGGTGACGTAGCTCTGAGGGTTAGCAAGCCGGAGTGGCAGTGGGCTGGTCATATCAGTCGCAGAACCGATGGCCGTTGGGACAGACGTGTTATGAAGTAGAGACCGCGTAGGACGACCTCTAGCTCGCTAGTCCGATGACCTAAGGAAGGCGGAGAACCGTGTTTGGTGGCGCGCTCTCGAAAAGACCTATGTCCAACAGTGGATGCATGCAGGCTGATGGATAGATGCATGATAATGGATGTCCCAGTGGATAGTTGCCTTCTATGCTCCCATTTGAACCTTGGTCCTTGGGCACGAACCTCTAATTTTACGCAACTATTTTTTTTATTTTTATATCCACTACAAGTTCGCCCTTCACTGCGATCTCACCTGATGGTAAGTGATGATGCAGTCTAAGATGGTAGCGGGCTAACCTGTTAGGGGCATGGCAGTTATATTAAATCCATACCCCTACACGGTTTCTACACGGCATCGTACTGGAACGCTTAATCGCTTGGCGGCACGTCTTTGCCGGTAGGGTGGTAACTAGCCACGGCCGAATCCTCCCACCAGGCCAGACCAGGGAAAATTCAGAAATTATAAATTCCCAAATTGACCCTGCTGGGGATCTAACGCGGGACCTCCGCACGTTAAGACAACAGAGCTCAACACTGCGCCACGGAGGTCGTCAAAAAAGCTATGTGCGTTATAAGCAGTAAAAATCACTTGCTATACCTACCTAAACATAATATACCGGTGAAGGAAAATATAGTTAGGAAACCTGGGGCCTTATTACGTAAAAATTATTGCTACAGTGTAAATAGTATGGACTCTTTGGACCTATATGCTTTTGTTTTTTTTAGGTTCTCGAACAAATGCGTGAAGCTGATGGGCTCAAGTTCTATTCAGACGTTTACACCAAGCTTTACGACTCATATTTCAAGCTGAAAGGGGAAAACTTTGAACATCAGGAAAAATTAAACAAAATGATGGTATTATAATATATTGTCTCAAATATTATCTAGACAGTATGTGAAGACTACGCGGAAAAAAGGGAATGTCTTTTATAGTCCCACAAACTTGTCTGACACGTCACTAGTATCTATCTATCTATACTTATAATAAAACTGTAACAGGTCCAATTCTGTACATTGAAGATATTTTAAAAATTTTTTTTGGAGGGCACTCATTATTCGATACTGAAGCCAAATCTGTAATTTTTTTCATTTTTGTCTGTCTGTCTGTCTGTCTGTCTGTCTGTCTGTCTGTCTGTATCTTGGCCGCGCATCACGCCGAAACTACTGAATGAATTCAAACGAAACTTGGCACGATTTGAGCCCATACTACGAGGTAGGACATAGGATACTTTTTATCCCGAAATTCTACCCCCGAAGGGGTGAAATAGGGGTTGAAAGTTTGTATGAAAGTCCTTAATCTCTCAAGTTATAGCCATTAAACTTGATATATGAGCTGCGGGTTGAAAATGGAGACATACGTGTTTCACAGTTTTTGAAAATTCGACCCCCAAAAGGGTGAAATAGGGGTTGAAAGTTTGTATGAAAGTCCTTCATTTCTCAAGTTATAGCCATGAAACTTGGTATATGAGCTGCGGGTTAAAAATGAAGACATACGTGTTTCACAGTTTTTCAAAATTTCACCCTCAAAGGGGTGAAATAGGGGTTGAAAGTTTGTATGAAAGTCCTTCATTTCTCAAGTTATATCGATGAAACTTGGTATACAAGCTACCGGTTAAAAATGAAGAAATACGTGTTTCACAGTTTTCGGAAATTTTACCCCCGCAGGGGTGAAATAGGGGTTGAAAGTTTGTATGAAAGTCCTTAATTTCTCAAGTTATATCCATGAAACTTGGTATATGAGCTGCGGGTTAAAAATGAAAACAAACGTGTTTCACAGTTTTTCAAAATTCCACCCCCAAAGGGGTGAAATAGGGGTTGAAAGTTTGTATGAAAGTCCGTCATTTCTCAAGTTATTTCGATGAAACTTGGTATATCCACGCGAACGAAGTCGCGGGCATCAGCTAGTTCAAAATAAAATAAAAACAAAAACTATACAGGCATAAAAATTTGTTCCAATCTTGGCCACCGGGCAAGATTTGTTTGTATCCTAACTTGTGATAACAATGCCTTAAAATTACTATCCTGCAAATATGTTTTATCGACACGGTCAGTGGCTATGGCGGTTTAATTTTGTCTATACTTTTACATATTTCGGAGATAATTAAAAGTTTTATTCATAATATATTTTTTTGGTTAGTATTCAAGTTGTACCTAATTCTATGGTTAGCATTCAAGTTAAGTGAATGTAGACTTTTAAATTCAGGATTCCTCCTTATTGAAGATTAAATCTTTTATTGATATTCCGAACCAGTGGTAGATTCACGAGCAAAAGCACTTGTAAAAGTTTATTTGATTAAAAAACATTTTGAATTTTTTGAATTCCTTATTTTTCGCGTGTAGTCCTCATGTACAGATAAACCGGCTGTCAGTAGATACTTTTCTTCATCTCAGCGACTGTATACTTACTTAATGTAATTTAGCTAGATATTTTTAAAAAGGAAATGGTCCAACAAATAGTTACAAATTTTCCGTGAACTCCCTAATAATTTCATATAATAAATAGGTAATGGATCAACTATAGTGTTTTCATGGATAAATAATAAATAATACGATGATATTGATTATTATTATTTTTAAGTATTAATTACATTCCTCTAGCAAACTAATTAGATAGCGAACTTTTGACTGTATTTTTTTAATAACGGCCAAAAGTTTTATAAGCACCATTGTTACTTCTTAACTTCTTTACAGAGTAAAATTGGCCGGTACGACGAAATGATAAGCGAATATTTAGCAGAGATATCCGATTACGTTAAAACTGTTGACAAGCTCAGAGGAGAAATTGGTAAGGCCCTTTTTATTATTTATATTTTACACTGACGGACGGAAAGACGGAAAGACGGACAGACTGACAGACGGACAGTCAGACTGACAGACGGACACTTTCGAATTGATTTGAAATTTCTCCAGAGAAAAACTTTTAATTGACCGAGCTTCTAGCCCACCTATTCTCTAACTCACTGGCTATTTAAAATGAAAGCCACTGATGTATATTTATAATCCATTGAAGGATTGTTATGAAAATGTTATTTTTATTTCATAGAAAACCTTCAATGAATTGTTAATATTATATGTCAGTGGTTTTCATTTTTGATAGCCACTGAGTTAGAGAATAGGGCTGCAGGATTAATTTGATAACACCCTGTAATAACCCTGAAATATCCTCCAATAGAGGAAGCACGAGCACTGGCAGACGCGATGCACTCCCGGGAACTGGCGAGCGTAGAGAGCTTGGAGACCATGAAGAAGACCGTCGCTCGATTAGAAAAGGAACTCGATGCTAGGAAGCGAGCCGGCGACGATGACGCGTGAGTCTACCCCCCAATTGTGTAAGAAAATAGTAATCGTGATCGTTTGTCAAACGTATATTTCGAACTGCCCCCTTTTTGTGTAAGGAAATCGTAATCGTGAACGTTTGTCAAACGTATAATTCGAACCGTTTTAGGAGTTCATAGATTCAAGCATGTCAAAAAGCATGCATGAACTCATTTAACATTTCGAGTAATACGTTTTAAGCTCTTAAATTATCACGATTTTCCTAGACAATTGGGCCTCTGAAAAACATTCTAAATATATACAGACATCGAGCTAAGAACAGGCTCTCATGATCGGTATTCGGTATCCTTACTATCCTTACTAATATTATAAATGGGAAAGTGAGTTTGTTTGTATGTTTGTTCCGCTTTCACGCCGTAACTACTGAACCGATCTGGATGAAATTTGGCACAGAGATAGATTATAGTCTGGAATAACACATAGGCTACTTTTTATCCCGGAAAATTAAGGAGTTCCCGCGGGTCCACGCGGACGAAGTCGCGGGCATCAGCTAGTATACAATATGCAAGGGATTTTTCCTAACAGAGGCCAGGGGACAAGTTAGAAGCTTTGAAGAGACGATTAAGATGCATATTATTTTGTACCTACCTATTGTAATAACTTACATACATTCATTTAATGCTCTTTTGAAATAGTTAAACTAATCTTACAATTTGATTTTTTGTCTCACAAATCGGCTTTTGTGGCTAAGATTTTTTGCAGATTTACGTAGTAGGTCCGACTACAAAGCAATACCGGGGGGCATACTACCATCGCTTAAAGCGGTATTATTTTGAAATGTCAGATGTATATGACGTACCTTGACGTCCCTAAAATAAGGATTATATTCCTAAAACAAGAGCGTCAACAACATTAACATAATATTGCTTTAAGCGTTGATAGTAATGCCCCTAACCTATAATATTGGGTTAGCATATTACAATGGATAACTTGAGTCGATAAAATTACCAAAATTGTCTCTCTCGCACTCAGGGGTGCGACATCAGCAGTGAAAGAGAAGGAGAAATTCGAGAAAGAAAAAGCCCGACTGCAAGGCGAACTGGACGGCGTCAAACACCGGCTGACCAACGCTTTGAGCTTTATCGAGGAACTGGAGCACAAGAATACTGCTGCTGATGAAACTATTTCTAAGTTGGAAGAACAACTAGAGGTAAAAACTCTCAAGGTCTAGCCCCACTACAGACCAGCGTAGCGTAGCGCCAAGTATTCTTGGTACAAAAGGGATTATGCCTTTATCAAAAATAAATTATTGACCGAGCGAAGCGAAGGTCTCTGAGTCTACTTGAGTGAATTGGCACTTGTCCGTCCGTCCGTCCGTCTGTCAGAGCCTTATAACTTCTGAATTACTGAACGTAATTACTTCAAATTTAAATATAATATGTAAACCGATGGCCTCCCGCCGAATATGGCTTAAAAAGTTATAAAAATCTTTATTTCAGGGGGGCTCTCATAGAAGCGAATGCGAAGTAAAATATTTTTTATAGCGTTACATAGGGTTGCGGTATATCATTTTAAAGATAATTAGGAATAGAGTCCAAAAATATTTTTTTTTTTAATTTTTCCCCTAAAATTGACGAAATGGGGGGTTTTCAAAGTGGAGATTTTCTAATGTCCAAAGTTTACCTCAGAACTCTCAATTTTCTGAAAGGCTGAGGCTGAATCTTATCAATTATTTGAATTATATCCTGTACTTGAAAACAAATACTAAAATTAGATAAATATTATAAGGAAACGAAATTAGTTAATTTTTAATGACCTTCCGTGTTTTTAACAGAACTTCACAATGATGTCAATAGATGGCGCTCTGTACAACTTTATGGATACCGCGAGGTCTCAGTTCGGGGCGAACCACTAGTTTCTAACTGATTATTTAATAGTGGGCCTTCCAAAAGGCCTAAAACTCACATCCTCGGTTAGTTTTAAGTTTGATAACCATTTTAAAATATAGATTAAAGAAAAAAAGTGCGTTGAAATTTGATGATGTCACAACTGTGAATTTCATACATCTTCCATAACTTAGTGCTTTTAAGTTTGATAAAGAGTTGCTGATTTGATTGAGTGGTCATCATCCCTATTATGTCGCAGTGCATCTCGGAGCCGCGTCGCTTAAGTGGGCCAAACTCCATACAAACTCATACAAAGAATTATTATTTGCCGCTACGTGCCTCGCCGCACCGTGCATCATTAGCGGGGCTAGACCTTTATGCGGGGCTTCCACTGCAAAAGGGTAATGAGCGAGAAATGGCTAAGCGGAACGGACTCGGTGTAGACAAAATAGGTTTACACTTCCACTAACGAAGAGTCTTGACAGTTGCTCTAACGAGCGAGCTCATTTTGACTTCTTTTGATCTCTTCTTGTTTGTTCAATCCTTTTCCTCTTTGTTGTAAAACTTATGGTTCAAAAACTATACAGTTTGAGCGAGCGCTACTGTACAATAACTTGCCAAACGAAGTGTTCAATGAGAAATCTTTTGTAAAATTCAAGAACAAATTGATCATTTTCTAGATGAGTTTCTATATAAGGTCACCTATACAGTACTTAATATGTTTAAGCATAATTTTTTGTAAGTTGTCTCATGTAAGTGAACTTTTGGTCTTTTTTGGGAAAATAAATCTCTCTTTAAACCTAAATGTGCTTGCATGCAGTCTTCCTATGCGAGAGACGAAGTACATACAGAGCTCGCTCCGCTCGCGATTGAAAAGATGTGATTATTAGCCCGTTTTGCTAGGGGGCATGCCTGAAAAGCATTAAACTGAGGCAACGTCTTTGAGTGTAGCCACCGTTGATATTAAGCTAGAATCAAGGATTGGGTGCTTGAGGCTGCGATACTAAGGCCCTTTGTTTCATTGGGGCTATGTATGGTCTGATCTTTTGGTTTATTTTATGTTATGATGTCTTTTTTTTAAATACATCGGCTAGCGTTTGGCTTCAATCAGACTTGCTTGCAAGTGGTGATGCAGCCTAAGGTGGAGCGCGCTTGCCTAGAAGATGCCTATTCACTCTTGATTTGAAGGTACCTATATTAAAAGAGGAGGGGATAACGGAAGCCGGAAGGGCATTCCACATCCTAGCGGCTCGAATTAGAAACGAGGAAGTAAATCGTTTCGTACGAGCTCGCGGAATTTCGACTTTGGCTGAACAGCTGAAAAGTTTGCCCTTGGCATAACGACGAAAAATGCAGCCTTACTCCTAGTCGTCATAGTAAGGGGGACCTCTGAGGAGGCCATACTCAGGAGCCAGGATCTTCAATCAGAAGACCCCCTGTTGTTATTATACCACCCTAAAATTAATGCGGATATCCGCATAATATTGTCCCTTAAAATAGACAGTACAGGTGTCTTAGTCACCTTAAATCTTAGAATATAATACCTCTTGTCATCGTGACTCAATGAAGTTAAGCGCTTTTCAAACGGATTCAGTAAGTAATCGGAATCAATTGTTCAGTGGCAAATTGAATTTCACTCTCGAACTCGGAACTAATTGATTTCTTTGAACAACTAAAACACCAACAAAAAGACCGTTTCTAACAGTTAGCGTTTACTTATTCGTGACATGCGTTTACTTATTTATGACGTGTTTGACATTCAAATAAGCTCGGGTTTTTTGATCTATCGAATGCTGTCAGCGTAAAGCTGCTTAACTGTTTGATATGACGAACCTTTGGCGACCTCCGTGGCGCAGTGTTGAGCGCTGTTGTCTTAACGTGCGGAGGTCCCGGGTTCGATCCCCGGCAGGGTCAAATTGGGAATCTATAATTTCTGAATTTTCCCTGGTCTGGCTTCGGCCGTGGCTAGTTACCACCCTAACGGCAAACACGTGCCGCCAAGCAATTTAGCGATTCGGTACGCTTCCGTGTAGAAACCGAATAGGGGTATGGGATAATATAACTGCCATGCCCCTAACAGGTTAGCCCGCTACCATCTTAGACTGCATCGTCAATTACCATCAGGTGAGATAGCAGTCAAGGGCTAACGTGAAGTGGATAAAAAAAAATTAACGTTCCTCAAATAAGTATTATAATAATTGTGCTTTTTAAACTGTTTGATATGACGAACCTTAACTTTTCTTAAATAAGCATTATAATTGTAAAACAAGAGCGCCAACAACATTAAAATAATACTGCTTCTTTAAGCGACGGCGGTAAGCCCATGGCTCTACCTGAAATTATCATGAACTTTTTATTACCGCGGAAATTACTTTATTTTTCGGAACAAAAAGTATCATATGTCCTTCCTCGGTATACAATCTACCTTTATGCCAAATTTCATCAAAATCGGTTGAAAAGATGAGGCATGAAAGCGTAGCTGACAGACAGACAGACAAACACACTATAGTTTTTATAATAATATTAGTACGGATAGTTAACATTACTTCCATGTTTCAGGAAGCAGACAACAATGCGGTGCGCCAAAATAGGCTGGTGGAGCATTCGAAGGGTGAGTCCGAAGCGATGAAGACTGAAGTGGAGAATAGAGGGAACGTCATCAAAAACATTAGTGACAAAGTAAGTATTCCATAGAGCAATAGGTTATAGCAAATAAGATAAAGTATGCCACCATTCTGACGCCATTTACACACAAAATCTGGTAGAAAAATCTCTTAACCGCTTGGAGTTAACAACCTTCTAATTTACTACTTTCTTCGCTTAGTTTATTGCTAATGCTCCACGGTAGGTAATTTTCTACTACTGCTTCTTTCTCCGTAGAGTTTCTTGCTGGTACCGAGAAAACTCGGTAGATCATACCTACATTCCGAGCCGAAAAATTAAGTACCTATATGTTAAATAATATTATGATCTTTCAGGTTAATAATACGTTGTAATATGTTTACCTAAGTATAAATTAATGTATTAAGTTAAGTTTTTCGTGTGAGTGAACTTTTGTTCCTTATTGGGAAATAAATCTCTTTCAACCTCATATACTCAGATTCCTTAATCCGCATATTATTGATGATTAAACGAACTTACCTGTAAGTGAAGTTCTATCCCAATTATATGAGTACGTTTCATTCGAAGATATAAACCACCAAGGTAGTCGATTTATCGATCTGCAGCTTTTCGCACTCTTTTTTAATGTCGGTAGATTAAAAAATTCCCCAGTATTCGTGTACTCCGGGCCCCGCACGCCGCCATTCCTCATTCTTTAGAGTCGGTACCTATTACCAAATTTTCGTAATGATATGGGCTATGGGATGGGAGGGAACTTATAATATCTTCGAATGAAACGTACTCATATAATTGGGATAGAACTTCACTTACAGGTAAGTTCGTTTAATCATCAATTATATTTCGTACGTTTCATTCTTCAGATATAAACCACCAAGGTAGATGTTCAGAGATGAAAATTTGTAATTAGGGAAATGAATTGAATAGTACAATTACTTAGTGTTCTAATATAAAAGTACATTCATACAGTCATTTCGTTACTTGGGTTAGTAAACAAATTATTATTTATTTGTTAACCATCATTGAAAACTACAATCATTTTGATAATTATTATTTATAATAATAAGTATACTATAATATGGATGTAATGAAAATCAAGTATAATTTGGATAATTTTCATTAAACTCTGGTTAAGCAAAACAATCGTTCCTCGCTCGCTTAGGAAGGTTATAAAATTTAGCCAGCGTCCGTGACGATTGTGACCAACCAACGCGACGGTCTTCTTGACGACGTCAAGCGAGCTGCAAGACGCACAGCTCGTGTACCGTGTTGGTGGCGACGTGTCGTTGGCACGCGCCGAACTTAGACACATCCACGCCGCTATGTGGGCTGTGGCAGCACCTAGGCTGATGGTTTGTCTTTGTTTGGTCTTTAAACGAATTTGGCAGATGATGTTTTTAAGCTGTTGCTATTATATATTTTACATTACTATTTATACTATGGTTGAACTGTATCATGTTGACTGGTACCTACAGACTGCCGATGATTTAATGATATCGAGGTATAAAATACTGTTTCCGTTTGTATATTAATATTTCGATAGGTATTAATATTACTGTATATAAGACTAACAGAATAAAACTTTTCTGAAATTCTTTTGTAAGTAAAGATAATTATCTCTGTATCAGAGCATTGAGCGATGTGTTGTATAACACTATCTGAGAATCCTGTGTAGATACTTTGGGATGTTTGGCCTTAATTTATATAATATTTCCTTTAAGGACAACCTTTTAGTCTGTTTATATGCTTACAAACTCATCACCAGGTAAACTTAAAAAACCGAACAATAACTACATACGCTAAACTGCACTTTTAACAAATAATTTTATTAGAAATGAATTTCTATCATTGTTTAGGCAGTAATGCCACCATTTAAGTTCCAAAGAGGCCATAAAGGTACAGGGTATGTAGGTACTCCTCATTTTATGAACGCGTTCGATACGTTGCATCCAGGTTTACAAAATCCTTTAATTTATTGTGAGTGCCTTGAGAAAAATCATAATATTATATTATTTTTGGAATGTATAACTATTAAAAACATAATATTCTCTGCGCAAAAACCCTGCGCGGTTTATGCGGAGGCTTTTAAAAGTATTTAAAATTGTAACAGTTCCACTTTTATATTGAATAAAGAAGAATAAAAATAAAAAATAAAAATAAATCTGAAGTAAGCATTTTTTGTTATAGAGGAAACCAAGGCTGTTAAGGCCACTATTATATTATTATCTTTTCTAAACATTCACATATAATTAGAAGATTAGTGGAACAGCACAAAATAAGATGCTATTTCATGAAATTGGGTTTGATCTTTATATTAATTACATTTTAATTACGTTTGGCATTGGCGTGTTATGCTAATAAAACGATAACTGGCCTAACTTGTCTATAATCTTATTGACGGATAATTTAATATAATTTATCAGACTATTTTATTTCTACATCTTTGTTAAATTTCTCATTCTTCATCAGCTTCTTAAATTTCTTTACTTTTAATATAAGAAGCAGTGAACCATAATATTACATTTTACAACCATTGCCGAATTTCTGACGTCAAATCATTGGGTATTGAATGCCACCCATTCGATTTATCTATCTTACCTAAGCTTAATTCTTCTTAGTATTAATAATTATTACTTTAATAATAACCAGTATTATAGATGTATATGATTATAAAATATAGATGTAGGTATATGATGAAATATTTTATATGCATACTTATATTATATAAAATACCACCATCAGGTCTAAGTAGTTAGTATGAAATTAAAACTCAGTAATTAATTTCATTTTACAGTTATTCATTTATCACAAAATGACCCGAGCCAGACACAGGCGTCTGTAAAAAGCTCTAGTTGAAACTTATTAGTTTATTACTTATAGTGACCAACCTTCAAGATCCGATAAAATTAAAAACGAAAGCCGAAATTTAGCTCCATATGATTTATACTTATATGTATCTTGAATGCTTAGGTAGGTATGCTATTGGTAGGTATTTCTGACCATCGAAATATTTGATTTTGGTATAAACTCAATGGTACAAGTCCAACCTTCCAACTTCGTAACTATTTTTAAAATTGTAATAATATTATATTATACTTCTAAGCAAGGATGAAGACATAATATATTCACCGTAAGTTGCTCTGAGCAAAAGATGGTACCGCCGTGTCGATATAGTTTTAATTTGCTCGACTAGGCGCCGGCACCCGCGTGGGATTTACGCTAATGCTATAATAATAATAATAATGTAAAACTTGAACTTGGGTTGTTGCAAAGATAGTAGAAAGTTATTTTCAAAATTTATTTCAATACTGCAACAGTTTGACGTAAATATTCGCGGTTACGTTACGTAAACCTTCAGTACAAAGTACAACCATTATGAACAATATCGTTGTATGCACAACGATAAATATAAGATAATATATTATATTATATATTAACATAAGGAGGAATGGCGGCGTGCGGGGCCCGGAGTACACGAATACTGGGGAATTTTTTAATCTACCGACATTAAAAAAGAGTGCGAAAAGCTGCAGATCGATAAATCGACTACCTTGGTGGTTTATATCTTCGAATGAAACGTACGAAATATAATTATTCACTATAGAGTATACAATTGAGGTTTTGCAGATATTTATACGCTTTTTTGACGAAAATTTAAACAAAACGAGCACAGTTAAAATAAAAACCAAAGCAATAAAATGTTTAGCTCTCAAAAGCGGACAAAACCGTGGAGCGGCGCGACCGCCAACTGCGCGACATGGGCAACAAGCTGGACCTAGCGCAACAAGAGCGAGACACAGCCTCGACAAAAGCCGCCCACTTGAGGGAGCAACTGGACTTCACCAACGCAGAGTTCGACAAAACCAAGCAGAATCTTGTTAACACTGGCAAGGAATTAAAGGTGAGCTAAAATAAGTTAATTTACATAATTTTAGTCAGGATCCGGCAAATTGTGTTAGAGAATGCTGAAAAGCGGACTCCACGGCGGGATAACACTCAGTTGAAGGAAGGAAACCATAGACCAGGAATAAGCTGGACTTAGCATAAAAAGAGCGAGACACATGTCTCGACTAAAGCCGCACAGTTGAGGGAGCAACTGGACTTCACCAACGCAGAGTTCGACAAAACCAAGCAGAACCTTGTTAACACTGGCAAGGAATTAAAGGCGAGCTATAGTAGTTTTATTTTATTTTATTTATTTAGGTCCACAAACAGTAACATGCAATAATTATAATAATAAGTATATAGCATGCAGTACAAATTAACAAACAGTAAATATTTATAAAGTGCATGAGTTTTATTCTATATAGTACCTACCTAAATATACAGATTCAGTCGGAGAAGGTTGCCTACTAAAAAATCTTTGTGTGCAATGCATTTATGCATGTATGGAGTGCACATTAGTGTGACCCTATTTAGGTAATCATCATTAACATTACAGACGAAATAGCACATTAGTCTCTAAAATATAAACTGCAATGTCATATCAAGATTATCTCGAAGTGCTCGAACTGCATCGTAAAGGAGGTCGCATACTGAACCCGCAAGAGGCCGGAAGAGCCGCACTAGCCGCAAGAGCTCCATGTGTTTTTTCAATACTGAAAATTTAATCTGCAGAATAAAAAGGGGCATCAAAGAAATGTCGTCAGTAGAGTCCTCTAGGTTTAAGCTGCGCTTTGCATTTGTGAGTGTCAATACAAAAATCAGTCCGAGCCTGAATAAACTGTGCGTGGGATGGACGGTTTGTCACTCGTCAATACGTGTGCAGTGTGCATGGATAACCTCAAACGCAGCCACCTTCCATTTGTTTTACATGATTTTCCTGAATTTTGTGTGCTTTTTTCGTCAGGGGAGGCAAAATAAACTTCGATATAGTTGACTGCTTGCAGGACGTGTCCGAGTCACTCCGACTCGCATAAACTAAGATTTAAAACTTCACAAAGCCAGCACGGAACCGCTTTCTCTTTTCTATCCTTTTTATCTCTTCTCATCATGATGCCTGAATTTTGTCTCTGTGTGTGTAATTCACATTTTTAAGTACTGATGTTTCACTTGCGGTACTTGCGCCACTTGTGGCAGTGTGCGGTCAACCTAACGAATTGATGAGATTATAATTGAGAAAAACCTGATGCCAACGATAAAAAAGCGGTCGCTTTTGTAATAAATTATAATTGATGATTAAACGAACTTACCTGTAAGTGAAGTTCTATCCCAATTATATGAGTACGTTTCATTCGAAGATATAAAACCACAAAGGTAGTCGATTTATCGATCTGCAGCTTTTCGCACTCTTTTTTAATGTCGGTAGATTAAAAAATTCCCCAGTATTCGTGTACTCCGGGCTCCGCACGCCGCCATTCCTCATTCTTTAGAGTCGGTACCTATTACCAAATTTTCGTAATGATATGGGCTATGGGATGGGAGGGACCTTATAATATCTTCGAATGAAACGTACTCATATAATTGGGATAGAACTTCACTTACAGGTAAGTTCGTTTAATCATCAATTATATTTCGTACGTTTCATTCTTCAGATATAAAACCACAAAGGTAGATGTTCAGAGATGAAAATTTGTAATTAGGGAAATGAATTGAATAGTACAATTACTTAGTGTTCTAATATAAAAGTACATTCATACAGTCATTTCGTTACTTGGGTTAGTAAACAAATTATTATTTATTTGTTAACCATCATTGAAAACTACAATCATTTTGATAATTATTATTTATAATAATAAGTATACTATAATATGGATGTAATGAAAATCAAGTATAATTTGGATAATTTTCATTAAACTCTGGTTAAGCAAAACAATCGTTCCTCGCTCGCTTAGGAAGGTTATAAAATTTAGCCAGCGTCCGTGACGATTGTGACCAACCAACGCGACGGTCTTCTTGACGACGTCAAGCGAGCTGCAAGACGCACAGCTCGTGTACCGTGTTGGTGGCGACGTGTCGTTGGCACGCGCCGAACTTAGACACATCCACGCCGCTATGTGGGCTGTGGCAGCACCTAGGCTGATGGTTTGTCTTTGTTTGGTCTTTAAACGAATTTGGCAGATGATGTTTTTAAGCTGTTGCTATTAAATATTTTACATTACTATTTATACTATGGTTGAACTGTATCATGTTGACTGGTACCTACAGACTGCCGATGATTTAATGATATCGAGGTATAAAATACTGTTTCCGTTTGTATATTAATATTTCGATAGGTATTAATATTACTGTATATAAGACTAACAGAATAAAACTTTTCTGAAATTCTTTTGTAAGTAAAGATAATTATCTCTGTATCAGAGCATTGAGCGATGTGTTGTATAACACTATCTGAGAATCCTGTGTAGATACTTTGGGATGTTTGGCCTTAATTTATATAATATTTCCTTTAAGGACAACCTTTTAGTCTGTTTATATGCTTACAAACTCATCACCAGGTAAACTTAAAAAACAGAACAATAACTACATACGCTAAACTGCACTTATAACAAATAATTTTATTAGAAATGAATTTCTATCATTGTTTAGGCAGTAATGCCACCATTTAAGTTCCAAAGAGGCCATAAAGGTACAGGGTATGTAGGTACTCCTCATTTTATGAACGCGTTCGATGTACGTTGCATCCAGGTTTACAAAATCCTTTAATTTATTGTGAGTTCCTTGAGAAAAATCATAATATTATATTATTTTTGGAATGTATAACTATTAAAAACATAATATTCTCTGCGCAAAAACCCTGCGCGGTTTATGCGGAGGCTTTTAAAAGTATTTAAAATTGTAACAGTTCCACTTTTATATTGAATAAAGAAGAATAAAAATAAAAAATAAAAATAAATCTGAAGTAAGCATTTTTTGCTATAGAGGAAACCAAGGCTGTTAAGGCCACTATTATATTATTATCTTTTCTAAACATTCACATATTAGAAGATTAGTGGAACAGCACAAAATAAGATGCTATTTCATGAAATTGGGTTTGATCTTTATATTAATTACGTTTTAATTACGTTTGGCATTGGCGTGTTATGCTAATAAAACGATAACTGGCCTAACTTGTCTATAATCTTATTGACGGATAATTTAATATAATTTATCAGACTATTTTATTTCTACATCTTTGTTAAATTTCTCATTCTTCATCAGCTTCTTAAATTTCTTTACTTTTAATATAAGAAGCAGTGAACCATAATATTACATTTTACAACCATTGCCGAATTTCTGACGTCAAATCATTGGGTATTGAATGCCACCCATTCGATTTATCTATCTTACCTAAGCTTAATTCTTCTTAGTATTAATAATTATTACTTTAATAATAACCAGTATTATAGATGTATATGATTATAAAATATAGATGTAGGTATATGATGAAATATTTTATATGCATACTTATATTATATAAAATAAATACCACCATCAGGTCTAAGTAGTTAGTATGAAATTAAAACTCAGTAATTAATTTCATTTTACAGTTATTCATTTATCACAAAATGTACCCGAGCCAGACACAGGCGTCTGTAAAAAGCTCTAGTTGAAACTTATTAGTTTATTACTTATAGTGACCAACCTTCAAGATCCGATAAAATTAAAAACGAAAGCCGAAATTTAGCTCCATATGATTTATACTTATATGTATCTTGAATGCTTAGGTAGGTATGCTATTGGTAGGTATTTCTGACCATCGAAATATTTGATTTTGGTATAAACTCAATGGTACAAGTCCAACCTTCCAACTTCGTAACTATTTTTAAAATTGTAATAATATTATATTATACTTCTAAGCAAGGATGAAGACATAATATATTCACCGTAAGTTGCTCTGAGCAAAAGATGGTACCGCGCCGTGTCGATATAGTTTTAATTTGCTCGACTAGGCGCCGGCACCCGCGTGGGATTTACGCTAATGCTATAATAATAATAATAATGTAAAACTTGAACTTGGGTTGTTGCAAAGATAGTAGAAAGTTATTTTCAAAATTTATTTCAATACTGCAACAGTTTGACGTAAATATTCGCGGTTACGTTACGTAAACCTTCAGTACAAAGTACAACCATTATGAACAATATCGTTGTATGTACCTACAACGATAAATATAAGATAATATATTATATTATATATTAACATAAAGTAGATACCTATGTTATAATTTTTGTGAAAGTTCTCGGAGCCCGTAATAAGCCGTAAAGGCATTGGTATAAATTCATTAAATTAAATTTTCACCATAAGAAGTATCTAATTACAATTTCGTAATTTTCTTTGAGATGGGTTGATCAGTATCAATAAATAAATTAGACTTTTTCAAATATAGCGTAGACATAAAACCGCTATAAAGTATTGATTTGCAAGCTGTCATATAATTCTTAACACTTATAATGATTTTGAGTAACGAATTTATTTAATGATTGCAATTAATGCAAATTTAAAATAAATCTTTGAGTCATCATTAGATTTTGGTTCTTAGATTGATTAGAATATTCTAAAAATCAATTGATCTAGCTGTGGCTCAAACTCACAAATCGAGTTAAATATAAAATTAAATGCTCGATGTTAATGTAAGATGTATTGACGGTAGGTACATAAAGTTGATAACTTTAAATGGTATCGCCTCATGGTGATTAGGATTTATAAATCCAATCCGAGACTTCTTATCTAGCGGACACTCAGCCCAAGATTTTTTGCTTTATTAAAATATTGTATACGACCAGCATTTAGATTGTAGGTACCTTAATCTCTCGCTGTGTGTATGCAAGATACTTGCTCTGGCTGGAGGTCACGTGGTCATCGCCGCTGGCCGCCGATGTACGCCGTCGCTGCTCGCGGATGTCCTCTTCGCCCCTCTCTGCTCCCCGAGGCGAGACGAGGAGGGCCTGTCTCGTTTCCCGAATATAGTATCATATTCCGCGTTGTCGATGTAGCAGCTATGGGAAGGTCGCCCTAGGACGGGATTTCCGATTTGCAATCCGTGACGGTCAATAGTCTTCGAAGCTTTTATAGTATTTGAGAGCTTTTCTCCGAAAAGCGTCTCTTCTCTTTCGAGATCTTTTAGCAGTGGTATAAACGATTCACTAAGACCGGGAGCTAGGAGTTTTATGCTCACATGATTTTCAGTGTAATGTAGGAACCAGTCCGGATCCTACAGGGATTAGAAAGTATCTTGGTAGTCTGAACTTTGTCATCTCCCAAGGAGGCAGGGTTTTGTTGATGGTATTTATTCCAAGACCTATAGTTGGTTTTGTTTTAACTGTATGTTTTAGCCAATTGATCCAACGTTGTCGTAAGGTGTGGCGAATATCATCGCCGCCAACCGTCACCCAGCGCTGAAAGTCCTGGACGTCATCACGAAATTTGTATAACCCTGTGTGGTTTCGTCGTCTAAAATGATAATTTTAACGTTTCTAATCCAACAAACTTTAACGTTTTGTTTTGAACCCTCGTGTTAACCCGCAGTTAACCTCCAGGCTATTTTGAACATCATGCTATACCTTCGTGATATCCTCAACGTGATACCCTCCAGGCTAGCTTAGAGATGCTATTGATTCTCATATGTATCCTTTAAAAGTTGATATAAGTATAAAGAAGTACCCGCAGTCAACCTCCAGACTTATTTCAAGCATCATGCTATACCTTCCAGATACCCTCGACGTAATACCCTGCAGGCTAGCTTAGAGATGCCATTGATTCACATATTTATCCTTTTTAAAAGTTGATATATAAAAGAGTACCCGTTCAAGTCCATTTCTAGGTTATTTGATTGAATTCCGTACACAAATAAAATATATTTATGTAAACTTACCCTGAGTTTCTTCAGATTCCTTCAAAGATGAATATGATTTCGTCATTTTAACTTTTCTTTTCCTACTTTACCGAACTTACCAGTGGTACCGAACCAGTGGTAGATTCACTTAATGATTCAAAAACACTTGTAAAAGTTTATTTGAATAAAAACATTTGAATTTTACTTTAAGCGATACGTTTAGGTATACTTAATAAGTTATTCCAATTGAATTTCTTTAAATATTGATAAGTGAGTGCTCGTTGCTGCGCACAATAAAAGAATGAGGAATGGCGGCGTGCGGAGCCCGGAGTACACGAATACTGGGGAATTTTTTAATCTACCGACATTAAAAAAGAGTGCGAAAAGCTGCAGATCGATAAATCGACTACCTTTGTGGTTTTATATCTGAAGAATGAAACGTACGAAATATAATTTTTCGCAGAAAACAAATACTAGGTAAGCCGTAAGTAAAGTACAATAGTACTTCTAGGAATTACGCTTTAAAAAGCTTGGATTTTCTTAACCGATGATGAATTTAAATCCTACCCAAAAGTATTTTATATTAACTACTATGTATTTTTACCGGTGAATTTGTTCACGTGAAACTCCTTTTGCCCGAAATAGAAGCATCTTAATGCCCACTAAATAAAAATAGCATAATATTATTTCTGTCGATCTCAAGTAGGTAGGTCTCTACATAAAAAAGTGTGTGTGTGCAATTTACACACGGCAGAAGTGAAACTTCCAAAAAGTAGCCTACGAGACAATGAGATTAAAATATAACTTGTATTCTATCTCATTCTCTCGCAGGCTAAATCCTATTATGAATATGTTTGTCTCTTTTTGGTGTCGCTTTTTGGTTTCATCGAATTTTCAAATCCCAACGATTCTAAAGAAATTTCATTCCAAAAAAAGTAATTAAATACAGAAATAATCACTTGCGCGTGAAACTTTAAAAATTACAGCATTTTGAATAATCTTTGTCTACCTGTATAGCGGACCAATCTGTGGGTCGGTTTCTATACGAAATAGAAACGAACACAAATCTCTCGGCGGCTCTTCTTTGCCGGTTGGGTGGTAACTAGCCACGGCCAAAGCCCCCACCAGACCAGTCCCAAGGAAATTCAGAAATTATAGATTCCTAAATCGAACCGGGTCCTTCCGCTTATAAGACAACGATGCTCACCACCACCACCTCCACCACCACCACCAGGGAAAAAATCAATTTTTTTTTTATATATATATACTAGCGCTTGGCTGCAATCAGACTTGTTTGCAAGTGGTGATGCAGCCTAAGGTGGAGCGCGCTTGCCTAGAAGATGCCTAATCAGTCTTGATTTTAAGGTACCTATATTAAAGGAGGAGGGGAAAACGGAAGCCGGAAGGGCATTCCATATCCCAGCGGTTCGAATTAGAAACGAGGAAGCAAATCAGAAAAGTAAACGAGCTATTCCTTACAGAACATGATCGACGACTGCAACAGGCTGCGCAACGAAATTTCCAAGCTGGCCAAACAAGGCATTCAGCAGACGAAGAAGTACCAGCTGCTTGAGCAGGCGAAAGCTAGCATAGTGGCTGATCGGTAAGACTTGATACGCTATTGACCACAATCTTTATAGCGTAGTGGTCACTCATCTATACTAGTCCATACTAGCCATACTTAACTTTATAAATGCGAATGTCTGTCTGTCTGCTACGCTTTCACAACCCATCTAATGAACCGATTTTGATGAAATTTGGTAGAGAGATAGGTTGCATCCCGAGGAAGGACAGGCTACTTTATCCAGGAAAATTGAACAGTTCCCGCGGGACCCAAAAAACCTTAATCTACGCGAACGAAGTCGTAGGCATCAGCTAGTATTAATATAAATGCGAAAGTTTAGATGGATGGATGGATGAATGGATGGATGGATGGATGTTTGTTACTCGATCGCGCCAGGACGGCTGAACGGATATGGATTAAATTTGACACAGATATAGATTATAGTCTGGAATAACACATATAATATAGGCTACTTTTTATCCCGGAAAATGAAAAAGATGCCGCGGGAACCAAAAACCTCAATCCGAGCGGAAGAAGTCCCGGGCATCAGTTAATGTAGTCCTATTTATGTGCGAGGTCCCAGATACGAGTTCTGAGGGTTCCGAAGGGTGAGTTTTGCTCTGCTCGAGGTGTGAACCCCGCTTGAGTATGGATTTTGTAACTCCGTCATACCATTCAAAAAACAAAAATGAAATAAGCAAAGTTATCAGCTTAATCTATTAGGAATGTCAATGAAATAAATGTGCAATAAAATTAAAAAGATTGACCTAATTAATCAAGATATAAGTTCAGTTCATCGTATCATATTTTATATTAATTTGCAGGGAGAACCTGCGACAGCAAGTGAGCGTGATGGAGAGGGAGATAATGTTGTGCAACAAGCAAGCGGAGGCCGACAAGCGCGACATTGAGAACCTCAACCGGGAGAAGGATATTATGACCAAGAATTTGCAGAAGATACAGAGTAAGCCCTTCCGAGGGATGAAATACGCACCAGTCCTGTACTAAATTTTTTAATAAATCGATTGAACAGTAGAGCCAAAGGAAGTGTACTATAAAGCAGATTTTAAGTAGCTAATATCCCCCATCAGTACACACAGAAATCAAAATTAGTGAAAAGTGTTAAAGAAGTTTAAAGATTGCGCCGCACCCCTACCCTTAGAATTCGAAAGTTTTGACATAATTGTTTTTAATATTATTAATTTTACTGTTTGTACAATATTTGTTGGTATGTCAATAAACAAAATAAAATAAAATAAAATGAAAGTTCAGCACGTTACTGAATAAAAAAAACAATAATATCATAAAAATATATATTGTACTTATTGCCAACAAGGATTTGCGAAAATGGATGGGCTGGAATGGAGTTGATAATTATAATCCTTAAACGGTTGAATAGCTGATATTCTTCAAACATAACTAGAACCAGCTCCCTTGGGTGGCTATAAAATTTGCATTTTAATCAGTATACAGTTTAAATTCGACTAAGTCACTAGATTCTTAATGACAAAGTTGTATGGAAGCAACCGACTCAGGGTCAAGCTCCCCACAGGACAGTATAATAACGTCATAAACGTTTGTATTTAATTTACATACTTAAGTACCTACGTAATGTAATAAATATTGTTAAATAAAAAAAAGAGCAACTGCTGAGCTTCTTACCGGCTCTTCTCAGCAGAATTTTCTTTCCGAACCGGTGGTAGAGTCAAAACATGACGTAACATAAGAGACACCTTATGAGAGAGAGTATGTCCTACATGTTTTAAATAAATGAATTTGGAATTTGATTTCACACTTCATATATTATGTATAAATGGTTCGAACAGATAACATCCCTTTTTTGAGTCGGGGTTAAAAATTCTTTTTTGATCGCCGTTAATTGATAAAAACTTGTAGTTCGGTAGATAGGAGATATAAGATATAAGAAGGCTAAGGAGAGATAATTTCGCCAAAACGGAAGATAGCTAATACGTATATTTTTTTGTTCACAGATGAAGCAATAGAAAATCTGCAGCTGATAAACCGGCAGGAGTCGAGGCGAAAACAACTAGAACACGAGCTGGAAGTGAACACAGCACAGATCAACAAGCAACGGCTGGTGATACGCCAGTACGAAAAGGATAAAGACAGGTAAATTCAATGGGAAATGTTGGATAGATGCAGCCGTTATTTTGGGGAAGCCTATGTTATCCAAGGAACAAGAACCTTATTGCAGAATAATACGCCTTAGACATATGTGGTGCATCGTGTATAATACGACATGCATCCGTCTCCCATACTGCTTCTAAACATAAAGGAAAAGCAAGCAGCCAAGCAAGCAATACGCACCACCAACACCATAAAATCTTTCAAAGCACTCTCAACGTATGTTTTCCTCAGTCACCGGAGTAGTTATCTTCAGAAGGTGTTGCTCAACAATGCACAATTATTGTAAAGTTTTCAATTGGGCATTGTTTGGATTTTAGCGAATTAGGTTTCTTATTTCTTAGCCAATGGGAAACATCTTGCAACCAATCATACTTTAATATTATAAATGCGAAAGTGTGTTTGTTTATTGGTTTGATGGTTTGTCCTTCAATCATGCCGCAACGGAGCAACGGATCGACATGATTTTTGGCATGGGTATAGTTGAGGACCTGGAGAGTGACATAAGACTACTTTTTATCCCGTAAAATTAGGGAGTTCCCGCGGGAATAAAAATAACCAAGCGGACGAAGTCGCGGGCATCAGCTAGTAAAATTATAGTTTAAGAATTACACGCTTATTAGGATTGTCGTACTAAAATACTTACTCGGTGAGACCAATCATACAAGCTCAAACGCGATGGACTTACGTATATGACGCACATGAGTTTTCTGGACCGATCTCGACCTTTTAATTTGATCTTATATCTTATTTTGTTGTATCTTTTAGAATAATATCGATCATAAAGTCTATTATAAAATTGATCACCGCATATTTTAATTTTCTCGCAGAATGCTGGAAGAGACTATCGCTCTGAATGAGAAAATAGATGAAATATCAGGTAAAAAATTGAACTTAGTACTGAAACAATTTGATGTGTGGCGATGAATGATACAAAATATTAAACAACCAGGAACAAGTAAAATAAGCTACATCTAAATATATGAAAGGAAAAGGTGACTGACTGACTGACTCACTGACTTAATGAGTGATCTACGAGTATCAACGCACAGCTCAAACCACTGGACGAATTGGGCTGAAATTTGGTCTAATATGACGTAGACATCCGCTAGGAAAGGATATTTGAAAATTCAACGAAGTCACGGGCATAAGACAGCTGATATAATAAAATTACAACTTTCAGTCATAACTCTCTTACTCTTCAACAGAGGAAGTCCGACTCCGTACAGCAGATATATTGGACCTAAAGAAGGCACTCCGGGAGGAGTCCATAAAGAGTCGCAAGTTTTCCGTCGCCCTCGACGCCACGCGTGCTGAGAGGAATATGCTGCATAAGAACTATACTGAAGCGCTCGATGAAATACAGGATCTGAAGCAGAAGCTAAAGGTTGAGTACCGTCAAAGTTTACCGGACCTAAAACTAACAATCCAAGCTAGAATTGTAATGTTTACAAATGTATTATTTCATATATTTTGTAAGTGAAAATTGTGGTTTGTTACTTATCGCTACATTTAACGTTTATGTAGTACGTGAAGTTAGCAGGAGTTGCTTCTGATTGGATTGATTGGTGGTTTGGGATTTCTCAATAAAACTGACCTTATTATGAAAGAAGTCTTAATAGCTGATCAGCTGATTATGAGAGATCATTTGATAGCAAAATAAGAGAAAAATGCTTCTTAGGACCGCTTGCACACGGACATTTAAACTGATTTAGTTAAATTTTGTATTGCTGCTCCTTTTTGGCAAATGCATATTGTAGTTGCCAAAAGGAACAGCATTAAAATATTAAAGAGTCCTTGTGCTAGTGGGCCTTAATAATTAAAATTGGAATTTACAAATTCCATGACATGTCTTTGTTGTGGACTATGTCTTGTAGTTTTATCGATAAGGCATTTAAACTTAAATCTATAATAATATTTTAAAGAGGTAAAGTTTGTGAGTTTGTGAGGTTGTAGGGGGGTTATCTCTGGATCTACTGAACCGATTTTGAAAGTTCTGGTATCTAGCCACATTATTTGTGAGTGTCATAGACTATAAAATTATATATAATATATAATATTTAAAAAACTTAAATAGTATTCAATAACTTTCTTTATCTTATTTTATTAGAAGTAATATTATTTGTAAATCCTCAGGTTAATATATTATGCAGCGATGTACTATTCTAATTTCTAGTGGAATGACCTGATGGTACCACATTCTTGCAAATAATTTTTCCTATACTATACTATTCTTTTTTAGATGTTAGCATACCAAATCGAGCAGCTGAAAGAAGATATAAGCGGCAAAGAGACTGGGCTGAAGTTATGCGAAAGCACTCTCACTAAATGCAATAAGAAGAACGAGCAACTTCGCTCTGAAATCCAGACCGGGCTAATAAAGCTGTCAGAGGCAAAGGCGGAGATCACTGCTCTAAGGCAGGAGGAAGCTAGGCTCAATAGGATCATACAGGTGTGACTTTGGTTGTATCGTGTTTCCGATTGCTGAAAGCGGTGATCCCATTTTATCAAAATCATTTTATCAATCAAAATCTCATCGATTCGTCGGTTTTAACGATTCTTTACAGAATTGGGTATTTGACAACTAAGGATTATAATTATTGGAAAACACGAAAGTCATCAGTAATGAAACAATATGGCTTTAAGCGTTGGCAGTATGGCCTCTGAAAAACGTTAGCAATGTAAGGGACATTGGTAGGCGGTAGCAGTGCTGCGTCCGGTATGTTTTCAACTTTTCATTAATTAATATTGCCTTTTCTTTTGTCAGGAAGGAGATACAGCTAGAGCAAAGCTGATGAAGGAGTTAGAAGGTCTCATCAACGAGAGAGACGTAGTTGGAGCACAGTTGGTGAGGAGGAACGACGAGATCTCGCTGTTGTATGAGAAGATACGGATTTTGGAAGTCACTTTACATCGGGGTATTTCTTATTATACTCTATATCCATACTAATATTATAAATGCGAAAGTCAGTTTGTTTGTTGGTTTGTTGGTTTGTTGGTTTGTTGGTTTGTTGGTTTGTCCTTCAATCACGCTTCAACGGCGCAACGGATCGACGTGATTTTTTGCATGGGTATATTTGAGAACCTGGAGAGTGACATAGGCTACTTTTTATCCCGGAAAAACAAACAGTTCCTGTGGGATAGCATGCTCTTTTTTTCGCATTTTTCGTCAATTAGGCGGCAACGGCGCAACGGATCGACGTGATTTTTTGCATCGGTATATTTGAGGACCCGAAGAGTGACATAGGCTACTTTTTATCCCGGAAAAATTAACAGTTCCTGTGGGATATAATGCTCTTTTTCTCGAATTTGTTTTTCAATCACGCTTTAACGGCGCAACGGATCGAAGTGATTTTTTGCAAGGGTATATTTGAGGACCTGGAGAGTGACATAGGCTACTTTTTATCCCGGAAAAACAAACAGTTCCTGTGGGATAGCATGCTCTTTTTTTTCGCATTTTTCGTCAATCAGGCGGCAACGGCGCAACGGATCGACGTGATTTTTTGCATCGGTATATTTGAGGACCCCTAGAGTGACAAAGGCCACTTTTTATCCCGGAAAAACGTACAGTTCCTGTGGGATATAATGCTCTTTTTCTCGCATTTGTTCTTTAATTAGGCGGCAACGGAGTTACAGATTGACGTGATTTTTTGCACAGGTATAGTTGAATAGCTGGAAAGTGATTGTAACTTTTTATCCCGTAACCAACAATTCCTGTGGGATAGTATGCTCTTTTTCTCGCATTTGTTTCACCGTTCCCACGTTCAGGTTAGCCCACGTTCAGGTTATCATAACCGTCCGGTTAGCCGACGTTCAGGTTAGCCGACGTTCAGATACACCGTCGTTTAAGTTAGCCGACGTTCAAGTTATCCGACGTCCAAGTTAGCCCACGTTCAGGTTATCCCACGTTCAGGTTAGCCCACGTTCAGGTTAGCCCACGTTCAGGTTAGCCCACGTTCAGGTTAGCCCACGTTCAGGTTAGCCGACGTTCAGATACGCCGTCGTTTAAATTAGCCGACGTTCAAGTTATCCGACGTCCAAGTTAGCCCACGTTCAGGTTAGCCCACGTTCAGGTTAGCCGTCGTTCAGATTTATTTTAGGACCAGGAAAGTAACATGTGCTACCTTAGTAACATCCTATAATCCTAATATCCTAATATCCATACTAATATTATAAATGCGAAAGTCAGTTTGTTTGTTGGTTTGTTGGTTTGTTGGTTTGTCCTTCAATCACGCTTCAACGGCGCAACGGATCGACGTGATTTTTTGCATGGGTATATTTGAGGACCTGGAGAGTGACATAGGCTACTTTTTATCCCGGAAAAACAAACAGTTCCTGTGGGATAGCATGCTCTTTTTTTCGCATTTTTCGTCAATTAGGCGGCAACGGCGCAACGGATCGACGTGATTTTTTGCATCGGTATATTTGAGGACCCGAAGAGTGACATAGGCTACTTTTTATCCCGGAAAAATTAACAGTTCCTGTGGGATATAATGCTCTTTTTCTCGAATTTGTTTTTCAATCACGCTTTAACGGCGCAACGGATCGAAGTGATTTTTTGCAAGGGTATATTTGAGGACCTGGAGAGTGACATAGGCTACTTTTTATCCCGGAAAAACAAACAGTTCCTGTGGGATAGCATGCTCTTTTTTTTCGCATTTTTCGTCAATCAGGCGGCAACGGCGCAACGGATCGACGTGATTTTTTGCATCGGTATATTTGAGGACCCCTAGAGTGACAAAGGCCACTTTTTATCCCGGAAAAACGTACAGTTCCTGTGGGATATAATGCTCTTTTTCTCGCATTTGTTCTTTAATTAGGCGGCAACGGAGTTACAGATTGACGTGATTTTTTGCACAGGTATAGTTGAATAGCTGGAAAGTGATTGTAACTTTTTATCCCGTAACCAACAATTCCTGTGGGATAGTATGCTCTTTTTCTCGCATTTGTTTCACCGTTCCCACGTTCAGGTTAGCCCACGTTCAGGTTATCATAACCGTCCGGTTAGCCGACGTTCAGGTTAGCCGACGTTCAGATACACCGTCGTTTAAGTTAGCCGACGTTCAAGTTATCCGACGTCCAAGTTAGCCCACGTTCAGGTTATCCCACGTTCAGGTTAGCCCACGTTCAGGTTAGCCCACGTTCAGGTTAGCCCACGTTCAGGTTAGCCGACGTTCAGATACGCCGTCGTTTAAATTAGCCGACGTTCAAGTTATCCGACGTCCAAGTTAGCCCACGTTCAGGTTAGCCCACGTTCAGGTTAGCCGTCGTTCAGATTTATTTTAGGACCAGGAAAGTAACATGTGCTACCTTAGTAACATCCTATAATCCTAATATCCTAATATCCATACTAATATTATAAATGCGAAAGTCAGTTTGTTTGTTGGTTTGTTGGTTTGTTGGTTTGTTGGTTTGTCCTTCAATCACGCTTCAACGGCGCAACGGATCGACGTGATTTTTTGCATGGGTATATTTGAGGACCTGGAGAGTGACATAGGCTACTTTTTATCCCGGAAAAACAAACAGTTCCTGTGGGATAGCATGCTCTTTTTTTCGCATTTTTCGTCAATTAGGCGGCAACGGCGCAACGGATCGACGTGATTTTTTGCATCGGTATATTTGAGGACCCGAAGAGTGACATAGGCTACTTTTTATCCCGGAAAAATTAACAGTTCCTGTGGGATATAATGCTCTTTTTCTCGAATTTGTTTTTCAATCACGCTTTAACGGCGCAACGGATCGAAGTGATTTTTTGCAAGGGTATATTTGAGGACCTGGAGAGTGACATAGGCTACTTTTTATCCCGGAAAAACAAACAGTTCCTGTGGGATAGCATGCTCTTTTTTTTCGCATTTTTCGTCAATCAGGCGGCAACGGCGCAACGGATCGACGTGATTTTTTGCATCGGTATATTTGAGGACCCCTAGAGTGACAAAGGCCACTTTTTATCCCGGAAAAACGTACAGTTCCTGTGGGATATAATGCTCTTTTTCTCGCATTTGTTCTTTAATTAGGCGGCAACGGAGTTACAGATTGACGTGATTTTTTGCACAGGTATAGTTGAATAGCTGGAAAGTGATTGTAACTTTTTATCCCGTAACCAACAATTCCTGTGGGATAGTATGCTCTTTTTCTCGCATTTGTTTCACCGTTCCCACGTTCAGGTTAGCCCACGTTCAGGTTATCATAACCGTCCGGTTAGCCGACGTTCAGGTTAGCCGACGTTCAGATACACCGTCGTTTAAGTTAGCCGACGTTCAAGTTATCCGACGTCCAAGTTAGCCCACGTTCAGGTTATCCCACGTTCAGGTTAGCCCACGTTCAGGTTAGCCCACGTTCAGGTTAGCCCACGTTCAGGTTAGCCGACGTTCAGATACGCCGTCGTTTAAATTAGCCGACGTTCAAGTTATCCGACGTCCAAGTTAGCCCACGTTCAGGTTAGCCCACGTTCAGGTTAGCCGTCGTTCAGATTTATTTTAGGACCAGGAAAGTAACATGTGCTACCTTAGTAACATCCTATAATCCTAATATCCTAATATCCATACTAATATTATAAATGCGAAAGTCAGTTTGTTTGTTGGTTTGTTGGTTTGTTGGTTTGTTGGTTTGTTGGTTTGTCCTTCAATCACGCTTCAACGGCGCAACGGATCGACGTGATTTTTTGCATGGGTATATTTGAGGACCTGGAGAGTGACATAGGCTACTTTTTATCCCGGAAAAACAAACAGTTCCTGTGGGATAGCATGCTCTTTTTTTCGCATTTTTCGTCAATTAGGCGGCAACGGCGCAACGGATCGACGTGATTTTTTGCATCGGTATATTTGAGGACCCGAAGAGTGACATAGGCTACTTTTTATCCCGGAAAAATTAACAGTTCCTGTGGGATATAATGCTCTTTTTCTCGAATTTGTTTTTCAATCACGCTTTAACGGCGCAACGGATCGAAGTGATTTTTTGCAAGGGTATATTTGAGGACCTGGAGAGTGACATAGGCTACTTTTTATCCCGGAAAAACAAACAGTTCCTGTGGGATAGCATGCTCTTTTTTTTCGCATTTTTCGTCAATCAGGCGGCAACGGCGCAACGGATCGACGTGATTTTTTGCATCGGTATATTTGAGGACCCCTAGAGTGACAAAGGCCACTTTTTATCCCGGAAAAACGTACAGTTCCTGTGGGATATAATGCTCTTTTTCTCGCATTTGTTCTTTAATTAGGCGGCAACGGAGTTACAGATTGACGTGATTTTTTGCACAGGTATAGTTGAATAGCTGGAAAGTGATTGTAACTTTTTATCCCGTAACCAACAATTCCTGTGGGATAGTATGCTCTTTTTCTCGCATTTGTTTCACCGTTCCCACGTTCAGGTTAGCCCACGTTCAGGTTATCATAACCGTCCGGTTAGCCGACGTTCAGGTTAGCCGACGTTCAGATACACCGTCGTTTAAGTTAGCCGACGTTCAAGTTATCCGACGTCCAAGTTAGCCCACGTTCAGGTTATCCCACGTTCAGGTTAGCCCACGTTCAGGTTAGCCCACGTTCAGGTTAGCCCACGTTCAGGTTAGCCCACGTTCAGGTTAGCCGACGTTCAGATACGCCGTCGTTTAAATTAGCCGACGTTCAAGTTATCCGACGTCCAAGTTAGCCCACGTTCAGGTTAGCCCACGTTCAGGTTAGCCGTCGTTCAGATTTATTTTAGGACCAGGAAAGTAACATGTGCTACCTTAGTAACATCCTATAATCCTAATATCCTAATATCCATACTAATATTATAAATGCGAAAGTCAGTTTGTTTGTTGGTTTGTTGGTTTGTTGGTTTGTTGGTTTGTTGGTTTGTCCTTCAATCACGCTTCAACGGCGCAACGGATCGACGTGATTTTTTGCATCGGTATATTTGAGGACCCCTAGAGTGACAAAGGCCACTTTTTATCCCGGAAAAACGTACAGTTCCTGTGGGATATAATGCTCTTTTTCTCGCATTTGTTCTTTAATTAGGCGGCAACGGAGTTACAGATTGACGTGATTTTTTGCACAGGTATAGTTGAATAGCTGGAAAGTGATTGTAACTTTTTATCCCGTAACCAACAATTCCTGTGGGATAGTATGCTCTTTTTCTCGCATTTGTTTCACCGTTCCCACGTTCAGGTTAGCCCACGTTCAGGTTATCATAACCGTCCGGTTAGCCGACGTTCAGGTTAGCCGACGTTCAGATACACCGTCGTTTAAGTTAGCCGACGTTCAAGTTATCCGACGTCCAAGTTAGCCCACGTTCAGGTTAGCCCACGTTCAGGTTAGCCGACGTTCAGATACGCCGTCGTTTAAATTAGCCGACGTTCAAGTTATCCGACGTCCAAGTTAGCCCACGTTCAGGTTAGCCCACGTTCAGGTTAGCCGTCGTTCAGATTTATTTTAGGACCAGGAAAGTAACATGTGCTACCTTAGTAACATCCTATAATCCTAATATCCTAATATATTTTATAAATGCGAAAGTGTTCTTGGAAGTTGTTCTCATTAAAGTAAAAAACAAAGGCATTAACCCTTTAGTTCGCAGGTGAAAAAAAATCAAAAATTTTCTTTTTTTGCTTTTTGGGGGGTAAATAGTAAGTATAAGAATGACTAAAAAATAGAAAAAAATCAGAGTGCAGTGTTCAGAGTGAAGAGGTCAGAGTACAGAGTGCAGAGTGCAGAGGTCAGAGTGCAGAGTTCAGAGTTCAGAGTTTAGACTTCAGAGTTCAGAGGTCAGAGTGCAGAGGTCAGAGTTCAGAGTGCAGAGTTCAGAGTGCAGAGTTCAGAGTGCAGAGTTCAGAGTGCAGAGGTCAGAGTTCAGAGTTCAAAGTTCAGCGTTCAGAGGTCAGAGTGCAGAGGTCAGAGGTCAGAGTGCAGAGGTCAGAGTTCAGAGTTCAAAGTTCAGAGTTCAGGGTGCAGAGTTCAGAGGTCAGAGTGCAGATGTCAGAGTGCAGAGTTCAGAGTTCAGAGTGCAGAATTCAGAGTTCAGAGTGCAGAGTTCAGACTTCAGAGTGCAGAATGCAGAGTTCAGAGTACAGAGTTCAGAGGTCAGAGTTCAGAGGTCAGAGTGCAGAGGTCAGAGTTCAGAGTTCAAAGTTCAGCGTTCAGAGGTCAGAGTGCAGAGGTCAGAGTTCAGAGGTCAGAGTTCAGAGTGCAGAGTTCAAAGTTCAAAGTTCAGAGTTCAGAGTGCAGAGTTCAGAGGTCAGAGTGCAGAGTTCAGAGTGCAGAGTTCAGAGTGCAGAATTCAGAGTTCAGAGTGCACAGTTCAGAGTGCATAGTTCAGAGTGCAGAGTGCAGAGGTCAGAGTTCAGAGTGCAGAGTTCAGAGTTCAGAGTGCAGAGTTCAGAGTGCATAGTTCAGAGTGCAGAGTTCAGAGTGCAGAGTTCAGAGTGCAGAGTTCAGAGTGCAGAGTTCAGAGTGCAGAGTTCAGAGTGCAGAGTTCAGAGTGCAGAGTTCAGAGTGCAAAGTTCAGTGTTCAGAGCGCCGAGTGAAATGTCTTCAACGGCGCAACGGATCGACGTGATTTTTTGCATGGGTATATTTGAGAACCTGGAGAGTGACATAGGCTACTTTTGCCACTCGATGAAATACGTCAATTCTGAACGTCTCAGTATTCTTCTCCATGGCGCCCTCTTGCATGCTAAATTGCTTGCAGTTTTTCTCCACTAAAATATCAAGATCTGAGTTCTTGGAAATTGTTCTCATTAAAGTAAAAAACAATTACCATTTTCAAGAAAATAATAAACCAAGTATTCTCAACAAAAACTCAGTTATTGTTCCCCTGAGCCACGCGAAGCGAAGCCGCGGGTAATAGCTAGATATTAGATTAGTTAGATATCATATTAGATTTGTTCGGCTATTTCCGAGCTGCGTTCGTGTGCGTTCGTTGATAACCGATAGTTTGACGTCCCCCCTTTGGGCTGGCTCTATTATACAACTGTTAGATGACTTATCGACTATGTACATAGAACGATAAGGGATTGTCTATTAGATATGACCAATTTAGATTGTAGGTATTTACTATTTATGTCAAGTTTTGCTTACTTTTTTGGGTAGGTAGTAGGTACCTATTTGACTACTATTCAAATATGATTATTATAGGACCTAGAGGATTAATAAATAGAGGACCTCCCGAAAGTTGTAATGTCCACGTCCCCTGATTATAGTTTTATGTTGATCAGATATCCATTTTAAACAATCGATTAAAGTAAAAAGTGCATCGAACTTTAATGACGTCACATTTCAAAATCTAAATATATAAAAGGCAAAGGTGACTGACTGACTGACTGACTGACTGACTGACTGACTGATCTATCAACGCACAGCTCTAACCACTGCACTGGTCGGATCGGGCTGAAATTTTGCACTCAGATAGCTATTATAACGTAGGCATCCGCTAAGAAAGGATTTTAGAAAATTCCACCCCTAAGAGGGTGAAATAGGGGTTGAAAGTTTGTATGAAAGTCCTTCATTTCTCAAGATATTTCTCAAATTATATCAACGAAACTTAGTATTTTGGCTTACAGTAATAAATAAAGAAAATTATGTGTCACAGTTTTTCACTCCCACGGGGTAAAATAGGGGTTGAAAGTTTGTAAGAAAGTCCTTCATATCTCAAGTTATAGCCATGAAACTTATCATTTGGGCTTTCAGTTAGATATGTAAGAGTACGTGTTTCACCGTTTTTGAAAATTCGACCCCCAAAGGGGTGAAATATAGAGTTTGTTCTTCAATTACGCCGCAACAGAGCAACGGATCAACGTGATTAGGTACATGAGTAGGTATAGTTAAGGACCTGGAGAGTGACAGGCTACTTTTTAAACCAGAAAAATAAGGAGTGCCATGTAGGGAAAAAACTTAAACCCGGACGAAGGCATTAGCTAGTAGTAATATAAAATTTTAATTATCTTATTAACAACGCATTTGTTTATGACAATTTTTTAAACAATAGGAAATAAAAAAAAAAAAAATATTTTCATGTGGCTTCTGATCATAAAAAAACGGATATTATAATATATTACGGAGTAATATTTGAAAAAATAAGACTAATCAAGCTTGTTAATTAAATTGCTTAATAAACTTAAGTAAATTGTTGATAATAAATTAAAAAATAACAATTTTTTAATTTTCACAACGGGAATCTCTTTTGAGGCCTTTCCAAAATAGCTCCAAAAAAAGAAAAAATTCTCAGATTTGTCATTAAAAATTATCGCACTTGCATTGTTTATGTTCAAGTAGGAAAAAGTTATTAATTAACTAATGCATAATTAATAGAAAAATCGCGATAAAAAAATTTTGACCACGGATTATTGTTCATTCATCTAGATAGATTCCAGTAGATGCCTGAATTTGTTCAATTCTTAATTTTCATATTTAATAATATTTATTCAATAAAGGTCTAACGTGGGCGAGGCTTACGCAAGCCAGAGTCCCCGTTTTTGGCAGTATTTTCAACCCGCTGGGAAATTAAAAATATTGGTCCTACAGTTCCGGGAAGCACGGCTTTTTTTGGGAAATTTTCTCCTCTTATTGAATCGTTTTTCAAATTTGAAAATGACAAATATTTTTTGAGATATTTGCAAGACACCAAACACACCCATTTTATTTTCAGTTAATTGTTAATAAAACGTTTGCAATTTTTGCAAGCGGGTCTTGAATTATGTTCGAAAATCATCTACACGCTATTCCGAACCGAATGACACCTCATATTTTTCGGAGGCGGAGAACAAAGTTTGACCCAAAAAGCACTTGTTGACTAGACTATTATTTGTACACCACAAGACAATGGGTAGAATTAAAATACTAATAAAGAAAATACCAAGAAGAACTTATCTAACCTATTCATATTCTGTGAATTACAGGTGAACGCCAGTATGACCAGCGGGTGGAAGATATTCGACTGTTAAGACTAGAAATACTCCGACTGCGCAAAGAGAAGAACTTGCTGTCCAAAGGCATTGAAAATATGACGGATTTGAGATTGGAGGTAAGCACAGACAAATAAAAGGAAGCAAGCCATGCGGTGCCGTTGGTCATCCTGTAATAACATAGTTATTTTCGCTATAATAATAATTCTATCTAAAAAAAATTACGAATTTCGTGAGTATCGGATTCGAACCAGCGACATCTGGCTTACGACGCGGCTGTTTTCCGCCTTAGCTACGAATAATTACTAAGTGTTCAACATGTTCAACAATAATTAAAATAATTTTACATCTCTCATATTCGGTAAGTAGGTCCTTATTACCCCCAAATGGAGCTTGTAGGTGACCAATTAGCGCTCTGGGGTAATAATGTAGCTAGAAAAGCCCTAGGGCGGTAAGTAATTAAAAAAAGTATGATGGTTAGATGTACGCGAACTTTTTGAAAGAGTGAAGAGTTTTTTTTTTAATTACTTACCGCCCTAGGGCTTTTCTAGCTACATTATTACCCTAGAGCGCTAATTGGTCACCTACAAGCTCCATTTGGGGGTAATAAGGACCTACTTTACCTCACAATCGAGATGTAAAGCAGAGTAGTTAGCTCGGGTGTAAGCATCAATTGCACCCTCGAACTATAGGCGCCCTCCCTGCGCTCGTGCGCCTAAATATCTCGGGCTGCAATTGATGCCTTACAACCCTTGGCTACTAATCTACTATAAGTACGTTGAGTTAATCTAACTATTTCCAACTATGCAAGAGAGAGATCGAAAGAGCCCTTTAACACTTTTTTGTCATGCACGATTTTGTCAGGCTAGGACTATGACAGAACTATGTTCTTCATTATCTTGCATTTCCACCAGATATTTGCTACGATGCTAAGCTACGGGTGTGTCTAACCCACCAAAAGGAGCGCTTGATTTTCATAGCTTTGATCGTTAGATGTTAGATCAATCAATCAATCAATCGTTTATTTGCAAGAAACATTGTATAATTAAGATGACAAACCAATTAGAGAACAAACATGTTTCGTCTTTGCCGACGTGCAAATTTATGAAGTAGGTAAACAGTACAATTTATGAAACCTTAATCATTAAATCATTAAATATATAATCCACAACTATCATTCTTATCTAATAACCACAAATATAATTCTAAGACCACATTGAATTAGTCCAAAAGTATCTCTAATACCTATGTTAAAATCGTATAAAACATAAATTAGAAAATATTCTGTCAGATCTCCTAATACCAATTAAAATTATCAAGCACTGCTATTGGTGGGTTTGACACACATCCGTAGCTTAGCAACGTAGCACAAGGTGGAAATGCACCCTAAAGCCCCACGTAGCCTTCTCAGCCGCCAAAAAATTATATCGAACTAATCTAATCTAATCCTGTACTGTCCCACGACGGGGCAAAGTCCTCCCTCCGATTTTTCCACATCTCCATTCCAATCGAACTATAAAAGTTAAAGTAATTGACCGTGCAAACAATGAATCGGTTATCAAAGATGTCATGGTGACACTGTCAAGTAATGAACGGTGTCGTTGTCGGGTGTCAAACGCGGGGTGTGAACTAGGCCGCGCGTGCTATCATAATAATTGGGTAGGTCAACAACTAGTCACATCGGTAACTTTTTTTCAAACGTCAAAATGCGCGCTTGGTATGGAATGTTACAGTACCTACAGTATGAAATATTTGCTTGTAACGTCATCAGAATTCGACGCACTTTAGTTTAAAACTAGTATGGCGCGTGGTTGCGCGGCCCGCTACAGCGGACCGCGTAGTGGACCGCGTGGTCCACTGTCTACTTACTCGCTGTCCTACTATCCTGCCCCCCGATTATGTAAGAATGACCGATCAAATCGTCAAAGTTCGGCGTCAACGTAAAATAAACCATAACAGCATTAAATTAGAGCTCAATTTCGAAACACGAAATTGAGCTCTAATTCAATGCTGTTATGGTTTATTTTACTTTGACGCCGAACTTTTACGATTTGATCGACAATTCTTACATAATCGGGCAGCTGGTTTACTGTCTACGTGTTCTGATCTGAACAACACACTGCTATGCTAGTGAGCACAGTGGAAACGCCAGCACGCCAAGTGTCCGACGTAAAAGAAAATTCTCATAAAGGAAAAACATAAAACAAAGACCATCAACCCCCCGCCTCTCCCTTTTTGTTTGAGCAGCCCCTAAGTAGGTACCTATCTTTAATACCCTGACCGTGCTCCTCACCCATCATCCGAACCTTCGATCATCATCTCTCTCCATATTTTTTTCTCCGAACCATTCGTCAAAATGAGATTTCTTCCATAAAAACAAATCTTGAAAAGGAACCGTAGCCTCTTCAATATTCGCCATACATTTTCTATGGAAAATAAATTTTTTTCAGCTAACTGTCAATTGGATGAAGTTTCGAGTGACATTTGGTCGAGCACCGCCCCCCCCCCCCCCCCCCCCCTATCTTCAATACCCTGGCTGGTGCTCTTCATCCGTCTTCGAAATCCTCAATCATCAGCTCTCTCCGTATTTTTCCTACGAATGAATTTTTGTCTTCTATACGAAACGATGTGTGAAAATAAAATTTTTCATACAAAATTTTACAGGAGAGGTGATCAATCAGTCAGTCAGTCAGCACGAGCAGCTATTTATATATTAATGTTAACAGTAACACACAAAAAGCTAACTGTGGCTGTGCATACAACGTCTTTTGGAAGATCCTCTATTTAATAGTCACTATAAAAACAAATTTAAACATCCCAATTGTTGCTTAGGATGCGCTGTTGGCAGGTGGTTGGAACATGTTATAAAAGTGGTAGCACTGTTATACTCGTAAAAGGCGTCTTGATTTCAGAATTCAGTAATTCACTTTTTAAACTTAATATTTTAAGTGCCAGAAACGCAAACATACAATAAGACGTCGTAACGCGATGCGATGTCGTGTCGTGGAAATGAATGACGTGCAGTAAATATTCACGACCCGACGTCGCATTGTGGTACGATACATGGCACCACGTCGTGTCGTGAATGCTCCAGTGCCGCATTTTATTTTTTATTTTGTACAGACAACTTACAGCTACAACGAAGTGGATAGATAAATAGAGAATAAGTATAACGCCAATTATAAGTTTTCACAGATAGAATTTACGTGAGATAGAAATAGCTCGCAAAGGTGGAAAAAGTAAATATAATATGCTACATAGGAAGTACTTAATCCATACTAATATTATAAATGCGAAAGTGTGTCTGTTTGTCTGTCTGTCTGTCTGTCTGCTACGCTTTCCCGGCCCATCTTTTCAACCGATTTTGCTGAAATTTGGTATAGAGGTAGGTTATCACGGAAAATTAAAATAGTTCCCGCGGGAATCAAAAAAACTTATACCACGTGGACGAAGTCGCGGGCATCAGCTAGTTAAAATATAAAAAGCTTATAAATAATAGTCAGATATAATCTAATGCTCTATGTTTTTGCCAGGTGTTCAATTTGGAGCGAGAACTGGGCCGCGAGAGGCTGCGCGTGCGAGCGCTGGAGCAGGCTCTGGAGACGCCCCTCAATGTGCACCGCTGGAGGAAGCTGCAGGGCACAGACCCTGAGAGTGTTACCCTCACGCAAAAGCTGCGACTGACGCAAAAGTTAGTACTCATGATTTATGATGTCCTGGTAGTTCCACTTGTAGACAGGTCTTCAAAATGCAGTCGACTAATATGCGCTGTCACTGGGCCACACGTCGTTGTAGCAATAAAGGTCTTGCCCCACTTAGATGGACGGAGCGGTGAGGCGTGTAGCACCAAATATTATGTACTAACTGATGCCCCCGACTTCGTCCGCGTGGTTTAAGTTTTTTCGATTACCGCGGGAACTCCTTAATTTTCCGGGATAAAAAGTATGTATGCCTATGTCACTCTCCAGGTCCTCAACTATGCCCATGCCAAAAAGCACGTCGATCCGTTGCTCCGTTGCGGCGTGATTGAAGGACAAACCAACAAACAAACACACTTTCGCATTTATAATATTAGTATGATGAGTTTGTACGGGGCCGCGTTGCGCAGTACATCTCCGTGCCGCGTCGCTTTTAAGTTGTTGACGCAATGTATAGCGCTGTTGTCTTAACGTGCGTAACGTAACGAGGTCCCGGGTTCGATCCCCGGCTGGGTCAACTTGTGAATTTATAATTTCTGAATTTTCCCTGGTCTGGCCTGGTGGGAGGCTTCGGCCGTGGCTAGTTACCACCCTACCGGCAAAGACGTGTCGCTAAGCGATTTAGCGTTCCGGCACGATGCCGTGTAGAAACCGAATAGGGGTATGGGTTTAATATTACTGTCATGCCCCTAACAGGTTAGCCCGCTACCATCTTAGACTGCATCAACACTTACCATCAGGTGAGATTGCAGTCAAGGGCTAACTTGTAGTGGTTAAAATAAAAAAAGAGTGGGCCCAGCTCCATACTAGTGGGGCTAGATCTTAAAAAGTTAACAAGTTAAAACAATGAAAAAAGAATGAGCAGTTTTAATCTACTTCGCGTGAGAAATACAGAAAGCAAATCTATTATATAACTACCGATAGATATTAAATATTTTATAGACTATGAATATTGAACGATTGAAGTTATGAATAAATAATGAACAATTATTTTATAATTAATACCATCTAAGTTTTATTGAACCTGAGATTGTTACAAATTACAATCTAATTGCAGGACAAACTGCAAACTATAATGATTGCTTTTTAATTATTAATGATAAATGTATCTTATTTAAGTAGTTTTGCCAATTGCGTAGTGTTCTCTAAGGAAATATTAGTAAGTATCAAATTCCACAAACTTAACTGATACGGACGTGACAACTGACAGAGTCGCTAGTATACATATGTAAAAAACGAGCAGATTCCCGCGACTTCGTGCGCGTGAAATAAGTTTTTTAAATTCCCACGGGAACTACCTAATTTTTCGGATTAATATATAGCCTATGACACTCACAAATAATGTGGCTTTGTATTGGTAAGTACCAGAATTTTCAAAATCGGTTCAGTAGATCCAGAGATTATTCCCTACAACCTCACAAACTTTACATCTTTATAATATTAGTATAGATAAAATAAAAACAAAAACTAAACAGGCATAAAAATTTGTTACAATTTTGGCTACCCGGCCAGAGGAGTGCCTCGTTGGTCTAGAGTGAGTGACCACTAGACTCTAGTGGTTGACATGTTCGACCCGGGTTCGAGTCCCGGGTTGGGCCATAATTGAGTACCTATTGAGTTTTTCTGACTAGAAATTATCAGTACTAGCTAGGAGTTAGGAAGTTGGCGGTGTTTCACCCCCGTGCCTCGGAGAGCACGTTAAGCCGTCGGTCCCGGTTGTTATCACTAACATGATAATAGTCGTTAAAGCCCGCCAACCCGCATTGGAGCAGCGTGGTGGGTCTAAGCTCTCATTCCCTCTCTCCTATGAGAGTGGAGGCCTGTGCCCAGCAGTGGGACGTTAATGGGCTGTAGTGATAGTGGTGGCCAGAGGAGTTTGTGGGACTTTACCATAATATCGCAAACTATAATCAGAGGCCCAATTGTCTAAGCAAATCGTATTCATTTGCCAGCTTCAAACGTATTACTCGAACTGATTAAGTAGCCCATTCATGCTTTTTGACGTGCAGGCATATATGGACTCCTTAAACGGGTCGAATTATACGTATGGCAAACGATAACGATTACGATCTCCTTACACAATCGGGGGGCAGGCCCATAATGAAATCTGAACCCTACCCCCCACAGTCTTGTCTGCCCTACCCCTAGAGTGGTTTATTATTTCGTTGGTAATTGGTATCTTCACCCTTTATGCAACGATCACAATTCACAATGCGGCCGAACGTGGGCAGCCATATTGTTAAACGTCTCGCAAAGATAATCCCGCTGCACGTCGAGCCGCCTGATGATAAAACGGCGCCGTTTAATAATAATTGTAATTCTACAAAATTGCTGCGAAACATTATCGATACAAGAAAAGATTCCCGGCTGAGATTGTTGTGGAATGTGGGGTCTTCTCAGACGGGCGCGTTTGGAACCCTCGTAGCTTTAGTTTTAAGATACCGTAGTTAATTATCATCATCACGTCTTAGGTATACTTTGTAAGCATGACGTTCAGAAGGAGTACTTTGTAGGTACCTATTTTGAATAAATAATTATGTTTTGAATTGAACTGAAATTCTCAGTATTACCACAGAATAGGTAATAGTGTATTCGTATTAGCCCGGAGTTAGGGAGTTGGCGGTGTCTCATCCCCGTGCCTCGGAGAGCACGTTAAGCCGTCGGTCCTGCGCCTGATCTCTTTCCGGTCGTATTGCATCTTCCGTCCCATCTAGCTATGAGAGCAAAGGAACAGAAAGTGGCAAAGTGCACCTGTGTATGCGCACATACTGTGCACTATAATATTATCTCCCACACAGATGGCTTATCTCTGTGAAGATTGGCCGCCGTGGACGAAATTCGGTTGGGAGGACATTATTATTAATAGACTGCATCATTATTTACCATCAGGTGAGATCGGGATTTTGTACCTACTGGATTTTAAAAAAATGTGTGTAAATGTATATAAGCATGTGAGTAAATGCCTGAACAGATTTGGATGTATGGGGTATCGTTAAAATCCTTACGTCAGCCCGAGTGACACTGGCTATATATTATTTGAAAAAAAAACCGGCAAAGTGCGAGTCGGACTCGCGCACCGAGGGTTCCGTACAAACCTGTAGCAAGTTTTACGATTAATGAATTTAATGAACCGCAAAACTAACTTTGTTTGTAGAGGTTTTCTATTAATATCAAAAAAACTATGCTAGTTAGAGCATTGGCTATAGTTTTCCTGTAAAATATACATAAATTCCTATTGACCATAATTATTTCAGATTTTTCGATTGGTAAACTCCGGAGATAAGGGGGGGGGAACGGTATTTTTTTTGACTTTTTCCCCGATAAATCAAAAACTATCATGACTAAAAATAATTAAAAATCTGTTTTAGAATGTACAAAGTAAACCCTTTCATATGATACCCCACACAGTACAGTTATCTCACTTTTAAATTTCAACCCTCCGATTTTCCCCCCTTTTTAAATAAGAACAAAAATAATTTCCAATTTTTTTTAATTCCAGTGTCTTTGGGCCACTAATATACACAACTATTCCAAATTTCATGTCGATAGCTTCGGTAGTTACTGAAATAATCGAGTGTGACGGACGGACAGACAGACAGACAGACAGACAGACGGAGAAAGTCGCACCATAAGGGTTCCATTTTTACCATTTTGGTACGGAACCCTAAAAATAAACAAAATGGCAGGGCAGTCGTCTTTTTTAATAAATTTGATTAAGTATGTTCACGTGTTCACAAGATCGATTTTATTCGTCGTATTTTTGTAATAAATGGGTTGTGCATGTTTACTGTTATATAATTTCAGGAAAGTGCTTGCCCAAAGCGAAATGTTGGTTTTGAAGGACCGAGAACTGAAAGAAACTAAAAACTTGTACACTGCCGTCAAGGATATGCTCGCCCTGCAACCGAGCCCCGAGATACAAGTGAGTGACCCAAGAAATCTACATAAGTATAATAGTATACATGCGCAAGTCTGTCTGTTTGTTACCTTTCCACAATGATACCATACCATTGAAGAGTCCATTTTACTTTATCACTAATGTCATCGAATTCTCATACGATCAATCGAATTAAAACATACTCGTAAGTAGAATAAGGGCCTCTTTCACGATCTTCAAGTAAAGTCTTGATTAGTTACTTCCTGATTACCATTATTATCAGCAAGTAAAAGTTACAAGTAAATTTCAGTATTACAATACAAAACAAAGTCCCGAATAACAACTCGAGGGTTAATTGAATAATCTTCAAAATGCATTCAAACTTTCGTTCAATAGCGGCTGTTAAAAGAGGCCCTAGATGCATACTGGTGAATGAATCTAGCCAGCGCGGCGCGAAAAAGCAGTAAGAGTAGCGTATTTTTGTCAGTATAGTCTGTAGTGATTTTTAGAGGAATTATACCTGCATACGATTATGTATTATAATATGCTTGCTTTTTTTTCAGCAAACGTTAAATAGAACGCAGAGGGCTCTCACGCAAAGAACGGCCAAAATGAAATGTCTTATTGCAGGTAAGACATAATCTGTATTCTGTATAATTTATTGAAGGCGCTCATCATAATATAGAACTGGCTTCGGACGTGGCTTGTTACCCTAAAAGATTACACCCCCGGCAAAGGCGTTCCGATACGATGCCGTGTAGAAACCGAATAGAGGTATGGGTTTCATATATCAGCCATACTTCTTCCAGGTTAGCCCGCTTACCACTAGATGAGATTAACACTAAAAATTATAAATAAACAATTAACAATAAAAATCTCCTGACTCACTTATTAACTGAATGACTCATCAAAATCCAGTCCTAAACCTTGGACCTAGAAAGCTGGAAGTTCCCTTTAAGCAAGGAATAGGGCTTTTTCGAAATTAGAATTCTAGGTAGTAAATATTAAATATTACGTCTTTCTAACAATAAGTCAAGCTTTTTTTTGGAGTACTAAACGTGTCACCCATACGTAGCTGACGATTCGCACGGATGTTTTATCCTGTCCTGTCTGTAGTGTCTAATACAATCAATTGTTCATTTTGTAGAGCTTAGCATGCGCGAGCGGCAAGTCACAGACCTACGCTTGGAACTCGAACGAGTGAACGGTGAACTAACGGCCTCCAAGCAGAAATACTTCGAGATGAAACGCGCGCTCGACGCGGAGGAAGCAAGGCGCTTGCGTGTTCCAACCCCCGTCACGCCGGAGAACAAGTTATAGGAGACTGACAGCACGCGTGACACGCCGACCGCATCGGACGAGACAAAGAAATGACAATACCGTCACCATGAAGCGAACGGGCACTCGACGCTATAATAACCAGGCGCTTTTTACATTTTTGCTTTCTACATCAAAGGCGCCTTAGAAAATCACTTGAGTTTTTCAAAGGTTTTTATAATGTCTTCAAACGTTTTGAGAAACGATTTTATGACTTTGCTAAGGAAACGCCAAAGACTGATTTTTTAATAGTTATCAATTATTATATTTATTTAAAAGTTGTGCAATATTCTGATCTCATAAATAGTATTGTTTTTGTACCTATAATTAGACTTACCTAAGTACTTAGTTATTAATATCTAATAAAAATAGCGATGCCAAATATATACATAGACCTTAAAAAAGTTTGTTTTTCTATAATAAACCAGTAAATTCATATCACAAATAAGAGCTTCCATAAAACGAGTAAGTATCCTTCACGAAAATAAAATATGCAAAAGTATGTTTTTCTGTTTGTCCTGAAGATAGGCAAATGTGTGTTTTTGCAAATGTGCGTATACCCGTGGTCCCACTTAGCGATGGCCCATGGTCCAACTATTTAGACAGAGTACTTGGATCACGACCCCTTAGAATCCCAAGGACTTTAAAAGCTCTTTAATTGACCGAGCGAAGCGAAGGTCTCTGAGTCTACTTGGGTGAATTGGCACTTGTCCGTCCGTCCGTCCGTCCGTCCGTCTGTCAGAGCCTTATAACTTCTGAATTGCTGAACGTAATTACTTCAAATTTAAATATAATATGTAAACCAATGGCCTCCCGCCGAATATGGCTTAAAAAGTTATAAAAATCTTTATTTCAGGGGGGCTCTCATAGAAGCGAATGCGAAGTAAAATATTTTTTATAGCGTTACATAGGGTTGCGGTATATCATTTTAAAGATAATTAGGAATAGAGTCCAAAAATTTTTATTTTTTAATTTTTTCCCTAAAATTGACGAAATGGGGGGCTTTCAAAGTGGCGATTTTCTAATGTCCAAAGTTGACCTCAGAACTCTCAATTTTCTGAACTCTCAAGCCTGAAACTTGATCAATTATTTGAATTATATCCTGTACTTGAACAACAAATACTAAAATTAGATAAATATTATAAGGAAACGAAATTATTTAATTTTTAATGATAATAATATTTTTAACATAACTTCACAATGATGTCAATAGATGGCGCTCTGTGATACCGCGAGGTCTCAGTTCGGGGCGAACCACTAGTTAAAATAAGTTCCTATAATCTTGACTTCGTCAAGGCGATAGTATAACGCCTAATAAATGCTGCTCCTTATTACGCTATACTGCATAAGTGCTAATAAATTTTATTCAGGCCAAAGGCAGTAGAATACATACCTACATCTTACGGCTTACCTACATTGTACTCATCTGATATTGTCCATCTCCATATTATGTTTATGATTGATGATTGTTGATTGATGATTATAAAAAATCCATTTACTTTCTGGCCTAAAAGACATCTCTGGGATCTCTGGCATCTTGCATCTCTGGGATGCAAGTAATGTCGTTGTCTAGACCTAGTTCAGGGGCTTGCTACCATTGCTGTATTATTTTAATATTGTTGACGCTCTTTTTCAGAATTATAATCCTTATTATAGGGACGTCAAGGTACGGCATAATAAATATAAAACTGCAATTTTAAAATATTGCTGTTTTAAGTAAGCCGCAGGCAATATTATTAAGCTAAGTAATAAAGTAACTCAAAATCAAAGTCGAGGGCAAAAGTAACACAAATAAAATACCTACAGATAGAGATATAATTTATTTAATATTTAAATCGTACTTTGATTAAAACATTGCTTGAATTATTTATCTAATATCTAGTAAAGCTAATCCACTACCAACCAATCTTTGCTGCTACTTAACAATGACTCAATCAGCAATCTCAAAGTTTGTCCGCTGAGATATTTCTAGTTCTTCTCTTTATACATATTAATTAAGAGAGTAAAATATGACCACGATGTCTTTAGAATCTGAAAAAAATAGCACTTATGAGCAATTGACTACTTCCTTCGTAGAATATTTAGGGCCCAAAATGATGCAAAGAGAAGGATAGACTTATTCACTAGTGGGGTTCGCCACCAAGGTGCCCCACCAGTGGGACAGAGACCAATTGTTAAAATTTCACCATAGACTTCGCCCCACTTTTTCATTCTAGTGGGGCAGAGTACGTCGAACAAAAACTCATAGTAGAATCTGCCCCACCAGGGTTTTTTGTTTTTTTTTTCCCGTGCTATCTGCTATTGCTTATTTTGTAGCACCTTTGTGAACTATTATTATTATTTTAACTTTTGCCCCAAAAGGGTTGACAACATAGAGTTTAGAGAGTGTACCAGAAAATAGATGTGTTTTTTTCCAAGATATAAGTCATACAGTCTATGTGTATATTTACCGTAGCATAACTCTCCAAAGACATTACCGAGAAACCGTAAGTTGTGATGTGCACTTCCTTTTGCGATCTGAAAATTATGCATTATTAATGGGATTGCCTGCTGAGGAAACGAGAACCGATTTTTTTCTGTTTTCGGTTGTAAACAATTGGGTATTTGGCTACTATTAAAAAAAAATATTAGTGATTATTAAATAGAGGATCTCTCAAAAGTCGTAATGCCCACGTCCCCTGATAGTTTTATGTTGGATAACCATTTTAAACAATCGATTAAAGTAAAAAAGTGCGCCGAACTTTAACGACGTCACATTTCAAAATTTCATTTAAATCCAATACTTAGTTACGTTTTGACGTCTGAAAAAAAGTTGCTGATTTGACTTTTTGTCAAATACCCAATTAATACCTACATCTTAATTTTTTCGTACAGTAGGCGCAAGAATGTCTTTCTTACCTGTGAATCATAATAAGAATGGACTTCTTTATCTTATTTGACGTGATATACCAGCCACAGTTGTATAGGGCTTCAGCGACGCCTGTGCTCTACGAAATTCAAAATTAATTTATAATAGCAGTAGTTCGGCCTTTCAGTAGGATACTGTCCGATTCTAACTTTATGACGTCTCGACAACGTCTCGTTCGCGCAGGTATAGTTCCAAAAACTTATGTGACCCGGTGACAGCGTCGCTAATATATCTATAGATATAAAATTCAAAGTCCTGACTGACTGACTGACTGACTGACTTATATATCAACGCACAGCCTAAACCGCTGGGGTTAGAAACTTGAAATTTTGACAGTAGGTTCCTTTTGTGACGTAGGCGCTCACTAAGAAAGGATTTCTCAAAATTCCACCCCTACGGGGGTGAAATAAGGGGTTAAAGTTTGTATGAAAGTCCGTCATTTCTCAAGTTATATCCATGAAACTTGGTAAATCGGCTACCAGTTAAAAATAAAGAAATACGTGTTTCACAGTTTTTCAAAATTCCACCCCCAAAGGGGTAAAATAGGGGTTTAAAGTTTATATGAAAGTCCTTCATTTGTCAAGCTAAAGCCATGAAACTTGGTATATGAGCTGCGGGTTACTACTATTACCTATTCTGTGCTGCGGGTTAAAAATGAAGAAATACGTGTTTCACAGTTTTTGAAAATTCGACCCCCAAAGGGGTGAAATAGGGGATGAAAATTGGTATTAAAGTCTTTAATTTCACAAGTTATAGCCCTGAAATTTGGTATTTGGGCTTCCGATTTAAAATTATGAAATACGTATTCCACAGTTTGGAAATTTCTATCCCCAAGGACGTTAAATAGAGAGTTTGTCCTTCAATCACGCCGCAACAGAGCAACGGATCGATGTGATTTTTTGCATGGGTAGGTATAGGTGAGGATATGGAGAGTGGCATAGGCTTCTTTTTATCCCGGAAATGAAGGAGTGCCTGTGGGAATTAAAAAACTTATGCCACGCGAACGAAGTCGCGGGCGTCCTCTATCTATATATATAAAATTCAAAGTCCTGACTGACTGACTGACTGACTGACTGACTGACTGACTGACTGACTTGTATATCAACGCACAGCCTAAACCGCTGGGGTTAGAAACTTGAAATTTTGACAGTAGGTTCCTTTTGTGACGTAGGCGCTCACTAAGAAAGGATTTCTCAAAATTCCACCCCTACGGGGGTGAAATAAGGGGTTAAAGTTTGTATGAAAGTCCGTCATTTCTCAAGTTATATCCATGAAACTTGGTAAATGGGCTACCAGTTAAAAATAAAGAAATACGTGTTTCACAGTTTTTCAAAATTCTACCCCCAAAGGGGTAAAATAGGGGTTTAAAGTTTATATGAAAGTCCTTCATTTGTCAAGCTAAAGCCATGAAACTTGGTATATGAGCTGCGGGTTAAAAATGAAGAAATACGTATTTCACAGTTTTTGAAAATTCGACCCCCAAAGGGGTGAAATAGGGGATGAAAATTGGTATTAAAGTCTTTCATTTCACAAGTTATAGCCCTGAAACTTGGTATTTGGGCTTCCGATTTAAAATTATGAAATACGTATTTCATATTAATTCATATTTATTTATTTTGCATTCCAATACAATTTTTATAGTAGGTAATTTACATGTCACTAGAAAGTTCTTATAATAATTATACAATATTGGAACCCCGGTGGGGCACAGCAAAAATCAGTGGTAGTAGTAGTTTATCCATTACAAACAAACAAACAAATCATTCCTCTTTATAATATTAGTTTAGACAAAGAAAGAGGTTGTTTCAAATTTATATGGAGCCTGGGCCAGGTATTTGTACGGTATTTCAAAATGTTCGGGGTCATAAAATAGTAACATTTTTTTCTTTATTTCTTACTAAAAAGTTCAATTTACGAGGTACAATGCGAAATTATTTTGCAAAATAAAAGCGCAACAACATGCGTCCATTTTGACATTGACGTATATTACACGTGTCATGATGACATTTGACATAAAATTACCTGGGAAATGTGAAGAAGAAGAAGAATTAACTATAAAATATCCAACAGCAGTCAGATTGATGGATGGATGCGCTGCGAGAGTTGCTATTCTACAAATGTACCTAATTAAACATTTTATTTTTGTACCTCTTATTCACTGTAAAACTGCCAAAAAGCATATTTTATTTTGTTTTCTATGATTTTATACTATTTTTTGGAATACTGTACAAGTACCTGGCCCAAGATGAAACAACCCCTTTTTACATTTACATGGTTTCTTAGCGCCCTATTTATTATACCTTGTCCACTTGTCTGACTCTGAGAAACGGTGGTGTACTTATGTCAACTGAACCGTCCCGCTGCTCGTACTTATTATAGTATTAGCACGATGTCTTCTGCATATCAAAATGCACGAAGTTCTATGATGTTGATGAGAAAGCATATAATTTGAATCGGACTTTAGCAATAGTTCGGTAACTTTTATTAATGACGTTTTTTTTAAATACACTACAAGTTAACCCTTGACTGCGAGTTTACCTGATGGTTAGTGATGATGCAGTCTAAGATGGCAGCGGGCTAACCTGTTAGGGGTATGGCAGTAATATTAAACCCATACTCCTATAGTCAGTTTCTACACGGCATCGTACCGGAACGCTAAATCGCTTGGCGGTACGTGTTTGCCGGTAGAGTGGTAGCTAGCCACGGCCGAAGCTTCCCACCAAACCAGACCAGAGAAAATTCAGAAATTATTAATTCCCAAATTGACCCTGCCGGGAATCGAACCCGAGACCTCCCACGTAAAGGCAACAGCGCTCAACACTGCGCCAGGTAGGTCGTCAAAAATTACTAATCGTCATCATCACTTCAACCCCTTTAACCGAGCGCCAGCTTCTTCTCCGAATAAGAAGGGTTAGGCCACAGTCCATCGCGCTGTCCAAGTGCGGATTGGCAGACTTCACACACCTCTCAGAACATTATGAATCTGGCGTGCATGTTTTCTCTCGATGTTTTTCTTCACATTTTAAAGGAAGTGTTATTTAATTCCTTAATTTAATTTTTTTCTGATGCTACACGAAATTTCTTCCGCGCAACTCAAGTCCCAAAAGGTGTTGTCCTAATAGCATCTGGATATGATAGTAAGGTCTATAAAATCCTAGTTTCTATGCTCCATTTGAAACAAATAAGAAACATCTTACAGTATCCTTTAATCGCTGTCCGTACCAACAAAGGATTCCGGTCTGTGAGATTGCAGTGACAAAAAACATTTTGTAGATACACTCGTTCCATTTTTCAACAAACTGAGAAAAAATAAAACCTTACAAAGAAAGTTCGCTAACACGGGTTGGGTTTTATATTGAGCGATGTTTTTTAAATCACAAGATAGGCTTGCGGTTATATTATTTTAAAATAATACAAATAGTGAAAAAAATAAATGCTTATTATATGCACTATAAGTTTAAAAGTGGTCAATATAAAGTATTATCATTTTCAAAGGCTGTAAAATTGACTTTGATCTGCACATTTCTGATTCGCCCACGTAATTATACTCCCAGCATAGCCCTCTCTATCGCCCGCTGAGTGAACCTGAGCCTTTGGACCATGTCTCGGATCTGTATATCATCACTGGCAACACGCACTGGTAAAGACTTCAAGGGATTCAATCCCTGAGGAATTTGCTTTCAAGTAACTCTTCGAGCGGTAGCTTAGGTCTAATCATTATTGACTTACCGCAACGCAAAAAAGGCAGAAGCAGATGATCACGGAACTGTTCATAAAGTTAACAAGAAGTGAGAACGTGTATAGGTTCTCAATATCACCGGATAATCTGGAAATCAACATCATAATATTAATAGTTATTATTTAGGATCAGGATTACGGGATCTAATTTGGAAGCGGTCAGTGAGGCCTATAAACTATTAGGGCTAGTTACAAGATTTTGTTACAAGGGATTATGTCGTCGATTACAAAGAAATTAGCCTTCCATACGTTTTTAAAAAAACCTCACACTTAAGCCTCATGAAAAATAATCTAATGTCACTATCCCAATCTTCAATCTATGAGATATTTTGAAATTTATGAAATACGTAATCATAATTATCTCTTTCAAAATTTCGCTTCATTCCCAAAAAACATCCAGTAAGTACCTACCTAATCAAAGCTCGATGTCTCAGTATGATCGAAATAAGTTCCTCTTCAATTATTTTCTCAGGGTCTTCATCATCAACAGATGAGGGATCATTTTCTTTTAGCTGCTGTAGCTTATTACCGACTTCACCTAAAAATAGATAATATTATCTACAGGCCATAGATAATACCACCACCACCACTACAGCCCATTAATGTCCAATTGCTGAATTTTGATGGCCACTTTAAGCGGATGTGACCACAGAACACTGTGTTCTGTGGATGTGACGTTAGACCATCACTGCCGCCTAAACAAAGATCTGGGACTCTCTCAAATCACACCAATCAATCAATCAATTTATTTATTTTCCCAATAACATAGCATTACATTTTAACATTCCACTGCCTCGTTGGTCTAGTGGTTAACATATTCGACTGCGGCCGACGAGGTCCCGGCTTCGAATCCCGAGTCGGGCCATAATTAAAGTATTGGGTTTTTCCGACTAGAAATTCTCAGTACTAGTTACTACTATTACCTATTCTGTGGTACTAGCCCGGAGTTAGGAAGTTGGCGGTGTTTCACCCCCGTGCCTCGGAGAGCACGTTAAGCCGTCGATCCCGGTTATTATCACTATAACATGATAATAGTCGTCAAAGCCCGCCAACCCGCATTGGAGCAGCGTGGTGGGTCTAAGCTCTAATTCCCTCTCTCCTGTGAGAGTGGAGGCCTGTACCCAGCAGTGGGACGTTATTGGGCTGTAGTGGTAGTGTGGACATTTTTACATGAATAATATTAAAACAGTAACAATCAAGGGACTGGTGCTTGAGCAAGACAACTTAAGAAGTTTTTCTGCAAAAAGTTGCCAACTTACCGAGTGGATAATCGTCCAGGAGTTGGTCATCGATGGGAACATAAAAGAGTTTGTTAATTCTGACCGCGAGTAGAGAGAACTGTGTGGTTACGTGGCTTAGAAATATGATAAGCAAGAGATCGCCTGCCAACATGAAAAGTGCTGATTGAAAACCTGAAAAAATAAAGCATACATTGACTTCCCAATACCTAAATCGATGGAAGCATACGAGTAGGTACGAGTATGAGCAACAACATAATGAAGTTAAACATTCGTCAAGCCTGGCGAGCTTTCAATTTTCCCCTAAGAATACATCGAATTGCCTGTCACCCTGTATTTCTCAAAGCTAAGTGCTCTTACAAAATAACATAAAGGATACTTACAATGACATGCCATTAGGATCAACATCGTAACAAAAAGGTATTTGACATCCTGGAAAGGGTCGAAAGGTAACCAATAGCTAAATGGTAGTATCAATGGCACGTCGTAACCAAGCAGGCTTTTAATGTACACGTATACAACCGGGATGATGAAGATGGATCCCAATATCATGTTAAAGGAGAAATACGCTGAAAATATTAAAAGACGTTTATCTAAAAATATTTCTTGCCGATATTTTGCAACCAAAACTATATATACTTCCTACGCTCCGACTTATTTATCCTTTCATCAAAGGTTAGAGATTGCTCTAACAATAAGACCGCCTTTGCACATTTCTATGTAGTCTTACTACTGCTTTTCAACTGTATACTGTATATTTTGTGCGTGCAATAAAGATATCTAAATAAATAAATAAATAAATAATAATACTTTTTGCTGAAAAATATATGAGATTTGATCCTCAAAAATGGTCTTCATTTGTGCTCTACTGATAAAAGGATACAGCGCTATACAGGATTCGATTTTGTCACCTTCGACCTAATCTAATATGAACTCTAAGTACCGACCTATATTGTTTTTTTTTTTCACATTACAACTAATTTGACCGGAATTTTAGTCAAAAAACAAAAAAAACTACTTTTGAAAAAATCCTATAATACTTTAAACCACTTTTTGCAATTTGTTGAAGAAAAAAAATTGCTTTACTAACGCCATCTAGCCTGAAAAGCGGGACAGAGCTATGGCGGGGACAAGGACAGGCATATACAGGTGTGGAGCGCGTTCTACAGGTCGGACGCCCAACTTTTTTCTATGAAAGGGCCCATCTAGTACCTACATATATATCGATGTATCTAAATCAACGAATTGTTCTTTCAACAACTGGTACCTCTGACAAGAAATTTGACTCGTCTCAGGGCCAGGGTAACCACTTGGTGGTCCTCCTCAGGAATCCTTCCATTCGGCCACATTTCACGCAATTCGTGAACCAGGTTCTCGAACACGGCTATGTGCATCTTGATTTTATAGGCCTTGGTACAAGCTGTGATAAGTAAAATTAATGAACTATTTTAGATTTCGAATTCATATGATTTGTATTTAAGGTTTTTATTATATATCCAATACAAGTTAGCCCTTGACTGCGATCTCACCTGATGGTAAGTGATGATGCAGTCTAAGATGGTAGCGGGCTAACCTGTCAGGGGCATGGCAGTTATATTAAACCCAATTGTTGTATTGTTGGTTTGTCCTTCAATCACGCTGCAACGAAGGAACGGATCGCCGTGATTATTGGCATGGGTATAGTTGAGGACCTGGAGAGTGACATAGGTTACTATTCATCCCGGAAAATTAAGCAGTTCCCGTGAGAATCAAAAAAAACTTAAACCACGCTGACGAAGTCAGCTAGTTTATAATATTAGTACGACTATTATTGGTGGTATTAGTATAGATTGGGGTTTAGATTAGACTCACATACAATCAGGTAACCAACGCAAGGCATCATGGTGAACAGGTCCAGGAAGGTTCCATCGGCAGCCGTTAGCAACATGTTTATTGTTTCGAGGACAAACGCTATCACCACGTTGACGTAAGCGAACCAGAAGTAGGCGTTCCAGCAAAAGCTTGACACAAAAGTTTTTTTTCACAGCAACATTATTTTTACACATAAAAGCTAAAATGTACCTACTCCAAAATAAAATAAATAGATTCTTTAATCAATTAAAATAAATAGATTCTTTTTTTTATTTACTACAAGTTAGCCCTTGACTGCGATCTCTTCTGATGGTAAGTCTAAGATAGTAGCGGGCTAACCTGTTAGGGGCAATTATATTAAACCCATACCCCTATTCAGTTTCTACACGGCATCGTACCGGAACGCTAAATCGTTCGGCGGCACGTCTTTGCCGGTAGGGTGGTAACTAGCCACGCCTGAAGCCTCCCACCAGGCAGGGAAAATTCAGAAATTATAAATTCCCAAATAATCAAATATAAATATTATAAATGCGAAAGTTTGGACGGATGTATGGATGTATGGATGTTTGTTACTCAATCACGCCCCAACGGCTGAACGGATCTTGATGAAATTTGGAACAGAGATAGATCATAGTCTGGAATAACACATAGGCTACTTTTTATCCCGGAAAATTAGGGAGTTCCCGCGGGAACCGAAAACCTCGATCCACGCGGACGAAGTCGCGGGCATCAGCTAGTATTTAATAAAATAATGATTACCTACCAACTTTATAAGGCAACATGGCTCATTGCCATTGCATGCATGGGTTGCACCTCGAAACTACTGCAAGATGTCATCACGGACCACGGTGTTTGAAGTAGGTAACATATCTATATTTAAGGATAGGTTCCTATCCTTACTCACCCCGCAAACTTGGTATCTTTGAGGGTCATTCGAACTCCGATGATCTTCAAAACTTTTTTTACAAGCGTGTAAGTCCCATCATAATCGTGAACGCTGCCTTCAAATACCTAAAATAGAAAAAAAAAATCTTTATTCGGGGATACAGGTCCCACTGCTGGGCACAGGTCTCCACTCTCATAGGAGAGAGGGAATTAGAGCTTAGACCCACCACGCTGCTGCAATGTGGGTTGGCGGGCTTTAACGACTATTAACATGTTAGTGATAATAACCGGGACCGATGGCTTAACGTGCTCTCCGAGTCACGGGGCTGAAAAACACCACCAACTTCCTAACTCCGGGCTAGTACTGAGAATTTCTAGTCAGAAAAACCCAATACTTAATTATGGCCCGACCCGGGACTCGAACCCGGGACCTCGTTGGCCGCAGTCGGACATGCTAACCACTAGACTAACGAGGCAGTTCCACCACCATCCAGGTAGTTACTCGAAAAAGTCGCAAAATATAGAATGTAATTTATAACTTTGTAAGATACCTACTTTATCTGATTCTCGAAGATCGATGACATAATTTTTCAAGAAAGATGTCGACATGGCGGATTGATATCTGCAAAACGATGCTACTACACTTGCGCTTTTATCAGCCTTTATATATAATTTTCAGCTTCTAACATATATTTTAAAAATGTATAGGATAATACTAACCAGTCAAGTGCGTTCCAGAATACACATAGGGTATGGTTCCGTAGACATGCTGGTAAAAACGAAAACTTTTAAACTTTTTGTGCCACTCGGTAATTAGCCGCATCACACGCCTCCTACCAGACCAGACCAGAGAAAATTCAGAAATATAAATTCCGAAATTGACCCTCGCTGAGGATAGAACCCGGGACTTACCGTTACAAGACAACACTGCACCAGACAGATCGTCAAAACTAAACTAGTAAACTATTGTTTACAGACAGACAAATGATTCCTTATGTGTTTAATTGTAACTTTGAAGTGCGGAATGCTAAAAATGTTTTTTTTTTAAATCTTTATTTAAAGAGATTATTCGCTTGGCGAATATGCCTCTCTGTATGATAACAAAATTAATAAGTAAAGAATTAGATATAGGTATGTATGAAAATATAAAAATGTTTACCAATAATTAAGCTTGTCAGAGTGTTCATTTTGTTTTTGCATAATAAATTCTTTTAACGCTGAGAGATACCAAGAAAGGGCTTAAGCAACCCAGTGATCTCCATCACTTCGTCTTTTTTGAATGTTTTTCCTAAATCCAAAAAGCTGATTTTCAAAACATATTATAGATGTAAGAATTTATTTTTAGTTTTCAGTGAGTTTTTGCCGGTTCAGAGTGGTCCAAGATTAGGGACACCACATTCGCGACGCGGACTTTGCCGCTAGTTTTTTTAGTAGGTATGTTATGAGGTATTGATTAATATGTAATTTACATGCCAAATTACAGTCCCACAAACTTATCTGACCCGGTGACAGCGTCGCTAGTAGGTATGAAAAATAAAATAAAAACCAAAAATAACAGGCATAAAAAAATAGCTCCAATTTTTGTCCGACGGGTCAGATAAGTTTGACGAACCTCGGGCACGAAATGAGCGACGGCCGAGCGACGGCGACAGCGGGGCGATGGAATTCGAGAGCTGGCGACAAATTTCGGGAAGGTGTTTTTAGGCAATCTGAAATTGTGGAAAAATATAATTTCGTTCATTGGCCAATCCAGTTCTGCCAATTTGGTAGAGCGTTTGCGGTTATTTCGCTACTGCGCAGCATATAACATTTAAAAAAAAAACCGAAAAAACATTTTTTGGCAACTTGATTTTTTTATCTTTAAATATAGAATTCGAAAAAATAAATCTCAGACATTTTTGTCGGTTATAAAGTATTACCAGACCTCTTTCAAATTGTTCCCGAAATTCGTCGCCAGCTCTCCGACTAGTCGCAGCGCCCCGCTACCGCTGTCGCCCCGCTACCGCTAGTTTCGTGCCCGCACACTTAACAGCTTCCTCCTAAGAGCCTGAGATAAGCCGCGATACCTTGACGTACGGTCCTAACGAAACTATAAGGTTCCTTGTTGACTACGGAATCCTAAAAACCACTAGGCTCTTACCGCTTCAAGTATTAAATTATTACGTCTTATTCTCTGTCCAATCATTTATTTTACTTTTGGCAGCTGGAGTCAATGATTTTCTACTGCGTTACTGATTCAATTTTTGATAACACTCGACTTTCTATAAGAAAAAGTTAAAAAAAAAAAAGTTAAAAGTTACCCAAGCGTATAAATGACAAGTATATATTAATGTATGTATTAAAATAAATCATTTATGTAAAACAGTACAGTAAATGCAACATGAATCAGGCAGGTCATAGAAACCATCCATTGTCAAAGATGTGTGGGTGCTTACAGGACAATCAAGAGAGCTTATTGCAGCTTCGTGACTATTTTGAAAAGGAAATTCGCACTGGTAATTACTAGATCACCGAACCGCAAGGCATCGACAAGGTCTTCACCCATACGCAGTCGAAATTCCGCGGGCTCGTACGAAGCGATTTGCTTCCTCGTTTCTAATTCGAACCGCTAGGATATGGAATGCCCTTCCGGCTTTCGTTTTCCCTCCTCTTTTAATATAGGTACCTACCTAAAATCAACAGTGAATAGGCATTTTCTAGGCGAGCGCGCTCCACCTTAGGCTGCATCACCACTTGCAAGCAAGTCTGATTGCAGCCAAGCACTAGCCTATATATTTTTAAATTTTAAAATATGAGTATACGAGTTACATTTATCGGATAAAAGGGGAACGTCGCTTCACTATTGTAAAAAATCTGCGTCTATTGCCCTTTTTTGTCAATTTTTGCCTGTCAATTATGAAACTTCATAGGCGGGCATAAGTCAAAAGTAAAATAAATGGTTGGACAGATATAGTGTGAACTCAGCTTTACGTGACATTCTGAAGGGTTAATTATTATTTATTTAAACAACACGGTGTGCTATTTTTTTTTAATAACACGAAGTGCTATTGTTTTGAAAACATCATACAATATTCACAGTGTTGCCAGTGTATGCAATTTGCAGCAGTCTCTAATTAATGCCACACCATATTTTTACTTGTAAATTGTCTAGAAGTGCAAGTAACTATTAAAATAGTATTTAAAACTTCTATAACAATACAAGTCACAACTAGAAGGTACAACTGGAAATGCTCAATTATATTCAAATAAAATCAAATGATTTTATTTAAATAAACTTTTACAAGTGCTTCTGAATCGTCGAGTGAATCTACCCACCGGTACCGAACCACCGTTCGGAAATCATGGTGGTAATTATAGATGTTTTTAAAATTTTTGAATTATAAATAAAGATTACATTTTTTAGAAGAGCAATATTTTAAAAAATATTTAAAATTACCACAACCACCACAACGTATTAAATTACGTGCCACCAAGCATGTATAGCGTTCCGGTCCGATGCCGTGTAACTTAACTGCCGTTTACAGGTAAGCCCGCCTCCATCTTAGACTGCATCATCATTTAGGTACCATCAGATGAGATATAACTTGTAGTGGAACTAATCAATTTTAAACAAGCGAACATAATTAAAAACTCGACTGCCCTGCCATGTATTTTTTAAATTTATTATTATTATTCATTTATTTCATGCAACAAGCCCCATATTATAAAAAACATTAATCAAATAAATATTATAAATGCGAAAGTTTGGATGGATGTATGGATGTATGTTTCTTACTCAATCACGCTCCAACGGCTGAACGGATCTGGATGAAATTTGGCACAGAGATAGATTATAGTCTGGAATAGCACATAGGCAATTTTTTATCCCGGAAAATTAAAGAGTTCCCGCGGGAACCGAAAAACCTCAATCCACGCGGACGAAGTCGCGGGCATCAGTAATAAAAACGAAACAAGATAAAATACAATCTTAATACCACGACACGACAAATTAAATTAAATAAATTTCATGTTAATAGCATGTAATAAAAAAAAAAAAAAAAAAAATTTATTTATTTATTTATTTTATGTTAGTAGCTACCTAGTAACTAAAGAAAGGTTCAAGGCGCTCAGAAAGCTGATTCTACTGAGAATAGCCTATTATCCGGCAAGAAATTCCCGCTTGATAGAGCTAGGCAATATTGAGAAAACGAGGAATATTTTTACCATCTTTATTAGATTGCTTGTGTCTTGTTTGTTCTGAAACTTTTATTTATATTAATGGTACTACGGGCGGCACGCGCAGGTGTGCCGTCTTAAGTTCTAGCCCCACTTGAGATGCACGGAGCGGCGCGGCCACTACAGCCCAATAACGTCCCACTGCTGGACACAGGCCTCCTCTCTTATAGGAGAGAGGGGATTAGAGCTTAGACCCACCCCGCTGCTCCAATGCGCGTTGGCGGGCTTTAACGACTATTATCATGTTAGTGATAATAACCGGGACAAACGACACGTGCTGTCTGAGGCACGCGGGGGGTGAAGCACCGCCAACTTCCTAACTCCGGACTAGTACTGAGAATTTCCAGTGAGAAATACACAATACCCACCTATGGCCCTATCCGGGACTCGAACATGGGACCCCGTCAGCCGCAGTCGAACATGCCAACCACGCAGTTTACAGAGGAGGCAGAGGCGAGCAGCGCGGCACGTAGCGGCAACTATTATTATTATACGACTGCCTGAAAAAAGGAGTACAATATTGTTTTATGTATATGTATGTATGTATGTGAGTTTGTATATTCCACCATAACTTCTATACGCCTGAATGGATTTCGATGAATGAGGCATCGTTAGAATCCTTAGCTTATTCCGGGTGACATAGGCTAGTAAAATTTAAAAAATAAAAAAAATTGATAGGGCGACCATGGTCCCGCATCAAAGACTAAAGTTGATTTTTTTCCAAAATTTAATTCTCGTCGGTCGCGCGTCGCCGATGCGAGCGGACGTGTACAGTGCAGTACACTGTACAGTGCAATATGACGTATTAAAAAAGTTGTGTATGGTCTAAGTGTAAGACTATGGCGACTAAGACTATTGTTATCAATGAGTTCTTAACTTTTGTGCAAAATAAGATAGATGTCTTAGATGAGTTAAGTATTGTGCAAATCTGTGCTACAAACTTTACGGACTTGGAGATCGAAGAAGGCAAGAAAGCACTATACAGCGCGTGTGGTGACGGCGCGGTCAGAAACATACAGAGGAAAGGGGAGGATAAGAGGAAGAAAAACATTAAAGACGTCATTAAACTTCTGAAAGAAATTGACCCAGATGTGACTCCAACCTTTGTTGCGAGGGATTTGAATCGTCTACCACCTGTCTCCTTTACCGTTACCGTGTCTAGTTTATTGAGGACACTGTTAACAAAATCCGCATAAATTCCCGCACAAACTGCAAAGATGCCAGACTTGTGGGCTCTTCGTTACTTTGTAAAATTTTATGTGGATACTAGCTGATGCCCGCGACTTCGTCGGCGTGGCATAAGGTTTTTTTTAATCCGCATTTGCCGGGATAAAAAGTGCCAATGCCACTCTCCCTATATACCTATGCAAAAATTACGCCAATCCGTTGCTTTGTTGCGGTTGATTGAAGGACAAACGAACAAACAATCACATTTTCGCATTTAAAATATTAGTATGATAAAAATTTATCTTATTTTACTACGTGTGAGGTTCTATATATTATCTTATATCTATTTGTCCTAACAGGTACAACATTAAATTTTTTGTCCACTACAAGTTAGCCCTTGAATGCGATCTCATCTGATGGTAAGTGACGATGCAGTCTAAGATGGTAGCGGGCTAACCTGTTAGGGGTATGGCAGTAATATTAAACCCATACTCCTAGTCAGTTTCTACACGGCATCGTACCGGAACGCTAAATCGCTTGGCGGTACGTGTTTGCCGGTAGAGTGGTAACTACCCACGGCCGCAGCCTCCCACCAGGCCAGAGCAGGGAAAATTCAGAAATTATAAATTCCTAAATCGACCCTGCCGGGTATCGAACCGGGACCTCCGCACGTTAAGACAACAGCGCTCAACACTGCGCCACGGAGGTCGTCACAAGTTTTAAGTATAATGAGTAATTGTGGTTAATACGTCCCCGATTTTGGGGTTCTAAAAGTCCACAGAATACACATTTAAGCCGAGTGCCATTAAAGTAAACTGTGTCTAGGGAGTTACTGCATTTTAATTGTAAAGCGAAACGAGCTGCTTGGTAAGATAACAGTAACTTCCACCACCACAGCCCATTAACGTCCCACTGCTGGGCACAGGCCTCCACTCTCATAGGAGAGAGGGAATTAGAGCTTAGACCCACCACGCTGCTCCAATGCGGGTTGGCTTTAACAACTATTATCATGTTATTGATAATAACCGGGACCGACGGCTTAACGTGCTCTCCGAGGCACGGGGGTGAGACACCGCCAATTTCCTAGTTCCGGGCTATTACTGAGAATTTCTAGTCAGAAAAACCCAACACTTAATTATGGCCCGACCCGCGACTCGAACCCGGGACCTCTTCGGCCGCAGTCGAACGTGGTAACCACTAGACCAACGAGGCAGTAGACCAAAGAGGCTCTCTATACAGGCTCTGCATACTGAGCTGTCGTCGAAGGATGAAAACGCAGTACGAATCCATACTTCCATACTAATATTATAAATGCGAAAGTGTGTCTGTCTTATTTTCCTGTCCGTCTGTCTGTCTGTCTGTCTGTATGTCTGTCTGCTACACTTTCACGGCCCATCTTCTTAACCGATTTTGATGAAAGTTGGTATAGAGGAAGATTGTATCCCGGGGAAGGACATTTTTGTCCCGGAAAATTAAGGAGTTCCTGCGGGAATAAAAAACTAAATCCACACGGACGAATTTGCGGGCATCTTCTAGTAGTAGAAAATATAGTAGCATAAAATTAGTGGTGGATACGTAATTGATGTTCATATTTTATTTGGCTCTATGTATCTTGTGTGTAGCTTGTTTGTACTTTACTATTATAAATGCGAAAGTGTTTGTTTATTTATTCCTCTGTTTCATTCTCACGGCCCCATGAAATTTGATACATGCATCCGGGAGACGGATATAGGCTTTTAGTGTTGGAAATGCCATTTTGGAAAATGGCCGTCGGATTTTTCTGCTCTCCAGAGAAATCAGAAAATTCCGACAGGGATTAAAAAAAATTAGTAAGAAGTAGAAGTCGTGGGTAGTAAGTACCTAACTATATTAAGGCTTTTATTAAACACCAGAGTGTTTGTGTGTGTGTGTCTGGTACGATTTTACGGCGCAACCAATTTTGCCGAAATGTGGTACAGGGATAGAATGGATCCCGGTGAAGGACATACAATACATATACATATACATATAGGAAGGCCGCCGTAAGGTGGCCGGCCTATCGGTATTCTATAGGATATATTTCGGGGAGTGTGCTCAGGAGCTTTTCGATCTTGTACCTCCTTCACCTTTCTACCGCACCGCTTTCTACGACGCCGTGCGAGTTTCCACCCCTATGTCGTCGACGTTCCATCCACACGTACGAAGCGCTTTGCATCTTCATTCCTTATTTGCAAGGCTAGGGTCTGGAATACTCTACCAAAAACTGTGTTTCCCACCAATTACAATCCGGGTATCTTCAAATCAAGAGTGAATAGGCATCTCCTAGGCAAGCGCGTCGCAACTTAGGCCGCATCATCACTTCCCATCAGGTGTGATTGTAGTCAAGCGTAAGCCTATAAATGAATTTTAAAAAAGGCTACTTTTCATTCCGGAAAATCAAGAAACAAAAAGCAATCCACGTGGACGAAGTCGCGAACTTCGTTTTATGAAAAATAATAAAGGTTATTGTGAACAAAAGCGTTTCATAATGTTGGTCACGTTAAAAATCACTTTTCTCGCGATGGACTTTCCTTGTAGTGCCCTCAATTTGCATTTTCTTTTTCTACCTATACCTACCCGGTTTTATCGCGAAATGTAGAGACTTGATATAGAAAACTTTTAAAAAAATAAGCTTTTATCGCCCACTATTTTGAATTTAGCATGTTTTTAAATTTTTCTCAGTAAACTCTTTTAATTAATATCTCATAGGAGTGCATTAAAAAAAAATTGGGAGTCCCTAAAGATTGACTATTTTTATGCATTTGCATGGCATATGCATGCCATATTGGATTTAGAACGAACGATTTAAAGTTACGAGGGTTCCAAACGCGCCCTGGCCTGAGAAGAGCCCACAACAAACTCAGCAGGGTTTTTTTATTTATTAAAAAGGTGTACCTTCCAAGTTTTCGTAGTCGGCGAGACCTACCCTAATCAGGCGTGACACTTGAATAATGATTAAATTACTAATGATGCCATTTCGCTGAGAAAAATATTATAACCACGAAGTTTACGAACCAACTATTATTTAAACTGTGCTAAACCTACTAGACGATGCCCGCGACTTTGTCCACATAGACATAGGTTTCAGTCGGAAATCTTTGATTTAGCGGGATTTTGTCCGTAATATTATGTTTTTGCTGAGCACTCTAATTATAATCTATACTTAACTTATCTAAGTATTTTCATTAAATCAACGAGATGAGTTAATCTTCAGTTCTTCTTCTTAGAAGCACACCGACCAAACTAATTAATTTAGAGCCCTCTTCCCTGAAGGCTCAAATTCGATACTTACAACTTATCAGTGCGTGTGGCGGAGGCGCCACTGTCTATTCAAAAATCGACATTTTATGTTCAACACAAAGTAAATCCTGTTAGTTCCAATTTTCACCACACGCACTGATAAACGTGTCAAAGTGTCCCAATAGATTAAAGTTACTATTGGTTTACTGGGTTTACCTAAGTGTTTTATTCTTTCAGGTGAACAGGAATTTTATCGACAATTTTAGTTCGTTTCTACCTAATGCTGCTAGTTTCTACCTTATTTTTTAAAATTCACAATCCATACTTTTAATATTATAAATTTCAATTTCAATTTATTTATTGTGAATACAAAAATATGTTAAAAAAAAGGTAATCTCATAAACAAGACAAAGTAATTGCCTTAACACTCAAATGCGAAAGTGTATCTGTTTTCTGTCTGTCTGTTTGTATGTCTGTCCTTCTGTTTGTCTGTCCGTCTGCTACGCTTTCACGGCTCATACGGCTCATACACCATACAAGAGACTAAATTTTAATTTAGAAATTTCAACCCGGGATCTCAGACTTTTTTTTCAAATCTACTACAAGTTAGCCCTTCACTGCGATCTCACCTGATGGTAAGTGGTGATGCAGTCTAAGATGGTAGCGGGCTAATCTGTGAGGGGCATGGCAGTTATATTAAACCCATACCCCTAATCGGTTTCTACACGGCATCGTACCGGAAACCTAAATTGCTTGGCGGCACGTCCTTGCCGGTAGGGTGGTAACTAGCCACGGCCGAAGCCACCCACCAGGCACCAAGGCTCCCACCACTGCACCAGGGAGGTAGAGGCAAGGGCATGAGGTGGTTTATTGAATGTTTGAACATTATTTACTTAAAAATTACCAAACAACTAAACCAATATTTCGCCCATTGTTCTGACATTACTAAGTATTCGCCAAATTACAAATAAACGACTTCCTTAATTGACTCAGTGTCTTTGTTAGTAAGGAAGTTTACACACTGACAGCTTTTTTCAGTCAGTTATACTGCCGTGGTAATAGAACAGTAAGTCAGAAAAGACGGTTTTCGAAAAAAATTAAAAATCATCTAACTAAAACCCTCTTTTTATACGACTGCCTGAAAAAAGGAGTATATTAAACAAATCAACAAAAACAAAATATTTACTTAGCCAGATTTTTTACGTTTTAGTTTAAGTTGATACTTATAGGTATAGTTTAGAAGTCGGATTTTGTTTTAGATGAAAGCGAATTATTATAATTATCCATTGAAGGTTTGCAATAAAATAAAAATGACATTTTCATAGTATAAAAATTATAGTGGCTTTCATTTTTAGGGTTCCGAAGCCAAATTTGGCAAAAACGGAACCCTTATAGATTCGTCATGTCTGTCTGTCTGTCTGTCTGTCCGTCCGTATGTCACAGCCACTTTACTTTCAACTATACTGTTGAAACTTGGTAAGTAGATGTATTCTGTGAACCGCATTAAGATTTTCACACAAAAATAGAAAAAAAAACAATAAATTTTGGGGGTCCCCATACTTAGAACTGAAACTCAAAAATTTTTTTTTCATCAAACCCATACGTGTGGGGTACCTATGGATAGGTCTTCAAAAATGATATTGAGGTTTCTAATATTATTTTTTCTAAACTGATAAAACTTAAAAAAAATATATGATGTACATTACCATACAAACTTCCACCGAAAATTGGTTTGAACGAGATCTAGTAAGTAGTTTTTGTTTAATAATTTAAAACTTACTACAGGTTTGTACGGAACCCTCGGTGCGCGAGTCCGACTCGCACTTGGCCGGTTTTTTGATAGCCACTTAGTTCGAGAAAATGGATGAACCACTGCTTTAGTATAAGAGGCTATCTCTTTTAGAATAGGATCCCTATTGTATAGTGAACTGCATAAATAGCAGCACTCGAAGCGGGTTGTTAAGCTAAATTGAATCGATTCCATAGACACAAACCGAGCCCAATAAATACTCGCTTCCAACGCCTCTTTACAAGCTTTTATTTCTTTTAATTGTACCCTTTTTCTCGTCTTTATTGCCTTTATAGTAATACTAGCCGATGCCTGCGACTTCTTCGCGACTGCGTGGAAATACTTATTTCACGCAGACGGAAATTTTCCGGGATAAAAGATGCCTATGTCTTTCTCGGGGATGCAACCTACTTACCTTCAGAGTTAGGTTGCATTTCAAATAAATAAATCAATAAATACCAAATTTCATTAAAATCGGTTGAAAAGATGGGCTGTTAAAGCGTGGCAGATAGACAGACAGACAGATGCACGCGAACAGATATACAAACTTTTGCATTTATAATATTAGCATGGAAGTATGGATTAAATATTATATTGTATTTTATATATTATTATATTTATTTTGACGACCTCCGTGCAGCGTTGAGTCTTAACGTGCGGAGGCCCCGGGTTTGATTCTCGGCGAGGTCAATTTGGGAATTTATAATTTCTGAATTTTCCCTGGTCTGGCCTGGTAGGAGGCTTCAGCCGTGGCTAGTTACCACCCTACCGGCAAAGACGTGCTGCCAGGTACGATGACGTGTACAAACCGAATAGGGGTATCTTTGGGTTTAATATACCTGCCATGCCCTTAACAGGTTAGTCCGCTACCAACTTAGACTGCATCGTCACTTACCATCTCAGGTGAGACCGCAGTCAAGGGCTAACTTCACTAACTTGTAGTACCTACTTAGATAAAAAAAAAATACTATTTTTGCACAGAAGCACCAGTACTACGATACGTCATTGGACAATTTCTTAGCACATAAGATAATTATAAGCTTAGGTTAAAGAAAAATTACTTATTAGTCAAATAGTTTGGCTAGATTGTAATTATATTGAGCACCCTATATAAGTACCACTTAATAATAGAAAAAAAAGAAAAGAAACCAGTACAGATATTATAAGAATGCTGCTTCAATTATTTTTATAGTCTCAATCGTTGTGATTCGACAGTGAATATTTTGATCTCATGGCGAAAGGGTGTTAGCAAAGGTGATTGCGACCATCATACCAAATTTCATCAAAATCGAAATAGTATGGATTGTGTCACAAAAGTAGTCAAAAAGTAGGTATAGGCTTTCACACAAGTGAAAGAATTAAAAAATACGACTGCCATAGTTAAACGATATTTTTTGTGAATCACCGGATATTGAAATATAGTCTTATATATTTTTGGAATCTACTTCATCATTTTCTTGGTGATGACAACATAATTAATCTAATTTTGGAAAAAAAAAATCAACTTTAGTCTTTGATGCGAGACCATAGTCACCCAATCAACTTTTAAAAAAAAAATTCTAGCCTATGTCACTCGGAATAAGCTAAGGATTCTAAGATTTCTAACGATACCTCATTCATCAAAATCCGTTACAAAAAACGGAATATACAAACTCACATACATACATACATAATATTATGTATGTATGTATGTATGTATGTATGTGAGTTTGTATATTCCGTATAACATACATACATAATATGTATGTATGTATATAATCTACTAATAAATTCTACTACTACTAAATTCTTGTAAATATTTTGTTCTTTGTTGATTATCTCAAAAAGCGCTAAATCAATTTCGATAAAATTTATATGTATTATGGGACCACCTCTGAAGTATGATCTACCAAACAAAAAAGATTCATCAAAATTGATTAATAATTGTAACATACATACAAAAAAAACATACAGTCGAATTGAGAACCTCCTCCTTTTTTGAAGTCGGTTAAAAAAGTGGCTTTCGATCGTCGCACGCCTCTTAGTAGTTTCAAGATTCAATGTTTATTTATTCAAATTCATTCAATCATTTTTTGATAGCCACGGAGTTTTTTTTTAACCACTACAAGTTAGCCCTTGAGAGCGATCTCACCTGATGGAAAGTGATGATGCAGTCAGATGGTAGCGGGCTAACCTGGGAATGGCAGTTATATTAAACCCATACTCATATTCGGTTTCTACACGGCATAGTACCGGAACGCTACATCGCTTGGCGGCACGTCTTTGCCGGTAGGGTGGTAACTAGCCACGGCCGCAGCCTCCCACCAGGCCAGACCAGGGAATATTCAGAAATTATAAATTCCCAAATTGATTGATTTTTGATTTTATACATTCTTTATTAAAATAAATATGTCTACTACATTCAACAGTGTATACCTACAATATACATAATACAGTGTGAAGAAACAAAGTTACAATCACATAAAGGCTAAACAGGCACCTATTAAAATTTTCTACATAAAATAATATACCTAAAGATTATATCGCAATATGCGGAATATTTGTAGATATCTCCGCTTTATACAAATTGACCAAATTGACCCTGCCGGGGATCGAACCCTGGACCTCCGCACGTTAAGACAACAGCGCTACACACTGCGCCACGGACCCTCAATCCGCTAGGATCCACTTTTTGGATCCACCAGTAGATCGAATAGGAGTCTGGTGTCCACTAGGATCCACCAATGGTCTGGGTGGATCCTATATAACACTTCAACTTCATTAGGATCCACCGTCTGGCTCCACCAGTGGATCACTGGGAGTTCACTGTGATCCACCACTGCTCTTAGTGGAGCCTTGAGCCCATGTAACACTTCAATGGCCATTTTGAACCTCTAAGTTTTTTTGCTTACTGACTGTAAAAAACGTTTAAAAAAGCCAAATAACTTTTACGTGACCTTGATAAATATCGAAAAATATCGATTATTTTTGTAGAAAATACTTAAAAAATTCAGAAATTTCCTACTACAATCAGCTATAAAATTGTCAAAAATAGACAAAACTCAATTTTAAGAATCAAATTTTAAATTCAGAAATTTCCGCCTTACCACCTTTGAAGTCCGATTTCTTACAATAATGCCCCCTAAAGTACCAAATTTTTTGACTAATAACGGAAGTCTAGGAACCCCAAAAGTTTTTAAAATTAGTTGTAAGTGACGTCGACAGGTTATAGTAGTTTGTGATATAAGGGCGGTAAGTAGGTTTTTACATACGAGTTGACTAATGTCAGCCCGATGACGCCAGTCGAGGGCTGACCATCGTCACAAGTTTGTTAAAACCTTAACGCCCGTGTATCACACGATATTTTTCAATACATTTGTGAGAAAACTTGAAAATAAAACTCGAGTAGGTACTCACTAGGAAATGGTTTCTCACGCCCGTACTTATTTCGAGATTTTTGGCGGCTATTAATAGCGCAATTTTTTTCTCAAATCTAAAATACCTAATTGTTGATTTAATTGTATTATTCCACAACACTTAAACCACTCATATTATTTAATAATTTATAAGAAAAACTCAATGAAACTTTTAAAAATAACGCGCACAGATTAAAGATTTTAGTCTCTACGGCGCGTTGTTGTAATTGCGTTTTTTTTAATTGGCTTCATGGCTCTAGGTTCTAGCTCTTAACTATCAGCCTGGACTATTCAGCCTTTACTTTTTTGATTTATAAAACTTAAAACAATTTTAATTAACTAAATTAAATACAATTTTTAATTTCATGAATTAATTTCATCAATCTACATCTAAATGTTATTATTTTTTAAGTTTTCTACATACAAAGTCAATATCATTATGAACCTTCTTTCAAGAAAACTTTTTATTTAGAAGTAAAGTGGCCTTACAAAAATTAAAAAAAAACTGCAAAAAAATAGCACGAGGGCAGTAAATTCTGCAAAAAAAAAAGCACGAGGGCAGTAAATTTAACTTACAAGCCCTGTTTACTGCCTCTGTAAGTGCATTTTGCGAGCAAGTGTATTGAAAAGTATTTTACGCAAAGTAAGGACCCTTCATAGCAAGCATGTTAACACAAAAAAAGTTCGGAAAAAACACTAAATAAAAAGAAAAAAATTTAACACTCACTCCCTCAGAAATCTCTCGAAAACTATCAAAAATCGCTGAACATACATGGGGTATTTTCTGATAGGTCTAGGTACTAGTAATCAAATTATTTTTTTTGGACGTCACTATTTGGGCCACCCTGATAGATTAGTAAATGAGGGTAAAGGAACGCATTTTTTATATTATTACTGAAAGCATGCTTGAAAGTATATCATTATTATTATCAAACTATTTATCACTTAACTGGGTCTAGAGGATCGAAATGGGCATTGAAGTGTTACACGCTCCACTAAAGAGATTGGTGGATCACAGTGAACTTTCAGAGTGCTATTCGATCCACTGGTGGATCCAGACAGTGGATCCAAATGAAGTTGAAGTGTTATAGGATCCACCCAGACCAATGGTGGATCCTAGTGGACTCCAGAGTAATATTCGATCCACTGGTGGATCCAAAAAGTGGATCCTAGTGGACAGTGCCGCCACGGAGGTCGTCAAAAGATTTCTGAACCTCGTCAGAGGTTGCTGAAGGTTTCAAAATACTTTTTCTCACTGAGTGAACAAAAACTAGTTCGGCTCACTGGTTTATAGCAGCGAAGGAGCGCTTTTCAAGCTAGAGTAGAAGCTAAAAAGCGTGTTAAAATTTGTAGCGCGAACAACAATGTGCGCATTTCTTTAAGTTTGCGTGCTTACCTGTCATTGATGTAGAATTTTAGTACTGTAGTCAATTAATACGTGCCAAAAATGAAACAATACGATCCTAACGACCACCGCAGATGTACACCGGCTACGTTGTATTATGTTAGCTGTAATGTAATGTACCTTTAGTGTACGTTGATGGTGTAATAAAAAATAATTGGTGTCTGGTACTAGATGGAATCAACTGGTCACGTAGTCACGAAAAATTGTTTTTAACCCCCGCCGCAAAATGGGCGGAGTTATAACACGTTATAAGTTGAAAGGTCTAGCCTCCACTTGAGATACACAGAGCGTCGCGGCACGTAGCGAAATATATTATATGTATGTATGTATGTATATACTTTATTGTACACCTTAAATATACAAAGAAACATGTTATAAACAAGATAACAACAATAAGTAGGCTAAATAAGGCGGTCTTATCGCTAAATAGCGATCTCTTTCAGACAACCATAACGCTGGGGAGAAAATGAAGAGGATAAAGGTGGTGTAAAAATAATAATAAACTTAATTAATACTAATATATATACTTGATCTCTCTCCGGTCGTGTCATTTTCCGTCCCATCGGGCTATGAGAGTAAAGGAACAGAGAGTGCACCTGTGTACGTGCACACACTTGTGCACTATAATATCTCCCGCGCAGATGGCTAATCTCTCTGGAGATAGGCCGCCGTGGCCGAAATTCGGTCGTGAGGGACATTATTATTATTATATCCGAACTAGGTAGGTGTTAGAGTCCAGACTTCTAAGTCCGTAGTCTGATTTCGCCCTAACACAAACTCTATCAAAGTTCAAGTTCCATTCCATTTTCAAACTTCCATTCCCTTTGGCGACGCGCCTGCGGGTCCTTGGAGTGAACTCTGCCGAATATTTGTGTTCTGTGGACTGAGGCCCAGTCGCGCGTTCGACTCGACCCGCGTCGCCTGGCGTGTTAAATGACGCGTCACAGATTAAAAATAGCAAATTTTCCCGCGCTTACCCTGTGACGTTTGCGTTTAGAAACTTAATCTTTAAATTATTATAATTGTGATAAAATTAATTTAATAATTCATTACTCCTAAAAGTATTACTTAGCAGTTCGAAAATATTTTTGTGATATTCAAGTAGGTTAAATTTTATTATTTTTGGTTAGTGTAAAGTGTATTTGTTTGATTGCGACTGTGGTTATTTGAGTTAGTTTTCAAAGGGAAGCCATAAAAAGGTAAGTTTAAGAGCTTAAATTCGAACAGTTGTGGAATAATTTTGCGTAAATCCAACTTTAAGGAAAGCCGCGTGGAAATTTCTATTTAGGTATAATTTTTTAATGTTATTTGCTCAGGTAACTTTATTTTTATTGCATGGCAACCGGTTATGATGTTAAGATCGAGGAAGTTTTATAATTAAAATGATTTTCACAATATAAAAATTTATATTGTGTTGAACATGAAACATTGGTCAGAAAACTGCACCATTATGGAATTAGGGATGTCGCACTGAAGTTAATGAGGTCCTACTTAAAAAATAGAATACAAAAGGTTGACGTCAATGGAAAGCAGTCTTCCGGGTCAGTTGTAAAAATAGGGGTTCCACAGGGTTCAATTTTAGGACCTTTTCTGTTCCTCATTTACATTAATGATCTTCCTTATCTCGCTAAGGATAATCATGGGATAGTATTGTTTGCCGATGATACCTCGTTATTATTTAAAATAAATCGATACGAAACAGCTCTTCATGAAGTGAACAAGTCTCTCTCTAAACTAGTGCAGTGGTTCGAAGCTAATAACCTGCTCCTTAATAGAAAAAAAACAAAGTGCATTAAATTTACATTACCAAATGTTAAACAGGTCAAAACCACAGTACAACTGGAGAATGAGGAATTAGATTTGGTGGAAACCGCTGTTTTTCTCGGAATAACGTTAGATGCTAAACTCCAATGGGGCCATCACATAAATGACTTGTCGAACAGACTTAGTTCTGCTGCATATGCGGTTAAAAAGATTCGTCAGTTGACAGATGTAGAAACGGCGAGATTAGTTTATTTTGTTTACTTTCACAGCATTATGTCATATGGTATATTATTATGGGGTAATGCTGCTGATATTAATTCTGTTTTTGTGCTGCAGAAGAGGGCTGTTCGAGCCATATATAATATGGGACCAAGAGAGTCACTAAGAGATAAATTTAAAGAAATCAAAATTATGACAGTGCACAACCAATATATATTTGAAAATTTAGTATACGTGCATAAACACATTGATAAATTCAAGAAGAAAAGTGATTGTCATAATGTCAATACTAGAAATAAAAATAAACTTGTAATGCCTGCTTCTAGGCTTAGTAAAATTAGCAATTCATTTGTTGGAACCAGTGTCCGCTTCTACAATAAGCTCCCAGAAGACATGTTAAAGATGTCTCTGAACAAGTTCAAAGTTAATGTAAAACGTAAACTCATTGAAAAATCTTATTACCATGTAAAGGATTACCTAAACGACAAGGAAGCCTGGCAATGATTTGCTCAAATGGCTCTGATAGTTCCTTAGTTATGATTTGTGAGATGGTGATAATAAAAAAATAAAAAAAAACCCGGCTGAGTTTGTTGTGGGCTCTTCTCAGACCAGGGCGCGTTTGGAACCCTCGTAGCTTTAGTTTTAAGATACCGTAACTGATTATCACCATCATGTTTTTTATGTAAGTAATTTTTTACGTCAATAAGTGTACAGTGTACCTATATTGAATAAATGAATTGAATCTTGAATCTTGAATCTTGAATGATATCAAAAATTTTAACATTTCCGCTGGCAATCGGCTAATGGGAGACATCGCAACGGAATGGTTTTAATCACTTGGTGGCCATCTTTGGCAGTAGGATCGTAAATAGGCACGGCCGAAGCTTTCCACCAGACCCGACCATAGAAGCCTTATTTCTACTTTGAAGAGATATAACTACCAACTGTACTATTACCTATTCTGTGTTACCACTTACTAGCAAGCGCCCGCAACTTTGCTCCCTTGGGAATTTCAAAAAACCCGGCCTTATTCCTTGTCTACATGTTTTTTTATTTTTATTTTTATTTTTTATTTTTTTTCTCGACTTACATTACAACTAGCATTACAGGTTTCCCTAATACACTAGTGTAGCTAAAATAATCTTTAACTATATTATAAACTAATTAAATATAAATGAATTAAATATTGTTATTATTATTATTATAACATATAGCCCACAGAGCTATCCTTGTGAGTTCACTCAGAGTACAACAAAACAGATCCGTCCTCTCAGATATGACGTTAAGGGACCGGCGACCGCCGCTCGCAACTTCTACTCGAACCGCAAATATAAATTTGCCGGTATATTGCTATCCCTATTTGGCTGAAGACACATGATCGCGTGCAAGCGCGATAGCAATATGAGCGTACAGAATTTGTTATACATTTAGTCTTGTTCCGTGAATACCAAAAATGATGAATGAAAAATTGTTGTGTTTTTAACTTCGTGTTGTTATTCTGTAACTTGATAATATAGGCTATGTTCCTGATCAATTAGTACGTGAGATATCATTGGTTTTAATATGAAACAAATAAGGAGAAAACATGTCCTTTATGTCGCAAAAACATGCAAAACACAATGTGCTTACATTTAATTTTGGGAAAGTATTTTGGAAAAATAATTATCCAGGGACCTAGATAAATACAAGTTCAATCTTAATAATCGCATAATATGGAGGAAATATGCTCGAATTACTAATTATTTTGGTATTACGTTTGTATGAGCAATTAGCCCTCCGCTGGCGCCTTAAGGGTGCGAATCGCGCGCGGCAGCGGCGCCTTGTTGAGCAAGTTGGTGCGACCGCGCGGCACCGCCAGCAGCGGTGGCCTGCGCCTGCGCCACACGTACCGGTCCGGGACACGGAGACTCACCTGTCTTAAAACGTCCGCATTATTTAACTTGCCCCGTATTATTTTAAAAATGTACAATATAAGTGCTAATTCCCTCCTAACCCCTAGTTCGTTATACCCTACCATACCCAGAACAAATAATGTTGGGTACATTAACGGGTAGTATGGGTATACCCCATATAACTTCATATATAGGTACCTAACAAATTTATTTTGTACCCGCTCTAACATAAGGCTATATTTAGCCTCATGTGGAGCCCAAATGACTGAGTTACTTTCTAAGTGGCTCCTGACCAAAGCATTGTATAATGCTATCACCGCCTTAATGTTACTGAAGCTCCTAACGGTACGAAGTATAAAGCCTAGATTTTTGTAAGCTTTCTTACAGCATTTTACAATGTGGTTACGAAACGTAAGTTCTGTGTTCAAACCAACCCCCAAGTCCCTAACTTCTGAAACTCTCACCATTGGTACCCCATCTATATTATAATCATAACGGATGGGGGAGTGTGCTTTAGAAAAGGTGATCACTGCACATTTTGAGGTGTTAAATTGCAAACGGTTGTCCTTACTCCATTTGACTGCTCGATCAATGTCCTGCTGCAGCCTCCTACAGTCACTCTCGCCATCTACAGCCAGAGAGAGCTTGAGATCGTCCGCGAACAGCAGACACTTGGCACCCTTGATCACCTGAGGTAGGTCGTTTATCATTAAAATAAACTGTAAGGGACCCAGGTTGCTACCCTGACTCACACCGGATCGAGTAAAATACGGTTCTGACCTATGACCCCTATAGTCTACGTATTGTTGCCTATCTCTCAAGTAACTTGCAAAAAAATTCAGTAAATGTGGAGTGAACCCGACCGATGCTAACTTTTTGAGCAAGACATCGTTGTCTACTAGATCGAATGCCTTCCGAAAGTCAAAGTATGCTGCATCAGCCTGCCCCCCACTGTCAACGGCTGGAACAATATGGGCCATGTAAGCGAGAAGGTTGCTCGTAGTACTCCTGGCTGGCCGGAATCCGTGCTGAGCGTCCGAAAGTTGCGCGCTCACCTGGTTATAAATTATTTTATGGATAGCCGACTCTAATACTTTTGCGGGTGTGGACAGCACCGCTACAGGCCTGTACCCCTCCAACTGTGTTCCCGATCCACCTTTAGGTACCGGTACGACTCGAGTTAATTTCCACGTCTCAGGAAACACAGCTTTCTTCAAACACAGATTATATATGTGAAGCAACGGTTCCGCCAGAACCAATCGACAGTCTCTAAACAGGTAAGGTGGGATGCAATCTGGTCCCGCAGACTTTTTTGGTTTAAGTTGTTTAAGTGCCTGCCTTACCTCGTCCAAGGTCAATCGGTCGATATGGACCCTCGCCGCTCCGTTCTCTCCACCCGCCGCTGCTATGGCCGCGCTAACATTCAATTCGGCTCGCTCTGAGCTATAGACGGACTGGAAAAACTGAGCGAACTCAACAGCACACTGCTCTGCAGTCAACAGAGCCCCGTTTTTTAAGATTTTCCGCGGAGCCCTACTACCTGTTTTTGATTTGGTATAGTTCCAGAACGATAGAGGATCCTTGAGGAGTTGGTTCTGAACTCTGCGCTGATAGTGTTGGTGAGCTGTTTCTATCATGTTTTTAACCTTTGCCCTACACTGCGAAAATGCATCGTAATTACCTTTTGAGCTACCAAGCTTTATACCGCCGGTGAAGATTCGCTTTCAATTATATGTTGCGAATTATTTCAACCGTGTACCACTCGGGGTAATTGTACCCCGGGGTTACAGGACTTCGCTTTTTTCTCGGAACCCAGTCATAGAATGTCATAAAAAAAATTTAAGCTTTCCTCCAACTCTAACTCATACATTGGAGACCAGTCTGCGGCCGCAATTGCTGAGTACAGTGATATAAAATCAGCCTTATAAAAATTCCAACCTATTGGTGTTTGCGGGCTCGCTTCCGGTCCTAACGCCTGCGCCTGATGTCGGTGTGAACGCAATGTCACCGCGATTTCGAGGTCGAATGGAAGGGTCTGGGCCTAATGAGTCAGTCAGTCAGTTAGTTTTTAGAGGATGGCTAGTGTATGTAATATATATTACTAGATGGTGCCCGCGACTTGTCGGCGTGATTTGTGTTTGATTCCCGTGGGAAATCTTTAATTTTACAGGAAAAAAAGTATGCCTAGGTATGTCCTTCCGCCGGATGCAACCTACCTCCGTACCAAATTACGTCAAAATCGGTTGAAAAGATGGGCCACGAAAGCGTAGCAGACAGACAAACAGACAGACACACTTTTGCATTTATAATATTAGAATGGATTTTTGAATGTCTATCTTGAACAATATTTTTTTTTTAAATTAGCGCATTGGTACATTTAACTTTACATCGTATGAGATACAACCACAGAATAGGTTAGGTAATACTTACTTAAGTAATTATAATTTTGGGATTTATAAAGTCCTGTTGGATAGCAATCCAGCTAGACCACCTATACTACAGCGTTTACCACTGCGATAGGGAGGTCATCAAAATCAATATAGGCACTTCATTAATAAAATCTCTACTTTTGATTTTATGTCTATTCTTTATTTGTGACATTGCCGTTCGCACATTTTTATGTTCAGCAAAGGGAAACGGGATGTAACGATAAATTGCCGCAAGGGAAATTCTTTAGCAAAAGTTTTTGTGAATTGTATTAACTACACTTAAATAAAAGTCTATGATATCTAGTACAAACAAACAAAACCTCCAACAAACATAAACTCAAAGTACGTGGTAACGTGTATGTTTATTTAAAATTGGTACCTACACAGTAAACTTTCTGAACGTCAAATAAACAAAGTATAAGTCGTGATGGTGACTATTAACGACGGTATCCTAAAACTAAAGCTACGAGGGTTCCAAACGCGCCCTGCTCTGAAAAGAGCCCACAAGGAACGCCCGGTTTTTTTTTATTATCACCATATCACAAACATTGTAAATTAGAATAATTAATTAGCCGCTGGAACAATTATGCGTTTTACAAAAACCTTGAACTAATTCAGAGACATAGGAGAGTTTTAATTTCTTAAAAAGCACTGTAGGTATAGCTCTAAAAAGTTACAGGTCCGGGAATCAAACCCGCGCTCGCCGTCTAGAAGATAAAACGACTGGGCTGAAGGCACTTGGTTGTAACCTAAGTGACAGGAGGACAAACAGAAAGAAGGCCTTTTTTCATGTTGAGGTACGGAACCCTTGAAATATGAAAATCGTTTCATTATTCTCTAGGCCTGCCCTACATAATTATATTCCACTTCAACGGAATTTATTTCTAACTTAACTTTAAAAGCTGATTCCAAAGCACTTTTTGAATAGGTAAATAAAATTTCTCTTTATCGGACGTAAAATAATGTAAGCCATTCACTTAAAATAATATTACATTTTCAAAGAAGCTTTAATCTAAGCTCAGTGCCTTCGAAATTGGCAAACGATTTTTAATACTGTATAATTTACGCTAGAACTTGAACTTTTGGGAGGGTTACTCAAAGGTACCTTTGATCCATATTATCCATACTAATATAATTAACTAGCTGATGCCCGAGGCTTCGTCAGCGCGGCTTAAGTTTTTTTAATTCCCGCGGTAACTCCCTAATTTTCCGGGATAAAAAGGTAGCCTACAGGTCCTCAGCAACTATACCCATGCAAAAAATCACGTCGATCCGTTGTTCTATTGCGGTGTGATTGAAGGCAAACCAACAAACAAACACACTTTGATGAAATTTGGTACATGGATATATTGTATCCCGGGGAAGGACAGACTACTTTTTATCCCGGATAATTCAAGAGTGCCGTGTAATCTTTATTTATTTATTTAATCGTATGGCGTTTAGTACATTTAAGCGTTTTTATTTAAAAAAAACGCTTATTTAGCCTGTAAGTTCCTTCTTTGTCACACCAGCATAATGCACTTTGCCAATGTCACGTGGAGATTATAATATTCCTCTTTAATTTGCTTGAAGCGTAGGTATCCATATGTCAAGTGATCTTTTATATAGTTACCTATCTTCGAATAAGATGTAGGTAGGTATAATTTCACTTTATGATACGAAGTTTTTTCATCAAAAAGATTATATTGTATTCCATATTTACCATGTAAATAATATACGAGTATTTGACGAATTCTTCATGATAATTATATTTGTTCAGTGAGCATGTATTACAGTCCGTGGAGTCCGTGGACGGCTCAGACGGGCGTGTAAATGCCAAAACGAAAAGCCTACGAATGTGGTGCCGGGATAAAAGGATAAGGGTGCGTTTACACCAGGATATGAGCGAGACAGCTAATCGGTACGCGTATAAAAGCCCACCAATAGGATTACCGACTACTTTTCTTGAGACCAACTTTTTTTTTTATCCACTACAAGTTAGCCCTTGACTACGATCTCACCTGATGGTAAGTGATGATGCAGTCTAAGATGGTAGCGGGATAACCTGTTAGGGGCATGGCAGTTATATTAAACCCATACCCCTATTCGGTTTCTACACGGCATAGTACCGGAACGCTAAATCGCTTGGCGGCACGTCTTTGCCGGTAGGGTGGTAACTAGCCACGGCCGAAGCCTCCCACCAGGCCAGACCAGGGAAAATTCAGAAATTATAAATTCCCAAATTGACCCTGCCGGGGATCAAACCCGGGACCTCCGCACGTTAAGACAAGAGCGCTGCACACTGCGCCACGGAGGTCGTCCGCCGCTTAGCGTAGATCTGTTGAGAAAGTGCTGTGTAAAGATCTAGCCCCACTTGGGATGCACGGAGCGACGCGGCACGTTGCGGCAAATATTAATTTCCCGGGATAAAAAGTAGCCTATGTCCTTCCCCGAGATGTAACCTATCCGCTATACCAAATTTCATCAAAATCGGTTGAATAGATGGGCGGTGAAAGCGTAGCAGACAGACAGACACACTTTCGCATTTATAATATAAGTATGTAAAATGCTTATTTTAGGGACGTCAAGGTACGTGACATAAAACTGTAATTTTGAAATAATATTACTTTATGCGATGGTCTAACAGTAGGTCAGTAGGTCCACCGGAGCGCTTTTATCTACTCCTGTGGCTTTAGTAAACTAACTCAACTGAAGTTTTTTTGAAGATCCCCTGCTTGGGTGATCGAGTGAGAGTGCCCTGCTTGGGATCCCGAACGCTGCATCCTAATTCGCCACGTAGGGATAGACCTGTCCCTACCGGCCGTGATAGCGGCTATGCTAAAAAATGAAGAAGCATGGAGAGCAGTGGTCTCTTTCTGCGAAACCGTTATGGTTAAGAAAGAGACCGCTGAGCGGGTTCGGGAAAGAGCAGACCCGGCTCGGCGACGTAGACGTCGGAGTGACGGTATGGATCGCACCCAGCCGTCCGTATAATAATCCCTGGGGAAGGGACCTCAGGGTCGAGTGCGGCTGGAGTGGGGGCTCTAGTCGTGCGCCTAACAACACGACCCTGGGAAGATGGCAGCTTGCTGTGGCCAACAAGCAGCCATACCTCATGTACAAGTCCGGGTAATGAGGGGACTTCTCCAGGAGTCCGGGATGAGCCCTATGGGCATCGCACAAGGGAGGCACCGATGCGTTCTTAAGAGATCTCGGAGCCTCCCAACATGCGTAAGGGCGCCTTCAAATTTGCCGCGAAGCGTAGCGCGGCTGCAGCGCGGCTGCAGCGCTGCGGCCGCGCTCCTGTCGCGAGGTACCAATTAGCCGCATGAACCGTCTACCTACTCTTCATTATTGTTGACGTGACTCCACATTGGCACTGACTCCAAAAAATGATATTATAGAACTAAATTAACTCTTGTATACATAATAAATTAAATTATTTTTTACTTTTTAGTGTTTGTGGTTTTTGAAGTCGGTTTTTATTTTTTTTTTGAATTTTTTTTATTTTCACTTGGAGTCTTAAAATAACTACCTATAGAAACCTAGTACACTCGCGAAATGTAAGCCGTTCAATTGGTGCTATAAATGGTATCGTACGACGCTCGCGCAGTCCGAAAAAAGCTGGTTAACTTAGTTTTAGAAGCTACAATGCTACAAACAAACTAACCAATTGCTTACCCAACTTTTAGGTGGAAAACATTTAAACTGGCAACATTATGTTTGCGTTTACGAGGCAAGTAAACACAGCACACATAGCGAATTGTTAGCTTGCGTTTTGAGAAGGCGTTGTTTGGAAACATACCTTCTATAGGTAGTTATTCTAAGCTTGGAGTCTTGTTTGTGAAATTGTCAATATTTCTTCCCAAGCCTTTTTCTTTTCGATTTTGTTGCTGTACTTGTCGGACTTCGAATCCCATTTTGCTGGACGACTCTCAACCTCATCGATAAATTCTTCTACCTGATTTTCGTTCATGTTTAGACTTGAACAAAAATACGTGCGCAGTCCCGTCACTAGTCGATCGATGAACTGATGCGCGGCCGCAGCGCGGGTGCAGCGCTGCAGTCGCGTGTTTTTTATTTATATGGATTTACAAAGCAGCGCGACCGCAGCGCTGCAGCCGCGCTGCTTCCGCGCGGCACTTTGCGGCAAATTTGAAGGCGCCCTAAGGTCGGTTTTAGTAGGTACAAATCCTACATAACCCGATTTCTCCCCCAGGAAGTCGGGTATCTTAAGGAGATTTCCCCCCCGTCAACAAAAAAAAAAAAAAAAAAAAAAGGTCCACCGGAGCGCTTTTATCTACTCCTGTGGCTTTAGTAAACTAACTCAACTGAAGTTTTTTTGAAGATCCTCACAACAACGCTAATATCTTCAATACCCATCCATTTGGATATGATTGACTTAGGTTCATATCAGATTTTCCTTCTCAGAGAACTTGAATATAATGCTCGCATAAAATATGCCTTTCACTAGTTAAGGTCTGAGCATTCCTTTGAAGAAGAAAACTAAAGGAACATTTCTAAAGACTATTAGTAGTAACGACGGAATGAAAACATTTTTGAGTATATTTTTCTTTTTCTTTTTGCTTCAAAAAATGTGGTGTAAGAATATTATTTTATATTTTTGTATTTTTTTTTGATTTCTCTTGAAGGGATTGGTGTGGTTTGAAATTGTAACTAAATTGTTATTTACTAAGCACCTATTTAAGCCAGTGTCTCCATAAAGGCTGTACTTCCAGAATGGCATGAACCAGTGGCATTCCGAACCAGTGGTAGATTCACTCGACGATTCAAAAGAACTTGTAAAAGTTTATTTAAATAAAAAAAAACATTTGAATTTGAATTTGAATGAATGATATTGGGACAAGTTTTCCTTGAATATTTCGAGCTAGATGCTTACCTAACCTAACTATCTAGTCAGGAGTTACATGACCTTATTCCCCCTCCACCTTGTTACTAAAGCAGTAGGTACGAGGCGTCGGGTCGCTTCTTACACTCCCCCTTCCCACCTCTTTAGTAACATTCTAACAGAATGCGGACTCAGTGATTTTCGAATGAAATTCCTTACCGAACGTTTTTTGCTGGAATTCTGGCGTATAAACTTACCTTATAGCCTTAGGCAATAGTGAACTAAGTGTTAAAGTGTATATTGAAATACATAAGCTGTTTTATTTATTTCAAGCTGGAGTTGTCTTGTATTAGTTCCATGAAATGAAATGTTTATTTCGTGTAGGACAATTACTAATGTATCACTAACGATAGGCATGTCAGGACGTTTAGGAAAGGACATTGTACTGAGAAGAGCTGGCAAGGAACTCAGCAGTTTTTTTTAAAAGAAAAAGTTACAATATGTAGATATGTGAACACTATTTTGTTTTTCTGTATTTATAAAAATCCCGTAGGAGCTCTTTGATTTACCTGTCATAAACAGCCTATATCCTTCTCCGAGATACTAGCTATCTTTGAACCAGATGTCATTAAAAACAGAAAAGCTGCGAAATGTTAACATGATACGGACAGACACACAATTTGTTTATTTGTTTATTCACACCAACAACTTCCCTCACACACCAATACACTATAATTATCACAAAATATTTCTAACTTTTCCCGTATGCTTGTCCATTATACAATAACATTACAGGTGTGACAATACTAAGTTCTACTTACTAACATGCAGTAGTATAAAATCACAAATAAGATAAAGTTGGGCATATGGAGGTACGGATCAGAACCTGTACTAACATTTCAACCTTCATTATAACCTATTCATTTCATTTCGTAACCTATTAAGTGTCTGAGCACAGAACCCTGGAGTCGGCAGAGCAATCGAACCTCGCATCAATCAGAAGGTAACACTATCTAGATGCAGAGAACGCTTTCCCTATAAAAGCCATTTGCATTGTAACATCAGTCTCAATACAGCGAACGTGGTACGCATGGCAACTCAATCGAGAATAAAAACAGAAGTTCCTACAATATTCACCCTCAAATATTGTTCTCCTTAGTTCGCTAAAGGGGTCGAATTGCTTCATCATTCACGATCAGAGTTCAAAAATCAAAATCATATTTTCGTGTAACTATTCCTCTCTTCCTCTCTTAAGTCTCTTCCAAATGTCGCAGTCTTGCGCCGCCTAGATCCAGCGGTTCCTTGCGACTCATTTAATGACGTCCGTCCACCGAGTGGGGGATCTCCCAACGCTGCACTTTCCAGTGCGGGGTCGTTATTCTAGCACTTTCGGACCCTAACCTTTATCGGTTCTTTGAACTATGTGCCCCGCTCATTGCCACTTCAGCTTGCAACACGTCGAGCTACGTCAGTTAGCTTCTAGTTCTTCTACGGATCTTCTCTTTCTGTGCTATTAAGTACTAGCTAACTATAAATTGAGTTAATATGGGGATTGAACGAAAGCCTGTTAAATTTCGTCCTAAAATATTTTCCCCTAAGTAAATTTCGTTTCACTGATAAAACCTTACTTGGATTTACTTTTCTACTCAAAATTTTGTATTCAAAACAGGGCGAAGCTAATGAACACTGAAGGAAAACAAAATAACGGAATATTTACTTACTAAGTCTTTTTTTTTTAGACCATTTTTTTAGCTGACACAACAATTTCATTATTTGAATTTTCATTATAAGTTTTAGTATATAAAAAATATAAAGTGTTTGAGTCATTAATATTATGATGAAAACAAATTCATTTGAAATTAGCAAGTGAAAATACTTAAATATAGATACGTCAAGTCTTAACATTTTTTGCTATCTATACTTATATCTACTATATCTACTATACTTACTAATATTATAAATGCGAAAATTTGGATGGATGTTTGTTACTCAATCACGCCGTAACGGCTGAACGGATCTGAATGTTTGGTAATACAATAAATACCAAAAATTTCGAAAAGGAAGTTGAATATTTACAGTTTTCTATTTAGTTTAGTTAAGGGTTCATAATAAAAATCGAAGTTTTGTACGTAATAAATACCTTGATATGACGTTCACAGGATAAAATCATCAAAGGGCTGGCTAATTGTGTGCGCAAAATATCAGCTTGGCTGTCAAGCGCGGAAATGCAGGAAGTTTAAGAATTGTTGGGAGATAAAGGCCTATTTATTTATTTATCTATCACATTAGGCTAATTAAGTTTTGTAATAATAAATAATAATATTATAGGTGTCGAATATTGCGATTTGATTCGACTTTGCTCGGCGAGGCTGGTGGACGCCAGCCTTTATGCCTTATGGCAACCTCGCCAACAGGCGTGAACCAATAGTTTTGACTTTTCTTTTTAAATAGACTAGCGCATGGCTGCAATTAAACTTACGCAAAAAAACAGCCTCGCTACAGATCAAAGCGTGATAATTAAATAGTCGTTTCTTAGACAAGTCGTCAATGAAGAAATCAATTAAAACATTAGATCTTTGTTAGTGAAGGAAAAAAATCATGGTTCCAAAAAAGACCGTGTACTAACAAAACACCGGGACTGCACAGGATAACAACGTCGTAGAAATGTCCGCGTCGCGTCGGAGGGAAACGTTTTGTTCTGTTGCGCTAGTGTGTGCAGCTCCGTATAAAAGTGATTCACGCGCTTTTGTCCATAGTGTGTTTTTGCTCTAACTGTGTAAAGTTTTAACGACGTTATTTCATTATTTATGTTTATTTCTTGACAGTTTCCAAATTTTCTCGCTATCAAAAACGTATTTATCTTGCAACTCGGAAGTACAAAGCTATGGATTGTTATATACTTTAACTTTGCTAAAGTACTTGGTATTTAGTTTTATTTATGTTTGCAGAAATTTAAAAGATATTATCTCGGAATGACTACGACGCGCTACGAGGTAAATATTTGCTACGAAACTCTACGAAGCATCTACGGCATGCTTTTTACACGACATTGTGCATAATATTATGAACGCAGTATAAATACACCAATACAGTCGACTAGCAAAGTTGGATGAATTAATTAATTGAAGAATAATGGTTCTAGAGCCGGATACACCACGACCTTCACCGATCTGTTAACCAGATGAAACATATTTTTTATTTTTATTATAATATTTACTTATGGACTATGGTAAGTTACCATAGTCCATAGGTAACTTCACGGATCTGTTAGCCGGTACATTTCAAAATATAGGTAATTTTATAACAAACGCGATGGTTATAGCATTGCCTACAATAACCTGTCAAAAAATTTAAAAATAGCCTGGTCTGCAGGGTTTTGATAGGCAAGCTATTTTAGGCGTATTTATCTTTTATTAAATAAAAATAAAAAATATGTTTCATCTGGTTAGCAGATCGGTGAAGGTAGTGTATCCGGCTCTTAGACCATAAATAAGGCACGGGAGGGACCACCTTTCTGCCAGTGCGTAGTAGAACTTGAATATGACTTAAATTAATTAATTCCTAGCCAGTAATAGTTTTCTAACTATTTTGTGATTCATAGTAAAATATTAACACCTTGCTACTTTTATTATGCATCAGTTAGGTAATTTTTACCACTCATATGTTATGTGTAAGTGCGTTTGTATGTTGGTTTCTCCTTCAATCGCGCCGCAATTAAGTAACGGACCAACTTGTTTTTTTTTTGAGTAAAACTTCTTTAGAATTGTTGTCATTTGAAATTTCGATGAAATGAAAAAACGACACCAAAAAGAGACAAACATATTCATAACAGGATTAAGCCTGCGAGAGAATGAATGAATGAAAAAACTTTATTGCACACCAAATAGTTACATGAACAAATAAAAAAAAATATTATATCTAAAACTAACATGGTAGTACGCAAAGGCGCAAATGAGATTGAATACAAGTTATATTTATCTCATTCTCTCGTACTTTTCTGAAGTTTCACTTCTGCCGTGTGTGAATTGCACTCACACACTTTTTTTTGCATGGATGTAGTAAAAACCTGAAGAGTTACATAGGCTACTGTTATCCCAGAAAATTAAAGAACTCCCACTGGGTTTTAAAAAACTAAATCTGCGGATGAAGCCGCGGGCATCTTTTAGTATTCACATAAAATGTTAGGCATCTGTACGAACGAATGTTTTCAGTTTCTTAAGAATATTGAATTTAAATGAGTTCAAACCAATTCTTATTCATGAAGCGTAAACGGTAAGTAGTCGTAAAAGGTACGTAGGTTGTTAGGTTGAGTCCCTCCGTTCCGACTCATTAGGCCTGCGTATCTTATAGTATTACTAGCTGTTGCCCGCGGCTTACCTCAAGTTAAGCTCGATTCGTGGGAATGGGCATATTCTATAACAAAATTCCACAACCTACACAGGCTTAAGGAATCCAATAAAAGTATGCTCCTGAAAAAAGCTTATTATACAGTTGAAGATTATAATTAATAGATAGCAGAGCATGGATTGATGTAATTGTAAATTATTTTTTCAAAAGAACTACTTCACCAAGTCTCTTGCTGGTTCTTCTCGGTTCCACAAAATTAAGGAGGTACCGCAGGAATAAAAAAGTCCACTGGCCATGTCGCGGGCATCACCGCGTCGCGTATACACCATCACACTATTTGACAAAACTTAGGCAAAGAAAAGGAAGTAAAATGGAGTCTTGGACTAGGCATCCATTCTTTTATACAAGCCTTTTTCGCTATAAGTAGGTACATAAATCGCAACATCGAAACTCTTTCAAGTACAAAACTTCGCTGTCCAACTTTAAACAAAGAATAAAGAAGCATAAAAAAACGCTACTCGGTAACTTTTTTAATCTGCCGGCACATTTTCCACATCACTGGATTGAGTGGAGGCATTTATTTCATAGCGACTTTTTCTTCAAGTTGTGTTTTATGTCTTTGTTTAGATGTAGTGATCTACTTATTAGATGAGAGCAGAAATTGTTTATTTTCTAGTTATATTTATAACCCATTGGTACTCTACAGAATACTTTGCCGATTTATGGATATCATACTAATATTATAAATGCGAAAGCGTGTCGGTTTGTCCTTCAATCACGCCGCAAAAGAGCAATGGGTTAACGTGATTTTTGCATGGGTATACCTAGTTGATGACATGGAGAGAGACATAGGCGGCTTTATATCCTGGAAAATTAAGGAGTTCCTTTAAGAATTAAAAAAATATTATTCGAAGCAGACGAATTCGCGGCCATCAGCTTGTAGATAGATATAGACTGATGGATATAATAGCCTTATTTATTATTTTTTAATAAGTCGTATTTATTAATATATTTTGTACCACACTTAAAACCTAACAAACATTTAATGGGCATGCACAACAACAATTAATTATCAACAAGATGTGAATGTTAGCCTTATGTCTGGAAAGAGCTTACCTAGGTAAAACGGTAGCTTATGTTTATTCTATTCTCGACCTCTGAGATACGAAACAGTTATTTAAAAAAAAAGAAAAGAAAATGTATGCATGAACTTAAGTGGATTGAGTCGAGAAGCTAGAGATATTGATTCCAATATTACTTACATTTGGCAATACTATAGAGGTGTAGGTCCTAGAATCATACTAATATTATAATTGCGAAAGTGTGTTTGTTTGTTGGTTTGTTAGTTTGTCCTTCAATAACGCCGCAACGGAGCAACGGTTCGACGTGATTGTTGGCATGGGTATAGTTGAGGACCGAGAGTGACATATAGGCTACTTTTTCACTTTTTTACTTTAGAACCCGGATTAAAATTAAAACTGAGTAGGTACACCTATTTCTTTTTCAATTTTTGAGTGAAACGCCCGCGACTTCGTCCGCGTACAATTTCTCATTTCCTATCAGATTATGAAATTTTCTCGCTGCAAAAAGCCTATCTAATACAGCATAAGCAGGTTTATTTTATTTATACTTAAGTATAACCTTAAATGCCAAATTTCATGTTTCTAACTTCAAAAACATAGGACTTTCATACAAACTTCCAATCACCATTTTACCCCCTTAGTGGTGAATTTTCTCAAAACCGTTTCTTAGCTGATGTCTATATGCCATAGAAGGAACGGCCACCTTCCAAATTTATAGTTCGTACTGTGTTTTATAGTTTCTGAGATATCGTGATTAGTCAGTGAGTCAGTGGTATTTCGCTCGTAAGATATACCTATAGATAAACTGGTCAAACTGCCAAATGATACCTTTTAATACTGACAATTTTGAAAATACCCCATATGACCCTATTGCTGGTCAAACTGCACGTGTCAGCCATGGACGCATATTATATTAACCGTCTCGCGCCGAAACATCTAAAATTCTACATCAATGCGCCGAAATGATTTAAATACTCAGTTATTTATACAATATGTATTTAGAGGAGATTTTATTAGGTTTGAATTATATGATTACGCGTTTTTGACACATAAAACTTTCCGTTTTACTTACCTATCATTCCCCAAGAAACACAAAAAAATACACACACGATCATAGAATCTATACTTCTATACTTACTATATAATATTGTAAATGCGAAAGTTTGGATGGATGTTTGTTACTCAATCACGCCAGAACGTCCGGATGAAATTTGGCAAAGAGATAAATTATATAGTCTGGAATAATACATAGGCTACTTTCCATCCACGCGGACGAAGTCGCGAGCATCGGCTAGTATGTCATAAAGTATACCTAGCAATACCTACTCAAGGCAAAGAAAGAAAGATTTATTTAGAGTGAGTTAAAAATCCTATGAAATTCGATAAACTTCGAATGAATCAAATTCCCAATAATTTTAGATTGGATTGGGTGTCTAGAAATAGATTGTCAATTTATTGCGATATCGAACTAACCCCGAATCCTCCAAGGAATAAAGTTTCAATTCAATAATAATCCACAAATAATGATTTTCGTGCGTATGTATTTGGGATAGAGACTTATTCTAGAAAATATTATTATACTCTACAATATTCTTCCCATATAGAGTCTGAACAAAAAACAGAGAGACGGAGCGACATTTGTGATGCCTTTGTTTAAACAACCTTACTGGCGCAGTTGTGAGCGCTTTGGTTTCATATGAGGGAGGACCCAAGTTCGATCACCGATAGGATAAATTTGGCAATTTATAATTTCTTTTGCTTTGGTCTGGTATGGTGAGAGGCTTCGGCCCTGGCTAATTACCACTCTACTGGCAAAGAAGTGCCGCCAAGTGATCTAGCATTCCGTTGCCATGTCGTATAGAAACTACCTTGGGATATGGGCTTACTATAACTGCCGTAACCCCTAACAGGTTAGTCCGCTACCATCTTTAGACTGCATTATCGCATACCGGGTGAGATCGTATTCAACATTGATATATATGTAGGTACTAGATGGGCCCTTTCATAGGAAAAAATTGGGCGTCCGACCTGTAGAGCGCGCTCCACACCTCTATAAGCCTGTCCTTGTTCCCGCCATAGCGCTGTCCCGCTTTTCAGACTAGATGGCGTTAATAAAATAGGTCCATATTCTTTGTTTGACAGGGCCCGTCTATGTAAATTGAGGTCGTTGGTATTCAAGCTCTATCTTGTATTTTAATTTTAAAAAACATGAGAGATGAAAATATTATAGGTATCCTACAACAAAATTAAACTATTGGATAGAAGCAGGCGTTACTTTGCGGAAGTCCATGATTATGAAGGAACTTGAAATTTAATTAACAATAGGCAAATATATGTGGTACAGTGTATCTTGCACTTGCAGCTTGCAATATTCACCACACCACATAAATCTTCCAAATTATTCTCACTAATAATAATAATATATTAACTAATAAGAATAATTTGGAAGATTTATGTGGTGTGGTGAATATTGCAAGCTGCAAGTGCACGATACACTGTACCACATATATTTGCCTATTGTTGCGGATTATAGCAAATTAAATTTCAAGTTCCTTCATAAAATTAAACTGTTTTTTCAACCCTGTCCCCACTACCAAAGGTTAACTGGAAGAGAATACCTCTAGGTATTAAGTTCGCCTTTGTATAATATTATGTGCAATAAAGAATTTAAAACATACAAACAAAAATCCTGTGATGTGTACAGTGTACATGTATAGTGTATAATGTATATTTTGTGTGTACAATAAAGATATCTAAATAAATAAATAAATAAAAATCCGTACGTACTTAGGTACCAAACTTTATAAAAGGTCTTTTGATTGATTGAGAGAAATATTCTAGAAAATATGTATTATATCCTACAGCAAATCTCCGTGTACACTTTCCTTGATGATAATATTATGTAAAGGCCAGGTGGAGGAGTAGGTATATGTGTATAGGGTCTGAATAAAATACAGATAAACCGTCGGACAGTAGTTTGGATGGAGCCTAATAAATGCTTTGGCTTCGGAATCCAATAAATACTTTCACGTTGTTTTCGTCCGATATTATTTATTTTGCGTTAACAATGCCCGTGACAATGCGTTGTTATTCAATGGGGTCACGAGCTCTCTAGTTCTCTACAACGTAAACACTTCATAAATCCTGTTCTTATATTATATTTCGCTTTGAATATGATCTGTACTCAATGTCTGCTAGATTTTGTTGTGTAAACAAAGTTGCCAATTTCATTAAAAAACCAAATCTAAGGCGCTATTCAGTGCGACGCGGATGACCTACGCGAACATCCGCGACGGACAGTAAAATGTATTAAGCCTATACAGCGCATTCAGTGCTATCAACAAGTTCGTGACAAGAAGTCGTGGGGTGTCATCAACAAACAACCAACATAAAGGGGTAATAAAACTACAATAGCGACGTCCAGACAACTCAATTAATCCAAATTAATGGAGACAGACTTAATTGACCGACATTCCTCTATGTTATGAGGATATCAATACAAAGTCACTTCGTAGGTTGGTATTCGACGAGGTCATCTAAGGCGGGTTGAGCCACGGTCGCCAGCTCATATACAGTTAAAAGAAGCCTGGGGCCATACTGCCAACGCTTAAATACTTAAGCAATATTACTCAAAATGACAGTTTCTTGTCACGTATCTGTACGTCCTTTAAATAAGGATTATAATTCTAAAACACGAAAGTCAGCAATAATGAAACAATATGGTTTTAAGCGCTGGCGTAGCATAGAATTCGGATTCAGTCATACAGGTACATATATTGTTTCATTATTGTTGACTTTCGTGTTTTAGAATTATAATCCTTATTTTAGGAACGTCAAGGTACGTGACATAAAAGTGTAATTTTGAGTAATATTGCTTAAGTATTGCTTTAAGCGTTGGCGGCCAGACTCACTTATTCACTGGCTGACTCATCAGCGCCTCGCCCAAGCACTTGGACCTAGAAAGCTGGAATTTCGCACAGAAGTTACCTTTATTTAAAAAACAAACGAATAACGCCGGATTTTTTAGAACTCTCACGGTTGCGATCGCTAGTAACTAGCCCCCTCACCTGTTTATTGGGGGATGGCGAAGAGAGTAAACAGGAAAATAGTAACCACACAAATCACAATATACCGAATTCCACGATCGAAGCAAGCAAAATTAAAGGCTTCTTCATTTGTACTCTAATAAAGCCTTAAATAGGTAGGTACCTTATTTACTTATCTATTCAGTGGTTATACTAGTTTCGAAACCTAACAGAAATAAGTCAAAAGCATTTTAAGAAGGAATGTAAGAGAGCGAAATTTGTACGCTATTTTTCCTCAGGGGGTCTCAAAAACAAACTGGGTAGGTAACCTATCTACTAATTGAATTTATTTCGGATTATGCTAATATGGATTTCCCAAACTTCAGAGGCCCTTTAATTCCTGAGGCCTAGGGATGTTCGCCCTCTCCGCCCCACCTTATACTTATCACCACGTATTTATCATTTTTAATCTGTGACTGACAAATGAACTCACAGAAATGGGAATCTGCCTGAAACTGCTTATCTTCATTTGTGGTTAACTGTATACATCAGTTGACACGCCTACTCATTTAAGATATAAAAAAATATAAATATACCTACTCTAACTGCGATGCCATTTCTATGACACAGAGACAAGCAGATTTGATTTCCTTAGAGATAGACTTTCTTATTTACACTGGCAAAATTAATGTATTTTGGTGATTGTTCATTCAAATGTAATTCGAAGCCAAGGCAATCAAGAGTTCGCAGACGTTGTTTGCGCCCTAAGCCATCCTCCGTCATGTTTATTACTGGCTATTTAAATACGGTGTCATTTTGTTAGGGCAAAACACACTACGCACAAAAAATTGTCTGGACGACAAAAAGTCCGTTTAAAACCTGTCTTGTCCCTTTGCCTTTTTCCGAGTTTTTTTTTTATCCACTTCAAGTTAGCTCTTGACTGCGATCTCACCTGATGGTAAGTGATGATGCAGTCTAAGATGGTAGCGGGCTAACCTGTTAGGGGCATGGCAGTTATATTAAACCCATACCCCTATTCGGTTTCTACACGGCATCGTACCCGAACGCTAAATTGCTTGGCGGCACGTCTTTGCCGGTAGGGTGGTAACTAGCCACGGCCAAAGCCTCCCACCAGGCCAGACCAGGGAAAATTCAGAAATTATAAATTCCCAAATTGACCCTGCCGGGGATCGAACCCGGGACCTCCGCATGTTAAGACAACAGCGCTACACACTGCGCTACGGAGGTCGTCAAAACATGCAACCTATCTCTGTTCTGAATCCCGTCAAATTGACAATAGAAAAAAAAATCACGGCCCATGTTTTCAATTTGTAGTGCAGCGGACAGACAGGCAGTCCGTCAGGGATTGACAGACAGACAGACACACTTTCTCTTTTATAAGCCATAATAATCCATACTTATATTATAAATGCGAAAGTATGTCTGTCTGTCTGTCTGCTAAAACAGCTCTGCTGCTTAATTTTCCCAGATAAAAGTAGTCTATGTCCTTCCCCGAGATATAACGTAACGTAACGTATAGTTTGCATGCAAACTATACGTTACGTTATGCAAACTAAGTAACTATGACTTTAACAAAGTATTTAAATTATGTCCTCGTATTTAAAAGCTCGTTTAAAGCTTCCATGTCATACTCTACGGGATATTAATTATTACGAGCGGGAGCGGTTTTCGTGGTAAAATTACCGGGTTAGTTCGGGATTCGGGTGACCGATTTGCTAGTTGAAAAGGATATCCGTACCCTATTTTAATAACAAGTATGTAATACTAGCTGATGGCCGCGACTTCGTCCACGTGGATTGAGGTTTTTTGGTTGCCGCGGGAACTCCGGGATAAAAAGTAGTCTATGTGCTATTCCATATTATAATCTATCTCTGTGCCAAATTTCATTCAGAGCCGATCAGCCATGATTGAGTAACAAACATCCATCCATCCATCCATTCAAACTTTCGCATTTTTAATATTACATACTTAAAGATTATTTTGTGAAAAATACCTTTAATAGATAAATGCAAAAGTATGTGAGTCTGTCTTTCTGCTACGCTTTTAGCCTAACAAAAATGCCTGAACAGATTTGGATGTATGGCGTATCGTTAGAGTCCTTACATCATTACGTTACGGCTATAATTTTTTGGAAAAAGGGCAGTCGTGTTCTTGTAATAATAATTGTAATTATGTTGACTTATTTTATTAATGTGATCATCATAAATTTCAATCTATGTCTAAAAGCTATTTTCACGTGTTCCGACCTAGTTGTAATTAAGATAAAGTATCCAAGTTCGCGAGGAAAGTACAAAGTAATCCAAATTAATACAAACAAGATAACATGCGTAGAATAAACTATACGTAGGCTCCTAATTTGTGTCTAGAAAGTAAAGCAGCCTAAACACAAATTAGGTAGGTACGTAATACGTATAGTTTATTCTAGCCTGTAAATGCAGAATAATCCATACTTCCTTATTAATATAAAAAATGCGTAAGTGTGTCTGCCTGCCTTGCTACACTTTCACGACCCATCTGTTCAACCGATTTTGAAGAAATTTAGTATACAACCTATATTAAATTCGGGATGGGATGCAACCTATATAAAGAGATACCTAGGTTGCATGCCAACAATATTAAAACAATATGGCATTCCGAACCAGCGCGGCGGTAGATTCACTCGATGGATCAAAAGCACTTGTAAAAGTTCATATGAAAAAAAAAGTGAAAAAGTTCAGAAAAGTAGCCTACGAGAGAATGAGATAATTGACCGAGCGAAGCGAAGGTCTCTGAGTCTACTTGGGTGAATTGGCACTTGTCCGTCCGTCCGTCTGTCAGAGCCTTATAACTTCTGAATTACTGAACGTAATTACTTCAAATTTAAATATACTGTGTAAACCGATGGCCTCCCGCCGAATATGGCTTAAAAAGTTATAAAAATCTTTATTTCAGGGGGGCTCTCATAGAAGGGGGGCTTTCAAAGTGGCGATTTTCTGACGTCCAAAGATGACCTCAGAACTCCCAATTTTCTGAAAGGCTGAGCCTGAAACTTGATTAATTATTTGAATTATATCCTGTACTTGAACAACAAATACTAAAATTAGATAAATATTATAAGGAAACGAAATTATTTAATTTTTAATGAGCATACGTATTTTTAACAAACTTCACAATGTTGTCAATAGATGGCGCTCTGTACAAATTTATTCGTTTGTGCTTAAAAAGAAAAGGCTGAGCCTGAAACTTGATCACTTATTTGAATTAAATCCTGTACTTGAACAACAAATACTAAAATTAGATAAATATTCTAAGGAAACGAAATTATTTAATTTTAGCTTCACTATTTTTAACAGAACTTCACATAGATGGCGCTCTGTAAGTTTATGGATACCGCGAGGTCTCAGTTCGCGGCGAACCACTAGTTATATACCCTTTTGAGCACAATGGAGCAGTAGCGCGACTCAATATCGTACATATTGTACCTACCTATTGGTCGTGAGTCGTGACTCGTGAACATAATATAACTTGTTTTCTATCTCATTCTCTCGCAGGCTAAATCCTATTTACTTATGAATATGATTGTCTCTTTTTGGTGTCGCTTGGTTGGTATAAAAAAATGGATTATCTGACACTACAATTGCATACTTCCAGCCGTACCAGCATCGTTTCGCAAAATTGAGACTAATGATTGTCATCTGTCGTCACCTCGGGCGTCGGGTCAATATTGACTGTGGCAGCGGATTCGAAGCCGTGACCAACACAAACATGAGACGGATGTTGGGAAATTATTTCCATCTCGTTTCTACGTTTCATTCTATTTACTGGACTAGGGATTTTAGGGGTTAGCCAAGATGCAAAACGTATTGCTATAAGAAGCTGGAGAACGAGCGCGAATGATAGAGATAGACGGAGAAATCTTCTGGAGCAGGGGATATATAGGGCTGTAGCGCCGATGATGATGACGATGAGGGATTTAAAAAATGTAGTATTGTTATTACGTAAATCTGTTGGTACTGAGCTTTTAACCTCTCTTCGGTTCTATCGGATTGTCGGGTCATTATTACGAGAGTGAGTGAATAGAGTTTGCATCTGTGTTGGTAAACACAGTTGACGGTATGGTCTGTGGAAGAATCTTGCTCGACTACAACATACATATATAGCTAGTTATTTACATACTAGCTGATGCCCGCGACTTCGTCCGCGTGGATTGAGGTTTTTCGGTTCCCGCGGGAACTCTTTAATTTTCCGGGATAAAAAGTAGCCTATGTGCTATTCCAGACTATAATCTATCTCTGTGCCAAATTTCATCCAGATCCGTTCATCCGTTGGAGCGTGATTGAGTAACAAACATACATCCATACATACATCCATCCATCCAAACTTTCGCATTTATAATATTTATATGGATTTGATTATTTGATTAGTCTCACAACAGTCTTGATACTTCCATACTACTATACCATATACTATCAAGACTAATATTTACGAGAGCAAAACTTCGTCTGTCTGCCTGTTTCGCTTTCGCGTTTACCTGCTAAACCGATTCTGACAGGTACAGAGATGGGGGAGGACATAATATGCTACTTTTTATCACTGAAAATCAAAAAAGTTCTCATGATTTAAAAAAAACGAATCATCAAATTTAGTTAAAAAAATCATACATTGTTATAGTATCGACACGATCTAAGGAGATTCGTTCTTTTCTAGCAACGTTCGAAGGAGCGTCTATACAGAGCAACGCTGCGAGGTGACAGGGATGTGACGGAGGAAACTTCCTATTTCTATGAGGAAACTCTTGTCTATATCATATAGACTATCTGCCAGTTTCCTCCATAGAAATAGGAAGATGTAGTCGTAATTCCTAATTCCATGAGTTTCCTATGCATACGATCACTCTACCGTCAAATTAGTATGTAGTTTCCTACCTCTATATATCTCTCTCAAACATATAGGTTGAGAGAGATACACTTATGTGAGCGCCACTTGACGACAGCGCCGCTCGATGTTAGTGCCGCTTGCTGACTACAGATGGCGCTGAACCTGTGGCGCGGCAAAGTTGTCTATACGCGTGGTTTTCCGCCATTAATGGCGTGACGTCACAATACTGCTTTGGAATTTACATTATAGCAACTTCAAAGTCTTTAACCATTCGATACTCAGATTTGCCTTGAGTAGCAAGTGTTACAGAAAGTAGACCTATCTTTATACCTTGGTCGCGAGTGGTTATGGATCTAGTTGTTGTTATATTGTTACATTGCAATTAATTTAATATATCTTATATGTTATTGTGTTTCTTCCTTAATAAATGGTCGAGTCTGTGTATTACATATTGTTAGTTTGCATCTTAAAACCCTATCCATCACCACACGCATGTAGGTCTATAATATCAGAAGTGCTCAAGAAGAAAACGCCCATAATTGGTTTGGTAATCAAAGGATAAACTGTAAGTTTTTGAACATTTCTTTACAAATTACAAATGTGGGTTAACGACATTAATATAACAGAGGTAAACGCATTGCACTGCCTCTTAGCTGTAATTTTTTTTTCTTTTGAATGTAGGTAGTTTACGTATGTGCTTGTTAACGCTCGATGAGATAACGAGTATTACAACGATAATGTAGTTAACGCTCGATGAGTAAAAATTTCCTTTGATAGAGTTCGGTGAATTTATTTTTTATTATTACCTTCACTTTTACATCTTATTACGTAATTAACTAGAACCATATGGAAAGTATATGGTTTCTTAGTGTGTTAATTGTCAGAGATGCCGAGCGGTACTTATTTATCTGTTTACTGTGCTAAAAGTTATCTTAAAAGAATTGCTTTTGATTTCAAAGTGACGTTAAAGACAAGCTCAAGTTTACATAGCGGCTTCCATGAATAAATATATTTTATTTTCAATTCCGAGAAGTAACACTAAATAGTTACGAATTTATTTCAAATTGTACCTACAAGGTTTTTTTTTAAATTGAAATTAGTTTTATAACTTAAAAATATCATTTTTCGAACTGAGTTTCCATTAATTACGAATCGTGTTGATACTTGAATCGATTCTTCTACATTGTATTAACAATCCACGTGCGAATAATATTTTTTTCGGACTACCTACAATTCTAAAATATATAAACGGTGAGTAACGAAGGTACATAATAATTTACGGATTATATTAGTTGTGGGTTAAAATATTACTTTTGAAATGAAATTAATTTTTCACTAATTAAAATTACACTTAACGATGATTCAGCATATCCGAAATGAATCAATACTGAACAAATAATTACATTAACATTAAAGGTCATCAGTTAACTCTAATTTAGTTTACATTTATTGAATTTTCATTCGGAATGTTACTTCCGGTTTATGAACAAATTTGATTCTTTACATTTAACGAATTGAATATACTTACAATTTGGAACGTTACTTCCGGTTCACGAACAATTTTGATTCTTTACATTTAACGAATTGAATGTACAATTTGGAATGTTACTTCCGTTTTACGAAAATTTTTAGACATTTTCAATTTGAATATTGAAAAATCAGTTTTTACAGTAATATAACGTTACGATTATTCATTTTACAATAATATCTCGTTACGGTTATTAACGCTTAACGCATTTTGAAACATTATAATTTAAAACTTGGCAATTGAATTTACACATGAAATTTTAACTGTCTAAATTATTATACTGGACTTTGAGAAATGAAATATTACGATAAATATACACAAAATATTGTGGCTAAAACGTTCGTAGCATTTTTGGAATCAAACTGTAAACTGTGTACAGCTTTTCGCGTACCATGTGGTATGTCATAAACCCACTTTACTTGTCAATTAACTGTGGCTATGTACATTACTAGATTTACACTACAAAGTTACTTAGTAATTTGTATCAAATGGTTTAATGATGTTTGCATGTACCATAAGGTCACGTGGTATGTAGGAAATCCACTTTGCACAATATATGGTACATTTGATAAAATTTACTTTACGAGCAGACACCAATGTTACTTAGCAATTTGTATCAAATGGTTTAATGATGTTTGCATGTACCATAAGGTCACGTGGTATGTAGGAAATCTACTTTGCACAATATAAGGTACATTTGATAAAATTTACTTTAAGAGTTGATACTTTCGCTTTGCGTATCGGTTGCAATGTGAGGGATGAGTAGTACTTACCCTAAGCGGATATGAGAGTTTACAAATTACAACCGCTTGTTAACGATACAGGGTACATGGTGTACAAAACTAGTGATACTGTATGTGTACATCACTTGTTATAGAAACTATGATACACAAGTACAACGTGTAAGTGGATTATGCCGGCGATTCATCTTGCACGTATTGCGCATTTGTCACATATGCAAGTCGAGAATGAAGCGAAAGGGATTGACATTAGTTATCGAATCATGAATACAATTTTATCATGCGTTGGACGGTGAGCAAAACAAAAGGCCGAGTGTGAGCGATAAATATTAAGTTTCATAGTAAAGTATCTGCGCCTTAACTTGTTTTGTTTCATTTGTCTAATGTATTTGCTTTCGAACATAAGATTTCAATATGGTTTCAATCATTAACATGTTTGACGACCTTTACTGGTCTTTAGATCTCAAGTGGTTTAATCCATATTGTGAATCTTACATTTGCGTTGTCACAAGTTAACCGTTTGTCCCGAATTCATTGTACACATTTGGGATGAACGGATGGTAAACAGAAATTGTAACATTTCGTTTTTTGTTCTCAGCAAATACACCAGACATGAACGCGTTCGGGACGCACGCGTGGTCAGATGGCCGAGTGTGAGCGCCACTTGACGACAGCGCCGCTCGATGTTAGTGCCGCTTGCTGACTACAGATGGCGCTGAACCTGTGGCGCGGCAAAGTTGTCTATACGCGTGGTTTTCCGCCATTAATGGCGTGACGTCACAATACTGCTTTGGAATTTACATTATAGCAACTTCAAAGTCTTTAACCATTCGATACTCAGATTTGCCTTGAGTAGCAAGTGTTACAGAAAGTAGACCTATCTTTATACCTTGGTCGCGAGTGGTTATGGATCTAGTTGTTGTTATATTGTTACATTGCAATTAATTTAATATATCTTATATGTTATTGTGTTTCTTCCTTAATAAATGGTCGAGTCTGTGTATTACATATTGTTAGTTTGCATCTTAAAACCCTATCCATCACCACACGCATGTAGGTCTATAATACTTAGAATATTTGAAAATGAAATGATTTATTTCACGTAGGATAACTTGTGCCACTCGTGACAAGTCGCAATAATCTACCACCGGTTCGGAAAGCTTACTACTACTATTTGATACTAGAGAAATACCGTACCTCTAGGTGCTACAACTGTCGCGGGTATTTATCGAGGATGTCATTTGTATGAGCGTCGACCCACTGTATGAATATTATATACGACGCCGTGGTCCTAGCATAGGTGCAAAGAAACACGTGTACCGTCATAAATAACTTCTACCATTTATGGTTGCCTTTATGTGAAATCGCAATTTTATCGACTCGTTTATTGTCTTCTAGAATTTAGAGGACGCCTTACTCTCGCTTATGTGACACTAACAAGGCGTGTGGATTTAACGAGACTAACGTAGGTATTGGTAGGATTTCTTATTACCTAGGTATCCCAGTATCTATAGTTAGTCCTTAGGGTAGGTGGAATTCTTTCACAGACACGAAATGATATTTTTTTAAATACTGTAATAATTATTGTAATCGGATCAAATTGCTAAACCAATCTAAATTCTTAAAATAAATATTAATCGTCTATATGTATTTTATCCTGTACGCATTATATTACTTAATTATTTATTTATTATTTAAATACTGCACCATCCCGCGCTGAGATTTATTAATCCTTTCACCAAAGGTTTGACTGTAAGAGATTGCTTTATCAATAAGATCGCCCTTGCACGTTTCTTTGTAGGTTTACTACTTTTTTTTTATTGTATACTGTATAATATGTGAGTGCAACATCTAAACTTAGAATAACTACCTATAGAAGGTATGTTTCCAAACAACGCCTTCTCAAAACGTAAGCTACAAATTCGCTATGTGTGCTGTGTTTACTTGCCTCGTAAACGCAAACATAATGTTGCCAGTTTAAATGTTTTCCCCTTATTAGTTGGGTAAGTAATTGGTTAGTTTGTTTGTAGCATTGTAGCTTCTAAAACTAAGTTAACCAGCTTTTTTCGGACTGCGCGAGCGTCGTACGATGCCATTTATGGCACTAATTAAACGGCTTACATTTCGCGAGTGTACTAGGTTTCTATAGGTAGTTATTCTAAGCATCTAAATAAATAAGTTTAATTAAAATGTTATGTATGAAAAAAGAACTAACATCGGGCGGCAGGTACCTATACGTTACCTTTCCCGGGTATATTTGTATTGAGTGAACAGATAGGTCGTAAAGCGTAGTCGAGGCATACAGAAAGACAGACAGACAAACACGTTCTAGCATTTTAAATGTTAGTATGGATAGCATTTATATCCAATGTTTTGATACTAAAACCGTTAATTAACGAAATTTACCATAACCCCGATAATACCCATCAAAATATTTATCGTATAGAAAATCCATACAAAATAGGTCATCAAATACACATTAGCAATCCGATTGGTTTGTTTACGTTTCCCTTGAATGTTGTGCAAATAAAATACCTACCTATACGAAATACACAACTGTCTGGCCCGGTGGCCAAAATTGGAACAAATTTTTCTGCCTGTTTAGTTTTTGTTTTTATTTTATTTTTCGCGCACAACTAGATTATGTCAGATAAGTTTGTGGGACTAAAAATGAAACTGTCAAAAACTTTCGTTAGTTTAAAGTTAACTACGTAATGGTTAGAGCACGGTGAAAGTTTTATACTTATTGCGGCAAAGTTAAAGTTTCGTGTGGCTCTAGCAATATCGCTGCCAACATTATTAATAATTTTCAGCCTTCCGTCCGTGTTACATCTTTAGACTGGATTTAGTTTACGAAATGACAGCATAACTAAATTACTTTAGTTGTTAATCTCAACAAGAACGCCGTGACGTACAATCTATACTAAATATTATAAATGCGAAAGTTTGGATGGATGTATAGATGGATAGATGGATGCATGTTTGTTACTCAATCACGCCAGAACGGCTGAATGGATCTGGATGAAATTTGGTACAGAGATAGATTATAGTCTGGAATAACACAATACTTCTTAATACGGAAAATTAAATAGTGCCTGCGGGAAACAAAAAACCTTAATCCACGCGGACGTTCATCGTTCAACAAATCATTAAAAAACATTTTTGTAAACAAGCTTTTATCGTCCGGCATATTGAATTTAGTGTGACGTCATTTTTTTTCATATTCTTGTTAGCAAACCCTTTTGATTGACACTCCATCGTGGAAGTGCATAAAAAAACTAGTCTTCCATCTTTGGGAGTATATTATATATATGAGAATATTGGATTTAGAATGACGTCACTCAGCTAACCAAGCAGTGTCATCCAAACTATACGTGACTGCAAAATTACAACTCCATCAGTTTGGGATGACTGTTTTAAAATTCAGTTGCAAGATTTGACCGAAACAAACTCACGAACCTTGCAAGTTAAATAAAAGCTTTTTTTATCCACTTTAGTGGATGGAAGTTAGCCCTTGACTGCGATCTCATCTGATGGTAAGTGATGGTGCAGCCTAAGATGGTAGCGGGCTAACCTGTTGGGACATGGCAGTTATGTTAAACCCATGCCCCTATTCAGTTTTTAAACGGCATCGTACCGGAACGCTAAATCGCTTGGCGGCACATCTTTGCCGGTAGGAAGGTAACTAGCCACGGCCGAAGCCTTCCACCAGACAAGACCAGGGAAAATTCTAATCTAATCTAATCTAGCCTGTACTGCCCCACGACTTATAAATTCTCAAATTGACCCTGCCGGGGATCGAACCCGAGACCTCCGCACGTTAAGACAGCAGCGCTCAACACTGCGCCACGGAGGTCGTCAAAAAGCGGAGCTTGTAAAAAAATATATAGAATATAGAATAGAATATCATTGCCCACTTAGAAATGACTTTACTTGTAATCGGTCTGTAGTTGGTTTTGGCCCTTATTGGCGAGGCCTTAATTGTACAAATTGAAACCTCATTATGTATTACTCCACGTCGTATCAACCCACGCCTTTAATTATTTTATTATTAAGCAATATATCGATAAAAACACCACATTTACATCCTTAATCTGCGATACGGGTACCTACTCCGGATTAGTGAGAGATTAATTAAAACCAAGCTTAAAGCGCTAATGCGAAATTAACGACCCCTTTTTGTGTGTTTTTTTTTTCAGTTTTGGTTGTCAAAAATACACCAAATATTTCGTCAAATGCTCTCCTAATACCACAGAATACTTACTTAATAGGTATAACTTTTCTAATACGCTTTATAAGTTTATGTTCTAGGTATACGATCATGCTTCTATATTTTGTTGCTATCGCGTATAAAATTTCCCTTTCCAACGCACCGTGTTTTAGCAATGAAAATTACCTCTATTTTCATCTTACATTAATACATACTACACTACATAGGACTATCTCTAGTGTAGTATGTTATTCTAACTTATGGTTTGATAGACTCAGAGAGAGCGGTGTATTATTATTTCTTAATTAACAGGTACACTAATTTGTGATTGTGATTTTGATGAAATTTGGTATAGAAAGGTTGCTCCTCCGAGGAATGACATAGGCTACTAGGCTTTTTATCCCGGAAAATTAAAGAGTTCCCGCGGGAAAAAAATACCTCATGGATGAAGTCGCGGGCATCATCTAGTTTACATTAAATGAACATGTAACTGTAAGAAATCTCCATCTCTTACACTATAATTAGAAATGCTGAAAGCGTGCATCTCCAAATGGCGTCATTTCATACTAATTATTTTACTTCAGCTCCTTTAATTTGCATAATAGGTGTTAGGTGCGAATAATATGTTGGAATTGTGAGATATGTGCCAATCCAAATTCAGAAACTCACAACCCATCACAACTCTTGGGTAGGCAGGTCATTTGGTAGTGTGGGTAATTTGCACTGGTCTGGATAATGAGTTAAAGTTAAGTTAAAATAAAGATTATATCGCCCATATCTACCCAAGTAGTGTTTCTGGAGGGTTTTGGTCTACAACTCCCTCGGGGACCAGCCGGCTTGGGAGTGGTGATATACTATAACTTTGTGTGTTTAGCGTTGTTTCTAATGTTTGGAGGGGGCCTCTTGAATCTCATTTGCTCTCGGGTCGCGTCATGTAGGAAGTTATAGAATTGTTTACTCTATATTTTTACACTACTTACCGGAAATAAAACAAAACTGGAAATTAAAAATCTTTACATAGCTACATACAACGTACGGAGTCTTTCTTCATATGAACGATTGCTAGAGTTGGACACAGCTTTGCAAAAAATCAAATACGACGTCATAGGAATTTCCGAAATGTTTTATTTCGGAAATTCCTATGACGTCGTATTTGATTTTAGGAAATACAATAGAAGAATACGAAAATTTTATATTATACTACATAGGCAATAAAGCTGGCCTACATGGAGTCGGTTTTATTGTAAAGAAATACCTCAAAGAATACATTACAAGTTTTAATGGATTATCCGATAGGGTGGCGATTTTGACCCTTTCCTTTGGCAAATTAGCTCTATCTATTATACAAGTATACGCCCCAACGGATGCTGCGTCAGATGAAGACATCATAGAGTTCTACAAAACTATAAACACAGCTCTCTCTTTTTCGGAAAAAAATGTAATGGTCATAGGCGATTTCAACGCCAAAATAGGAAAAGCAAAACCTGGGGAAAACCTGATCATGAGTAAATATGGGTACGGTTCTAGAAATAACAGAGGTGACATGCTAATAGACTTTGCCTACGAAAACAATCTTCCTATTCTAAATACTTTTTTCAAGAAAAATGAGAAACAAAAATGGACCTGGAGATCGCCTGATGGCTCTACTAAAAACGAAATAGATTTCATACTATCGAACCTAAGAAATAGCATAAACAACATCGAAGTAATTAACTTGTTATTTTCTTCAGATCATAGATTAGTTAGAGCCACTTTAAAGCTCCAAATACCTAAGAAATCAAGAAAAAATTTTAGCAAGCTACCAAAGAGCTTACTACTACGACAGGAAGAAGTTTCCAGATATATTGAACATCTAAATAACTGCATTGATACGATGATGGTAAGCCAAGAAAGTTCGATTCAAGGATTTTATGATAACATAATCCATGCGATATCCTCTAGCCAAACGCATGCACACACACCAAGTCAATCTAACAACGAGATTATACAAGATCGCACCAAAAAACTACTCATCAGAAAATACGAGCTACAAAAAACAAAGCCAAAAACAAGAGCTATGAAAAACGAGCTAAGCGCTCTATATAAACTTAGCAGCAAGTATCTAAAAACTGACTATGAAGAACATAGACAAGAAACAATTGAAAAACACTTACTAAGTACTGGCAGCATGAAAAGAGCATACAAGGAACTTAATCACCATAAAACTTGGATAACTAGCCTGCGGAACTCTACCAATATGGTGCAAGATCGCAAGGAAATTCTCAAAATCGCAACAGAGTTTTACAAAGACCTATATAGCGAAACAAACATTAATTGCGACTCAGACATGGTCATCGCAAACAAAAATGTAGAGCCAAGTTGCAACCTACACATTCCTTTCGACGTAATTGAAGTTTTAAATGCGATTAAACGATTAAAAAACGATAAAAGCCCAGGTTCAGATAACATATCTAACGAATCAATAAAGGCAGCGGGCATTAGCTTAGCAGGCCCTCTTACTAAATTATTCAACCGTATCCTAGAGTCAGGCATCACTCCCAGTCAATGGATAGAATCTACAATCATACTGCTATATAAAAAAGGAAATCCCGACAATATTGCCAACTATCGCCCGATAAGCTTATTACCATGTCTCTACAAACTTTTTGCTTCTTTAATAGAGAAAAGAATAAAGGAAAACATAGAGTCTAACCAACCAATCGAGCAAGCGGGATTCAGATCAGGATTTTCAACAATAGATAACATACATGCTGTCGAACTGCTAATAGAAAAATTTCAAGAATACCGGAAGCCTCTATATATGGCATTTATTGATTATCAGAAAGCATTTGATAGCTTGAAACATCAAATGATATGGAAGTCGCTACATATGCTAAAAATAGACGAAAAATTTATTGCTATAATAAAATACCTTTACGAAAATAGTATCAGTAAGATCAGACTAGAATCAACAGGCCCACCGATTCCCATCAAGCGAGGAGTAAAGCAAGGGGACCCCTTGTCTCCAAAAAATTTATAGCAGTGCTAGAGACAGTCCTCAGCTCACTAAAATGGGATAAGCTGGGTATTTACATTCGAGGAAAGTATCTCAACCACCTCAGATTTGCCGATGACATTGTCGTCTTTTCGGAAAATAGCACTCAAATGAAATACATGTTGGACTCATTGAGCAAGGCGAGTAAAGAGGCAGGACTGGAAATAAACTTTAACAAATCAAAGCTAATGACTAATAGTACCGAAATTCCAATAAAGATAGAAAACACACAGATGGAGTATGTCAAAAAGTATATTTATTTGGGAAAAACAAGTATCTTTCAAGTGGCAAGTATCTTTCGACAGCAAAAACAACGAAGAGGAAATTGAGAGAAGGATAAAATTTGCCTGGAATAAATATTGGAGTCTAAAAGAGGTATTAAAAAGTAAAATGCCAATGAAAATCAAAAGAAAAATTATGAATATTAATGTATTACCCACGCTAACGTATGGATGCCAAACCTGGAAATTTACAGAAAAAGCGAAGAGAATGATAACGTCTTGCCAAAGGGCGATGGAAAGAAGCATCTTAAAAATCAGACGCCTACATAAAATCCGCCATTCCATCATCAGACAGCAGACCAAAATAATACATGCCCTTTCCTACACACTAAAATCTAAATGGAAGTGGGCTGGCCATGTTGCTAGACTCACTGACAAACGATGGACAATCACAGTAACGAGTTGGCCCGGCCCAAAAGGTACACGTGGTAGAGGTAGGCCGCATTATCGTTGGGATGATGACATCAAAAAAGTGGCGGGACCGAACTGGATGACCAAAGCCAAAGATAGGGCGAAATGGGTTTCTCTGGAGGAGGCCTTGACCTGAAAAGGGTTCTTCATTTTATACTATTTACTTAAAACTAGTTCTAAAATAGTTTTTAATTAATTTCCTAATTTTATATACTTACTTTCTAGTTATAAGTATTCTCCATTATTTGTAAATTTAATCGGAAGAAATAAAAGGCTTTTTTTATTTTTATTTTTTTATTTTTATTTTTTATTTTTTTATTTTATTTATTTTTTTATCTACCCAAGAGTTGTATGGGAAAAACATAGTCAACCTATCGTTTGCATATTATAGGCTTCATACTTTCGATTGGTATAGAATTTGTCTATTAACCAAATCAGTGAAAGGTTTAAAAAAAAAAATTGTTAATTTATCATATTCTGGACTGAAATTTTTTAGTCAACCCATTTGCAATATATTTATTGATATATTTTATTTTATATACTTAAAATAGTTTTCATCCTAATAACCAGTTCGGTGAAGGTCGTTGTATACAGGGATCTTAGACCATTAGACTCTTCTTCATAATCACTAACCGAATGTCCATTCATCGAAATTGGCGACAAGGAAACTGTTGTACAGGTACCATTTTTATTTATTTTAGTTTTATTTCCAAATTCAGAGTGTCTCGGGTTTTGCGGATTTCTTCGCCGGGAGGGAGTCGCCATCCCCGCACTTTGGGACCCCAACGTCTATCGGTTCTTCGAAATATGTGCCCCCGGCCCCGCCCACTGGCACTTCTTCGCAACACGTCGACCTATGTCGGTTAGGTACTATAAAGTTCTTCTAAAGAACTCCTCATTTCTGATTGCAATAAATAATGCATTTACAACTAATTTTAAAGAAGACAAGGTTGTTTTCTTTTTTAGAAAATGAAAATTGAACCTCTTTTCTAAACACTATAATTCATTATGTAATTATACGTAGGCATAGAACATTTTATACAAGTTTTATATACTTACCCTTCGTAGCATAATAGTCAGACATATTAATTATAAAAAACCGGCCAAGTGCGAGTCGGACTCGCGCACCGAGGGTTCCGTACAAACCTGTAGTAAGTTTTACGATTTATGACGTATTAAAAATAAAAATTACGTTTGTTGTATGGGAGCCCCCCTTTAATATTTACTTTATTGATATTTAATTATTTATTTTGAAAGGTAATATACAAGTTAATATTCTGTGAAAATTTGAACCGTCTACCTGTTACCGTTTTTAATATTGAGCAAAAAAATACGAAAAAAACACGTTTATTGTATGGGGACCCCCCTTAATATATATATTTTTTTAATTTTTAGTATTTGTTGTTATAGCGGCAACGGAAATACATCATTTGTGAAAATTTCAGCTTTCTAGCTATCACGGTTTATGAGATACAGCCTGGAGACAGACAGACAGACAGACAGCGGAGTCTTAGTAATAGGGTCCCGTTTTTACCCTTTGGGTACGGAACCCTAAAAACGACAAAAGGCTTTCTTTGCATTTCTTTCTAATCATAAAGGATATCCGTATCTAGTCGACGTTTTTGTATTCTCATTTCATTCTTCTTGAAATATATTACTTACTAGATGATGCCCGCGACTTCGTCTGCAGCGTGGTTTTTTTTTATTTCCCGCGGGAACTCTTCAATTTTCAGGGATAAGTAGCCTATGTCCTTCCCCGGGACAATACAAATTGAAATTGAGATTGGAAAGACTAACTTTAAAATCGTGCATTTTCGAATCCACATCTCCTGAGGATGCTCCGGTGTCGGAGTGTAACGTACGTTGAGAGTAATTTGGATGTGGTGTGGTGTTGTGGCGGTGCGAATTGCTGGCTTATTGGGCGGTGAATACAAGTGCAAGCTACACGTACCACATAAATTTGTCTGCTTTGGCGGTTTTTTTTTTTTTTTTTTTAATCCACTACAAGTTAGCCCCTGCGATCTCACCTGATGGTAAGTGATGATGCAGTCTAAGATGGTAGCGGGCTAACCTGTTAGGGGCATGACAGTTTTATTAAACCCATACCCCTATTCGGTTTCTACACGGCATCGTACCGGAACGCTTAATCGCTTGGCGGCACGTCTTTGCCGGTAGGGTGGTAACTAGCCATGGCTGAAGCCTCCCACCAGGCAAAGACTAAAACACAGAAAAAAAGACTATAAGACAGGAATTATATAGCGAACTAGATGATGCCCGCGACTTCGTCCGCGTGGATTACGGTTTTGTGATTCTGGGATGTAAAGTAGCCTATGCCCTTCCCCGGGATACAACCTATCCCTGTACCAAATTTTATCAAAATCAGTTGAACAGATGGGCCGTGAAAGCGTAGCATACAGACAGACAATCGTGGACTATCCCAAAATTACTTGTACGCTGGAGTCCCTAGACTTAGAGCACCGAGGAGACGTTAGTTCTCTTTGTGTGTTCTATCGTCTCTACAATGGGGAGTGCTCCGAGGAGTTATTAAATCTAAAACCACCTTCCTTGTTCTCCAGTCGCACTCTTAGTCGCAGAAACGAATTTCATCCTCACCACCTGGATGCCTGGTCTTCTTCCACCTCCCGTTATTCCAGTCATTTCTGCCACGTACCTGCTCAATTGCAATTGTGGAATCAGCTTCCATCGTCTGTATCGTCTAATGATTATAATATGGGGCTCTTCAAAGGGCGGATAAACAGATTTCTCAAAAGCCATGAGCAACGCACTGGCGGTTCCTCTGGTGCTGCAAGTGTTCATGGGCGGCGGTAATCACTTACCATCAGCTGACCCGCCTGCTCGTTTGCTCGCTATACCTATATACATAAAAACCGGCCAAGTGCGAGTCGGACTCGCGCACCGAGGGTTCCGTACAAACCTGTAGTAAGTTTTAAATTATTAAAAAAAAACTACTTATTAGATCTCAAAACCAATTTTCGGTGGAAGTGGAATGTACATCATATATTTTTTGTAGTTTTATCATTCTCTTATTATAAAAGTTATAGGGGGGGGGGACACACATTTTACCACTTTGGAAGTGTCTCTCGCGCAAACTATTCAGTTTAGAAAAAAATGATATTACAAACCTCAATATCATTTTTGAAGACCTATCCATAAATACCCCACACGTATGGGTTAGATGAAAAAAAAAATTTTGAGTTTCAGTTCTAAGTATGGGGAACCCCCAAAATTTATTGTTTTTTTCTATTTTTGTAAGAAAATCTTAATGCGGTTCACAGAATACATCTACTTACCAAGTTTCAACAGTATAGTTCTTATAGTTTCGGAAAAAAGTGGCTGTGACATACGGACGGACAGACAGACAGACAAGACCAATCTATAAGGGTTCCGTTTTTGCCAAATTTGGCTACGGAACCCTAAAAAGACAGACACACTTTCGCATTTATGTATCAATCATTAAAATTCATACGACAGTTCAACAAACGCAAACCAAACATCAATTACATTGCATTATAGAGAATAACTTATCCAGTGTCCCCGAATTATTTTTAGATTCAACCTCCAAACACTGCTTATTATGCCGCAGCACTTTCGCGATTGTCTCTGAAAGGAATACAGTGCGTGATGCTTTTGTTCGATAGAAAACACCATACAGATTTTTGGGACCCCAGCTCCTATTATTATTCGCAACGGTTTGCGGATTTGGTAATGCTGTTAAAAAATGTATGACAGCGATATCATTTTAAGCAGGTGTCCATACCAATATGACAACTAAATCCATACTATCCATACTTATATTATAAATGCGAAAGGGTGTCTGTCTGTCTGCTACGCTTTCACGGCCCATATTTTCAACTGATTTTGATGAAATTTGGTATAGAATGGAGATATGGAATTATTAATAATGTTGTAAAATAATAAGTTGTTGTAATATATTATGTATAATAAGTTGAGTGGGTCTAAGCTCTAATTCCCTCTCTCCTATGAGAGTGGAGGCCTGTGCCCAGCACTGGTGCGTTAATGGGCTGTAGCGGAAAATGATAATAAACGAAAAATCTAAAATAGTATAAAGTCGTTTTTTTATCCACTACAACTTAGCCCTTGACTGCGATCTCACCTGATGATAAGTGATGATGCAGTCTAAGATGGTAGCGGGCTAACCTGTTAGGTTATGATCCCATAACAATATTACATCCGATGAATTAATGCAAGTGACGCGGAAACGGACAATTATACTTATTAATTTTTATGATCGCCATTCGTAGCACGATCGTTTTTGGCGTGGCCAGTTTAGTGGCCAAGACACAATGTAGCTATTGTGTGGCTAATTTTAGATCTCGGTAGGACTGATGGACCTATTATTATAACTACTGATATTATAAATGCGAAAGTTGATATCAAAAATGTTTGCGAACCAACAAACACAAGATCATAGATTTTTTAAACATTTTCAGCAGGTGGCAAATGTGGCAACTAGAAAACCTCTTTCAGAAAAACCTCTTCTTTAGGATCCCTCAAACTTATGTTAGATATTATATTCATATACATATTATAAATATATATTCATATATATGTTTTTTTTATTTATTGAAAACAATACAATAAATATTAAAGCTAGCTAGCCTAACCTAATTATGTACTATATATATATGTTATGTTTGTATGTACCTAATATTATATATATATTTTTTTTTAAATTATATTTGTGTATTTATATATATACATATTTATATGATTATATATGTATATGCTTTTAAATTATGTATATTATTTAGTTTTGTATATAGTCTCTTGTCGTTTCTGTACCTGCTATGCATCTCTAGACATCAATTGTTCTCACACCTAGGGCATCTGGAAGAAATCCACATTTGTAGCGATAACATGTCCTTGTACACGTTCTTTCTATATTTAAGTTTAGTTTTAATTTGTATTTTGTACAGAATAAATAAATAAATAAATAAGATTATATCAAATAAATATTATAAATGCTAAAGTTTGGATGTATGGATGGATGTATGGATAGATGGATGTTTGTTACACGCCAGAACAGCTGAACGGATCTGGATGAAGTTTGGCACAGATATAGATTATAGTCTGGAATAACACATAGGCTACTTCTTGTCCCGAAAAATTAAAGAGCTCTCGCGGAACCAAAAAAACTCATTCCACGCGGCCAAAGTCGCGGGCAACTGCTAGTAAATTATTAAATATCACTTATGCTGAGATCTATAGAGCGTACTTAGACTTGGCTCAGACTTTACTTAGAGTTAAAACGAGATGGACTTATGTGAGTAACATAAATCTGTCTCGTTTTAACCATGTCTTAAGTCTAAGCCATCGACCATACAACTGATAGACTCCTCATATTATAGGGCGAACACTTTCAGACAACACATCAGACTTAATAGGTCTTATATAATTCCACGCCCTTGTAACAAAACCTACCGAGTTATTTAAATAATAATAATTAGAGTATATCGATAATTAATTATCGATAAATAATTATTAGGAGTTAGGACCCCATCCCATTTGATTTATGATTTTTTTGACCTTGAGTAGACCAATCAGCGTTTAGTACCCCGCGCCCGCTTACTTGAGTCATTTGACTGAATTGTTTGCATTACGAAAGCATAGTAATTAGGCGTCTATTGGTTGTGTGGTCGATGGTCTAAGCAAAGTCAAAGTTAGCTCTATATATCTCACAGTTAAACTCTACAAATTCAGTTATTAGCTAGCTAGTAATAACGACGACTAGTTTGACGACCTCCGTGGTGCAGTGTTGAGCGATGTTGCCTTAACATGCGGAAGTCCCGGGCTCGATCCCCGGCAGGGTTTGGAAATTTATAATTTCTGAATTTTCCCTGGTCTGGCCTGGTGGGAGCCTTCGGCCGTGGCTAGTTACCACCCTACCGGCAAAGACGCACCGCCAAGCGATTTAGCGTTCCGGTACACTGCTGTGTAGAAACCGAATAGGGGTCATCATCACTTACCATCAGGTGAGATCGCAGTCAAGGGCTAACTTGTAGTGGGCCGGTCCGGGACGTCGGAAACTTAGGATTCGCCGGAAGAACAGCGCTGGAGTGGTTTTTAAACACCACTTCAGCATTACGCTGAGGCGATGCCCTTTTTGGGATTATGTGTGGCACAGATTTAGTTCTAATTTTAAATTTTAATTTTTTCTAACTTTTGTCTGTTCTGTGTCTTGTGTTATCCCAAATAAAGATTTTATTTATTTATTTATTTATTTAGTGGATAAAAGAAAATAAAAAAAACAGTAAGCCCATAATAATTTAATAAGCTCAGTGTATAAACCGGGCGTCAGCCCCGGACTAACGAGATTTCCTCGTTTTTCCAATAACGTCCCGCCCAAGAGATTTATGAGCTGCTAAAAATACGATAAGACACATGATGCTTTGACGATTTTTATTAATACAGGATTCCATACTTATATCACAGTCTTAGGATAAACGCTTGGATGATTATTTCATATACTAGCTGACGCCCGCGACTTCGTCCGCGTGGACTAAGTTTTTTCGATTCCCGCGGGAACTCATTAATTTTCCGGGATAAAAAGTAGCCTATGTATGTATGTATGTATATTCTTTATAGCTGATGCCCGCGACTTCGTCCGCGTGGAATAAGTTTTTCAGTTAATTTTCCAGGATAAAAAGTAGCTATTACTATTCCACGGTATAATCCCCCTTTAATGGTGAAACACGTACTTCTTCATATTTTAACGAAAGCCCAAATGCTGTTTCATGGCTATAACTTGAGAAGTTAAGGATTTTCATACAAACTCTCAACCCCTATTTCACCCCTTCGGGGGTGGAATTTTGAAAAACTGTGAAACACATATGTTTTCATTTTCAACCCGCAGCTCATATATCAAGTTTCATGGCTATAACTTGAGAAATTAAGGACTTTCATACAAACTTTCAACCCCTATTTCACCCCTTCGGGGGTAGAATTTCGGGATAAAAAGTATCCTATGTCCTACCTCGTAGTATGGGCTCGAATCGTGCCAAGTTTCGTTTGAATTCATTCAGTAGTTTCGGCGTGATGCGCGGCCAAGATACAGACAGACAGACAGACAGACAGACAAAAATAAAAAAAATTACAGATTTGGCTTCAGTATCGAATAATGAGTGCCCTCCAAAAAAAATTTTCAAAATATCTTCAATGTACAGAATTGGACCTGTTACAGTTTTATTATAAGTATAGATAGATAGATAGACACGGGATAGGAAACGTAAGAAAAATTTATGAAAAACTAGATGATGCCTATGTCCTTCCCCGGGATACAAACTATCCCTGTACCAAATTTCATCAAAATCCGTTGAACGGATGAGCCGTGAAAGCGTAGCAGACAGGCAGACACACTTTTACATTTATAATACTAGCTGATGCCCGCGACTTCGTCCGCATGGAATAAGTTTTTTTGATTACTCTACACGGGTACTCCCTAATTATCCGGGATGAAAAGTAGCCTATGTCACTTTCCAGGTCCTCAACTATACCCATGCCAAAAATCAAGTCGATCCGTTGCACCGGTGCGGCGTGACTGAAGGACAAACCAACAAACCAATAAACCAACAAACAAACACACTTTCGCATTTATAATATTGAGTATGAAGTATGATTAGTATGGATGTATAACCTACTATTACCTATTCTGTGGTATAACGTTCGACTAACTTTTGCGGGGCGAGGGGAGAGTGCCTTGTAATTTTTCTGCCCAATTATGTCGATCACTATGACAACACAATATCATACCTAATTAATGGCGAAACTGCCCAGTTGGTGGCTAGAGGGGTGGCGAATAATATGGCCGATATCACGCGTCCCGTGGTTAATTCGTCCAAGGATAAACGTTATCACACGACTGCCCAAAAAAAGAGTGTAGTGTTCTCAGGGTTCATGTATGTATGTGAGTTTCTTTATTCCAACATAACTTCTAAATGCCTGAACAAATTTGGATTTATGGAATATCGTTAGAATCCTTATATCCTCCCGAATGAAACTGGCTATAATTTTTTTGGAAAAAAAATCATTATGGCAGGGCGTTCGAGTTTTTTAGACTTGCTAAAAACAACACGAATAGAAACACAATGGATCCCTATTCTGTGGTACTTATATAGGCTGTGGTTTGCATTTAGTATGGACGTCGATCAACGATTTGTATGCTAGGCAGGTTCATAGCTCATAACTCATATTTTTTATACGACTGCCTGAAAAAAGGAGTAAGGTATTGTTTTCAGGGTTCATGTATGTATGTATGTATGTATGTATGTATGTGAGTTTGTATATTCCACCATAAGTCATAACTTCTAATACGCCTGAACGGATTTTGATGAATGAGGTATCGTTACAATCCTTAGCTTATTCCGGGTGCCATTATAGGCTAGTAAAATTTAAAAAAAAAATTGATACGGTGACCCTGGTCCCGCATCAAAGACTAAAATTGATTTTATTTTCCAAAATGAGATTAACTAGTTAAATTGTCATCATCAAGAAAATGATGAGTAGATTCCAAAAATATATAAGAATATATTCCAGTACCCAGTGATTCACAAAAAAATATAATTTAACTATGGCAGTCGTATTTTTTAATTCTTTGAGTTATATTCACCTGTTTATTTAAATAAACTTATTACAAGTACTTTTGAATCGTCGAGTGAATCTACCACCGTTCCTTTTTTATGAAACCCAAAATAGCGGTAGAGACTAGATACCTCTTCTTGTACAACATTAGGTATGTATAGAACTACCTATCATTGGGTAGGTACTTACAGATCAAAAATTACGTACCTGCCACATGCCTACCATATATATCATTAGGTTCAGAAACCTCAAACAAAAATCGTGTACCTACTTAATAATATTAATATTATATTGAATGGCCTAAGTATCACTGGATAATTCTTTTAAAATAAAAATGATGTTTCCGGACATATTGAAAACCTTTTAAATTATTAATACCAGCAAGAATTTATGTCTACACTAGCTGATGCCCGCGTCTTCGTCCACGTGGTTTAAGTTTTTTTTTTATTCCCGCGGGAATTCATTAATTTTCCGGGATAGAAAGTAGCCTATGTCACTCTCCGTCGTCAACTATATCCATGCCAAAAATCACTTCAATCCGTTGCTTCGTTGCGGTGTGATTGAAGGACAAACCAACAAACCAAGAAACAAACACACTTTCGCATTTATAATATTAGTATGATGATATGATATAATTACATTCACATATACATGTATAAGATACATACGAATATAAGAATCGGTATAATTTATTATCACACGTGATAATATCGCCCTTTTAAGTACCTAAGTATAGAATCTATAATGAGGCAATAACAAATCTTACCACGTCACCGCGGCCTATTACGGCACTAGTGACGTAAACAAACCGTCATGCGAAAAGTCATAAAAATCATAATAGAGCTTACTATTTAAAAACTTACCTACTTTAGTTAGTTGCTGCTTACCTCCTCAGCTATTATTTTGTACACAATCTTTTTTGAAGTGAAATCTTCTTTAGCCGCGTTGAGCACTTTTTGGTAGGGGGTAAACTTGTGGATTCGCGTTACCGGATTCGCGTCACCGACATGCTCGCGAACACCGACATGCTCGCGTTGTTACGAAGATAAATGGTCTTAAATATAAATATACTACATTCGTAATTACCTAAACTTTAAAATATTTTTTTATATTCGTTTTCACTTCTATCTGCAGTCCCTATGACTGCCATTTTTTTTTTATTGTGAGATAGGATTGCGCTTGCAAAGCATAGGTGCAAAGCAATGACATCACAATATTGCTAGTCGGCTTCTACACGTCATCGAACTGGAGCCCTAATAACTAATTGGTAACTAGCCACGGCTGAGGCCTTTAATTCAATTCAATTAATTTATTTAAAACATGTAGGACATACCGGTGTCTCATAAGTTACGTCATGTTTTGACTCTACCAGCGGTTTGTAAAGAATTTTTTTTTTTATCCACTACAAGTTAGCCCTTGACTGCGATCTCACCTGATGATCCACTCCACTCCACTTTACACCACTTTACACTTTACTCCAGAGCAGACCAGAGAAATTTTATAAATTATTTCCAAAAGCGTCTAAGTGCATCAAATAAATATTATAAATGCGAAAGTTTGGATGGATGGATGTATGGATGTATGTTTGTTACTAAATCACGCTCCAACGGATGAACGGATCTGGATGAAATTTGGCACAGAGATAGATTATAGTCTGGAATAGCACATAGGGTACTTTGTATACCGGAAAATTAAAGAGTTCCCGCGGGAACCGAAAAACCTCAATCCACGCGGACGAAGTCGCGGGCATCAGCTAGTATAATATAAGTTCCCAAATTGGCTTTGCCAGGGATTGAACCCGAGAGATGTTAAAGGGTTTAATTTCAAAGCAAGGTGAGCGATATTAATTTATATCAGTCTCAGGATATAATGTATTCCCTCTCTCCTATGAGAGCGGAGGCCTGTGCCCAACTGTGGGCTGTAGTGGTGGTGGGTGGATATAATGTAGATTATGGCTAAGAGCCACTACACTACGACCTTCACCGATCTGTTAACCAGATGAAACATACTTTTTATTTTTAATTAATTAATTTAAAAATAGCCTGGCCAGGATTTTGATAGGCCAGCTATTTTAGGCGTATTTATATATTATTAAATAAAAATGTATGTTTTATCTGGTTAACAGATCGGTGAAGGTCCTGGTATATCCGGCTCTCGGACCATTATATTACATCCCATACTGAAAAGCATATAAATTCCAATATATACGAACTGGTACATGTCATGATAGCCATGGAATTAGGTATGATTCTCGGATCTACGATTTGTACATAGAATATAGCCATTAAAGCTGGGATAAGCTGACAAGACTGTTTTGTCTAGAAATGTCCTACTTACTAAAAGTGCTTATAAATCCTCTCTTTTTTTCTCCTGTTTTGCGCGTCAGCTTTACATCAAGGAGTATGTTAGTTTGGTAGATTAAGTTTAAAATCATTTGTCTAATTATTATGTGTAAATTATTGGAATATCTCTGGAAAATAAATTGATTTATTTTTATTTTATTTATAACTATGATCATACTAGCTGATGCCCGCTACTTGAGGTTCTTTGGTTCATCTTTCTTGTCATTTACTAAGAGAATTTATATTGTGTGGTGGTTTGGAACCCTTTGTGCGAGAATCTGACTCGCACTTACCGGTTTATCTTCTTTTTTTTTATCCACTACAAGTTAGCCTGACTGCGATCTCCCCTGATCTAAGATGGTAGCGGGCTAACTTGTTAGGGGCATGGTAGTTATAACCCTAAACCCATACCCCTAATCGGTTTCTACACGGCATCGTACCGGAACGCTAAATCGCTTGGCGGCACGTCTTTGCAGGTAGGGTGGTAACTAGCCACGGCCGAAGCCTCCCACCAGGCAAATGGGATCCGTACTCATAGGGTGTCAAATTGTTTGTCAGAGTCAGTGGTCCAGTTTAGCACCATACGTAAGACAGTTATATTTTCACAGCTGATTACGTGTTATTATGACATCTTTCTTGTACTAAAATAATTAATTTTGTGTTGTGGTACGGAACCCTTTGTGCGCGAATCTGACTCGTACTTGACCGGTTTATCTACTATAATCCGGCTCAATATAAAGCAAAATTGAAGCCAATAAGTACCCGTCGTAGATATAAATAGAAAGCGCGGTGGTTTTACGGCGCTATTATCCCTATAAGTAGGTATCAAATATATGTAGAACGGAAAATCCTTTTCACAATATAAATCCAAGCGAATTTTACTTACATTAGGTATAGGTAGGTATAGCCGTATATCTCTTTATTATGGAGGGCTGTCGTAAACTTGGAAGATTTTTGTATCTTTTGTACATATTCGTTAATGTACCTAACTAAGTGTGAAAAGCTTTGATGTTGTAAACCCAGTTATACGTTAGGTACTATAATATGACTATCGCGACCTCGTCTGAGTGCATTTAGGTTTTTTGATGATCAGGAAAAATTCAGATTAAATAAAAGCTTTACCTTTCTACTCCATAAGTCCCTGGGATGTAACCTATCTTTGTTAGACAAATTTATTTTTATACAAATTATTTTTATATTAATAAAATTATTTTTATTTTTGTCAAAATCGGTTATATGGATCCTATATTTTTAGCTCTTTACTGCGATCTCATATGAAATCTTTTACCAGACCAAAGGAAGTTCAGAAATAGGTATGATGACTCATCAAATCAACTAGGTACTAGGTATTTAACTAACTTAAAAACGCGCTTCTAAGTATGGAAGTTTGTATGAAATATATAGATGATACATCATACAATGGTAGATTCATTCGACTATTCATTAGCACTTTTAAAAAGTCTACTTGAATAAAAAATATTTGATTTTGATTTTATACTTAGTGGTGACGTCATCAAATTTCAAAACCTTTTTTTCTTTCATCGATAGTTTAAAATTATCAAACTTAAAAGAAGATGTGAATTTTAGGGCTTTTGGGAGACCCTCTATTTTATTATAGGAGATAACTGCACTTTTGGTAACCATCGCCAGAAAAGCTGATTCAGTGTTAGGTGGATGTAGAGCTCTCCGCTGATCACAAAAGTTGCAGTCTGCCTGCATTTGGATGGCCCTTTCGCTAAATATGGCCGTTCAAAGACGGTTTATTGTTACCAAAAATGAACGATAATTAGAAAAGCTGATTCTTGTACAGTATTAAAGTATGCGCAGTACCTATGTAAACAGCGTAAAAACTGACGCATTTGGATGGGACTTTTTCTAGATATCAGCTTTCAAAGACGTTATAAGTTATAACCTATACTTACTATGCGTTCCTGTAAAAAAATATTAGCAATTATTATGTCGTCCCGTTGATTGCTGTTAATAATTTTTAATAGCGATCAACGGCGACAAAGTTATTGCTAATATTTTTTTACAGGAACGCATAGTAAGTATAGGTTATAACGTCTTTGAAAGCTGATATCTAGAAAAAGTCCCATCCAAATGCGTCAGTTTTTACGCTGTTTACATAGGTACTGCGCATACTTTTATACTGTACAAGAATCAGCTTTTCTAATTATCGTTCATTTTTGGTAACAATAAACCGTCTTTGAACGGCCATATTTAGCGAAAGGGCCATCCAAATGCAGGCAGACTGCCACTTTTGAGATCAGTGGAGAGCTCTACATCCATCTAACACTGAATCAGCCTTTCTGGCGATGGTTACCAAAATTGCAGTTATCTCTTAGTCTATTTAATCAGTAAGAAATAATTCTAGTCAAACCAGCAACTTTTTTTCATATGTCAACGGCGCTTGGTTTGGGATTTTGTATTAAATACTTACCTACTTGTGACGTCATAAAAAGTTAACGCATAGTATAAAAAGGATATCAAACATAAAATTAACAGGGGACATGGATATATTCACAAATCACTACACAATAATCACAAAAAAACACAATTATTATGCAACATCCCCAGTTCATGAGGAAATCACTGCCAGTAACCCTTATTGTAAAGCCCTTACCACATTTTGACCTATTTTGGTTGTCCTCGGCTACACTCTTGGGTTAAATTAATGACCGTTCGGGTCCCATAGCAACTAAGTCCATTACATGTAATTGATAGATACACGGGTCAGATTATATAATAAATCTCTAGCGCCAGTCGCACCCAACTAAGAATAGGGACATTCGTGGGTAAAGGCTTGGTCACATAAGGTGGGGTTATTGTGGTTTCATTTACAACGTTCAACTCATTGTAAAGTAGATTAAGTTCGCGGTTAAGGATTAGGTAGGATTTTACTGGGGTGAAAGTCTATCTAGGTACTAGGGCTTTCGAATACCGGTTTTTCTCAATACCGGTATTAATACCGGAATGATTTTTTTCAATACCGGGATCCCGGGATCCCGGTATTGGAAAAAATTTAAAATGTGGTAGATGTTTTTTAACTTAAAATTAGTCTTTTCTGAAGCAAACGGCACCATAAAAAACAGTTTTTTCATAAAAAAAAAAATTCACCAAATTAACTCAAAAAAGTGCCTTTTCTGCTTAATTTCAGTGAAGAAAAGCCGTTTTTTTTTCACTCAGCGAGTATTTTTTTTGGATTTAGAACGCTGTGGTTGATTAATACGCTGTGGATTGGTATGTCTATTTCACTGTCTCACGAAACGTCAAGTAACTCCTTCACTCTATAATTTATAAAATGAGGAGGTGAAGAACAAAACCTCACTATTCCATTTTAAAAAAAAAATGTTTTTTTTAGTCTATGTGCAAAAAAATGTTAAATTAATTAAAGCAAATAAGTAAAACTTTATCAAAAACACCTCTTTTCTTATACAAATTTTCATTTGAAATAGAGAGTTTCGAACAAAACCACACTTTATACTCTAAAAAAATCAGTCTCCCCTGATTATTTTCAAAAGCTCACTTTATTGGAGTAAAATTCTTAAGCATCATTAAATCTTCATCAAAACCAAATAAAAACATTGAGTTCAGACTAAAGGTGCTAAACTTCTACTGCCTGGTCTTTTTGTTAAATAGTTTATGGTAGTTTTATTTGTCATATGTGTGGCAACATTTTTTCAGTTATTTGACGTTTTAACTTACTTTTCAAGTTGTCAAAACTGTCAAGTTGTCAATGTTTTACCAACTAGAACTTTTTGTATTCGGTGGTTTATTTAGGTGCTAAAGTGCAGTTTTCACTGTTAATTTATATTGAAATGGATGAAGACGGGACTGCTGAAGTTGTATCGATCAATTGTGGTACAAAAACAAAGCCACGGCGAGGACGTACACGAATCACAATATCAGCTTCCAAGTGAGTGACATTTTACATCAGTTTGAGCAGGAATTTTATTTATAAACCTAAATTTATTCTATAAAACCTATATTTTCTTTTTATAGGTATGTGGATAGTGATCCACTTGCACTTAATTTGCAGAGAAACTGTAAACATGGCTCGAAAAGTGTTTTTAAATGCAATAAGTTAAGCCTTCCCATACTACTCAAGAACAGAAAGCTTTTTTTTAAAAACAAAACTAAAGTAGCACAAGATACTTATCTGACAAGATTGGTCTCTTCATTCACACCTCAAAGAATCAAGGAACCTAAAGGATCTATTTTGAAACCTAGAAAATTATGCTCCAGTTTCTTTTTGACCGGACAGAAGAACAAATTGGTTCAAGTTTGCAAGACTCTGTTCATGGCAACTTTTTCAATCAAAAATTTTAGGTTGAGAACAATCTGCAAGAATGTGTTTAATGGCACCCTTCCTAACGAAGGAAGAGGTGGAGACCATAAAGAAAAAAAATTTGAGAAGAAACGACAAAGTGTCATACAATTCATTGAGAAATTACCTGCCAAAGAAAGCCATTATTCTCGAAATAAATCAAAGAGAATATATTTGGATAGCTCACTTAACATCAAAAAGTTGTTCAAGCTGTATAACAACTCCGTTGGAGCTGATCTAACAGTATCATGTGGTCTATTTAGGAGAATTTTTAATGGAAAATTTAACATTGGATTCAGAGCACCCACAAGTGATCAATGTTCTGCTTGTGTACTGTTTGCAAATAAAATTAAAATCTGCCAAGATCCTCAGGAAAAGCAGAAATTGATTACAGAAAAAAGAATTCACAAATTGCGAGCAAATGCTTTCTATGATTTGACAAAGGCAGATGATCCACAAATCTTTCGGTGTTGTTTTGATCTTCAGCAAATACAACCCTTACCTCGAACACCAATCCAAGATGCCTTTTACAGCCGTCAATTAAGTTTATACAATCTATGTATTGTAGATATGGAAGCTAGGCATCCTACCTTTTATTGCTGGACGGAAAATCAATCTGGACGAGGATCGACTGAAATTGGATCAGCATTATTGCAACATTTAATGAAGCAGGATTATACAGGCAAAAAATATGTGCGGCTTTTCTGTGATGGATGTGGCGGACAAAATAAAAACTCACACGTTGTTCATGCACTATTTTTTTGGTTGGTGAATCATGCCCCTTCAGCCATAGAAGATATTCAAATCACTTATCCTGTCAGGGGCCATTCCTTCTTACCAGCGGATAGAGTGTTTGGCCGCTTGGAAAAAGAATTATCAAAATTCCCAGTAATAACATCCAAAGAGGAGTATTTGGATAAGTTCTCTCAATTTGGAGATGTCTGTCTTCTTGGAAAGGACTGGAAGTTGTTTGATTTGAAACAATTATGCAATGACTACAAAAAAGTACCTGAAATCAGAAATTTAAAAAGAATACGCATATATAAAGAATTTAAAGAAACTCGAGCTGGGCTAAGAACAATTTACTTGACAAAATTATATGAAACATTTAAATTTGAGACTGACAGAGACACAGGAGTAATATTGCTGAAAAAAGGTAAAAATCATCCTAAACTGCTACAACTATGTTCTCTGGGACGGAACATAGCAGATGCAAAAAAAAAAGACATTGACAATTTATTGGTGAAACAATTTGGAGATAAGTGGAGGGATATTGAAGAACTTCAATGGTACGTTGGGATCTTGGATAATAGTTCTTCACATATGGTAGAAGTTGGAGATGCCGGAGATGTCAGTGAAAATGAAGAGTGTGATTGTCTTGAACCTGATACTAACACTATAAGAATTTAGATTGTGGTGAGACCATAATCAGTACAGATACCACATTATTTTTGATTTTGATTGAGATTTTGTCATAAGGCTAAAATACTATACTAATAATACTGTACAATAATAATAATAATAGACACTGGTTGTGATAATTAAAATAAGAACATGCCAAAGCTTGTGCATTCATGAGAACAAAAATATATTAATTATTTTTAAAAGTGAGGTTATCTTTTCAGTCATTTTCAAAACCACACCTTTTTTTTGGTAAATATCAAAACCTCGCTTTTCCAGAATTCTTTATCAAAACCACACTTTTCCAAAAATGTTTAATCAAAACCTCACATTTCTAAATTTGATTTCAAAATATTAGCCAAGATTCTTATCATTTTCATCAGCCATTTGATACATCAGATTGACTAAAACACTAATTTTAATGACACAACTTAAACAAAATGCAGCTGTTGTAGTCAGTTAGTTATTTACATTTTACTGTTTTCTCGAAAATTAGAAAAAGTGGAAAAGTGAGGTTTTGTTCTTCACCTCCTCATAGAGTTGCAATATTTTATGAAATTGTAATTTCTTTAAAAAAAATCACCAAGTATTGATTTTTAGATTTATTTGTATTTTGAGTATTGAGATAGTTATTTACGCGTTGACTTAATTCTTACGAAACTATCGTTTGTTTCATGTATGTATAAGGTGTTCTGAAACTCCATCACATCATTTTAAATACAATCTTAATAAGTAATACTTATATTATTATCAAATAATCAATTTCTTATTCATATCAATCAGAATATCAACTATATGATTTTTAAAATAGAACTATTTTTGGATGAATTCTTACGAAAATATATATTTTTAACCTCCATTGAATTTTTAACTTTTAATATAAAGTATATTTGTGATGCACTTTCTCAACGTACACACAAAATTAAATAAATATGGCAGGGAATTTAAAATAATTAGTGAAATTAGTGTCAAAGATTGTAATTTAAACTATTATCGTCGTCCTCGTCTCAACCCATAGATATCCTGGACGTAGGTCTCCTGCATGGATCGCCACAGAGCATGGTCTTGTGCCCCTTGTTTCCAGCGGCTCCCAGCTACACGCTTGAGATTGTCCGTCCACCTAGTGGGGGGTCGTCCAACACTGCGCTTACCGGTGTGAGGCCGTCATTCAAGCACTTTGGACCCCAACGCCTATCGGTTCTATACCAACTATGTGCCCCGCCCACTGCCACTTAAAGCTTGGACTCTTCGAGCTATGTCGGTTACTCTGGTTCGCCTACGGATCTCCTCATTTCTGATATGATCACGCAGGTATACTCCAAGCATAGCTCTCTCCATCGCCTGCTGAGTGACCCTGAGCCTTCTTATCAGGCCCATAGTTAGCGAGTAGCGACCATTTTTCGGAGCCGTAAGTCATCACTGACAACACGCACTGTTCGAAAACTTTCGTCTTCAGGCACTGAGGAATTTTGGACGAGAAGATGTCGCGGAGTTTCCCGAACCCTGCCCAGCCGAGTTGGATTCGGCGGTTGATCTCTTTCTCGAAATTGGACCTACCTAACTGGACTGTATGTCCTAGGTATATGTACTCATCAACAATTTCGAGTGCAGAATTCTCAACTAACACAGGTTGGGGCTGAACGTGTGCATTAGAAATGATATTTATCTTGCTCATATTCATTTTTAGGCCCACCTGTTGAGGAACTACTAAATGAGTAATAAACGATATTTTTGTAAGAAGTCGATCGAAGTCGAAGAAAACGATAATTTTGTCAAAACACAAATTAATCTAAAATTCATTATTTGTTATTTAAAAGAAAATATATCATCATAAAATATGCATTAGTTATAAATCAGATTTCTGAACGTTTTGAGAGACAATGAAATAGAAATGCCAAGCCACAGGGATCTAAATTCTAACACTAATTTTTCCCTCTGAGTGAACAAAAACTACTTTTCTTCAATGGTTTTAAGCAATAAAGGCGCTCTTTTTGAGCTAATATGCTTAAGATACAAGTTTTAAACTTAACCGAATAAAAAACACTGGCATCTGCCAAGAAATATATGCAATAGTCACTGTTTCGTTTATAGTGTCACCAATACCGGTATCCCGGTATTAGACATTTCAATACCGGTATTGAAAACCGGCGAAAAAAGTCCGGGATCCCGGTATTGGCCAATACCGGGATCCCGGTATTGGAAGCCCTACTAGGTACCAATATAATCCGTCATTTTTCAAGATAAATCCATGAAACTGCAAGCAACTGGCAGGGGCATGGGTTTGAACTTTGAATGCCGTCTGTTTGAATTCATATAGGAACTGCCATATGCCATAATATGGCAGTTATATGAAACCCATGCCCCTAACATGTTAGCCCGCTACCATCTTAGACTGCATCATCATTTAGGTACTTACCATCAGGTGAGATCGCAGTCAAGGGCTAACTTATAGAGGATTTTAAAAAAAATTTAGGAAATCCACCTCAAGGGGCTTAAATAAGGGGCTAAGACGGTCATTTTTATATAATATCCATGATAATATTGGTACCTACCAATTTATAAAAATTTTGGCCACACGGGATTTCTAAGAATCCGCTGGCAAAAACTAGTAGGTTCAGTTTAGTGAATACTTCTTTAGCCGCGTTGAGCACTTTTTGGTAGGGGGTAAACTTGTGGATTCGCGTCACCGTCACCGTCACCGACACCTCGCGTTGTTACGAAGACAAAAGGTCTTAAATGTAAATATACTACATTCGTAATTAAACTTTAATGTCTTAGTTTTAAGGTTAATATTTTAATAATTTTATATTTTATTTAGGTGTTTTTCTTTTTTAATTATTTTAAATATTTGTTTTCACTTCTATCGGCAATCCCTATGACTGCCAATTTTTTATTTAATATATTATAATCTATCTTGGCTGTAATCAGACTTGCTTGCAAGTGGTGATGCAGCCTAAGGTGCATAAGGTGTAGGTAGTATACGTTATAGATTCTTGTTTTCTTTTCAGATATCATAATGTACGGGCTCCTACTAGAAAATATGGCTGAATACATCCGACAGACGTATGGAGAAGAAAGATGGGAGGACATAAGAAGACAGGCCGGCGTCGACCAGCCTTCGTTCTCGATTCACCAAGTTTACTCAGAGGGGTTGATCGCAAGGCTAGCGAAGAAGGCGCAAGAGGCAAGTAAGAGACTCATAGTGTGAGATCTATAGAACGAACTTTGACTTTGCTTAGATTTAAGACATGGTTAAAACGAGACAGATTTATGTTACTCACATAAGTCCATCTCGTTTTAACTCTAAGTAAAGTCTAAGCCAAGTAAAAGTACGCTCTATAGATCTCAGCAATAGTAACGCCCGAAACAAAGAAAGAGCGAAGTGGCAGCGCGACGCGACAAAAAAATGTTTGAAGGAGCTAAATGCGTGTATGAGTCGCGCATATGTCAAGTACCTAATCATTATATAGTTAGGTAGATAGTCAGAGATTCATAGTCACCCCCGGAACAAAGAAACTACGAAAAAAATAGTTATAAAAGGAGCTAATTGCATCGTATAATCCTCGCATATAGTCCTGTGTAGTAGAGATTCATAGTCACACCCGGAACAAAGAAACTACGAATTGGCATCGCGACGCGACCAAAAAAATTTTATAAAGGGAGCTAATGGGGACTATCGTTTCTTTGCTCACCAGTTGGCGCCACTGTTGACTAAGGTCAGAGGTATAGCTGTCAAAGGCGACTTTATAAGATCGGCGCCGAAACAAAGTTTTAAATCTTGAATCTCATTATGTTTATTAATATTTATAACTATCATCATATCGAGTAGCTAGTTCCGCAATGTTGTGCAGTTCCGTTTTGTTCGGAAAAAAAGGAGAACACATGTTTCCAAAAGATAAAACTGTTCTAAAACAGTGGCTAGTGGCGTTTCGCAGGAATTCGCAGGATTCTGAGGAATTAATTATATAGGCACTTAATAAATAAAATAAAAATAAATTAATTACTTATTAAACTTATATTTATCCTTCCCTTTCCCTTTAAAACACACTGCTATACAAAAAAATATTAATCATTGTACTTAAATCCATACAATGGATATGATACTGAAAGATGGTTGAGTTGTTAGTTGAAACTACTAAACAATGGTAGATACTAGATTAAGCTGGAAAATTTTCTAGCAATAGCAGGTATCATGTATGTATGATAGTAGGGGCTACTTTCTTTCAAACAATAAGTATTCATTATTGATCATTTTTATGTACTTATAATAATTATCACACTGATAAACTCATCTTTTATAGAGAAAGTACATTTCACTTCCAATACTGTTAGTTAGTTCTCCAATTAATCCTTCTGGAGAAACCTGAAATGAAACATCTAATAATCAAGAGAAATACCTACTATTATTAAATTCTGGTCATCTCACACATAGTAATCTGATCCCAAGATAGGTGTGTTCTCGTTAGTGATACCTACTGTGGGTACATAACCAGAGACATAGGTATATTTCAATATCATGTAGTAAAAGTGTGTCCTTGATGTGCATGAAACCCTTAACCTTTCATGCAGAAGTCTTAGTAAGTAAATATAATATATAATACCTATATTAGGTAAATATATGTAAAAAGAAAAAACACAGCTGTTACCTCGCAAACAAGCATACTTTTGGCAAAAAATAAGTTTGGAAACAGTAAACAAACTAACCTCTGAATTAGCTGCTCTTTGAGGCCGCCTATTTTTGCGCCTCTTTTTCTTAATTCCGCTTTCAAAGCGTTCACATTCATCGCCAAATAATCCATATTTGCGATAATTTCACGAAGGAGATCACTTTTCAACAGGAAATTAAAGAAATTATAATTTATGTCACGAAACCCGCCAAAACCAGTGAAAAGTGAATGATATTGGCCCTCACGCGACACCAGCGCCCCTAGCGGCAAATTCATACGCGATAGCCCCCATTGCATCGTATAATCCGCGCCTAGTCCTACGTATAATACATATTATAACGTTATCATAATATACGTACTACGTATCATAATATAGTTAGTTAGATAGTAAGAGACTCATATTATAGTCACGCCCAGAACAAAGAAACGACGACGTGGCAGCGCGACGCGATGCTAATGTGTTCAATGACGACCTCCGTGGCGTGGCGCAGTGTTAAGCGCTGTTGCCTTAACGTGCGGAGGGCCCGGACTCGATTCCCGGCAGGGTTTGGAAATTTATAATTTCTGAATTTTGGGAGGGAGCCTGGTGGGAGGCTTCGGCCGTGGCTAGTTACCACCCTACCGGCAAAGACGTTCCGCCAAGCGATTTAGCCTTCCGGTACGATGCCGTGTAGAAACCGAATAGGGGTATGGGTTTAATATAACTGCCATGCCCCTAACAGGTTAGCCTGCTACCATCTTAGACTGCATCATCACTTACCATCAGGTGACATCGCAGTCAAGGGCTAACTTGTAGTGGATTAAATAAATAAATAAATGATTGTCGTCAAGCGCAAGCCAATCTACCAATAAAAATAAAAAACCACCACCGACACACCTCCGCCACGCCTTTCGTACCCGCGTAGTAGAGTTCGTCATTTTCTAAATTGTATGCTTTGCTAAATCGTCGCTCACCTAGCCCTAGGACAACGGCAAGGACCATGGGTACCTAAATGCAGATCGTACGCGCCTACGCCGATATCCATCGACCACACAACCAATAGACGCCTAATTACTATGCTTTCGTAATGCAAACAATTCAGTCAAATGACTCAAGTAAGCGGGCGCGGGGTACTAAACGCTGATTGGTATACTCAAGGTCAAAAAAATCATAAATCAAATGGGATGGGGTCCTAACTCCTAATAATTATTTATCGATAAAATTAATTATCGATATACTCTAATTAATATTTAAATAACTCGGTAGGTTTTGTTACAAGGGCGTGGAATTATATAAGACCTATTAAGTCTGATGTGTTGTCTGAAAGTGTTCGCCCTATAATATGAGGAGTCTATTAGTTGTATGGTCGATGCCGATATCAATGCACACAGAATGAAATCAAAAACTAACACGTATACGACATAGTCTACATATAAAAGAATTTAAAGCAACGTCACATCAAAGCATCGCATTTATTTGCGAAACACAAATATTATAAAAACGTCAACACTCCAAAGCTTTACGCAGTTATTAATAGCGGGCTAATTCCAGCGATTGATCCGCTTAGAGTAGGTAATTATTTGATAAAATATTGCAGATGAACTAAACCAATTTTCTTTTTACTTACAGCGGACGTTTAGTTGACAACTCCATTTTGATACATTTCTTGTACGATCAATTCAACGGTTCTATTTGAACTGTCTAAAAAAAATGTAATTAATTAATTTAAAAATAGCCTGGTCAGGATTTATATAGGCAAGCTATTTTAGGCGTATTTATCTACTATTAAATAAAAATAAACACTATGTTTCACCTGGTTAACAGATCGGTGAAGGTCGTGGTATATCCAGCTCTCTTACTTACTAAAAAGCTGTAATTTGGCATGGGTATACATATTAATTATTAATCGTATATTATGTACCCCATGGTGTGTCGTCGGTCGTTCAAAAAAATAGTGCGGGTGTGGGATTACCGTTTTGTGTAAGATTTACCATTTTTAATTGTTAGCAGTAATATACAGTATTTCAACACCGTAGTCATTGGCCCATTAGCTCAGTTGGTTAGAGCGTCGTGCTAATAACGCGAAGGTCGCGGGTTCGATCCCCTCATGGGCCATAAAATCTTTTGTATGGTTCATCATTGCAAATTAATAATATGCAACATCTTTACTATTTTTATTATTATTTACTGTCATCACGGATCAAGGAACGAATATTATCAATTTTTAATTTTCACAATTTTCATCCATTTCATTCGTGAGTTCAATAGGTGTTGGTAAAAATATTAACGTAAAAATATTTTTGTTTGAACTTTCGAGATTATGAAAGAAGCGTAATGTTGCTTTGTTTTATTTTATTTTTTAATACAGTTTTACAATAAAAAAAAATAACAACAAAAAAGACAAAAGAGAATTTGGAGATGCTGGGATTTGAACCCAGGACTTTCAGCATGCGAAGCAGACACTCTACCACTGAGTTACATCCCCGATGAGAGAAATGACGAAATTATTGATAAAATAGTAAATACATGAGCAGACATTTATATGACGTCAAACATTTTAAGTTCGCGCATAAACAATTTGATGATAAAAACTGCTCTTAAAATTTTGTAGGCGCTAAAATTTTTACTTTTTATCACAGGTATTAGGGATAACAGAGAGAGAGTTTATGGACCAAATGGGCGTATACTTCGTCAGTTTCGTCTCTCAGTATGGCTACGACAGAGTTTTATCAGTACTTGGTCGGCATATGCGAGATTTTCTCAACGGATTGGACAATTTGCACGAATATTTGAAGTTCAGCTACCCCAGAATGAGAGCGCCTAGTTTTATTTGTGAAAATGAGACACGGCAAGGTTTGACGTTGCACTACAGATCGAAGAGAAGAGGATTCGTGTACTACGCTATGGGACAAATACGAGAGGTTATTCTTTATATATTTTATCACTCTTATTTACCTAAGTAGTAAGTACCTACCTGTTTGTTAGAGCACACTCCACGTTTCCACTGCCTACCGGTAACTTGTGCCCTGCCTGTAAGTGACTTTTTTCATCTACATTCTACAGGGCAAGTGAAAAATATGGCCCATCGGCAATATTCATCAAAACACGTATAAAACTTACTAAGTACCAACCTGCCCCACGCGATTGATTATTATTAGGATTGATGTATCTGTCTTATATTACTTGAAAATTATGGTTTGCACTTTGCACGGAATTACCACGACTTTAAATGTGTTAAGATTTTGTGTAAGTATTTATTTAAGTCTTGGTAGGTAGGCTACTATAATATAATCCATAGAAAATCTTTTTAATAAAAAATGTTATGCAAGTTCTCCATCCCATTTCAATTTCCAGTCTAGTCTCTGTTCAATAAATCCTAAACGGATAAAAACAGAAAACAGATAAAACATTCCATCAGAATTTTGTTATTTACCTACTCGCTTTTAAATACATAAAAGGTTAGTTTTGTTTGACCTAGGTAAATACACAAAATATTTGTTGGCCTCAATCAATGATATTTTATCCATACTAATATTATAAATGCGAATGTGTTTCTGTCTGTTTGACTGTCAGTCTGTCTGTTACGCTTTCACGGCCCATCTGTTCAATCGATTTTGATGAAATTTGGTATAGGAATAGTTTGAAACCCGGGGAAAGACGTACAGTTAGGCGGGGCTTTTTATCCCTGAAAATTAAAGAGTTCCCGCGGGATTCCAAAAACCTATTAAGGTACGTCCTAACTCCTAACCACGCGGACGAAGTCTCGGGCAGCAGCTAGTATATTATAAACTAGGCCTCAACTTTGTTAGATTTCAGTGTTGGAAAGTATTAAATTTCAATTTATTGTACATATTTTGAAGTTACAGAGGTACATCTAGGCACGATGGAATAAATTATTATCGTGTTTTACAAAAGAGTCATTTATCATTTTGTCAGTGATAAATTGTCGCCACAAATTAGGCTTAGAACTTTGTAAGTCCCTAATCAGGAAATTTCAGACTGGTTACGCAACTTTAATAATTATTAATTAATGACAAAAAGCTAAATAACAACAACTGTTAAATTAAAAAAAAAATTAGATGACTTTGGAGGCGCCGGGTATCGATCCCGGTACCTCTCGCATGCTAAGCGAGCGCTCTACCATCTGAGCTACGCCCCCGTTGATAATAGTAACGAAATTATCGTACAAAAAACAAAAAAGACACAAGGTATGTTGAGAGTTATTTAAACATGCCGTTAGATGGCACTAGTTGTTTCTGCTGTGGTAGTTCCATAAGTTTACACTAGATGGCAGTTACATCAAATTGACACAAAGTATAGTCCTACAAAATATCTGACCCAGGTCGCTAGTAAACATGAAAAATAGAAAAAATAAAAAAAGTATGTGTGCAATAAGCAAGTGAAGAAAAGTATTTAAAGTACTCTACGAGAGAGTAATAAATTAAAATTGTAGTCTATCTCATTCTCTCGCAGGCTAAATCCCATTATAAATACGTTTGTCTATAATAATTATTAGTGTCGCTTTTTCGTTTCTTAAAATTTTCAAATCACAATCAAAAACATAACAGGCGTAATTAGTTCCAATTTTGGCCACCGGGTCAGTTAGGTTTGACCTGTGGGTTTGACGGACTGTACTTTTTTGTTCACTATTTGATAGAATGCATTGAAATATTTTACGTCATATTATTATAATATTAAGGTATCGTTGTATAAATGCAATGTAAAATGAAATAAAAATTAATAATTTATTTCAGGTAGCCCGCCATTTTTACCACAAAGAGATGCGAATCGAGTTAGTCCGGGAGGAGCTGCTCTTCGACACGGTTCACGTGACCTTTCAGCTGACCTTTGACAATCGAGCTTTCACGCTAGCCTCGTTGGCGATGACGAGGGAGGAGAAACATCTACCCATCAGCGCTTCTGTGCTATTTGAGATATTCCCCTTTTGTATCGTATTCGGGTGAGGACTTTAATTAATTTGATAAGAAATAATTTGATTGAAAGAAAAGAAAGAAAGAAAAAACATTTATTACCAAATTGTGCCACACATAACAAGCATACCTACAGAGGTAGATCACCCCTGCACCTCAACGAACTTAAACAAGATATAGAATCTAAACAACAATGATGAGGCGCATGGATGAACTAAGTATATCATGTATGACACAACCAGAGAAATGACCCAGGCTCAGTATAATGCTGTATGTTCAGTGCAAGCACCAACCATACAGCGCTGATTTTCAGCCCGACCCCTGATTCAGGTGACACCACGAAAAAAAACTACGTAGCTGCAAGCTAGTAGCATACTTAAAAAACTATATTTTAATAACAATTATCTATATCTATCTATCTAATTGTCTATCTATCTATCTAATTAAATAAATAAATAAATAAATCATTTATTGTCCAGAAAAAATATAACACATTTATATAGGTTTAGCGTCTGATGCCTACGATAAGTTTAAAACTCGTGTTATAGGCACCAGTGCTTTCCCCTTACAGTCTTCTAATACTATACCAGACAACAAAAGAAATAAAATACATTCATGTGCATGCAAGTTATACAATATAGCGATTAGTTATTAACAAATGTAGATGAGTGTGTGTGTTTGGATGTATGTGTGTGAGTGTGTGTGTGTGTGTGTGTGTGAGAATGCGTGTTGTGTGCGCATTATCTATCTATCTATCTATCTAATTATCTATCTATCTATCTATCAAATCAAAGTGCTATACTTACATCTACAAAAACAATTACAAATGTTCATTAGTACTACATACACTTCTCATATTAATTTGGCAGTCGTCAGCAGTATTACACCCCTTGGCGCAGTGGTTAGCGATGTAGTCTTACAACCTGGAGGTATCGGGTTTCATCCTTGGCAGGGTCAGTTTGGGAATTTATAATTTCCGGATTTTCTTTGGTCTGGTCTGATGGCAGACTTCGACCGTGGCTAGATATCACCCTACTGATGAACGCGTAGCGTAAGCGATTTGGCGTTCTGTTATGTTGCCATGTAAAATCCGATTAGGGGTATGGCAGTTAAACCCATACCCCTAATCGGATTTTACATGGCAACAGGTTAGGTTAGGCCCTAACAGGTTAGCCCGCTAAGATTTTCCACCCAGAGGGAACCTGCATTTCCGAGAGTTCTCGAAGTGTGAAGTCTGCTATTCCGCACTTGTCTAGCGTGGCGGACTATGGCCAAACCCTTCTCATTCGGAGAGGAGACTAGAGCTTAGTAGTGAGTCGGCAATAGGTTAAAGTGAGTGAGTTAACATTCATAAGTAAATGATAGATCTTATAAGTTGTGGAATGGTGAACAAGTTTAATTAAAAATTTACGGCTAGCCGTGGCCCGTTTTTTGGTGCAATGGTACAAAAAAAACATATAAAAAACGCAAAGAGTATGATAATAATAAAGGGTAATTGATAGAGGGTCAAAAACGATACGCGGTTTCTTCGTACGTACCTACGTATAAGTACGAACATGAATAAGCCATGCTGTACAATGCTGGCTTGTCTAGGTATTTCAATGTTGTATTTTCAGGTCTGACATGGTGGTACGTAGCATCGGTAATTCCTTGATGGTGATTCTGCCCGACTTGGTTGGCAAGAAGATTACCAACTGGTTCGATTTGGTTCGACCGCTGATTGCCTTCAAGTTCCAAACTGTAAGTTTTTGCTGATTATTAAATAAAAGTTGTTGGTATTTACTAATTATTCCGATCTGTCCCCTGGGGGACAGATTGGAATGAAAAGTTCGATCTGTCCCCCTGTTCATATAAATTTCGCTGTGATAAATTAATTTTATATTATGCACAACGCCATCATCATGGGTCATTTTTCATATTACACACAAAATCATTTTTTATACTGAGAAAATGAGTAAGGCCGGGCGGCCCTGGAATCTTGCTCTATGGTACCAAGAGTTATCATTATTTTTTTCTCGATTCTTTGCAATTTTTATGAGATTATAATATTTGTGTTACTCTGGCAGAGTAATTCATTAATCAAGTAATTTATTTACTTTTATACTAATATTATAAATGCGAAAGTTTGGATGTATGGATGGATGGACGTTTGTTACTCAATCACGCCTGACGGCTCACCGGATCTGGATGAAATTTGGCATAGAGATAGATTATTGTATGGAATATAACACATAGGCTACTTTTTATACCGGAAAAATGTACGGTTCCCGTGGGATAGTTTTGTTTTTACAGAGCAAGGGATCGACATGATTTTTTGCTTAGTGGTAGTTTAGGGGTCGGAGAATAATGACACAGACTACTTTTTATCCCGGAAAATTAAAGAGTTCCAGCGGGTACCAAAAACCTCAATCCACGCGGACGAAGTCGCGGGCATCAGCTAGTAAGTAAATAAGTTAGATTTTAGTTTAGCTTGATCCGTACCTACCCGTAAAACCTTTACCTACGAGCCTTTTTGTTTTCAGATCCTGAACCGCACCAACAACATATTCGAGTTGGTGACAGTGGAGGCTGTGATGCATGAGAAGGCACCGGACAAACGGAACGAGCTGGTTCGACTGTCTGATGAATCCGACACAACCACAGAAAAGAACTTGAGGCTGAAAGGTATTTATTTTGCACCGAGAGATGATGGACAGATTGCTTAGGGTTAGCGAAACATGTTATTCGAGTTGGTGACAGTGGAGGCTGTGATGCATGAGAAGGCACCGGACAAACGGAACGAGCTGGTTCGACTGTCTGATGAATCCGACACAACCACAGAAAAGAACTTGAGGCTGAAAGGTATTTATTTTGCACCGAGAGATGATGGACAGATTGCTTAGGGTTAGCGAAACATGTTATAAGGGTCATTGATAGTTATGGTTAACGGTTTGACATCCAAAAAGCTAGCAAAGTCACTAAAAAATTGCAATAAAAACATTTTAGTTAGAGCAAGTTTCAAGAGCTCTCCCAAAGTGTTGACGATATTATAATTTCCAATAAAATATATTAGGTAAGTAAAAATATCTAGGGACTTATGATAAAAGTAGCCACATTTTTCAGACGAGTCCCCAAAGAAGCGTTATGCGTACGACGGAAGACGATTGCCTGATGTTATAAATTTACATCTCAAAGGTATTCTGTGTCACACGAGAACTGGGACGTACTTCCCTACTCAGTTCTCACACAATTTGAAGCAATATACCAGTTTGAGAGACGCGTGCAAAGATTTCCTCGGAATCAAATGTATCGATTAAAAAAACCGGTTCGGCTCATACGGCCGTATCTTTTGATTGCGTTGACTTAGAAACTGGATTTTTTTACAGCTCCAAGGGACCGTAGACCTAAGTATTTGATATTAATTTCAACCTGATACCTCCACGTGTTCCTGTGAAAAAGGTGGTTGACACACAGACGGACAACGAAGAGATCCATGTAAGGGTTTATTTTTTCCTCTTGAGATTCGGATGAAAATTATCATCACCCTGTTGAGTTCCACTGCTGCCTTTTTGCTCGCCTACCCCGGGCTTTCTGATTTAGCCACTTCCCACCACCGTCTTTAAATATTCAGTCCATTATTACATGTGCCACGTGGTTTACACTTATTTATGCTTCCATGTGATTGTCTTTTTGCCTGTTTAGCGGTACATAAATATGGACCACTTACTTCTCCCAAAAGTAAAGCAACATTCTCTACACTCTACAGCCATAGGAAATCTTTCCATCGCCTCTAGGACTTTACAACCAAAACCTGTTCGTAAGGCATAGGCTGTATTGGAAATTATGTTATTTATTTTATTTATTTATTAAGTACTAATTAAGGATAACTGGGATTTATTTACCCATGATAAGTTATTGATTAAAAATCTATAAGAATCTACAGGTTGATGTCTCTAAGCTTTTGAATAAAACCTTGATTACAGGTACTTTTATAATAATTAATTATAAACCGACTTCAATAATTACTTTTATTTTTGAAGTTGGTTATACCTACTATAACCTACAAATGGGACTGTTAGTTAAGTCACGCACCAAAAAAGCCTTAAACTTGCAGGTTTTTTTACGATAAAAGTAGATTTAGCGAAATTATAGGTACTTACCTCTATACCAGGAGTTATATTATAAAGGTTTATAGAGATTGCACGAAAAATAGTATACCTGTGGTAGGTATACCTACACTCACCTACAGCTGACTTAACTGTCTGGGGATTTTGATCTCCGACTCTAGAAGCTTTGACACATGCTTTTTCTTTATTGCGCCAATAGACTCCGACTTCTAGGTACACGCTTTGTCCATCGGAATCTACATTAAGGAAACGTAGGCATTCAACAGGGCATATTCCTATTTCACTACTTAGGCATACGCTTGACACGTCACGAATCTGCTCTAAAGGATACAAGCCTGACGAAAATGTATTTTTTTTTAATTGTTAGATAGGCTTGCGCTTGACGACAATCATGCTTAGTGCAAAGCAATGATTAGGTCTAGGTTGGAACGCGCTTGCCTAGAAGATGCCTATTCACTCTTGCCTCGAAGGTACCTAAGTTATACGTGGCAGGAAACACTGGGAGGGTGTTCCACACCCCTAGCGCTTCGGATCAGAAACGTCGAGCAAAAACGTTTCGTGCGAGCAGATTGGACGTCAACCACATAAGGATGCCAACGCTAACGGTTTCTCGAAATAGTCCCCCCTTCACCTGGAATGTAATTTTCAATGTTTGCTTGTAATTTATAGGTCAAATGATCTACATGGATAACTGGCGCATGATGATGTACCTAGGGACGCCTGTGATGCCAGACCTAGCCGCACTCGTCTCCACCGGCCTTTATATCAACGATTTGTCCATGCATGATTTTAGTAGGTACGTATATATTTACTAGTGTCCACAATGCTGAAATGTATAAACAAAAAGCCTATCTATATTGAAATCGTGTATATTGAATGTTGTATCGGTGTGCGTATGGAAATGGTTTTGACTTTAACTACCCAGGACTTTGCCTGTAGATACTTCGTTTGTCGTTGGTCAAACTTTCGCTTACTTGAGACAAAAATTCGCAATCGTGCATAATGAGTATGAGTAGTTTACGGAGCTGTCACCATTCTTAAGACAAGGCAATGATTTTAATATGTTACAGTCCGACAAACTTGTCTGACCCAGTGACAGCGTCGCTAGTTTATATGAAAAAAAAAACAAAATCTCAACAGGCATAAAAATTAGTTCCAATTTTGGCCGCCGGGTCAGATAAGTTTGTAGGACTATGCTATCGTAACAAGGAATTTCCCCGCAGTGGTAGAGATTATAAATCTACCGTATCCAGTTATGTTCATATTATTTAGTTTTATTTACAAAATGATTAAATCTCAACAGAAGATTAAAGGTGGAAAAAGAGTACTTTAGATCAAAAGATACCCCAACTTAACAACCTCTTTCGAAAAAATTGTGTCACGCAATTTTCTAAAATCTGTTTTCAGAGATCTCATGTTAGCCGGTACGCAACAATCGGTGGAACTCAAACTGGCATTGGACCAGGAACAGCAAAAGAGCAAGAAGCTAGAAGAGTCAATGAGGAAGCTGGACGAGGAAATGAAGCGGACTGACGAACTGCTGTACCAGATGATACCCAAACAAGTCGCGGATAGGTTACGAAAAGGAGAGAACCCGATCGATACCTGTGAGGTGAGATTTGTTGATATTGCTGGAGCTTTTAAGCCGAACTATTATGAGTAGACCTATTCGACTCTTCACTAAAAATGTTCAGCAGTTGACATCCAATGACGTCTAAAACACTTATTGATGAAAGGTGATGATTGGGTTACATTATCAAATTCGATATTTGAATTAGGTAGGTAATTGCAGAAAATGGTTTTCTTTTTAATTACTATCTTGATATGGATAAGGGATGACATCGTATTCGCCTGGTACACCTATCCCTACCAAGGTATCCCTAATGGGGTTTGGTCATTTTGGACGATATAAGTCATCTCACGATGGAACTCCCTGACTTGTTTTCAATGTTGCTTTAATTTCTACCCCCTTAATCCTCATAAAATTACGTTCATGTTTTTTAATGAGAATGCCGCGCCTAGGCTTCACAATTATTCTGAAAGAACCTTTTTTAATTTCATAATTTTCTAAGGTCCTCGTTCTCTCTATAAATAACTTCATCCTCTTTAAATAACATTTGACTAATTTGCATTACAGATGTTCCACAGCGTCTCCATCTTGTTTTCCGACGTGGTGTCGTTCACGGAGATCTGTTCCCGCATCACGCCGATGGAGGTGGTGTCCATGCTCAATGCCATGTACTCCATATTTGACACCCTCACCGAAAAAAACCGGGTTTATAAGGTATCTACTTAGTAATTAGTTCTATGCTAACTGAATTTTCACTGTTGAAAAGATAGGAGATGAGGTCCCTTTTAGATGTCCTCTTTTGGACCTCTTTGGGATTTCTACCTGCTTAAATGCCCTAACTGGTCATCATCAGCGCAATATAGAGGCTACGGGAATTCTTAAGGCCGTTCTTTATTGCGTCCCGTTCACATTCTTGAAGTCATTGACTTTGCCAAACAAATTATTTCTCTGACTCTGAACACCTCAATTTCACAAATTTATCGGTTTTTTATTTGTAAGGGCTTCGGAGTGGAAAGCGTGAACTAGTTTGTAGTAGGACTTGCGGGTGTATTATCTATAACCCAAAGAAAAAGTCATTTAGGCATAGTTAAAATTTATAGGACAACATGTCGATCATAATTATTGATGTTTCAGGTAGAAACTATAGGTGACGCGTACATGGTAGTATCAGGTGCGCCGGAGAAAGAAGACAACCATGCAGAGAAGGTCTGCGATATGGCGTTAGATATGGTGGACGCTATCACCGATCTCAAGGATCCAAGCACTGGTAAGAACAATTAATTAGAAGTCGAATAATAGGGATGATGACAACTCAATCAAATCAGCAACTTTTTATCAAAACATGTTGTGCCGACCCCACATAACGTGGGAAAGGGGCAAGAAGAAGAAGAAGATTTTAAAATGGTTATCAAACTTGAAACTAACCGAGGATGTGAATTTTAGGTCTTTTGGAAGACCCTCAATTTAATAATCAGTTAGAAATATCATCTTGACTGCTGTATCACCTGGTGATGATGCAGTCACCACACAGCATTGTACCGGAACGCTAAATCGCTTACGTTACGTCTTTTCCAGTAGGCTGGTAACTAGCCACGGCTAAAGCCTCTCGCCAGGCCTGACCAGAAAAAATTCAGAAATTATAAATTCCCAAATTGACTCAGCCTGGGATCGAACCCGGGACCTCCCACTTATAAGGCCACAGCACTCACCACTGCCACTGCACTGAGATCGTCGACTGCCTTCATCTCTGGGGATCGCTCAGAATTTCTCCAAAAATAATGATCACTTTTTTCAAAAATATCGAGTTTACTCTTACTCTAAATATTTAAAAAGAAAAGGTGACTGACTGACTGACAGATCTATCAACGCACAGCTCAAACCACAGGACGGATCGGGCTAAAATTTGGCATACAGATAGCTATTGACGTAGGTACGCATCCGCTAAGAAAGGATTTTTGAAAATTCAAGTATGTAAAATAGGGCTTTGATGAAGACCGAACCTAACGTGAGCGAAGCCGACGGCAAAAGCTAGTCTATACTATAATATTATAAATGCAAAAGTTTGGATGGATGGATGTTTGTTACTCAATCACGCCTGAACGTCTGAACGGATCTGGATGAAATTTGGCACAGAGATAGATTATAGTCTGGAATAATACATAGGCTACAGTTTATTCCGGAAAATCAAAAGAACCAAATAACCTCAATTCAAGTGGACGAAGTCACGGGCATCAGCTAGTCAAATAAATATTAGAAAAATGCAAAAGTTTGGATGGTTGGATGGATGTTTGTTACTCAATCACGCCCGAAAGCTGAACGGATCTGGATGAAATTTGTTTGGCACAGGGATAGATTATAGTCTGGAATAATACATAGGCTATAGTTTATCAACAACCACCAAAAAACCTCAATCCAAGTGGATGAAGTCGCGGGCATCAGCTAGTTTAATATAAAGTTCTCAATTTTCTCCAGGTTCCCATCTCTCGATCCGCGTGGGAATCCATTCAGGGGCTGTAGTGGCCGGGATCGTGGGCCTCAAGATGCCCCGGTACTGTCTCTTTGGAGACTCCGTCAATACAGCATCCCGCATGGAATCCACCTCTGAGGCTATGAGGATACATATTTCTCAAACCACGCAGGAACTGCTGTCGCCGTGGTACAAAGTTACTGAGCGGGGCGAAATCCAGGTCAAAGGGAAAGGTAATTCACCTAAACGAAGAGGTAAAAATTGTGAACGTTGTTTTTTTTTGTATTAAGTGAAATTCATCCGAAAGATTTAATAAAACCATCGATATATATTATGTAGGTACTAGATGGGCCCTTTCATAGAAAAAAGTTAGGTGTCCGACTTGTGGTGCATGCCCCTCACCTGTCCATGTCCCCGCCATAGCGCTGTCCCGCTTTTCAGACTAAATGGCGTTAGTAAAATAAGTCCACATTCTTTGTTTGACAGGGCCCGTCTATGTAAATTGAGGTCGTTGATGTTTCCTGATCCGAACCGCTATGGTGTGGAACACCCTCCCAGTGCACGTGTTTCCTGCCACATATTTATCTTAGATACCTTCAAGGCAAGAGTGAATAGGCATCTTCTACGCAAGCGCGTTCCAACCCAGACCTCAGCATTGCTTTGCCCTAAGCATGATTGTCGTCAAGCGCAAGTCTATCTCACGATAAAAAAAAACTTTCTGGTTTGTAACTGGCGCATCTGTCACAAAGAGACTAAAGTTCTACATAGAAACATCAATCTAATTCAACAGCTTTTAGGTTTACCTATCAAGTCTTCCGACCTAAAATCAAGTTAAAAGGCAGTTAAAAACTAGTGGCGAATTTAAATTAAGTAGGTACCTATAGCTGTTGCATGTAAAAAAATGTGATCGTATCAAAGAACCCTTTATTCACAGGAGCTATGAAGACCTACTGGCTGGAAGGTTGTGAATCCCGGCCAGCTCTAACGAAGATCATATCACAAATCGAACCCATTTCCCAACTTGAATGGGAAAGAGCTGCTGACGTCAGAGACAGTATCGCAGAACATTCGGCACTACAGTTCAACAATAAGGATGCCAACTCGTTCCCCTACAACGCAATCAATTCTGATCCCAATTCTCTAGTGAATAGTTCTGGAAATCCCGTGCTATTCCAACCATCTGCTCCCCCTGTGAAGCCCACTCCAACTGTGACGTCACCCGTTGAAGAGAGACGGATGTATTCTCCTGTTACGTTCCAAGATGTTGCCAGACGGAGTATCGCGAATTCTCCCAATAGGAATGACAAGGACAAAGGCATGCATTTTATATTAAGTATGTATATACAAATTGTTACATTTTTCTGATTTTGAAAAGAGCAACTGCTGAGTTTCTTGCCGGTTCTTCTCAGTAGAATCATCTTTCCGAACCGGTGGTAGATTCTTACGACTTATCATAAGTGACACTAGTGGTCCTACATGAAATAAATCATTTTCATTTTCATTTTCATTTTTTTTCATTTTCAAAGGTATTTTAGCCACTTTAGCATATTCAAAGCCTGTTGTACCTACTGCCATTATCAGCTAAGCTCAAAAAATTCAGGTAGGTCTGAACTTCTCAAGTCACTTTAGAGATCAAGAAACTTTGGTTTTAAGGTTCTTGTTAGAGAATTCATTCATTCATTCGAATTCATTCAAATTAATTCATTCGTTCAAATTCATTCTTTCATTCAAATTAATTCATTCCTTCAAATTCATTCGTTTAAAGATATTTTATTGTACTATACCTACCTAGTTTTTAGTAATAGCCCCTTAGTTAATAATAATATCAGGGGTATATTATTGTTCTATAAGACTTCTCGATATTTCCTGATATGAACTTTCGCATACTAAAAACTGGTAAGTAGGTACCTAATAAATAATATTATATATAAGTCGTATAATATTATGTATTAGGTACTTACCAGTTTTTAGTTTGCGAAAGTTCATATCAGGAAATATCAAATTTTATTTTCGAAAACGATAACAACCACTATAGAATTTGTTTCAAAACAAGAGGCTTATTTGAGTTTTGCAGAAGGGTTTCATCGTTCGTTCACAGATTTCCGAACTTTTCCAGAATCTAGATCAACGTCGACAAGCATTGGGGGACCGTGGGCCGACGCCGATTCTCTGGATCCACAAAGAACACTGGACAGCTTAAACTCTTCACTCTGGTATTTTACTCTCATTACTTATTATTTGAACCTTTTTCTTCGTAGTTTCGCTGTAAATTGTTTATTTGCAGCTTATGTCCGTCTCCGATATAATCTTTATGTATTTCGTCAATTTGGCCTTGAAAAGGTAACAAACAGATAGAGACCACCACCACTACACCACTACAGCCCATTAACGTCCCACTGCTGGGCACGGACCTCCACTCTCATAGAAGAGGGAATTACTTAGAGCTTAGACCCACCACGCTGCTCCAATGCGGGTTGGCGGGCTTTAACGACTATTATCATGTTAGTGATAATAACCGGGACCGACGGCTTAACGTGCTCTCCGAGGCACAGGGGTGAGACACCGCCAACTTCCTATCTCCGGGCTAGTCAGAAACACCCAACACTTAATTTATGGCCCGACCCGGGACTCGAACCCGGGACCTCGTCGGCAGCAGTCGAAGATGCTAACCACTAGACCAACGAGGCAGTAGAGACAGATAGAGACACTTTGATATTATTATCTACGCATTATGATATTACAGTATGAATATCGTAACACGTAAACACAGCGTAAGAATACTTAGTATTATGTAGGACAGCGTACTAAGTACATATATCCTTAGATCTGGATTAGTACTCATGCTAGTGTATTGTCGCAAAACTGTGTATGTGACAACTAACAAGACAGAAAGTCGGGGCCCCCTACAGTGGAAGGAATCAAAATTTCGATAAAAACTAATTGTGTAAAATTATTTTTCAATACACTTGCTCGCAAAATGCACTTACAGAGGCAGTAAACAGGGCTTGTAAGTTAAATTTACTGCCCTCGTGCTTTTTTTTTGCAGAATTTACTGCCCTCGTGCTATTTTTTTGCAGTTTTTTTTTAATTTTTGTAAGGCCACTTTACTTCTAAATAAAAAGTTTTCTTGAAAGAAGGTTCATAATGATATTGACTTTGTATGTAGAAAACTTAAAAAATAGTAACATTTAGATGTGGATTGATGAAATTAATTCATGAAATTAAAAATTGTATTTAATTTAGTTAATTAAAATTGTTTTAAGTTTTATAAATCAAAAAAGTAAAGGCTGAATAGTCCAGGCTGATAGTTAAGAGCTAGAACCTAGAGCCATGAAGCCAATTAAAAAAAAGCCATTACAACAACGCGCTATTTTTAAAAGTTTCATTGAGTTTTTCTTATAAATTATTAAATAAATATTAGTGGTTTTGTGTTGTGGAATAATAAAATTAAATCAACAATTAGGTTTTTTAGATGTGAGAAAAAATCGCGCTATTAATAGCCGCCAAAAATCTCGAAATAAGTACGGGCGTGAGAAACCGTTTTCTAGTGAGTACCTTGTACCTACGTACTCGAGTTATATTTTCAAGTTTTCTCACAAATGTATTGAAAAATATCGTGTGATACACGGGCGTTAAGGTTTTAACAAACTCGTGACGATGGTCAGCCCTCGACTGGCGTCATCGGGCTGACATTAGTCAACTCGTATGTAAAAACCTATTTACCGCCCTTATATCACAAACTACTATTACTGTTCTTATTATGCCATCCATCCATCAATCAATAAAGAACGAAATTACTTTCATTCCCATTAATTTCCTTATTTATGGAAAATATTTTTTACCATTGTCAACGGACCTATAAAATTTATGTATTATTTTCGCAGTGTTTTTAAAAGGTTGGTTGTATGAAACGTGTTGTAAATCTTAAGTTACAGTTCCACGTCCACTTGCAGAGTCGGAACTGCGCTGATGGCAAAGGAACGAGATAGTGACGTCTTCATTGAAAACGCAGTAAGTTTGCAAGTTTTCTTTTTTTAATTCTATTTTTACGCACACATATTTTTAATGAGGATTGAGGTTTTTAATTCCCATGGGAATATTTTAATTTTTTTATTATAATATGTTTTTTTTGTCTATGAGTTAATTCAGGATTCAAAAGTTTAGCCAAATCAGGCAGGCATACCTATGTCTTTGTGGATGGCGTCAAGGAGCAACAAACATTCGAACATTGAAACTTTCACATTTACAATAAGTAATTTAATGTATTTTTCCACATAAAGGCGTCCACACTGACAATATTTCTAGCTCTAATACAATAATGTTTATCGAAAACGACGATTATCGGTCTTACTGCTAAATTAATAAAATTCATGAACTAATATCATCTTTTTCTTAGAGTGTAAAGCGCCTATCACCGACACACTCCGTACCGGTGGCCGTGACAAATGTTCAGCCATTGAGCAGAGAAACAGTGGCAGTAGATGAGCCAAGCACTGCTTCCCCATCGCCCACACCAGCACCACCGCAACATGGCGTTGATGAAATCGGTCAGTCGTATTTATTTTATAAGACGTGCTAACTTATCTATTTATTCTATAAGTGCTAGCGGTGATCTTGCCAGATCAGTTAGCTAAGTGATAATATAATCAAAGATTTTAACTATACAAAACTACCAGTTAAACTCACGTGCTATGTCTTACAGCGGCCGTGTTGCGCGAACAGGCTTACTAATGCTATTAATTATATCAGCAGTGTAAATAATAAATAAAATAGGACCAAGAATTGAGCCTTGCGGTACTCCTCTAGACAGATATTTAGGTGCAGATGTAGCAGTCCAGCCTGCGGAATCACGAAGCTCGACATATTGGGAACGCTCGTACAAATAGCTCTTAAACCACTTGATTGAATTTGAGCACAACCCATAGTATGATAGCTTTGCTATAAGCAAGCGAATATTTATAGTGTCCAATGCACGTAAAAAGTCCAAAAGAGTCAAAACTGTCACCTCAACGGAGTCTTGTGAGGCAAGCATGCTATCAACCACGTCTATGAGAGCGGTAGTGGTGCTTCGTTAGTATCCCAACGGACTATCCCACTGATGATAGCGATTCTATATATATGCTAAAAGTTGTACAGTATGATAGTTCTATACGAAAACGTACAGACGGTACAGAGAATTACTAAGCCAATAATTTAAATAAAATTTAATGGAAAGCCATTGAAATAGAATAGTACTAAAATTCTACATCAATGTGGAAAGCACAAGAATATGCGCTCCATGAAATGTTATATAAACTCCAGTTTTTAGACTAGTAGATGTATAGTCAAATAAGAATAACACAATTGTAATTCATAATTCATAATGGTCATAGTTTAAATTTAATTTAGCTAATAAATAATAATATAAAAATCTTTTACAGAAACCGATACAGAATATCAAGACGCCCACATTTGCACTGCTTCAGAAAACGTTGAACAGCCTAAGCAAAGTAAAGTCGGCAGATTTCGAAATCGAATAGCCCTCCACCATAAAGTTTATAATTCAATACATCCAAATAAAGATTCGGTGAAAGAGAAAGCCCAAATAACATCAACTAATGTTCAACCTCATGGCCACCATCACACGAAAAATGTGAACCATCACCAATGTTGTGGAGCATTCGGTAATCCACATGTGCGGCATAAATCAAGTCATTCCAGTTGTCATTTAATATAATTTCGGTATCTGTAGTTAGTAATTTATTATTACCATAGACGTTTATTGGACTGTGTAGACTGCTGGTACCTTTCCATTTTTCTGCATTGGTACCTTATGACTTTAATTCCTTGGTTCAAATTAAAAACTAAGAGATCGTAAATTTTTCACATTACATGTTACTTTGAAGCAAGTTAAGACAACATCGAGGCCTCTTGTTGAGGGGGCCTCCTTTACTAAATACAAAGAAATCCGGATTGAGATATTTTTGTCCTCAACTATTATAATTACTGATTTAAGAAAACTGTTTAACCATTTATAGCAATAAGTGGATATATAATAATATGTATATCATATATTACAGCCCAAAAACGTCTGATGGAAAAATATTATCATAAAGACACAAAGTATGTTTGTGTATTGTCTTCGGCCTAAAAGGTCTATTTTTAGGAATTGATGTTGTATTATTAGAATATAATAAAACAATCATAGGCAGGATATTTTTGTACTATACAAACCTTTATCTTCATACCTCTTGTGAATACATTATAATATTATTATTTTCTCTCAATGTTGTAAAATTTTACGCATCCATTTTTAGTGTTTTAATCGTTTTACATAAGTATATTATTATATAGTAATTATACTCAATATTATGAAATCATTTTACCTAAGTAGATAATTATTATAGGTTAACAGGACGTTGTATAGTTTTATCAAAATTAAATGTGATTATTATAAACAAAGCTAGTCTTCGCAAAAAATATTTTTGAGTTCGAAATTTAATCAATAATAATTTAAAATATTTTTTGTTGTAATTTAATTTTATTTTTTTGGGATTTTACATTATTATGTTAGAGATTATTATTTATTAAGTTTAAGTCAATATTTTTTTACTATATTCCAAAGAGTTTTCCAAAGAAATTGTACACGATATTTTTTTCGTACAATTTTTAGAATTCTCGTAAAAATTTACATTTTTAAATTTAATTTTACAATTTTTAAACTATGTTTTAAGTAAGGTTTTTCCATGATGTGTAAGTTAATCTGTTTTACTGACTTTGTAAAATATATCAAAAACTTCGTTTGACTACAAAAAAGTAATCTGTTTATTACTTTACTGTATAAAAAATTTATATTAATTGGTTTTTAGTATATTATATGCTTTAATAGCAGATGTTGTTTCTAAAATGAGCTTTACAGTTGACAATAGTAAATAAACTTCTTCTTCTTAATAGTTAAGCTGTTAAACAGTGTTTTATACCATTTTAAAAATAAGTAACTATTAACATAAAATAATATTTATAAAGAATTGGTATAATTCTTTATAAAGATTTATCATTTTCGATATTATTAAAATATTAAAATAGTGTAAACGTTAAAATTCAATATTATTGTCAAAATTAAGTTAATCACATCGCTACAACTGATCGCTTTTATGATTTTTAGTTCTAGCGTCTGAATCTATAAATTATTTACAGTTAGATTTCATGGTCTTCATTAATTTTAAGATCGATCGTTTGTTTGGGAGATTTATTTCTCATCGTAGACTCTTTAGATTGGTTCAATTAAGTAGGGTCTTGATTATTTTTTGCATTATTAGTTGGTTCGATTTCCAGCTCAAGTAAGCTTTTTACAACATGTTTACAGAAAGTGTTTTTTTTTAAATAAAGGAATGTTTCCTTTGAGTGAAATTTCATATCTTCAATATTTAAAGTAGGTACATACTTATCCACCGTGGCCCGTTCGTTTTTTTCACCCTGTATATGCCAAAAATACTAAGTACTAATAAATAGTAATAAAGTATACTTTTTTATTGCTATAAAGTGGAATGAAATAGTCACTAATATCACATTTTATTACATAAATATGTTCGTCAATTAAGAATATCTATTCTAGTCGTTTTGAGATTACGAGTTGAATGTACTTAAATATCTTTACTGGTAGATATTTATAATCAGACATTACGCTGAATATAAATAGTATTCAAATGTGAAAGATAATTTTATGAATAAATGGTTTTAAACAAAAAGCATTCATGTTATAATTGTTGTATCTAGGTAGCTATAATATTAAGGTACCCAAATAAGAATTGTGACATGAGATTGTATTTTTTAAGTTCCGTAGTATACAAATTTACTGATAAGTGAGATTTTTGTCTAAATAAATAAGCATTCTCACTATTGTGAAAATAAAACGCATTGATGCTCATTTTCTTTTTTTTATTGCCTCTTTTAACTGTATTTTTTAAACACAAGGACTTTAATTACAGTGACATTTTCCTTAACATTTATTAAATGACCATTAATACAAAAATCATATAAGGTAACAATAACTAATAAAGAAATATATTTTATTTATTTAAATTAACCATTAAGTACTTACTTCACATATTATGTAAAAGCTGCAAAATACTTGATTCTTATCAATAATTTAAAATCAATATCATACAGCTACCATTTATTACTAGTATATTATAAACATAATAATTATAATAACAACTACTCAAAACTTAATTCAGTCCCTTTCATGTTTTGCTCCGCCCAGTCGTCAAAACGCCGTGACAAATCATCCGACATATAATTTTTCCAATCTCCTATTTCTCCTTTTCTTATAAATCTTAAAGAAGTCTGCTCCAAATAAGATTTTCCAAAAGATTTCTCTAAAATAGCCTCCAAATTAACAGCTCGGTTGGACTTCATGTTTTCGAAAGAGAGATGGTCACAAAGTTTGAATACTTCTTCATCACTGAGGGTTTTTTCAAGGAATTTTGCAGTTTTTCTGACAACGTTTGGCAGATCGCGTTTCATCTCTTCAAACTTGATGAACAATACGTTGGGATCGTCGCGCCTTTTCCAGAAACCTTAAATATAAATTGACAAATTAGGCATACTGGCATTTAAACTAAGGAGAAAGAGGAATAAGATCTTGCTGATATAGCAAGCCTAAGAAATACATCATTCGAAGTCATCGAGAATGCATTTTCTTAATTATAATGAAGGTTTGAAAAAACGAAAATATGTCGAGAGGTAATAAGGATTGTAACTGTTGAACTCAAGTATTTAAAAATAAAAAAACAATCAAAAATAACATTTTACCAAGAATATGATTCCACACGGGGCCGAATGGTGCGCGGTCTCTTATGAAAAGGTCACAAAAGTCCTCGAAAGTGCCTTTAAGGCCATGCACTAGCGAGCAGTAGTGGTAGTAAGATACCACCATGTCCTTGGGGTTACGAGAAGTATATATCACCTAAACAGATACATATCAGTTATTAGTACATTTTAGGTAGAAGTTTTAAGTACGTTTTAAAGATAATTTAGATGAAAAAGTTCGTGTTTCTTGATTCAGTGATTTGAGCTGTACGTTGATAATCAAATAAATATTATAAATGCGAAAGTTTGGATGTATGGATGTATGTTTGTTACTCAATCACGCTCCAACGGATGAACGGATCTGGATGAAATTTGGCACAGAGGTAGATTATAGTCTGGAATAGCACATAGGCTACTTTTTATCCCGGAAAATTAAAGAGTTCCCGCGGGAACCGAAAAACCTCAATCCACGCGGACGAAGTCGCGGGCATCAGCTAGTAATTAATATTATGACAGTCAGCCATATTCTCCTTTTAGATATGTACATATTTAATATGTATATTGGACAATTATGTTCTATGTAGGTATTTAAATTGATATTAGATAATCATGTTTTACCAAAACATTACCAAATTTATCTTATTTTACGCGTCAGTAAAATCAGAGAAACTATTATTATTTGTGAACTGATATTTTAAAATACCAGACCCCCTGCAGGGGGCCTCTTCTTCTTTCGATAAGAGCTTGAGATATAAGAATTTTGTCACTTATTTATATTTTGCAATATGCCGATGATTCAGCAGCAGCAGCGACGGATTTCAATCAGGTTCTTACTCTCATTAGTATTGTTTTACAATTGACTTTTATATGACGTACCTTGAGGTCCATAAAATAAGGATTATAATTCTAAAACAAGAGCGTCAACAAGATTAGAATAATACCAGTAAGTGATAAGTCCCCAGCCCTAAGTTGATGCATTAAATTATTATTGTTAGGTTATTACAATAAATGTGTTCTGAAAAACAATTTAGAAAAATTATAAATACCTAAATTAACCCTTAACTACCACGAATCGAACTTCGTTTTAGACCACAGTTCTCATTTATTCGCTACGCCAAAAAGGTCGTCAAAATGCGCGAATACCTCCCTTTACCTGAAACTATTATCTGTAGATAGATACCTTAGGTTTGACAGATCCATCTTCATTCAAGATATCGGTGGGCAGTAAGTCCCAGGGCAGATGACTGCGGATGTACCGTGGATGGGCCAGGCGGTACTTGACGAGGTCCACAGATGTGCCCTTGACCGACTCGTCGTGCCACTCCGCGTGCCCGTCCACCATTATACACGAGAGCTCCACTAGTGGGCAACGGATCTAGGAAATTAGGAAAAAAAGGAGAAAATCTTTGAATTTTTGATCGGAGGGGGAATATTATTCCAGCATTAAGTTGTAACGTAAAAGTGTAAACATTGATATGAATAAAAAAACATTTGATTTTTGAATTTAAACGTATTAAGGGGGGAATATCATTTCAGCAAATAGCATTTATGTTGGGTTAACAATGAAGTTAAACATTTTAAAATTACCTATTGTATGTTATATAACTGTGTGTTTTAAAATAAAATAAAATAATTGACCTACTATGGCCGTAGCCTCAGGCCTCAATTAATAAAGTTCAATCAAAAGTTTCAAAGTTCAAATTTTTAATTTCGACAATCATCCTTATTTAATAATAAATATGGACGATTGTCGAATTACCTGTTGCAAAGATTTCGCGCCTTCATAGTCCAAATCATGACCAATAAGCCAAACCATTTCTTGAGCCCATGTTGAACCTGCACAAATGGTACAAATACCGTATAAAAAGTAATAGAGTGTAATGCTAAAGTGTGTCTGTGGAAGATAATATTGAAGCTTTCATCCGGGAGACAGAGTTAAGTTATAAGTAGGTACCTTCCTGCTTTTAATCCATATAGGTTCTATAGAGATCCGTCCATACTAACATTATAAATGCGAAAGTGTGTCTGTCTGTCTGTCTGCTACACTCTCACGGCCCACCTGTTCAACCGATTTTGATAAAATTTGATACAGGGATAGGGTGTACGCCGGGGAAGGGCATAGGCTTTACTTTTTATCCCGGAAAATTCAAGAGTTCCCGCGGGAATCAAAAAAACATTATCTCTTCAACCAATTTTGATGAAATTTGGTATAGCGATAGTTTGTATCCAGGGGAAGGACATAGGCTACTTTTAATCCCGGTAAATTAAAGAGTTACCGCGGGACTCAAACAACCTCAATCCACGCGGACGTTCGTCGACGGACGTGTTCGACACAGTTTTTTTACTTTAATCGATAGTTTAAAACGATTAAATCAAACTTTAAATCTCTTCATCAATCAGTCTTTAGAAAGATTTTCTTCTTCTTTTCTTGGTTTTTGGTTGAAAGATTTTCGGTTTAACAATCACAAAAAAAAATTTTGATAGAGTCAACATCCCAATCTGACACACGCATAATATTATTAAGCAGATGGTACCTAATTGAAAAATAACTTACCAGTTCGAGGATACGAGCACATCCACACGTCGTCTTCCAAAACCTCCATATCCAGGATATCCTGACCTATGGTCATGTAATCAGCTGGCAGGATCACTCGGCCAGGGTTAATTTCCACCATACAATCCTTTTTCTCGAACATACGATCAATTTTATCGCCCGTCTCTTTGTCTAGTTTCGAAAATGTCAAATTGGGTTTCGTCCTCATTTTGACAGGTTAATTTTAACAGGTTTAGGATTTGACAGTTGTAAAAATTGCGTTAGGATTCAATTGCACATTTGAACTGGTTTTTTTTAGGCGGTAAACGCGTCTAGTTACGGCGGCCAAGGAAAGTGATGTGATCGCGTGCAACGCAAAATGCATTCGTACATTTCCCTTAGAACACTCTCTCTATCTAGGTATATTGGAGTGTTCTTTACATTTGCTATGCACGATATATTTAATACACGCATTGAGGAAAATGGTCACTTATGTCAATTTATTACAAAACAGACAAGCTTTCACATTCCTAATTTTTCTTCTTTGCAAAGGCGAGAGCTTACGTTACATTTTCTTTTTTTGTGTAGAGTGTAGACGACAGTTAGCTTTATATTTTCTTAGCACAAAATATTACAATTATGTATAACAATAGTTTACTGATCAACTTAAAGATGGACCTATACTGAAGAATAAGAACCAGTTGTATCAAATTCACAATTTAGGTTGATAAAATGTCTCGTAAAGTCTCCCTAATGTATGTCCCCGCGCAAGCTTATGGTCCAGACTTTGTTTGAGAGGAAAACCTGTTGAAGTGTTGCTATGGACAATAATTAGTTTCCGTTGAACGTTTTACTGTCGTCAGGTGAAAATCCATGATAGATCGCAGGTTAGGTAACTTGTCATTGAATAAAAACAACCTACCTAATTTATAGATACGAAAGTGCGTCAGTCATATTTGTCTATCTGTCTGTCTGTTCTTCTCAAGACTCTACAGCTAAACCTCTACCTAATTTATAGATACGAAAGTGCGTCAGTCATATTTGTCTATCTGTCTGTCTGTTCTTCTCAGGACTCTACAGCTGAACTTACCATAACGAAGTTTTAGAGAAATAGCTTGCATCCTAGGAAAGCGCAGGTAGGTATCATCTATTAGAAAGTATGCTTAGAACCACCCTGTATAAAGTAGCATTCGCTTCCGTAGCCGTTCCGTTCTGTTACCTGTCCGGCAACTTGGATTTGCTATAGGTACCAAAGCGTTGTGTAGTTATGCAACATTATATTTTATATCTTTCAATTAATGTCTTTATTATACAACATCTGCGTTGGAAATTAGTACCTATCGCTGCTCGATTTTCCTACTAGACTTTTTTTTAAAGCAAATAATAGGCGTTGCGTTTGACGACAATCATGCATAAACACAAAGCAATGATGAGGTCTAGGTTGGAGCGCGCTTGCCTAGAAGATGCCTCTTCACTCTTGCCTTGAGCCTTGAAGGTACTTAAGTTATACGTTTTTTTTATTTCACTACAAGTTATCCCTTGACTGCGATCTCACCTGATGGTAAGTGACGATGCAGTCTATAAGATTGTAGCGGGGTAACCTGTTAGTGGTATGGCAGTTATATTAAACCCAAACCCCTAGTCGGTTTCTACACGGCAACGTACCGGAACGCTAAATCGCTTGGCGGTACGTTTTGCCGGTATGGGGGTAAGGGTAACTAGCCACGGCCGAAGCCTCCCACCAGGCAAGACTCCCACACAGAAAATTCAGGAATTATAAATTCCCAAATTGACCCTGTCGGGAATCGATCCCGTGGCCTCCCACGTTACGACAACAGCGCTCAACCAAGGTATCCAGGTGGCAGGGAATACATGCGCTGGAACGGTATTCCACATGGCGTTTCAAACTACTAACTAGTGTAGTATAGTGACTAATCAACTGCGGGTCCCAGGTTCGATGCCCGGCAATAATTAATGGATTCTTTAAGATAAGAAATTCTTATTACTAGCCCGTAGCTAAGAGCTGTATTGCACTGGACGCATTGGAGAGCAGATAAAGCCGTAGGGTCTTGCGCCAGATTCGTCGGTATTCCTCATGCCCTTGTCTTATATTGTATTCCAGAATTTACATAGGTACCTAGGTACATCGAAATCCATAGTCCATAGTAATATTATAAATGCGAAAGTGTGTCTGTCTGTCTGTCTGCTACGCTTTCCCGGACCATCTTTTCAACGGATTTTGTTGAAATTTGGTATAGAGGTAGGCTAGATCCCGGGGAAGGACATAGGCTACTTTTTATCCCGGAAAAATGAGGAGTTCCCGCGGGAATCAAAAAACCTTAATCCACGCGGACAGAGTCGCGGGAATCATCTAGTTCTATATAAATTCTGTAACAGCACTGATGGAGAATTTACGGCTGTTCCAGAATTTACGAGTAGATACAGTCCGCTTGCAAGCTCCGAGGAATCCTATGGAATGTTAAAGTAATGAGCTAGAGTTGTCAAAAGTACAAAACAATACTGCTATAGCAAAGTTACTCGCGTCACAGATATAATAATACTACACGTACTCGCGTCAAGCTCGAAACACTTTCGGTCGATCGAGGGTGGCGTACAGCCGTCGCTTCTTCAGACCCCGATTCCTCGGAGCTCGTGCGCGGACTGTAGGTTAGTTTTACATAATCAGTAATTGACAGTTCATATCTACTTGTCTAAATCGCCATGAGTTATTAGTTAAATCAAAAATATTATATCTTATGCAATTCTAGGTATTTTATATTAACTTTCCCATCGAACCGCAAAACTAGCTGTAAGTAAGTACCTACTTAGTTATGTAATTCGCTGACGCGAGCTTTCTAAATTGCCGCAAGCCGCAAAGTATCATCTGCATCCATCGACGTGGTCGATGTCTGCATCCAATACAAGTTCAACTTAACACCTAATTTACTGTACCTATCCTTCCGGTAAGTAATTGCTATATTCTATTAATTTATTTGTATAAACTGGTAAAAGTTTATTAAAATAAATAAAAAAAGTGTGTGTGTGAAACTTCTGAAAAGTATCCTACGAGAGAATGAGATAAATATAACTTGTATTCTATCTCATTCTGTCGCAGGCGAAATCCTATAATCTATATAATAGTAGGTACTTAGGTATATAAAATTCAAAGTCCTGACTGACTGACTGACTTATACCTATTACCTATATCAACGCACAGCCTAAACCGCTGGTCCTAGAGACATGTTTGGAGGGCGTGTTCTTTGTGAATAGTATCTAGGTATCCACTAAGAAAGGGTTTTTCGAAATTCCACCCCCAAAGGGGTAAAATAGGGGTTGAAAGTTTATATGAAAGTCCGTCGTTCTTCAAGTTATAGTAACGTTATAGTAGTCATTTAAAATGAAGAAATAGGTACGTGTTTCGCCATTTTTGAAAATTCTGTCCCCAAAGGGCGGAAATAGGGAATAAAGTTTGTAGGTAGGAAGATATTTTTCAAGTTATAGGTATCTACGAAATTCGATATTTTGGTTTTCGCTACAAAATAAAGAACAAGTGAAGTGAGAAAGTGAAGTGAAGAAAGTGTGTCACAATTTCTAAAAATTCCACCCCCAAAGGGGATAAGTAAATAGGGGTTGAAAGTTGAAATGAAAGTCTGACGTTTTTTCAAGTTATAGCCATGAAACTTGGTAAGTAACTATTTGGATTTCCGGTTTAAGATTATGAAATACGTAAGTAGTTATGCCACAGTTTTTTCAAATTTCTATCCTTAAGGACGTTAAAAATAGAGAGTTTGTCCTTCAATCACGCCGCAACAGAGCAACGGGTCGACGTGATTTTTTGCATGGATAGGTATTAGTTGAGGATCTGGAGAATGACATCTGGCTTCTTTTTATCCCGGATAATTATGTGCCTGTGGGAATTAAAATACTTATGCCACGCGAACGAAGTCGCGGGCGTCCGCTAGTATGAATATATTTCAAATCGCAACGGTGCTAAAGAAGTTTCACTTCAATAAATAGGACGGCTAAACATACAAAACGAAAAGGTGACTGACTGACTGATCTATAAACGCGCAGCTCAAACCACCGGACGGATCGGGCTGAAATTTGACGTACAAATAGCAGAAAAGTATTTTTGAAAATTCAATCCTTAGGGGGCTAAAATAGGGGTACTTAGTAGGTACTAGGTACCTATGTGTAGACAACGCGCACGAAGTCGCGGGCTTAAGCTAGTCCTAATTAGAATAATACCAGAGACACGTGAAAGATCCAAACCTACTCCACTACAGTACAGCCCATTAACGTCCCACTGCTGGGCACAGGCCTCCACTCTCATAGGAGAAAGGGAATTAGAGCTTAGACCCACCACGCTGCTCCAATGCGGATTGGCGGGCTTTAACGACTATTATCATGTTAGTGATAATAACCGGGACCGACGGCTTAACGTGCTCTCCGAGGCACGGGGGTGAAACACCGCCAACTTCCTAACTCCGGGCTAGTACCTACCTACTGATAATTTCTAGTCAGAAAACCCCAATACTCAATTATGGCCCGACCCGGGACTCGAACCCGGGATCTCGTCGGCCGCAGTCGAACATGCTAACCACTAGACCAACGAGGCAGTCCTACTCGTGCCTACCAAATATTATCGATTTGATTGAATTCACAAAAAAAAATTGCAAATCTCTTCAAAGAATGGAATCGATATTTCGCGCATGAGCCTAGATGATCGGTTGACCTTACGCGCCATTCATCCCAGTCCCCGCCCCCTTTTAATTTAAATTCGCTTCCGCCGCCGTCCTGTAACCACGCAACGAAACGTCACACAACAATAAAAAAATCTAAAAACGTAAACAAATAAAAATCTATATTACTTACACAAGTACCAATGTCCAAAATGACCAATGTTAACTCGAGTTTGGCCTATGAAATATTGCTTTACCTGAATTCCTTCTATTTGGGAATGTTTTTCGTGTGTGAAATTGCTATGGGCATTCTAAAGGCGATAAATGTTACGTATCCCGAAAACGCACTGTGGACCGAAGCTGGTATTTTTTGTTTGTTGTGTTTTGTTGAAGTTATTCGTATATTCTTAGGGAGACGGGGCAATTTAGCCAGTAAAAGTAAGTTACCAGCCATTTAACAGATAAAATTATTTACCTACTGTACCTAGCTACTTCAAAAATATTTTTATAAGTACCTAATAATAATTGACTAAGTCCCATCCCATTTCTTTTTTCCTTATTTTGTTCTTATAATTAAGTACCTAAGTATTTCTTTCATATTTTTGTCCGGATCACAAAATTAATTACTCACATATTGGAGTGTATTAAAATCATATTGCCATTAGGAATTATTAACTACCTCCATAAATATTATTAAAAATGGATTTATTCTTTTACTTTTCAGAAGTACCTGTGTTTTTCTCAGTGCTGTTAACCATACCTTGTGCGGTTGGTGTGTGTTATTTTCTCATATATCAAACCTACATTCTGAGATTAGAATATATTTGGTGCACTGTGATGCTGATGTTCCATGCTTTGGAGCTAACTTTTGCGATTTTATTCATTTTTACAGTGTGTAAGAATCAACAATTTGAATAGAATAGGTTTAAAAGTACTACGCCCTTGCCAAATAAATATTGATTGCCAATTTTTTCTCTTTTAAATTTTTCATTTCATTGTGGTTTTTATACAAGGGAGTGTACTTTTCCAAGGACTTTGAAAACTAAATTAAGTAGACAAATTAGGTATACCTAGTAGGTACATAATCCAGGTACTTAACTACTGTTATAAATATGTAATAGTTGATATTAATCTAATAGGAACTAAATACATATAATAAAAAACTTGATCTCTGGTGCATAATGCCTAAACTTGATTGCGAAATTAAATTGATTTCATTAGGAGACAAGCTTGAATAAGATTTAAGTATGATTTAAACTATTGTTTTATATAATATAATAATTTCAATTTTATATTTTTATACTTTCATAATAATAAAATCATAAAACTACTAAAGTATATAGTTACTGATGTTCTGCATTTATTATAAGCTTAAATTAATTGTTGTTAAACAATACTGAATAACTATTGACTGTAAAAAATTGATATACTATTAAGTACTTAGTGAAAAATAAAAGTTGTTATTCTATAACTTAGCTTTTATTCTATAAATATCTGCTACTGTACAAAATGCAACAATTATTTTTCCTTATTGGGTGGTGTAATGTGATCAGGTATTGCTTGACACTCAATCTTAGTGACTTTCAGTGCACAGCCTTCTGGAAGGTTCCTCTCTATGTATTCTAAATAAGTATCGCAGGTAGAACCAGTGAGCCTCTGTAAGTGTATGAATCTGAAGTAGGATCTTATTTCGTATTGAACTCTATGCTTCTTGTAAATGTGGACACATCTCAGTAGTGTGTGCCGCTCTTTTTCTGCCTTTCTCAGTGCCCAGCTGGAAAGCAATAAAAAAAAAACATCAATTATAAATAGCTATTTATGTATACCTAATCATGTGGATAACCAGCTGAATGATAATCAAATTACTAGACGTTGACCTTGCGAGTGACTTTCTGCTGTGCGATGCATTTACTGCATAAAGATTTTTAAAAATCTTATAGGATCTGTTCACTTTTCCTGGATAAAAAGTAGCCTTTATCTAGAACTCTAGGTCTAGAACTAAATGCATACAAGAAATCACTTGAATCTGTTGCTTCTTTGTGGCATGACAGAAGGACAAACAAATGTATACAATTATAATTTTGTAAGGTAGGTACTTCCATAATCCATAGGTACTTCTTGGGTTTATGGTACTTTTGAGAAGGATCATACCTTTTTGTAACTTCAATACCGAGATGCGAGGCAGCAGCAATACAAAACCAAGAGTAGCTCAACAGTACTGCAGGGTCAATGCCCCGCATCTCTAGTTCAACTCTCTTGTATAATTTATCAAGTTCTATCGGAGGTGGTGGCTCTTCTATTCGTTGCAGAGGCGTTGTAGTAGCAGCAGATACCAGTCTAGTTACTTTGTGATTCAGTAAAACACTACGGATAGGCGCAGCTCGCCATAATTGCTAAAAAAAGGGGGAATAATGTTTACTATTTACACACTATGTAAACAGACGTGAGTATTTATAGGTTATGAAAAAGGTTCAATAATTTACCAACCTTAATGACGTTCATATTACAGTTTAGCGAATATATTTTGTATTCGAAGTTGAAGAGAGGTATGCTAATCAGAATTCAGAATAAAGATCAATAATTCTAGAGGCTTTATTTTCACTCTGCCGAACACTGGTTAGTGGTTACTAGTCTCTGCTGCCGAAGCCATTAAATCCATTTCTGACAAAATACAAATTAATGTCAAATAAATTCATTTTTTTTAATCTTGTTTTTACGGCTCTGGGCGGTGGCTCTGGGTTTAAATTCAAACCTATAATCACAGACAAAAATTCTTAATATACCCAAGAGCCAGTCAGATCACAGAGACCAGTACCAATACCCGGGCTCTCTGGTTACTAGTCTCTGACCCGCGCACAATGCACAATCTGCCCCCCAATCATGTAAAATTGGTCGATCAAACGTAAAAGATTTTCGTCAAAGTAAAATAAACCATACCTGCATTGAATTAGAGCTCAATTTCATCTGACCATTCTTATACGTTTAGGTATGTACGATACCCTAAATGTATAAGAATGGGCAGACGAAATTGAGCTCTAATAGAATGCTATCATGGTTTATTTTACTTTGACGCCGAACCTTTACCATTTGATCGACAATTCTTACGTAATCGGGGGGTTCTGACTTCTGTCCTCCTTACAAAATCAAAGCTTCTGTCCAGTGTCCGGTCCTGTCCAGAGACAAGTAAGGATGTGCGATCTGTCTGTCGACTGTCATCCTTGTTATCTCTGTGTCATCTGTGTGGTTTTTTGTGGATTATAAATTTTTCGGTTCGTCTCCGGTCTCAGGTTCACGGTGTTTTAATAAATGTTTTTATTTTTTACTAGATCCTAAAACCTTGTGATTGTGATATTAATGAATTAAATATCTAAAATTTCCACTGTTCGTTGGGAAAATAAGCCAAAATGCACCGTCGTCGAGGCCCTAATTTTACATATGTGAGCGGCTGTGTGAAGTACATGATTTTTGTTTTAAATTTTATATTTTGGGTGAGTTATATGTGCATTTTTCACTAACTTGTTACTGATACTTGTTAATGTAGATATAATAATGCGTTTTCTAATTCAGCTTTTCCTTTGTGTGAATACTTTTTGTTACTTTTTGTTTGGGGAGTATGATTCATTGTTCGGTCTTCTGTGATAATGTGGGAAGCGCCGTACGTGTATAGAATAATACACATATAAAGCTGCTTTCTCGTCTGTTTAGTTTCCGCTGGGTAAAATTTAATCTTATATACTTAATAGATATGCCGCCTACCTATAACAGTAATTACCACTACATAGTAGGTAAAAGACTATCTCAAAATAATATTATTATTTAGATGATGCCTGCGACTTCGTCCGCGTGAATTAAGGCTTTTTGATTCCCGCGGAAATTCTTGAATTTTCTTGGATAAATGTAGCCTATGTCCTTTCCTGGGACCATAGACCTATCCCTGTACCACATTTCATTAAAATCGGTTGAACAGATGGGCCGTGAAAGCGTAACAGACAGACAGACAGACACACTTTCGCATTTATAATATTAGTATGGATACTTTGTTTAAGTAAACAGTTAGATTTTTTATTCCTTCATCTCTAAAAATATAAAGGGAAAAATTCTGACTCACTGACTGACTCATCAACCACCCATGAACCTAGACAGCTGAAATATTGCGCTGACATTCCCTTTAATTAACTATAATGTACACAAGGAATATGGATGGAATTTTCGAATTTCTCATGGGAGCAAAGCCGCTGGAGGCCTCTAGTAACTAGCTGATGCCTGCGATTTGTCTGTGTGAAACAAGATTCCCACAAGAGCTCCTTCACTTTCTTTGATAAAAGTAGACTATCTCACTCCACTTCCTCAACTATACTCATGCAAAAAATCACATCGATCCATTACTCTGTTGCAATGTGATTAAGTACAAACCAACAAAAAAACACTTTCGCATTTTTAAAATTACTTAGTATGATTAACAATAAAATTAAGCACCTTACCCTTAGTGCAAGGAAGGCTTGTGCTTTTTATAACAATTATGCTCTAAAACTGCAACAATGCAAAGGTCTAAGTTAGAGTGAGCTTACTCATTAACTTTTGACATGACAATATTGCCAGTTATATATGGCAACACATGCCAAAAAAGTTTGGAACACCTTCCTTCTCAGATTATTCCCTGAGGCACTACATTTAGGTATACCATTTCAATGAGATTAAAAAAGTATAACCCTGAGTATGAATCTCGTACACACAGATGCACATGATACTACATTGAGGCTGCAATAATAATAAAAAAAATTCATTTATTCCAAAAGATTCTTACAATTACCAATTTTAAATACACAAAATTTCCAAAACAGCATTGTACAATGTTATAGTCCTCAGTTATAGTAGGTATCTCGTATAAAAATGGATTGAGCCAATGGGATCACCTAGTTTTAGATAACGAATTAAGATGTAATTTTACAAATATAGTATGTAGATGATGTCCGCAACTTCGTCCTTGTGGATTGAGGTTTTTAATACCCACGGGAACTCTTTAACTTCCTTGTTAAAATGTTATTTTTTTGTTAATTCAGGTTATAAGCTATCTCCATTCCAAATTTCACCCAAATTGGTTCAGTCATTGTGGAGCAAAAAGTAACAAACATCCAAACTATCACATTAATTTACTTAATTATTAAGAAGATTATTATATTTTCAGTTGTCTGGAGGATTGATAACTGGCATTGGACTGTATGCATTTATAGACAAATGGCAGGCAACGGGTCACATAAAGGTAAGCAGGGACTTTTGAAATAAAATGTGGTCTCCTTTGTGGTATAATGGACACTAGATTTTACTTCATCATTTTGGAATACTAGTAATTGGTGCCACAATTTCGTTTCTGGTCAAAATCGATTGAACAGATGGACTGTGAAAGCGTATTTTCGAATTAAGTATACCTACCCACATACAACGCCAATCGAGGGTGCCAAAGCTTTTCAAAGCTTGGCACCCTCAATAAATATCAAGTACCTCCTCAATAAAATATGTTGTGTGTTTATTCCCTCAATATTTATGTTGTGTGTTTATGCTGCTACAAGTTTCAAGGTTCCGAAGCCTTGAAACTTTAGCTTTTCAAACAACAACAATGACAGGTTTTTAACAAGCTTGTCAAAGCTTGGTCATCCTCAATATACATATATGTTGTATATTTATACCGTCAATATTTATGTTGTGCGTTTATTCCCTCAATATTTATGTTGTGTGTTTATGCTGCTACAAGTTTCAAGGTTTCTAAGCCATAAAACTTGTAGCAGAATAAACAACTATAGACACTTACACATTTTGATGCCAGAGTACTTTTGTTTCAGCTGGACACCATTTACGATGTGATACTGAATATCAGTCTCCTTATCGCTTTGCTGGGAAGTGTGGTGTTCATTGTCAGTTTTGCTGGCTGTATAGGAGCGTTGAGAGAGAATACTTGCTTGCTTAAATTTGTAAGTTCCGTATAATATGTAAAACTTGGCATTCTGGACAAGGTGCTGCACAAATGAGCTATTTTTGTGTTGTGTGTTGGATAAAATATATAAAGTAATGTTTTGAAAATGAGTATGATTCAATTCTACAGAATCAAATCCGTTGTTGACGCAGTTTTACTGTCACTATCTGTTTTATACAACTACATAATATTATGCCCTAAATAAATAAATGCAATTGTATCCACAACATCATAGTATAGCATTAATTATTTATCAACGGACATACAACATAATAAAACCGCGATAGGCTATCGTTCTTTACATCCTGAAGTTATATTTTGACTTCATTAAATAATTGCAATGTTATTTACTCCGTTAATAGATACCTAATCTGTTGAATTCAAAAATTATTCACTGAACAATATGTTAACTCTTTGTTCATTTTGGGAATCTGAAACGGTGTCCATGGTCCGTCTAAACCAGGGATTCCCAATCTATTTTATGCAAGAGATCCCTTTTCCAAAATGAACTGATACCTCAGACCCCCATAGCCAAATTAATTTAAAAATCGACCCGAGGGGTTTATGTCGACCCCTGGGTAACCGATATTGACCCCTTGACCGCTTTGATTCCCCTGATTTATACTTTCATATATTTTCAGTCATATCTCATCTACCTGCTTTCACTATTACTCTTTCCCCTGATTATGACGTTCTTCAAATTCTCTGGACTCGCCTACACCTATACAAATCATACTATGGAGCTTTTTTTTTAATCAACTACAAGTTAGCCCTTGACTGCGATCTTACCTGATGGTAAGTGATGATGCATTCTAAGATGGCATCAGGCTAACCTGTTAGGGGTATGGCAATTATATTAAACCCATACCCCTATTCGGTTTCTACACGGCATCGTACCGGAACGCTATGCTTGGCGGCACGTCTTTGCCGGTAAGGTGGTAACCAGCCACGGCCGAAGCCTCTAACCAGGCAAAAACTTGATGAATTTTGTCTGCTGTACCACATGCTGCGGTCTATTTGGGCTACAAAAGACCGCAGTTCTAAGTGTGTTTAAATTTATGTTCACTTTTTTTACAAATAAATCCACTAAGATCACTAGAACGTAACAGTACTTTTCACTACGACACGAGCAGATGTTGACTCTACTGTCTATACTCTATACTAATATTATAAATTCGAAAGTTTGGATGGATGAATGGATGGATGATCGTGATCAATCGTCATGACGTAATCAATCACGCCAGAACGGCTGATCGAATTTGAATGGAATTTGGCACAGAGATAGATTGGTCTGGAATAACACATAGGCTACTTTTTCCCAGAAAATTAATGGGTTCCCGCGGGAACAAAAAAAACCTCAATCCACGTGCACGAAGTCGCGGGCATCAGCTAGTGCTTAAAAGTGAAAACAACTTGTAAAACAGCATTGAGGAAGCTTATTGCATTGTTAACATCGATTTATATGTAGGTACTAGATGGGCCCTTTCCTAGAAAAAAATTGGGCGTCCGACCTGTAGAGCGCGCTCCACACCTGTATAAGCATGTCCTTGTCCCCGCCATAGCGCTGTCCCGCTTTTCAGACTAGATGGCGTTGGTAAAATAAGTCCACATTCTTTGTTTGACATTCTTTGTTTGTTTGTAAATTGAGGTCGTTGATTGTTAACTTTAAATGTTCCAGTACTCGCTATGCCTGCTGGTGCTATTCCTAGTAGAGATGGGTGGCGCGGTGTGCGGCTTTGTGTTCCCTCGCTCTCTTCACGGCGTCCTCGAGAACAGTTTCACGGAGCGCATCGTGCGTCTGTACAGGGAGGACCCTGACCTGCAGAACTTTATAGATTTTGTGCAGAAAGACGTGAGTACATTGCAATAGGGATGATGCCTATATCAAAAATAAATTATTTCTATAACTGATTATATTAAATAGAGGGTCTTCGAAAAGACCTAAAATTCACATCCTCGGTTAGTTTTAAGTTTGATAACCATTTTAAAATATAGATTAAAGAAAAAAAATGCGTTGAAATTTGATGACGTCACAACTGTGAATTTAATACAACTTCCATACTAGAAGTGCGTTTTTAAGTTTGAGCAATAGTTGCTGATTTGATTGAGTTGTCATCATCCCTATTAGGTAAATGTGATTATTAGTCAAATACATATTATATTATTTTTTAGTAATTATTAAATCTCCCAAATGTCGTAACGACCACGTACCCTGTTAGTTTTAAATTGAATTACCATTTTAAACTATCGATTAAAGTAAAAAAGTCCCATACTAAGCACGCGTTTTCATTATAAGTTGCTGATTTGACTAGTTCAAATACCCAATTCCCAAGAATGACCTTCGGACTTATTTGAGGCGGAGCGAAGGAGTCAAGACCCTATTGCAATTTCTAATCTGTCTATCGTGAAGCTCGCTGATTTTGGAGCTAAATGAATATTTTATCAAACAAAAATTGTGAAGTTTTAGATATATTTCTTATATTAAGTTTCCACAGGTTTTAAAAAAATAGTTAGTAGTTTTTGTGGTACCAGTGTTTTTTTTGTCTTATTTCCAGTTCCACTGCTGCGGCCTAACGTCAGACGGTTACATGGACTGGTCGAAGAATGAATACTTCAACTGCTCATCACCATCCGTTGAGCGATGCGGAGTTCCATTCTCGTGTTGCATCAACGCAACAGACATCAGCTCTGGTCTGGTTAACATCATGTGCGGATACGGTGTGCAGAACTATCCCGTGAGTATACATCCCACTTCTGATGTTAGACTTTTTGTTTTCGTTTAGTATATTTTATTATTTCTCGGGCTATTTTGAGCAATAATTTGCTCCAATGGCTCTGATAGTTCTTTAGTTAAGATGATTTGTGAGATGGTGATAATGAAAAAAAAAACCCGGCTGAGTTTGTTGTGGGCTCTTCTCAGACCAGAGCGCGTTTGGAACCCTCGTTGTTTTAGTTTTAAGATACCGTAACAGTTTATCACCATCATATTTTTATGTAACTGGACGTCAATAAGTTTAGTGTAACTACCTAAATTGAATAAATATTTATGACATAATAAAGAAAGGCTTCCGAGATCAAAATGATATTCTAACTTATTTATTTATTTTTTCTAGTTTATTCTAACTTTTTAAGTTGGTAATGTATTCTAAACAATTTATTTCACTGAGTGAACAAATTTGTCTTTTTTTCACTGGTTTCAATGGTTGATTTAGAATTAACCAACTGAAAATCTAGGAAATACATCCATGTTGACTGCTTTTAAAAAGTCGGCCTTCTTTAATAAAACTAGGCTACTATTTATTCCGGAAAATTAAAGACCTCAAACCACGCAAACGAAGTGGCGGACATCAGCTAGTATAGACATAAATATATTATTTGCTCGAATATCCATGAGGATTTCTTTAAAATCTAAACGAATCTAATTTCTAACGATCGCCATCTTGGATTAATCAACAAAATACCTATGCACTTCTTGCGCTAAAGTTATTTCGTTTTCAAGGTCGCGGAAGCAAGCAAGCGGGTGTGGACGAGCGGTTGCATTGATATAATACGCGCCTGGAGCGAGCGTAACCTCTACACTATCGCTACGATCGCGCTAGGCGTGGCGCTGTCACAGCTCTTTGTTATCTACCTTGCTAAGACCCTCGAGGGACAAATTGAGTTGCAGAAAGCCAGGTATTTTTCATTTTTTTATTGTACTTCTCTGTCTGTTTCCTTTTGTTCGCTCGTGGGGCGAGCGTAACCTCTACACTATCGCTACGATCGCGCTAGGCGTGGCGCTGTCACAGCTCTTCGTTATCTATCTCGCTAAGACCCTCGAGGGACAAGTTGAGTTGCAGAAAGCCATTTTTTTTTATTAAGGAATGCTTCAATTTCTCTTTCCTTTTCATGACCTATTAGTGTTACCGATTTAGACAAAATTTGGTACAGGGATAGCTTGTATCCCCAAAATGGACATAGGCAACTTTTTATCTTAGAAATCAACACAAGCTAAGCGACATTTCTAGCTATGCTGGTTACTGATTCTTCTATGAATCTCCTCATTTGAAGAATAGTTCAAGAATACAATCAGTTAAAGAGTAGACTGGATAATATCCACTTGAAGTTAAAGCACAAAAAATGATGTACATCAAAAGCTAACCTATAATAAATAGTTAAAAAATTGACAGTCATAGATAGGGATTGCCGATAGATGTGAAAACGAATATTTAAAATAATAATAAAAAAAATATAAATAAAAATATAAACCTTAAAACTAAGGCATTCAAGTTTAATTACGAATGTAGTATATGTATTTATATTTAAGACCTTTTGTCTTCGTAACTACGCGAGCATGTTGCTGTTTCTTGCTGGTTCTTCTCGGTAGGAATGGCATTCATTCGACAATTCGAAAGCACTTGTAAAAGTTTATTTGAATAAAAAACATTTGAATTTTGAATTGAATTTTGAATTTTTCGCGAGCATGTCGGAGCGAGGTGTCGGTGACGCGAATCCACAAGTTTACCCCCTACCAAAAAGTGCTCAACGCGGCTAAATAATTTCCGTTTTGATTACATAGGGGCTAATACGACTTAGTTGTTACCAATAATAATTAACAATTTCCAGATGGCAAACATGAAACAGGGGTTCAGCGGGCGCGTACCGGGACGAGTGCCGGCGAGCGCTGCTGTAGCCGGCGCCGCCCGCGCGGCCCGCGCCCCGCACCCCGCCCGCCGCGCTGCACATGTAGGCACACAGACACTGCCTGCCCTCGCCTCCAGGATATCACTAGTGCGTTGACAGTGAACAATGTGTGAATTAAGACACTGCCTACCCTCAAGTCCAGGATATCACTAGTGTGTTGACAGTTAACAAAGTGTGATCTAAGATACTACCTACTCTCACCTCCAAGATATTGATAGTGCGTTGACTGTGAACTAAGTGTGAACTAAGACACTGCCTACCCTCACCTCCAAGATACCACTAGTGTGTACTGTGTTGATACTACCTACTCTCATCTCCAAGATATCGATAGTGCGTTGACAGTTAACAAAATGTGAACTAAGACACTGCCTACCCTCACCTCCAAGATATCAATAGTGCGTTGACAGTGAACAATGTGTGAACTAAAAGTGTGTCTTGAAGTTATGTGATGTTGCCAAGCCACGGACGCGGCAAAAGTGTGTGGACCAGACCCTCACCTTCGAGATATCACTAGTGTGTTGACAGTGACCAAAGCTGCACATGTAGGCACAAGGACACCGCCTGCCCTCACCTCCAAGATATCACGAGTGCGTTGACAGTGACCAAAGCTGCACATGTAGGCACACGGACACTGCCTACGGGCAAAAGTGTGTGGTCAAGGATCAGTGTAATATCAAAATCCCAAAAGTTAATAGTGACATTATGGGAGCCCCGGTGTTGAATTGATACATCTATATCAATAGTGTGTTGCTAGTGACAGGGTACACTGTATAGTTTACCTGAAAACATCTTTTCCGGAGTTGAAGTGATATTACGGGGCTGATCACTGACCCACTAGGGGTGAAAATGTGTAGACAACTGAACAGTCAGTGTATTCCCAAAAGCATTTGGATACCACCCACTTGGGGAGTGATATTATTAGGTAACAATGCAGGCTTTACTGCTGTATTCTTACACATGTAGACATACAACCCCCATTCCTTTCCTTGGACCTTCCGGTAGCCTAAAAATATTTTGAAATGTGCCAGTGTTCATGTTCAATTATGTGCCAGTGTTTGTGTTAAAGAACATCATATTTACTAAGAAACATGGCATAGAAAGGTTATGCCATGAAAGTGCAGAATATGCTGGGTGAACTGTGAAAAATGAGGCATTTTGATTTGTGCCAGTATTCATTATAAGGAGCAGTATTTATTAAAAAAATTGCTTAGAAGACAAAACACATAACTTCATAAGTAATTCTCGTGTTCATAGGGATAGGGCCTTTTTTTTGCAAGACTACTTTGCCCAGTATTTTATTCAAGAAATAATTATTCAATTAACTGAATTTTAAAATGATTCACCTAATGATTCACCTTTGGCTGCTCAAAAATTCGATTTTACCTTTATCAGCTATTTAAATCTGATTTGTAATAATTTAAGTCTGATTGCAGCCAAGCGCTGGCCTATACATTTAAAAAAAAAAAAATTTTGGTTGCAGCTCAAGATTATTCCCATTCTCTAGAATTATGACTGTTCTGTTTTTGACAGAAATACTTCAAATTAAATTGATTCCAAATGCCATTCCAATGACAGATCTGATGATAATTAATGTTCATGGCTGTGTTCCGAAATACACTGCGAGCACTGTAAGGTGTGACGTCACTTTAGTACACTGCGAAGCCGTTCCTTTATAGTTAGGTATACTGGGTACTGCTTAAAACGGAACGCTGTCAGCACTGAGACAAACACTGAGAGCACCTTACCTCGAAAACGCCAGTGCTCACAGTACAAAGATGGCGTCGATTAATGACGTCATATATTTCCCTAGGATACTGCAGCAGTTTACTGTCAGTTATAACGGAACGAATTTCTCCACAGTAAAGAGCACTGAACAGTGCTCGCAGTCTATAACGGAACACAGCCCATATAGGTATGCAGTCATGTGTGGTAGCTACTAGCTACCTTAATAATCAAAGACTTATTTATTACGAAAGATGATTAAATTATGAAATATTTGAATATTATTTGAGTAATTTTTTTAAGAATCTCCATAATATATACCTTCATTCGAATTCTGTAAATATGAGCAATTGCACTACTTATAATTTTATAGATGTAAAAATTGATAAATCTAGTTAATATTGTATTTTATCTAAGTATCTGTGAGATAATAGAATTTTTATGTAGCCAACTTTTTATGTCTAGGGTAGGGGTTTTTCTGTTATACATAACACGTCTTATTCTTCATAATAACTTGAAGGACAAACAAATACACTTTCGCATCTATAATATTAGTATAGTATGATTCTTATTCATGTTGAATTGAATAATTATATTTGAAAAATCATAATAAAGTTAAGATTTTAAAAATAAATTGTTTCTATTAGGAATGAAAAACAAGAGTCAATAAAGGTTTAATTGAATAAAATGTTAAACTGGTTTATTAAAAAATAACCAAAGGCCATGGCGCTTCGTCAGCTGGTGTGGCTTTTTGGTCCGGTCATCCAATAGCAAAATTCAGATAGGTAAGGTAGCTGTTATACAACTAAAAGTAAAACAAGCTATGGTGTATACCTATTATATTTAACTTTGCTAAGGTACTCATGATTAATATTACAATCACAATAAAAGAAATTGACCACTGCCAACTAGTATTAAAAACAAAATAAGTAATACCTTTAGATATTGTAAAATATGCTTAAACATAATTCCTGTAAATATTTAAAAAGGATATTAATTCTATTTGACTTCATGAGTGCCTATTGTTTTTGTATTTCACTTCTGATAATTAATATAAATATTTGTTTCGCTCATATTTTATTTGTATACTTAATTAGTATTATTAATAATTCATTATTAATTTTATTAATAAACACGTGCAATATTTTTTAAGAACAACTCTAAATAAAAACATAGCTAGTGATGCATAATTTATTTTTCTGTGCTAAATTAAACTCAAATGTTACAATTTTATTATTCTTACAAGATTACATACCTATTCTTTATTCTATAATATAATGTAACATTATAAAAAATGCACTTACTATATTTTGATTTAGAACTATGTATTATGTTATTCATTATTATTTATCGAATAACAGCAGTTATTTTATGCAGTTTTATTTCTTGCATTTATTTTATTATTGTATTATTTGATTATTGATATTTTTTTAATTGTGTGCTATTTAAAAGTTTTCATATTTATTTAATATTGTTTAACTACATATTTCAAACGTTATAATAATAAATAACTAAAGGGCGATTTGTTAATGCGACATATGCGTTCAAGCATGGTTCGACGATTGAGTTGAAACTTTGTACAGTAATTGTTGGCCCTTGCGTGATGGTTTTAAGCACAGTACCAAATAACGAAAGCGCTTGTGCGCGATTCGCTTTGCTCCGCACGTCAGGTGAATAATTTGACAGTTTTTATATTGAATTTGTCAGTCAATGTTATGGTCATTGAGAAATCAGCCCTAAGTTGTATTATTTTATTAATAAAATATGATTAATATCGAGACTGACAGAAATCTTTACTTATTTTCTGTCAAAAATATCATGGAAGGTTTTGACTGTCAGTCATTTTTAGTAATTATTCGAAAGTAGATTAAGAAATGAAGTAAAATAATATAAAATGTAGCATTTATAATAATATTATGGTGCAAAAGGATTGCCATACTTTCCCATACATTATATCAGCTATTTTTATGTATTGCCAGTTTTCTGCCAATCATATTATAAATCTAGATGTTTAATATTAATAATTAATTAGGTGTACTGTATGATTTGAAAATTGTATTAATTTTACTGACTTGAACTTTGTTCAGATTGTATTCGGATATTCCTGCGGGAACTTTTGAATTTTATTCTTTACTAGCTGATGCCCGCAACTTCGTCCGCGTGGCTTAAGATTTTTTGATTCCCGCGGGAACTCCTTAATTTTCCGGGATAAAAAATAGCCTATGTCACTCCAGGTCCTCAACTATACCCATGCCAAAAATCACGTCGAGCCGTCGCTCCGTTGCGGCGTGATTGAAGGACAAACCAACAAACCAACAAACAAACACACTTTCGCATTTATAATATTAGTATGATTTGTGAAACATGCTTTTCCGGGATAAATTGTAGCTGGTAGGTAACATATGTGTTAATTTTATTCGGTATAAGCCATCTCCAGCTGCCAGCCAGCCAGCTCTCCAACCACTCCACTTGTCTCTTCTTCAGTGGTAACATATCTTTAATTTATGTACCTATATATCCGAATTAGCAGCATTATTAATATTAAGACAGGTATTTTATGTTTTACTTAATCCAAACCAAATAAGTAATATTATTTTAAAATTGTATAAATATAAGAATTTTACTTGTAGATACTTCGCTATATTTTACTCGAAATATACTTTTTGTAATTTCTGTGTTACTATAATATTATTATGTTTCCTTGTAATTATTGCATTTGCTAGAATAGCGGTGTCGTCAAACAAAGGCCGCTAGAAAAGCTACTTCTAATAACTTCTCTTATTGTTAGTAAGAATTTTTTCAGAAACGAAATTTAATTTTTTAAAACTTCAGTTTTAATGACGTAATTTGACATATTAGTATTGCTAGCTCAAAAATCTTCAAGGTCTATAGTGTGGCAACTTTTATACTCAAAAACATAGGGGTGCCTGTCCACTAAAGTTGAGCGGAGAGGAGATTTGTTCAGACGGCCTAGACTATCCTAATTAATTTTCTTATCAATTAAACCACAGCGTTTGACAAAAATGGACTATATTATATATTATCTTCGGTGGGAAATTGCGGTAGTCTTTCGTTTTATGAGCTGCTATTCGATAAATAACAGACTGAATTGTAATAAATGTGTCAAATCGACGTTTCGCCGCTCCCCGCCACCACAACCAAAGACTTAGGGTATGTTCCGAAATACACTGCGAGCACTGTAAGGTGTGACGTCAATTTAGTACACCGCGAAGCCGTTCCTTTATAGTTAGGTATACTGGTTACTGCTTAAAACGGAACGCAGTCAGCACTGAGAGCACCTTACCTCGAAAACGCCAGTGCTCACAGTACAAAAATGGCGACGATTTATGACGTCATATATTTCCCTAGGATACTGCGGCAGTTTACTGTCAGTCCATAACGGAACGAATTTCTTCACAGTAAGATCACTGAACAGTGCTCGCAGTGTATTTCGGAACACACCCTTATTGAGAACTGACAAGTAAATTGTAAACTGTCTATGCATTCAACATACGTCCGTTTTATTTCCCGGCCACTTTATTTTTGCAAGAAAAAAAAAACCATAAAATTCATAATAATTTAGGTGATTTGCATCGCTTGACTGATCGTTTTGCCAAGACATCTTCGCTCCGCTCCGGTTTAGTGGACAGGCGCCCTTAAAAAGTTAGCTCAAGAGTTTTATTCTGTAAGAATTGACCATTGATATGATGTTAAATACTTATTAACCTTATTATTATTGTAGTTAGTACAAATATCGCAAAATTGAAAAAAAATGTGATAAAACAAAATTCCAATTTGATATCTAGGTAGTTTCAAGAGTTGGTGAACAATTTTTTGAAAGTTTTTTCCCCTGTCCTACTAATCAGTAATCTGTACGCATAAAATGTATGTATGTATGCCGTTTTTATGTTTTTGATGATTAAAGAAGACATTGATGATACCTTTTGAATAGTACCTAGGTATTTTTTGTATGAAGCCACTGATTCTATGCATTTGTATTCCAAGTTTCCAATTATGTATGGTACTGAAAAAATACTTAAAAAATTGTTTATCAGCTCTCGAACTGCTAACTTTTTTTGTAGATATAAGCTGTTGAAGTCAGTAATTTAAGCTTAAGTAAAGTTGAAAAACATAGCCTGATGTTTATTTAGATGTTTACTCATAATTATGGTAAATGTGGTGTTGATGGACATTGAAGCATTATAGGAGATAACTGCACTTTTGGTTACTATCGCCAGAAAGGCTGATTCAGTGTTAAGTAGGTGGGTGTAGAGCTCTCCACTGATGACAAAAGTGGAAGTCTGTCCGCATGCCGATGGGCCTTTCGCTAGAAATGGCCGCTCAAAGACGGTTTATGGTTACCAAAAATGAACCATAACTTGAAAGGCTGATTCTTGTACAGTATTAAAGTATGCGCAGTACCTAGGTAAACAGTATAAAAACTGACGCTATTCATCTGACATCGGGCCTTTCACTAGATATCACCTATCAAAGACGTTATAAGCTATACTTACTATGCGTTCCTGTAAAAAAATATTAGCAATTATTATGTCGTCATGTTGATTGCTATTAAATTTTTTTAACAGCAATCAACGTGACGACATAATAATTGCTAATATTTTTAGACAGTAGATGACGTACGTAGTTCATAACATGAACATTTCTAGCGAAAGGCCCATCCGCATGCGGACAGACTTTCACTTTTGTCATCAGTGGAGAGCCCTACACCCACCTAATACTGAATCAGCCTTTCTGGCGATAGTTACCAAAAGTGCAGCTATCTCTTAGTCTACATGTGGGTACTTACTAGTCTGGGAATTCAAAATAGATTCACAATACAAATGTTTTTTATTCAAATAAACTTCTAAAAGTGCTTTTGAATTTTGAATGAATGGATGGCTCAAAACTCATATTAAACAAATTTGCATTTTAACGATTTAGAGGCATTTAGAAATACGTTATTTATATACTTATCTAATTAAACTAGAAAACGCCTGCGAATTCGTCCGCATGGATTTAGTTGTTTGAAAACCGTGGGATCTCTGATTTTCTGCGATATAAAGTGTATAAGTTATACCTTACTTTCACGGACTAACTTCCGAATAAGCTTAATCAATTTTGACGAAACTCTGTACTAGATAGCAATCATGCATCCTGGAGAAGGATATAAAGGTACTTTTTATGTCTAAATCAAGTGTTGCGGAATGTAAAAAAAACAAAATCCGTGTGGATGAAATCGCCGGTATCACATGGATTCCTCATTTGGAGCGAAGGAACGAGACAGAAGAAATGGAGAACTAACTCTCTAATTCTTCTGTCTCGTTTCTGGATCGATAATTTAAAAAGTCCGCAAGCGTCAAGTCCATGAACGCCAAATAAATTAGGAAGCACAATCCAAGTTATATCAAAATGGATGTTCTTTTTACATTGTATGTATGTATATTATACTCTTCGTGATAAAATTGATAGTAAATAAAAAAAACAATTTGTAATCTTAAAACAACTGTTTTATTGTTTTGTACCTACATCTTTAAAAATAATCCTTATGTCGGGAACATACAAGGTTGTTGTATGTATTTTTGGAGTAGGTAGGTACTTACTTAAATAACATAGTCATGGAGACAAAAAGTTAGTGGTTAATTCTGATGCACGCACTCTGTAAACTAAATTGACAGGTCTACTGCTATCCTTTACAGGACTAGTGCTATCCTTTTCTACAGGGAACATAACGAAAGGGATAGCAAAATATTTTGATCTGTCACATTAGGTAAGTACCTACTTTAGAGATTGTGCAGGAATTAGCCACAACTCTTATATAGGTATATATAAAAGAAAGTCGTGTTAGTTACACTATTTATAACTCAAGAACGGCTGAACCGATTTGGTTGAAAATTTTTGGGGAAGTAGCTTAGAACCAGGAGACGGACATAGGATTTTTTATCCCGGAAAATTAAGGAGTTCCCGCGGGAATCAAAAAAAAGTTAAACGTCGCGGGCATCAGCTAGTCTATATATATATAAATCTCGTGTCACAATGTTTGTCCTCAATGGACTTCTAAACCACTTAACCGATTATAATAAAATTCGCACACCATGTGCAGTTCGATCTAACTTGAGAGATAGGATAGTTTATATTATATAGATTAGGATTATTAGTGCTACCCGTGCGAAGCCGGGGCGGATCGCTAGTATAATATAATTCTAATAACTTACTTTGTGTTGTCCTAGGTGAGCGACGAAAGCGACACGACGCAATGTGATTCCATAGCAAATGATAAACTACTCGACAACGTAGACCACGTGAAGCGTCAGCTACTATTAGATACTTTCACGTCTCGTTTGTCGCTGACGTAGGGGGCAGCTGTGATGTTTGAATAGGTACTTATTAAAAACATTTTTCTATTAATTACCAATACCTGAATCTTAAAGATCTAGTAGCCCCACTAGAGAGGTTCGGCGCGGCAAGTATTCTTTGTATAGGGTTGTATGGAGCTTGGCCCACTTGGGCGACGCGGCACGGAAATGTACCTAAGTACTTATTGCGTGACGCGACACCCTACAAACTCGTGCAAATAATATGTAGATAATGGTGATAATAAAAAAAACCCCCGGCTGAGTTTGTTGTGGGCTCTTCTCCGACCAGGACGCGTTTGGATACTTCTTTAGTTTTAAGATACCGTAGTTAATTATCACCATCACGTCTAAACTTACTTAAACATACATATCAAAAATTTCGGAACCGGCAGGATCCGAAATTTCAGATCCTGCCGGTTCCGAAATTTTTGATATGTATGTTTAAGTAAGTTTAGAAACTTTCCTCGTGTGTGAAGCACTGTAATAAAAATTATAAAACCATCACGTCTTATACTTTGTAAGCATGACGTTCAGAAGGTGCAGTACTTTGTAGGTAGGTACCTATTTTGAATAAATACTTAGGTATGTTTTGAGTTTAATATTTGGTAACGTGCCGCGCCACTCCGTGCATCTCAAGTGGGGCTAGACCTTTAAGGTAAAAACCTCGGGTTTATTTCTTCCCTTTACCCTTCCCTTTGCCCTTGCCTTTCGGATCCGGGTCCGGTTCCGGTTCTGGCTCGGGCGTGGGAGGAGGCCAGTACTTGTTGAACAGCTCTTCGTCAGCCGCCATATTCAGCGGCAGGATGTGGTTGCGACGGTGCCACGCCTCTTGGTCTCTGTCTTCCCTTTCGTTCTGTTCTTTCTCGTCTTTTGCGCGGAGCTGTGGAGAAATTGCCATATTTCGTCGTCAAGCGATAAATATCCAATGCTGGGCATAGGTCTCTTGTATGGACTTCCACATGCAGCAGTCTTTCGCAGCCTGCATCCAGCAGCTTTCTGCAACTCGCTTAATATCGCCCCTCTACCATTGGTGTCTACCAAGGCTGTGCTTTCCGGTGCGAAGTTTAAAGTGCCATTGCCATTATACTTATTAGCATTTGATTATCTATCTCCGTTTCTCAATGGTATAAGAACACTATCGGATTCCCTGTCTTCTATAATTTCTAGATTCGGAGCTATCATGGTAGCAACATAACTACCTAGCTGACGCTGAAGTGGTAATGGGCGAGACACATATTTGATGATCGATTTTTTCGAGGTTATCTAATGAGCGCAGACTTGGCAGATTCCGTGCTAGGAGGACAGGTAAGTATGACATCGAATGAGTCAAACGGAGCTCAAGACCGCAGCATGCGGAAATACATCACTTACCAGACTATGTCCAGCAGGTAGCATTGTCTCGGTATTTAAAGTAGGTACTTAGTTTTCTTTATTACGTACCTAGCTACACCTCACTATAAGAAAGGATATACCAGTAATTCCATAAAGAAGTCGAGGCGGGACAGCTTTTCTAGTAGGAAACCTATCTAAAGACGCATGGAAAACGGTGACAGTGCTATCTTGCATTGATAGAAAATTTTCTGTCCCTACCTCCAAAAGTGCTAAATACTCCTCAGTATCCATCTCCTTCTTTTTCCCTTTGGCCGGTTTTTCCTTTTTCGGCTCTTTCCTCGGCTTCAGCTTCAGGGGTATGAACAGCCTCTTCGGGTTACGAAGTTGGAACGGGGTATCTATTAGCGTATAGCCTGGAGTGGAGGTGAAGATAGCTCGGACGAGGTTGAACTGGTAGTCTGTGCTGAACCTAAAAGAATAAGGTTTTATAGCAGTCATGCGCTGGCATCGTTGATCATTGTCAACGGTTCAAATAGTCGACAACGATTGCTCTTCGACATAGATGTCAACAACATTTGAGGAAGAAGGATATCCAGCGCCAGAGCTGTCTATAACTGGTGGAGTTGAGTTTAGTTTGTGTGTGCAAATGCTCTAGGTAGGTACAGTTCATAACGATCCTGACTGCTCAAGAACTCTCGTCTAATATTATTAGGTACCTACAGTGAAGTCTTATTGCTTCAAGCAGCAATTCCGGCCGGGCCGGTCTTAAAAAATCTCCCGCTTGATGGTCGTAACTCCATTCCATTATCTATTCACATAATGGTAACGGTTCCCTTGGTTAATACCTAATGCTCATCTGGCAATTCACGCAGTATTATTCCAACAGAATAATACTTATTTATTAAGTAAGTAGGTATGTGATTAGGAATGGAAAGGAGTCACAACCCCCAGCAATGAGAAACTCTGACTGAGACGGTGACTAACTTACAAGTCAAATATATAATGGGTGATGCTGGTGAGGTCCCTCAAAGAGCACTCATAAGCAGCACCCTCAAACGTGACCAGGTGCTTCAACTCAGGGTCTCGCGATGGTGTGGAGGACCCTCCAACGTACTCTTGTGCCTTGTAGTGCACGCCAGCTTCGACAGGAGTTGGGAGCTTTTGTTCCTCTGCTATATACCTTGCTGCGGATAGCATGTTGTCCTAGAATTTTTATTGAGGTTGTTGAAGTATCTACGCAATGATAATGAGGCAGGGTTAAATATGAGCCTCGTAAGAAAAGCACAAGACCATGTCTTGTGGAGATGTCCAGCGCAGCGGTGGATATCTAGACTGTAGCTGGGATATGTCCACTTTCTGCGTGTGGGCACAGATGAAATAATAGTGGTATGGGTATGGTAGATGTCTATTCTACAGGGAGCGAAACGTAAGGTTGACTGTAGAAACGATTAGATATGCGGAACTAATTCTGTCACAAAAAAAATCGGGAAGGGAACTTTGGGTTATTTAAAAAAAATCACCTAAGTATAAGCCCAAAAACAGGGAAAAACCACTCGATGTTCTATAGTTCGCGCTTGAGTTGAATGCAGAACAAATGTAAAGTGACACATACATTTACTCTGCATTCAACTCGCGCGCGAACTGTACCTTAAAAAACATGTGACACAATTTTCATGGTCATTATTAAAGCGCCACCCAAACCTCACCTTAAACCGTTTCAGCATCCGCTCTCGATCAGCGGCGTCGAAATGTTGCATCTCCTTCATCCACTCGCAGAACCATTGTATTAGCACTGCCTGTGAAGCTGAAATTATTACAGGCTTCTTAAAGGATTTCGTTATAAAATGAGTCATTTTAAAGGACTGCCTCTTTAGTTTTCATAAGACTCTACAATCAACAACTAATCTTTTATCAAATAGAGACGATCTATGATATAGAAACTTGCTTTAACGGTGAAGGAACACATCGTGAGGAAACTTGGCAGTTCTCCGTAATGCTTTCAAAGGTCTACTAATCTCCAGTAGGCCAACGTTGAGATGATATTGACGATGACTGATAAAGCGCTTCTATATTGTAATGGAAAGGATCCCTTACGTCGACTCATATCATCCTCCTGTGCCCGTCGCAACAGATTAGCCAACGTGTCCAAAAACCAATACTCTGCCAAACTTTTCTTATACGTCACACATCCAGTCAACTCTCCCAGTATATCTATATACTTCGGTTGAGCTGTAAACGCTATTTTAGGTATCAAATCCGGGTCTATATCAGTTCTGAACTCTTCAGGAAGCACATGGATCCGATTATGCTCCTCGAATTTACGGATTCTATCAGGTAAAAGTCTTCTTAATGATGGAGTCGGGAATATTTCTGGTTGCTCTTCTAGAGATTCTTCTGAGATTGGCGGAAGCGTCTCTTCTTCTATTGAATCTTCTCCTAATTGTTCATGTTCTTCTTGGTATGGACCTGTTACCAATAGGTTAGATTAATAGCTTTTCTTGTGTAGGTAAGTATTGATTTAAAAATCCTAGTGTTTGAGAGCCGTCCAGATGCTGTAATTTAATTTCAGTGACAGACAACTAACCTACACCTACGTGGTAAAAAACTCATCTGTTGGTAATTAGGTAGATACCTACCTACTTAATTAAAACGGCGGACTACTTGTGCCAAAAATCTGATCAGATAAAACTTGCTTTTTCCTCTAACTACATGATAACCCTTGACCGCTATCTCCCCTTATGGTAAGTTAAGATGCAGTCTAAGATGGTAGCGGGCTAACCTGTTGGGGGAATAGCAGTTATATTACCCTCAATCGGTTTCTACACGACATCGTAGGTAGGTACCTAAAGGAAGCCTCCCACCAGAGTCCAGAACAGACCAGAAAAATTCAGAAAATATTAATTCTCGAATTGACCCTGCTGGGGATCGAGCCTGGGCTTTATAACTCTGTGAGCCTGGGACTTCCAACCTAAAGACAAGAGTCATCATCACTGCCCCATGGAGGTTGTCAAATGGGTGGTGGTATGCATTGGGTAAAGATTGATATGATATTTAGAGTAGGGGAGGTTCCGAAATGATATAGGTAGGTATAACGTTTAAGTACCTACCCTGTTCTACAATCTCTCCTGATAATGTAGTAGACTCGACGGACTCAGGAACTGATCTGATACATTCCAATCCCGAATCCGATAGAAGCCTTTCAAGTAGCAACTTGTGGATGTCCTCTATTTTACGAGATGCCATGTTTTGATCAACCAGCTACACGTACAATACCTAAGTATAAATACTAAGAAATTTGTTTTACAAAACTGGGAACTTGTTCTACAAAACCACCGCAAATCCTGCCTAAATCCCAGTGATTCACACAAAACTTGAAATACTTACTAATTTTTTTTAATATGTCACGTTAGACATAACTACTGTTTGTAACAGATATCATGTGACAGCTTTGAAATGTACCTACCTACCTAAAAAGTTTGACTTTAGTCGTAAAAAAGTTTGTATTGAATTGAACCAATTTGTTCCTTTTTTCTATTGCTCGGAACTACAAGTTATATAGCCCTTGACTGTGTTCTCACATGGTGGTAAGTGATGATGCTGCCGGTAGAGTGGTTACTAGCTACGGGCAAAGCAGACTAGAGCAGCGAAGATTCTGGCATTACAAATTTATTAAAGCCCCGGGTTTGATCCCCGACAGTCGACAGAGCCAAATTGACCGAACCCGGGACCTCCCGCCATTTCGATAAAGCGCTCACCACTGCGCAAGGGTGACTCTACACTTTCGGAGTGCACACTCACAAAATAACATTATAGTTTTTCTATAAACTTACCTAGATATTTTTTAACAAATAAGTTACAACCCTAGCAAAAAATTGTTAATTCAATTATTCATAGTTCCTCATAGTTTTTGAAGACGCCACTCAACATTAGTTCGCGGTTCACTCGAAATTTTAATTTCAAATTAATCATTCACTCCTTGATCCTTATTCGTATCAGACACAGGGCATAAAATAAAGTGTCAAAGAATAAAAAAATCAAATAGAAGGTCCTTGTAGTAGGATCAAAGTTCAAACAGTAGGAAATATTCGGGAATTCATTAATTTAGCTTAACAATTAGTGGAACACTAATTGGAACCGAAATGCGGGGGCAATGAAGGGCCCAGCCCCCGAACAGGGCTTCATCGAGATAGACAACGTTACAGGGTGGTATGTCATAGGAAACGTGACACATCGATTTTTTTTTAACTAGCTGATGCCCGCGACTTCGTCCGCGTGCTTTAAGTTTTTTTTATTCCCGTAGGAACTTCTTTATTTTCCGGGATAAAAAGTAGCCTATGTCACTCTCCAGATCGTCAACTATACCCATGCCAAAAATACGTTCGTTGACGTTCGTGTATCACGAACTTTCATTCCGATCCGACCAGTGGTTAGAGCTGTGCGTTGATAGATCAGTCAGTCAGTCAGTCACTTTTGCCTTTTATATATTTATCCGGGATAAAAAGTAGCCTATGTCACTCTCCAGAGCGTCAACTATACCCATGCCAAAAATTCGTTCGTTGACGTTCGTGTATCACGAACTTTTATACAAACTTTCAACCCCCATTTAACCCTTTTAGGGTTGGAATTTTCAAAACTCCTTTCTTAGCGGATGCCTACGTTATAATAGTATCTGAGTGCAATATTTCAGCCCGATCCGACCAGTGGTTAGAGCTGTGCGTTGATAGATCAGTCAGTCAGTCAGTCACCTTTGCCTTTTATATATTTAAATGAATACGTAGGTAGGTACACCTACTAAGTATCTAGTTGTAGTCAAAGCGGGCTTCTTCATATTGGATTTTTTTCAACTTTTACTTGTCTCTAGGGAACCAACAAGACAGGAATTTTGGGGTAATTTGGATTTGGACCTCGTTGAACAGACAATACCTTCTTTTTCGTAGGGGAAATCCCTTAAGATACCCGACTTGCTGGGGGGGAAATCGGGTTATGTAGGATTTCTACCCACTAAAACCCCCCCGGTGGCCGACCTTAACGCAACGTTGAAGAGGCTATACCTTGGTAATAATAATAATTTAATACCTACCTATCAAAATGAACGATTACTTTTGGAGTTAGTGACGGAACTTACTCCTAATTCCTAGCCTACTGTTTTAAAAAAGAAAATGATTCATTTAATTCAGGAGACGAAGTTGAGATCTTTAAAAAAAGATAGTTACCTTCGTACAAAAAATAATTTGATAAATTATTATCTATTAAAAGAACCACGACAACTCACAACATTTCTTAGAATACTTTTAAATCATTAGGTAAGACCAAGAATTAATAAAACGAATATAATATATAGAACAAATTTAAAAAAAAAAAACTGCTGAAAAATTATTTTTTGTCGTAAAATGTCCACCCTGTGTCTAATCTCATCGGCAAATGTCAGCGATAGTTTTGGTGCAGGGGTGCCCCTGTATAGCTCCAACTATTCCTGTATGGCTAGCATGCGCACTACGAGTAAAATTGTCTACCCGTTATCTCTCTCTGTCTACCGAAGCTAACATGATTAGGTACTTGTCTCGTTACGTCAAAAGTAGAGATAAAAGTAATATTTCTTATCTGTGGTATTTTTCTCTACGAACCTTTACATGTCGACTATTTTTTTCTTGTAATATACCGCATTTTGTGCATCTCTCTCTCTCGTCGCGAGATAATCTCGTTGTGCGCATGCTAAGCAGACCGGACACAGATTTCGGTACCTAGGTATTTAATTAAGTACTTACTAAACGTACTTACTTAGATAGCCAGGGTCGTCACTCGTCAGTAGAGGGGCACTCAGGGGCTTTTCCCTGAAGACTTGAAATAAATAGCTGATGCTCCCGATTTCATCCGCGTGGGTAAAGTTATTTCATCCCCATAATTTTCCGGGATAAAAAATAGCTTAAATAATATCAAAATCGGTTTAAAAGATGGGCCGTGGTAGCGTAGTAGACAAGACAATGACGAGACACATACTTTTGCATTTATAATATTACATAGTATGGATTAATTTAGAGATTCAGAAGTTTTTTTTTAATATTTTGCGTTTTAGTATCACTATTTTACGCATAAAAGAACCTTTCACATCATTTTCTCTTTTGTAACTACCCTTCCTACTATTGCAGACTACACTTTGATCAAATAGAAATTTCCCAATCATCCTAAATATTTTAATTGCGAATGTGAGTGTGTTCATTTCTTTGTTTGTTACGCTTTCACTGCTCATCTTTTCAACCGATTTTGATGAAATTTGGTAGGTAAGTAGTTCTCGCAGGAAGTAAAAAAACTTAAACAGCAATTAGTAAACGATAAAAATAAAAGTCCCATAGTCACTCACTGACTGACTGACCTAGAAAGCTGAAATTTTGCACAGATATTTTATTTATAATCTAGAAAAGGAATGAGGCTGGATTTTTCTAAATTCTCAAGAATAAAAATCAACAATAGGTCCATGAATCGTTCACTGAACGCTATGCTAAAACATTTTAGGCCTTAAACACCCGAGACAACCTAAAACACACTAGAGAGGCGAACAAGACTGCGTAGAGTCGTTTTGGGCTGGCCGCATACTCATAATTATTACCTATCTAGCTGATGCCTGCGACTGCGTCCGGGTGGTTTAGGTTTTTTTATTCCAGAGTTAAGGTGTAAAAAAAAACCGGGATAAAATAGCCCATGTCACTCTTCAGGTCCTCGACTATACCAATGCCAAAAACCACGTCAATCCGTTGCTCCGCTGCGTCGTGATTGAAGGACAAACCAACAAACAAACACACTTTCGCATTTATAGTATTAGTATGATTAAATTAATTACGTGTTAAAAAGGCACGTGTGATATTATTTATGAATTTACTTCAGGCGGATAACACGTCGGATATACGTAGTGAGCGGGACACAAATGATAAATACTTAGGTAATAGGAATTTTCTATTCATTCAGGGCATATCTTAAATCACGACTCGGTTGATACGCAAAACGCCTGCAGCTGAAACTAGTAGGTAAATGAGAATGAATAGTGGATTACAACCGAATATATAAAGTAGTTTGGGACCCTTCGCCAAATATAATGATGAGTTGCAGACTCCCCCCTTTCATTCCACTCTAGTTTTAGGCTACGATAGGATAGCCACGATTTTGTCATAACAACTACGGATATATATTATTATGTTTTTATGAATTAATGTCAGTCCGTATACAGGACCAGACTACAAGGCCGATCCAACTGCAGCGGGGAGTGCGACAGGGTGATGTTATCTCCCCGAAGCTATTCACCGCTGCATTGGAAGACGTCTTTAAGCTTCTGGATTGGAACGGACGTGGCATCAACATAAACGGCGAGTACATCACTCACCTTCGGTTTGCCGATGACATAGTCATCATGGCAGAGACTCTGGGAGACCTCAATGCAATGCTCAATGACCTCAGCAGATTTTCTCGACAGGTGGGCCTAAAAATGAATATGAGTAAGACGAAAGTTATGTCTAACGCTCATGTTCCGGTCCACCCAGTGATCGTTGAGAACTCTGCACTCGAGATTGTAGACGAGTACGTTTACCTGGGACACACAGTGCAGCTGGGTAGGTCCAATTTCGAGAAGGAGGTAAACCGCCGAATCCAACTCGGCTGGGCTGCGTTCGGGAAGCTTCGAGATGTCTTCTCGTCCAAAATCCCTCAGTGTCTGAAGACCAAAGTCTTCGAACAGTGCGTGTTGCCAGTGATGACTTACGGATCCGAGACATGGTCGCTGACTATGGGCCTGATAAGAAGGCTCAGGGTCACTCAGCGGGCGATGGAGAGGGCTATGCTAGGAGTGTCCCTAGTAGGGACTCCCTACGTGATCAAATCCGAAATGAAGAGATCCGTAGGAGAACCAGAGTCACCGATATAGCCCGAAGAGTTGCGAAGCTGAAGTGGCAATGGGCGGGGCACATAGTTCGGAGAACCGATGGACGTTGGGGTCCCAAGGTGCTGGAATGGCGACCCCGCACTGGAAGGCGTAGCGTCGGCAGACCCCCCACACGGTGGACGGACGACATCAAGAGAGTCGCAGGGAGTCGCTGGATCCAGGCGGCGCACGACCGTGACTTGTGGAGGACCCTACAGGAGACCTATGTCCAGCAGTGGACGTCCATCGGTTGAGAACGACGACGACGAATTAAAAACCTATGCTTAGCTATTTTAACTTAGTGTTTTGAAGTGAAAACTTCTTTAACCGCTTTGAGCACTTTTTGGTAGGGGGTAAACTTGTGGATTCGCGTTACCGTCACCAACATGCTCGCGTTGTTACGAAGACAAAAGGTCTTAAATATATATACTTATACTTACATTCGTAATTAAACTTTAATGCCTTAGTTTTAAGGTTTATATATTTCAATTATTTGAAAGTTTTTTTTTAATAAACTTTAAATTTGAAAATAAAATTTGAAAACAAAATTTTAAAAAATATTTAAAATTACTAAAAAAAAATATATTTAAAACAATTAAAAAAAAAGTGTTAAACATTCGTTTTCACTTCTATCGGTGGTCCCTATGACTATATATTTAAAAAAAAATTACTCTCCCCTCGCTCCGCAAAAGTTAGTTGAACGTGATTTCATACATTTCTCTTACTTTTCCTATCCCGTGTTAATTTCACCCAAGGCGTCGACCCACTGTATGAATATAACTCCTAGTCCTAACATAAAGCTGTGTTGTCCTGTTTCATTACCCCTCGCCATGGGCGCCCCAGCGTAGGTGGATATAGTTCCTCGGTGTTATTAAAACTGGCCGTCCCCTAAACGCTGGAGGGCGCCACTCTCTACGCGCCTCACCCAAGCACTATTTCATCAAGACTTACGACTTACTATTTTTTTAATTGAAAACGCAGTTCAGGTATTTTGGCGGGTATATTTTAAAATTAGAGGAATTCAAAAAAGCTACGCGCCTATTATATAATAAGTTGCTATACTTAGATGTCGACGTTGGCCTTGCGGCAGCTTCTCTTAAGTGGGACTGGGCCGGTCATGTGAGCCGTATGCCAGATGACTTGTTGGCTAAATCAGCTTCCTTCTGGACCCCCCAAAATCATTAACGCCAGCGTGGTAGGCCGAGGCTACGATGGCGCGATGAATTAGACAAATTCTTAGATGAGTGGTCCATCGAAGCACAACATACTAGGGAGATGTGGAAAAATCGGAGGGAGGCCTTTGCCCAGTCGTGGGACAGTATATAGGCTAGATTAGGTTAGATTAGATTAGATGTTGCAGGCAGATTTCTTCAAATGTTTTCCTTCACCATAAAAAAATTACAGTTATATATTTATTGTTTAACATCCGAAAATTAAAGCTAGTGTGTCCGGGATTCGAATCTCCGTATTCTACCCTATCTGAAGTCTGAACCAATAGGCTAATACGGATACACCATCGAGATTTAGTTTTTTCAAATTCTGAAAGTGCCTCAGTATTCCTCTATAAGTATAAAATACACCGGTTCTAACCATTGAATGATTATGTTAGTTATCTATTATTATTATGTAAGTATAATAATTCCTCAAAGGTTCTAACTCACAAGGGGTCATCCTAGTAGATACGTCACAATAATTTCATGATTTTTTGACCCCTCCCCCGTCCTTGTCACAGTTGGTCACATTTGCGAGAACTCATTCTTCACCAACTTCCAACCCACACCTTCAAATTATTTTTAACCATTTTAACACAGATGTACAAGATTTTTAAATGTGAAATCATGAAACTTAACTCCCCTCCCACACAATGTCACACAATGTCACACTTCGTAGACCCCCTCCCCCCCTTAACGTGTGACGTACTTTCTGGATGATCCCCAATTCGGTAGCTAATGAAAAAAATAAGCATCTAGGGAGCCTATGCGGCAATCTGCGGTCATCCATCCAAAGATGACTTTAATCGTGGTTGCTTAACCTAATCAATCGCTACACGCTGTGAAGACTTAAGATAGCACCAACGATTTGTCCGAGCACAATGTTTGCGATTGGTGAAATGGTGATTTTGCGATTTACCGTTTCGGTACTTTTCTGATTATCATGTTTGTTGTTCTGGAATAAAGTACGAGTACGTTACGTATACACAAATATGTCCAGTTTTGTTCTATTAAAAACTTTGGTCATCCATTCAACGACTACTTTAATCATCGTTGCTCAAAGCAATCACTACACGCTGTTAGATAGCACTAATCCATCTAGGTACATGAATTAACAATGCAATCCATCGAATGTGAACCCGAAATAATATTAAAATCCGATAGATCCAGACTCGTCAGTCTAAAAAAGGAGGCTTAATTTTTTTCTAGACGCAGCGCAAAATATCGCTTATCGCTATTATTATGATATATGCAGCGTGTATGTGTGTGTGTGTGTGTGCACACATATGCAATAAGTGCGTGCGTGGCAAAAACTCCACGACTTGGTTAAATATCGGACGCGTTGGGCGTCTGTAGAGTCGAATATTTATTTTTTATTCACTACAAGTTAGCCCTTGACTGCGATCTCACCTGATGGTAAGTGATGATGAAGTCTAAGATGGTAGCGGTTTTGTCTAAAAACGTGCTTATTCATTAATCTAGAATTATTGGGAGTCTCTATAGTCTATTATGATGGATAGTCTACTCGTATATAAGTACTAATTAGAACGTAATTTATTAAAGTGTAGTAAACTTTATGGTCGCCTTTCCAAAGTCTATAGTCAGTAGTCACCCATCATAATATTGAATAACTCCAGTAGGCGTTTCTTCCCTAGATAAATAGTATGTACTTATATATACTTAATACATTATATATGCAAAATAATACTATATTTTTAGCATAGTTAGAGGGTTCGACTGTTTAAAAATCACTGCTGTATGCTGATCTTTTTTTATAATGAGGTATGCCTCATTATGAAAAAAGATCAGCATTATACCTACCTTATTTTGGGTAGTGTCACACTCACCCACGTCAAGCGTTGTCCTAGCGCTTTAGTACTTGAGACTACGTAGTACCATGGTAACTCACACGTTAAAGTAGGTATTGCATTATATGACACAATGATGATAGGTCATGTTATTTTTCTTTCTTTCAAGTACTTAGATTATGAAGTAAAAAAAGCCACAAATAAAAAAAGTTAACAAAAAAAAATCGTGTCGACTCCACACCCCGCCCTACTCCCAACTTCCCCAACTGGCGAGGTGAACGAACCTACGAAATGAATACGCATACGCACACAGGCACACCACACGGACAAGCCAACAAACATTAACGTAGGTTAGTACTTAGTGCAATACGACTTCTTAATGCAACACTCGTCCATAAAAAATTTTAACCTCGTCCATACAATTTTTTTTGTATTCACTTGTTTACATTTTAATTGTATGCATCGTGTCTAATTTTGTGTCTCTTTTCTTTAATAGTTGATGAAAAGGATGCGCTATAGTTTTTTTTGTTGTAGCTATGTTCTTATTTTTGGGTAGAGTTAGGGTTACCACGCATTTTTGTATATTTTGGATACTGTGCGCAATTTTAGGATATTTGTAGTAATAAAAATTATAAGCGACTAGCTGATGCCCGCGACTTCGTCCGCGCGGTATGATGTTTTTTGGTTCTCGCGGGAACTCTTAATTTTCCGGCGTGATTGAGTAACAAACATCCATCCATAGATCCATCCAAACTTTCGCATTTATAATATTAGCATATAGAAGTATAGATAGATTAACCGTGACTGCGTGAATTGAGGGTATAAAGGCCCCATTAAAATTTCACAATTTCTTAGTTGTCGATGTACGAGTAGGTATATTGTATAGTAATAGGTATAGATGGCCTCCAAGCGGCTTAACCTGTCCATGTACCTAAGTTCTTTATTTTTACCGAAAGTACAACTATCAAATAGCATACCACCATCAGTTTTTCGAAAATTTGTTTGTCCTTCAATCACGCCACAAGTCAAAATGTAGCAATACATTTTTTGTAATCAACGTGTTTTTTACTTGGATATAGTTGGGGAAATTGAGAGATCCCTCAGGAATTTTTATTTTTATTTAATTTATTCCATACGGCTGAAGTCACGGGCCTCATCTTGTATTTTAATAAAAGCTTCTTTATAAAAATATAAGCATGACTTTCACTCTAGCACTTTTAAAGTAGATAAGTATTATTACTTAATTTATAATGAAATTGCAGAGGTTTTGCAGCTTTCACTACTCCTAGAACTTTCAAAATAATAGTTGGTGACCCTAATCTCAGGGGTGTTACGTAGCGAAATAGTTCACGTTTCAAAGATCAGACCCCCTAAAAATCTCTTACGCACACGTATTTCGACGATGGCGCTTTTAAAATTGTATTTTGATCATTTTCAAAAGGGGTTTTGACAGTGTATGTATGTTTATGTAAATGGAGGTTAACGACCCCTCTTCTAGGCGTTTTTAGGGTCCCGTAGTCTTACATGAAACCCTTAAAGTTTAGCTATGTTTATATATCCGTCTGATAATTGTGGCATGCTTTTAAGTTTTTATTTTATTTTAACCCTTGACTGCGGTTTCACCAGATGGTAGGTACCTACCTAAGTGATGATCAGCATTGGCTTTGCCGGTAGGGTTGTTCTACGACCGAAGCATGTAACCGGACTACATACAACGACCTCATATTTTTACATAGACGGGCACTGTCAAACAAAGAATGTGGACCTATTTTACTAACGCCATCTAGTCTGCAAAGCGGGACAGCGCTATGGCGGGGACAAGGACAGGCTTATACAGGTGTGGAGCGCACTCCACAGGTCGGACGCCCAATTTTTTTCTATGAAAGGGCCCATCTAGTACCTATATATACCTATATCAATGACTACATACCATTTCTTCGTCGTGGTCAACCGATAGACGTCCACAGCTGAACATAGGTTCCTGTAGGGACTTCCACACGTCGCTATCTTGCACCGCCTAATTCCAGCGGTTCCCTACGACTCGCTTGAAATCATCAATCCATCGAGTTCGAGTGGGGGTCTACAAATGCCATGCTTTTCCAGTCGCTATTCCAGCTCCTTTGGATCCCAACGTCTGTCAGTTCTTCGAACTATATGTACTTTGCTCATTGCCACTTCAAAGTCAAAATATCTTTATTCAAATTACTTAAACTTTTTTAACGTCAATATTAGAAGTGATGGTGAATGGTGATCATAATTACTTAATTACGGTACTTAAAACTACGATGGTTCCACACGCACCCTAGTCTGAGAGGAGCCCACAATAAACAGCAACAGGTTTTTTTCAACTTCGCAACTCGTTGAGCTATGGCGATGTGACAATATAGAGTGTCTAGTAGAGTTTAGGCTTAACATAACATAACATTTCCGAGCTGTCCCTGTCGGGAATCGACCCGAGACCCTTTAGCTTAAGGTGGAACTTTGGTCTTTTGTGAAGACCAAAGGGCCGAGCACTCAAGCCTGAACTAGGGAAGTCAACAATTTGGAGTTTACATGGTAACTGAAAATGTTGTCAACTCTCAGAATACGGAACCCTCCCTTATGTGATCCGCACACGCTTGACGGGCTATTTTTCGATAGCTGTTTATATTCATTTTGGGGTAGCTAAGTTAGGGGTGGTATTCGGTGCATATTTTTGCGAGTTTTTGTGTTTCCTAGATTGTTAATTTTCAGAGGTTTGCATGCTATTTTGTTATTCATCCTTAGACCTTTATAGCTCAAAGGTGAAAAGGTGGAATGTGCTGAGTATAGACTTTAGATGTAGGTTTGAATGCATACTTCTGTCTGTCTATCTGTCTGTCTGCTACGCTTTCAAGGCCCAACCGCTCAACCGATTTTGATGAAATTTGGTACAGGGATCCTAGGTTGTTTCCCGGGGAAGGACATTATAATAAGTAGTCTTAGGGTGGGTACTAACTACTAAGTACTAGGTAAGTACTGTAAAACATTAAGGAATTAATTAAAAAAGATCCGGCTGAGTTTGTTGCTCAGACCAAGGCGCGTTTGGAACCCTCTTAATACATTATAACCATGGATTGCCATTTATCACTAACAGGTTTTATACAAGTACTTATTTTGGTGTTCAAAAATTGTACAGTGTACCTAGTACCTACGTATTTTAAATAAAAGTAAACATTGAATCTTAAATTTTGAAATAATAATATAAGTAGATGATGTCCGCGACTTCGTCTAATGAATTTAGATTTTAAAATCCCAGGGAAACTTCTTAATTTTCCAGGATAAAAAGTAGCCTATGTCACTCTCGTCCTCAATTATACCTACCCATACCAAAAATCACGTCGATCCGTTGTCCCGTTGCGGCGTGATTGAAAGACAAACCAACAAACAAACACACGTTCGCATTTATAATATACTAGCTGATGCCCGCGACTTCGTACGCGTGGTTAATTTTTTTTTTATTCCCGCGGGAACTCCTTAATTTTCCGGGATAAAAAGTACCCTATGTCCGTCTCCTGGTTCTAAGCTACTTCCCCAAAAAATTTCAGCCAAATCGGTTCAGCTGTTCTTGAGTTATAAATAGTGTAACTAACACGACTTTCTTTTTGTAAAATAATTTTTGGCATGTTTTTTTATGATGACGCATTCCTTGATCATTATCTTTAAAATATTATTTGATGAACAATATAAGAGGTATGTTCACATTATTTACATAATACGACGATATTTTCAACCAAAATAATAACATTAAATAACCCTATTTGGCTCCTTTTTATTAATAGCAATAAAATGCCACCATCAAGTAAAATAAGTACTTACTTATAGGTAATAGTGAGAAGTTATTCGAACTATGTAAAATAAATAAATAAATAAATAAATAAAAACTTTATTGCTTACACTATTGTTATGCGACTATAATGTTTTACAATAAATGCACTTATTCTATCTGTGTTAAAACCTAACAATAAGCAATAGGTAACAAACTCAGCATTGCCGAGCACTGACAACAATGCTAAAAAATGCTAAAGCAATTTATGCTCTCTTACGCCGATATTTAAAAATCCATAGGCGTCTTGACGTCCGGTTATTGTAATTTTTTCTATGTAGCGTCCGAGTTGAATGACCCCGCGCGGGCAATTCATCAAACTGCAATAATGTGGGTAAACGGAGCTGGGATGGGCCTAGATGCGACTAGGGGAGGAATGCACCCTTACAGCCGACCGCGCTGCATAGACGAATGAGTTCTCATTAAAACTTCATTAGCTCTTTTGAAGCCTTAAATGACAAGTTAAAATCAAGATTATAATAATGAATTACTGTATTCTGATTACTGCATAACGTTCCTTGGCTATTGACATAATATAGCTCTACAATAAATATCAGGTGAGGAGCTATGCACCCATTTTATTCAGGGTTAATGTTTGATGAATAATTTAAATATAACTTAAAAACTCAGTAAACAGCCAATATTTTTCCTTCATCAGGTTGTAGTAATGCTAATTCGTCGTTCATCGTCGTTGTAGGTCGTTTGGAGCTGGGATCATTGAGGTATATTAGCGACTGAGATGGGCCTAGCTGCGACTAGGGGAGGATTGCACCCTTACAGCTGACCGCGCTGTATAGACGAATAAGTTTTAGACTCATTATAATCACCCATATTTTTAAAGATTAATCACTGAAAATGAATTGAAGTATGATTCAAAAAGCCCAATTAATATAAATTGTGCCAATGTTTTTGCTTCGTCTGGATCAGTTTGTAATAAAGTGGGTAAAATGAGCTAGGATTGGTCTAGACGCGACTAGGGGAGGATCACACCCTTATCCTTTTAAGTGTATAGAACTCTCCAATTGATCTTTTATATTATTTTGTTTTATTATTATGACTTGTAATGGATGTTTGGATGTTTGATATTTCTTCACGACCCAATGACTAAACCGATTTGGCTGAAATCTAGAATGGAGATAGCTTATAACCTGAATTAACACATAGGCTGTATTTTATCCTGAAAAATTAAAGAGTTGCCGCGGGAATGAAAAATCCTTAATATAATAATGACGTCGCGGGCATCATCTAGCGACTTGATAGAAATAAAGCGCTTCCGTTTGTCTATGAAGCGCTTTCCGCTGCAAGTCAATGATCAACCCTATCTATATGTAGGGTGGCGATTGGCGGAGCGCGGTTCAGTGGAATGGTACCCTTTGTGGCGAAACAACAAAACTCCATTTTTGCGCTGATCCGGGGGGTCAATGGCCGCTGAATAGCTAGATGCAGGTGGAAGTAATTAGCCCTAGATGCTAATGTGATGAGAATTCGACTCGAAATTGCGAGGGCTACTCTCGAAGTTTTGCGTTCGCAATTAATTTGAGAGCTAATGACGAAATATTTCAATACTTTTTTTTTTTTAATTGTAAAATTGTTTGTCTCATTTATTCAGCAACAAAAAGTACCTAATGTGTGCTTATGTATTAATTGTACGAGATACAGTTGCGAGGCTTCGTTGGTCCAGTGGTTAGCAAGTTTGACTGCGGCCGACGAGGTCCCGGGTCGGACCCGGGCCATAACAAGTATTGGGGTTTTCTGACAAGAAATCCTCAGTACTATAGCCCGGGGTTGGGAAGTTGGCGGTGTGTCAACCCCGTGCCTCGGAGAGCACGTAAAGCTAAATCACTTGGCAGCACGTCTTTGCGGGTAAGGTGGCAACTATAGCCAGGGCCGCCTCCCTCCATAGAAGACCATAGAAAATTCAAAATCATAAATTCCCAAACTGACCCTACCAGGGATCGAACCTGGGACCTCCCACTTATAAGACCACAGCACTCACCGCTGCACCAGAGAGGTATAGATAAAGCTAAATAGCATATTTCACTAAGTTCTAAGGTAGGTAAGGAATAGATCTTCAGAGGCCCAATAAAGCAACTTTTTTTTTTTTATTCACTACAAGTTAGCCCTTGACTGCTATCTCACCTGATGGTAAGTGATGATGCAGTCTAAGATGGTAGCGGGCTAACCTGTTAATCGTAATCATTTGACAGCTTAAAACGTATTACTCGACATGTTTCAGGAGTTCATACATGCTTTTTAACGTGCATAATCTATGAACTCCTTAAACAGGTCGGATTATCTGTTTGACAAACGATTACGATTAAGATTTCCTTACACAATCGGGGGGCAGATCTTTTTTTTTTTATCCACTACAAGTTAGTCCTTGACTGCGATCTCACCTGATGGTAAGTGACGATGCAGTCTAAGATGGTAGCGGGCTAACCTGTTAGGGGCATGGCAGGTATATTAAACCCATCCCCCTATTCGGTTTCTACACGGCATCGTACCGGAACGCTAAATCGCTTGGCGGCACGTCTTTGCCGGTAGGGTGGTAAGTGGTAACTAGCCACGGCCGAACTGTCCTATCATCATCGTCGACGTCAAATCTCTATCCATTACCTACCAGCCAAATAAGTAAGGTCATAGTAAACCAGGCTGGCGTGCGGATTCTCGACTAAACAACTTTGGAGAACTTTTAAGCATGCAGGTTTTCCCACGATATTTTCCTTCACCGCTAAAGTACCTACATATAGTCTAACAAACTTATCTGACCCTGTTACAGCCTCGCTAGTATCTATGAAAAAAAAATTGGCAGTCATAGGGACTGCCGGTAGAAGTGAAAACGAATACCTATTTAAATTTTTTTTTTTTTTTTATTAAAATAAATAAGGTCAACCAGGGCAAATGCAACTATGGGGCTATGGCAACTCCCTATTAAAACTCATTTATTGAGGCTCTTTTAATACAACGCCACTTATAATTTAATAGCCGAACGATTATTAGACCTTACAATTGGTCGATGGCGCTACTGGGATGAAAACTGTTTGACCGACAGCTCATCTTGTCAAACCGCCATTTTGAAGGTACAACGCGTGAAAACACGTTGTTGTTGCGGCTGTTAAAAAAATATTTCTTAGTGATTTTATCAAGTGTTTGTGACTGGATACGATTAAATACAAACCGTAAGTGATTTTATTTATATTTTTCAGTGCTTTAGTTGAATCTATCTAATGTAATTGATGCAGTTACATTTACCTCACGAAAATCTCGCTATGAGGTAATTGCAACTTAGAGGTTAGTTACAATAGCCCCATATATTTTTGTATGAAACTGTTTACACTAGTGATGTGCCAGTGTCGACATTTTTTTTTATCGATCATCAAGTTTATATTCGATATTTACTCCAAGGCGTACCCAGGCATAAATAAGCACGTGAAAGGTAAATATTGCTTACGTCGTATAGAAATATTAAACTATTGTGCTGGTAGTAAGTATGTAGTAAGTAGTAGTGATATAAACTATAAAATATATAATATAAGAATAACTTGTGCTATTAGTTTTCTATAAGTACCAAAGTTGATATTTATGTAAAAGTTTTTTTAAAAGGTAGTTCTGTGATTGTACAAGTATAACTAGTAGAAAATAATAAAAAGTTGATTATAAACATATTTATTTGATTTGATACAATTAGCTATATTACATACATCCATAGTCCTGGTATTCCCCAATTACAATTAACACGCATAATATAAAATATCGATAGTGCTAGTTCGTTGCGGTCCCCGCACTGATTCTTCAACAAACATTTACCCCCGACTAGGGGAAAATGCAACTTTTTCTTCCAATTTGAGGAAATCATATCACTACCAGTTATTTATAGGACTATTTGAATGCTTGGTTGGTTTAAAATATTCTTTAATGAATATGTAATGAAGTAAACGGGTCCAAAAAATGAGCAAATATAGTAGGACAGAACAGCGTTTGTTCAAACTTGAACCTTTTTATTTTTTAGTTGCATTTGCCCCGGTTGACCTTACATAATAATAATTATAAACTTTAATACTAAGGCATTAAAGTTTAATTGCGAATGTAGTATATTTATATTTAAGACCTTTTGTCTTCGTAACAACGCGAGCATGTCGGCGCGGAGCATGTCGCATGTCGGTGACGCGAATTTACGACGCGAGCCACAAGTTTACCCCCTACCAAAAAGTGCTCAATGCAGCTAATGAAGTTTTCACTTCAAAAATAAAATAAACACAAAAACTAAACAGGTAGGTATAAAAATTAGTTCCAATTTTGGCCACCGGTTCAGTTAAGTTGGTGGGACTATGCTCGTAAGTTATTCGCACATAACTTGTGCATGCCTGGGATTCGAATTTCGAACCCTGGGGGACCCCCAAAGTAGGATATCCGTCATTCTGCCTAATAAATAGACACCACAAAAAGGATATTAAAATCCTGTGTGTGTATTCAAAAAAGCAAGCATTTTGAAAAAAAAAGTGAATCAGAAAATTTCAATTCCAAATATTGGGGTTGGGATAAAGGAATCGAACCTCCAAAGCAAGACCCCGACAGATAGTTTGTATAAAAGTTCTTTTGATGGGATCTGAATGGCTCTTTCATTATAATATCCTTTATCATTTTGGAATGGCTGAAAAATACTTTCAAAATGCATTTTTGTTTTAAAAGGTAGGGTTTAATTTGTATAATAGCGGAAAGATATTTGACGACCTCCCTGGCGCGGTGTTGAGCGCTGATGCCTTAACGCGGGAGGTCCCGGGTTCAATTCCCGGCAGGGTCGATTTGGGAATTAATAATTTCTGAATTTTCTCTGGTCTGGTCTGGTGGGAGGCTTTGGCCGTGGCTAGTTAGGTACCACCCTACCGGCAAAGACGTACCGCCAAGCGATTTAGCGTTCCGGTACGATGCCGTGTAGAAACCGACTAGGGGTATGGGTTTAATATAACTGCCATAACAGGTTAGTCCGCTACCATCTTAGACTGCATCGTCACTTACTTACCATCAGGTAAGAGCTAACTTGTAGTGGAATAAAAAGAATATAAGTAAATAAAATTTAGCGGAATAACATTTTGACGTGACAACGTCTTATAAATTGGTTTGCCGGGAGACACTTCAAGAAACTGCGTTACGCTCCGCGCGTTATGCGCTTACAATGAGAGCGAGTGAGAGGCACGCGTCCCTTCCACTCGGGCATGGTTAGCCCGCCTAAGAGCGAGAGAGACAGACATAAAAAGTGAAAGGCACGCGTAAGTCGTTGTCACGTAAAACTTTCGCCCGTATATCGACTTTACAGGCAACCAATTTTTTTTACAGGCCACCATACCTTTTTGGGGTGTTTCAATAAAATGAAACAAAAAGCCTACAAAACTACGCCATAGACAAACCGGGCATAGACTAAAAATCGCAATAAAAATAAGAAGCTGTCATTAAATCAGCACAGAACCGGCCCGGGCCGGCCGCGTCGGTTTTTGTGCGGGCAGGTGGCGGATGGACGGTCGTCTTTTTACAACACGGTCAAATACCTCCGCTGTGAGATTTTTATATCCATCGGGGTAACTGTACCTACTTCTTTATATATAGATATCAACCTATTATGTTTTATCTACATATATAAAAGGGGAAACTGACTGACTGTTATATATCAATATGGCAACTGGCGCAACTCAGAAACTTAAAATTTTGCACGTTTGATGACCAAAGTAAAAATATGTCATTCGAAAGTATGTACACTATTAGTAAGAAATTCCTACAAGATATTATTACAATATATAGGTAATTTGCTAGAGTAAAACCCGTGTAAATAATTAAAAACAAAACACGCGGACGAAGTTGCATTGTCATGGTTTATTATTATTAGGTACATCAGGTAAGGTAGTAGCTATGTATTCTGTGGTAATATATCTATCGCCCCACAAAAAAGTATTGAAAATAAATAACGCCCGGAAATGCGTAACTAATCGATACATAAAAGGCACCCAGTTAGACCGCTTGACCAATGCACGTTCAGAAACTAAACAATGCCGAAAAAAATCAAGCCTGTTTAAATTTAGAATCCCGAAACCTGAACACGTAACACGCACACAGATAAAACATCCGACCTACCTCAAAAAGCAACGCGTTCTATACCCTCGATGGGGAGCAGTAATACGCTACATTTCCCTCTGCCAAAGTATCGGACCAATGAATGAATAACGAAAAACGTTAGTGGATTTGTCATTGAACTGTCTAAGATATTGTATGTTTGTTGTACCTGTATATCTACGTGTTTTAAGTCGTTGGTTGAGACAAGCCAATTTGGGTATCGCGTAGCGTACTTACCATCATAATCATCATCATCATCATCATCAGCCGTTGTGCATCCACTGTTGGGCATAGGCCTCTTTCAAGTAGCGCTCATCGCTCCTACGCTCCGCTTACCAAGATGCGGTCTCCACTCGAGCACCTTTTGACTACAACGTCCACCAGCGTCCACCAGCGTTTCCAGCGTACTAACTGAGTTTCAGTAACTCAATCTATGGCAAACCACAGAAGTTGTTGAGTTGTTTTGTCATGAAACTCTCGGTAGCAGCCCGGTGTCGTTGGTGTTTGTACCACTGTGCTTTGAAGAGCACGTAAAGCCGTTAGGCCCGTGCTCTAAACTCTCCGGTCTTGCAGAATTGCTGTCCCATTGAACTATGAGAGTGAGGGAATAAAGAGTGCACCTGTGTTTGTTTGTTTAAGCACCCCCGCAGAAAATTCCAGAACTTTCACAACTGGACGAGAGCGCTATGTCACCTCTTGCCCGGATTACTTGAAGGCATTAAAACATAGGACCTACCTCAACCGTTCGAAAAAACGTTACATAAAAATTATTCGTGCCGTTCTTTTTTTGAAATTCGAATCCGATGTAAATAAAACGCTTGTTGTGGCTATGTGTGCGTGTTATTATAATGGCATCATGTTCATGATTCATGAAATAATACCGGTAGGGTTCCGTGCCATATAACAGTGACTTTTTAAACGACTTCCAAAAAAGGAGGAGGTTCTTAATTCAGCGCTTATCGTTTTTTTTTTAATTTCAGGGTACTTACTTGAGCAATACTAAACGATAATGAATAAGTCTAATACCTACTGTGCTGCAACGGGCGCATCGAAGTAATGCTGATGATAAGATCAGAGTACCGTTATTAGGTAGGTACCTAAATAATAATTCGAAATCCACCATAACAAATACAAATTATTAATTATTATCCTGACAGTGATTTTTGGTAGCCCTTCAATCATCAATCATCATCGGGGCATCACAGTCCCTATTATGGTAAAAATGATTGCTACCATGTGACGATCGCAATCATCTTTGATTGGCTAGCACGCTTTTGCTATTGACCGAAATCCATTGTCGCAGCAAGAATATTCATAAATTCGGCCAGACACAACAATCACGATTGAACCTAACAATGATTGATGCTTTTCCAGAATATAGCTTCTGTAGAAGGAGGACTGCTGGATCCTACGTAGATTTTTCATTTTCGTAGTTTTTCGTGATTAAGGTTTGCCAAACAATATAAGCTACTCTAAACACAATAAACCCATAATCACAAGGCCAAAGTACATAGCATGCATGCAAAGTTTTGCCAGTAATAAATAAGCTATAAAAATTCACAACAACGATTTTTGTAACGATCTTCAATTCGCATTCAAGATAATTTTCGCTTCACACATACAAAATAGACTCACACGCCGAAATTCCGAAATGCAAAAGATGGCAAAGAATGAGCTAATCGGTATTCGGCAGTCATCGTGCAATAATCTACAAGTTGGACAAGGATGGGTATATTTTTCGCAGTTCTTCTTCAGCCAAAATGCGTCCGATAAAGAATGACGTTTCTAAGGCCATTGACCTTCGGGCCGAGTGCAGTTTGGACTTCGAACTTTTTTTTGGTTTCGTTTTAAAATTCATGCGGCCCTTTTTTGTTGAGCGAAAATAAACTAAGAACATTTTTGTTATTATTAAATCTTTTAAAGATTTAATACCTAATCGTTTTGTTTCGAGATATTTAGGAAGGTAACCGGTTTCTGATTTTATTATTTGGTAGATTACAAAAAAAATTATAAAAAGTAAAAACCGCAAAATTATACTCTGCATAACAATTTAGTATTCTGCATAGTAATTTAGTTTAGTGTAGTAGGTAGATACGTACTTACTACTTAGGTAGTTTGTGTTTCATTAATGTTAGCATAATATTAAATAAATATGGTAACTATTAAAAGTTTTATCGTTTTTTTGAAAACAAATTGTAGTGGCTATTTGGTCTATGATTTATGGCGCAAATGGCCATTTGTTACATTAAAATAAATCCTTAAAGGCGTAGTTTATGGATGAAAAAAAAACCAATACAATTTGACATTTCATGTCACAAAATACATAAGTACCTACACAAAGTCAAATCTATGGTAGCCAGGTAGGTAGGTACTTTTAAGTACTACTTAAAAGTGTTGATGAATATTTACTTTTCTCAATTGTCACATGATCGCGCCTGACATTTCCCCCTTCCCCGCCATCTTGTTGGCCATTTGTCGTCATTTCGCGGGTAAAAACGCGCGCACGAGTCGACGACCGGCGGCAAGGCCGCGACGAATTCACAGGCGACGAGCCTAGCGGGGCCATAAAAAGTTACCCAACTCAAGTTTTGTTATTTTTAATTAACATCATCATCATCTCAACCATCGCCATCTTAAAATAAAAATAAATAAAAAATTGTGTATGTCAGCTCCGACGCACGACTGGAGTTTACTCTTTAGGATTGATTATAAAATATTTATAGATTATTAAATTAAATGATGGTAAATGAACGCATTTTTAGGGTTCCGTACCCAAAGGGTAAAAACGGGACCCTATTACTAAGACTCCGCTGTCTGTCTGTCTGTCTGTCTCCAGGCTGTATCTCATAAACCGTGATAGCTAGAAAGCTGAAATTTTCACAAATGATGTATTTCCGTTGCCGCTATAACAACAAATACTAAAAATTAAAAAAATCTATATATTAAGGGGGGTCCCCATACAATAAACGTGTTTTTTTCGTATTTTTTTGCTCAATATTAAAAACGGTAACAGGTAGACGGTTCAAATTTTCACAGAATACTAGTGGTTCGCCCCGAACTGAGACCTCGCGGTTTCACAGAGCGCCATCTATTGACATCAGTGTGAAGTTCTGTTAAAAATATCATCATCATTAAAAATTAAATAATTTCGTTTCCTTATAATATTTATCTAATTTTAGTATTTGTTGTTCAAGTACAGGATATAATTCAAATAATTGATCAAGTTTCAGGCTTGAGAGTTCAGAAAATTGAGAGTTCTGAGGTCAACTTTGGACGTTAGAAAATCGCCACTTTGAAAGCCCCCCATTTCGTCAATTTTAGGGGAAAAATTCAAAAAAAAATATTTTTAGACTCTATTCCTAATTATCTTTAAAATGATATACTGCAACCCTATGTAACGCTATAAAAAATATTTTACTTCGCATTCGCTTCTATGAGAGCCCCCCTGAAATAAAGATTTTTATAACTTTTTAAGCCATATTCGGCGGGAGGCCATCGGTTTACATATTATATTTAAATTTGAAGTAATTACGTTCAGAAATTCAGAAGTTATAAGGCTCTGACAGACGGACGGACGGACGGACGGACAAGTGCCAATTCACCCAAGTAGACTCAGAGACCTTCGCTTCGCTCGGTCAATTAACTTGTATATTACCTTTCAAAATAAATAATTAAATATCAATAAAGTAAATATTAAAGGGGGGCTCCCATACAACAAACGTAATTTTTATTTTTATTGATATTAACAATAAACCTCTACAAACAAAGTTAGTTTTGCGGTTCATTTTTTAATACATCATAAATCTTAAAACTTACTACAGGTTTGTACGGAACCCTCGGTGCGCGAGTCCGACTCGCACTTGGCCGGTTTTTTTATATTACTGAAAGCATGCTTGAAACATTTATTTATATTCATCAAAATACATTAATTTACATAGTCATGGAAACATAAACAAGTGTTACCATGGAAACATAAAGTCCATAACGTAACGGTTTTGATTATACTCCCCATACATTTTCATACCCCGGGCTATATATCAAACACGATTCTAAAGGAGGTAAACTCAAATAAAACTCAACTTGGGTCTAGCGAGTAGGTAGGTACTAGGTACCTGTTATCTGTTCATCTAGTGGGGGTCTTGCAACAATCACTCTAGTATTTTCCCACATATTTATAATCCATATTTATAATCACTAAAAATAATTTTTGACATATGCAACATACCACTTGTTTGGTTTTTATAGATTCGCAGTTAGGTCAGTTTATGTCAGGAGCGGTCGCAACTCGCAATGCGCGGGCGCATGCATTTTGTGGTGACGTGACTGAATTGAAGCTGGTTAAACAAAAGGACGCCGCTAAAATGTACAAGACTTACTTTAATGTACCTACCTATGAATAAATTCGAGAAGAATTCATAATATTATTATGGTCGGCTCTTGTCTATATTTGATCCAATACTTATTTCTTAATCTCTCTCTGCTGTATTCGTCATTGTCGAGTCTCAAGAAGTCTTTCATTTATCTCTTAATGAATTTTTAAACTACATACTAATGCGTTAAATCTATACCTACTTAATATTATAAATGCGAAAGTTTGGATGGATGGATGTATGGATGGATGGATGTTTGTTACTCAATCGTGCCCCAACGGCTGAAGGGATCTGAATAAAATTTGGCACAGAGATAGATTATAGTCTGGAATAACACATAGGCTGCTTTTTATCCCGGAAAATTAAAGAGTTCCCGCGGGAATCAAAAAAACTTAATCGCAACTTAGTCGCGGGAATCATCTAGTCTAGTACCTACCTAATATTAGCATATTATAGCAAATTATATTAGATACCTACTTAGTCAATAGTTGCGATCGGTAAAAAATGCTTAAGGGATCCTATGCCTATGTCCTATGTCCTTCCCCGGGATACAACCTATCCCTGTACCAAATTTCATCAAAATCGGTTGAACGGATGAGCCGTCAAAAGCGTAGCAGACTGACAGACAGACACACTTTCGCATTTATAATATTAATATGGATGTGGTGTTACAAATCTATACTCCTCTACTCGTCGGTTGTTCAAAGTACCGTGCGATGGTTATTGTTTAATATTTTTAATTAAGTAGGTAATAATTTCTAAGATTTTAGCTAAAGCCTAAAGATAGGCAGACCTAGTAAAAAACAGGGAATAGGTAAAATGTACCTATCACACGCAAATCGTTTAACCGTTTTAATTTTCAGCCCGCGTAGACACACGCTCCCATGATTCTGGGGAGCCGATTAACGTATGTTACATGCAAATTGGCTCAGCACTTTGCATTCTACGCGGGAACACACAGACGGATAGACATACATATCAGCTGTCGAACGCATAAGCTTTCGGCTGACCATAAAATAATTCGGTAGGATATCGGGTTTATCCCACTTTGTTTCTCACATACCTAGTATATTTTCCCACATAATATTACCTAGGTCCTATGTCTGAATTTTGAATGAATGAAAATGAGTGGCAATATTAATTGAAATACCTATGTAGTAGGTACATTATAATATTTAGTTTCAACCGCATTTCTTACCAAATCATTATTTTTACATCTATTTTACATATAACTCAAAGATTTTTTTCTTAAAGAATTATTTTACATCTAACTTAAAGAATTTTCTGTCTAAATATTTCGAAAAGTGCAAAAACTAGGTTCTTTTAATTATGTAGTATAGGTACTCTTACTCAAAAAAAAAAATATGAATTCTACCCGTTCAGTTTCATGTTTAGGTATAGGTAAATTGAAGCTGTCCCTATTTTAAAAAAACATTTATTTTTAAAAATACCTAATTAAAATGAAGCAGGTAAGTAGGTACATAGTAGGAAAAAAACCGAATTAAAATGAATTGGTACCTAGTTGGTTCCAAATTATTTTAGTACACTTTGATTTATTTTCGAAACCTAAGTAGTTAATATACCTACTCGTAGCATCATTAAAATTGAAGTTATAAAAAAAATCGAAATGAAAAAGTCACACGAATCCAAATAACGTAGATTTTCGTCAGTAAACTCGATAAAACGACACTAAGAATTAAAAATGTGCAACCATGACCTATCTCAAAGTGCAACGTGCAAAAAACGATGTCAACGAACGCGACACACACACACACACAAACACACACACGCCCAAAGGAACGGGATTCGCGAACATCACTGCGCAGGCGCATTCAATTATGCACACGGTATTGAATCTTAAGATATAGATCAGATATGACGGATCGGTTCGAAGGAAATTTATAATATTAATCTAGTATCTTTTATCTTTCAAGTTTTATTAGTAAAGTAGGTAGGTACTTAAGTAAGAAGATCAGTTCACTTTTTATATATACCAGGGGTTGGGTATACTTTTTTAAACCCGAGAATCTCATGACCAGTGATAAATAAACGTAATGAGTGCGGTTGTAAAAATCATAAGCGTTTTATAATAATTATTATAAACTATAGTTAGGTATCAATTTAAAACATTTAGGTAGGTACAATTAACTATGAACCGATGAGTTCGACGACCTCCTGCGCCAGGGAAGTGTTGAGCGCTGTTGTCATAACGTGCCGAGGTCCCGGATTCTATTCCCGGCAGGGTCAATTTGGGAATTTATAATTTCTGAATTTTCCCTGGTCTGGCCTGTTGGGAGGCTTCGGCTGTGGCTAGTTACGACCCTATCGACAAAGACGTGCCGCCAAGCGATTTAGCGTTCCGGTACGATGCCGTGTAGAAACCGATTAGGGGTAAGGGGTAATACAACTGTCATTCCCCGCTACCATCTTAGACTGCATCATCACTTACCATCAGGCGAGATCGCAGTCAAGGGCTTACTTGTAGTACCTAGATTTTAAGAAATGAGTAGGTAATTAAAAAAAAAACAAAAAATCTAATAGGTAACTAATAAATTCAAAATTTTGGAGCATTCTTTGGAAGATCGAGATTTTTTAGATTGATTAAAATCGATTGAAAAATTAATGATAATATAATAACATTATCATAGTTTGGAAATCGCAAATTTTCAGAGTTTCTTGCTGGTTCTTCTCGGTATTCCGAACCAGTGGTAGATTCACTCGACAATTCAAAAGCGCTTTTAATAAGTTCATTTGAATTTTAAAAAAATAGTTTGAGTTTCCATTTCTTAAGATTCCCTAAATAAATCCCGAGATTCTCTAGGAAATCTTAAAATTCCCTAGAGAATCTTGATATTTCCTAAATAAATCTCGAGATATTTCTTCCACGTAGAGCGGTGCGCGCGCCAAAATGCAGTTTCGGTGCATGTCCCCCGCCAAGGCCATCGCATTTCCTCAATAAGCGAGTGTAGCGCCGACATTTAAACAGTTTTACGATTTTTACTTCGCGTCTCGAATTCAAACAAAGAACCTTTTGTTTATTCCAAAAAAAAATGTATAAAATTATCTATAGCAAAAGATTTCACTAAAACTTATACCTATGCGACTAGCTGATGCCCGCGACTTCGTCCGCGTGGAATTAGCTTTTCGTAAGGAACGTTTTCTTTCGACCGTTTTTTCTCCGACTTGCTTTGCAAATCCGACTACCACGAAATATTCTTTTAATTTTTCGGGTTAATATATATAGCCTATGACACTCACAAATAATGTGGCTTTCTATTGGTACCAGAATTTTCAAAATCGGTTCAGTAGATCCAGTGATTACCCCCTACAACCTCTCAAACTCACAAACTTTACCTCTTTAACATATTAGTAACCTACGAGTATATACAGGGTGGCCCAAATAGTGACGTCCAAAGAAAAAATTTAGATTCCTCGTACCTAAACCTATCAGAAAATACCCCATGTATGTTCAGCGATTTTTGGTAGTTTAGGAGTTATAATTTTTTAAAGTTTTTTCTTGAGATTTCTGAGGCAGTGAGTGTTAAATTTTTTTTCTTTTTATTTAGTGCCTTTTCCGAACTTTTTTTTCGTGAACATACTTGCTATGAAGTGTGCTACTATGCATAAAATAATTACCTACCATCATAACATTAACCCAAGTTGGAAAATTTTTGGTCGAAAGTGAAAAGTTTACGTACGACAAAAGTAGAGACGAACTTTCAACTTAAGATTAAAAATACTTAAACCTGCCTACGTCACTTCCGGCTAGTTTCAAAAACTTTTGGAGTGCCTAAGCTTCCCTTATTAGTTAAAAAATTTGGTACTTTAGGGGGCATTATTGTGAGATCCCGGCCTTCAAATGTCGTAAGGCGGTAATTTCTGAACTTAAAATTTGATTCTTAAATTAGAGTTTGGGCTATTTTTGACAATTTTATGGCTAATTGCAGTAGGAAATTTTTGCACTTAAGTATTTTCTACAAAAATAATCGATATTTTTCGATTAAATGACATCAAGGTTACGTAAAAGTTATTTGGATTTTTTTAGTTTTTTACAGTCAGTAGGACGAAAAAACCGAATTGCACTCGGTTAGGTACTAAAATATCTTTATCTTATTACCCTTCTGTCAATAAAGTATAACTTTTCCACACCTATAAGTTTGTTTACCTGTTTTTGCCAGCAATTCTTTACAATGCTGCCGACAAAATCTAAATAAATCTGTCTATAAATAAATAAAGAGTTTGAAAAAGACAAAAGATAAATTTCTATTATGTACCATTTTTCGTGTTCCATGGTAGAGATAGACAGTAGGTATAGAATTTCCTTTCACCCATCGGCAGGCAGTGGGCTAGGCTATAACCATAGCTACTAATATTATAAATGTGAGTGTGTTTGTTTGTTGGTTTATTGGTTTGTTGGTTTGTCCTTCAATCACGCCACAACAGAGAAACGGATCGAAGTGATTCTTGGCATAAGTATAGTTGAGGACCTGGAGAGTGAAAATAATAGGCATAGGATTTTATCCCGGAAAATTAAAGAGTTCCCGCGATAATCAAAAACACGTAAACCACGCGGACGAAGTCGCGGGCATCAGCTAGTAGCTAATATAACAAAAGACTATACACATGAAATAATTGCAGAGTAATTTCATGTTGGACAAAATAATCGTGTAGCCTATAGCCTACCTCAAATTACATTTCTATTACGTACCATATTTCGTGTTTCATGGTAGAGATAGGCAGTATAGGATTTCCTTTCACCCATCGGCAGGCAGTGGGCCAGGCTATAGCTGCCTAGGTCGGCTAACCAGTTCCCGCTAGCGCCATATTTGGGCTAAGCTGCAGAGCCCACCTGCCGCAGCTGCTTCTAACTTTATAGCCGAACCTAACGGACAAGTGTTTAGGCTGCCTGTCACACCGTCGCGTAACATTCCTTTGGAATTATCGAGCGACGAGCACCTGCTTGATACGGATAGTGAATATTATTTGCTGCTTCTAACTTTATAGCCGAACCTAACGGGCAAGTGTTTAGGCTGCCTATCACGCCGTCGCGTAACATTCCTTTGGAATTATCGAGCACCTGCTTGATACGGATAGTGAATATTATTTGCAGCTTCTTAGTTCAAAACTTAATGCTGGTACCTAAACAACAAGCGTTAAGGCTGCCTGTCACACCGTCGTGTAACATTCCTCAGAAAATATCGAGCAACGAGCAAGTGATACATCTAGAAAATATTATTTGCTGTTTCTAACATTATTGCTGAACCTAACGAACAAGTGATTTACACAGAGTTGTAACATCCTTTGAAATATCAAGCAACAAGCAGGTGATACTTACTGATAGTGTTCATGGTATTTGTTGCTTCTAGTTTTATAGCAGAACCTAACCGACAATTTCGGTTTTAGGTCCACCATTCAAATATACTACGTATTAATTTTTTGTCCATCAATCATACCGCAACCGATCAATGTGGATTTTTTTCATGGGTATAGTGGACTTGGAGAGTGATAAAAGTTACTTTTATCCCGTAAAATCAAAGAGTTCCCACCAGTCTTTTAAAAAACCTACCCATGCAGGTAATGCTGATGCTGACTGTGAGGATGATTTTCCGGGATAAAAGTATCCTAAGTCCGTCTCCAGGATCCAAGCTCTCATTCATCTTTGATTTTGAAAAGAAAGAAAAGAAAAGAAAGAAAAAACATTTATTTCCAATGTTGCCACACATGCCTTTACCTCAAGGGTATGCTACCCCGGCGCCTCCATCACCACCACCAACAGCAATAAGCTAAACTACCAAGGTGACAGAAGCGCCTGGACAACAGGAGTCATGTGTGACAAAACCTGAAAAAAAAACAAATTTTGCAAATTTCGTCAAGATTCTTTTGTCATGATCAATGTTTTTCAAACCAAATTTTCGTCAAAAGGTTACAAGACAGACACATACTTAATTTCGCATTTATTATATTGTTACAGATTAAAATATCGTTTCAGTTATGGCGTTACAATATGCTGGAAAGTCCGTCCTAATCTTAGTTTCAACGGCTTTACAACTTTCAATAGCTGGTTACAACTATTTACTAAAGGGTACGGTGTGACCGAAGGATCCCATAGCTAGTTCAAACAAGCCCATTCAGGTCCCATAATCGAACAAATAGATGATACATTTCAGTCTCTTATTACATAAGCCAATGTCTTGCCGGTGTAATAGACTGGAACGATTGGTTTGACATTCTTTACATTAACGTTATGAAGATACTAGAATATGATGCACGCGATTTAATTCGCGTGGAATAAGGTTTTTTTTTATTCCACTACAAGTTAGCCCTTGACTGCGATCTCACCTTATGGTAAGTGATGATGCAGTCTAAGATGGCAGCGGGCTAACCTGTTAGGGGTATGGCAGTTATATTAAACCCAACCGGAACGCTAACTCGCTTGGCTTGTACGTCTTTGCCGGTAGGGTGGTAACTAGCCACGGCCGAAGCATCCCACCAGACCAGAGCAGAGAAAATTCAGAAATTGTCACGATGTGATTGTCAGATGCCACGTACCCTGACATTCCTAAAATAAGGAGTATAATTCTAAAACACGAAATTCACCATTTAATGCATACTAATCCATAGACCGTACTAATATTATAAATGCGAAAGTGTCTGTCTGTCTGTCTGTCTGCTACGCTTTCATGGCCCATCTATTCAACCGATTTTGATGAAAGGTATAGGGGTAGTTTGTCTTTGTACCTATATACCGGGGGCAAGGACATAGGCTACTTTTTATCCCGGAAAATTTAAGAGTTCCCGTGGGATTCAAAAACCTTAATCCATGCGGACGAAGTCGCGGGCATTATCTAGTGAAACAATATGGCTTTAACCGTTTTCAGTACGGCCCCAGTAGACGTATAGATAGGTATAGCTGGAACCTAGACGCAGGATAGGCTCTACGCAGACTACAGTGCGGTGGCTCGGAAGGCTGATTGGGCAATTGCTCGCGCGCTGATCGCAGCCGGCAGAGTATGCGCGCGGTTTTATCACTTCAAACAGATCGGAGTGTGTGAGAGGAGCTTTGTAGAGCTAAAAGTGGAATATGCCTATCCAATATATTACTCAGTTTCATTTCAGGACATACGTTTTTTCCACTCAATAGATAATCTATTCAGTGGTGGACATCTAGACAGAGCAACGCTGCGGGGTGACAGGGAACACGAGGAAAGTTGTAGTCTTATCAATTCCAAATAGGTACTTACTGCCACTCCTATGTTTAATTTTTGTGATAGTATCATAACCATCAAAAAGAATTAATTACCGACACATGCTTATAGAGTAAGATCCCGCGACGATCAGACCTTTGTTATTTTATTATAGCTGAAAGTTTTTCTATGTACCTATGTCAATATATATATAGAGGTATAAACGATCCCATGAAGTTTGGATCGCGGTTGCGTTGGAAGGTATCAGGTAAAAAAGGTGGCACCTCAAATTCAAAGCATTAAGCTCCGTTTTTAGGGTTCCGTACCCAAAGGGTAAAAACGGGACCCTATTACTAAGACTCCGCTGTCTGTCTGTCTCCAGGCTGTATCTCATAAACCGTGATAGCTAGAAAGCTGAAATTTTCACAAATGATGTATTTCCGTTGCCGCTATAACAACAAATACTAAAAATTAAAAATATATATATATTAAGGGGGGTCCCCATACAATAAACGTGTTTTTTTCGTATTTTTTTGCTCAATATTAAAAACGGTAACAGGTAGACGGTTCAAATTTTCACAGAATATTAACTTGTATATTACCTTTCAAAATAAATAACTAGCTGATGCCCGCGACTTCGTCCGCGTGGATTGAGGTTTTTCGGTTCCCGCGGGAACTCTTTAATTTTCCGGGATAAAAAGTAGCCTATGTGCTATTCCAGACTATAATCTATCTCTGTGCCAAATTTCATCCAGATCCGTTCATCCGTTGGAGCGTGATTGAGTAACAAACATACATCCATACATACATCCATCCATCCAAACTTTCGCATTTATAATATTTATTTGATTAAATATCAATAAAGTAAATATTAAAGGGGGGCTCCCATACAACAAACGTAATTTTTATTTTTAATACGTCATAAATCGTAAAACTTACTACAGGTTTGTACGGAACCCTCGGTGCGCGAGTCCGACTCGCACTTGGCCGGTTTTTTTATATTTTTCTTTGGAATAATATTAGAAACCACATTGTCCATTGTCACATACCTAGTACGATTGCAAACCCCTTTCAGACACTCTTAAATTATAAAACAACAGGGGTTGACACATAAATTTTCTGCCTCGCACCAGGCCAGAATAAAGAAAAATCAGAAATTAAAAGTCAAAATGTATTCTGTACTTATTATACATATGTAGTTTTTTGAAATCAATCAAAATACCTAGATTTGAACGCTCCAATCTTGACAAAGCCCTCAGCGCTCAGATTCCAGACAGGCTGAACACTAAAGTGGGATTAGAACATCTTTATAGTCCAGATTAGGTCTCAGCTCGCAATTAATTGACAATGGAAACGTAGACCTGGATTAAGACGACATTAGAATTAGACATAGCCTTTATTAGTCTACAGGAAATTACCAATCTTGTTAGTAACTATAACTTTTTACTAGGACATTATTATCTGCGTGGATTTAAGTCTATTTTTAATATTATAATAACATATTTTTTATGTCATAGACCTTCCAGAACAGCTTTTTATTGTAAGTATCTTAACTACTAATATTATAAATGCGAAAGTGTGTTTGTTTGTTGGTTTGTCCTTCAATCACGCCGCAACGGAGCAACGGATCGACGTGATTTTTGGCATGGGTGAAGTTGAGGACCTGGAGAGTGACATAGGCATACTTTTTATCCCGGAAAATTAAGGAGTTCCCGCGGGAATCAAAAAAACTTAAGCCACGCGGACGAAGTCGCGGGCATCATATACCTAGTATTATATTTAAAAAAAGATGAAGATTTAACCGGTTTAGTGTTGTGTTTTGTCATGTTTTGATTTTAGGTATGTCATGGTTCCAAGGTGCTCCGGGTGACGGCTGAGGACAGGGGTGGGTGGTGGAAACCCCTCTGGGGTTTATGGTTATGTGCCATAAATACGAAGTGCTCGTTACTTGCTTCACGCGCTGGAAGCGGTAGGTACTTGTTGTTCTCGATTGTGATTAAATAAAATGAAATGTATTTTATTTATTTGCCTGAATAATATGTGAAATTGAGAGGTTGGAATGGAATGGAATGGTTGAAATTTGGTTTGTCTCCGGAGGTTGTTCCCCCGGGAAGGACAGAAAATTACGGAGTTCCCCGGGGAATTAAAAACTATTTAAGGAAGAAGAAACTAATGAATATTACCGCATGGCTTAGTACGCAAGTGGGTAAATAGTAAATACTGTGGTAATCTTTTTATAGTCCAAGTGCTGCTGTTTGTGTTTAAGTTAATTTAGTTGACTTGGTGCCACCTAGATGGCGCCACTTGTACTGTAGCTCGCACTATCGTTTAGTATTACTCATTACATATATGGAAATAGTAATGTTTCGAATAAAGTTCTACCAAAAAGTGTTGTGCAGTGTTATTTAAGTGTGGTGAGTGAACATTGGTCCTTCGAGCCGGATAAACTGTAAGTACATTAAAGTTATAAAGTAAAGTGCAAAAGACTCTAACTAATTTACTAGTGAAAAAGACAGTTAAAATTTGCAATTAAAAACACTTAGTCAAATAACGTAGTGAAAAAGACTTTGAAAAAATTTGGAACTTAGAAAATTTACATAGAAAAAACACATAGCCAAATTTCAAGAATTCTACGACTTAGAAAATTTTCCTACAAAAAGGACTTAGAAAGGAGGATGGCGAGAATGCATGTATTTTGGGACCCACTGAAAGGGATAGCGTGCATCATGGAAACTTATTAATAATTGTAGAACATAACAAAACTAAGAAAAAAGCAAATAGTAAGTAAGTCTAAAAAAGTGGGAGAAAAAAGATATGACCTACCTAAAAGTAAATATAACCTAAAATTATTAATCAAAAACGATCTACCTACGTAAGGGCTATTGTTACTCGTGTTACTATCAAAAGCCGATAATAACGTGAATACCACTCATTTAGTCATTTGAGTAGGTATCGATGTGGTATCGATCATTCGATGGTGTCGGACATAGAAATAGGAAGCAGTCGTAATTCCTAATTCTATGGTGTCGGAACATCCATGGAATTAGGAATTACGACTATAGTCTTCCTATTTCTATGGGAAAATCCCTAAAATAATGACAAGTGCTGTCATGTCAACAAAATGTCTATGGTGGTATATGTCAATTGCGCATAACGTTCCGTTAGTGCAAGATGATTTATTTTTTAATAATTATAATAATTTCTTTCTTTTGACTCCTATGTCTGAGAGCCTTAATATTTTTTATATAAACATCGTATGAACTTGTGATTATAATTAATATAAACTTGTACTTGAACGATGCTTCCATAATTTTTAAATTATGTGGGTCCAATTTCACCGTTCTCCTTTACTTTGAAAAAAGACTGAAATTTTTCGAATATTTTGGACATAGAAAAATTTGGATTGGAAACACTTAGAAAACTTTTCTTAAATTTTGAACTTTGAAATTGAAAATGCCGCAATCTGCAAACTACAACATACAATTATGTATAGCACAAAGATCACTCAGCGAACGGATTTCAAAGCAATTTACTAACTTTAAGAAAACCTCAAAGTCTCGGTACACTCAGAGTTTCTTAGAAACTAGACTAGAAACCTTAACGGAATATTGGGAGTCGTACAAAAAACAACATAACGAAATTCTTCTTAACATACCCACAGAGGCGCTTGACCAAATTAAATTTGATCCATTAGATAATTTTAACTCCACGGAAGATACATACTTGGAGCTTAAAACCTTACTAAAGGAGTGTTTGAGTGTATTAGATAGTACAACACAAAAATCAAATAGTTCAGCAACTTGTCATAGTGATCCCACAGAGCAAGTGAAACGAAAGGCAAAACTACCGCCAATTAGCATACCAAAATTTTCTGGCGATTACCTTGAGTGGTTTAGTTTTAGAGATATTTTCACTTCGCTTATTCGTAATGATGATAGCTTATCAGACATAGAAAAATATCATTATTTAAAATCTAGCATTACGGGAGAAGCTGAACAACTTTTGAAACATTTTGCTCTTACCTCCGTGAATTATGAAAAGGCTTGGAAGATCTTAGAAGATCGCTACAATAACAAAAGGGTCATTGTTAACAATACGATAAATCGTTTACTTACTCAAAGAAAGATGACGGTTGAATGTGCGCGCGGAATAAAGGAATTATTGGACACAACACAACAATGTCTGCATTCTTTACAGAATATAGGAATAGAAACTGACACTTGGGATGCTATAGTAGTTCACGTGGTTGTTTCTAAATTGGATATGGAATCTCACAAACTATGGGAACAATCACTAGGATCCTCCACAGACATTCCTTCCTTTATATCCTTGGCGTCTCACTTAGAAAATAGATTCAGATCTTTAGAAATGGTCAGCACTTCAAGAAAAGTTACCTCTCCGTCTCTCGCACAACCACAAAAAGTCAAGAATGTTAAGAGCTTCACTAGTGAACTGAATACCAAATGCACTTATTGCACAAAAAACCACTACATCTGCCACTGCACAACTTTCACACAACTCAATGTTGAACAGCGTCGAGATTTTGCCAAGAACAATAACCTTTGCTTTAACTGCTTAGTTCAAGGTCACTCAGTTAAGAACTGCAGGCAAAATACGCGGTGCCGTACCAAGAACTGTACCAAGAAACATCACTCACTTTTGCACCAGGATAAGCTGGTTGCTCAGCCAGTAATTGAATCCGAAGACGAAAATGATGATTCATCGACAGACCCTGAAACTAAGGTTACTAGTATGAAGGTAGCTGTTGACAACAACCTCGTGGTTCTAGCTACTGCTCGCTTAGGAATCAAGAATAAGAAAGGAGAAATTACTTACCTTCGAGCACTAGTCGATCAAGGATCCATGGCTACTTTTATAACAGAATCAGCCGTTCAACTGCTAGGCTTAACAAAGACACACTTTGAAGTACAGGTGACTGGCATCGGACACAGCGCTGTCAAATCACAAAATACAGTCCTCTTAGATATTTATTCACCGATTGATACACAGTACGTGATGCAAGTCAATGCTCATGTACTCACTAAGTTAACCACATTGTTACCCACAAGACAATTTAACGCAGAGAAATGGCCAGGTCTCACTAGTATCCCACTATCTGACCCTCACTTCAACCGACCTGGACAAATCGACGTGTTACTTGGAGCTGATGCTTATGCTGCAATCTTACAAGAAGGCTTACACAGACACGGATCTCTCATAGCACAAAACACACGATTAGGCTGGCTAGTCTCTGGCAGCACTAAATCCTCAGATGATCTTCCTGATTACCATATCACAGTTGACACTTCACTCATAGAGGTAGATCATTTGCACAGAAGATTTTGGGAGATCAAAGAACTTTCACCAAAAGATAAACCCTCAACATTACTAGATCTTGCGAATAACGACATGCACGCAAAGATTGTCCTACCAGGTATACACAAGCACGAATCTCTCGTCGCTCTCCACACTAGTCTTGGGTGGTTGATATCTGTAAATGTAACTCACACGGACACACGAAAAGTAACTCACATCAATACCACAAATGAAACTCACACGGACGCCGAAAATGAAACTCACACGGACGCCGAAATTGAAACTCACACGGACGCCGGAAATGAAACTCACACGAACAGTGATAATGTAACTCACTCAGAAAGCCTAAATGAAACTCACACTCACACTGTTCCCCGGCTGACTAATTCGAGCACCAAATTAATAGAAATTTATGACGGGACAGCTCCTCCTGAAAACAATAAAACAATTAATGAAGAATTGTTGATAAGACCTACACTACTACCACACTTACATATGGATGATTTGATGACGGATGCCGCCACCGAATATGATGCGATTATGCTGCAACATCATTCAACTGAAGAATTAAATCGAGATGGTTTTCCTTTGCACAAGTGGTCCAGGTGGTGTTATAGTGAAATAGTGTTAAATCAAATCTCACATGAAAGTTTAAAGCTAGAAAGTGAAGTGAATCTAAAAGTCAAATATAAAATTAAATGTTTAGGTATTACAAAAAGGAACTCACAGACATACAAGTTTGAAGTGAAACTAAATTTAGAAAATTGTAGTAATGTTATAATAGAACGAAATGTTTTTACCGCATTGTCTACTATCGCAAAGACTTTCGACCCTCTGGGTTGGCTAGCCTCATCTCTAATAGTTTTACTTAAGGTTTTCGTACAACAAATGTGGCTAGCTGGCTTGGGTTTGGACAAAGAATTGACACCCGAACTGAAAACTGAATGGTTCACTTACCTTGATGATTTCACTAATATAGAAAACATTCAGTTTCCACAATGGCTTGTTTTGTTGAATGCCATTACACGGGTTGAACTTCAAGTCTTTAAGGATACATTTTGCGCCGCACATACCTTTGTCCTGTATCTCAGAGTTTCAGAAGGTGATCACTTGAATGTACATTTGATTTTGAAATTCACCAGAGTGTCTCCTTTAAACCAAATATCAATCACTAAACTAAAACTCTGTGATTCAGTTTTATCAGCCAAAATGTTGAACTTTGTAATAACTGTATTAAAAATTTATGATGAATATCTGTACGGTCGGACAGACTCCACTATCGTTTTGGAATGGTTATGCAAACCTCCAAGACCCTGGATAACTCTTGTAGCTAGCCGCACTGCGGAGATACTTACTGTATCAAGCAATAGTTCGTGGCATCATGTTGAATCTGCAAGTAACCCTGTTTACTTACCTTGTCGCGATGTATACCTATCCAGCTTACACGAGTCAAAACTGTGGTGGAGTGGTCTAGACTGCTTACGAAAACCTCACGATGATGTACCTAAAACAAAAATTAAATTAGAAGATAATTTTACTGATACTTACCTTTGCATTATTTTGAAGTTTTTACGATTGATTTACGTTATTACATTCTGCTTGAGAGTCATATTAATCTATTATAAATTAGAAATAAAATTAAATAAAGAAAAATTTAATACTTAACTGCTGCTGTCAGCACCTGAAATAAAAATAAGATTAAAATGTATTATATTCATATCTCACAACTTACAATCTAAAGTATTTAATGATGAAATTAACTTACTATAAGAAAAATGTGTTCACAAAGGTAAATGTTAACTATAAATTCTTACCTTTCTATTGATGGTTTACTGGCTAATTCAGAAGTTTTTACTTAGATATCTGAAATTAAACTGTTAGAATTTATCAATGTCAACTCAAGGGAGTAGGTTAGCCAAACATTCACATGTCAAGAGTTTTTCACCTTTCTGACTAATCTGGAAAGATGCATAAGTCCACATTGGTTCATTTTCTCACCTGAGAGGCTCCTCTAGTTATAGCTAAGGAAAGATTAATTGTTTCAGATGTTAAACTTAGTCCTTTAAGATCGGTAGAAAATGATCCAAAAGATGTTTCAATGTTTATGGTAAAGTTTGCAACTGGTTTGTCTCTCCAATGATTTTAGACTTATCACTGCTGAGCATCCGGGAGCAAATGATATTACACGAGTAGTTTAATTACAATATAAAGACAAGATTTTTAAAAGACCTGTTGCGAAGTTATGCCCACTGTCCTTGAGTGATTGGATTTTAGTTTTGTTAATCTTTAAATTTTAATTTGTATATGTTTTAATTTACTTACCACGATTTGCTTAGTCAAAAGAATTTTGTTTGTAATTTGTTAATTTTTCTTACATGATAATAATCAGAAATTTTCATTGTTATTGTCACAATAATTTGCTGATGTCAATTAACCTCACTTTTTGCCTTTAAAGGACCATCCGTCCTTTGGGCGCCGGAATGTTTGTGTTTAAGTTAATTTAGTTGACTTGGTGCCACCTAGATGGCGCCACTTGTACTGTAGCTCGCACTATCGTTTAGTATTACTCATTACATATATGGAAATAGTAATGTTTCGAATAAAGTTCTACCAAAAAGTGTTGTGCAGTGTTATTTAAGTGTGGTGAGTGAACAGCTGCAAAAGACTTTTTAGTTTTAATTAATATGGTGATGTAGCCATATGATAAAGATGATGGTGCAGAGTCATTTTAGAGGCATTAATAAGCAGTTAATCAACGATCTTTTTTTGTTAATAGATAATTAAATATGATTAATGGAAAGGAAATAACGAACAACAAGCGATCCGCCCCGGCTTCGCACGGGTAGCACTTATGAACAATAATTAACAATAAGACACACACAGAGAGAGAGAGAGAGAGAGAGACAGATTTCCTGGGGGGAAAGAGCATTTCAAAATTTTTAAATAAAATATCTGAAGTAGGTAGGTACCTAGTAGGTACTAGGTACCTACTCGTGACCATACCTACTAGGTCTTTATTTAAAGGTTGTCTGGAGGAGATCACTTTTAGTGATAAGACCGCCTTTGCGCACTTATTTGTTTTTGTTTGTTCACTTTTTTGTTTCTTTTTAATGTTTTGTGTGGCAATAAAGTATTTATCTATCTATCTATCTATCTAGGTGACCGAGGAAAACTACGCGATGCAAAGCGATGCGATACGACTCCATAGAAAATGACCAAATTATCTACGCGACAACGTAGGCCACACTAGCCCTTACGACTAGGTACTGCTTGATACTGTCGCGTCGCGTCGTATCGACAAGTCGTGTCGCGAGAGTAGACGCGTTTGTCGACCACGTAGGACAATGCCTTACTCACTGAGACAATGGTAACGCCCTGAGCGCTACGGGTCACCGGATGGCTAGTGTTAAAAATTCTAGTAGGTACCTACCTACCTACCTACTCCCCATTTACTAACGCTACTATCAACACTCAAATCTTTTCAATACTAAATTCTTTCTTATGCGTAATCCATATTTTATTATATTACTAGCTGATGCCCGCGACTTCGTCTGCGTGGACTAAGTTTTTTCGATTCCCGCGGGAACTCCTTAATTTTCCGGGATAAAAAGTAGCCTATGTATGTATGTATGTATGTATGTATGTATGTATGTATGTATGTATGTATATTCTTTATAGCTGATGCCCGCGACTTCGTCCGCGTGGAATAAGTTTTTCAGTTAATTTTCCAGGATAAAAAGGAGCCTATATTACTATCCCACGGTATAATCTCCCTATAATGGTGAAACACATACTTCATCATATTTTAACGAAAGCCCAAATGCTGTTTCATCGCTATAACTTGAGAAATTAAGGATTTTCATACAAACTCTCAACTCCTATTTCACCCCTTCGGGGGTGGAATTTTGAAAAACTGTGAAACACATATGTTTTCATTTTCAACCCGCAGCTCATATATCAAGTTTAATGGCTATAACTTGAGAAATTAAGGACTTTCATACAAACTCTCAACCCCTATTTCACCCCTTCGGGGGTGGAATTTTGCAAAACTGTGAAACACATATGTTTTCATTTTCAACCCGCAGCTCATATATCAAGTTTCATGGCTATAACTTGAGAAATTAATGATTTTCATACAAACTCTCAACCCCTATTTCACCACTTCGGGGGTGGAATGTTGAAAAACTGTGAAACACATATGTTTTCATTTTCAACCCGCAGCTCATATATCAAGTTTCATGGCTATAACTTGAGAAATTAAGGACTTTCATACAAACTTTCAACCCCTATTTCACCCCTTCGGGGGTCGAATTTCGGGATAAAAAGTATCCTCGTAGTATGGGCTCAAATCGTGCCAAGTTACGTTTGAATTCATTCAGTAGTTTCGGCGTGATGCGCGGCCAAGATACAGACAGACAGACAGACAGACAGACAGACAGACAAAAATGAAAAAAATTACAGATTTGGCTTCAGTATCGAATAATGAGTGCCCTCCAAAAAAAATTTTCAAAATATCTTCAATGTACAGAATTGGACCTGTTACAGTTTTATTATAAGTATAGATTTACCTTTAAGTATGGTAACTACCTAGGTACATACACCCGCAGTTAATACTTATCGAGGCGCACGGCAGTGCCCAAGGCCAAGTTCTCGATCTTGACGAGGAGTTTGGCACAGAGATAGAGATACCTTGCATTCTGAGTACGGTTATAGGATACTTTATACTGTAAATTCCAAAAGTTTACACTGGATTTAAAAAAACTAAATTCACGTGAATGATAATGTGGGCATGTGTTTGCCCGCATTTTCCAACATTATAGTCCGTCCATTGCTCTCTGCTTGTGTCGGATTTTTGTCCCTTCGGCATACAAATCTTTAAATAATTTGTATGGACTTCCAATCACCGTGATTGAATAAAGCCATTTGGACTAAGAATTTGGGGTAAAGTTTCAAGCCGCCCTAGATCTAGCAAATAAAGGAATTACCTATATTTATTTACTTAAAAGTCCTATCTGTTTCATAAGTGGGCAAATATTAAAAATTAAAATCACAATGAGAGTGCATCAAAAATAGCTTGTTTATTAGCTCAAAACCTCCACCACACCGCGACGGAAACACACGAAGTTGTCCGACGACGTCCGAGTTCCGACACGCCGATAATGTCCAGCGAAATAGTAGCGAAACTATAGTTTTCAAACGATATGCGAACATGGAACAAGACTTACTGGATACGACCTTACTATGTTAAATGTAATATTATGTAACCATATTATAATGTACCTACTTAGGTACCTACCATGTTCTGTACAATAAATGAATTATGAAATAATATGACATAAAAGTCTAGACAACAGCCTCGTTGGTCTAGACTCTAGTGGTTAGCACATTCGACTGCGGCCGACGAGGTCCCAGGTTTGAGTCCCGGGTCGGGCCATACTTAAGTATTGAGGTTTTCTGACTAGAAATTCTCAGTACAAGCCCGGAGTTAGGAAGTTGGCGGTATCTCACCCCCGTGCCTCGGAGAGCACGTTATGCTGTCGGTCCCGGTTATTATCACTAACATGATAATAGGTAGATAGTCGTTAAAGCCCGCCAACCCGCATTGGAGCAGCCTGGTGGGTCTAAGCTCTAATTCCCTCTCTCCTATGAGAGTGGAGGCCTGTGCCCAGCAGTGGGACGTAATGGGTTATAGTGGATGACATGAAAGTAAATTTTTCTAGGTAGGGTAGGGCGGGGCTAGTTGAGCAACTTTTCACTTGAGCGGATATAGCTCCTCAATCATAAGTCTCAATGAGTTGTTATGTGGCCTGATGGATTAGTAATTTATCCCTTAGCAAAAGTGCCCATTGTATTTTTTTTGTAAGAGCTACAGCTGTTTAAATGCAGAAAGTCAAGTATGCTCAATATACCCCATAGGTGAGGTAAGTTGAGCAAGGGTATGGGGCAAGTTGAGCACTAAGAATGTCTAGCCAAACCATGGGTTCAATGTTGACTAGAGATGAAGTAAAATATGTGTTTGACAATCAGCTCTTTATTTATAGTCTTTTAGTGACAGAACAACAAACTTTCTTTGAATAATTAACCGAAACTAGAATCAACAAAACATTAACTTCAGAATTAGATTTAGTCTTTCTGTTTAAAATCAGACTTGAATATTTATATTATTACCCATATAGCTTACCTATATCTTAGAAGAAAATATTAATAAGATCTTTGGAACTTAATGGTCATTGTCACTGTTGTAATTAACAAAAATTCACACTTTTCCCCTCATCGTTGACAGCCTTTACAGCATAATAATTTAAGTCTTCAGTAATGTAAGAAAATCTCGTAGTCTTCCTCTTGTAAGTCCGCATCCTAACAAAAAATAAAACATTCATTACTTTAGTTGTTTGAGTCGTGGTGTAAGTTGAGCAACTATAGCTCAACTAACCCCAACCCGGAATTTTAAAACAAAAGTGAAGTTATAAAAAAATCGTAAGAATTATACCCAGGACCTTTCTACATATCAAAAGTACAATAATTTTCTGGAAGATTAACACTTACCTGATTGAAAACAGATAACATTTGACTAATACAGACGAAAACTTGCGATAAACGACGTTTTTACTTTTTGGTTACAAAATAAACAAAACGCCCGGGCGCTTACCTCGCTCGTCGAGCCACCACTAGCGATAGCGCGGTGATTATCCCTTCCGCAACCCCTTATTTCCGCCATAAGATGCCTATGCGTACGGTGAATAGTTTGCGAGATATTTCGATTGCCCAACTTGCCCCTATGCTCACCCGCCCTACCCTACCTATTATCATCATCATCATTATCATCATCAACCCACAGACGTCCACTGCTGAACATAGGTCTCTTGCAAGGATTTCCACATGCCGCGGTCTCGCGCCACCTGGATCCAGCGGCTCCCTGCGACTCGTCTGACGTCATCCTACCTATAGATATGTTTACTTTAACCTCATCATCGTCATCTCAACCGTTGGAGTCCACAGCTGGACGTAAAGGTTGACTGATTTTTAAACCCCGTGGAAATTTTGATTTTCCGGGATGAAAACGATGATTTTCCGGAATGAAGTTATGACGTCACTGGGATGCAAGATATCCTTAGAACCAATTGGTTTAACGATAGGGCCCTGAAAAGGTAAAAGGCGTTTCATGGCGAGGTGGCGCTAGTAGTCGCATATTTATGCAAATTTTGTATGTAAAATGTATTGGGTCTGATTCTGTAGTGCACAGTCTCTAAACTAAAATAACAGCATTAAAAATATTGCTAACCCTTTCGTAATACTCCCTGCCGAAAGGGATAGAACTAGATTTAAAGCTGTCCTTTGAGTTTAGTTTAGAGATTGTGTTAAATACCTAAATTGGCCACATTATTTAGTTCACTGATTGCCGCGAGAAAAAAATAAAATAAAAATAAGACTATTTTCGTGACACGGACTTTACTCTCAATCGTAATTTTTAAAAGTCTTATGTACTTCAAAAGGTAGGCTATATTATAGGTTTTTTTTAAATATATAGACTAACGCTTGGTTGCAATCAGACTTGCTTGCAAGTGGTGATGCAGCCTAAGGTGGAGCGCGCTTGGAGCTTGCCTAGAAGAAGGTTTTGGTAATTCTAGGCGCATCCAGGGTCTCTACATCTGCACTCCACCATCCGATAGGTTGCTATTTAAATGAATATAAGCTTCACTCGCGTCCCATTTCCTTTTTATGTATTATTAGATACAAACATAATATTTACTTTTAACCATTTTAATAATGGGACATAGGTAAGGCTTTATGGGGGTAGATTGTATTTTATAACTAACGAAGTGAATATAAATCTGCCAGTATCAACTTTAGTTTTAAGATACCGTAGTTAATTAATCACCATTACGACTTAGGTATACTTTGTGAACGTGACGTTCAGGTGTACTTTGTAGTAGATACTTACCTATGTACCTACTTTTTTTTTTAATCCACTACAAGTTAGCCCTTGACTGCGATCTCACCTGATGGTAAGTGATGATGCAGTCTAAGATGGTAGCGGGCTAACCTGTTAGGGGCAACTTAGGGCTAATTTTTTTTTGAAAAAACATACTTAAGAGTTTGAGTTTGAGTTTGAACTGAAAAACGGTCCGACTGGTGGACAGAGATCTCTTGTAGAGATTAAACTACACACTATTCTATTTTTTTTTAATCCACTACAAGTTAGCCCTTGACTGCGATCTCACCTGATGGTAAGTGATGATGCAGTCTAAGATGGTAGCGGGCTGACCTGTTAGAGGCATGGCAGTTAATTAAACCCATACCTACCCCTATTCGGTTTCTACACGGCATCGTACCGGAACGCTAAATCGCATGGCGGCACGTCTTTGCCGGTAGGGTGGTAACTAGCCACGGCCGAAGCCTCCCACCAGGTTAGACCAGGGAAAATTCAGAAATTATAAATTTCCAAACCCTGCCGGGGATCGAACCCGGGACCTCCGCACGTTAAGGCAACAGCGCTCAACACTGCGCCACGGAGGTCGTCGTATTCTTCCTGCGCCCCCTATTTTTTTTAAACGCTGGAAAAATGCTTCACGCATACCGCACTAAGCAGTTATGTGGGACTCGACAAATTTAATAAGGATTCAAAGGTAGGTACTTACTACTTAGGTACTATAAGCGTCCACTAGCAATATGTCTTGCATGACAAAAGCTGAAATTGACCCATGGCAAGTGCAAGTGACTTGCCAGACATAATTTCTGCAAGTTCTATAGCCGGTGGGCATATTTTGACACCGAGTGCGACAGATGTGGGTAACCTAGACCCGCGTGGGCGCGCATTCCGAAATAATGCAATTGCACTAAATCCGCACACCGTTTGATCGACCTGGGGCCATACTATACCAACGCTTAAATCCGTATTGCTCTAATATTGTTGACGTTCGTGTTTTAGAATTATGATCCTTACTAGCTGATGCTCGCGACTTCGTCCGCGTGGTTTAAGTTTTTTTTGATTCCCACAGGAACTCCTTAATTTTCCGCGATAAAAAGTAGCCTATGTCACTCTCCAGGTCCTAAACTATACCCATACCTACCTACCAAAAATCACGTCAATCCGTTGCTCCGTTGCGGCGTGATTGAAGGACAAACCAACAAATCAACAAACAAACACACTTTCGCATTTATTGACCGAGCGAAGCGAAGGTCTCTGAGTCTACTTGAGTGAATTGGCACTTGTCCGTCCGTCCGTCCGTCCGTCCGTCTGTCAGAGCCTTATAACTTCTGAATTACTGAACGTAATTACTTCAAATTTAAATATAATATGTAAACCGATGGCCTCCCGTCGAGTATGGCTTAAAAAGTTATAAAAATCTTCATTTCAGGGGGGCTCTCATAGAAGCGAATGCGAAGTAAAATATTTTTTATAGCGTTACATACGGTTGCGGTATGTCATTTTAAAGATAATTAGGAATAGAGTCCAAAAATATATTTTTTTTAATTTTTCCCCTAAAATTGACGAAATGGGGGGCTTTCAAAGTGGCGATTTTCTAACGTCCAAAGTTGACCTCAGAACTCTCAACTTTCTGAAAGGCTGATCCTGAAACTTATGAATTATTTGAATTATATCCTGTACATGAACAACAAATACTAAAATTAGATAAATATTATAAGGAAACGAAATTATTTTATTTTTAATGTCCTTCAGTATTATTAACAGAACTTCACAATTATGTCAATAGATGGCGCTCTGTACAAGTTTATGGATACCGCGAGGTCTCAGTTCGGGGCGAACCACTAGTAATATTAGTATGACTATAGCTGATGCTCGCGACTTCGTCCGCGTGGTTTAGGTTTTTTTTGATTCCCACAGGAACTCCTTAATTTTCCGGGATAAAAAGTAGCCTATATGTCACTCTCTATAGATCCTCAACTATACCCATGCCAAAAAACACGTCGATCCGTTGCTCCGTTAGGTATTGCTTAGGTATTGCTTTAAGCCTATGGTTTCTGTCCTTTAACGATTTGCTCGTTGAATGTTGATAGTTATTGGTTATTTTATTATTACACTACTAGATGAATTCCGCAACTTCGTCTGCGTGGACTGAGTTTTCTGGATCCCGCGGGAACTCCTTAATTTTCCGGGATAAAAAGTAGCCTATGTGCTAATCCAGACTATAATTTATCTCTCTGCCAAATTTCATGCAGATCCGTTCATCCGTTGGAGCGTGATTGAGTAACAAACATACATCCATACATCCAAACTTTCGCATTTATAATATTTATTTGATTATTTGATTAGGTATATAACTATTTGAGCTGAATTTACCTATTTAAAAGCATGCATGGTTCTTTATTAAAAACGTTAAAATCATAGATAAAAGTAAACTGTTCCATCAGGTTATTAAATAATTATTAGGCTACAAACCGCCTCCGAATACAAGCCAAAATTCCATGGAATCGTCCGAAATTGCCTTAATAAGCATAAAAGCTTCTGCGGAATGCGAGACATAAGCGGATAGCGTTTGGATTAACAACAAGCCATGTGGTGTCGTTGGACATCCCGTAATGACGAAGTTCTTCTCGCTCGAGTTTTTGCTGTTCTATTATTTTTATTTTATTTTTTTATAGAATTTAATAAATAAAAATACCTATAAAAAATCTATTTGCAATTTACATGAGTGCGACTCGAACATGCGACATCGTGCTTACAACCCGGTTCCTGTTAACTTAGCCATCGTGACTCCTACGTACCTAGTTAGGTAGGTACTTGTTCAAAATGTTATTAGAAGTAGATATATACCTACACAAATTTTTCGGTTCCTGGTTTTCATATTCAGGATCAGGAGAAAAGCACCGTGAAAAAATATTTTTTCAAAATTTTAATATCGGCACAGAGTTCCTACAGTTGGACTTAATTTTAACCGTAGGTAGGTAGTAGGTACCTACAGCTCATGAAGTTGATTTTTAAGATGGCTGGGGCACATAAAGTCAAACGGGCAAACCCGGACTCTATATCAGCAATATCTACTGCATTGAGGGTTCCCTGTTTAAAAAAAAACTAAATGATATTATAATATCAACGTGTAGGCTTGCAGATACTTATATGATGTAATCAGTGTCACGAAATAAGTCCCGCGGGAATTAGCGGAACTAATAACTCAATTTTTCATACATTTATTGCATAGGTAACTAATAACTATGTCGACTATATACTAGCCCCGCCTCTATGGGACTTCTATCGTGACACGGACTGTACACACAGCTGGTCGGAGCGGTACCACTTGTAACTTGGACCAACCCCTGTTTATTGGCAAGCGAAGTGCATATAATAATTGCGTGAGAACAAACAGAATTACATAAAAACTAAAGTTCATAAATGTCCCTTTTCCTTTTAAAGTAAAATAAATAAAAATGGCTTGCTGTTTTTAAAAGGATTCATTAATGATTACCTACAAGTCCTAGGTACATTTCTGCTAAACTACAAAAAGTTAAAAACAATTTTTTTCACCTCACTAGCTCAAAAAAGGCACATTTGCTTCATAAAACCAGTGACTTATGTTAACTGGTTTTAAGCAACAAAAGGTATAAAATATATCTGCCTATCTCTTTTCAACCACAAAACAATGAACGAAAAATAAAATATTCCAAACACATTCTCTTCACTAACATCTATTCACTAAACACTAATCACTCATACAGATCTAAGCATAGGTACATTATCCTTTCTACGTTAGTGTGAGTCTAATTCAAATTCGGCCACTCACACGCAACCACGGAATTTGGAGTCATCTCATTGGTTGGAAAGTTGTTAGAAAAAATTTGAAGGTATTTTTAGATGTCAAGGTTGACTGAACAATTTATCGTTATTATTATTTTTTATTAATTTTACGATCGGTAATACATAGTAGGTAGTATATACCTACTACTTAAGTTATTATTCAGTTAAGGAGTTAAATATACGTAGTAGATTATATAATATAATTCACATAACTAACAGTAAACTTAAATTGCTAATCTAAGATGCAAATAGGTACTTCCATGATTGATAATAGGTATACCTACTACCTACTGCCATATTTTTAAAAATTCAGATTTTGGATATAGGTAGGTACTAGGTACCTATATCCGACACTTTCGTATAGATTTGAATGTTAGAAAATAATATTTCCATACTAGGTAGTTAGGTACCTACTTTATAATTTCCAGATCAGAATTTCTCAATATCCTTAACTAGGTATTATTCTATTATAAATATTAAAATTAAAATTTGAATAGGTAGGTATTGTAACGTGAAAATCTCGAATACCTACCTATCATATTAATGCTCCACAGTAGTACTAGTTATTATTCTGTGTCCACAGTCCAACAAAAATAAACTTCAGTTATTTACTTTAACTCACACTACAAGAAAACTAATAAATCTAACAGCACTATACACTTACGACAACAGGTTCTTTGTATGTGTGCGTCTAACATTTTTGGCCACTCATACGCAACCTCGAAATTTGGAGGCACGTCATTGGCTAGTTTTGGGTTAGAAAAAATTAGAGGCAGGTACTTTTATTCGACACATAACACAGTTGGCTGACTTTTCTATTTATCTCAAATTCGCCGTGAATACAATGGTCGTTAAAATTTATTATAAGTAAATAATGTTTTTTTATAAAACATAAGAATATCTACTAATGATTGAGTTTTGTGTTCTAATATTTTCTAACATTAACAGAGATAGGTACCTAGGTACCTACTTAAGAACTACACAGGCTTTTTCTTTCTTGGCTATCGTAAAACGAGAAAAAATTGATTAAAATAGTTAGGTACGTTTAATTACATAATAAGTACCTACCTAACTGCCAATAAAGCCCGCCAACCCGCATTGGAGCAGCGTGGTGGGTCTAAGCTCTAATTCCCTGTCTCCTATGAGAGTGGTGGCCTGTGCCCAGCAGTGGGACGTTAATGGGCTGTAGTGGTGGTGCCAAAAAAAATAGTAATAGGTAAATAAAAAGCTCCCGTCATTTGGTCCTGCTAAAAAGCTGTTTCACTATTTACCTACCTACTTATTCCATATTAATATTAGGTACTACCTATCACAGGCCTGTCTCAGTCCGTCTGTTTGTCTATCTGTCTTCTAGGTTTTCATGGCCCATCTGATTATCTCCAAAGAAGGCCCATATCCAAAGAAATTCGGTATGTGTTGCGTCCCGGGGATACCTACCTACTTTTTAGGGTTCCGTACCCAAAGGGTAAAAACGGGACCCTATTACTAAGACTCCGCTGTCTGTCTGTCTGTCTGTCTCCAGGCTGTATCTCATAAACCGTGATAGCTAGAAAGCTGAAATTTTCACAAATGATGTATTTCTGTTGCCGCTATAACAACAAATACTAAAAATTAAAAAAATATATATATTAAGGGGGGTCCCCATACAATAAACGTGTTTTTTTCGTATTTTTTTGCTCAATATTAAAAACGGTAACAGGTAGACGGTTAAAATTTTCACAGAATATTAACTTGTATATTACCTTTCAAAATAAATAATTAAATATCAATAAAGAAAATATTAAAGGGGGGCTCCCATACAACAAACGTAATTTTTAAGCAATTTTTTTTAATCATTTAAAACTTACTACAGGTTTGTACGGAACCCTCGGTGCGCGAGTCCGACTCGCACTTGGCCGGTTTTTTAAATTTTTATGCCGGAAATAGGTACCTACTAAGCTACAAAACGAAAAAGCCACAGAACACATAATAAGAGGTTATGTGTTCTGTGGAAAAAGCTAAGGAATCCATATCGAAGTCAAAGCAGATTAATTCATATTCAAAAATATCATCCAATGTAAAATAACCCCACATGCTATTTAAAATTCGAACACTATTTAAATAATTATCAACGCTGTGTTCCGTTATAGACTGCGAGCACTGTTCAGTGGTCTTTACTGTGGAGAAATTCGTTCCGATATAACTGACAGTAAACTGCTGCAATATCCTAGGGAAATATATGACGTCATTAATCGACGCCATCTTTGTACTGTGAGCACTGGCGTTTTCGAGGTAATGTGCTCTCAGTGTTTGTCTCAGTGCTGACAGCGTTCCGTTTTAAGCAGTACCCAGTATACCTAACTATAAAGGAACGGCTTCGCAGTGTACTAAAGTGACGTCACATACAGTGCTCGTAGTGTATTTCGGAACACAGCCATAGTGTGCGTCTAATGCCCCTCTCCGGCGCAGCCGAAATTTGAACGGCGTTAGACGATTGGTCGATAGCACATAAGGTTTTTTTCATCGCCGTCACACACAAACCGGTGGAGTGGGTCTTTTTCATGTAATTTATTCTTTGCTTTTATTTTAAAATAGAAACATGGCGTCTTTGATGTTAAGAAAGCCGGTTAATGTTAAATGATTGGCTAGTGATATTGAATTTGAAATTACACAGCGCTTTTTATAGAAAATGGAAACATTTTTTTGAATTAGATATGCACGCTCTATTGAATATAATATTATATAATGTACGTAATTAAATTAGTATGGGTAAAGATGTTCGATTTAGTTTAGAAAGATATTTTGATGAAATAATAGTTATTTGTTATACAAGAGTGAAAAGTTGTTTTTTAACCGCGTGCTCAATTTTGATGACCGAGCAAGAGAAGGATTCTAAAATTGAATCACGAGCGGAGCGAGTGATTCAAAAATTAGAATCCTGAGCGTCAGCGAGGGAATCAAAAGAGCACGAGGTGAAAAATCTTTTCACTCGAGTGCAACACGTAACTTTTCATCCCACCTCAGCGAGGAAATGACTAAATGCAAAAAAATCACAAGATTAAATTCAATTCTGTTAATTTCTTCGTCACTAGAATCACTCATTTTAGGTTTTTCACTTATTTTCAATTTTCTTGTTTTTAATCGGTTTTAATTTTAAACAATATGACGTGAAAGAGAATGGTGCGCGAAAAGCAAATTAAAAAAGTACACCAAGAAGGTTACGAGTGTGAGTTTTTAACAAATTAAAAAACCGGCCAAGTGCGAGTCGGACTCGCGCACCGAGGGTTCCGTACAAACCTGTAGTAAGTTTTACGATTTATGACGTATTAAAAATAAAAATTACGTTTGTTGTATGGGAGCCCCCCTTTAATATTTACTTTATTGATATTTAATTATTTATTTTGAAAGGTAATATACAAGTTAATATTCTGTGAAAATTTGAACCGTCTACCTGTTACCGTTTTTAATATTGAGCAAAAAAATACGAAAAAAACACGTTTATTGTATGGGGACCCCCCTTAATATATATATTTTTTTAATTTTTAGTATTTGTTGTTATAGCGGCAACGGAAATACATCATTTGTGAAAATTTCAGCTTTCTAGCTATCACGGTTTATGAGATACAGCCTGGAGACAGACAGACAGACAGACAGACAGACAGACAGACAGACAGACAGACAGACAGACAGACAGACAGACAGACAGACAGACAGACAGACAGACAGACAGACAGACAGACAGACAGACAGACAGACAGACAGACAGACAGACAGACAGACAGACAGACAGACAGACAGACAGACAGACAGCGGAGTCTTAGTAATAGGGTCCCGTTTTTACCCTTTGGGTACGGAACCCTAAAAACGATTGTATGGAAATTCGGCACCATAGAGGTACAAGTAAATAGGTTTTAATGATGTTTTGAATTCACAAACTTCATAGACGAGTGATATTTACTAACGTGCACACGATGTTCTAAATTCAATTTACTTTATCCTCTAGAGGATAATAACGGCTTTTACCATCAGATACCTATTAAGTATTACAGTAGGAATAGTGCGCGCACGAGTTGAATGCAGAGCAAATGTATGGTGACACATGTACATTTACTCTGCATTCAACTGGCGCGCGAACTGTACCTACCTAGTACCTACTTACCTACCTACCTACATAATTAAAAAACATTGATCAGAGCTTCAGAGAGCAAAGCTCAGGGACCTCAGGTAGCCTTTGACCTGTACTAATCTACCTAGGTATATCTATACCTACTAATATTACTATAAATGCGAAAGTTTGGATGGATGTAGGATGATGTTTGTTACTCAATCACGCCACAACGGTTGAACGGATCTGGATGAAATTTGGCACAGAGATAGATTATAGTCTGGAATAGCACATAGGCCCGGAAAATTAAAAAGTTCCCGCGGGAACCAAAAAACCTCAATCCACGCGGATGAAGTCGCGGGCATCAGCTAATAATAATAAAAAAAACCAGCAGGTCTATTATTTGTAAAAGCGTGTAAAGGGTTCTTAAAACCATTCTGTGTTATAGTAACTTTTTAAGCTAGGAATACACTCCTATCACGCGCTAGAAGCCCGTGCCGCCTCGGGTCGTTTGACGTGTCTCTCCCTAACCACAGAATACATAATAGGTAGGTAGTACCTACCAGGTAACCATAGTAAATGTATGAAACCGATAGATAATATTTCAGATGCCCCAGAGTAGCTATGCCGCGCTATTGGCGTTTTTTTAAAATTCACTACAAGTTAGCCCTTGACTGCGATCTCATGCCTGATGGTACCTAGGTAAGTGACGATGCAGTCTAAGACGGTAGCGGGCTAACCTGTTAGGGGCATGGCAGTTATTATTGATCGCTTCAACGAGGGTGTAAACCAAATTTTTATCTTGTTTCCAGTATTTATTTTTTCAGTTTTAATAGGCTAGACTTGAGGTTTCTTTGACTAAGTAGATACTTATATTAAATTTTAAGTGTAGGTATGTACAGCTCTTATACTTACTTCAATTTTAAATGGCTGTGACACACAGATACACGGACAGGACGAAACTGAAAAAGTTCTTTGATTTGTTACGGGACCCAAAATAGCACTAAAACTGCTTTCAATTTTCTAGCTAGGCCTACTGATTAATCTTAAAATTGTCGGTAGCCTGGTCCTCGACGAACAAAACAAACAAACAAAGCAGAGCTAAATATAGCAATAATTAAACGATTATTTAAAAGCGAAGGGACGGGCCATTGTTTCGGCCGAAGCATTATAAAAACCCCAAATTACACGCACACATCTATACTATGCATACAAAACGGTACAACAAAAACATCGAAAGCTCGTTGTACGCACACAATCAAAGAGCCCCCAATTCGAATTCCGAACGCGCACAGTACAGTTTCCGTGATGGCGTCGCGGTCGTTGACCCCTCGGTTTTGGAGGGCGCGCTGACGTCACTGCGCTGACCTGCCTCAACGGCGGCGACCTTGAACGGATTCGGCGAAATTCGGAGGGACGCCGGTTTGTGCCGATTACGCTCGTACGCATTGTCAGTTGTCTCGCAATAATTGTTGGGATAGGTTATGGTTGTCGGCGAAAGTCGGCATTTTTATGGTACCAATCACAGCGGCATCGATCACTTTCAATGATCAATTTCGCTTCGTTGCCAAAGGATGTATGTTTTCGATTAAATCTGTCGGGCCTTTTGTTTTTCGTTACTGTCACTTTCAATTTGCATTGTCTGAATTCAATAGGTCAAGTTTTGTCGGGAAAATCTGAACATTTCGAGGAAATTATTTTGTGCTCTGTTATCTGTAGACTTTACAGAGTAAAGATCACTTTTATCACCCTACAGAGTAGAGATCTGTAGACTCTACAGAGTACAGAAACTGATAGACGTCCACTAAGCACCTACTGGAACTATTTACTCGCAGACCATTAAAAGTATGCTTCTGAAAAAAGCTTATTATACCTACTGTTGAAGATTAACCTACGTAGGTAAATGACAAAAGAGCATTTGACTCGCTCCAGCAATGCTAAGAACAGCGGTTACATAAGTAGGTCTAGGTATACATTAATGAAATTCATATTCATATTCATAACATATTTATTTGTAAATTAAATTATTTGTATAGGTACCTATTGTAAATTAATGTTTTCAAAAGAGCAACCGCCGAGTTTCTTGCTGGTTCTTCTCTGTAGGAATGGCATTCCAAACCAGTGGTAGATTCATTCGACGATTCAAAAGCACTTGTAAAAGTTTATTTGAATAGAAAACATTTGAATTTGAATGCCAGTAGGATGCGTTTGACCAATAGGCATTGCAGTACTAGCCTTGCAATATTAATATACCGAAACACAGATCAATTTTGTCTCAGGGCCACCTGAAAGCGCTTATCGGAGGTCAGTGACGCCGAGGACGTCATAATTATTGACCGAGCGAAGCGAAGGTCTCTGAGTCTACTTGAGTGAATTTGCACTTGTCCGTCCGTCCGTCCGTCCGTCCGTCCGTCTGTCAGAGCCTTAGGTATAACTTTTGAATTACTGAACGTAATTACTTCAAATTTAAATATAATATGTAAACCGATGGCCTCCAGCCGAATAAAGTTATAAAAATCTTTATTTCAGGGGGGCTCTCATAGAAGCGAATGCGAAGTTAAATATTTTTTATAGCGATACGTAGGGTTGCGTTATATCATTTTAAAGATAAGTAGGAATAGAGTCCAAAATTATTTTTTCTTTAATTTTCCCCCTAAAATTGACGAAATGGGGGGCTTTCAAAGTGGAGATTTTCTAACGTCCAAAGTTGACCTCGGAACTCTCAATTTTTTGATATTCAATCAATCATTCAATCATTTGAATAATATCCGGTACTTGAACAACAAATACTAAAATTAGATAAATATTGGAAACGAAATTATTTAATTTTTAACGAGCTTCAGTCTTTTTAACAGAACTTCACAATGATGTCAATACTGAGGGTACGACCCTCATTACTGAGGGTCGTGCCCACTTTCCATTAATCACACAATGGTAGGAGTTTTCTTGGGACAATAATGCGGTGGGTTCCCAATTCCCACGTCCTTCCATATAGATACGGCTCGACTAAGAACGTAAGTATTTGACTAGTAGTACTCTTAGTAGTACTCTTAGGGTTTTTATAACGATTATAATATCAGAATATGTTAGTGATTACCGGAGAAATCTTACCCAATTTGCCTCGGAAAGCTATAGTAAAACTTACCAATCTAATAAATGCGTCATTTAGACTGAGACATGTACCTGAACTATGGAAAGTTGCAGAAGTTATCATGATTGCAAAACCAGGGAAGCCACCCCACGACGCAACATCATATAGACCGATATCTTTATTACCAGATCGACAATTCTTACATAATCGGGGGGCAGATTTAAAGCTGTCATTTTAGTTTAGAGATTGTGTTAATGTTATACAGAATTGGCCACAGTGTGAGTTAACCTGCATGCCCGAGAATTCTTCATTCATAATGTTCTCAAAGGTGAACTGTGAAGTCAGCGAATCCGCATGTATGGTGGACTATGGACAAACCATTATTATTTTGAGACTCGTGTTCATTAGGGTGGTAACTAGCCACGGCCGAAGCCTCCCACCAGTTAAATTTTAATGTAACATTTTCAATAAAAATAAAACATTTTTAATTTAGTACCTACAGGCATAGATTTATCATCCGCTTAGCGCCAGCGAGACCAAATTAAATCTAGGTATGTTTACAGGAAAATAACCCAAAATAATGTGACAAGGACAGTAACACGACACACCTCAAGATAAGATAAGCCAGAAAGAGATAGAGTCGCACAAACAAATGATGAACAGACATGATTCAGACATTGAGACGGGTGCAATGACCCCACATTTTGATGAGACATCAATGTACATGACATGTATTACATATTCGTGGTTGGAATTTGACTTATTTTAAACCTAAAAATTCTTAAACTAAGATCTAAATTCGACGTGTTTAAAGTATCAAATTATAAAATGATTGGTAATTGAATATTGTGAAAAAAAATATCAGAATTTTTAAGGGATATGTAGGTTTAAGTAGTTTTTTTTTTTGCATAGAATTCGTCTTTTTGACTAAATTAGATCCTAGCTCAAATTAAGTTTGGGGTAAGTACTTAGCCTTTGTTTAAGTAGGTAGGTACTTTAAATGGTAACTTATTAAAAAACCTTTCTTATGCGGAAGGACGTGGGAAGTGGGAACCCACCGCATTATTATCCCAAGAAAACTCCTACCATTAGGTATGTGATTAAAAATGAGGGGTCACGACCCTCGGCAACGAGGAATACGACGCAAAGAGAGAGATTAAAATACTTATTAAAATAGGTAAAGATTGTACCTATTACCGACTGTTACATAATAATACCTAAGTAAGTACTAAGTACCTACCTATGTTTTTAATTATATAAAAATGTTTTCTTTTTAGTTATATTGGAAAAGGTAAAGCTGAAATTTATAATCATTAATCCATACTAATATTATAAATGCGAATTTAAAGTGTCTATCTGTATGTTTGCTACGCTATACGGCCCCATATATTTTCAACCGATTTTAAATGGGTAGGTAATGCATCCCGAGAAAACAGACAATCTACTTTAATCCCGGAAAATCAAGTAATTTTTCAAAAAACGCGCGGACGAAGGGCATCATCTAGTAACTAAAAAACTCAAATTATACATAATAAAAAGATTTTCAAATTTAATTTACTTATACCTACGTTTTTAATCAAAAAATGTACATATAGAGTTCGATAAAATAAGTATAGGTAGTTTAGGTACCTAGGCGTAATAATAGTTTATACCATATTCAAATAAATTTAAAGTCCAGAATCCAGATCTAAAATCACCTACTATTATTAGGACTTCAAATTCAAAGGGTTTACTAAAATTGTACATTAATGGTTTAGCTGTTATTTCATTAACGGTTGATGTTTTGCTGTTATTTCAGTTTTGACCTAAATTATTGTCACATACCTATAAGTTTTTAATTGATGATGTTCATAATGGTGCTACCATTTGTTAGCATTGAGTTGTGATATTAAATTAAGATCGAGAAATAATTTGTACTTAATAACACGTATTTACGTCAGTAGGTAATAATCTAGAAGCGAAACTCTTCCTTAGATAAAAATCTGACGATAGAATTCTTCGACCGCAGCATGTTTTTTGTATTTCCCTTGACTTTCGCCTGGTGGTAAGTGATAAATGCATTATAAAATGATTAGCGGGCTTACCAGTTAGAGATATATGGCAGTTAAATTAAACCCATTCTCCAAATCGGTTTAGGTATATACGACATCGTACCGGAGCCCTAAATGGTAAACAGTCTCAGCCGAAAATGCAAGCAATGAATGTATGCGAGCTACGATTATCTATACCAAATTTAGTCTTAATCAGTAAAATCGGTTATGAAAATTTAACAGATTGATAGACAGTTTCGTATTTGTAATATTAATGCTGATGTAGATGATTAGCGCCAATACACTATCATCTCTACTACTACTATACCTATACTACTACTACATACATATATATATATATATATATATATATATATATATATATATATATATATATATATATATTATACTATACTGTACTGTCTCTGTGCTAACTATCTAGTGAGTACTATGTACGAATCGAGGACTAAAAGTAGCACTACTCTTATCACTTAACGTCACTGACCATTCCAATGGCAGACGAAATGTACTGTTATCGTTTGTTAATTAACTAATTTATACCTAATAATAAATATTAATATATACTGGTGACTAATTTGATACAAGGCGTAGGAAAAATTGTTTCGGTCATTGGCTTCAGCGAAGGTCTAAAAGATACAGGTTGGGAGTCTTTGTTGACAGAATGATAATAAAGTTATACAACTACGTGTAACTATGGTGTAACTACATATTTTATGGGTTTACTGAATGATGCCCACGACTTCGGCTGCGTGGATTTATATAGTTTTTGAAAATTCTCGTAGGAACTCTATGATTTTCTGGGATGGAAAAGCCTATTTCTGTCCAAAATTTCGTCAAAATTGGTAGAACAGATGGCCCGTGAAAGCGTAGCAGACAGACAAACTTTCGCACTTAGAAAATTATAGTAGGATGGATTTCTGATAAAAGACGACGTTGTATAACCTACATTTTGGGAGGTCCCGGGTTCGATGCCCAGCAGGGTCAATTCGGGAATTTATAATATCTGAATTTACTCTGGTCTGGCTTGGTGGGAGGTTTCGGCCGTGGCCGCCAAGCGATTTAGCGTTCCGGTACGATGTCGTGTAGGAACCGATTGAAATGGGTTTAATAAAACTGCCCCCAAAAAAAAGGAAAAGGAAACAAACATACAGATTTATAGAAGGCAGACAGACGGACACACTTTTGCATTTATGTATTTTTTAATTTTTTAAAGCCACTACAAGTTAGCCCTTACCTGCAATCTACCAACCACCTGATGGTAAGTGACGATGCAGTCTAAGACTAAGATAGTAAAGCGGGCTAACCTGTTAGAGGCATGGCAGTTATATTAAACCGGCATTAGGGCTGATTCTGTAGTGCACAATCTCTAAGCTAAACTAAAACTAGAGCATTACAAATATTGCTAACCCTTTCATAATACTCGATACGGAAAGGGACAGAACTAGATTTAAAGCTGCTATTTTAGTTTAGTTCAGAGATTGTGTTAATACAGAATTGGCCACATTGTACCGGAACGCTAAATCGCTTGGCGGCACGTCTTTACCGGTAGGGTGGTAACTAGCCACGGCCGAAGCCTCCCACGAGGCCAAAATACTTCGAGAAAGTATGTATATTGTATGTATGTATGTATGTACCTACAAATAACGTATAATATGCTTCATCAGGAAAGATAAGATAGTACAAAGAATTGCATTCGTCATAAGTCATACCTAATACCCAGACACGGGGTCAATTTATTTAGACACTAGCTGATGCTAACTTAGTCCGCGTGGTTTAAGTTTTATTCCCGCGGAAACTCTTTAATTTTCCGGGATAAAAAGTAGCCTATGTCATATGTGTTATTCCAGACTATAATCTATGTCTCTGCCAAATTTCATCCAGATCCGTTATGCCGTTCTGGGACATCTAGGTATACTTACTAATATTATAAAAGCGAAAGTTTGGATGGATGGATGGATGTATGTATAGGTCGCGGGTCAAGCGGGTTAGCTAGATATCTGTACTAACTAATATTATAAACTAGCTGATGCATGCGACTTCGTCTGCGTGGTTTAAGTTTTTATGATTCCCGCGGGAACTCCTTTCTTTTCCGGGATAAAAAGTAGCTTATGTCACTCTCCAGGTCCTCAACTATACCCATGACAAAAATAACGTCGATCCGTTGCTCCGTTGCGGCGTGATTGAAGGACAAACCAACAAACCAATAATCCAATAAACCAACCAACAACCAAACTCACATTCGCATTTATAATAATATGTAGTACTAGATGATTCCCGCGACTTCGTCCGCGTGGATAAAGGTTTTTTGATTCCCGCGGGAACTCCTTAATTTTCCGGGATAAAAAGTAGCCTATGTCCTTCCCCGGGATATAACCTGCCCCTATACCAAATTTCAGCAAAATCGGTTGAAAAGATGGGCCGGGAAAGCGTAGCAGACAGACAGACAGACAGACAGACAGACACACCTTCGCATTTATAATATTAGTATGGATGAGTATGATATAAGTAAGTATGATGATGCGAAAGTTTGGTGAACGGATCTGGATGAAATTTGGCACAGCGATAGATTATAGTCTGGATTCTGGAATAACACATAGGGTACTTTTATCCCGGAAAATTGAAGAGTTCCCGCGGGAACCAATAAACCTCAATCCACGCGGACGAAGTTGCTGGCATCAGCTAGTAAGAAATACCTATGCATAGGCCAGTAAATTGTAAACATATTTTTATTTCGCAGTAGGATAAAGATTGTTGACCTCATCGCCACACCGGGCATTGAACCCTGGACGGCGTATTTCTAAATTTTCGCCGCACACCGATAACGTGTTATCGCGAATGCAATTTATTTTATCTCGCTGTGCATTGCTCTATTGCTAATGTCAAATTGCGTATATTTTTCAATCTACTAACACAAATATTATTGTTTGTGAGCGCAAACATAATCTAAATCTATATATATATATATATATCTATATAGGTATGTAAAAGAAAGTCGTGTTAGTTACACTATTTATAACTAAATAACAGCTGAACCGATTTGGCTGAAAATTTGTGGGGAAGTATAGCTTAGAACCAGGAGACGGACATAGGATAGGTACTTTTTATCCCGGTAAATTAAGGAGTTCCCGCGGAAATAAAAAAAAACTTAAACCACGCAGACGAAGTCGCGGGCATCAGCTAGTAAATATATAAAAGTGTTTTAGTATGTTTTTTCTGTTCTAATTTAAAGTATTTAAATAATTCTTTCTTTTTTTACCTAGCAAAAATGTTTAGGTACACAATAAATGTGCAAAAAATACATTGAAAACTGTTATGGCTTAAGTGTTTATTTTATTTGTATTGTACCTATTGTATGTTATGTCACTGTGTATTTTCAAAGAAATAAAAAAATTAAAAATTAAATAAAAAAGGAAAGGTGACTGACTGATTGACTGGCTGACTGACTGATTTATAAACGCACAGCTCAAACTGGACGGATCGGGCTGAAATTTGGCATACAGATAGATTTTATGACTTGCAATATAGGCATGCGCTAAGAAATGATTTGTGAAAATTCAACCCCTTCGTCCACGCGGACGAAGTCGGGGGCACGATCTAGTATTATCATACTAATATATTATAAATGCAAAAGTGTGTTTGTTTGTTGGTTTGTTGGTTTGTCCTTCAATCACGCCGCAACGGAGCCACGAATCGACGTGTTTTTTGGCATGGGTATATTAGTTGAGGAACTGGAGAGTGACATAGGCTACTTTTATCCCTCAAAATTAAGGAGTTCCCGCGGGAATCAAAAACTTAAACCACGCGGACGAAGTTGCGGGCATCAGCTAGTCAAATAAATATTATAAACGCGAAAGTTTGGATGGATGTATGGATGTATGGATGTTTGTTACTCAATCACGCCCGAACGGCTGAACGGATCTGGATGAAATTTGGCACAGAGATAGATTATAGTCTGGAATAGCACATAGGCTACTTTTTATCCCGGAAAACTAAAGAGTTCCCGCGGGAACCAAAAAACCTCAATCCACGCGTACGAAGTCGCGCGAATCAGCTAGTACCTAATTAATATATGAAAGTGTGTCAATCTGTCTGTCTGCTATGCTTTCATGACCAATTTTTGTACTTATCCGATTGTGACGAAATTTAGTATAGAGATAGATTGCATCCTGGGGAAGGACATAGGCCTTTTACCCCGGAATATAGAAAAGTTCCCGCTGGAGACAAAAAAACAAACGACGCTGACGAAGTCGAATTAGGGTAAGGTTGCCACTATTGGACCACTTAACTTTAAACTGCCATAACATCAAAAGTATGAGAGTATAATATGCATATATGATCCATCAGTTTCTTAGGGCTTATACTCAGGTATTCACAACTGTGATTTTAGATTTTTTACTTTGAGCATAAATACACATATTACAAAAAAACATTTTTGGGATGGTTTCCTTGTATGGACCACTGTTTCCTTGATTGAACCACGTAGTTGCTATAATCGGACTTAGGAAGTTTTATCGACTGGTCCATTCATTGCACCCAAGGAGTTTTAATAAATAAAAGGCTAGGTTATTACTAAATTCAGTCTTTTTAATTGAACAGTCAATTAAAGTAATAGGTAATCAACTATAACAACTTTTACCATATTATATTTTTAAGTTTTTAATAACTATCAAATAGGCACCGATTTTTAATTGTAAGTAGGTACATTGTGGGTCCATCTTCCATTTACCACTTAACAAATAAAAAAATTGAACTACACACCAATTAACACATTTTAACAAAAATAAAACAGTAATTCTTATAAACTCGTAATATAAAGAAATTTTTAAAGATAAATTTTAAGTTTTTATTGTCAAAATATCTTCTTTTTAATGTTGCTTTTGGCACACCATATCCTGCTAGCTTACTCAAAGCTAACAACGCTAATTTCATGCTGCCTTCATTCCAGTTATAATAAAATACTGGCCTCGTTTTGCGATCCTAAAACAAAAAAAAAGTTTAAGTGACGACAAAAACTTAGTTCCTTTGATTGGACTGGTTCAATGAAAGAAACTTGCATGAGTTCATTCATGGCAACTCACTGTGATCCCAATCAAACCATAACTTAAAAAAATATATTTAATTTTTGTGGCATGTTATTAATAGGTTAGCTAAACGAATAAATATGCAATCCTACTGAAAATAATTGGGTAGAAATACCTTAAAAATCTGTACTTACATGGTAAATAATGACGCACCAATTTTATATCGGGAGCTCGTAAAACAGACCGACGTACGTCCTTCCTCAACGAAGCCTACGGCGACACTGAGGGTTGAGGGGCAGGGTGCGGGGTCCAACAGCTAGCGTCTCGTCAATAACGACGATTTTTAGGACTGTCTAATTTCAAGAAATCTAAGTGGTCCAAACAAAGCACTGGTCCAATGATTGCAACCTTACCCTATTTTAACTAGTAGTTCGAAATATTTTAACTCTTAATTAATTTTTTTTTTTTGGTTTATACAGCAGTGGAAATCCTCATGCACACCCGTTGGGTAGTTCCGGACTATTACCGGCTAAAACCCATGCTGTCTCCTTGTTGACCGTGTACCCGCCTTACAGCCTACAACACGGCAACACTCTTGCCGTTTCTGCACCACTCTTACATCTCACAACACTTTAATTAATAATTACTCAAGTTCCCTAGGTACCTAGGTTTTTTTTTTTTTTTTTTTATCCACTACAAGTTAGCCCTTGACTGCGATCTCACCTGATAGTAAGTGATGATGCAGTCTAAGATGGTGGCGGGCTAACCTGTTAGGGGGATGGCAGTTATACTAAACCCATAGGTACCCCTATTCGGTTTCTACACGGCATCGTACCGGAACGCTAAATCGCTTGGCGGCACGTCTTTACCGGTAGGGTGGTAACTAGCCACGGCCGAAGCCTCCCACCAGGCATACCACAGGTACCTATTTATTGGCCATAACACTTAGTAAATGTAAGCTAAATTTTGTAAATATCCGTTTTCCTGTACCAAAGTACTTGGATACTGTTGCCGAAATTTGTTTTTGTTACTTTTATCACCGTAGGTATGTTATGCGGTCGGGATTTCGTCACATTGTTTCCCAATATATGTAGGATATAAAATTATGTGGTTTCAAGAAAACCATAAGTCAATGTTGTTGTGTCGATTTGAGTGAACCTAAATTGATACCTATAGTACCTACCTACTTCAATTTTGGTTCGTTCAAGAATAAAACGTATCATAGGGATGTCCGTGTCTAGGATCCAAGCCCTATCTCTCTGAATCTCTGAATCTCTTTCTCTGTCTTCCACATACGTGCACTTGATTCGAAGCTAGGGATTAATTAGTTGGGAAGGTATCTTTTTTTTCTATTGAGCTATTACTGCTAGTAGATAAGCAGTGCTTATAACCTTCACGTTAGATACTGCTGTCTCCCTCTTATGTCATGTTTGTATTTCTGTGCCAAATTCGGACCAAATGGTCTTGAAAAAATAATAAAGAAAGAAAGAAATAAAAATCTTTATTTCTAGGCACTGCACATAGATAAACTTAAACTAAACATACAAAATCAACTGTATATACATCAGTGCAACAAATAGGTAAGTGACTCAGCTTGTGTTGGGATTCCGGGCCTCGCGCAACCACTATTATACCTAATGGCGGACATCTGAGGTACCAGGTGCCCCAACGCTGATTTTCAGTGGCCGCCTTTTGCGAACGTTACTGGCATAGTAGAATATAATGTAAACTGTTTGGCAGAAACTTGTAAAGGCAAAATAATAAGGTAGAAAACCTTACCAAGTAAACCTGGGCAAGTGCGAGTCAGACTCGCGCACCGAGGGTTCCGTGCAAACCTGGGGGGGGGGGGGGACGACGACGACGACACATTTTACCACTTTGGAAGTATCTCTCGTGCAAACTATTCAGTTTAGAAAAAAATGATATTAAAAACCTCAATATCATTTTTGAAGACCTATCCATAGACACACCATAGATGGGAAGGGGAACCCCACACGTATGGGTTTGATGAAAAAAAATTTTTTGAGTTTCAGTTCTAAGTATGGGGACCCCCAAAATGTATTGTTTTTTTTCTAGTTTTGTGTGAAAATCTTAATGCGGTTCACAGAATACATCTACTTACCAAGTTTAAACAGTATAGTTCTTATAGTTTCGTAAAAAAGTGGCTGACATACGGACGGACACACAGACAGACAGACAGACAGACAGACAGACAGACATGACGAATCTATAAGGGTTCGGTTTTTGCCAAATTTGGCTACGGAACCCTAAAAAGTAGGTACCTACTTTACAGATATTGTTAAATAGTTCTTTTTATTTAAAAAAAAAATAGACCGATGGACACACTTTCGCAGGCATATTATTAGTCCGTACTTCCATTATTAGGTACCTAATATTATTATAAATGCGAAAGTGTTTCTGTCTGTCTGCTACGCTTTAACGGTCCATCTTAATCATCATCTTTTCAACAGATTTTGATGAAATTTGGTATGGAGATAGGTTGTGTCCCGGGACATAGGCTACTTGCGCTACATAGGCTTTTATCACGGAATTAAGGAGTTACCCCGGAAATTAAACTTAATTGACACGGACGAAGTCGCGGACATCATCTAGTGAGTGTTTTAGGTAATTATAACTATTTTAGGTATGACGACGTCATATTATAATTTTGCAAACATATTATATTTCGGCAGGCCACCTGCGTCAATAGGGCATTGTCTCTTGTGCGAGAGGGGCAGATATACATATTTGTATGCGAGTGAAAGTGACGGGGGTGACGTTCCATGACCTTAGTCAAATTGTGCAGAATTGGCAAGCATTTGACCGATAAGATAAGGCGTATTTTCGGGCGAACGTGATGTATGTAGGTATTTGGGTAGGTCCGGCATACCTATTATGCTCGAGCGAGACTATTATTATAGCTCAGTGGTTCAAAAGTGGACTAGAAGTGCTAAGGTCTCAAGTTCATGTAGTGGGAAAAGGGAATCTTTTAATTTACTTGAAATTATGTTGCAAATTATTAGATAGAATATTTGTTAGAATTAAAGGAGAGTGGGCATGACATTGTCCGCTTGAAACTTAATTCAAGTGTGGCCAATTCTGTCTAGCACAATCTCTAAACTAAACTTGTCACCCAAAAGCAAAAGGTTGATTGGTTTTGTATCGTTTTCCTATAAATGTTTTCCTATTTGGAGGATTTTTCTTTATGAGCAATTTTAGTTAAGTAGGTATCTAACCATGTTTTAATAGACACGGAAATAAGTAATATCTGAATGACGGTAAAACCTTGATGGATTTGTTGCTGTTTCTTCTCAGTAGAAAAAGAATAATTTCAAGACTCACTACTATTTTTAGTTTACCATCCGTGCCCGAATAAATTCATCGATAAATCAATATTTATTTATTCAATTTAAGTAGGTAGGTACATTGACGTCAAATAACATATAAAACATCCAAGTTACTATCTAGCTACACGTTTAAATAACAAAGAAACAAACCAGTTCACATTAAAAAATAAAAAACTGATAGTTCACCATAAAGTGCAAGTGTAATCCCGAAATTCCAGCCAGCCAGGGATTTAAAACGTAAAAATTCCGATTTCAAACCGGGCGCAACCAAAAAGGTGACACAGCGAAAGTAAAAGCTCACTCACACACGCACAGATTACACACAGGCCTGACCTTTCCCAACATTTTAATGTACGCTGGCCGAATACTTGAGGTCAATGACACATGCACCGCACCGAGGCCGAATGCAATGCATTTGGCAGGACTCGTTTTTAAAAAAAGAATACTTTCGCTGAATCGGAACTTTTGATGCTCTGTGGACGAGTGGATTTTAAATTCAGAATGCTTTATTTCGAAATTCGACTCACGTTGTTTGTACGAAAATGCGTGAACGAAATTGAATGTTATTGACTTGTAAGATTAATTAATTTACTGTTGTTGAAAACAGGCGGTTTACATAATGTAATTCGTTGTCATATCTAACTAAATTAACCGATAAAAAGAAAACCTACCTCAACATTAAGGTAGGTAGGTACATAAGTTATGGAAAATTGGTAGGTGCGAGGATCACGAGTAAGTACCTATAGGTATGTATTGAAAAACATGTCAATATTTTAAAGGAATATAGTAGGATGCCTTCTTTACACGAATTTTTTCTTCACTTTTACAGAAAGACGTCCTCCGTGGCGAAGTGTTGAGGGCTGTTGCCTTAACGTGCGGAGGTCCCGGGTTCGATGCCCGGCAGGGTTTGGAAATTTATAATTTCTGAAATTTCCCTGGTCTGGCCTGGTGGGAGGCTTCGGCCGTGGCTAGTTACCACCCTACCGGCAAAGACGTGCCGCCAAGCGATTTAGCGTTCCGGTACGATGCCGTGTAGAAACCAAATAGGGGTATGGGTTTAATTAACTGCCATGCCTCTAACAGGTTAGCCCGCTACCATCTTAGACTGCACCATCACTTACCATCAGGTGAGATCGCAGTCAAGGGCTAACTTGTAGTGGATTAAAAAAAAAAAAAAGACGATCCTTAAGGGCCTCCTACTTGGTGAAAAAGTATTACGAACTAATGTGGGGGTGGACTAATCGAATTTGATTCTTTAAGATTTGGAGGCTCAGAACATAACACCTCAGGGATCTTTAGTCCGCCACTGGTTTCCGCATAAATAGGTACCTACCTACTCGTAGTACCTACTACGTAAAGCTCCTGCTTAAAGCTTGGGCAATTTTTTGAAGTGAAAACTTCTTTAGCCGCGTTGAGCACTTTTTGGTAGAGGGTAAACTTGTGGATTCGCGTCACCGACACCGACACCGTCGCGTTGTTACGAAGACAAGAGGTCTTAAAAATAATTGTGAATGTTTGTTGTTGTTGTTGTGTGTGATTCACAATCGTGCATTGTAGAGTCAACATCTCCTGAAGATGCTCCGGTGTCGGAGTGAAACGTACGTTGAGGGTATTTTGGAAGATTTATGTGGTGTGGAGAATATCGCGGGCTGCAAATTCAAGATACGCAGTGTACCACATAGATTTAACTTCTGTGGCGGATTATAGCGAATTAAATTTCTAGTTTTTTCAATTAAATATTCGTTTTCACTTCTATCGGCGGTCCCTATGACTGCCAATTTTTTTATTAAATCACTCGCTATACTTGGGATGGGATTTGCAAAAATGCTGACGCGTGTATAAACTACTCAACCGATCCAATTTTCATTGATATTACGTGAACAAAATTCCTTTCATACAAACTTTCACCCTCTAAGGGTAGAATTTCCAAAAATCCTGGAACCCGCAGTCACACGTCTATATCACAAGCGACGTAGGTAAATCCTGTGCCTTGATAGATCAGTCAGTCAGTCAAGACTACTTAGTCGTTTATAAAATGGATTAATAGGTAGATACCTAAGTATTTATTTTATAGTTACGAAAATTGAACGATCATTTTCAATTTTTACCTCACACCTTAATTTGTCAAATCATGGTATTTTGTTATAGTCTCGAAAACAGAATGCATTGTGAAGAAATTTTTTTTCATAGGTTTTAAAATAATTTGTCGCTTCGGCGTTTTTGTGACCTAGATTGTGTAGTGTACACTATCATTTTTGTTCGCATTTTCAGTACTAGATTCTTAGGCTGTTTGTCTACCGCAACCGATAACATCGGCCGATATGTTGGACCTCAGAAGGCTTAGGACATTTTTGTCGACAAAATTCAAAATTCGAATGTTTTTTATTCAAATAAACTTTTACAAGTGCTTTTGAATCGTCAAATGAATCTACCACTGGTTCGGAATGTCATTCCTACCGAGAAGAACCAGCAAGAAACTCGGCGGTTGCTCTTTTGAAATAAATAATTTACAATTTCAGCTGTCCTTAGCATTGCTGGAGCGAGTCAAATGCTCTTTTGTCATTTACGTAATCTTCAACAGTATAATACCTAAGCTTTTTTCAGAAGCATACTTAGGATTTCTTAAACTTGTGTAAAGGCAAGTTTAAAATGGATTGTCCAATCTTTAAATATAAAAATGAATCCCTATTTCCCTTGGTCACGGCATCTCGCCTGAATGGCTGGACCAATTTCGCTAATTCTTTTTTTGTTGTGTTTGTTTGGACCCCGGGATGGTTTATATTCACAATTGGACCCGGTAGAGGGCACTGCAATCGGGTTCGAGGTTCAGCCCCCCAATCATGTAAGAATGGCCCATCAAAACGTTAAAGTTCGTCGTCAAGTAAATATACCATAACTGCAATGAATTAGAGCTCAATTTCGTGTATCCAAATTCTTATACGTTAGAGTATCGTTCATACCTAAACGTATAAGAATGGGTACACGAAATTGAGCTCTAATTTAATGCTGTTATGGTTTATTTTACTTTGACGAAGAACTTTAACGTTTTAATCGGCCATTCTTACATGATCGGGGGGCAGGGCAGGGCAAAGTCTGCCGGACCCACTAGTTTTGTTATAAAATAGAATGCTCATAACAAAATTCATATCGGTTACGGTGGACAAACGACCTTATTAAAACATTCTGCACTTGCTAGTTATATAATCTTTGATTAACACACATAATGACAACTTAAACACGTACCTACCACTTAGATTTTGGTCAGAAGGCAGGTACGAAAATACGACTCAAAATTGGTACTGTTACAGAAATACCTACTATAATAATATCAAGGTTAGGTAGGTACTGTTAATGGTGTCAACGGATACTGACCAAAAATAATTTAGGCAATTTTAAACCTTTCCTCAATTACTTAAAATTTATAAATAATAATATTAAGTAATTAAATTTAGTAGATGTGGAATTATGTACTATGCTAAAGCGTGTATATGTCTGTCTGTCAATCACTTGCGTTTTACACTGTGCATCTATTTTTAAACAAAACATGGTATACACAGATAGCTTTCATCACATTCAGAAGGACATAGGATACTTTTTATCCCGGATGATAATACAAATGGCAGTGGCGTGCACAGTATTCGGAGCCTTGGTAGGTACTAGGTAGAGAACTATTTTCAGGCAGGGCATGATGAAAAATAAGCATCGAGCTTTTTTTTTAAGGGTAAGCAATGCTTTTATGCCTCTAATTTAATGGAGTTTGAGTTTGAACTTCTTATCTTGAAAATAATTTAGTATTTTAGTTAAAAACATCCTTATAATGAAAGTCAAATATCTCTATCAAATATCACGTAGGTACTTACATATAAAAACGTTTAGACTAGGACATTGAATTGGATTTATTTTGTTTATTTAAATTTTTATTGAGAAGTTAGAATAGCTTTACATTAAAAAAATACCGTGGATTTTCTTTACTTTTGGTAGGTATGGTATGTTTGATGTAAGGCCGCCTTTGCACAATTTTTTTTCCTTATGTAGGTTCTTAGCATGTTCATCTTCATCTTCAATGAATGTTTGTGAATGTTCATGATTCATCTTCTTTTTTTTAAAGAGTTGTAGTATACTTTACTTTTGAAATAAGTATTACCTATCAAATAACTAACGCCGTCCCTTTTTATCAAACTGAATCAACCAGTTGGGTTGGCGCGACCAATGCTCTTTTTTTTTTCGGAAAAGCGCGTTTAAGATTTAATTTTAAGATAGCGTTCAATTATTACCTTAACCTACCTAATTAGGTACCGTAATATACATTCATTGTTATTGTATTTAAAAAAAATAAAGGACTAGCTGATGCCCGCGACTTCGTCCGCGTGGATTTAAGTTTTCTAGCTCTCGCAAGAACTCTTTAATTTTCTGGGATAAAAAGTAGCTTATGTGCTATTCCAGATCTATCTATGTGCCAAATTTCATCGAGATCCGTTCAGCCGTTCGTGCGTGATTGAGTAACAAACATCCATCCTACATCCATCCATCCATCCAAACTTTCGCATTTATATTATTAAGTATAGATGTAGATTTGCTTTGATTTTATATTCTGTATAGGTTTCTTTCGTGAACTGAGCTACCGGAATGAATCACATATTAGACGGGCGTCTTAAAACATAACACCTTCTTACTTACACAATAAAGACTGTAAAGTAATAGATGTGAGCGATAAAATAATACTCGCATTACAAACGTAGCATGCATGCAGTTTATTGACGTTGCAACCGTATGAACTTGAGTTTTGAGTATGTGAATGTCATCTAGCCTGAACGAGTCAACTGACGCCAGTGTAACTGCAGTTCTTTGCAAGTGTGCACGATCTATGCGCGCGTAATAACCTAATTCACACAAAAAAAACGAAGATACTTTACGTCGTCGGTTCATTTCTGTAGTTCATAAATTATCAGCTCATTTTTGAACTGAGAACTGCACTTTGCGGGAAAGAGATGGCGAATTCCCGCCCGCTATTTCGGTGACGTTGGGTGCATAGCGAAATAAAATAAATGAAAAGTGGCTGGCATTCAGTAATTTCATTGTGTTTACGCGAGTTGCTAGTTTGTTTGGCTACGTATTTTTACACTCTATTTTACAGTGGCGCCCTCTACTCTCCTATTTATGTGTACCTGGTGATACGCGTGGTATCTATACTGTATCATGGAGCTGTCAAAACAATAACCTAAACAGTGATTTGTGCGTACACAGGTGGAAGTAAAAACCCCTATGTGTGATAACTTAAGTTTTCGAAGTGAAACTATTAACTGGTAGTTGTGAGCCGGAAAATTGAGTGTACGATTTTTTGTCCAAACTTAACCTACGACAATCTTCAGTTGCGCGCGAGCTCTCGAGTCCTCGCATGCGCCTCTCGTTCAATCCGCGACGAAAATTGACGAAAATCTACGAAAAACCACCGAATGGACCCCTAAAACCCCGCCGAATTAAAACATCGCCAAAAGTCATCCGAACTTTCGAAAATCGAACGCACACCTCTCGCGTCCGATTTAAAAAAAACTTTTGTAGTGAAAACTTTTTGCTCAATATTTTGTGATCATAGAAGAGTGCCTTACGTACAAAATACAAAACTTATAAAATAATTGTGATGTCATAGTGCAAAAAATATATAGAAAACTAGACTTATAGAAACTATTTAGTGTTTTAGTGAACTTGTAGAAATAACTTATGTTTTTGGAGTAAAACCCGGCGAATTTATGTGCATATGGACTGCACCATAATCTTTATAAGGTAAGTCGTTTATTTTATCTATTCGGTTAGTAGTTTCTTTTTCAATTACAGTTAACATAGCGTAATTTATGTTGGCACGCCAATCTTAATCTATGAACTTGATAGTCGATTGCATTGATGTGTGCTATGAAGTTGGTCGCGAGTGAATTGCATTGCTATTCGTATAGTTCCCTGATAGCTTCTCACTATTGTTGAACCGGTAGGATTTCCTTCCAAGCAAATTTCAATCTTATTTACATCATTCATATCAATTTTAATACTTTTTGCGTAGCACTGAATTTTATTTAAAGGTTTACGTATTTTACGATAAGGTAAAGGATATTTTTATGCCTTTAAAGTTGATTTTGCGTTGTTTTATTGTTACCTATAAAGTGCAGTAGTACATTGGCATTGGACATTGGTGATTATTGACGACGTGTGTGTGTGTGTGTTATGTATGTTTGTATGAGTACAACACCTCTCTTATGGTTACTCGTTACTACTGTTGTTTAATTAAATTAAGTACTTAGATGTTGCTATTTCCTACTAGGCAGTTACTTCAACATAACTTTGATATAATTTATTCCTAGTAGTTCAATGAATTTGTTTTTTGTCGTTTTCCCATTAAAGTACCTAACACTTTATCAGTAGGTGTTTATTGTTTTAAAGGAGCCTATAGGTATAGAGTTATTATATTTCTAGAGCAGCAATTTTGTGAGACTGGTGTGTAAAACTTCCACTACGGCCCATTAACGTCCCACTGCTGGGCACAGGCCTCCACTCTCATACGAGAGTGGGAATTAGAGCTTAGACCCACCACGCTGCTCCAATGCGGGTTGGCGGGCTTTAACTACTATTATCATGTTAGTGATAATAACCGGGACCGACGGCTTAACGTGCTCTCCGAGGCACGGGGGTGGAACACCACTTCCTAACTCCGGGCTAGTACTGAGAATTTCTAGTCAGAAAAACCCAATACTCAATTATGGCCCGACCCGGGACTCGAACCCAGGACCTTGTCGACCGCAGTCGAACATGCCAACCACTAGACCAACGAGGCCGATTTTGTAAGGAAATCTTAATCGTAATCGTTTGTCAACCCGTTTAAGGAGTTCATAGATTCCTGCACGTCAAAAAGGATGTATGAACTCCTTATAGGTACAGTTCGAGTACCTACCTATAGGTAATCCGTTTTAAGCTGTCAAATGATTAGACAATTGGGTATTTGACAATTAGTCAAATTAGCAACTTTTTTTCAAACGTCAAAACGCATCCTAAGTATGGGCAAATATGGGATTTATATGAAACTAGCTGATGCCCGTGACTTCGTCTGCGTGGATCAAGGTATTTTGATTTCCGCGGGAACTCTTCAATTTTTCGGGATAAAAAGTAGCATAGGTATATGTGTTATTCCAGACTATAATCTATCTCTGTGCCAAATTTCATCCAGATCCGTTCAGTCGTTCTAGCGTGATTTTGTAACAAACATCCATACATCCATCCGTCCATCCATCCATCCAAACTTTCGCATTTATAATATTAGTAGGTATAGATTCTAAAATGTGACGTCATTAAAGTTCGACGCACTTTTTTACTTTAATCGATTGTTTAAAATATGTAGTTTACTAGATGATGCCCGCGACTTCGTCCGCGTGGATCAAGGTTTTTTGATTCCCGCGGGAACTCCTTAATTTTCCGGGATAAAAAGTACTTAGCCTATGTCCTTCCCCGGTATATAACCTACCTCTATACCAAATTTCAGCAAAATCGGTTGAAAAGATAGGCCGGGAAAGCGTAGCAGACAGACAGACAGACAGACAGACAGACACACTTTCGCATTTATAATATTAGTATGGATTCAACATAAAACTAACAGGGGACGTGGATCTTACGACTTTAAGGAGATCCTCTATTTAATAATCACTAAAAAATAATTTATTTGAATAGTTGTCAAATACCCAATTGGGCCTATGATGAACAAAGGTAGCTGCTCCATGGTCGAACTCAATGGGTAAACATAAGAATATGAGTAAACAAGCTATTACGGTTGACCATTGTTACGTATTTTGTGTTTACTATTACAAGCCTGCGGTTTCGTCCACGTGGTACCTACTGTCATCACGACGCAGAGCAATTTGGCTGGAGGCCCAATGGCTACCATAATAATCATAATGTCCTCCCGACCGAATTACGGCCATGGCGGTCTATCTCCAGAGAGATTAGCCATTCGCGCGGGAGATATTATAGTGCACAAGTGTGTGCGTTACACAGGTGCACTCTGTTCCTTTACTCTCATAGCCCGATGGGACGGAAAATCCGACTGCATAGGAGAGAGATCAGGCGCAGGACCGACGGCTTTGCGTGCTCTCCGAAGCACGAGGGTGAAACACTGCCAACGTCCTAACTCCGGGCTATTACTGAGAATTTATTGTCAGAAAACCCCAATATTTGTCTCGACCCGGGACTCGAACCCGGGACCTCGTCGGCCGCAGTCGAACATAACCACCACCACTAGACCAATGAGGCAGTCAATTGGCTTATTGGATGATATCGGTGGAGCGATTAGCTTTTCTCTTCTCAGAGTGGAAACGGTTAAGGTGGGGCCCACCATGCTGGCCTAATGGGGATTGAAACACTTCAAACACCTTTGAGAACAATATGGAGACATCTTTCGCATACGGATTTCAATGATATTTAATTATGTACAAAAAAAAGTTTTTAAAGAAGGCATTGTCGAAAATGTTACGGCTGTTTTTCCGGGATTTGAGCCTTTGAATGGAAGTCTGTATTCGAAATTTAAGAAAATCTAAATTCACTATGGCTACTTTTTACGGAAAATTAAAGAGTTCGCGCGGGAACCAAACAATTTTAATCCACGCGGACGAAGTCGCAGGCATCAGCTAGGCTATAGTTCTAAATAAGAATTGAACTTCGTGCAGTGTAAGAGGGGCACTTAACAGTGCCAGAACCACAGAGTATAATATAATATAGTACTATATGTAAGGTTTATTATTTCGATAGTTGTCAATTTGACTTATTTCATGACTCTTTATCCAATTTGACCTGGGTGTACATTGTAAATATTATTAAGTTAATACTGTTTGTCAATATATCTCATGAGACAAGGAGTGTAACTACGTCGATATACTTAATTTAATTAACTAATGTTAAAGATTAGTCAATATCCGTTTGTTGACGTATATTGACATACTGAGGTGGGAGTGATAACAACTTTTATAAAACGAGAACGTTTTGGATCTCATGAGTCATTCGATGGACGACAGTAGACGTATTCAGAGATTAAGACGTAATGTTGCCAATTGCTGTATTATTCAATGAAGTGTTAAATTTGTGATAAGGAAGTGATGAATATATTGATTTCGCGCAAGATTCGAGTATTATTTCACGGAAATCTCCCTCCGAGCCTTTAGCTCAGAAGCGGGATACCGGGAAGATAGTACAGTTATCATCCCGTTGAAGGACTACGCCCAAAGGAAAAAAAGGTGATGACAATTTTTTTTTTATTTATGATTTTCTTATTTCTCGGCATTAATGTTTTCTTTTGTTTAAATTTATTTATTTTTGGGTATAAGTGAAGCCAGTGATGTGTTTATAAAATATGTTTTTTTTCTCTCTTCCGAGTTGAATACGCAGGTGATAAAGTTCTAGTAATGACAAGATACTTATTTACGTTTGTGGTTTGATGCCCGTAAATTGTTTAATTAAAGGAAACCTGAATCGTGAGGTATAAGCACTACCTCGATAAAGCCTAGAGTAAACGTTAATTATTTATTTTATTCAAGTTTATTCATTGTTTTTAAAGAAAGTTAAAAGTACCCTTAAAACCTTGTAAACTTGTCTGGGGGCCGCACATTTCTCTAAAAACTAGTACATGGATACAAGTATTTGAAGGACGTAATTCAGGTATAAAGTACCAGTAACACAGCATCGAAAAAATAAGTAGAAGTGGGCGAAACAAGTGAACAAAAGTAATTCAGAGATGAACGAGCAATTTCATAATAGCATCATACATAATAAATTGAAATTGTGGGGTAGTTTGCGGAGTCCTGGCGCCATGCGTTTAAACTTTGGGGTTTCGAGATACGGGATAGTTAGATTTGGATATTAAGGAACGTGTACTTTTGTATTATATTTATTTTTCAGCTGGGTATCGAGGCAGCGCCCAGGTCGAGCAGAAGTGAATCCACTGAGGAGCCGCGTGAGAGGCTGAAATGGAGGTTAACGAGGTGCTGAAGGGTCTGCTAATGCAGGTTGGGTTCCAAGTGGTACAGCCTTGTGAGTTCAAAAAAAATGGTTGAATGGTTGATTGGTCTACAGGGGCTAATACTTGCCGTAAGTACTTTTTGTTTCCTTTTTATTATTATACGAAGATTTTGCTTTGGTTAGATTTTAGTTAGACTCTCAAGCCGCGTGAAGCCCGGTCGACCAGTGGAAGTGGTCTGAGCTGTCGTGTCGTGCTGTATTGGTGGGAAGGCTTGACGCTGAACAATGTAATGGCGGAATTTATTCATTAATTTTTGAGAGCGCGTTCAAAAGGATTGCAAGGAGAAGCCCTAGACAATTTTTGCTTAAAATGTGGTACCTAGGCGTGGCAAGGCTTTAGTTTTCTTTGAAACAAAATTAAAACTGATTTTTGTGGGTCATACACGTTAGGATTATAACCACAGAATAGGTTTATAACTAAGGATTTGAATTAGATATTTCATTTTCCCAAGTGTTTGATTTTCTTGTTTGGTTAAGCCAACAATCTAAAATAGTAACCAGAGGTATTTCTTTTTGGATAGAAGATTCTATTGAGAACACCTAACAACTAAGATAGATTATTGTAAAAGCTAGTGTATCACATTGATCCCAATAATTATTGTAGCCTTCGTCTTGAACCCTCCCTTGTTTGTTTGAGTCGCCTTTGAAGCTGGTCAAAATGGTTGCAAATACCAGTAATAGTCTAGAGAACCCTTTGAACCCGTGTTTCTTTTAATCGCATTTATGGGTGGTCGAAATGATCGCAAAATCCTACTGGTAGGCGAAAAAAAGAAAGCTATTTAAGACCTGTGATTTAAACAATTCATAATATTGATAACCTGAGGTCACAATTTGTGACATTCTCCCTCTAAATCGCAATTGTAGGTTGTCATATTATCGTTGAGACGATTAATCGCGACTATGATCGCAAAAGGGACTATGAAGAGTTTTGTTATTTCCATAATATTAATATGATTTCATTTTATTGGTTTCAAGTTTGTATTGGCTTTAGAACTTTACGTTTGTTTCTGTAGTCTACGGTTCTACGTCCTTAAATAATAATTAACTTTGGTCGTTTAAGGGAAATCACTTGGTGTGTCCCAACATTTACTTTGGAAATTGGATGTTGTTTTTGACCCTTAGGTGTAGTTGTGAGTGTAATGTTGAAAATACGCGTTGAAAAGAGAACGCCCTTTGGAAGTTCTTTTGAGAAAAAAAAAGAACGAATAATTAAACTTGGTATTTTTTTAATAAATTTAGTCATAAAAGGGGTGACGATATAATTACAAGTGATCTTGTGACCTCGTTCCACATGTTTCAGAAATTAGTTACAATTCGGTTTATTATCTCAAGTCGAGTAACTGGGGGTGTGTTCGTGACGAAATAATGTTTTCGAAACTTCGAGTATTTAACGAGGTATTACAAAGCGTCAAACCGTTGACTTTGTGGCAATTTTTTTGAGTGTAGTCTTGAACTCTTTACCTGATAGTGGTGGTGATATAGTGATTTCAAAAAGGTCGAGACGTCGGCTTAGTTCTTTTTACATGTACGAGACCGCGAATTGCTGTTTCGGCCGAGAGTTGTATTGCGTTTCTGGAAAGCTTTTGTATGTTTTATTCGCTAGATGGGAAATGGTTAAAGCGTCCCTACTTGAGTATCGGAGGTCTGGAAGGGGCTGATGTAATTTTTACGTATTTTATTTATTTATATAATGATGCCATCTCTGAGCAAATGAGAAAAGGCGATGTACGGGAAGAGATGATGATGATGATGATGAGGGAAATAAAAATCTTTTATACACATAGCAGAATAATTGTTTTAATAAAAAAATGATTTATATCAATATTTTTGAATTATTATTCAAATATACTCGGTTTCTGGTACCTCTTGGAGGTGAAGATAGGCGGTTTTGGATGGCTGATTGGGTCTCCCTTGTGTTTTACTCTAATTGAGTTTCTTTTCTCATTTAAAATTTGGAAAAATATATACGATAGTACCTGGTTGAATTTCGATTTTGTTGTTGTGAGTGAAACAATGGCGGACTTCCAAACGAATGTTGAGGTTTTCTCCTCACGTCTACTGATGAAAGGATGTTTAAAATATTAAGGATAAAGAATTTAATCAGTTTTGTCTTACGGATTGCTATAAGTATTTACAGGAAGTCGGAAGTAAAGATATTCCAGTTCAAAGTTTTTGAGGTTGATATTTTTGACACCAAGACGGTCGGGCAGTGGTCAGTATTTGGAATATTTGGCGGGTTTGCCTGACAAATAAATGTATTGTGCATAGATGTGAGAAACCTTGTGGATTATTCTCTACTGAGTTTACGTTATTATGAATTACCGGGTGTACGTTGGAGGGACGTATGTGACTCCTGATCTCTGAAATTATTGTTTGGCACAAAACATAAGAAGTCAAGGTGAAGTGAAAAAAAGGGTACATAAGACATTATCGATCGATTCACTATCTATGGGTCGGGATTCAGGAAGATAGATAATCTTTCAATTGATCAATTGAGTTTTCAATAAATAGTGGTTTTGTCTCCAGACTTAGGTAAGAGGTCCATACGTGTCAGGTTTATGGTTAAATAATTGGTGTTTGGATCGTAATGTGATTTGGTGGTCGCGACAGCGATTGGGCCCGGGAATTAATGTATTGGATCAAGGTCTTCGCGTTGCAGCATACCTATTACTCCCGTGGTTTAGATGAGAGTATAAAAATATTGAGGGGGGGATTAACAGAAAATTATCTTATCTAAATCTGTAGTTGTTGTCGTTGTGGTCCGCGCCGATATTCTTGTCTGGAACGAACGGAGCGAGGACAGGTCTCATTAGGACTGTGGCTAACAAACAGGATTTAAAGGCAATCATTTGAACTTGTGTATATTTTAATTTTATTTGTTGTTACGATTTCTTAGCATCATTTTAATTGGGATACTTATTTTCGATGGGAAAGGAACTTTGTTTCTACTGGATTAAAACCTAACGGAAATATAATAAATAGGAATAATCCAATTTTTTAATATAAACGCAATTCGAAAAAAATTCAAAAGCGAAAAAAAAAAAAAAAAATTAAGCAGTTATCATTATGTGATGGGTTAATACAGGTACAAATGACTTGAACATTGGTAATGAGTTGTGTGATATCATATAATAAGCAGTACCGGAAAGTTTCAGAGAAAGAAGCAACGGAAGACGATGAGTTGACCCCAGGTGAGAAAGAGGCTGACTTAGGGAGAGAGGATCTGACTAGAGGAGGCAAACTCGAGGTAAGAGAAGGTTTGAGTTAAGGAAGGTAACCCTAAGTGTAGAGGGTCTAATGGAAGATTAAATCCTAGGTGGAAAGGATCTAATCTAAGGAAGGTTACCCTAAGTGTAGAGGGTCTAATGGAAGATTAAATCCTAGGTGGAAAGGATCTAATCTAAGGAAGGTTACCCTAAGTGTAGAGGGTCTAATGGAAGATTAAATCCTAGGTGTAAAGGGTCTAATCTAAGGAAGGTAAAATCCTAGGTGGAAAGGAATGGAGGGTTAATAAGGAAGGTTGAAGCGCTGGATAAACGGTCTAAACGAACGAAGGGAATCCAAAGGTGGAGGAGGTGTGTGGCAGAGAATCAGAGATGCGTGCGTGGTAAGTTTTTCCTTTGTTCTCGTTTCTTCTTACGCTTGGATCCGGAATAATAGGAGTGAAATATGGTGTTGTGAGTATTGTAACTAAATGCAAAGTGCTTTACTGGAAGAATCATGTGTCGCAGTCGGAGTTCAGGTTGTTAACTTAAATTTAGTCTTGAAGCAATATGGATTAATTTATATCTTTTATGTTTTAGGGTTATTGATATATGTATTATGATTTTGGGTTATTGATATAATATATATTATATTTTTGGATTATTGATTATGGGAGGCAGATAACACCGTGACAGATGACTATGAAAATTGAAGGTGAATGGTGTTGCGTCCAGGAAACTCTACGTAAAGGGCCTTATGGAAAGAAAGTCCGAAGTAAAGGAGTGATTTTCAATGCTAGCACGCTACGTGGGCAATTGATTTGAACCCGCAATTCTAGAATAAAGAGAGGTTATACTAATGGGTTCAGTAGGGCGGTGTGTCCAATCCAAGGTAGAAATGACGCATACAAGAGGACTAAGATTATTAATAGTATCGTATATGTGCACTCGTATAGCTTCCTTCTGGGAGCGATTGCGACAAACAAAAATAGGTCATTCTTGGGGTGATCGGTGAGGACATGTCTAATGATATAATCAAGCATTGGCGCTCTGTCCGCCGAGACGCGGGTAAGAAATGGGGAGTAGTTTTGGGAAATGGGTTGGGCTATTTATTTGATTTGCTATTTTTATTTTTATGTTTATTCTTATTTGTTTTTTATTTTATTATTTATACTATTGTAACATTGGATTTTTATCTGAAATAAAGAGCTTATTGACCGAGCGAAGCGAAGGTCTCTGGGTCTGCTTGGGTGAATTGGCACTTGTCCGTCCGTCCGTCCGTCTGTCGGGGCCTTGTAGCTTCTGAATTGCTGAGCGTAATTACTTCAAGTTTAAATATAATATGTAAACCTATGGCCTCCCGCCGAGTGTGGCTTGAAGGGTTATAAAAATCTTTATTTCAGGGGGGCTCTCATAGAAGCGAATGCGAAGTAAAATGTTTTTTATAGCGTTGCATAGGGTTGCGGTGTGTCGTTTTGAGGATAATTAGGAATAGAGTCCAAAAATATTTTTTTTTAAATTTTTCCCCTAAAATTGACGAAGTGGGGGGCTTTCGAAGTGGCGATTTTCTAACGTCCAGGGTTGACCTCGGAACTCTCAATTTTCTGAACTCTCAAGCCTGAAACTTGATCAATTGTTTGGATTGTGTCCTGTACAGGGACAGCAAGTGCTAGGGTTGGATAGATGTTGTAAGGAAACGAAGTTATTTGATTTTTAATGTGCTTCAGTATTATTAGCAGAACTTCGCAATTGTGTCAATGGATGGCGCTCTGTACGAGTTTGTGGATGCCGCGAGGTCTAGGTTCGGGGCGAACCACTAGTAAATATTGTTATTAAGTGAGATTAGGTCAAGCTTGAAAACGCGAGGGGACTCGCTTATGATAGGATGGCCGAGCTGTAAGGTTTATTATTTCGATAGTTGTCAATTTGACTTATTTCATGACTCTTTATCCAATTTGACCTGGGTGTACATTGTAAATATTATTAAGTTAATACTGTTTGTCAATATATCTCATGAGACAAGGAGTGTAACTACGTCGATATACTTAATTTAATTAACTAATGTTAAAGATTAGTCAATATCCGTTTGTTGACGTATATTGACATACTGAGGTGGGAGTGATAACAACTTTTATAAAACGAGAACGTTTTGGATCTCATGAGTCATTCGTGGCAATTGATTTGAACCCGCAATTCTAGAATAAAGAGAGGTTATACTAATGGGTTCAGTAGGGCGGTGTGTCCAATCCAAGGTAGAAATGACGCATACAAGAGGACTAAGATTATTAATAGTATCGTATATGTGCACTCGTATAGCTTCCTTCTGGGAGCGATTGCGACAAACAAAAATAGGTCATTCTTGGGGTGATCGGTGAGGACATGTCTAATGATATAATCAAGCATTGGCGCTCTGTCCGCCGAGACGCGGGTAAGAAATGGGGAGTAGTTTTGGGAAATGGGTTGGGCTATTTATTTGATTTGCTATTTTTATTTTTATGTTTATTCTTATTTGTTTTTTATTTTATTATTTATACTATTGTAACATTGGATTTTTATCTGAAATAAAGAGCTTATTGACCGAGCGAAGCGAAGGTCTCTGGGTCTGCTTGGGTGAATTGGCACTTGTCCGTCCGTCCGTCCGTCTGTCGGGGCCTTGTAGCTTCTGAATTGCTGAGCGTAATTACTTCAAGTTTAAATATAATATGTAAACCTATGGCCTCCCGCCGAGTGTGGCTTGAAGGGTTATAAAAATCTTTATTTCAGGGGGGCTCTCATAGAAGCGAATGCGAAGTAAAATGTTTTTTATAGCGTTGCATAGGGTTGCGGTGTGTCGTTTTGAGGATAATTAGGAATAGAGTCCAAAAATATTTTTTTTTAAATTTTTCCCCTAAAATTGACGAAGTGGGGGGCTTTCGAAGTGGCGATTTTCTAACGTCCAGGGTTGACCTCGGAACTCTCAATTTTCTGAACTCTCAAGCCTGAAACTTGATCAATTGTTTGGATTGTGTCCTGTACAGGGACAGCAAGTGCTAGGGTTGGATAGATGTTGTAAGGAAACGAAGTTATTTGATTTTTAATGTGCTTCAGTATTATTAGCAGAACTTCGCAATTGTGTCAATGGATGGCGCTCTGTACGAGTTTGTGGATGCCGCGAGGTCTAGGTTCGGGGCGAACCACTAGTAAATATTGTTATTAAGTGAGATTAGGTCAAGCTTGAAAACGCGAGGGGACTCGCTTATGATAGGATGGCCGAGCTGTAAGGTTTATTATTTCGATAGTTGTCAATTTGACTTATTTCATGACTCTTTATCCAATTTGACCTGGGTGTACATTGTAAATATTATTAAGTTAATACTGTTTGTCAATATATCTCATGAGACAAGGAGTGTAGGTAACTACGTCGATATACTTAATTTAATTAACTAATGTTAAAGATTAGTCAATATCCGTTTGTTGACGTATATTGACATACTGAGGTGGGAGTGATAACAACTTTTATAAAACGAGAACGTTTTGGATCTCATGAGTCATTCGATGGACGACAGTAGACGTATTCAGAGATTAAGACGTAATGTTGCCAATTGCTGTATTATTCAATGAAGTGTTAAATTTGTGATAAGGAAGTGATGAATATATTGATTTCGCGCAAGATTCGAGTATTATTTCACGGAAATCTCCCTCCGAGCCTTTATATACGTGCCAGAACTTCTAGCACTCCTTAGCACGCCTCACTAGCCCTAAACGATCAACTTATATACCTAGGTAAATTGCTCAAGCTGCCAGTACCTTTATTACAGTTCTAAGTCCTCCTCCATGCATCCTCAACCTCACTGCTGAAGGTCGTGACCTTTGCCACGGAGTATCTTCTCGTTCACGATGTTACGCCATCTTTTTTTTTTTTTTATACACGACAAGTTAGCCCTTGACTGCGATCTCACCTGATGGCAAGTGATGATGCAGTCTAAGATGGTAGCGGGCTAACCTGTTAGGGGCATGGCAGTTGTATTAAACCCCTATTCGGTTTCTACACGGCATCGTACCGGAACAACTAAATCGCTTGGCGGCACGTCTTTGCCGGTACGGTGGTAAAGCCACGGCCGAAGCTTCCCACCAGCCAGACCAGGGAAAATTCAGAAATTATAAATTCCCAAATTGACCCTGCCGGGGATCGAACCCGGGACCTCCGCACGTTAAGACAACAGCGCTACACACTGCGCCACGGAGGTCGTCAATCTTGGTCTGTCTGTGGCATGGTGCAGAGCAACGTGGACAGGTGTGCCGAGTGTGGTGCTTATTTGGTCGGCCGAACGCATAGGGCTACGTCCTCTTGGTCTCTTTCCTTCTACTTCACCGTTCTACCACAGAACAGCAAGAAACCGTCAGCATTGGCATCCTTATGTGGTTGACGTCCAGTCTGCCCGCCAGGAGGTGGAATGCCCTTACAGCGCAAGTATTCCCTGACATACAACTTAAGTACCTTCAAGGTAAGAGTGAATAGGCATCTTCTAGGCCAGCGCGCGCCAACCTAGACCTCATCATCGCTTTGTATTAAGCACTAGCTGATGCCCGCGACTACGTCCGCGTGGGTCGAGGTTTTTTGGTTCCCGCAGGAACTCCTTAGTTTTCTGGGATAAAAAGTAGCCTATGTGCTATTCCAGACTATAATCTATCTCTGTGCCAAATTTCATCTAGATCCGTTCATCCGTTGGAGCGTGATTGAGTAACAAACATACATCCATACATCCATCCATCTAAACTTTCGCATTTATAATATTTACTAGCTGATGCCCGCGACTTCGTCCGCGTGGATTTAGGTTTTTCGGTTCCCGCGGGAACTGTTTCATTTTCCGGGATAAAAAGTAGCCTATGTGCTATTCCAGACTATAATCTATCTCTGTGCCAAATTTCATCCAGATCCGTTCAGCCGTTGGAGCGTGATTGAGTAACAAACATACATCCATACATACATACATCCATCCATCCAAACTTTCGCATTTATAATATTTATCTGATTTGATGATTGTCGTCAAGCGCAGGCCTATCTCGCAATGAAAAAAAAAACTTTGCCCGTTGGAAGAAGTTTCTCCAGGTTGTCAGGGTTTCTGCGGGCAATTTGTCCGAAATACTCCAAGGTTCTCCGTAGGCATGTGGTTAGATAGCCTGGTGGTAATCTTCAGTTGCTTTTTTTTACAGTTCTAAGTACAGGTTAGACAAAGGAATCGCTTGACAGTAGATACTTGTCGAGTATCGATTTCATGTCCGAAATGCGCCCGATGAAATATTAAAAACACGTTTGGACATTTTTGCCGGCACCCGGTCGATATTTTTGTGGCGTGCCGTATTATCTACTTAACAAGACAAAACATAAACAATGCACCCTAAAATAGGTAACTTTTTCACCCTCACTGCTCTGGATTTTTTAACCACTACATAATAAAGGTACATATTTTCATCGTCGTCAATTGATATATCAAATAAATATTATAAATGCAAAAGTTTGGATGGATGTATGGATGTATGGATGTTTGTTACTCAATCACGCCCCAACAGCTGGATGGGGCTGGATCTGGATGAAATTTGGCACAGAGATAGATTATAGTCTGGAATAACACATAGGCTACTTTTTATCCTGGAAAATGAAGGAGTTCCCGCGGGAACCGAAAAACCTCGATCCACGCGGACGAAGTCGCGGGCATCAGCTAGTTATTATATAAACCTTAAAACTAAGGGATTAAAGTTTAATTACGAATGTAGTATAGGTACTTATATTAATTGAGACCTTTTGTCTTCGTAACAATGCGAGCATGTCGGTGTTAGCGAGCATGTCGGAGCGAGGTGTCGGTGACGCGAATCCACAAGTTTACTCCCTACCAAATAAAGCTCAACGCGGCTAAAGAAGTTTTCACTTCAAAAAAAATCCACGCGAGCGAAGTCTCTGGTGAAAGCTAGTGAAGTACTAAAAAGAAAGGATAGTAGCGCATTTCAAAGTGCATTGACCAGTAATGTCAGTTGATACTGCATACTAACATAAATAATGGGTGCCAGTAATTGGCTTAAAGTAGTTTAGCTCAGCGTTCTATTTTAACTTTATACTTTACTGTCTGGTGTAGGTACTGTTTAGCTGCTACTTTACTTGTGAGGTCCTCGGATCGATTTCCGGCTGTGGCATTTACCTAATCATCACCTCGACGACGATGACGACCTCCCTGGCGCAGTGTTGAGCGCTGGTGTCTTAACGTGGGAGGTCCTGGGTTCGATTCCCGGCAGGATTCATTTGGGAATTTATAATTTCTGAATTTTCTCTCGTCTGGACTCTGGTCTGGTGGGAGGCTTCGGCCGTGGCTAGTTACCACCTTACCGGCAAAAAAGTACCGCCTAGTGATTTAGCATTCCGGTCCGGTGCGGTGTAGAAACCGACTAGGGGGATGGGTTTAATATAACTGCCATACCCCTAACAGGTTAGCCAACTACCATCTTAGACTGCATCATCACTTAACATCAGGAGATTGCAGCCAAGGGCTAACTTGTAGTGGCGTAAAAGAAAAAAAAACCTGATCATTAGGTGTCAGTCTTTTTTCGCGCGGATTAAGTTTTTTTTCCCGCGGGAACTCCTTAATTTTAGGGGATAAAAAGTAGAAAAACCACAAAAATACTTTTTTTTAACCTATGCAAAAATCTACGTCGATCCGTTGCTCTGTTGCGGTGTGATTGAAGGACAAATAAACACGTCACTTTCGCATTTATAATGGTAGTATTATGTACAGATAAACCCTTTTCAGGGAATCCGTCTATCCATTGATGAAAGCCCTAGGAAGATCAAATCTGAAACCTCAAGAAGAGCTATTTTAGGTTCTTGCCTAGTTGAAAACAAGCTGTAGGTAATAAATTAAAAAAAAAAAATAGGTATGACTGCTCTGCCAAAAATATTTTTTTCAAATTTATAGTCAGTGTCACTCGGAAAGATACAGTATGGAATCTTACCCCTTATCTCAGTTTAGGCACTATGAAGTTATGGTGGAATCCTTACTATAATATTATAAATGGGAAAGTGAGTTTGTTTGTATGTTTGTTCCGCTTTCACGCCGTAACTACTGAACGGATCTGGATGAAATTTGGCACAGAGATAGATTATAGTCTGGAATAACACATAGGCTACTTTTTATCCCGGAAAATTAAGGAGTTCCCGCGGGAAATGAAAAACCTCGATCCACGCGGACGAAGTCGCGGGCATCAGCTAGTAATTAATAATTATAATTAAACTCGCATATATTATACATAAATATTGCCTTACACTGCTTTTTCAGGCAGTCGTTTTTTTGTTGGGAAGTCCCAGGTTCGATCCCCGGCACGGTCAATTCGGGAATTTATAATTTCTGAATAATTTTCTCTGGTCTGGTCTGGTGAGAGGCTTCGGCCGTGGCTAGTTACCACCCCAGCCGGCAAAGGCGTACCGCCAAGCAATTATGCGTTCCGATAAGATGCCGTGCAGAAACCGATTAGTAGGTATGGGTTATAACTGCCGTACCCCTAACAGGTTAACCCGCTATACTAACTTATGACTGCATCATCTTTACCGTCAGGTGAGGTCGCAGTCAAGGGCTAACTTGTAATGGATTAAAAAAATAAAAATAAAAACTGAGGTCGCAGTCAAGGGCTAACTGGTAGTGGAATAAAAAAAAATTTGCCGATAGAAGTGAAAACGAATATTTAAATTTTTTTTTATAAATTTTTTTTTAATTTAAAAAATATATTTAAAATACTTAATTAAAATATAAACCTTAAAACTAAGGCATAGGTATTAAAGTTTAATTACGAATGTAGTATATTTATAGTTAAGGCCGTTTGTCTTCGTAACAACGCGAGCATGTCGGTGACGCTAACGCGAATCCACAAGTTTACCCCCTACCAAAAAGTACCTACTTAACGCGGCTAAAGAAGTTTTCACTTCAATAAAAGTCGTGTAATAGGTAGTGATAGTGATCAAGCTTGACTCAATTTCCTAGTTTTCCGTAGCAGGGTAGGTATTTTCCTATTTTCAGGTTGAAAAGCAATTATTCATGGAAAAACAATTCGGCTACCATGCGGGTCGGGCATTATCGTTAGCGGTTCGGGCACATTCGTGTCACTTTAGTGTTTTTCGTGTTTTTTTTCTAACGCTCTATTGGACTGTGGCACGGAAGTTTCGGTGCAGGGTGACCATATTAATTGCAATATTTACTAAACTAGACTCTTTGAAATAAAGCTTCTTTAGAGTGAAAACGCACTTGGGACATGCCCCGGCTTTAACAGATGAGCTTACTATAGGTATATATAGGTCATGTACCTATGATCAAAGATCCCACGACGATCAGACCTTCGTTATTTTATTAAAGCTGAAAGTTTATCTATGTATGTCTCTAATAGAGGTAGGTATAAACAATCCCCGACTATGAAGTTTCCAGAGTTATCAGGTAGAAAAGGTGGCACCTCAAATTCGTTATAGTAATAAGCTCCAGTTCTTTATATTTTTCTATGGAATAATATTAGGAACCACGTTGTCCATTGTCAGACACAGTACGATTGCAACCCCCTGTCAGACACTCTTAAATTATAAAACAACAGGGTGTATGTCAAACGGATAATTGGACCTGTTTATGGAGTTCATAGATATGTCTGCACGTCAAAAAGCATGCATCTTATGGGTACAGTTCGAGTAATACGTTTAAAGCTGTCAAATTATTTGCTTATAATTATTGGGCCACTGATTGGCCTGTTTGGCACATCTCCGATCCGCTTCAATTGGCAGGCATTGTAAGGCCTGCCATTAATGGCACGCTCTAGAAAATGTCCAGCAGTAGATGTATGAAAGAAGACTTAATTATGGTCACCCCACATATAAGTAACTATGTAATGTAACAGTGCACAAATATTGAGGTCGGATTACTCATTGTTTGCACACGTCAGCCGAATGATTTGGGTATTGTTTTGTGCATGCATTCGATAACTACACTCGTGGGAAGTACCTATTTGGACTTTGAACTTTTGTAGGGATTTCCACAGTCCAGACTGGTCATTCTATATAGAGAGTCATTTGTTGAGTTTTCAGTGTGAGATCTGTAGAGCGAACCTTGACTTTGCTTACATTAGACTCAAGACATGGTTAAAACGAGACAGATCGATGTTACTCACATAAGTCCATCTCGTTTTAACTCTGAGTAAAGTCTGAGCCAAGTCAAAGTACGCTCCATAAATCTCAGCATCAAAGTCATTCGTCTAGCATATCGTTCTGGTTAGCATGTTCGACTGCGGCTGATGAGGTATCGGGTTCGAGTCCCGGGTCGGGCCGTAATTAAGTACCTACTTAGGTACCTATAGGGTTTTTCTGACAAGAAATCCTCATTAAGTATTGCCCCGGAGTTAGAAAGTTGGGAGGTGTGTCACCCCCCTGCCTCGGAGAAACCTAAAGCTGTCGATTCTGCGCCTGATCTTTCTCCGATCGTGTCGAATTTTCTTTCTCATCGGGCTATGAGAGTAAAGGAACAGAGAGTGCACCTGTGTTTGCGCACACACTTGTGCACTTTAATATCTCCCGCGCAGATGGCTAATCTCTACGGAGATTGGCCGCCGTGGCCGAAATTCGGTCGGGAGGATAATATTAATATTTTGTTAACCGATAGACATCCAATGTTGGACATAGTATGGGTCTCTTCACTCTTATATGGTCTTTTGGCGTCTGGATCGCTTAATGTGGTCCGTCCATCTATTGGGGGGTGTGCCAATACTGCGCTTTCCAGTGGGAGATTGTCAGTATGGCACAGTAGCATAGCAAAGTATTTGTAATGGTCCTAAAGGAAGTTTATACGTTTAGTTATCGGCTCTTCGAACTATGTGCTCCACCCATTGCCACTTCAGCTTCGCAACCCGTTGAACTATGTCTATGTCAGTTACCTACTATAAGTACGGGTTCTTCGGTTCTTCTACGGTCGATCTAATTTCTAAGTAGGTACGAAATAATAATTTTCCGGAAAACCCGCGAAAATAACAGTTACCTACTTCCTAACCTCTTGTCTAACTACGTAAAAGACAAAGGCAAATTCTAATTTAACTTGGACTTTAAAAAAACAATTGAATCAATTTCTAACTAACACTTAGGTATACCTACGTAAGATAAGATCGAAATAACACAGAAAATCTAGCTTACTTTTACCTACCTACTACATATTACCTATATGACTTGCCAGTTCCGTAATTTGAAGCAAGCAAGAAAAGTCATCACCCGATGTCCAAGATGGCCGCCACTTTTTTGTCTATGCTAACGGCCGAGCGAATGTTTTAGAACCAGTTTCTTTGCGTTTCATACACTTAACCTTGTCATTAGACTCAGCTAGTCATTTTTGAAATTCGAATAGCGACGCCATATGTAATTCTAAAACCATTTAATTTTCAACTTTAGTGCAATGATTTAGGATTGAAAATTGTTTGTTTTGTGGTGGTTTTGTGTCGTTTATGACGTTTGAAAGGAATTTTCGTCACAGCACTACATTCCCCTTTATATAGCAATGAACGATGATGTGATGCGAAAGTTAGTAGGTAGGTATGCTCTATTATTATGTTCATCTAACTACCACTCAAAGATATTAATATCTACTAGTAAAATACTACCCAATAAAAAAATGGGTAAATTTATTGCTTTTTACTGACGCAAACAATAATAAAATTTTCTGTGAAAGCAACCAGGAAACGAAATAATAGGATGGTTCTATTCTTTGTTTTGTTAGGTAATCTTTCTACCTACACGGAAATAGTAGATTGTATTATTAGGGAGCAAAATTATATTTTTACGGCGAGGGCGCTTTTTTGAATCCAGAGCGAAGTGAGGGATTGTAGAGTAGAATCCTGAGCGTAGCGAGGGATTCTTTATTAGAATCCTGAACGTAGCGAAGGATTCAAAGTAGGAACGTCGCCCGAGCCAAAAATATATTTGCGCCCGAGTGATACACTCTACTTTTCATCACCCTGTAGGTATGAGAAAATTTGGTTCCCGCGGGAACTCTTTAATTTCCCGGGATAAAAAGCATATGTGCTATTTCCAGACTATAATCTATCTCTGTGCCAAATTTTATCCAGATCCGTTCAGCCGTTCGGGTAACAAACATCCATACCTACATCCATACATCCACACATCCATCCAAACTTTCGCCTTTATAATAATATTTATTTAATTTGCGTTAGCGCTGAACACTAAGATGTTCCAAATTCAATAAGTGCGCGGCAAAGATAATTGCGGCGCACTTACGAGTATAAAGAGGATTAAAAACTCATTACTGCCCGCTAAAAGTTTCTTAAAGAAAACACCACCTTTGGGCGCACATAAAGGCGAACCAAGTCGTCCTTTTCGAATAGGTACATGGGATGAAAATATTAATAGGTGACACTGGACACAATATAGTCTAAAGTTTTGTACTTTTGTAGGTACGTATATATAGTAGGTATATTGGGTGCATACTGCAAGTGCATACCTATGTTCTAAATAATGTTTTGTAGGTACGGTCTATGAAAGTGATTTTTGTAGAACAGGTAGGTATACAATTTTCAACGCGGGAAATCTTTAATTTTCCGGGATAAAAGTAGCCTTAGATGTGTTATTTCAGACTATAATCTATCTTTGTGCCTCAGCTCTGTGCCAAATTTCATCAAGATCCGTTCAGCCGTTCTGGTGTGATTGAGTAACATCCATCCATCCATCCATTCATCAATCCATCCAAACTTTCTCATTTATAATATTAGTATAGAAGTACAGATTAAACAGTAGGTAGGTACCTAATCATGTTTTAAGTGATAAAAAGTAGTGCTAGATAGATACCTAGGGTAGTTATGGAGTACCTAAGTCCATACTAATATTATAAATGCGAAAGTGTGTCTGTCTGTCTGTCTGTCTGTCTGCTACGCTTTCCCGGCCCATCTTTTCAACCGATTTTGCTGAAATTTGGTATAAAGGTAGGTTATATCCCGGGGAAGGACATAGGCTACTTTTAATCCCGGAAAATTAAGGAGTTCCCGCGGGAATCAAAAAATCTTGATCCACGCAGACGAAGTCGCGGGCATCATCTAGTAATATATAATTCGTTTTGTGCATAGCAACGGCGTCCTGCCCTGCCAAGTTATGTCACTAAATTCAAATTAAACTAAATTCAAATTAAGTAAATTTTCAGTTTGTCACTTGTACCGTAGCATATCGATTTCCATCAAGATTATTAGGGCGGTCGCGTGACTCCTAAATATTTAGTGTGCCCCTGTGTTAAAACTCGGGCAAAACCTATAATGGTACTCTTTGAAATGCATTTTAAAAGCATCGTACTGTATTTCCTTCATATAGCGTGGGTACCTAACGCCACCCCGCATTGGAGCAGCGTGGTGGGTCTAAGCTCTAATTCCCTCTCTCCTATGAGAGGCCTGTGCCCAGCTGTGGGAAGTTAATGGACTGTAGTAGGTAGTGGTGGTGGTGGGTGGTGGTGGATATTTTATCAACGCATCCATAGTCCATACCTACTCCATACTTACCTACATAATAATATTACCTTCTTATAAATGCGATAGTGTGTCTGTCTGACTGTCCGTCTGTTACGTCGTCAGTCGTCGCTTCGTTTTCACGGCCCATCTATTTAAACGATTTTTAGAAATTTGGTTCACAATCCCGGGAAATTGAAGAGTTCCCATGGGTTTTTTTAAAAACCTCAATCCACGCGGACGAAGTCGCGGGCCTCGCCTACCTATTTACTTAGAAATGAATCCTTCCCAGAAACCTTTGCGAAAGATCTTAAAACTTAACCCTAGACAGAAAGTATGCCCTGAAACGATTAGACAACCACTTACTTTCGTTGGCGCAGACAAAGCCTGGTAGGTACCTAATTGGGTATTTTACAAATAGTCAAATCAGCAACTTTTTTTCAAACGTCAAAAAGCGTTAGTATGGGATTTATATGAAACTAGCTAATGCCTTCGTCCGCGTGGTTTAAGTTTTTTCCCTACAGGCACTCATTAATTTTCTGGTTTAAAAAGTAGCCTGTCACTCTCCAGGTCCTCAACTATACTCATGCAATCACGTTGATCCGTTGCTCTGTTGCGGCGTGATTGAAGAACAAACTCTATATTTCACCCCTTTGGGGGTCGAATTTTCAAAAATGGTGAAACACGTAGGTACTCTTACATATCTAACTGAAAGCCCAAATGCTAAGTTTCATGGCTATAACTTGAGAAATGAAGGACTTTCATACAAACTTTCAACCCCTATTTTACCCCGTGGGAGTGGAATTTTGAATAACTGTGACACACATAATTCTTTATTTATTACTGTAAGCCAAAATACTAAGTTTCGTTGATATAATTTGAGAAATATCTTGAGAAATGAAGGACTTTCATACAAACTTTCATCCCCTATTTCACTCCTTCGGGGGTAGAAATTTCAAAAACTGTGAAAAACTTATTTCTTAATTTTTTACCCGTAGCTTGTAAACCAAGTTTAATGGATATAACTTGAGAAATGACAGAGTTTCATACAAACTTTCCACCCCTATTTCACCCTTTTAGGGGTGGAATTTTCTAAAATCCTTTCTTAGCGGATGCCTAGGTACGTTATAATAGCTATATGAGTGCAAAATTTCAGCCCGATCCGACCAGTGGTTAGAGCTGTGCGTTGATAGATCAGTCAGTCAGTCAGTCAGTCAGTCAGTCACCTTTGCCTTTTATATATTTAGATTTTGAAATGTGACGTCATTAAAGTTCGATGCACTTTTTACTTTAATCGATTGTTTAAAATGGATATCTGATCAACATAAAACTATAATCAGGGGACGTGGACATTACAACTTTCGGGAGGTCCTCTATTTATTAATCCTCTAGGTCCTATAATAATCATATTTGAATAGTAGTCAAATAGGTACCTACTACCTACCCAAAAAAGTAAGCAAAACTTGACATAAATAGTAAATACCTACAATCTAAATTGGTCATATCTAATAGACAATCCCTTATCGTTCTATGTACATAGTCGATAAGTCATCTAACAGTTGTATAATAGAGCCAGCCCAAAGGGGGGACGTCAAACTATCGGTTATCAACGAACGCACACGAACGCAGCTCGGAAATAGCCGAACAAATCTAATATGGCGGCGCCCGCGTCACGGTTTTGAGGTTAAGGTTTAACATTACCAACCCAGACTATTTTACTAAATCTTTGACGTCTATTTCTCTATAAATAAAGTTGACTTTGCGTTACATTGGTTGTAAATATTACGTTGTTCAATTTTGCTGTTTCATCAAACTGTATGTCTATTTAAACAGAATGTGTTTTAGCGTGTTTGAGTGGTAAAATAGAGGTTGTGAAGTTATAAATGGCGCATAGACGTTTGTCATTTTCTTACGCGAGTAGTAAAGGGTCTTGATCTTTGCATTGAATTTCTGCTATCGTACGTACTACTAAACGTAGTTTAGGACGAATGGAAGGGGCGGCGCGGTTAGTTGGTTAATGGTTAAACAATGCGGACTGGTTAACTGCTTGCTAGGTTAACCTTTTGATGGAGTTTTGTTATGTCATTGGCTTATCATACCTACCTTGTATGTAACAGCTACATTTAACAGCTTAATAGGATTTGCTGTAAGCAATGTTTGTTTAAAGTTTATGAAAGGCTGGGTTGCAATTTGAACTGGGCGCGTTTGCAATCGTGCATTGTCGAGTCAACGTCTCCTGGGATGCTCCGGTTTCGGAGTGGGACGTGCGTTGGGAGTGATTTGGAGGATTTGACGTGTGGTGTGGTGCGGTGCCGGTGCGAATTGCTGAGTGGTGGTTGTTCGCATGCAAGGACACGCACTGTACCACATAGATTGGTCTGCTGTGGCGGATTATAGCGAATTAAACTTCTCGTTCATTCATTATCATGGACTTCCGCAAAATAACGCCTGCTTCGATTCAACCTTTATGTTCTTTCCCTTTCTCCTCGTACGTAATATTTACGCCGTTTTTTAGTGCAATGATGTTCGCGTATGCCGCGTCTATTTGTAATAAGTCGTTGGGTATAGGTACTTCTATTCTATGTACCAAATTAACGCCTGTAAAAAACTGCGTGTTATTACTGTTAACGATATTGAACGGTATTTACTAATTATAGGCGAACGCGTCCGTGGGAAGGAGCATTGCTAGATAGGTAGGTACTTAAGTCTCATTCACTAACTAATAATAAACACCCGGTGCAATAACTATTATTTTCTTCTAGTGATATAAAAAGATCAAATTTTTAAGTACCTAGATAGGTAGGTACTTAGGTCCTACTTACTTTTTTTTTAGAAAACTTTTTAGGGGTCGCCTGAAAATCAGCGCTGTTATGGTGTAGGTACCTACACCACTCGAGTATAGTACACCACGCTGAGGCGATGCCCTTTTTGGAATTATTTTTGTCACTCACAGTGTAGTTCCTAAGTTGTGTCCTAGTCATTTTGTGCTTTGTATTGTACCTACTGTAACTGTGTCCTTGATAGATCCAAATAAAGATTCATTTATTTATTTATTTACTTACATAAGTAGGTAAGTTTACGAAAGTCTGTGTGAAAATCTCCCACTAGGTTGGTCTTAGTACCTAACACAATAAAATCGAATAAAAATACAGTTCGCGCGCGAGTTGAATGCAGAGTAAATGTACCTATGTGTCACCATACATTTGCTCTGCCCTCGAATGCAGATTAAATGTAGGTAGTATTAAATCCAAACACGGTTTATCCATTTTAATACTTTAATTCAGCAATTATTTACACAGACACACGTCACTCGCGTTATGCCATCGTCATCACTGCTCGAGAGCAGTGTTGCCAACCTAGATTAATCAGGCAATGATACCATGTACGAATCGTTTTTAAGTTTCCCTCTAACAGTTCGGTCATCCTGACCCATAACTTCGTCCCGAAGTTGACATAATTCGAACACTTAATTAAAATCACGATGATTGCTGATGCTACTCTGCCATTTGTAGTATTAACGCTGGCCTTTAACGCCTGACACTCCAATGTTAAAGCACTGGCATTATAAACCTTACCAAGTACAGTTTACAGATAACAAGACTATGTTTTAGGTTAAAAGAGCATCAGTCTCCATCGTCTTTTCGCGTTACAAAACTTCACCTAATAAGTAAATATGGATTTCTCATCCATGGCACATCTCATCATATTATTCTAACTCTGGTGAATTCACGTGTAGCAAGATACTGAAGTAACTAAATCGCCATATTTCACAAACAACAAAAGCTTCCTACACATGTTCATTTTGTAAACATAATATAACCTTATTCAGAAGTAGCTTTCCAGCATTACACAGAGTTTTCCGTTAATTACCCAAAAACATGATGTTTAATAACTTTGCCTTACTTACTTTAGTTAACTCAGTGCAATTTAATGACAATTAATCTTTAGGTATTAATCAGTGAAATGGGAGAAACTAACTCTGTCTGGTCTATAACATCATACACTTGCTTACTCTTAACACAAAGTTTCAATTCTATAAGTGCAATTTGTAACAATTTCGACATTCTCACGGAGATGAGACCACAATCATTTGATTAAATGATAGATAAGATTCTTATAGTCTACTGGTGCTAATATACACCTATAATTATTTCTCCTATGAGTATACTCATGTTCACTTTGTTACTTTCCAGAATGGTTATTATTACTCATTCATTACACTTAATTATACTTTCCTCTTTACACATGGCATAAATGACATATACCTTCTCTGTAAGCCTTAGCCAGGCTAGCTTATGTTACAATTCACCTCCAGAACTTTATCTGACAATCGGTTACAAAACTCAATAAAACCCGAAGACCTGAGCTACGTTCTCTACAATGAGCCATTTTGTATATCTTGCACATGGTCCATCTTTTGAGCCAATCTCTACGTTCCTAATTTCATTTGAAATGTTGAAGTTTCAAAAGCACCTTATTCCCACCGGAAGAATAGATTTACCTTATACCGTGGCCCTGCATTGTATTGTTCGTTTTAAGTTAACACGACAGGCAACTCAACTGCCCGGTACTGCCTTCATCAGCTCTTGCCAAATTTCAACGTTTCGTAAAACCGAACTCAAATGTTGATACTATTCAATACAACATACCTTGGCATCTGCTTGCCAACTCATATCATTTTGATTTGTGCAGTCGTGATATTGTGGTGAAAACGTATATAATATAATATAATATCATAATATAAATATAATATAATGGTAATAAAATATAAAATACGTGTAGTAGTGTACCTACTTGGTTGTTCAATATTTTGGTAATTTACTTTTCACTGTTCCTCCTCAATCTAATTATGTTATTCATATCACTTTCATGAATGAATATCCCAAGGAACATCATAGAGCGAGTCTCTTTACAAGATAAGTAAATCTCTTTACACGATATTTTGTTACATCGCTGCATAGAAATATTGTTACTCTCACATGAATCTTAGTGAACCCCAAATGGCATCAAAACATAACACCGATATAAATCGCATCCCATAACTTGACCCAAAATGGCGGTCATCTGCGCAGGTACATCGTACTACAGAACTATGGTATGGAACGTATGGTAACGTGCGGCCCCTCGCGGCGCACCTCATAACGCACATCATTTGACACCCGAAATGTGTTACTGTGCATAGCTCAACTTACGCGGCGGTTATATTACTTGTTTGCCACTCAGTGCCTCGCATTTAAAACAATAGTTGATATCAGTGAATATCATCTGGAATATCATCTGCGTATTATGTCACCTAACCGTGACACTCACTGAACATCATCATCATTGCGCTTTCGCCTGAAACACAGCTGTTTTGCTATTTGCATACTATCATGCCCCCAACGGCGAGTAATAGATTACCTGTACTAATCTGGCTAGCCCCGCGGGCAATTTACCTAAGCTTTGCTTTATTTTGCAACTCTCGCTACCGAAAATCGAAACGTAGCAGCCCCGCAGGCTAGACTTTCCAAGTCTACTGGCATCATGGCCCCTGTTTCACACACCAGCGATATATTCAAAATGTAGTAAAATATAAGAGGTACGGAATTGACTTACATGAGCGGTGAGCCCCACGGGCAAGAAACAACCACATGAGTTATGCGGTCAGCGTACATGAGCTCCACTGGTAACTTATTAGTGATTCGCCATCTGCTCATCAGAATCCGCTAGGCTTTACATCCCAGCCCCGAGGGCGCTAATGTCCACACTTGAAAGTATATCATATAAGCCCCGAAGGCGAGGTGTGTCGGCCCCGAAGGCAAGGTTCATCGGCCCCGAAGGCAAGGTTCATCGGCCCCGAAGGCAAGGTATGTCGGCCCCGAAGGCAAGGTTCGTTAGCCCCGAAGGCAAGTGCATTGGCCCCGAAGGCAAGTGCGTTGGCCCCGAAGGCAAGTGCGTTGGCCCCGAAGGCAAATGCGTAGGCCCCGAAGGCAAGTGCGTAAGCCCCGAAGGCAAGTGCGTTGGCCCCGAAGGCAAGTGCGTTGGCCCCGAAGGCAATTGCGTAAGCCCCGAAGGCAAGTGCGTAAGCCCCGAAGGCAAGTACGTTGGCCCCGAAGGCAAGTATGTAGGCCCCGAAGGCAAGTACGCAGGCCCCGAAGGCAAGTACGTTGGCCCCGAAGGCAAGTATGTAGGCCCCGAAGGCAAGTACGCAGGCCCCGAAGGCAAGTCCGTTGGCCCCGAAGGCAGGTACGTAGGCCCCGAAGGCAAGGTGCGACAACCACAACGACCAACTGCCCTTTACTGAAAAATAATTTAAATTATACTGAAGGCAGTCTGTGTAAAGTAGCCCCGCAGGCATGTGCTGTAACACATAACACATAATATAACTCCTCAGGCATGTTCTATCAGCTGTGTGCCCTGCAAGCTGATCCGTTACGCAGCAGGCATACGCTATACGTACTGCAGCCCCTTAAGGTATGCGCTCTGTCGCCCCGGAGGCGTGTGCTATAATTTGCGTTGGAGCCCCTTAAGACATGTGTTCTGTAGCCCCTTAGGCATGTTGGCTTATCTGCGCTGTAGCCCCTTTAGGCATGTTTTGAAACTTACCAGTAGCCCCGCAGGCATATGCATGAATTGGCACTGAAACCCCTTAGGCGTGTCTTACCACTGAGCCATAGGCCCCTGTTAGGCATTTCCCTGAAACTAATCTGCAACCCTGCAAGTCAATGTATTAGTTTGTACTGAAGCCCCTAAGGCATGTTACATTTACTGTTCTGTACCCTGCACTGTTCTGCCGTGCAGCCCTGCGCCAATATGCGTTAATTTGTATGAAAGCCCCTTAGGCATGTGACATATACAGTAAGTGTACCCCACTTTAGGTATTTAGCTAAAACTGATCTGCTGTGCAGCCCTGCTGGCGCATGCATCAATTTGTTCTGAAGCCCCTCAGGCATGTGACATTTACAATAAGTGTACTTCACCTTTAGGCATTTCCCTGAAGCTGACCCATGGCCCCGCAGGCATATTTATTTCTATTTTGTTTTTACCTCAACAAATATCAAACCAAAATATCACAAATGAGTCACTCCCAAAATACCGTTATGTTCTCATATTATACACCCTGTTCATCTCCACCATATGAATTATTTGCAATATTATCATTACCGGTCCACCAGTACCATTCCACCCCGACATCCTCTTTAATATGTTATTTTTCTCCAGAGTAACATTTAAATCTTGATTCAACAGCCGGGCTTTAGCTCCCAAATTCACAAGAAACAATTTTACTCTTCTCAGACCAGGGCGCGTTTGGAACCCTCGTAACGTTAGTTTTAAGATACCTATGTTAATTATCACCACCACGTCTTATACTTTGTATACTTGACGTTCATTAAGTGTACTGTGTAAGTACCTACTTTGAATAAATATATTTTGACTTTGACTCTTTAACTATAAAAGTTAAATCTTAAACTTTGCATCATTCTTGTAACTCCTTGCACCACATAAGATGACTGTATATAAATCTCCTTGCACTAAAAGGTGCCATTGCCTTTTACAAACTTGCCAATCTCCTTTATTTTCCCTCAACAACAATGATAATTTCCCATTTCCAAAAATTTGGCATCCTCCTTTATTTTTCCTCTAAACAAAATGATGACTTTCCTTTTGCAACAATGGACATTCTCCTTTATGTTTCCTTTTGCTTTTGCCACTTATCCTCTTTGACTAAACTTTAGTCACCACAGAGTCCTCATCCATTACAATTAAATTGGAATTTACCAAAATTACCACTTAATTCTTTTTGCATTTATTTGCTAACACGACTGCAAGATATGCAACCCGGACTCGGCCCATATGTTATATAGACATCATTCCATTCCATTGTTATTCAAGGTGCAGGATAAGCAACCACCATAAGATAATATGCCACTAGCTTTTGGTCTTGGCCAGAGAACATTGCGAAGACCACACTAAAACTCAAGAATTAATTTATTAATTACACCTGTAAAACTAAAAATATATTATCTTGGCAAACCTTTGCTATCTTAACAGACATAAGCCCGTACATAGCACCATAGCCATGGTACCCCAGGTGTGAGTACCATCACTGATGTGATATCTCTCTTTTCCTTCAGTCTCTCCGCATAATGAGAAATCATATGCTCTATCAGGCAATAAAGCACACCGCTCCAAACAGCCACTGTGCAATACTTGAGACAGACAACACACTTATTATTAAATACCAACTTCAGTTGAACCGGGTCTCAAAACCTGTCATATCACCATCATAATTCACACCCAAATCCGCTAACCCATTCTTCATCCAGGCAGATTTGATATTATTTCAATTCACATTTTCCGAACAAAGGTACCTATCTATGCCACCCAATATTTATATATAATGTACTTACTCAATTATATACTTTAGCCCTTCAAACATGTATAGCTCTGATATTATTTATACTAAACGGCTAAACTGTACCTTACTTATTATTTTAACTGGGTATCCGTTCACTCTACAAATGCAATTTTCACTTGTAAGGACCTTTAATGGGTTATAATTGCTTTAATGGAATGTATAATATTACAGTTACTTTTGACCTCTGTTCATTTACTCAAACAATATTAGGTATATGTGATTCACATAACTCTCAGAATAAATTGAATATTCACTATCAATTTAGGTACAAGATTATCAATTAAACTAATTTCCAACTAAATAAATTAGTAAATACCTCTTCAATAAGTTACATAATACTTATACCCTGTTATGTAGTCGACCAACTACCATACCAACCTATTATAGCTTTGACTTAACTCTTTAAATATCTCATAGGTAGATCATGTTATGAACTACCTACCAGTGTAATTCACTATGATCTTTCACATAAAACTTAGATACTTAAGTACTTAATGTAAGCAAGTACAACCTGCAAGTACTTACTTATCTCCCTCTGTAGGTATGATCTATCTATTTATTATACTAGTTATCTTTAGACCTTTAGCCCGCCAACCCGCATTGGATCAGAGTGGTGGGTCTAAGCTCTAATTCCCTCTCTCCTATGAATGTGGAGGCCTGTGCCCAGCAGCGGGACGTTAATGGGCTGTAGTCATAATGGTAGATACCTTTATAACCTTTAATCATTTCTTTCAAATAAATATTTTAATAAACTCACCGTTTCCATGTACCCTACACACAGTACCACTAGGTAGGTCTCTCTCCAGGCACTTTACATGCTGAATGGAATTGATATAGTAGTAAAACCTCATACCTCATTGACCTTTGGTAATTTGTATGCAAGTACTTGATAAGTACTAACTATTCCATTGATACCTCTTTTTAAGTTTTCCATGCCAACTTTCCAATGCAATTCCGATTGCCAACCCACGTAGGTATTTATGTACTTACGATCATTTCACAATACGAGTTGTAGCACTCATTTATCCTTCTTGTATTTTATAGTTCAACCTTCCGTCATGACAACAATTAATAATTCTTTTCTTTTTTTTTTTTGCTTCACGTATTACGTCACGGTCATGGCGTCATAACATCTTGAATTACAATTTGTACCATTTTCAGGATAGGTCCGGATAAACAATTAATTAGCACGTGAAATACATTATCCCTCTTCTGAGATATTAAATCCAAACACGGTTTATCCATTTTAATACTTTAATTCAGCAATTATTTACACAGACACACGTCACTCGCGTTATGCCATCGTCATCACTGCTCGAGAGCAGTGTTGCCAACCTAGATTAATCAGGCAATGATACCATGTACGAATCGTTTTTAAGTTTCCCTCTAACAGTAGGTATGTGTCACCATACATTTACTCTGCATTCAACTCGCGCGTAAACTATACTTATAATAATGTATTTGTCATTAACCTTAATAGTTTACGTCACAAAGCGAAAATTTATTTCAAAAATTTTATGAAACAATGCGCGTTTATCACTTGCGATTATGTTGGCAACACGAAACTGGGGCGCTAAAATGCTGCACCGTTCATTTTCTTTTAACTAGCTAATAGAATAATAATATTTGAAATAGGCTTCGTAGGCACTTACGAATATTTAGGAATTGTATAATTTTATCTAAGAACAATTTCAATTAACATAATAATTATGATCAATTTTAGATAATTGGAGTATTTGTACGTGATTTATTTTAAGTATATCAGCATATTCGCAAAACGATTAGGTACCTAATTTGTCTTTTTTTAAATCCACTTACTATGTATATTTTTATTTAGATTAATTTAACATCTATTTGTGTTTGTTTAAATAAAGTATTTTTTATAATTTTATTACAGTGCTTCACACACGAGGAAAGTTTCTAAACTTACTTAAATAAGATCAGGGCGCGATTCCCAGACAGACGCAGGTTCAAATCCTGCCGGTTCCGAAATTTTTGATATTATGTATATTTAAGTAAGTTTAAATAAAGTATGTTTAAGAATTAGAATACCTAGTGGACTTAGGGGTTTTACAATAGGTATCTATAGGATCATTAGGTACTCATTAGATACCTACGTGAATCTCAGTCCTACCTAAACCTAAAATTGCTTATAGCTTCTCATTTTGCACATGAAGGGATTATTTTATGCAATTTATGCATACATCCTCTAACTGCCTCGTTGGTTTAATGGTTAGCATGTTTGACTGCGGCCGTCGAGGTCCCGGGTTCGAGTCCCGGGTCGGGCCATAGTTAAGTATTGGGTTTTTCTGGCTGGAAATACTCAGTACTAGCCCGGAGTTAGAAAGTTGGCGGTGTTTCACCCCCGTGCCTCGGAGAGCACGTTAAGCCGTCGGTCCCGGTTATTATCACTAACATGATAGGTAATAAATAATAATATAGTCGTTAAAGCCCGCCAACCCGCATTGGAGCAGCGTGGTGGGTCTAACCTCTAATTCCCTCTCTCCTATGAGAGTGGAGGCCTGTGCCCAGCAGTGGGACGTTAATGGGATGTAGTGGTGGTGGTGGTGGGAAGCATACATCACCCTTCACGTGCGACGTATCTACTCTGAAGATGATGATATGATTGCTGATGCCAATATAGGCTGCTTTATACCATCAAAAATTTCCCATGGAATTTTCAAATGTCCTAGACCCATGCGAACGAAGTCGCGAGCATTGATCTATATATTAACGTTACTTATCTCATAAATAAATCACACCGTTTAATTAATTTTCATAAGTAAATTTAAAAAACAAGAGAGACCGAATTTCAAACTTACAAAAAAGTGCAGCAAATATGTCACACAGCGCTGTAACGTAATAATCTGAAGACATACATGTTTGAGTGCAGTTTATTTCGCGCAGGGGCTTCTTTCGCACATACTACACGATTTAGTGAAGATTAAACCGGTAGCTCACTGCATTTTCATACCTACTGTCTAAATACTTATAGATGAACATAGGTGCAGTTGAACATTTGTTGCTTTTTATACCGGAAAATCAAAAACTGTGTGTTTCATATCAACTATCCAATTAACCTTTAAGAGTCCATGCTTTTAAACGTTGGCCTTAGTTGGCAAGAGTCATTTAAAAACTTTGGGCTCTATAAAAAATAATCCATACCTACTAATAATATTATTAATTTGGTAAGTGTGTCTGTTTGCTACGCTTTAACGACCCATATTTACAACCGATTTTCATGAAATTTGGTACTTATAGAGGTAGGTTACATCACGGGGAAGGACATAGGCTACATTTTATCCCGGACAATTAAGTAGTTCCCGTGGGAAAAAAAACTCAATTCAACATTAATTAAGTCGCGGGCATCAATTAGTCAAAAATATTTTTTTTAACATAAGTAGTAGCATTTTAGCGGTTCCACATTTGCGTTCTCAATTTAAAATCCGTTCGGGGAACACGAAAAGATAACAAAAATTTCCGCGCCAATTCCGGGGAAGGACACACGACCTATTGTTTGAGTCTACTGTCTACGGCATCGCGGTTTGAATTCAGAACCGATTCGGCGAAACGCAACATTTTCATTCGGCTTTATTGTTGTTTTTTCGCCAATTAGATACGTAGGTTCACTGGTTACAAAACATTATCAGTGGTATATAAAAACACAGACAACAGGGAAGAAGCCACAGGAAAAAACGTTTCAGCCGGCCCTATTCTAACTCAGTGGCATCGATTTACCAACTAAGGATACAACATTACCTACAAATTAATACTCAAAAAGCGTCCACAAACGCTTATACAAACACAGCTAGAGATAATATAGACTGAGACACCAAACGGTTCACAAAAACCAACCATAAAGGTACATAATTTAATATTTAGGGTTAAATTTTGTAATAACAATTCGACACATACGACATTTTGTCGGCTAGTGTACTCATGAGCGACTGAGGCGAAAATTGTTCACAATATTTATTTATTTGTGCACAATTTGACCGTGCCGTTTTTTGCGTTTCGATGGTGCGTCTAAGGTATTGGTAAGTCAATGCTCAGTGGCTATCAAAAAATGAAAGCCAGTGACACAATTACACAACTGCCTCGTTGGTCTAGTGGCTATCATGTTCGACTGCGGCCGACGAGGTCCCGGGTTCGAGTCCCGGGTCGGGCCATAATTAAGTGTTGGGTTTTTCTGATTAGAAATTCTCAGTACTAGCCCGGAGTTAGGAAGTTGGCGGTGTTCCACCCCCGTGCCTCGGAGAGCACGTTAAGCTGTCGGTCCCGGTTATTATCACTAACATGATAATAGTCGTTAAAGCCCACCAAACCGCATTGGAGCAGCGTGGTGGGTCTAAGCTCTAATTCCCTCTCTCCTATGACAGTGGAGGCCTGTGCCCAGCAGTGGGGCGTTAGCGTTAATGGGCTGCAGTTGTTTTTTGCGTTTCGATGGTGCGTCTAAGGTATTGGTAAGTCAATGCTTAGTGGCTATCAAAAAATGAAAGCCAACTGACACAATATATTTTTTACCTACTCATTGAAGGTTCGCTATAAAATTAAAATAACATTTTCATAGCAATTCGATGGATAAAAAATATATTATGTCAGTCTTACATTTTTTGATAGCCACTGAGCTATAGAAAAGGGGGGCAGGTAGCATAATAATATTCAATGATATTAAGCAATAAGCAGGGTAATTCAATGATATTTTATTCTTTATACAAAAAGTGGGGGGTAACCTAGGGTACCTACATGTGTTTTATAAAAGCTATAATACCTACTCAATGTCCCATTTACGGGACGGCATAATTTCCTATGCCGACAAAGCTATAACAAAAGCTACGCTACAACAAATACTTTATGTACCTATCGTTTCAGCTCTAGGTATATGAAAAGGGAAATCAGGCCTACTTATTAGGTATTATGTAAAAAGAAAAAAGTATCATTTAATTCCATCATATCATACTAATATTATAAATGCGAAAGTGTGTTTGTTTGTTGGTTTATTGGTTTGTCCTTCAATCACGCCGCAACGGAGCAACGGATTGAAGTAATTTTTGGCATGGGTATAGTTGAGGACCCGGAGAGTGACATAGGCTACTTTTTATCCCGGAAAATTAAAGAGTTCCCGCGGGATGCAAAAAACCTTAATTCACGCAAGCGAAGTCGCGGGCATCATCTAGTTTGTAATAAGGGCGAAAACGTGCGCTCGTGGACTTTTTGTCGGCCAATAATTTTTTTTTGTCCGTAGTGTGTTTACGCCCTAAAATAGGATTTTCAGAAGCAGACTAAAGCCAGGGTGGGTCAGCGTAAAACAACATTTCAAATGAATAACTTTAGCCAACCAATTAGGGATATGGGTTTATTAATATACTCGTAACTGCCATACACCTAACAGGTTAGCCCGCTACCATCTTAGACTGCATCGGCATCTTAGGCCCGCTACCATCTCACTTCAAGGGTTAACTTATAGTGGAATAAAATAAAGCTTACTTTGGCATCTAGCATAATTTTAGATAGCTTATTAAAGGAAGTCCCGTGACATAAAGTAATACGGGTATTTTGACGACCTCCGTGGCGCAGTGTTGGGCGCTGTTGCCTTAACGTGCGGAGGTCCCGGGTTCGATTCCCGGCAGGGTTTGGAAATTTATAATTTTAATTTTTGAATTTTCCCTGGTCTGGCCTGGTGGGAGGCTTAGGCCGTGGCTAGTTACCACATGTTACCACCCTACCGGTAAAGACGTGCCGCCAAGCGATTTAGCGTTCCGGTACGATGCCGTGTAGAAACCGAATAGGGGTATATGGGTTTATTATAACTGGCATGCCCCTAACAGGTTAGCCCGCTACCATCTTAGACTGCATCAGGTGAGGATCAGGTGAGATCGCAGGGCTAACTTGTAGTGGATAAAAAAAAAAAAGTGTTGAATAAAACCCGGAAAAGTGGCTTTATATTTTGGAACAGTTAAATACTTAGTAAAACACTACCGTATCAGTAACACTTCAAAAGCACCGAATACAGCTTCCCAGCGTCGAAACAATCCGCGACGATCGTCCTGGTACAGTTAACACAAAAATGCCATACCTATTTTTATTTGAATTTTATTTGTTTTCACTAAAAAAACTGCCTCGTTGGTCTAGTGGTTAGCATATTCGACTGCGACCGACGAGGTCCCGGGTTCGAGTACCGGGTCGGGCCATAAGTTAAATTAAGTATTGGGTTTTTCTGACTAGAAATTCTCAGTACTAGCCCGGAGTTAGGAAGGTGTTGGTGTTTCACCCCCGTGCCTCGGAGAGCACGTTATGCCGTACCCTATCACTAACATGATAATAGTCGTTAAAGCATGCCAATTGCCAACCCGTATTGGAGCAGCGTGGTGGGTTTAAGCTCTAATTCCCTCTCTCCCATGAGAGTGGAGGCCTGTGCCCAGTGGGACGTATATGGGCTGTATTGGTAAAGGAATTAATATCGAAGTGATTCCCAAAGAACTAAAGTGACCAACATTAGCTTTTAGGCCTAGCGTGTTGAAGTGGTAGTGGGTTGGTTACATAGTGTCAAAAGATATAATATGTATTGTCTCGTCTGCTGGGAGGTTTTGGCCGTGGCTAAGTAGGTATAGTTACAACTCTACCGGTAAAAACGTACCTACCGGCCGCCAAGCGATTTAGCATTCCCGTACAAAGTGCAGTACGTGTAGAAACCGATGGGTTTAATTTAACTGTCATACTTACACCTAACAGATTGAACCGCTATACTATCTTTAGCTACATTATCAATTTATCACTAAACACCAGATGAGATCGCAGTCAAGGGCTAACTTGTCTATACTATATATTATATACTAGGTATCAAATCAAATATCAAATAAATATTATAAATGCGAAAGTTTGGATGGATGGATGTATGGATGTATGTTTGTTACTCAATCACGCTCCAACGGATGAACGGATCTGGATGAAATTTGGCACAGAGATAGATTATAGTCTGGAATAGCACATAGGCTACTTTTTATCCCGGAAAATTAAAGAGTTCCCGCGGGAACCGAAAAACCTCAATCCACGCAGACGAAGTCGCGGGCATCAGCTAGTAGTGGAAGAAATAAATAAAAATTGGAGTAAATTTTATGCGAACTGTACCTCGGATACGCGGCCGGCGTCTGCGTCAGCGGAATCTGGCGAGATAGTCGGGAATCGAACCGAAACTAAACGGATAACGACACCTGTAGCGACGACGCTGTATTGCAGTTTGACTACGCTTTACTTTCGATGTAGTATCTAGAACATATCTTTTAACGCAGTTACCTAGCTTTTGCAGTTTAGTAATAGGTACATAGAAGCAAATCGTAGTAAACTAAAATTATGCGACTTCGTCCGCGTGGTTTAAGATTATTTTATTCCCACGAGAACTCCTTTATTTTCCGGGGTAAAAAGTAGCCTATGGTTCTCTTCAGATCTTCTACTATACCTACCTATGCAAAAACACTTCGAACTGTTGCTCTGTTGCGGCGTGATGTAAGGACACACCAATAAACAAACAAACACACTTTATATTAAATCAATATGATAGTAGGTATGATTATTGCCGCCACGTTGAACTGGAAATAATATAATTATGTGAAAGTGTCTGAATGTCCGTCTTTTATGTCTGCTAGGTTTTCGCTACTTTCACGGCCTATATTTTGACCAAATTTGGTAGATAGGTAGATAGGTTCCATCCTGGGGAAGGACATTCGATAGGTACTTTTTAGCCCGAAATATCAAAAATTTTTCACAGGATTTAAAAAAACCTTAATAGCTTCGATTTAGGTTGCTATGAAGGGACGAACGATTAACGAAGTTGCGAGCATCAGTTAGTTAAATTTATTTCAGTGGGTGGCTTCGGCCGTGGCTTGACCCTACGGGCACGGCCGTGCCTCCAAGCACGTAGAAATCAAAATTAGGGTATGGATTTAATAAAATTCATACACCTACTAGAGGCCCAATTGTCTAAGGCTCTAAGCCAATCGTAATCATTTGACAGCTTATAACGTATTACTCGAACTGTTTAAGGAGTTCATACTTGCTTTTTGATATGAAGGCATCTATGACCTCTTGAAACATGTCAAATTATTATTATACGTTTGACAAACGATTAAGATTACAATTTCCTTACACAATCGGGGGCCAGGTTATCTTGCTTCCATCCAAAGATGAGACTGCAGTCACTTGTAACGAAAAATTATTTAAAATCTTTTTTACGAGCTCTATTAAAACATTACATTAAAACTTAAATTCTAAAATAAATTTAGCATCTCCGAAAGTATTTTACGTGCAATTTAAACAATTTGTTCATGAAAACATTTAACAGATAGCTACCAGAGTAATCGCAAAGTTAAAAAGCGTTAAAAAGTGTAACGTTTCGGAACCGGCTGCGCTGAGACTACCTAGTATTCTGTGTAGTGAATTTTCAGGATAATTACAGATAGTGCAATTTACCGGGTGGCCCGCTGGCTGCCGGGCTTCCGAAAAATAGCAGACTTATAGCAGAATTATATAGACTTATGCTGAGATCTATAGAGCGTATTTTGACTTTGCTCAGGGTTTACTTAGAATTAAAACGGGATGGACTTATGTGAGTGTCATAGATCTATCTCGTTTTAACTCTGTCTTAAGTCAGAGCTAAGTCAAAGTATCTCAGACTTATAGAACATCAATTTGCTCTATAAGTCTATACGATAGCTAATTGCCTGTTGTAGTAGTTGTCTATATAATTTTAAAGAGACAATAGCTTTTTTGAACCACTTTAGATTCGACCCAAGCACCCAAAAAAGGGCGGCAAATAAAACTGCTATTAGACCGCCATCTTAAATATAGAACTTAGAAGTGATACAAAACATCACTTCCGCCGAAAATCGCCGCCAAATAAAACTTGTGCCCATAGAAATAGAAACAAACTAGGTTTTCAACGCTGTTTTGAGGTTTACAAAAAACTACTCTAGTTTAAAACCCCTAGTGAATTTTCAGGATAATTACAGATAGTGCAATTTACCGGGTGGCCCGCTGTCTGCCGGGCTTCCGAAAAAGACGAAATTGCAGGAAACGGCCCGAAATGTACCTTGTACTGTTTAATGTTGAATCTCAGTTTGCTCTATATTTTACAGTTGTCTATATTTAATAGAAACGCTATACAGCTAGAGATAAACCTAAATTTTATAGTTATATTTTCGGACGGAAGTTATGTTATAACATCACATATTGGATAAAACTTTAGAAGCTGGCGTTATTTAGCAGAAGTCCATGAAAATGAAGGAACTAGAATTTTAATTCGCTATAATCACGCTACAAATGCACGATTGTCTTATCTCCCGAAGATGCCCCGGTATCGGAGCGAAACGTACGGTGAGAATAATTTGGAAGATTTCTGTGGTGTGGTGAATATCGCGGGCTATAAGTGCAAGATACACACTGTACCACATGGATTTACCTATTGTCGTGGATTATAGCTAATTAATCTTCTTCTAACTTCTCCTTCATTATAACATCACTTTTACTAAAAATGGTCGCAAAATAGAACAGCTGTTTTTAAGTCGCTATTTTGTATGAAAGTTGTGCCCATAAAAATATAATCAACTATAGAAGAATTACAACGCCGTTTTGTGGTACACTACTTTTTCAAAAATTCAGATAATTATAGAACGTGCAATTTAAACATTTGTTCATGAAAACATTTAGCAGACAGATACCAGTGTAATCGCAAAGTTAAAAAGCGTTAAAAAGTGTAACGTTTCGGAACCGGCTGCGCTGAGACTACCTAGTCTTCTGTGTAGTGAATTTTCAGGATAATTACAGATAGTGCAATTTACCGGCTGGCCCGCTGGCTGCCGGGCTTCCGAAAAAGACGAAATTGCAGGAAACGGGCCGATCCCTTGTACCGTTAAACGTTGCGTCTCAGTTTGCTCTATAAGATAGCTGCTTACTTCACCAATAGTTGTCTATATTTTATAGTAAACAATGGCTTGAGATGAGCTCATAGATAACTTAATTTTTTTCGGTCAGTAGTAGGTAACTTTAAACACATCAGTTCTACTGAAAATGGGTCCGAAATATTAGACTGTTATTAGACCTCCATCTTAGACAGAAGTGATACAAAAAAATTTAGTCATATGCCGCCAAATAAAACAGCTGTTTTTAGGCTAGGTACTCTTTTTCATCAAAATTACAAGTTGTGCTTATAGAAATAGAAACAACTATTTTGTAAATGTAATGACTAATCACATTAACATCTTTGACATTCTTTCATTTTCAATAAGGTTGGGCAAGCATTATTTACCTATAACTATTCCAACTTTAAGTCCAAAAATTATAAGTAGTTATTGAATTAAGTATTAAAAGCTTGACGGACAGACGGACGGAGAAAGTTTATTACTACTTTTGTACCGAACCCTAAAATTAGAAACAAACTTACATCTGCCCTGAAATCTCCAACGAATAGGTGCGTGTATATAAAAATCGCGTCAACTCCAAAAACATGAGAAATGCCATCCTTTTATCGAAGCCAAAAAAGGCGAACATCTGTATTCACAATTCCGTTCATTATGAATTCGTGTAATACAAAACACTTTTCACAAAAAGCCCAGACAGACATGTCGGTACAAAAGAACGAGTGTAATGGTTTTTGGTGAAAAAATCCAAATCGTTGTCGTGTCGCTGCCGTCACGACACCGGCCGGCCTGTCGATCGTCCGTAATAACTAGTTAGCTGAAATGGATCAGAACAAGGAACTACATGGAGGCATTATAATAATTTTATTTTATGGGTCATCATCATAGGTACACTACTGAGCACTAGTCTCTTCTCAGACTGAGTAGAGTTTTGGTCTAACGATTTGCGTTTAGAACGGATACGGATTGCCAGCCTTTACACATTTTTTTGCGGGAACAGGTCTACCTTGTGGATTGCGTTAAAAAAATTATCAACCTTTGTCCTACATTTGCAAGGGCGAGGGCAAGGGTTCGATAAAAAGTAGCCTATAGGTATGTCCTTCCCCGGGATATAACCAACCTCTATACCCAATTTCAGCAAAATCGGTTGAAAAGATGGGCCGGGAAAGCGTAGCAGACAGACAGACAGACAGACAGATAGACAGACAGACAGACACACTTTCGCATTTATAATATTAGTATGGATTTGTTTAAAAAAAATCAAAAAGCATCGCTTGCTTGTGTTTTGTTGAAAAGTCATACATTTGCAGATTTTGCTTTAAGAGGATCGTCTAGTGACGAAACGCGACGCGACTAGGGATGTTCATTAATGCTATCTGTTTCACAATGCTTCGCTGCCTTCTCCGTATCGTGCGATAGAGAGATTTGCAAGTCCAGTAGGCATATGCCTACATTTTATTCTTGAAATATTGTTTCGGGTGATAACGTTTTAAGTTTTTACCCCCGTTAAACGTTTACGAAATTAGACAATTTTGGTCTCATTAGATTCAGTACACCTTAATCTAGGCTCGTACGTTTTATTTTTTTAGTATTTTAGTTTAGTTAAATTTAAAAAAATTAAAATACTCGAGGAAGTTTTTAGGTCAAAAATATGGATATTTAGACGCTAATAACTTTTAACTTATGCAATATTTCTTTAAAATTAAAACGTACGAGCATAGTTCTTCATTGTATCTGCAACATTTCCAAAAATCATGAAAATTGGACCACATTTACGGGAAGAAAAACGTTATCGCTTTTTGTACGAAAATTTACATCTAGACGATCCTCTTAAGTTAATTTTTTTAATCAAAGTCTGAAAAAATTGGTCTGAATTAGGAATTTTGATTGCTAATTGCGGAAACTAAAGTAATTGTGAAATTATGTATTTTAATAGTTTTTAGGTATTTTGCCGTTGGTAAAAATAATTAATATGGAATACATACTAATTAGATAATTATGTACAGTCGACTGCAAAAGTCCATACATAGCTCTAAGGCTAAAACCGCTTGCAAGCAATGCTGTGAATCTCACGTGCTCACTCACACTGATAAACATAAACTGTCAATAATATTATCAACCTTTAAATCAACACCGTAAGGTTCAAACGATTTCAGTTCAATACTACCTGCATTACCATAAACTGTCAACAATATCAACCTTATGTCATTAGCATTAGGTTCTAAATATTCCTATTCAATCACCTTGTCTATTCTGATTGTTTATTTCATCACTTTACAGTAACCACTCCCAGTGTCGTGATAATATAGTTGGTATACGAGTTACGACGCATCATATTATGACCTAGGTTCGAATCTCTTACAGCAGTTTTTATTTTGTTTTGAATACAAACAAAATTTATGTTTTGTTTATGTGTTTTGTGTCTGTTTGTTATTCTTTATTATAATATATCTTTATTTCCATTTATAAACGCAAACATTAATTATAACAAGATAATACTTAAGGACAAAGTTAGTTATTTTGGGAGGAAAGCTATAACTATGTTAGTGGTGTCAATTATTGCTTATTATGAGTCAATAAGTAATAAAACAAACAAAATAAATTGGAAGAAACACTTTTTATTAGATAATCGACTTTATTTTCATTTATTTTCATTGTTATCATGTTACATTTTCTCAAAAGTAATAAATAACTTCAGCTACTTTTTCTATCATTTTTTAAGGTTATAGCTTAAGTAATCGTTTTCATAAAGAAAAGAAAATTGAAGCTAAACCTTAAAAATCTACCTAGTAAGCAAAGGGCGGCGCTGCTTTTTTGTCTGTTAATTTTGATAAGATATACTAATAATAATTATTACAAGTTAGGAAAAGAATAAACGTTATGTTTCATATTTAAAGCCTTAAAAATTAAATTTTATATAGCTTTAAAAGTATTACTATTCAATAAAACCTCCACTTTTTTCAATAACATCAAGCAAGCGCCGCCGGGTGAATCCGTTTGTAATATTAGGATAGATATCCGTTATTCTAAATATATTCTCCCATAATTCCATACAGTGAGCCTCCGTTTCCTCTGCAGTCTTTTCATTTCACATAACCCACCAGTTTGCACCATCAAACCTCATAATATTCTCTATGATTTAAGTTTGGTGATCTTACTGGCCAGGGAATAACTGTTGTCTGGGTTTTGATTAAACCAATTACGCACTATATGTGATCGATGCACAGGACAACAATTATCATGCACAAATGATAGTTGTGGCACATCAACAGCTGGACATCACTTCCATGTGTTATAATGTGCAGCTTTGGCGCTGGTGTTTAAGTATCGAACATGTTCGCGAACTCGACAGTTGGTATGCAGATATTGTTCTCATATTGTTCATCTATAATATTATGTCTTCGTTGTGAAGCATTACTCTCTTCGTCAGGATGCGACACCCAACACTTGGTTGTCCACTAAAAACCAAACAGCGAGATTAAAATAAACACTTTTGAAACTACTAAGTATCTTGTCTAGATATTTACTAATAAAACGTTATGTAACTAATCCTAAGTTTATAAACACACATTTTTTAACAATAAAAACAATACTCACAGTGAAACCAGTTTCATTGCAAATTTGAGCTAAGTATATTGTATCCGATATTATTTAGCTCAATAATATGCATCCTCTTCTGCATATTAATATAAGCCTGCATTATTGTTGAAGATAAGAAACAGCAAAACTTAGTAAATTATAATAATTTTGTAGTATTTGCTAATAACGACTAACGAGTGTCAAATCTTCCGTCTCCGTCAGTACTCAGTGGCCATATCTGTTCAGAGATTTTTTAAACTACCCGCATGTGCTATTGCTGGTATAAAAATATCAGTCATCAAATAAAAAAAGTAAAAAAAACCTACACGGGGTCGAGATTTGAACCAGCAACAGTTGCGGTGTGCAATCCAAGTAGTTCCACACCTCGCCATTGAGCTCACTTACTTGAGGTGTGAAATTATCGATATTACTCGGCTATTACAATACCTACAAGCTGAACGACTTATATTATACTACTGCAAGTGTGTGGGTGTCCGACCGCATGCAAAGCAACTTATTTGCTTATTCTATATGCAATTTTGACGTCGACTGTACATAATTTAAAATCAAGTGAATTTCATTCATAGCTCTGCTGAGTGCTGATACATCCCAGACTAGAGTTTTACAGACTACTTTAATAAAAGGAGACTCTACGAATGTCTTTGTCCAAAACTCTTTTTAGTAAATCGCATTCGGGCCGAAAGCGAGTGAATTTCGTGGAAAACAAAACGAGACCCGGCTAATAGCGAAAACGGGCAAAAAAAATTCAGGAAACGGAAATAAAAAGAAAAATGGGTTCACGAAAAACAAACAGTGACAACTTGCGTAACCCGCGCCGAGTCGATTTTACTTTCGTATACGTTAGTTTTTACGGGAAATTTTACGAACGTTTTCTGAGTGAAAAGTTTTATTTTTAAGTAGCTTATTCGTATCAGCGACCTCTATAGCCTATTGTCTCCACCTTCTAAACTTATGAACTCGTTAAATTTTCTATTTTTGAAGACCTCCCTGGTGCAATGGCAGTAGTGAGCGCTGTGGTCTTATTGTGGGAGGCCCTGAGTTCGATTCCCGGCAGGGTCAAATTGGGAATTTATGATTTCTGAATTTTCTCTGGCCTAGGCTAGGTGGCTAGGCTAGTTGGTCTCACCGAAACATGAAAAACGTGAAAAGGAGCCAAGTTTGGCACTCATTTGAACATCATTGCTGTTTTCGACAGAGCTGATCTTTATACCGACCTTGCCCCCTTTTTCGCATTTATAAAACATAAAATATAATACATATGACTTTTTTTTGTGCGCCAGGAGTTTTCAATGTTTTTGAAGTTTTTTTTTAAAAATTGCCAATAAAATGAGGTTTTTAAAAAAGAGGTCATGTTTGGCACCTATTTGGATATCATTGTTTTTATCGGCCAAGCTAACCTTTTCACTAAACTCGCCAAATTTTTCCCTTTAGATAATATGTAGGTATTTGATTTTCTTTTATACCAAAGTTGTGTTCATGCCATAGAAAAACTGATGGTTAACTCTTAGTCTATATTTAACGCTTACAGGTAAATAAGCTCTCAGGGTTATGTAATGACCTTAAGCAGTATCTAACCGTTCACCGAAAACTTCGGTTAGATACCTGTTGACCGTAGACTAGTTAGGACTTAGGACAAGTCTAGACTAGGGTTGCTAGATGTTGCTTGATCATTTGAGAACATTATTAAGAACTCTGAAACAAACAAAATATATTACTGTGCACCTGCTTTCCTCTCGGAATGAAAATGGTATAGGCTGGGGCCATACTCCATAGTCCACAACGCTAGCAGACTTACACACCTTCGAGAACATTATCAAGAACACTAGGATGAGTGGTATTTTTATTTATCCACTACAAGTTAGCCCTTGACTGCGATCTCACCTGATGGTAAGTGATGATGCAGTCTAAAATGGTAGTGGGCTTACCTGTTATATGGCAGTTATATTAAACCCATACCGCTAGTCGGTTTCTACACGGCATCGTACCGGAACGCTAAATCGCTTGGCGGCACGTCTTGGCCGGTAGGGTGGTAACTAGCCACGGCACAAGCCTCCAGACCAGACCAGAGAAAATTCAGAAATTATGAATTCCCAAAATTGATTACTGCCTCGTTGGTCTCGTGGTTACCACTTTCGACTGCGGCTGACGAGGTCCCGGGTTTGAGTCCCGGGTCGGGCCATAATTAAGTGTTGGGTTTTTCTGACTATAGAAATTCTCAGTACCTACCTACTAGCCCGGAGTTAGGAAGTTGGCGGTGTTTCAACCCCGTGCCTCTCGGAGAGCACGTTAAGCCGTTGGTCCCGGTTATTATCACTAACATGATAATAGATATATCTCTGCTTTAAAATGTAGAAATTGTCTAACTTGCTAAAGAGTAACTATAGGAAAGCAACCTAGGTAGCTGAACTAAGTACCGACCTAGAACAGTCTTCGATCCCCATGTCGAAGGAAAAAAGGGAGGAACATATTATTAAAAAAAAAAAAAACCGGCCAAGTGCGAGTCGGACTCGCGCACCGAGGGTTCCGTACAAACCTGTAGTAAGTTTTACGATTTATGACGTATTAAAAATAAAAATTACGTTTGTTGTATGGGAGCCCCCCTTTAATATTTACTTTATTGATATTTAATTATTTATTTTGAAAGGTAATATACAAGTTAATATTCTGTGAAAATTTGAACCGTCTACCTGTTACCGTTTTTAATATTGAGCAAAAAAATACGAAAAAAACACGTTTATTGTATGGGGACCCCCCTTAATATATATATTTTTTTAATTTTTAGTATTTGTTGTTATAGCGGCAACGGAAATACATCATTTGTGAAAATTTCAGCTTTCTAGCTATTTTATGAGATACAGCCTGGAGAGAGACAGACAGACAGACAGACAGACAGCGGAGTCTTAGTAATAGGGTCCCGTTTTTACCCTTTGGGTACGGAACCCTAAAAACATGATAATAGTCGATCGAACCCGGGACCTCTCACGTTAAGGCAACAGCACTCAACACTGCGCCACGGAGGAAGTCTTATTTTAAACAAATGTATTCTCTCAGCCCTATAGATCTAGGTACCAAAACGTAGCCTAGATCCCACTAACCTTGTGCCCGTTAGGTTATATCTAAACCAGCCATCCACATGAATTTGCATCCAAAGAGAAATAACCTCTATTGTATAAGGAATAAGTGTTATAAATAGAACAACTTGCGTTTCAAGTTGTACAGTGTTTGATTTAATGGTTTAATACATTTTGATTTTGTATTAATCTGTTTAGATTATTATCGATTGTTTTGTAAACTGTTAAATTAATTTAAATTAGAACTTGACAAGTTGAAGCTCGTGTCTTCGCCTGCATTTTAAAAACTCCTTGTAGAAACTCATAGATTTTCCCGGTAGGTAATAAGATTCCAAGCTATCTCATCACTACATTTCGACAAAATCGGTCAAGTCGGAAAACGATGCCCGCGACTTCGTCTGCGTGGAATAAGTTTTTTTGATCCCCACGGGAACTCCTAAATTTTCTCGATCGTATCGACAGAATGCCATTTTAAACTTTTTCTAAAATTTCTATGTACTTATTAATTTTAAGGTATTTGTAGCCTGGGCAGACGAATTGGGCAACTGTAATGTCTCCCCAGGCATGTTTCACAAATAAAGAATAAAGAATAAAGAATATCCTCCCGACCGAATTTCGGCCACGGCGGCCAAGGACGGCGGCCAATCTCCACAGAGATTAGATATCTGCGCGGGAGATATTATAGTGCACAAGTGTGTGCGCAAACACAGGTGCACTCTCTGTTCCTTTACTCTCATAGCCCCATTGGGACGGAAAATCCGACACCCAGAAAAACCCAACACTTGCTATGGCGCGACTCGGGACTCGAACCCGAAACCTCGTCGGCCGCAGTCGAACATGCTAACCACTAGACCAACGAGAAAACTGTAATGTAAACTGACTTATTGAATAGACTAGTTGCTAACATATATCTATGTAATATCTCGTAGGTAGGTAACCTGTATGCACCGACCTTGCGCTAAATGCGTGCGATTTGGTCCCAATGCATTTGATACATGGCGGCCATTGCATATTTGACATACATCTAGACTTTATTTACATTTTTCTGATTATATTCTAGTGTAATACTGACGCCGTGCATGACTAGGTACACTGACTGACTGACATACCTATCAATGTGTCTAAAGCTCAGCTTCAGTTTTTTTTTGGTGGCACATCTTTGCCGGTAGAGTGTTAAGTGGTAACTAGCCACGGCCGAAGCCTCCCACCAGGCCAGACTAGGGAAAATTCAGACTTTTACTACTAGAAAGCTGTAATTTGGCATGGGTATACCGACCCCCGTGCCTCGGAGAGCACGTTAAGCCGTCGGTCCCGGTTATTATCACTAACATCATAATAGTCGTTAAAGCCCGCCAACCCGCATTGGATCAGCGTGGTGGGACTAAGCTCTAATTCCCTCTCTCCTATGAGAGTGGAGGCCTGTGCCCAACAGTGGGACGTCAATGGGCTGTAGTGGTAGTGGATACCTACATATAATTAAAAATCAAATAGGGAGATGTGGAAAAATTTGAAGGGGGCCTTTGCCCAGTTGTGGGACTGTACAGGTTAATTTAGATTTCACCACTACAGCCCATTAACGTCCCACTGCTGGGCACAGGCCTCTACTCTCATAGGAGAGAGGTAATTAGAGCTTAGACCCACCACGCTGCTCCAATGCGGGTTGGCGGGCTAATTTAGATTTAAGTTATAATAAATAAATATTAATCGACGCTGATATTCGGTGACAGTCCCGACATAATATTATCATACTTAAGTGGCACAGCTGTCCTACATGAAATGAACATTTTATTTCTGAATACCTACTTAACAAAATCTTTAAAAATGTTTTTACAGTAACTCCCCTGTACTAACACGTAAAGAGGGGATGAATTCTTTTTTGTCTGTCCCATGGTGTATGATGACGTTGGATAGGTTCTCCAAAAATGTTGCGAGTGTGTCACAACCATTTTTCGATTTAGGGATTCGTTTGCAGAATGTAAAGCTTTACAGGCGACATACTGCCATCGCTTAAAAAAAAAAAAAAAAAAAAATAGTAACATCAAGGTACGTGACATCAAACTACTACTTGCTAGCAAGTCTGATTGCAGCCAAGCGCTAGCCTATATATTTAAAAAAGAAAAAAAAAAAAAAAAAAACTGTCATTTTGAGTAACATTGCTTAAGTATTGCTTTAAGTGCTTGCAGTATGGCCCCAGTGCTAATTTTCGTTAGAGTCAAACAGTGTCCCTCAAGTTATATTGAAAAAATTGAAAACAAGGGAATCATTTTTCATTTGTTTTTTTTAATATTTGGACTTTGTAATCTGTTTACCGACGTGAAATATTTCCCGTTTTAGATTTCGACGACTAGGCACCGGCAGTTAGGTAAATTATTATAGAGCGCGCGTCAAATTTCGCATACTAAGCGAAACCGTGTGAAGAGTGGTCGAAAATATTTCGCATGTGTAACATGATCAGGGCTGGCGGCGAAAATGACGTGAGTGTCTGTCATTTTGTTGTTGTTGGATATTGTATTATTAATGAAGGAACTAGAAGTTTCATTCGCTATAATCCGCTACACGTAAACATATTATGTGGTAGCTACAAGTAGCTTGCGATATTCACCACACCACACAGATCTTCCAAATTATTCTCAACGTACGTTTCACTCCGACACTGGAGCAGCGACACCGCGTTAAAGTTAGTTAAGTTTATTTTATTTCCACGGGAACTCTTTAATTTTCCGGAATAAAAAGTATCCCGGGATAGATAAAAGTCCTTTCCCAGGATACAACCTATCCCTGTACCAAATTTCATCAAAATCGGTTAAACAGATGGGCCGTTAAAGCGTAGCAGGCAGACAGACACACTTTCACATGTATTATATTAGTATCGATAAAACTAGGCGACACATAATTTTTAACCGACATCCAAGAATTACGGCGTGTATTTTCTTGATAAGTATGTAATTTAACAAAAATGTCGGTTAATTAGATCATACTTTACCTACTAGCAACTTAAATTAACTTTTCAGAACCAATTTGTTAAGTTTTTTTTCAGAAATTACACTTGAGCGAAGCCATCGCGTCTCAGCTAGTCTTACAATAAAAATAAAAATTGGTAGTCATAGGGACTGCCAATTAGAAGTGAAAACGAAAACTTTTTTTTTAATAAGAAATAAATAAAAAATAAAATATATACCTTAAAACTAAGGCATTAAAGTTTAATTACGAATGTTGTATATTTATACTTAAGACCCTTTGTCTTCGTAACAACGCGAGCGTGGGGCAGCGAGGTGTCGATGTCGGTGACGCGAATCCACAAGTTTACCCCCTACCAAAGAGTGCTCAACGCGGCTAAAAAAGTTTTCACTTCAAAAATTAAATACATACTTATTTAATGAGTATTGCGTAATTTTAATCTATCTATTCGGCAATCAGCAATATTTCGGAGGCTATGTCAGTAGGTTAGAGATATTGCCGGATTAGCATTTGAAACACAATGGTTTGCGTGTTAGCTATTAATTAATGTAAGTACTATTTTTTGTCTACCCAGCCCGTTTGAAGGCTAGATTTCTATAAAAATAGTCTGAATTTGCATATTTTCCCTTTCCCTACCACTAAATGTAGGTACCTAACTTTAACTTGGAAATTTTCCTACAAGAACTTTTTAACAGTCACTCGTTGAATAGGCAGCCAAATTCTTTTTGCCTCTTTCTTTTCAAGTAGGGGAAGGTCTACCCTGACAAAAGCGGTAACAGTCTGTAATATTAGAACTAGGTACTATGCTTCAATTGTATAGCTTGTTAGTTGATTAAAATGGTGGTGATTCATCCAAACATCAGATTAACGGACAGATCCGCCGTGACCGAAATTCGGTCGGAACGACATTATTATTATAATATTAATTAAAGCCTAAAAATCGGCACTGCATCAGTAGTAATGGGGTAGACCAAAACGTCAAAATTTTCTATTTTACTATGATTCGATTTTATTATATTAGCGCTAGTTTTTAAATAAAATAAGGGAATACTTTCCATATTTTTTGACGTATGATTAAAAGTTTAAGATATTATTTCTCCCTGTGAGTATTGTATTCTGTGATTATTTCAGTCCAGAAACGAAACAAACAAAGTTATTTAACATTTTGATTTTTTTTAATCCAGCTTTATAAAACAAAAAACCCATAAAACCTGCTCTGGAAAAAGTTTTGTAAAAGAAAAATCTTGTAAAAGAAAATTGGTGCCAGTGTGAAATTAAAACGACAAAGATATCATACTAATATTATTATAAATGCGAAAGTGTGTTTGTTGGTGTGTTGGTTTGTCCTTCAATCACGCCGCAACGGAGTCACGGATCAACGTGTTTTTTGGCATGGGTATAGTTGAGGACCTGGAGAGTGACATAGGCTACTTATTATCCCGGAAAATTAAGGAGTTCCCGTGGGAATCGAAAAAACTTAAACCACGCGGACGAAGTCGCGGGCATCAGCTAGTTGAATATAATTTTATCATAGGTAGTACCTAAAGGGAATCCATAACCTGTCCTTAGAATGGCGTTTTAAAATAGACGAAAAGACAGGTGTCTATTATACATTATAGGCATAGGTGCATATCATAAGTGGATGCTAGGTGGCGAATACACCTGCATCGTCACTCTATGTTTTATAAAAAAATACTTGTTACCTAGATGGTCCATAATATATTTTCTTTTTTACGGACAGTTGTTATAAAAAACACAGAGAGTAAAAAAAAAATTGGCAGTCATAGGGACTGCCGATAAAAGTGAAAACTTATAACTTAGAATTTTAGTATTAAAATATGAAAAAAAAAATATAACCCTTAGATAACTAAAGGCATTAAAGTTTAATTACGAATGTAGTATATTTATACTTAAGACCTTTTGTCTTCGTAAAAACGCGAGCATTTCGGACGGTGTCGGTGTCGGTGACGCGAATCCACAAGTTTACCCCCTACAAATAAGTGCTCAACGCAGCCAAAGAAGTTTTGACTTCAAAAACCCGGCTGAGTTAGCTGTGAGCTCTTCTCAGACCGGCCTTTGTTTGGTAGCTTTGGTTTTAAGATAGGTACCGTAATTGATTATCACCATCATGTTTTTATGTTATTGGACGTCATTAAGAGTACAGTGGACCTAATTTGAATAAATAAATAATGAATTTAATTGAATATTAAATTAATGAACTGCAACGTCTATAGTGGCTTATTACTCGACTTCCCAAAAAAAGGAGTATGATGTTTTCACGGTTCATGCATGTAATATGTAGTTAAGTGAGTTTCTTTTCCACCATAACTTCTAAATGCCTGAACGGATTTGGATGTATGGGATATCCTTAGAAACCCGTGTGGCACTGGCTATTTATTTTTGGAAATAATATTAAAATGGTGAGGCATTCGTGCAAAATAAATTGCTCGTTTAAAGGTACCTATTAGATATTCAGTATTTTTCTTTATTTTTATAATTATTTTAAGAATAAAACTTTAAGCCGACGTTTCCGAAAAATACAAGGAAATAATACTTAAGAAAACACTTTTTAGTGACCTCTTTTGGTCACCCTAAATGGTAAATGCAGTGACCTCGTCCAAATGCATTTTGTCTAGACGAATAATAAAATGGCATACACCTACATACAGACGGAAAAACGACAAAAAACAAATTTGCGTACGGCCTAGCCAGCGCAACTCCTAACCTAGCCTAATGCGCTCGGCCGATTTGAATTTGATTGTTTCGGATTTAGGTCAAATTTGCTTGTGGTTTATAACCTGCAGTGAAAATGCGAGTTTCAATGCCTGTTGAGCCACCTGAAACTAGTCAATTTCAGACGAATACGTCATTCAGCGTTGAATGACGTAGCAGCCCTCCTTTCAATCCTCGAGTCAGAGTATCTCGTCAACAACTAAACTGATAGATATCATATTTGTAAACAACCACCTAGCAACTAGAAATAAGAAATACAATTTAAATAAAACTCGCACTTTCAATGCAGGTTATATGAAAAATATAGTGTGCGCCGCGGGATGAAACACGATTTTAGACTTCGGGTGATGCAAGCCCTCGCTTCGCTCAGGCAGGCAAATTCACCCTCGTCTGAAATCGTCTTGTTTCACCCCTAGGCATACAATATACTATTTGATATGACATGAAGTTAAATTAAAATATCTTTAAGGAGATCTTGTGCCACTTAGGTATGATGATATTACTAGCTGCTGCCCGCGACTTCGTACGCGTGGACTAAGGTGTTTTTAGTTTCCGCGGGAACTCTTTAATTTTCCGGGATAAAAATCTATGTGCTATTCCAGACTATAATCTATCTCTGTGCCAAATTTCATGCAAATCCGTTCAGCTATTCTGACGTGATTGAGTAACAAACATCCATCCATCCATCCATTCATCCATCCAAACTTTCGCATTTATAATATTAGTATAGATTACAGGACTCAACCACCGCACATCACTACAGCCCATTAACGTCACTGCTGGGCACAGGCCTCCACTCTCATAGGAGAGAGGGAATTAGAGCTTAGACCCACCACGCTGCTCCAATGCGGGTTGGCGGGCTTTAACGACTATTATCATGTTAGTGATAATAACCACTGCACATCAGTGATGTAAAACATCGTGAGGAATCCTGCATGCTGCAGCATTTTTGGCAGAAGTTTCACACACCTTTAAATCATTATGAAAATCGCACGGATGCATCCATGTATAGACCATTGGGCTGGCACCGCTAAAGGGGATGCAGCCACTTATCTCTGTACCAAATTTAGCCAAAATTGGTTAAACGTGACCACTAAAACCAAACAGACAGACCCAATTTCGTATTTATAATAATAGTACAGATAAATGAGCGAATAAAAGCCGGATGTGGGACTCAAAACATTATATTATCTAAGTTTCGACCGATTCCAAACAATTCTATTCACACGGCCTAGATTTTAAACAAACACGACCTTCAGCCCTACGGGCGATGAATAGGGCATTATTAGACCATTCTTTAGGTATAATAGGTCATGTTTTGAATACTATTACCCATACTAGATTCCTAGGCATTGTGATTGTTCGACAACCTACACGTGGTACCTAAATTAGAAATGTTAAATTTCCTGAATGCTCATTCATCCTTCTTAACATTATAAACAATATGGATGCCCGCGACTTCATCCGCGTTGATTATGTTTTTTTATTCCCGCGGGAACTCTTTAATTTTCCGGCATAAAAAGTATGTGTAACCTTTTGTAGGACCTAGACCTTGGGCCTCCAAATAGCAGGCTTATGTGGCCATTTCTTATAACACAATCTCTAAACTAAAACTAAAATTACAGCTTTAAATCTAGTTCTCTCCCTTTCTGCAGGGAGAATTATGAGACTTGAGAGGGTTAGCCGTATTTTGAATGCTGTCGTTTTAGTTTATTGTGCACTACAGAATCAGCTATATAGTCTTAACCCCTATTCTATCACCGCTGTAGCCTGTTCTCTATATTAAATTGCATTATTTCGCTCCCGAAGATAATCTGCAACGTAAAACGGATTAAAACGAAGGGTTGGTTCGGGTAAATGGCCAAAAGGAAGCCATTTTGTGCAAACAAAATCCAATATACAGCTCTCTTGTGCGTCTGCTGGCATACAGTGAGGGCTATGTGCCGTATCTATACGCCAGTCCTACTCCTTAATGTTATTAAATCTCGCATCAGAAGTTAGATTGCAAAAAAATAATGTTTCAAGCAACATCACTTCGCTTTGTCAAATTGTTACTAAAATACGAGTTGACTTGGTACGACGAGTACTTGGTAACCGATACACGAAGTGATTTGGGGGCATTGGACTTATAAATAGCATTTTGTAAGAACCGAATTCGGTTTCAGCTAGAATTATTTTTAAATTTTACTTATACAGTGTTCAAAATAGATTAGGAAATAATAAAACATTTAAGTTAACTGTAATTTAGATAGTAAAGATTTTTTATATAAATTATAATTAATTACTTGTTGATTAGGATAAGTATATTTAATAAGGTAGCTCCTAAGTGAGCAACAGAAGCGATGCGACGCGATATGACGCCATAGAATATGACAAACTTGTCTACGCGATCCCTTTCTTCACCTCACATACTAATATATATAGCAACTACCCACGGTTTCCAATAATTTTGAAAATTTCGAAAAAAAGAACCTTAGGTCATTCTAGAATCTTCAATCTAGATGTAGAGTTTGGACAGAGCTGATCAAGGCTTTGAGTCAGGCAGTGAGTGAGGCAGGATTTTCATTATTTGTAGTATTTTCATGAACGCAAGAAGTTCGCATCATTCCCTTTTAGGTGGTAGGTGGTGCGCGCACACTAGAGGACAGGACAAAACGACGTTTCCTTCCGAAATGGGCTTTGCATGTGGGCGTCGCAGAATATGACATAATGGGGCTGATTCTGTTTATCACAATCTCTAAACTAAACTAAAATGGCAGTTTTAAATCTAGTTCCGTCCCTTTCCGTAGGGAGTATTATGAAAGGGTTAGCAATATTTGTAATGCTCTAATTTTAGTTTAGTTTAGAGATTGTGCACTACAGAATCAGCCCCATTAGCTATAGTAGTTGCGGATGTGTTGTTCTGTTCAAGTCCTTAATAATTATACTTACGCTTGAATGGAGGATATGGTCTATAGATACGCCGCCGATCCGTACTTGTTGATTCAGGCATCGGTAACACATGTGCTGTAACCTATATTCTGTTACTATGCCTGCTTACATCACCATGTGCTATGTGGAAGCTCCCCGTGTATCTATTGTCATGTCTGCCTATTAAACACAATACTATACACAAATCTCTGTGAGTTTATGGCAGCCTGGTACCTGAATTTGTCTAATCCATACTAATATTATAAATGCGAAAGTGTGTCTGTATGTCTGTCTGCTACGCTTTCCCGGCCCATCTTTTCAACCGATTTGCTGAAATTTGGTATAGAGGTAGGTTATATCCCGGGGAAGGACATAGGCTACTTTTTATCCCGGAAAATTAAGGAGTTCCCGCGGGAATCAAAAAACCTTAATCCACGCGGACTAAGTCGCGGGAATCATCTAGTCTAAATATATAAAAGGCAAAGGTGACTGACTGACTGACTGACTGACTGACTGACTGACTGATCTATCAACGCACAGCTCTAACCACTGGTCGGATCGGTTTGAAATTTTGCACTCAGATAGCTATTATAACGTAGGCATCCGCTAAGAAAGGATTTTTGAAAATTCCACTCATAAGAGGGTGAAATAGGGGTTGAAAGTTTGTATAAAAGTACGTCGTTTATCAAGTTATATCCATGAAACTTTGATTTTGGGCTTTCAATTAAAAATAAAGAAATACGTGTTTCACAAATTTAAGAAATTCCACCCCCAAAGGCATCACATAGGGGATGAAAATTTGTAAGAAAATTTCTGATTTTAAAGTTATTTTTTAAGTAATATTTTTCAAGTAATATCCATGAAACTTGGCAATTTGGCTTTCATCTAAATTATATAAAAGGCAAAGGTGACTTATTTAAATTGAACTTAACGTGAGCGAAGCCGCGGGCAAAAGCTAGTACTCTATAAGTCTATAGTATAGTCCGTAAAACTAATAATATGACCCGGTGGCCAAAGAACTAATTTTTATGCCTGTTATAGGTTTTTTTGTTTCATATCTACTAGCGACGATGTCAACGGTTTAGATAAGTTTGTAGGACTGTATCTTCTTGATTATTAAGGGAAAATTATTATAGTTTAGAATCTGTATGCCATCATAGGCATCATGCACCATAGTCCTGGTGGGAGGCTTCGGCCGTGGCTAGTTACCACCCTACCGGCAAAGACGAGCTGTCAAGCGATTTAGCGTTCCGGTACGATGCCGTGTAGAAACCGAATAGGGGTATGGGTTTAATATAACTGCCATGCCCCTAACAGGTTAGCCCGCTACCATCTTAGACTGCATCATCACTTACCATCAGGTGAGATCGCAGTCAAGGGCTAACTTATAGTGGATAGAAAAGAAAGAAAGAATGCACTGGTCCCTTTATTGCTTTATTTCCCACACATTACAATTTATTTTTTACAGTGTCTATGCAATGGTTTGATTTATTTTAATCTGTAGTCCCCTGCGGGTAAAAACCTCCTCCATCCTTTTCCATTTCTGTCTATTGGTGGCAATACTCATCCAATTTTTTTCTGTTTTAGTGATGATACACTGATCCCTTACTACGTACAATTAATGATGGCTACAGTGTAACAATCGCAATTACCTCAGCATTGGATAACACTCTTTCGCTGTTTGTCAAAATCCATTGTCGCGGCATGGACACCACAAACACAGTCCCAGCAATGAGATTGTAACAATGGTTCATTCAGCTTTCAAATAATAGGGCTGCTTTGGGAAGGCATTGATCTTCATATTCAGATCGGATTGGATCCTGATCTGTCTATTGTTCTACAGGATATATTTCAGAGTGTGCCCAAGAACTTTTTGATCTTGTTCCTCCCTCACCTTTCTAGTATCGTACCGCAGGGCATCGTAAAGGTCTACATCCGTGTATATATAGTCGAAATACCACGGACGCGTACGAAGCGTTCTGTTTCCTCGTTTCTTATTCGAACAGCTAGGATATGAAATGCCCGCTTCCGCTTTTCCGCTTTATTCTAAAATTACCTTCAAATCAAGAGTGAATAGAAGATATCTAGAAAAGCGCGCTCTACCGTAGGCTCCATCACCACTTGATATAAAGTTTGATTGCAGCCGGGCGTTATCAAATAATAAATATTATAAATGCGAAAGTTTGGATGGATGTATGGATGGATGTTTGTTACTCAATCACGCCCGAACGGCTGGACCGATCTGGATGAAATTTGGTACAGTGATAGATTATAGTCTGGAATAATACATAGGCTACTTTTTATCCCGGAAAATTAAAAAGTTCCCGCGGGAACCAAAAAACCTTACTCCACGCGGACGGAGTCACGGGCATCAGCTAGTATACCTAGTCTATAAATTAAAAAAAAAGATTTCACAAAGTAAGGAGTTTTGACACTGAATATGAAGAACATTCCTGCTTCATTCACCATCTGGCATCTACATAATGTTTACAATTCTCTTGTGTCTATAATTACAATGTAAAAAAAAAAAAATCATACTAAAGTTTGTCCTTATAATTCGAAGCCTTGCTGTTTCAGCTAAGATAATATCCTAGGCGTATCACGTAGCCTCGTTAATCACGGGCGTTTTAGATCTAGTTATCCTTTGTGCAACCGTAAGGGTACTTGCAGACGAGCCTTTTTGTTTATTCCACTACAAGTTAGCCCTTGACTGCGATCTCACGTGACGGTGAGTGACGATGCAGTCTAAGATGGTAGCGGGCTAACCTGTTAGGGGTATGGCAGCTAAATTAAACCCAAACCCCTAGTCGGTTTCTATACGGCGCGGCGTTCGTATACCGGAACGCTAAATCGCTTGGCGGTACGTCTGTGCCGGTAGAGTGTTAACTAACCACGGCCGAAGCCTCCCACCAGACCAGACCAGAGAAAATTCAGAAATTATAAATTCCCAAATTGACCCTGCCGGGAATCGAACCCGGGACCTCCCACGTTAAGACAACCGCGCTCAACACTGCGCCAGGGAGGGTCAACACAAAATTTGACTTTGACTTTAAAGCATAAAATTTCGATATTTTAGGTCGCAATTAGACGAAAAAATAATATAGGTATGACATGAAAAAGTTTGCTTTTGCATTTAGGAGATTTTGTATTTATCAGCATCATATTTACACGTTCGCGGCGACATTAGACTTGTACAAAACACCTGATCGTTGTTTATCACTCGAGTGCCATCTAGCGGCACTATGTGAACGTAAAATCCCCACTCTGATCGCGCGGTATTTTTAAATGTATTAAAATTAATAAAAAAATTCAAAAATGAGTATTATCACTATAACTATCACTAAAGCAAACTTTATACCAAAAAAAAGGTATTTTCTTTTCGTTTTTGTGCATAATTAACCGAAAAATAATAAAATAACTAATAAACAAGGAACAAAACTTTTTTTGTAGAGGCGTGTTGTGTTATCTATACTAATATTATAAATGCGAAAGTTTGGATGGATGGATAATTATTATATAATTTCCCGGATAAGAAGTAGCCTATGTGTTATTCCAGACTATAGTCTATCTCTGTGCCAAATTTCATCCAAATCCGTTCAACCGTTGTGACGTGATTGAGTAACAAACACCCACCCAAACTTTCGCACTTATAATATAAGTATAGATCATTGATGTAGAATTTTAGAACCTATGTATAGATACTATACCTTTCCTCCCGCAGTCGTTTAAAAATTATTGCAATCGATTGAATGACACATCGAAAAAAGGCACCCCAGAGGGCTAACCGAAAGTCCCAAAAAAGTGTCAATACCTAATTACCAAGTCTAGACAACACGAAGCAAAGCATGAAAAATTCGCCAAACCTTTGTCTGGTCGTTTTAAAAAGAGGGAGGTTGGGCAAAATCAATAGGGGGTTGAGTGGGGGGTCGCCCACGTACCGGCTTAAGTGGACGCTCGCCCCCTGCCCCGCTGACAGCGTGTTTGAGTTTTTAAACCGATGACAAATATAATTAATTTTTATGCTTTTATTTTCCGAAGGGATGTCTATTGAAGATTGATTGGTACCTTGGAGCAGAGGTTGGTACTTAGGAAGGGTTGTATCGTCGAATGCGACTACAAACAACTAAGGCAAGCTCCAGTGACCGAGTTTTCATTTAAATCCATGCCAATCTATACTTATAACAGGTACCTTTATTTAGTATCCTATACTTATAATTACGAAAATGTGAAAGTGTGTCTGTCTGTCTGCTAAGCTTTGACAGCCCATCTTTTCAACCAATTCTGATGAAATTTGGTACAAGGATAGGTAGCATCATCTAGTCTATCTCCATACTAATCCATATTTATAACAAGCAATGTTAGTATTCAATTTCTTAGATGATGAAGAAGTTTTAATCAATTTGACACATTGATATTTATCTTTGCTCAACATTTTTTTATGGTTTTATTTAAAACCATACCCAAGCGACTAAGTAATAATGTATGTTTTAAAATAAATCATTTTTAAACAACAGTAGGTACAGTATTTGTACATGAATCCTTCAGGTAAAAGAAATCTTCCATCACCAAAGATGTAGGGTGCTTAAAGGACTATCAAGAAAGAGCTGTTGCAGCTCCGTGACTATTTTGAGAAGGAACGCACGAGTTACGAAATATCGGGCAAAAGGGCACGCCGCTCTACGTTTTTACAATAGTAAAAACGATATGCGTCTATGGAGTATTGCATTTTTTTGGCGATAGCCTGTCAATAATTATGACACGTCATAGGCGTGCTTATGTCAAAAGTAAAATAAATGCATGTCGTAATTCCTAATTCCATGAATAAATGGTTGGACCAATGAGTAAATAATTGGACAGATAGACGACAGTCATCATCACTCAAGTGAGATCGCAGTCAAGGGGCTAACTTATACACTATAGACTAGAGGATAAAAAAGTACCAGGAGCTCAGACATGCCTCAGAAGTTTATTCAAAACAGTTTGAATGTTCTCGCGGAAGACGTGGCAAACGTCTCAGTCTGCGAAGTCGGTATTGAGCAAAATCAATACAATAGAAGTGTTTTTAACGTCACCTCTCTGCTACCTATAGCTACGGAACCGAGGCGCAACAGTTAGGTACAGCCACAGAGGACTGTAGAACTCTTTTCTGATGAAAAACTAAACTAAAGAGTTAATATACATTAAATCTATCTCAATTTCATATCAACAGGACCAATGGCACAGTATTGACCGCTGTTGTCTTAACGTGGGAGGTCCAGGTTCGAGCCTCGGCAGGGTCAATTTGGGAATATATAATTTTTGAATTTTCCCTGGTCTGGCCCGGTGAGAGGCTTTGACCGTGGCTAGTTACCACCCTACCAGCAAAGACGTGCCGCTAAGCGATTTAGCGAAGCGGTACGATGCCGTGTTAAAAAAGATTGGGGGTATGGGCTTAAAATAACTGCCATGGCCCCAACAGGTTAGCCCGCCATTTTAAGTGATCCCAGTCTAAGGATATGGAATTAGGTTATTCATTCAAAGGAATACCAATAGATTCCCTTGACAAACGAAACATTACAATTTACTTTCAAGGGAATCGTATAAGGACAATTTTTACATTTATTCTAAACGCCTTCTTATAAGGACACTTCTATTTAAAGTATAGCTCTTTAAGGTTACAGTAAAATTAGTTTCCTATTGTGTAAAATTAGTAGCAAAACTATTTTTTGCTGCAAAAAATAGCCAGTTGTTATTGTGTTTTAATTATAATTTGTTATTTTTTTTGTTATTTTGATTTGATACTTTTAGTTGCGTCTTAATTACGTCCAAACACGTATCATTTAAAAGGGTCTAAAATATAAAAAAAAATAAGTTGTTCATTCACTTGTGTTGTTGTTGTGTTATACCTAAGTTGTAATCCAAAAGTTAAAAAAAAAACTCGTAGGGCAACGATTTGGCAATATCATAATAAGTTGTTGCTTATTTCAAAAACATTACATTTCTCATCAGATAATATAGTAATTTTGCTCGAGCGTTTTTTTTTTATCCACTACAAGTAAGCCCTTGACAGCGATCTCACCTGATGGTAAGTGATGATGCAGTCTAAGATGGTAGCGTGCTAACCTTTTAGGAGTATGGCAGTTATAATTAACCCATACCCATATGTCTCTCTTTCTCTGCGTCGTATAGATACCTCATTGCTGAGGGTCGTGAACCCTTTCCATTAATCATAGAATGGCAGGGGTTTCCTTGGGATAATAATGCGATGGGCAATAATACGTCTATTGTAATAAAAAAACATCTAACGTCTACATAGCACCATATGTAGCCATGTTTTATCTCCGTTAGTTAAAACTGCATGCAGCTCAAAATCACCATAACTCGGCGCGTCCTCAACGCATGACGCTTTGAAATTTAATTAGACCCAGTTTGAAGACATTTGCATCGCGCCAATGCCGCGTCCCAAGGTTGCCTTGTTTGTTTTGCACAAACTAGAGCACTGACTAAACTGGTTGCCTTTGAAAAACCGCCTAACTATAGATAAATGATTTATTTCACGTATAGCTCCTTTAATGGTTGTAATGAATAATGAATACTCTACCCATCTCTAGCATCTCCTACCCTTTGAAAGCAGAAACCATTGTGAAGATATAAAAGTATCCATCCATGCATCCATCAGCCTGCATTCATCCACTGCTGGCACACATGGTCCTCCGCCTTCCTCATCCTCCAACTTACAGCAACCTTCGGTCCTCCCATTCTGGCGATTGGTGGTATACGCGGTCTCCACTCCAGTACTCGTCTGCCCCAACGGCCATCGCTTTTGCTACAGATATGGCCTGCCCACTGTCGTTGCCCTGCTAATAAAACTACATTATATCCGAAACCGAGTTGAAGCTCATTTAGAACTTTTCTAAAAGCCATGAAAAATTTGTAGTAGGTACCTATGACTTATGTTAAAAATACGAAAGCAACTAGTTTCTTATCCACATCAATATAATAATTCTTAGCTAATAACGGCTCAAACGCTGAACCATTTTTGATAAAATTTGGCACAGAGATAGTTTACATTCATTGGATGCACGACTTTATCACCCTATTAGGAGCTCTAGGCCAAGTCGATGGGGATTTGCGAACTTTCTCTCCACTTTTCCCCATTGATGGGGATCTTCAATGGGGAATAGTGGAATAACCCTTTATATCCTGGAAATTCCAAGAGTTGCTTGCCTGTCGTGGGCAGCTTCACGCCAATCTTCACGTATTCGAGAATGGTAGATTCGCTCGGCTTGTCAAGGTCTACGTGGATAAAACAGATTTGAGTTTGAGTTTCTGGTCTTTGCATATTATCTTTGCTTTTTTTATTTTTGCTTTTTTCCTGTTTCTCCATTGTCACTTACTGTGACTGACGGACTGACTGAAAAGATGAGATGATTCTTTGCTTGACTATATTTATCGTAAGTAGGTACTCCTTACATAATTATTTATTTAGAATTTAGATAACATACCCGAAGAGTCCTTACAGTTGCCCAATGCGTCTCTCCGGGCTACAGAATTAGAGTAACAATAAATAATAAAAACTTAATATACCTACTTGCTTACAATTAACAAAAATACACAAAAATACATAATTTGGTACACAGATCACAAAAACAATGTCATTCCAATTAGACTACACTATAAATATAAAACACATAAAACAATAAATTAACTAAAATAATAATAATAAGGTTATCGATTTTCCAATACTTTTTTTATCCCTTTTGCGAGCTGAAGCTGAATTATGATTTACTCAGAAGCTTAAGTTTGCCAAATTTTTGAGTAATAATTTGTGTCCTAAATTCCCTAATAATATTTTCTTCTCATTCTTCGTCTAAAATATTCTCTATTCCATTCAAAAATGTAAGTAATTTAATTGTATGCAAGATTTAAATTACTTAGCGTGGTAACGACACCAATACTGACAGCTGCACCTGAATTAAATAACAGATAATTTCGATCAAACCATCGGAATGGATTGAATTATTAAGTTACTTAAACTTGTTTGTTACCTAGTTATTTATTATTATTACAAGAAAGTAACGTAGCTACTAATTGACGATACTAAATCCATGATCAATCCTTTGTTTTCATAAAATTGTTGTTGTTTGCTTTTATTTCACAGAATTTTCATAAATCCTTCCGTCTAGCCATCATCCTTTAAATCATTTCTAGTCATTGTCCTTTTCATGAATGTTAGGTACATCTGACGCAGAACGCAGCTCTCCGTCTCTCACTCACATAGCTTCCACCTTCTTGACATCGTCGGTATAATAGCGTGTCATGCAAGATTTCCAATCCAAAAAAATGTATCCTAACAGCCATACATTCCAACATAACCTGTCTAATCAAATAAATATTATAAATGCGAAAGTTTGGATGGATGTATGGATGTATGGATGTGTGGATGAATGGATGTTTGTTACTCAATCCACGCTCCAACGGCTGAACGGATCTGGATGAAATTTGGCACAGAGATAGATTATAGTCTGAAATAGCACATAGGCTACTTTTTATCCCGGAAAATTAAAGAGTTCCCGCGGGAACCGAAAAACCTCAGTCCACGCGGACGAAGTCGCGGGCATCAGGTACTAACATATTAAATGCCACTTCAGCAAGCTCAAAAATTGCTCTGTCATATTCATCAACAATTGATGATTCATTCATTAAACATCATGAATTTGTTTGTTGCTGAATTTATGGCTTGCAAAAGCACATTTTTTGAGATCATTATTTTTGGTATTTAAAGATGGCTCGTTCGCTAGTTCTTCTCGGTAGGAATGGCATTCCGAACCAGTGGTAAATTCACTCGACGATTCAAAAGCACTTTTAATAATATGTTCATTTGAATAAAAAATATGATTTTAAAAAATATTAGTTTTAGTTTGAGTTTAATATTCAATTCAATTCAATTCAATTCAATTTATTTATTTATTTTCCCAATCACAAAAATAGGTATTCTTATACTAAAACAGTTTTTGTGTTGGGACTGGTGCTTGAGCTAGGCATATAATTGGACTTGAAGTGAAAATTTGTAACTTCTTGGTAAGGTTTTTTTATAGTCTACAAAACACAGCAATTATAAAATAATCCTTAAAATATTGAACAAAATTCACTGAGGTATTTATAATTGCGTCTTCTGGATGTGGACATGGCATGCATATTATTAGGGTACTAATTAAGTACCTACTAAAAACTTAATAGCTACAGCGTAACTTAGGTTAAAAAAAGATTAATTATTAATGAAAACAATAAATTAAGCATTAAGGCGAATTTTTTTTTTGATGGTTTGATCTTTGATTGCTATCACAGAAGATATCTATAGTTTTCCGATAACAAATTGCGGAAGTTATTATTAATTATTTCAAACAAGCGCCTAAAAGCTTGCCCAGTAATCAATTACTTACTGAATCATGGTTGCGATTTCTTTTATCGTTTGGGAATACGGCATGTGTTTATTAAATTATTTTCATGTTATCGACGTTCCTTTCAATTACTTTGTCATTCGCTTTTTAGTGTTCTTTAGGAAATAGATATGAATACATAGTTATAATAATATGTCCGTCAATACGTTCTGAAATTTACCTTCGTTTGTTGTGAATGACAAGATAATCAATGGAAATCAATGTTTGTAGGTTTTTCCTCTATGCGTTCCGAAACCTCAATCTCCTTAATCAGATTGTAATGAAACTTTGGTAGGGATCTCTTAGAAAGCCCGCGAGGATGCTTGGTCCAAAAAATCTATCTATAAATGATTTTTAGGGTTCCGTACCCAAAGGGTAAAAACGGGACCCTATTACTAAGACTCCGCTGTCTGTCTGTCTGTCTGTCTGTCTGTCTGTCTGTCTGTCTGTCTGTTTGTCTGTCTGTCTGTCTGTCTGTCTGTCTGTCTGTCTGTCTGTCTGTCTGTCTGTCTGTCTGTCTGTCTGTCTGTCTGTCTGTCTCCAGGCTGTATCTCATAAACCATGATAGCTAGAAAGCTGAAATTTTCACAAATGATGTATTTCCGTTGCCGCTATAACAACAAATACTAAAAATTAAAAAAATATATATATTAAGGGGGGTCCCCATACAATAAACGTGTTTTTTTCGTATTTTTTTTGCTCAATATTAAAAACGGTAACAGGTAGACGGTTCAAATTTTCACAGAATATTAACTTGTATATTACCTTTCAAAATAAATAATTAAATATCAATAAAGTAAATATTAAAGGGGGGCTCCCATACAACAAACGTAATTTTTATTTTTAATACGTCATAAATCGTAAAACTTACTACAGGTTTGTACGGAACCCTCGGTGCGTGAGTCCGACTCGCACTTGGCCGGTTTTTTATTTTTATTTTTGATTAGGTATACTTTACGTGGCATTGCAACGCATGTAACCTACAGCTAGTTATAAATAAAATAGAATAAAAATTACATCAAAGCGCAATTCCGCTCTTGACCATTTATCCAAATAGGTGGCTATTTTGTAATGGTACAATAATCTGTCTAGTTGCTTTATATTGCTTACAATGTAATGGCGAAATTGTTTCTTTATTACAAGGGAGCATCGCTTAATGTTAAGTACATTACACAGGCGTACATATCTCTTTAATTATGTCGACTTAATGGGTAAGGAGTTAAGGACTTACTGATTGTAGGATAATACATACTTACTTTTACATAATTATGTGGATTTTTTCCTCCATAATTATTTAGGAAGCTACATAAAGGCAGTAAATATAAGGACTCACGTAGTACTTAAATTTGTTATAATATTATTCACTTAAGAGTTCCGTTATCCATTTTAGACGATACCGTCTTATAAATTAGAAGAAAAAAAACTCGATAAAGTTTGAAGGCAGCCAATACCTATAGAAAGTAATATGACAGCAGAAATGCAAGATGGATTTAGACCACCTCTTCTATTGAATCTTTTTAAAGATTCTTAGGACTCCTATAAGCATGAAATTACTTTTTGACGACCTCCCTGGCGCAGTGTTGAGCGCTGTTGTCTTAACGTGCGGAGGTCCCAGGTTTGATCCCCGGCAGGGTCAATTTGGGAATTTATAATTTCTGAATTTTCCCTGGTCTGACCTGGTATAGGAGGCTTCGGCCGTGGCTAGTTACCACCCTACCGGCAAAGACGTGCCGCCAAGCGATTTAGCGTTCCGGTACGGTGCCGTGTAGAAACGGTAAAAAGGTATTGATTTATAGAATTTTAGTTTAGTATTTAAAGCACATGGCATAGTAGCTGATAGTTAGTATTCTAGGAGTAAATGAAAAAATGAAAATATACTTTATTGTATACCATATATAAAAAAACACATTTAAACAAAACAAGAAATTATGAAAAACTGTACCTACAATAGGCGGCCTTATCGCTGAGAAGCGATCTCTTCCAGGCAACCTAGTAAAGGAAATAATAACAGAAAACCTACTGGGGTTATACCTACCCCAGGTGGGGTACCTAGGTACTAGGGGTTATAGGGCATGACACCAAAAGATATCATCGCAGTTTAGCAGACCGCTGACTTAAAATTTGCTATTAAAAGTAAGAATTAACATAGTTTCGAATTCCAACTAAAATTTTCTTTCTTCATAGAATTGACAAAATCCTATTCTGAAATCCCCTGTGCCTGTACGCGAGGTACACCACCTGTGGCTTCGTAAATTTAGTGTGCACCTCTTTCTTTCCCCCATACAATAAACCGTTATATCCGTCTCTTTCTCGCATGTTTTCACAAATAAGTTGCATCCGAAAACAACATAGAAAACCTTTCGTTTCGAACAAAGGAAAATCAACTTTAGCTTAATAGCATTAGGTATAATTTTGCGTGTTCGTTGGTAGTTGGAAGTCTTTGTTAGCCTTACTGAAAGTTTCAGGGTAGAAAATACACAGCCACATTGCATTCTCTGATTGTAATATAACGCAATTTAAAATAAATAGTGATGTCACCCTACAATGTGCTATTAAAATGTCGATAGTACTTTTTCTGCAACCGGCAACACTATTTAATACAGTTTAATTAACTCGAGAACCTAAAACATTATAAGATTTCTTAAAGTTTTAGGTGGCAAAATTTTCATAACACGTATCTATGAGTATTGTCTTTCTCGTTGCAATGTAGGTATTCCTCTTTACTGAGAATGGTGAATCCTTTTCATTAATCGTATAATGGTAAGGGGTTTCCATGAGCTACTAATGCGATGGGCTCACAGATCATTTCCCGTACCGACTCTACTGAGATACAAGATGCAAGACGACTCTACTAAGATACCAGATTTAGACTCTCTATAAAGACGTGTCAATAATATAGACCGTGCACAAAGAGGAACGGAGAAAAGTTACTCGGTAAATTCAGACCTTTTAAGTAAGTCGCTCTTCTTGTTACCGACTTTGGTCAACGTTGCTTATCCTGAGCTGTAGATATTAGTCTTCATAACAGGATAATTTGGCTAATTCTGTTAGATAATCTGTGTACATAAATATCGAACTAAATTGACAGCATTAAATCTAGCGTTGTCGCTTTCTGCAGGAAATATTATGACAGGGATAGCAATATCTTTAGAGCTGTCTTTTTAGTTCAGTTTAAAGATTGTGTATATCAGAATGACAATGCGTCCCTCAACATAATATGCGAAGATGGGACAAGGCAGTTAGTAGTCGATATAATGGTAATTTAGTAGACTTTTATCGATATTACAAGCACCGTCTCTAGCCGGTTAGGCGAGCCCATTTGCCCGGGTTAATCCTAGCAAACCGGGTGTAAAAATTTATGCCGTCTCGGTTAGACTCTATTGTTCTGTTAATCGCCGAAATACTTGCAAATTTAAGGATTAAGCGAGCTATTTCTCACCTACATACTTAATGCGATAAATGTTGCTATTTGAATTAAATCTTAATAGTTAATAAAATAAGTAGTTTATTTAAATTTAATGTATTTGCCGCTATTTTTCCTTATGCAATTAAACAATGGGTTTATTATGAATGTTTGGAAAAAAGTTGTTTAAGTACATATTAACGATGTTATTATATTCATAGATTTAAATATATTTTTATCAAAAATTAAAAAGCTCTTCAAATTTTTCATACAAAATATACCTAGCATTTTTATATAAAGACATAATTGAGTTGGTAGTTCTTGTTGAAACTAAAATTATTTGACTAAAATATAATCAAAACATCCATTTATCTTCCTTCAAAAATATTATTTTTTACGACTTAATCGATATGACATGTCCTGAAATGTGCTATCTATATTCCATATTACATTTACCCGGGTTAATCCTAGCAAACCGGGTGAATAAATTTACACTGTTTCGGTTAGACTATTGTTCTGGGTAATCGCCGAAATACCTGGGAATTTCGCCGAAGTTAACTGCAGTGTCGAGCTAAGCGTGAAAAACCACACCTACGAGTACATGCATTGTTTAAAACGCGTTTAAATTTTAAATGTAGTAACACTACGAAATAATACCTCGAATGTTAAAGTTCTACAGGTTGTATTTCGGGTGGGGATTTTCAAAATGATTTTCGTTCCCTTTAAGTACCGTTAGGTCTACGAGTAAGTACCTTATGATGTTTACCATTACGTAGCTAATCATTTTATTTTACTAGTTAGGTATCGTGTGACTTTTTTTTGGACTAGCTGGTGCCCGCGACTTCGTCCGCGTGCTATTAAGTTTTATTTTAATTCCCACGGGAACTTCCTTATTTTCTGGGATTAATGCAAAAATGCATGCAAAAATCACGTCGATCACGTGTCGATTGCGGCGTGATTGAAGGACAAACCAACAAACAAACACACTTTCGCATTTATAATATTATTTATCAGATATTAGTGATAATAACCGGGACTGACGGTTTAACGTGCTCTCCGAGGAAATGAAAAGACCAAATTTGAATCTCCAAGTCCGGTCACCCATCCAGTTACCGACTTGGGTCAACGTTGCCTAACAATCGCGATCGACTGATATGCGTTGTCACAGCTAGGCCACTCGTCCCTCAACTCGGCACTTTAACTTGTTAACTTGGCACTTGCTATTCAACTATTTAACCCATTGCTCTATTGACGGCTAGTAACTAACAGCTCCTCGTAAAGTCGTAACTGCCTATAACATAATCGTCACAGATAACATTCCGGCTGCAGTTGCATAATGCAGCATGCTGCGCGGGTGACGTCACCAAGGTCACGCACACATGCGTGCATTGTGTACCTATTGCATTCACGGATGTGTGGGCACAATTAATGCAATTGGGTATTTGACAAATATTCAAATAAATTATTTTTTAGTGATCTCCCAAAAGTCGAAATACTTATCCACGCCCCCATTTATGTTCGAAAATTACTTTAAACTATCGATTGAATTAAAAAAAAGTGTCGAATTTTGATGATGGCACAGTTCAGTATTCCATACAACATCCCATGATAAGCTCTCCATTTCACGCGTTATTGGCGAGGTAGGTAGGTATATTGTAGTAGGTACCCATTTGGACACAAACGCAAGCCTTAAAATCAAGAATTGAAATAAGACTCGCGTTTTGACGTTTGAAAAAAATTTATTTTTGTAGCCAAATACCAAATTTATCCATTTTCATTTTCTTAAAATTGTTGAGATAAAAAAGTTTTAGAGATAACTTGAAAAAAAACCTTCAAAAAGTTCTATTTTTCTTTTTAAGATCACTTTATAACACTTTTATAAGGTATATAAGTAAGTAGGAGTTAAACTGCATAGGACCTATTACCTACCCAAGAGTTCTCCAACTCCAGTAATGTTCCCAAAGGTGTGTCAAGTCTGCACTTAGCTATCGTGGTGGACTGTGGCCAAACAGACTGATCCCGATTCTCCTCTCGCAATGAGAACGGTTTGACTATAGTCTACCACGCTGGCCGTGTGGAATTGTGGATACTGGATAGGCAGACTTCACAAACATTAAAAAACATTATAAAGAAATCTCGGGCATGCTGCAGGTTTTCTCACGATGTTATTAAATAAAATACATATTTCCATACTAATATTATAAATGCGAAAGTGTGTCTGTCCGTCTATCTGTCTGTCTGCTACGCTTTCCCAGCCCAGCATCATCTAGTAAATTAATGAAACAACAAACAAAAATAAAGCATAAACAAACAAACATAAATTAAAAAGTAGCAAACATAAATACTTAAAATAAAATAGGTATCACTCGGATACCTATTTTATTTCTAGTAGGTAATACCATGCCCAATAACTAACGACTACTTAGGTAGTACTAAACAAAAGAACAAAAGGCCAACGCAAAGATAATAAATTCTAAATTAAAAGCGACGCAAATAATAAAAGCCAATAAAAACGTTTGGAAAAACAGACCAAACCGGTCATCTAATTATTAGAAACAATGCCTGCGTAGGCGCACGCCATTTTGGAGTTTGGACCAATCACGCGCTAGCGACAAGGTCGCGCCCAATGTCAAAACGTAGCTTCCTAGTGAATTCGAGGTCAGGCGTTGCTAGAGTTAGAACATCTACACACGACCCGACTTATCTAGCCATAGTAACCATCTTAATCCTACCTACTAATATCATAAATGCGGAAGCCTATCTATCTGTCTGTTTGATACGCTTTCAGGGCCCATCTTTTCAACCGATTTGGTTGAAATTTGGTACAGAGATAGGTTGCATCCCGGGAAAGTACATAGTATCACCGGAAATAAAGACTTCCCGTGGGAATTAAAAACTTTAATGAATCATAACCTCAATGTGGAACAGAAATAGCCTGCTGCCTGAAATAGACGGACATTATTACTATTTTATATGGCAAAAATCAATGACTTTCCCTAGGACATTATCTAGTTTCTAATCCATATAGGTAATTATTATAAATGCGAAAGTTCTTCTGTCTTTATGTTTGTTTGTTTCCTTTTCACTACTTACTCTACCGCGGGACAAATTTTGATGTAATTTGGCACAAAGATATGGCTTTCGTCCTGGAAACCGTGGAACCCGTCACATTTCCCCGAGACATTTCACTGAATGACAGAACGTATCCTCTGGGCTTCAGAATCTAACTATACGTACCTAGTAGGGTGGATCAGCTATTGGCTTATCTATTATCTTGTTTGGCTTAGTTCTTACTAGTTTAGAACGGAGTCCATCAGAGTAGCAACTATAGGAAGTTGGTATGTCTATAGGCGCTTTAACTACTGAACTATGATAGAGAGATAACAGTTTGACTGCCATTTTGTTTTGATGAGTGTATCATTGCCTGATAGAGGCATCGGGTGGTAGAGTTAAGGTTAAATTAGTTATTGTTAGATAAGCTAATGTCATTTGGTTAACTAATTCAACTACCTACTATTTGGAGACTAATGAAGGCGATTACTGATTATACCTACTTAATCTATAAAGACAGTTCCACACTCGTCGAGGGGCGTTATTACCTACCTACCTACTTACGTAAAAATGATGGCTATAGTTACCCTAAGTTCCTAACCACAGAATTGTATAATAGTACAACTAACCTAATTACTAGAAAAATCATGCCCGCGTGGCAAGAATGCTGGCTGCGTTTCCGAACTGGACAGCCAGGTTGATCCTTTGCGCAAAAACGAGACAGCCTTAAATAAATAAATCTTTTTTAAGCTGGAAACATTGTACAGATAAGATGATAAAGATGCATTAGGCGTTTGGGTACCTACCTAGTACCTACCTATATTTTCATCAGATATTCAAATATTTTTACACGTAAATACCTACCTAGGTACGTCCATAAGAAAACTGAAATAAAACCGAATAAGTACCTACTTAATTATGGCCTGACCCGGGAATCGATCCCGGGACCTCGTCAGCCGCAGTCGTACATGCTAACTACTAGACCAATGAGGCAGTTAAAATTCTACGTATAGTTAGGTAGCCTAGGTAGGTACTAGGTACCTAGTAGCCCTACCCCTAACAGGTAAGCTCGCTGTGTGTTATATCAAAAAAACCGGCCAAGTGCGAGTTGGACTCGCGCACCGAGGGTTCCGTACAAACCTGTAGTAAGTTTTAAATTATTAAAAAAAAACTACTTACTAGATCTGGTTCAAACCAATTTTCGGTGGAAGTTTGCATGGTAATGCATCATGTATTTTTTTTTAGTTTTATCATTCTCTTATTTTAGAAGTTAGGTACAGGGGGGGACGACACACATTTTACCACTTTAGAAGTGTCTCTCTCGCAAACTATTCAGTTTAGAAAAAAATAATACTAGAAACCTCAATATCATTTTTGAAGACCTATCCATAGATACCCCACACGTATGGGTTTAATGAAAAAAAAATTTTTGAGTTTCAGTTCTAAGTATGGGGACCCCCCAAATTTGTTGTTTTTTTTCTGTTTTAGTGTGAAAATCTTAATGCGGTTCACAGAATACGTCTACTTACCAAGTTTCAACAGTAGGTATAGTTCGTATAGTTTCGGAAAAAAGTGGCTGTGACATACGGACGGACAGACAGACAGACAGACAGACATGACGAATCTATAAGGGTTCCGTTTTTGCCAAATTTGGCTACGGAACCCTAAAAATAAATCATTTCTAACTGATTATTATTAAATAGAGGGTCAACCAAAATACCTAAAATTCACATCCTCGGTTAGTTTTAAGTTTGATAACCATTTTAAAATATAGATTAAAGAAAAAAAGTGCGTTGAAATTGTATGACGTCACAACTGTGGATTTCATACAACTTCCAAACTAGAAGTGCGTTTACAAGTTTGTTAAAGAGTTGCTGATTTGATTGAGTTGTCATCATACCTGTTGAACATACTAACCACTAGACCAACGAGGCAGTTAAATTTATACGTATAAGGTAGGTAGGTAGGTATACTAACTGTACCTAATCATTGACTTACCAATACCTTAGACGCACCATCGAAACGCAAAAAACGGCACGGTTAAATTGTGCACAAATAGATATTGTGAACAATTTTCCCCTCAGTCGCGCATGAGTACACTAGGCGACAAAATGACGTATGTGTCGAATTGTTATTACAAAATTTAACCCTAAATATAAAGTTATATATTTTTTTATTTTTTTTTAAATGTATAGGCCAGCGCTTGGCTGCAATCAGACTTGCTTGCAAGTGGTGATGCAGCCTATTCACTCTTGATTTGAAGGTACCTATATTTAAAGAGGAGGGGAAAACGGAAGCCGGAAGGGCATTCCATATCCTAGCGGTTCGAATTAGAAACGAATTAGTATATGGTTGGTTTTTGTGAACCGTTTGGTGTCTCAGTCTATATTATCTATAGCTGTGTTTGTGTAAGCGATTGTGGACGCTTTTTGAGTATTAATTTGTAGGTAATGTGGTATCCTTAGTTGGTAAATCGATGTACCTAATCAATTCGGCAGTGGAAGCATTAGCGATTCATACGTCGTCTGCGTTTCTACTCGAGGTCAGAGGTGAGCTTTCCCTGCGACTTCCATTTGTTTGACTCTATGAGAACATTGCTTTCGACATCTTATTATTTTTCATTACTCATACACGGAAAGTAGGTTTGAAGTTGCCTGAGAAGCGGGTTGAAAGTAATACTTTTCAGCCCTAGGGAGAATCGTTTTCAACTGAATTTTTATTGGAGTTCAAATGAAACACGTCTTTTTTTTTTTTTTTTTTTTTTTTTATACCCGAGTGCATCCATAGACAAGAAGAAAGATAGACTTTATTCATAAAGTAAAGACAACTGATTCATAGACTTTTTATTTTGACTTTCCTTATATTCGTAATGAAAAGCACAGTGTTTACCTCGGGATGAAAGACTTATTTAGTCCCTCGAACTATAGGCCCCCTCGCTACGCTCGGGCGCCAAACCCCGTCTCGGGACTAAATAAGTTACTTTCATCCCTAGGGTAACAATGTACTATAGCTACCTGCCTTATTCTCCCGTTTGGTGCAGTAGTGAGCATGTTTGCTGTAGCTAACGAAGTCCCAGGTTCGGACTATAATAGTATTGTTATTTTCTAACAAGAAATTCACTAACTCAGAGTTAGGAAGTTGGTTGTGTTTTATTCCCGTGCCTTATAAAGCACGTAAGTCAGTCCTGCACTTGATCTCTCCCCGGTCGTGTCGAATTTTCCGTCTTATCGGGGTATTAGAGTAAGGGAATAAAAAGTGAGCATGTGTTGAGCATTGAGAAAAAGTTTTCTATTCTATAGTTTATAAGTACCTACTCAGTTTCATCTATTTTTCTCTATTCTCACATTCTAGGGCTGCTGGAAGAAATCTCTTCAAGAGATAAGTTGTCCTTGTAGGTAGGTACATGTCCTATAAATTTTTATGTTTTGTTTTTAAGTTTGATACTAAATATATAAATAAATAAATAAATAGCTAATCTCTGTGGAGATGGCAGCTCATTAATAACACTACAGATTGGACGCGAAAAACATCCGGCTAGGAGACGAATGTCATCTTATTCTGTCGCGCAGTGTGCGCGCTTCATACAAAAGGAATGATGCAGTCTTTGTGTGTGAGTGTGTGTGTGTGTGTGTGTGTGTGTCGTTATCGTCGTCAACCGATGGAGTCCACTGCTGGACATAGGTCTCCTGTAGGGTCCTCCACAAGCCACGGTCTTGCGCCGCCTGGATCCAGCGACACCCTACGACTCGCTTAATGTCGCTTAATGTGTGTGTGTACGAAGAAATATTTTATATATTAATATATATATTTTTTTTTTCTGTATTTTGAATACTTAAGGGTTTATAAAATTGCCTGAAATAAAAAATATTTATTTATTTATTTATTATTTAAATAATACGGATGAAAGAATCAAACTCACTTAGGCACTAGATACATACCACTAGGTCATAACGGCACTAAAATTAAAATAAAAGTTACCATACAACTGCACATTTTTCGCTGTTTATCTAAAAAGATCTGGAGTTGAGGCGCTATAAGCTCAAAGTGGCATACCCCCTTTTTTGCTACGTTTCTCTCCACCCTTTAGCGCCATTAAAGAGATCCTGAGGTGAATTACAAGATATTTCTATCCGTGCCGTTTTAAATGAAAACTTTCTGTCAAAAATAAAATAAAAAACCGGCCAAATGCGTGTCGGGCCGCGCGCAGATTAGGGTTCCGTAGTTAGCCGTCACAATATGCGGACATATAATATTATTATACGTTGGTCGTATTCAAAATTACTTAATTAAACTTGGAAAGTCTATTTAGCTGTATTTTTTTTACTTTATACTGATGCCAATTAACTAAATTACAGTCTTTTAGTAGGTTATAACTTATTAATACCATTACCTAAGAAGCTTTTAAAAAAAAAAGCTCACAAAAGTGCTAAATAATAAATACACAGAAAACATGATAAAAAAAAGACCTGAGCCGCGGACGGACGGACGGATATGGTGAAACTATAAGGGTTCCTTGTTGACTGTGGAACCCTAAAAAAATAAAACCCTGGGACAGCTACTTTGATTGTGGTTTGGAAAATTTATAAATATCTACGTACCTACCTAAAGAATTAAGGAAGCGCGCAGGATGAATGGAAGAGACAAGCAAACAGATTGCAAAGGCGAGACCTATGATTAATTATTTAGACGCAACGCACTTGTCCTTACAATTCGTACACGAGTACACGCGCGTAAAGTATGATATCGTACCGTGCACTATCCGAGTTTGAAGCCATATCCACCACGCTTGACGGATTTATCGAAGGCCGAGGTGGTAGCAAGTAAAAGTACCAGGGAGCTATAAACGTAGAAGAGATAAGCACCCAGATTGCGCAAGGCGAGGCCCTAATTAATTATTTAGACGCATCGCATAAAAACTGAAGCTCGAAATATTGATAAAGGGTGGCATGATAAGGGGGGCAACTGCACTATTGATCGGCGCACCCCCCCCCGAGTGTATAGGTATAAAAAGCGTAACAAATTTTCGTCTTAAGAAAAGGAAAAGAAAAAATGTATACAGCCACCCCTTCGCTTGGGAGTGGGTGGAACCCCCCCAGATGGGGGGTAGGGGGTTGCATTTTTCTCGCGGTCCTGCTCTCTCTCGGACGTAAGATGTTACAAAGGATTCTTTGTTGGTTGGACCAGTTAATTAGATTTTGGATATGCAGTTTTTTGGCGTCCCTCTTTTGTGGCGCAGATACTTGAAGATGCTCTTTGCAGTCTGCAGTCTGTAGTCTATGGTTAGATGGTGCTAGATTTCGCTCATTTTGTCGATAATTAGTTAATGTACCTACCTATATCTTATATCTAGGCACTGGTTCCATCCTATGTACCTATCCCATAATATGGATATAGAACTTATATACCTATACCATAATATCTACGTAGAATATATTATGTGTACCTACTTACTACTATTAGGATTGAAATATTTGTCGATTACAAAGAAAAATAAATTGTCGTTAACAAAGAACGCATAAAAGGCAACAAAATAACAAAAAAAATAGCTAGGTTTTTTTAATGTCAACGATATCACCAAAATATTACAAAGAACCTACTATGCCACTAGGTCAATACGGTCACGTTCCTAATAAAATAACTTTTGGTTTTACTAAACGCAACCATATGAGCTTGTACTCATGGTTGAAATTCGATGGTCTTGGGCATATCAAGTAAATTATGATCGCCATAATATTATAGTCGACAGGCGATACTGAATAAACGCTTGGGAGGACAAAACAGTGTTTGTTTGGAGTTTTGGACTCGATGCTAGAGCTGTCGATTCCTAGAATAGCAATTTTTCTCCAATTATAGGTCTAGGTACAGGAACCACCATTTACCACCAAGTCTTGTCTACCACAAGTAGTAGGTAGTAGGTAGGTACCTATACCTACGTTGAACAGACTTTTTCAAATTTCCGGCACATAAATGTCCATTTATTCATCAGTTTTTTTGTGGTTTTTATATTATGTATGACTGTAGAATGTGGTATATTTTAAAAAGTAAGGATAATTTTTCAGGCGTATCAGAGATTTGCTGCTTCAGTAATAATATAGGTAATATTACTAAGTAGGACCTGATGCCCGCGACTTCGTCCGTGTTGCTGGAGGTTTTTCGGTTCCCGCGAGAACTCTTTAATTTTCCGGGATAAAAAGTATGTGTTATTCCAGACTATAATCTATCTCTGTGCCACATTTCATCCAGATCCGTTCAGCTGTTCTAGCGTGATTGAGTACCTACCTAACAAACATCCATCTATCCAAACTTTCGCATTTTTATTATTATATAGAAGTATAGAAAGGTATAGATATCTACTCAAGTATACGCCTTCAGATTACAACTTCCGCGTGAATTTCTATTTTTTCAAAGTCCCTTGGGAAATCTTTGGTTTTCTGGGAAAATAAGTAGCCTACGTCACTCTCCCTATATTCTCTAACTCGGTGTCTATCGAAAAATTAAAGCTACTGACATATTATTATATTCTTCATCCATTGAAGGATTGCTATAAAATAAAATATAATATTTCATAGCAAACCTTCAATGGATAAAAAACAACAATATAATGTCAGTGGCTTTCATTGTTTGAAATTTTTGTCGAACCGTCGTTGTTTCGCTGCAGCTTGATTGAAGAAAAACCAACCAACCTAACAAACAAACACAGTTTTGCATTAGTAACTGTATGGGTAGTGATGACTAAGACGACATGAATCGTTTTCACATAGACATAAGTACGCTTTTATAACCATTTAAGCTAAATAAAGACCTAATTATATAAAGGAAGCCCTCTGATAGATAAACTAAAGCGAAATTAGGTCACCCCACCACCCACCTGGGTTTTTACCCGATTGCGGAAGTCGGAACGCACAGGGTTATGTCTTCATTAATATAGTATGTTTGTTTGTTCCTTGCAGGAAAGCTAGAGTATTTTTATTCACTAGAAGTTAGCCCTTGACTGCGATCTCATCTGATGGTAAGTGAAGATGCAGTCTAAGATGGTAGCATCTTAGGGGCATGGCAGTTCTATTAAACCCATACCCCTAATCGGTTTCTACATGGCATCGTACCGGAACGCTAAATCGCATGGCGAAACTAGCCACGGCCGAAGCCTCCCATCAGGCCAGACCAGGGAAAATTCAGAAATTATAAATTCCCAAATTGACCCTGCCGGGGATCGAACCCGGGACCACCGCACGTTAAACAACATCGCTGATCACTGCGCCAGGGAGGTCGTCAAAAGACTAAACGCGTGGACCGATTTTCGTGATTCTTGCACCAGGAGATGCCCAATATACCTAGCTTCGGAGTGTCACTAACTGGAGTGTGGAAGCCTAATTTTTTGCAGTGAAACACAGTCTTTATACTTAGGTATGCAGTTTTTCCGTTCTTTAGGTTTTATGAGAAAATAAATATTAATATCAATAATTAATGAAAAAGAAATGGCGCCCACTAGAAGCCATATTATATTGGGACCAATTATTATATGTTAGCTCCCATAGGAATACCTACAGTATCCTTCAAACTCAAAGGGTCGCCTACACAGATGTTTCGATCGAAGACAATTTCTTTTCGAAGAAGCTTTCTTTAATTATTATTATACTAGCTGATGCCCGCGACTTCATCCACGTGAAACACGTTTCTTTAATTTTTCGGGATAAAAAGTAGCGTATATATGTCACTCTCCAGGCCCTCAACTATACCCATGCAATAAATCACGTCTATCCGGTGCTCTGTTGCGGCGTGATTGAAGGACAAACAAACACACACAGACACACATTCGCATTTATAATATTAGTGTGATATAACTAGCGACCGCCCGCAGTTTTGCTCTCATGCGACTTTGGGAAAATCTGTCTAAGTTATAACTTGTCTACGTATAAAGTGATTAAGGCTTTCTAGTTGCAAGGGTTAGGGCTATGCGTTGATAAGTCAGTCAGTCAGTCAGTAGGTACTTTTCTCTGTAGGTACCTATGTAGGTGAAGACTACCGTGGCTAAGACGCTCTGCTTTCTATTATAGGAAGTCCGGGATCCAACTCCAGGTATGTACATATGTACCTACCTACCTCTAAGGCGTGCGTATTTCCGTTAGGATATTCGCAAAAACCTTTTTTTTTTAATATATAGGCGAAAAACGCGTCTTTACTGCTTAAATCATTGTTGAATTAATAATTACATTTATAGTTTTACGAGTAAAAACAATTTGAGTGCTTATTACTATTTAGATAGAAAAAATAAAAAGCGAAAAACGTAATATTACAATTGAACATTAATTCTACATATCGATGAAGTTGCGAAGTGATTCAATTCAAATTCAAAGATCGAAAGTTCTACTGGAACTTTCCATAACTAGTTAAAACATATTACTTCTTCAAAATTCCTAGAAGAGTGTGTAAATTTTGAGTTGTCACAACTACGAGTTGTGTTCTAGTACAAACTCAAAATTAATTTCGAGGAGTTGTATGATCTAACCTTTGGCCAACTCGGCCTTGAAGATTGTTTGTTCTACCTACTTACCTACTACACAGGCGCCCTAGAATCTGTTTACTACAGTTATTTAGTTTAGTACTCACCCCTAATCAAGTTCTTAGGTAACCTACATCTCGAACAGTTATGGCTTTCCAGGGTTAAATATAAATGGGTTTCGTAGCTTTAGTTTTAAGACCGAACCATATCAAACATTTTGTGTGAAAAATATTTTATTATTATTTATTTATTTAGATATCTTTATTGCACACACAAAATACTTATACAGTATACAGTTAAAAGGCAGTAGTAAGACTATATAGAAACGTGCAAAGGCGGTCTTATTGCTGAAGCAATCTCTTACAGACAGTCTTTGCTCTGTTTTTCTTTTCTTATCAGAATTTTTAAGTCGTAAGTAGATCAAATTTAGCTGTTCAGTATTCCGTACAGAAGCTACTAGGACCTATTATGAGGTTATTAATTATTATATTAAAATTAACCCTGTATACCTACTGAAAATGGAAGTATAGAAGGATTCCGTCATATTGTCGGCTCTTCGCAGTAGAATCTTCTTTCGCAGTAGGACAACTTGTGTCGCTTATGAGAAATCCAACTCTACCATCGGTTCGGAAAACTGATTCAACTGAGGACAGCCGGCATGAAGCTCAGCAGTTGCTCTATACATTATAATAAGAAATCCGGCCAAGTGCGAGTCGGACTCGCGCACCGAGGGTTCCGTACAAACCTGTAGTAAGTTTTAAATTATTAAAAAAAAACTATTCGCTAGATCTCGTTCAAACCAATTTTCGGTGGAAGTTTGCATGGCAATGTACATCATATATTTTTTTTAGATTTATCATTCTATTATTTTAGAAGTTACAGGGGGGGGGGGGGACACACATTTTACCACTTTGGAAGTGTCTCTCGCGCAAACTATTGAGTTTAGAAAAAAATGATATTAGAATCCTCAATATCATTTTTGAAGACCTATCCATAGATACCCCCACACGTATGGGTTTGATGAAAAAAATTTTTTTGAGTTTCAGTTCTAAGTATGGGGACCCCCAAAATTTATTGTTTTTTTTCTAGTTTTGTGTGAAAATCTTAATGCGGTTCACAGAATACATCTACTTACCAAGTTTCAACAGTATAGTTCTTATAGTTTCGGAAAAAAGTGGCTGTGACATACGGACGGACACACAGACAGACATGACGAATCTATAAGGGTTCCGTTTTTGCCAAATTTGGCTACGGAACCCTAAAAATGCTTAGGTACTTAAACAAGAACAAGTGTCTCTTAATAAATCTAGCGTAAACTAAAATAAGTCAATGGACCAGTTCTTAGATATAATTTTTGTACTATAAGTTTAGGATAAAATAAAGTTACTCATTAGCTTTATTAACTCTTATGCTAGATCGTAACATTAGCAGGATATTAACTGTACCTAGTACTTTATGATATATAAAAAAAAAACTAATTATGTAAGTAGGTATGTCCTGACATAAACAAATTGAGTATTGAGTATTTCGTCTCGTGAAAAGCTACCACGCAACAGATTCTTGAATGACTAGACCAATCTCTACCCACCCTCTTCTACCGACTCTACTCCCACACCCTACAGTATTGAACATAATATAATATAGCTTAATATAAAAATGTAGCAAATCTATAAGTCTCAAAGCATACACAGACAAAAACCGAACGCAAAAAAATGCCACACAGATATTTAATTACGAACGTTCGTAATTAATAAAACATACGTCCGCCCGCACACAAGAGCTTTCGCGCGCTATCTTCGAACACACACAAACTAATAATTAATCATCCAGCGTCTTCCCCCACCTTTCACCCCCCACCCAAGTTTAATTCCTACTCCCCCCAGTTTTTTCCCGAAGCATGTTTTCATTTTGTTCGTCTGCAGAGCAAGGAGCGTTTTCTGAACGTGCAAATTGAATTTTGTGGTCACTAGGAATATTTCAAGTTGGGACGGATAAATATTGGGTGGTTGGGACGGGTTTTGTTTGTTTTAATTTCGCCTGATTTAATGTCTGTCGACGTCTAGAGCTTTCTTATAAGTATTTTTTAACTAGATAATAATGTAAAGGTGCTGGGGAATATTTTAGATAATAATGTAAAGGTGCTGGGGAATATTTCTCTCAAGTCTCAATCCAGGTACTTACTAAGTACCTACTTACCTATTATAATAATAATCATAGGATCAATATACGTAATATACCTATATGTAAAATGGATTCCTGAGCCTAGAAACTTGAAAAAGAAAACCTATCTAAGGTTTTCTTTTTAACGTAGAAAAGAATTTAAAGAAACCCAAGCGAAGCTAGGGCGGATCGGCTTGTTAGATGTTTAAATGTAGCTAGAAAAGGGCTTGATCTAATCCCTAGCTTAGCTCGACCGAGTCAAACGGTTACTAAGTTAGCGGGACAGACGGGTTCCAACATACAGACATACATATACATTATACATACCTCCTATCCCGAGTGAAGGCCGGTTTACGAGAAAATTACCATACGTAAGGGCTTCAACAGATACCCAGCGGCGGAAACTATGCAGCGATATCGTAGTAATAATATTATAAATGCGAAAGTGTGTTTGTTTGTTGGTTTGTTGGTTTATTGGTTTGTTGGTTTGTCCTTCAATCACGCTGCAACGGAGCAACGGATCACCGTGATTTTTGGCATGAATATAGTTTATAACCTGGAGAGTGACATATGCTACTTTTTATCCCGGAAAATTAAGGAGTTCCCCCGGTAATCATAAAAACTTAAACCACGCGGACGAAGTCGCGGGCATCAGCTAGTTTCCGATATTTGTGAGATGGTGATAATAAAAAAAACCCGGCTGAGTTTGTTGTTGGCTCTTCTCAGACCAGAGCGCGTTTGGAACCCTCTAGCTTTAGTTTTAAGATACCGTAGTTCATTAGCATGCATCAGCTAGTCTATACTTACTTATAATAAAACTGTAACATGTCCAATTCTGTACATTGAAGATATTTTGAAATTTTTTTTTGGAGGGCACTCATTATTCGATACTGATGCCAAATCTGTAATTTTTTCATTTTTGTCTGTCTGTCTGTCTGTCTGTCTGTCTGTCTGTCTGTCTGTCTGTCTTTTGTCTGTATCTTGGCCGCGCATCACGCCGAAACTACTGAATGAATTCAAACGAAACTTGGCACGATTTGAGCCCATACTACGAGGTAGGACATAGGATACTTTTTATCCCGAAATTCCACCCATAAAGGGGTGAAATAGGGGGTGAAAGTTTGTATGAAAGTCCGTCATTTCTCAAGTTATATCGATTAAACTTGGCATACAAGCTACCAGTTGAAAATGAAGAAATAAGTGTTTCACAGTTTATGTAAATTTTACCCCCGAAGGGGTGAAATAGGGGTTGAAAGTTTGTATGAATGTCCTTCATTTCTCAAGTTATAGCCATGAAACTTGGTATATGAGCTGCGGGTTAAGTATGAAGACATATCTACGTGTTTCACAGTTTTTCAAAATTTCACTCTCAAATTGGTGAAAAAGGGGTTGAAAGTTTGTATGAAAGTCCTTCATTTCTCAAGTTATATCGATGAAACTTGGTATACAAGCTACCGGTTAAAAATGAAGAAATATGTGTTTCATAGTTTTTCAAAATTCCACCCCCAAAGGGGTGAAATAGGGGTTGAAAGTTTGTATAAAAGTCCGTCATTTCTCAAGTTATTTCGATGAAACTTGGTATATCCACGCGGACGAAGTCGCGGGCATCAGCTAGTTTATAATAAGAGGCCCAATTGTCTAAGCAAATCGAAATCATTTGACGTATTACTCGAACTGTTTTAGGAGTTGATACATACTTTTTGACGTGCAGGCATCTATGAATTCCTTAAACGGGTCGAATTATACGCTTGACAATGATTACGATTGCGATTTCTTACACAATCGCGGGACTGGATTACTACCCGTCCGCGCTAGATTTGCCGCCACATCGTAATAGAAATGAGAATAGATACAGAAGGCTTTTCTCAGTAGAATCCTTCACGCGTTGTGTTTGACCACGCCTTTACCTGGTTTTACGTACAATGGCTTCGATTTTGAATAAAATGATGGTACGAAAATGATTTTAATTATAGATAGCAATTTCTTTGAAATAGGTAAGACGAGTCTATATTCAAAATATTCCATTCAAATAGACTTTTACAAGGTCTTTCGAATATGTTGGTACCATGGAATCATAATGTACCTAAAGAACAGCTGTTAATCTAAACAAAAATCGTGTGCTATGAAACTGACACAATTGGTAATAGAAAGAAAGAAAGAAAGAAAAACAGTTTATTCGACGATGGTGTCACAGACAAAACACAAATTACAGATGTAACAATTTCATCTGTGACACCACCCAGAATGGGTGTACAGCTCAGCTTAAGCCCTGCATTGTATGCCAAAAAATTGCATACAAAGCAGGGCGCTGGTTTTCAGCTGTGCCGCCTGTGACCCGGGTGACGTCACAGTAACAAAAAATATTAATTTAACAAAACAAGAGTAATTAAGAAATTTTTTTGAAAGTTGAGGTTTTTTGGTTTCCACTGGAACTCTTTCATTTTCCGAGATAAAAAGTAGCCCATGTGTTATTTCAGACTACAATCTATCTTTGTGCCAAATTTCATCCAGATCCGTTCTGGCGTGATTTAGTAACAAACATTCATCCATATCTAAATCCATCCAAACTTTCGCATTTATAATACTAGTATAGAGTATAGATTATTTAGGGTATTTGTGTAAGTATGTCATCACGTTTGTCCCGGATACCGTCTAGCCCGTGTAGACGCGTCCCGGCTCCCGGGTCCCGAGTCCCGACCAACTCAACAGTGATGAAACAGTCCATTGAACTTTTACTCAAGAACGTAAAGTAGGTACCTATTGCAAGGAAAGGATTTGAATGGAAATTACACTGAAAAAAATAGCACGAAACTTTTTACTGTTTTGGCACAGTAAAATTTAATTCGGTTAAAAATACTGATTTTTTGTAAAAGTAATTGGTTACTGACAGTTCGTCGAAATGGGCAAAAAACAGTAAGAAGCTAATCAGTTGTTTCAATTGTTTGTACATTAATGTTTACTGAAGCAAACGGTTCTTTTTAAGTATTGCCGTTTTCAGAGCTTTACTGATATTGTAGCAGTTAATTTTACTGCTTCAGAACAGTTTTTTTAGAATATAGTTAGGAGCTAAACAGCTATTTTAATTGTTTGAACTTTAAAGTTTACTGAGTTCATACTAAATATACTTTCTTACTTACTGTCTTACAAACAGTAAGAATAGTCAACCGGTAAAATCTACTGTTATAACTCAACTGTTTTTCTTTCGGTTACTTGAACTTGTTTGGACAATAGGCTCCATTTTTACTGGCCAAAGCAATGTATATTACCGAAAAAGCAATTCGTTTTACTAATTTTTTTTTTCAGTGTATGAAAATGCTCGCGGATAGCTAGCTGATGCCCGTGACTTCGTACGCTTGGATTGAGGTTTTTTGGTTCCCGCGGGAACTCTTTAATTTTCCGGGATGAAAACGTTATGACGTTATTCCTGACTACAATATATCTCTGTGCCAAATTTTATCCAAATCAGTTCTGCCGTTCTTGCGTGATTGAGTAACAAACATCCATCCAAAATTTCGTATTTTAATATTATATTACTATAGATAACCCTACTCTCAACTTCTGTACTAGTCGCCATAAGGGCGAAAAGACACTGTGGACAGGACAGAACATAATGTCTGAAACACGTTTCGTCCTGTTGCGGAGCTATATTTAAGTATTGGGCTTTTCTATCAAGAAATTCTCGGTACTAGCCCGGAGTTAAGAAGTGAAGCGGTATTTTCACCCCCGTCCATCCGAGAGCACGTATAAAATCGTCGGTCCTGCGCCTGATCTCTCTCCGGTCATGTCGGATTTTCCGTCCCATCGGGCACTCACGCGCATATTGCCAATATCAGTGGAGATTATCAATCTGCGCCGCCGTGGCTGAAATTCGGTCGGGGTGATATATAATTTAATAGTGTGCGCAACATTTTTATCCACCCGACAAAAAAAAATTGTACGTAGTGTGCTATTACCCTGAGTAGGTGCAGCATTATTCATTCGAATAAGAATTAAGGCTTCTATAACCGTGAGAGGATATCAATACACCGTCGTCTGACCGGTTCCCTCGAAGCAACTGAATCGAGAGGGAAACCTGTATATTTATGTATGTATGTCTGTCTGCTTCCACCCGTCTCCGTAACCGTGTAACCCGTAGACCAAGTTAACAAAGGGTTTGTTTTACGCGGTGGAGTTCTTTGAACTTATTATTGTTACCTGTCTTTATGAAAATTTAATTAAATAGCTTGTATTATTTTCATTCTACTACAAGTTAGCTCTTATACTGTGATCTCAGCTGGTAGTAAGGAATGATGCAGTCTAAGATGGTAGCGGGCTATACTCCTAACAGGTTACTGTGGGAGGTAATTATTGTATAACTTGCGTTACTCAGTTTAAATTAACGAAAAAGTAAACGAAAATAATCGCAAGTCCTCACGATATCTCAAGACAGAACAAAACCCGGAAAAGAGAGAAATGAGCCATCACAACTAAAACAATGGTAGGAAAAATAGTGGGGCGAAATTGGTCATAATGAGTGTCTTCTTACCCCCCACCCCCCACCCTGGGTCAAGCGGGGAAATAAAATTTTAAATTGAAGCCGTGAAAAAGACAAAATGCGAGCTAGGGATGGTGTACAATGGCTATTTGTTTTGTTTATTATTTAATTTTTCTCAGTCCTAAAAGCTCGGAAAGTAAATAAAGTGTTTTGGGTTAAGTGTAGTGTTCTGTTTTGTGTTTGTATGGTAGATTCATGAAGTTAATTTGGTGTGTTGTTGTGTAACAAAATTTCTTGAAGTTAGTTAAAAAAAAGATTTGGGTAATTCAATTCAATTCAAAACATATTTATTCAAAATAGGTACCTACAAAGTGCACCTTCTGAACGTCATTCATACAAAGTATAAGAGGTGATGGTGATAATTAACTACGGTATCTTAAAACTAAAGCTACGAGGGTTCCAAACGCGCCCTGGTCGGAGAAGAGCCCACAACAAACTAAGCCGGGGTTTTTTTTTTAATTATCACCATTTCAGAATAGTTTGGATGATCCTTAATTTATATGTACGTCCTGCGGGCTTCCAAACCTAGAGAAGTACTGTCTAAGTAGTCAAAAATAATATTATGTAAGTACTTAGGTACCTACTTACCGTAAAATATAAAAACCAGATTCGATTTTGAGGCTTCCGTATCGTTTCTGTTGAAATAAAGAAAAAAGTTCACGATTGCTCCGTTTGCTATTATTTACCTACTACATAATATAATATACTAGGTATTATTAAGTTTTTTTTATTTCCAAATGTTGTTAAGGACAAGTTATTGCCCTCGTTTTGCCCAATATTATTCTGTAGTAAGTATCTGATATGACGATGATGATGATGTTTCTACGAAATTAAAAAAAAACGCTCTTGGTTCGGTCGGTCTTATACTTTATTATTTTAGTATTATTTCCTTACTTTCTACGATCTTCATTCGGCGATACTAACCACCACGGGCCTCTGGGAAAGAATGCTTTTCTATCTGTTTTCCAGTGCTGTTTCTATTTTTAATTTTGTCTACTTTTGGGCATTTATTTTCAGTTGTGTAGACTTGCCCTAACGGTGACCTCCGTCTGGAGTTGGGGCAAGTAAAATTAAAATTACAACCATAAATTAAACATGAGCTTTCATATTTTAAAGGTTTTGTAGTCATATTATAATGTTAACATTTTAGTTCACAGTATTTTGAAGTTTGCTTGCATACGTGCTTTTGTTTGTGCCAACTGAGTCCTCAAGTTGGTACCTATTTTAAGTTTTAATGTATTTGAAACAAGATGATGCCGCGACTTCATTCGCGTAGATTAAGTTTTTTCAATACCGCGGGAACTCCTTAATTTTCCGGGATAAAAAGTAGCATAAATGTCCTTCCCAGGGATACACCCTATCCCTGTACCAATTTACATCAAAATCGGTTAAACAGTTGGGCCGTGAAAGCGTAGCAGACAGACAGACTGACAGACAGACACACTTTCGCATTTATAATATTAGTATGGATGAAGTATGGATAGAGGTTTTCAGTTTCACCTCTATATTATAATACTTAATTTGCCATTTATAGGGAGTGGGACACTGAAAAGGCAACAGATAAAAAGACAGAAGCACTTTTGCACTTACAATTTTATAGTAGATACCTATATAAAATCTAGATCTTACAACTCTCAATCAAGTATCGCCGAAAAAATTCTTAACCCTCCTTCATCCAGACTTCCCAAAGGGGGGGTGGAAAAGGGGGGTATACTTCCGGCGCGCCTGTGTGAAAGAATGCGGGGAATCAATACAGCTCGGGCACATTAAATCGCTCTCGGTTACTTGACCCCCTTTTTTTCGGGATCTAGGGGGGTTTTTTGGGGTAATTAGAACTGTGCATTGGTTTGCTAATTGGGGGATCGGAATTTATGTGTGCTATTTGATTTGGAAATTGGGAGTTAGCTTTCGTGTGGCGTATTTTTTTAAACTTGGTTTTGAATATAATTTAAAAAAACAGAACTTTGTGTTCTGTCACTTTATTTTAAACTAGACTATGCCGCCGACTTCGTCTGTGTGGATTAAGCTTTTTCAATTCCCGGAAAACTGGGATGTAACCTACCTCTATACTCAATTTCATTCAAATCAGTTAAAAAGATGGGCCGTTAAAGTGTAAATAGCAGATAGACAGACAGACACAGTTTCAAATTAATTATAATATTAGTATGGACTAGATGATGACTAACAATTCGCGTGAATTTAGGTTATGGAGAAAGGAGCGTCTTTCTGTCAGATTTAAACAAAAATTTGTACGGAGATAATAGTTGTTGCATCCCAGGGACTGCTTCTTTTTATCCCGGAAAAGGTACGGTATTTGGCGTAATCGACGTTTCGTTATTATTCAATAATCTTTCGGTGGTAAGCTGCGGCCGTGAACCATCCTACCGGCTAAGTCGTGCCGCCAAGCGATTTAGCGTTCCGGTACGATGTCGTGTAGAAACCGATTAGGGGTATGGGTTAATTACAACTGCCATGCCCCTACCAGGCTAGCCTGCTACCATCTTAGACTAGGTCATCACTTACCATAAGGTGAGATCGCAGTCAAGGGCTAACTTGCAGTGGATAAAAAAAACAGTAGGTAAGAGATATTTTTTTTTGACATAGTCACCATCCTTAAAGCAATGTTGCAAGAGCCTAACAAATCAATTATCACAAGTAAGCACGCTGCGATCCTGGGTACCTGTTGCTTTTCGCCGTCGGCTTTGTTTTTGTTGATCGCTAGTTTAGGCGCTCCCAACTTTACTGTGGAGAGTGGAACTGATACCCACTGTATGCTTTTTGTGGACGTAAAATTTTCCAGCTTATGAAAAAGTTGAAAACGATTTCTAGCGTTCTATCATAATTATTCAAGAGATGATGTATTTAGTAACCATTATTATATCTACTTAGGTAATTGTATTTTTTTAGTTATCTATACTACTAATATTATAAAGAGGTAAAGTTTGTGCAGAGTTTGTGAGGTTGTAGGGGGTAGGTAATCTCTGGATCTACTGAACCGATTTTGAAAATTCTGTTACCAATAGAAAGCCACGCTATTTGTGAGTGTCATAGGCTATATATACCTAATATATTAACCCGAAAAATGAAAAGACTTGTTCGTGGTAGTCGGATTTGCAAAGTAAGTCGGAGGAAAAACGGTCAAACGAAAACGTTTCTAACGAAAAGTTCATTCCACGCAGACGAAGTCGCGGGCATCAGCTAGTTTTAAATAATTATGTTCTTTTTTGAACCATTCAACCATTGTTTATTGCAAGTTTCATCAACCATCCAACCATCCACCATCGGATTCAAAATAAAAACTTGTTATTTAACAAAATCAAATAATAATTTCAAAGTCAAAAGTTAATGCTTCATTTTAGCTTATTAGGTATTACTACTAGTTGATGCCCGCGACTTCGTTCGCGTTAAATAAGTTTTTATTGAATTCCCACAGGAATTCCTCAATTTTCCGGGATAAAGAGTAGCCTATGTCACTCTCCAAGTCCTCAACTATACCCATGCAAAAAAATCACGTCGATTCGTCGCTCTGTTGCGGCGTGATTGAAGGACAAGGCTAAAAGATGCTTCAATATAGAGAAGATTTTTGCATGATGACTGCCAAACTTCGGTTTGAAGAAGGCACTCAAGGTGGTGATGAAATTACTCAAAACTAAAACAGTACAGGTGTAAGAATACATATTAAAAGGTGATACATAAATTGTGAGAGCATTTCACGCTCGGTTCCAAAAACGTCGGATATTAAAGTTGGCGCACCAGCGAGTGGCGGCTTGAAGTTGTTATTGAATTGTGGACAATAGAAAGTTTTCAGGTCGGCTCGCAGTTTCGTTTAACGTTTTGAATGAAACTTTTGCTTACTCATAGCGTATAGTGATAGACGTAGGTAGGTACTATTACCTATTCTGTGGTGATAGTGGCCATATGATTCTGGTTGACATTGATTTTAGTGCGATCCAACTTGATTATATCATTTATGATAATGATACCCCACCACCACCACTACAGCCCATTAACGTTCCACTGCTGGGCACAGGCCTCCACTCTCATAGGAGAGAGGGAATTAGAGCTTAGACCCGCCACGCTACTCCAATGCGGGTTGGCGGGCTTCAACGACTATTATCATGTTAGTGATAATAATCGGGACCGACGGCTTAACGTGTTTAGGCACGGGGGTGAAACACCACCAACTTCCTAACTCCGGGCTAGTACTGAGAATTTCTAGTCAGAAAACCCCAACACTTAATTATGGCCCGACCCGGGACTCGAACCCGGGACCTCGTCGGCCGCAGTCGAAAGTATTAACCACTAGACCAACGAGGCAGTCAATGATACCCAGTAATCAAAAATAAGAAATTTATCTGACACTAGCTGTTACCCGGGACGTTGTCCGCATGGAATATTTTTTTTTAATTCCCACGGGAACTTCGCAATTTTCCGGGATAAAAAGTAGCTCTTCAGTTCCACAACTATACCCATGCAAAAAATCACAAGATACTACATTATGAAAGGTAAGTATTACAGAATAATCTTAACAAATAATACTTAGTTAGGTATAATTAAGAAAAATTGAAAGTAACGTTGCTACAGTTACCTAAGTTGAGTGTAATATTTTACGTGAAAGAAAATGGTGAGCGCAAAGCAAATTAAAAAAGTACACCAAGAAGGTTACGAGTGCAGTGAGTTTTTAACAAATTAAAAACGGTTGTATGGAAATTCGGCACCATATAGGTATAAGTAAATAGGTTTTAATGATGTTTTGAATTCACAAACTTCATAGACGAGTGACATTTACTAACGTGCACACGATGTTCTAAATTCAATTTACTGTATCCTCAAGAGGATAATACCTAACGGCTTTTGCATTCAGATATCGAAGAGTAAAAATACTCTTTCCGAGATGGTGGGATGAAAATACATTTTCGCATTTATTAGTCATTTTCGAATTTTTTTCAAAATCTTCAAAATATGCAAAATTATAACCTAAGCTACTTTTTTTTCCCAAATCTCCTCACTTGTTTCACTCTCAAAATACTACCTGTGACTACCGAAAAAACAAATCTAGTATTTGTAGAGTTTTATTACCCAAATAAAATGTATTTAACCATTTAACCAAAACTATAGCCAAAAAGGCCGGATATTAAACTTGTGTCACACGAAGTTGCCATTGAATGTGAAACAATGGAAAGTTTTCAGCGTGCCGCCAGGTTTCAATTTCCTTCAGCGTTTTGAGCACAACCTTATAGTTTTGTGCCACAGTTCAACAAACAAAACCATACAACATAATATGTCTCATAGCTAATTTGTTTGATAAAAAAAACTAACTGCACACAGACTGTGTCGATAATGTGAACTCGTCCTTCGTAAAATCTCTCCTTAGGTACATATTATAATCATTTCAAAAATATGTATGTACCTACCTATAATGGTCCAAGAGCCCGCGACGATCAGACCTTCGTTATTTTATTAAAACTGAAAGTTTTTCTATGTATTTCTATAATAAAGGTATAAACGATCCCTGGCTATGAAGTTTGGATCGTGGTTGCTTTGGAAGGTAAGTATCAGGTAGCCAAGTTGGCGCCTCAAATTCGTTAAAGTATTAACCACCGTTTTTTTTTATATTTTTCCTTGGAATAATTAGAACAAACCAGTTAGTTGTGGTTAAACCACGTTGTTCTGTCAGACACAGTACGATTGCAACTCCATGTCAGACACCCTGTTGTTATTTATAATTTAAGGGTGTCTCGCGAGACCTTAAAGACAAAGCTAATTCACATTTAGTAACCTAAAACGCGGATACTAGCGCAAAGATTCTATTGAATTGTGAACAGCGAAAAGTTTTCAGCCGCGTGGGTTGCTTGCCGTTTCGTTACACATTTTGATAGTTTGTCGTAATTTTGTACATCTAGAGAACATTTCATTAAAAGTAGGTAATAATATCGCTTTTAGACACATCATTACCTTATAAATTAGTATCATCGTCAATCTATCGCTCACCAGGATTTTTGGGTTTAGGCCACAGTCTATCACGCTGGCCAAGTACGGATTGGTAGACTTGACACATGTCTGAAAAAAATTATTAAGAACTCTTTGAATATGGAACTGTCACTCCCTTACTCATGAAAATTTCGTTCACAGTTGAAACATGAATATGATATTTAATGACAATTTAATGAAACAATTTAATGGTATTTAATTGTTTAAACTAATAACCACAGGTATAACTCAGTAAACGTAGAGATGAATCCCCATAATTTGAATCCCAGGCTCTTTAAATAAGAGGCTGAAGTCACCACCAGGCCATCACTGCAACCAGTTCAGGCGACTAAAGTCCGTAAGTTAAGCTTTGAAATTCCACGAAAAATATAGGTGGTATTAGGCATGTTGAATTTTTGAAAGGGTTATTTACTTACAAATTAATTTTACATGCTAAAACTCAAGTATCTAGAGCTAGTAGCTATAGATAGACCCAACATTTTCTCCGGTAAGATTTAAAAGTATAGAAAACAATACATTTTTCCTTTAAATATTAAATTACGTTGCCAGACCATAGACAGTTTCTTTTTCATCTTTTATCCAATACGTTATGGACGGTGCAAAAATCCATACTCATTCATCCAAATGAAAAAACCGATACGCGAACAAATGCATGCTAATTCATAGAAAAAAAAACACCCCGACCAATAATCTTGCCGCCAATTTCAATCGCTGTCAAATTTGGGTTCCCCCTACCCCCCTTAGATCAATTTACGATAACCGGGTCTCCCGTCCCTCTCCGCCTTAAGACACCCGGCTATGCCCGTCCCCCCACCGGATAAGTTCGAGATACACGACTGTGGTGGCGTAAAACGTGGTACAGGCGTTGACGAACAATTAAATGATGTGTGGACTTTTAGTAGTTACCTACTTGTGAGTAAGTTTCTTACCGGCTCTTCTCAGTTGAAACTATTTGATGAACTGGTGCTAGTCAATACAATAATAAGAATATTTATTTGCATTATACACGTTTCTTTTTATTGCGCTTGACGACAATCATGCTTAGTACAAACGTCAATGCTTAGTGCACGTCATAGAGTAAAGTAATATACCTGGTGCACGTCGTACGTAGGTATAGTGTTCGTTACATAAAGTTGAGGTTGTAGTGTATTGTCAAGACATGCAAAATTAATTATAACAAGGCGTAGGTAACATATTATATGATACAAGTACATGAAATAAAATAAACAAAATTGAGTTTTAGTTTGGATTAATGTACCTACTGAACCGCAAGCGGTAAAAAAAACAAAAAAGCGCTGACTTCAAAATTAAACGATTCTATGGTGTTGTCAGTTACGCAGTTCTGCATTTGATGTGCACTCAAACCATTCTCTCACGGTATGGCCCGGGACTTATTTTTAACTTGTGTGTGCGCTTGCGTGTGTGCACGGGGGTGGCGTGTGTGTGTGTGTGTGCATTTGAAATATTCCCCAGTACCCGGGGCTCTCGGAATTGATGTTTTTAATTAGTTTGCAACGCTTTTCGTTGGTCGCCTCGCGTCGCGATTTTATTATTATACTTTATTTAATAAATTTATTTATTTTTCTCATTTGACTATGTGGTTATCATTTTCGAGCGCAATACAGGAACATAATTTATTAGAAAAATAACTAAATGTTTACATATAAGAATGAATATTATTAATTATTTTAATATACTACACTGCTTATCTATTTATCCAGACGTGTTTTTTATATGCGTGTTTGATTGAGAACCTACATTATGACATAATTACTGCCTCTTTTTCCGGAAAATCAAAGAGTTACCCCGGGATTTCAAATCCACGCTAACGTATAGTCGCGGGCATCATCTAGTAGTTACATACATAAATATTAGTTTCTTAAAACCTAACTGATCTGACCTAATTACTGTTTTTTAATTGGCATAAAAAAGACGCAGTAAGATTTTTTAATAAAAACGGGCACAGACTCACCAGAAAAATAAAATTCAAAATTCGTAGTTAATTAAGAATCTTATGATGCAACATTCTAAGTCGGGAAAGACCTTACACTTACATGTTTCTCATTTAAAGCCTCTTTTCAGGCGAAACACAGACTAGATGATAAAGATAGACGGAGAAAAAAAAATATTTTTCAAAAAATTAAAACCAATTGAGTGTGTAATACAAACAGGTTACTACCATTACTTAAAGCAGTATTATTTTATAATGACAGATTTATATGACGTACCTTGACCTTTTAAAATACTTTACCATTGCAAAAGATGTTATTAGCTCGCTTTTTGTGATTTTATTTGTTTGTTCCGTATTAATTGTTGCAACTGATTTTAAAAATTTTAGATTATTTGAAATGAACCCTTTTGCCACCAGATTTTGTTTATAGTTGAAATTCATAGTATCCTTATTGCATTCTGTTTTGTATGGTTTCAAAATTGGTTTGGATTTGAAATCTAAATTTAAACTCCTTTTTATCTTGAACCGGTCTTCATCTGCTTCTTTTTCGATTCCATACTCATTTGACTTTCTTTAGTCAGTGGCATCAAAGTAAAAAAATTCTACACAGCGTTCTTAAAAAAGTAATTATCTTTTTAAAATATGAATATGGCGAAGACAGTCCTTTGTACCGTCTTGGGACAGTCTCGTATGCACACACCATCTTAATAACAAAATTGGAACGCTGCGAGCGATTTTTAAAATAAGAACGTAGTGAATGGCCATTTTTATATAATCTTTAGAAGTCTAGGTAAGTAGGTATATTTTAACAAGTAATCAATAAAAAATTAAAAAAACATAACTGCATTAGCAAATTGTATACAGTTTATTGTCGTTTTGAAAATGGCGCCATATTGAATTTTTTTTTAAACTTTCCAGTGTCACTCGGGAAGGCGTAAGGATTCTAACGATAGCCTATGTATCGAAATCTGTAATTCACATACATACATACATGAACCCTGAAAACACTTTAGGTACTTCTTTTTTTGGGCAGTCGTGTAAAAACTGTAATCGCTCAAGCAGCTCAGTTTAGTACTCGGAGTCAACGCATAATTTTGAAAGCACCACAGAGTAGGTACATTTTGTGTGTGGAGATTTAATTGTGACCACGGAACTTAGAAGTCCGAATTAAGAACGTTTAGATTAAGTAGTAACTTATATAGGTACGGGTTATCTAACCGTCACAACGCACAGCTTAAACCACTGGATGGAGTCGGGCAGAAAGGCATAGGCGGAGATAGCTATTATGACGTATAGGCATGGACTAAGAAAGGATGTTTGAAAATTCTACCTTTATTCTAAGTTTAAATAGGTATGATTAATCCATACTAATATGATAAATGCGAAAGTGTGTCTGTCTTTCTGTCTATCTGCTACACTTTCTGCACGGTCCGTCTGTTCAACCGATTTTTATGAAAGTCGGTACAGAGATAGGTTTTATCCCTGAGAAGAACATACGTTACTTTTTATCCATGAAAATTAAAGAGTTCCCGCGGGAATCAAAAAACTTAATCCACGCGGACAAAGTCGCAGGCATCATCTGATCATTAGGTATGATAAATCTGACAATTAATTATTCTAAGGGTAGAAGTTTGTTATGAAACTCGAATATAACGTGAGAGAAGCCGAGGGTAAATTCTAGTCTATGTATATGCTGAGATCTAAGGCATCGCACAGTCAGGTTGAAATGCAGAACTCTCGTAGTGGAATAAAGCCTAAAAGGCAAGAGGTGGTCGGATTTCGCCACAGCCACCTCTTTCGTAAGTTTTTATACTTTTTGAAAAAGATTTTCGGTGAAGCGCTACATTCTTTTCGGTCACTTTTTAAGTTTTATTTGTCTTCTCATTGTCATTTTAATATCTCTTGGTCCGGGACCTGGTGGAAAATTATATGGGGTTACTTGAACAGCTGGCACTCACGGTTACCTAAATAATGAATACGACAGATTAAACAACAATGCTACCAACATCTCCTTGCACCGAACTCCTCGTTGCTGAAGGTCTCGACATCTTTCCATTATTCGCTTGGTAGGAATTTTCTTAAGATAATAACTTATACCAAACCACTTGATAATAATAAAATGCCATCAATGATCGGGAAAGAATGTTGTAGAAACCTATTATAGCCTTATCCCTATTATAATAACTTGCAAGTTGTTTTTGGTACATTTACAAATACTACTAACTACTAATACCTACTATTGCTATCCAACTTTCTTTTTACTTCATTTAACAAACCAAAACATTGATAAAATGGAAAAACCGGCCAAGTGCGAGTCGGACTCGCGCACCGAGGGTTCCGTACAAACCTGTAGTAAGTTTTAAATTATTAAAAAAAAACTACTTACTAGATCTCGTTCAAATCAATTTTCGGTGGAAGTTTGCATGGTAATGTACATCATATATTTTTTTTAGTTTTATCATTCTCTTATTTTAGAAGTTACGGGGGGGGGGGACCAACATTTTACCACTTTGGAAGTGTCTCTCGCGCAAACTATTCAGTTTAGAAAAAAATGATATTAGAAACCTCAATATCATTTTTGAAGACCTATCCATAGATACCCCACACGTATGGGTTTGATGAAAAAAAAATTTTTGAGTTTCAGTTCTAAGTATGGGGACCCCCAAAATTTATTGTTTTTTTTCTATTTTTGTGTGAAAATCTTAATGCGGTTCACAGAATACATCTACTTACCGAGTTTCAACAGTATAGTTCTTATAGTTTCGGAAAAAAGTGGCTGTGACATACGGACGGACAGACAGACAGACAGACAGACAGACAGACATGACGAATCTATAAGGGTTCCGTTTTTGCCAAATTTGGCTACGGAACCCTAAAAAGTTATATAGAAATACTACAAGTTAAAAGACAATAATTAATTGTTAAAAGGTTGTTGAATAATCTACTTTAAAAGGGTAGGTTTGGTTTTTATAATATGCGAACAAGTATAAAAAGGCCGTACTTATACCTATGTTATTACTAACTTACATACTTAGTACCTACTAAAAATTAACACCAGCACTTAGCGTATTTTGCTTGGAAAATTTAAACTATTGTGAATAATTCAGAAATATTTTCGGCTCTTAATTCTCTCGGGACTTCGAAAATGGAATGTTGTTTTTTTCTTATTAACCCCTTACCGATTCGACTTATTCTTTGCGCGCAGTTTTAATTTTCAGCCGGTTATTATTAAAACCTTTGAAAACTTTTTTAAAAAGCTTTTGTGAGCTATTTTCGTTTCTTGATAATTTTTAACTCGGAATTATTTGGCGACGTCTTTTAGAAGTGTCGTCTCTAGCTAGAGTTCCCCGGTGTGTAACCCGTTTGGATATATTTGATACGTCAAGATCATTATCTTCATGTTGCTTTAGTAACTAGCCAAAAACTATGATTTCATAATAATATACAAGCGACTTTGCAAAATAAATAACTTCAACTCATCGTTTTCGTAATTTTTTTTTATTAGGTACTAGGTATACTGAGTTGACCAATAATTTACGTAAAATATCAATTTCTTTCATTAACCATGGGAGCTTAGTAAATTATTTGTTGTGTAACCCGAGTTTAAATTTTTATAAAAATAATATGAATGAAAAATATTAAAAAAAAACATCAGAGTTCCTTTTTTTAAAAGTTTTGTAAAAATTAGTTAAAAAAAAGTCATCTGAAACCGAATCTGAAATCGAACCTGTAATCTGTACTGCATTAGACTAAGCCAATACAATCCGTTAGATCCAATTACCTGATCGCGTCGCCGCCGGTCGTTGACCCCCGGCCACGGAACCCAGAGCCACGAAAACCCTCCACTCATCAAGAAACACCCGAGCACCCTCCGAATATGCCCAAACCACCCCGATTTTAGCTCCCGAATTCTTGTACACCCGTTTACTCTTTACAAGTTACTTGAACGAGTTGTTAAGTAGATACCTACGAGCATTCTATGCTATATAATGTAAAGTTTTAATCATATGTCCCAGCCTAATATTTTTTAACTTACAATGTCTTTAGAAAATCCGCAAGAATCCTTGGATTTTTGAGGATATAAAATAGCCTATCGCCGCCAAAATGCCAGATATATCTGCATCAAATTTCATAAAAATCTGTTTAGGACCATGGAAATGGCATGGAAGGACCTGTGTTATGGGCCATGAAAAGATTACTTACATGTGTGCATGTAATAATTAATGCATTTAAAATATTAAAATTAGTATGTATCAATCAGGTCTGGATAGTAGGTATGGTCACAAACTCAAGAAATTTAAATTCATTATTTATTCTTTAAGGTCGTCGCGGGTTACATTCCTGGTAAGTAATTTGGTTAAATTTTGTCCAATATTTTCAACAATTTTGGACAAAAAAAATTACTTGTCAACCCTACGGCTACTAAACCAGGTCAGTAATCGCTTCGACCGGACGCTCCCTTATCCCGAACACCAGACGAAAGGGAGGCAGGGGGTAGGTTTCGCGAAACTATTCTTATTTTAAAATCTCTCTCCACGGAATATGCCACGGAGAGTTCTTATTTTAAAAATATCACGCTCAACCGAAATTTTCTTTTTAAAATGGGGGGGTGGATTTCGGAAGAACCCCCCTATCGGGCGGCTGGCGATAATTTTCTTATTACCCGACTACGGTGGGGTATGGTTATGATTTTATACGTCTTGCCCCGAATTCTATTTAATATCTACTGCCTGATGCCCGCGACTTCGCGTGAATTGAGGTTTTATGGTTTCCGCGGGAATTTTTAATTTTCTGGGAGAAAAAGTAGCCTATATGTTATTCCAGACTATAATCTATCTCTGTGCCAAAATTCAGTCAGATCCGTTCTGGCGTGATTGAGTAACAAACATCCATCCATCCAAACTTTCGCATTTATCATATTAGTACCAATAGAAATATAGATAGTATAGAAGTATAGAATATACTAGATGATACCCGCAACTTCGTTCTTTCGGAAAATCAAAGAGGTGGTTTTTCCGGGCTAAAAAGAATTTAATGTCAGTCTTCTGAATGTTAGCTATCTTTCGTTTCGTTTCAGTTTTAGTGAATGAAAAATATAGGTTCTATTCACACTTTTTCATGTCGCATAAAAAGATAGCGACAGGCCACGATTACACTTGTAAGTTTTACTCACGTTACTCGGTTAAATGAGTAACTTACGAAATGTAAATTGTCTTGTAAGTCACTCATAAATAAAAAAATTGGCAGTCATAGAGACTGCCGATAGAAGTGAAAACGATTATTTAAAAAAATTAAAAAAAAAATACGAAAATAAAATATAATCCTTAAAACTAGGGATAGGTACTAAAGTTTAATTACGAATGTAGTATATTTATATTTAAGACCTTTTGTCTTCGTAACAACGCGAGCATGTCGGTGACGCGAATCCACAAGTTTACCAGGGGGTAAACTTGTGGATTCGCGTGTGAAAAACTTGTTTTTGAGGGACCAAAAACAAGTTTTCACTTCAATAAATAATACATTTTATTAACAATCAATGCAAATTAAATAAATAAAGTGAAAAATTGAGTTGAACCAGAGGCTAACTAGAACAAGTTACTAGAACTAGTACAAAATTCTGTGTTTAGCTACTGGATCTCTTCCAGATTGAAGTAATCTAAGCTAATCGTATGCAAATGTAAGTTTTGTATGGAACTTACGTACGCTACTTACGTAAAAACTTACACGTGTAATCGCTGCCATGAGAGTGCTATAGATGAAAACGGTGTCTCGTGGCGCAATATTCAACATGCCCAAATTTTTTTAAGGAACTGTGTTCACTGATTTTCTTTTTAAAATGAGGGGTGGATTTCGGAAGAGTTCCCCCCTATCGGGTGGCCAGCGATCATTTTCTTATTTTATTCAAGACACCCGCCATTACGCTCGGGGTTTATAAGTGGTGTCAGTTATTGTGCCCAGTTCAGTTTTTCAAGAAAACTTTGAGCCAACGATTTCGTTTCTATAATACCAGCTGATTTGAAATTATTATTTACTCTTGTTACCATGTTGGTAGTACTTAAGGTCAGCTTAATTTCATCAAAATCGGTTGAAAAGATGGACCGTTAAGATGGACGTAGAGTGTAGACAGACACATAGACACACTTTCGCATTTATAATATTAGTAAGGATTTTTTTATTTATTTAGTACCTACCAGTTTTGTTTGTTGGTTTATTGGTTTGTTGGCTTGTTGGTTTGTCCTTCAATCACGCCGCAGCGGAACAACGGATCGGCGTGATTTTTGGCATGGGTATAGTTGAGGACCCTGAGTGACATAGGCTACTTTTTATCCCGGAAAATTAAGGAGTTCCCACGGGAATAAAAAAAAACGTAACCATGCGGACGAAGTCGTGGGCATCAGCTAGTAAAATATAAACATTGAAAGGACACGCATATTTTGTATAGATAATAATATTTTAGTCGTTGTATTTGAACGATTATTATCTCCTCAGTGTGGCGTAACGCAATTGCCTCGCATAGAGACGTTAGGAAAACTTCGTTTACCACTTTATTAATATTATTTTCTAGGACATTTAAATTATGCTCGCAGACGCTGATGGGCTTTCTCGCAGTCTAGATAGGATCACGAGTTCTAGAATCTAAACCCATACTAATATTATAAATGCGAACGTGTGTCTGTCTGTCTGTCCGTCTGCTACGGTTTCACGGTCCATCTGTTCTACCGACTTTGACGAAATTTAGTACAGGGATAGGTTTCATCCCGGACAGGACAGGACATAGGCTACTTTTTATCCGGGAAATCTAAAGAGTTACACAGATAAAAAGTAGATGTCACTCTCCAGGTCCCCATCTATACCCATGCCAAAAATCACGTCGATCCGTTGCTCCGTTGCGGCGTGATTGAAGGACAAACCAACGAACAAACACACTTTCGTATTTATAATATTAGTATGATTATCACGATGTAACTTACGACTAGCGCCATCTATTTTCACTTACATTGATGTATCCATTCGCAGGGTAGCCGCTAATGTGCCATGGCGGAGTGCTCGTTCGTGCGGTGCCAGCAGGAACGACGCGCAATCCGCAAGGAGCTCCAGCGCTGGACAAAGAACATGGTCTACATACTAGGTGAGTCTATAAAACTAATTTTACATGGTGGAAACAACGAATGGACCACGCACAAAAAGTTCTTTAAATATGTATTCAAGTTACGAAATTATACTCAAAGGAAACTTTCTTTCATTTAAAAAATACGTCGATATATAATATGAAGTTACTAGATGGGCCCTTTCATAGAAAAAAATTGGGCATCTGACCTGTGGAGCGCGCTCCACAACTGTGTAAGCCTGTTCTCGTCCCCGCCATAGCGGTGTCCCGCTTTTCAGACTAGATGGCGTTAGTAAAATAGGTCCACATTCTTTGTTTGACAGGGCCCGTCTACCTATGTAAATTGAGGTCGCTGAAAAAATGAGATTATTCAAAAAAAAATTTAAAAAGCTTACCTACCTAGGGCGGTAATTGGACTAACTATAAATGCAAAAAAAATAGTCACTATTTTATTGAACCAATATAGGGTCTACGATGAGGATTAAATCTCTCAAATAAACGTTTTATCACAGTTAAAGTAATAGTTCTATTACCTTAATAGAGGTTTTATCTTAAAATTAAGGAAGCCCAAGGCTAAAGTGGAGTATACGGGTCTCCGGCATGCCTCTTTACCGAGGCCTTTTCTCTATTTTCTGGTGACTGGTCTAGCCTTACAATAATAATTAAAATAAATTATTATTAAAGAGGCTTATGTCCAACAGTGTTGCTCAACGGCTGATGGTGGTGATGATGATGATGAATATTAAAAAAATAAATAACTTTTAAATCTTGTTTCTAAAATCGTTATGATTTTGGATTTTGTTTACCTAGATATCGCAAAATGGTCATCATTTATCTCGCTACAGAGTCCTAGCATTATAATAAATCCTTTAATTATTTTCTAAAGAGCATCGACTCACCCAGTCCTCCATCCTTCTCGACACATTTACTTTTGTTATTTCTTACATAACCTAATACCTATTTATTAACTAGCAATATTAACAAACTGACCCATTCTAATAAAACCTAATGCCACCCTTTATAAATCGAATAGGTCGGGAATAGGCTTTAGAAGTCGCTCAAAAACCTAATAGAGAAAGCCCATGTAAGTATTTGAATGTATTCAGCGCAACTTGGCAGTGTCTCGAAAATTTATGAACTTCGGCCTGCACTTTTTGAACTGCAGCAATTTTAATTTTCGTTTTTCCGCGGAGAAATTTAAATTTTCAACTAAATGGGGGAAAGGAAAGAAACTAAACATAATATTTTTGACATAAAAACTAAAGAGGCACACGAGGAACACAAAGTTTGCTCTCCGGTTTTGATTCAGTGTAGTGTATTGCACAAAGGGCTTTTAGCGGTCTTTCAAAAAAGAGGTATGAATTTACACTACCTCTTACATCGCTGTGGTTCACTCACGCGTAAATTTTGCTTTACAATATTTTTTGTGAAATAACAACTTTCACTACGAAATAACAACTGCCGTAGTAAATTAAGGTATCTTGCAGTTTTGTTTAGCCATTTTAAAAGTCAACTGTGACCTACTAGATAAAGCCACTTTATGTGCGTTACCGCACATAAGATAATTGAGGAAACCAAATTTAACTTTAAAACTGTTTAATTTTACAATTAATAAAAGAGCCAAAATAAAATTATTCTAAATTGGCGAGTTTGTTTTAGATGTCAGTCGCTGTGTGCAAGTATTTCGGTTTTTGAAAAATCCCTCTTTGATTTTCTGCGATAAAAAGTAGCTTTTAATGTGTCCTTTGCCCCAATGTTGCTTGGAAGAGATGGCTTTTTAAGCGACAAGGCCGCCTGTTGTGCCATGTCCATTAGATTATTATTTTTGTTGTATTTATTTTTGTATGGCGTACAATAGCATATTTTACTTACTTTACTTAACATATATACTTCCCGGGATCCAACCTCTCTTTGTATAAAATTTTATTAAAATCGGTTGAACCGATGGCAGTGAAAGCGTAGCAGGCAGACAAACACACTTTCCCATTCATAATATTAAGTATGGATGCTTTCGAAAGAGCTTTCTTCGTGGAAAGAGCAACCACCGAGTTTCTTGCTGGCTCTTTTTTTATTTCTATATATAAATATACCGAGAAAATAAGCAGGCGGGTCACCTGATGGTAAGTGATTACCACCGCCCATTAACATTTGCAGCACCAGAGGAACCGCCAATGCGTTGCTGGCTTTTGAGATATTTGTTTATCCGCCCTCTTCTCGGTTGTAAATTGTAATGTCATTCCGAACCAGCTGCAGCGGTGGATTCAGTCTACTTGAATAAAGAAAGTATCATGTTGAAGTTGAAGATCTTCGTATTAAAATAAGGTATTGATTCAGTGTAGTGTATTGCACAAAGAGGTATGAACTAAACACTCTAAAATTGACACTGCCGGGAATCGAATCCGGGACCTCCGCACGTCAGACAACAGCGTTCCACACTGCGCCTGGGAGGCCGTCAAAAAAAATAAAAAATCTATCGGTTGACAGGCCAATCCAATACTACCTATAATTAAAAATGCAATTGAAAATCTGCTAAATAATAATAATTACATTCGTAACCCATGCGAAGCGAAAGTAATTAACAGTTCCTAGACAGAAAGGTACACGCATTAGTAGAACCTGAATGTTCAGACTTAGGGCTCGAAAATTTTGAAATTAAACCTGTCGGCGCGGACGTTAGCTAGTTAATATCACTCTACTTTGCGTACTTGTATGAATTTTGTTTGCGCTGTGAGCGGTAGGAGTTTTAGGTTTCGTTTGTGGTCGTACTGTGAGCGTGTTCATAAGCGGATACATAAGTGATAGCGGCTAATAAACTATAAAAAAATGTCTAGACTCTAGGTAAGGTTCCTGGCTGTCATAATGTATAAAGGATTTTAGCTGTCATAATATTGTAAGCGGGTTTATAAGGATAGGTATAATTTCTAATCAAACCTAAGCGGACTTGAGCTAGTTAATATGACTCTACTTTGCATACTTGTACGAATTTTGTTTGCGCTGTGAGCACCTACGGTAGGAGTTTTTGATTTCGTTTGCGGTCACAGTACGAGCTGGTACATAAGCTGATGCAGTAGCGACAGCAGTTCATCGACTTTAAAATAAATAATCTTATATCAACATATTTAGCCTCATTAACTGTCATAATGTAAGCGGGTTTATTAGTGTAGTATATTTTCAAATTAACGTCAGCTAGTAAGGTACTCTACTTTGCATACTTGTATAGATTTTTGTCACTGTAAGTGGAAGAAGTTTCAGGTCTCAGATACAGCTACAGTGCGAGCGTGTTCATAAGTACGTTACAGTATGTATCTTTCTTTCAAGAGATCTAAAATGTAGATTTTGTTTGTGATCCCTGTGGCGAGTGGTCACAAACGTCACACAGTTTAGTTCAGTCCCGCCCTCGACACTTTACAAGTGAACTGATTTTTCTACTACGTAGTTATATGCATACTACTGTGACAATATAGTGAATTTTCACGCTACTTTTTTAAAAGTAGCTATGCATATTGACTATTGTCATCAGAATTAAATGGAACCGAGTAGTGCTTTTAAAACATCAAGTAAATGTATCCAAATACATAGACTGGACATATTCCTAGATTTCTTTTTTTTAACTATAACTACAAAGAAGTTAAAGCCTAATCTAATTACAATGTAAGTCAAGCCTGCGGGGAATGGTGGCAAGAATAATTAATTTACTCACAGAAAACATTTTTCACCAATCGCTAATTGAATAGGAAAATGTTTCCCGCTACCGCTCATGCCTCACTGCAGCCTTAACTGCGGCGTATTATGAAGGAAAGGGTTATTGCGCAAAGTTGCTACTAAACATTTTGGAGAGTTCAAACTTTGTGTGTGAGATTGATTTCGTTTTGTACGTACAAAGTTGCGGTATAATATTATATAGCAGTACACTGACTCCGTGGCTTCGTGTGGAGTTTTGTTTCTCATTTTCCCTGAAAAAGCAATCTTTTTTTCAAAATTAAGTATACTAAAGCGGAAAACTTTCAGGCCCCAATCTTCATTTAAATTTTAGATACATGCCCCTAATCGGTTTGTACACTGCATCGTATCGAAACGCGAAATCGATTGGCGGTACTTTTTTGCCGGTAGGTTAGTATAACTATCCACCACCACCACCACTACAGCCCATTAACGTCCCACTGCTGGGCGCAGGCCTCTACTCTCATACCAGAGAGGGAATTAGACCTAAGACCCACCACGCTGCTCCAATGCGGGTTGCCGGGATTTAACGACTACTATCATGTTAGTGATAATAACAGGGACCGACGGATTAACGTGCTCTCCGAGGCACAGGGGTGAAACACCGCCAACTTCCTAACACCGGGCTAGTACTGCGAATTTGTAGTCAGAAAACCCAATAGGTACTCAATTATGGCCCGACCCGGGACTCGAACCCGGGACCTCGTCAGCCGCGGTCGAACATGCCAACCACTAGACCAACGAGGAAGTCACTATCCATGACCGGAGAAAATGCCGAAATACAGAGAATGTGCAGAAATTATAAATTTCCAAATTGACCCCCACTGCGCCAGGCCCAAAATCAAATTATGTATGTTATTATAACCTCTCTCAAATTTTGTCATATACCAAAGCGCCAAATGGAGGCTAGAGTTACATATAAGTGAACTAAGCAAGTTGCCTAGGCACTTCCGAATTAGATTATAGAATGTTTGGGACACGGTAAAATGTCGATCAAAACTATCCTATACATAATATGCAAGCCCAGTCATCATGCAACCTATCTCCTTTCATATAAGTTGCCTGGAAGAGATCTATTGTAGTGATAAGGCCGCCTTTACACTGTAACAAGTTGTACATTTTGTCACGATTAGTGTTACCTCTGTGCTGTTATTTGTTTGTGTGTAGTAAAGTGTTTTTACTTACTTACTTACAAAATAATAATAAAAAGTAATAAACAGATACACAAAAAATTTAGAATGCTTCCCTATTGTGGTTGGCAAGCTCCTTGAGATAATTAGGTATTTTTCTGGTGGGAGGCTTCGGCACTGGCTACTTACCACCAAGCGATTTTAGCGTTCCGGTACGATGCCGTGTAAGAAGCCCAGCAGGGGTATGGGTTTAATATTATAATTACTATTTTATTTAACCCACTATACCATCTTAGACTGCGTCATCCCATACCATCAAGTGAGATCTAAGTCAATGGCTATCTTTTAGTGGAATAAATTAAAAAAACCGGCCAAGTGCGAGTCGGACTCGCGCACCGAGGGTTCCGTACAGGTTTGTACGGAACCCTCGGTGCGTGAGTTATAAATTATATTAAGTTAAGTTTTAAATTATTGAAAAAAAAACTACTTACTAGATCTCGTTCAAACCAACTTTCGGTGGAAGTTTGCATGGTAATGTACATCATATATTTTTTTTTAGTTTTATCATTCTCTTATTTTAGAAGTTACAGGGGGGGACACACATTTTACCACTTTAGAAGTGTCTCTCGCGCAAACTATTCAGTTTAGAAAAAAATGATATTACAAACCTCAATATCATTTTTGAAGACCTATCCATAGATACCCCACACGTATGGGTTTGATGAAAAAAAGTTTTTTGAGTTTCAGTTCTACTTCTAAGTATGGGGACCCCCAAAATTTTTTTTTTTTTCTATTTTTGTGTGAAAATCTTAATGCGGTTCACAGAATACATCTATACTTACCAAGTTTCAACAGTATAGTTCTTATAGTTTCGGAAAAAAAAGGCAATGACATACGGACGGACAGACAGACAGACAGACAGACATGACGAATCTATAAGGGTTCCGTTTTTGCCAAATTTGGCTACGGAACCCTAAAAACGTTACCTACTGAGAGATCACGCAAAATCTTAAGACTAGCCCCCCGATTGTGTAAGGAAATCGCAATCGTAGTCGTTTGGCAAACGGACAATTCGACCTGTTTAAGGAGTTCATAGATTATGCACGTCAAAAAGCATGTACCTATAAACTCCTTAAACAATTCGAGTAGTACGTTTTAAGCTTCCAAAATAAGTATGAGTACGATTTGCTTAGACAATTGGGCCTGAGTTCGGTATCTAACATCTATGGATATTGGAAGATAAAAGCGTCCTATACAATTCTATGTGTGGGTATGGAAACCAAGACCGAATTGCAGTGCTTGTTCCACAATGACCGCAGACTTACGGTGCGTGTAAAGGAATTTTATAGTTTTTATACATTTTCTGATACATATCCTTGATAAATAAATGTGAACAATTTTAGGGAGCAGCTTTGCTTATTGCAGCTCTGTAACTATTACAAATCACGGTTAAATCAAATTCGGAAATTACATTTTCAGACATTGTTAGACAATTTAATTTATTTTTAAGCTTGTTGTTACTTTTTGTAAATTTTTGTGCATGGCCATTAAAAATTCACTGCTCTTATAATGGACTGTTTTCTCGTCGACTACTTATATATTGTGTTCATGCCAAATTCTGTGACGACTTAACGAGTTTTATTTCCTTACTCTAACATTCTGTTATACCTATATTCTACGTGTACCTATATTTTCAAAAAATCAATAGGGCTACAGCTAGGCAATTTTCTAGAAGCTACCTGCTTCGAGTTGAAATCGTTACGCAAGCGGTTATTAAAAACAAAAGCTTAGTAGCAAGCTTTGTATTAAACACCAGACCGTCTGAAGATATTCACGAAATATTTGCTACCATTGTGGATACGTGCATCGGAGTGCTGAACCGCGCATGCGTCGATCCTTTCCTCCACCAAACAACCTGTTGCAACGAGACCGGCGTGCACTAATGCAACTTCTCCGCTCGGCTATCCAAATATAATTCCCAAAAACCACCAAAAAACCCTAAAAAACCAACCGCGATTTGATAATAAACACGGGATAAAAAGTTGTAAACGCGGGGTTGAAAAAACGATTTTCCTATCACTATTTTCGGGTTAAACAGTGCATTTCTTGTAACTGCGGTATAAGTGTCGCTTGCAGAGTTTTAAGACGCTAGTGAAGTGCTGTGAGATTGATTGAAATTCGTGCCTCCAATCGATAGATTTTAACTCCCTAATTTGTATCGAACAAAACTTTCGTGTAACATCTTTTGGTTAAAAATAAAATCCATACAAGTAGTTCCTGTTAAAAAGTTCCGTGGTTAGTGTAGCTTAATTTATTTAAAACTTTTTGCTTATGTGGTGCTTTTAAATTTATAATTCTAAAGTTTAAATAATTAATAATATACCTACAACTAAAGTAATTTTTAATTTTGTAATAAGTAAATGCATATTTTTATTGGCGAAATTATTTATCTAAATATTTAAATGTAAATGAAAACTCGGGGATAAAATAAAATAAAAAATTGGATAAAAGTTTTCGAGATTTGAATTCCGTGTTCAGAATTCGTAATATAGTTGGCAGTTGGCCGTGTGGATAATTGGTGGAAGTAGGGGGGCAAACCGAAGTTTAGCAACGCTGCGAGGAGTTTGCTGCAACAAGTGGGTGCCTGATGCCTAGCCGGGTAACTGTGCCAGTGTTATACGACTTTGCATGCCCGCTTTACGGGATTATGTCCCGTTCCCTTTGCATCCCGGTCCGGGATAGAATTCTGGTTTTATTTTATCTGCTGATTTACACCGCACTACTTTTACGTTACAGGCTTTCGCATGGAATTTACCCACACCTTTTGACTACACCTTTGAAATTTATTTTAAATGCACTGCTTTGTTTTGGTTGATACTAATCTCTCTTACTCTTCGTTAAATCCATTTTTGAGGGTCGTTACCCCTTGCTATATAACACATACTTAAAGGGTGGGAGTTTTCTTCGAATAATAATGCGATGTATGGAATCCTAAGTCTAATTCTAATCAAAAATAATGGATTTTTAATTTTTTTTTGGGTAGTTTTTTCGTGCGTGGGTGGGGTCGATACTTCTTTTGTTTTAGACGTCACGCGCCATCTTAGGTCGGCGACAAAAAAAGTGTCATGGCGGCTTCCATAAAAGGAATTTGCTCTAGTTTTTTCGCGAGTACATTTTAAGCTGTTAGCAGTCTTTACGCCATTTAAGGGGACTAAATGAAATTGTGACCATGAATAAAAAGCTAAATTTACGGCTTATGCTTCCTTTTATTTATGAGTTTTTGAAATTAACGGACATTATTTATTGAAATAAATAAAAGTTATTGCCATTAAGCGAATAATAGATGTTTAGGTCATCGTTAAATTTTTAAAAGTAATATTTTATGTTCGCACAAACACTAGCCAGTGCATGCAAGACTATTTTTAACAAAGGCAAGAAGACTAGCATTTTTTAAATTATCATTGGCAGATGATACTTATATTGTAATGCGATAGTGTGTGTGTCTGTCTGTCTGTTACCTTTTCACGGCTTATTAGCTCCAACCATTTTTGATACAAGGTACTGATTTTGATACAAGGTAGGTACTGAGATCACCCGAGAGGTCGCACCCCGGAGATGGACAGAGATTAGTCTCTATTTCGGAAAATCAAAGAGCTCCTACGAGATTCCTTAGACGGAGTTGTGACTTGTTGGCATCGTCTTGTATTTTAATGAGGAAGTCAGTCGCTTTTCCCTTTAACATAATATCCTATAGAACAATCCTTTATTCCTGCTTTTTGGTAGAGATGTAGGTCACTTAAAACGCATACATTATTGTTTTTAAAAGCAATTCAACCAAAGGTAAAATCGTGCGCCCCAGCGCGGCCCGTAGATTACAATAAACCGATAAAAATACGCTACTGAGCTGCAGTTTCAGCCTCAAACTACACTGCGTTGCAAAATATTGTTGTTATTTTGTCACTCTATTTATGGAAGGGAGGGTCACTGAAACAGAACCTAGCACAGGGTAACCTAAATTAGGCAGCAGAGAACGACCAAACCATAAGTACAATGTATCATTAGAAGCAAGACTTACTTTTGTGAACTATGGCATTAATAAAACAATTATTAATTTAAAAATATACCACCACTAATATTGCTTGCACTAAGCTAGCTTACCAATAAAGTACCAAAAAAACCTCAATCCACGCAGATGAAGTCGCGGGCATCACCTAGTGTTAATTAAAACGTACCTTAAAAAATGGGCTTTAATTTCTCCTTTACAAAGAACCGCAATTATTTATTTAGGAAAATAAAGAAATCTTTATTTTTTGGACTTTTTGGCAGAATACATTAAAGCTATGTATTGGTCACTTAAAACAAACGAAAGCTTGTCACACACACAAAACTGCGTAGCACACCCAAATACCACCACAATTTTTTTGCAGACCAGTAAAGAAAGTAGTAAGTATAGGATGAACTTCAAAATATTAAGTTGGCAAAAGGTTAAAAAATTGGATGTTGCTTACAAGGTTATTCAATTATTAGAATTATTCATTGACTCATACCACAGAATCAAATATCAAATAAATATTATAAATGCGAAAGTTTGGATGGATGTATGGATGTATGGATGTTTGTTACTCAATCACGCCCGAACGGCTGAACGGATCTGGATGAAATTTGGCACAGAGATAGATTATAGTCTGGAATAACACATAGGCTACTTTTTATCCCGGAAAACTAAGGAGTTCCAGCGGGAACCAAAAAACCTCAATCCACGCGGACGAAGTCGCGGGCATCAGCTAGTAGGTAATCGTTTTTAGGTACTCATACTCAAAACAGTATGCCAAAAAACGTAAAGAGCGCATCTTTGTTGCAATATGAACTTCTTTAAGGAACATAGTCATTAAATTATTGTAGGTATAGCAATGTTTATAACTGTACAAAATATTTTATAACAACTGAAAATTGAGTTGATCGACTCCATTTCATACACGCATAGGCACATAAAGAATAGCTGAGTAAGAATGTGTTATATTTCCAAACATTTTTCTTTCATTTTAACTTAGTTATTTTTATTAGATTATAATATTACGATTTTAAGACATTCACAGAAAATCATAAATTAATGTATTACAAATATTTATACTTAAATAGTTGCTAAATATTAAAAGCTTTTTAACAGTGTCCGAATTTTATTGGCAAGTCAGTGTAAAAGGGAACATAAACAGTGCGTGAGCCAACACGGGCCGCTCTCAAAATTGCCGAAACGTCCATGTTTTTTTATTTTATTTGATTGGATTATTCCAGTACAGTTTACTTTACTGGATGTACTGATTTCTGGTTCAGTATATATGTACCTACTTTCTATATATTTTTAACTGCTTCGTTGGTCTAATGGTTAGAATATTTGGCTGCGGCTAACGAGGTCTCGGGTTCGATTCCCGGGTCGGGCCGTAATTGAGTTTTATTTTTTTCAGCCCCATGCCTCGGAGAGCACCTAAAGCCGTCGGTTCTGCGCCTGATCTCTCTCTGGTTGTGTCGGATTTTCCGTCCCGTTCCGGGCTATGAGAGTAATGAAACAGAGTAATGCATCTGTGCTTGCGCACACTAATTATTGTGCACTATAATATCTATTACCTTTATGGAGATGGGCCGCCGTGGCCGAAATTCGGTTATTCTAGTGGTTTTATGTGATAAAAGCTTTATTTCCTAGCACCATCTAGCATATAGCTTATTAAACTTCTATACTATAATATTATAAGTGCGAAAGTTTGGATGCAGGATGTAGGATGTGTGGATGTTTGTTACTCAAACACGCCAGCACGGCTGAACGGATATGGATGAAATTTGGCACAGAGATAGATTATAGTCTGGAATAAAATATAGCCTACTTTTTATCTCGGAATATAAACAGTTCCCGCGGGAACCAAAAAACCTCAATCTACGCGGACGAAGTCGCGAGCTAGTAACTTAATAAACTTTTATACTATGTATTTATTCTATATATTTTTACATTGTACTTACCTGTGTTTTTATGTATATAATATTTACTTATTATTATGTCTCAGTACACCCCTCCCGCTTTCTTTTAAGTTTCCTCTGCCCTAAGGTTGCCTGGAAGAGATCGCTATTTAAGCGATAAGGCCGCCTGTTGTGCCGTATCTATTTATGTTTGTTTTTTGTCTTTTTATTTCTTTGTGTACAATAAAGTATATTTTACTTTTACTTTTACTTATACTTACATTTTTGCGTTTACTTATTCCACAAATTTTTGTCGGTCAGCTGTCAACCGGGAATCGATTGCGTCACCCGCAGACACACGCACTGGACCGCGAGGGTGTCTGGTGGTGACATCCTAAAACTCCACAGAAAAACAACACAATATTATTCGAATATTTTACCCGATAGGTACTATGCCAGACAGTGTCAAAAACATAAACTGATTGTAATTCAAATTACGCCTTAAATTTATATCAATAGGTAGACTAGCTACCAGCTGATGCCCGCGACTTTTTTAAGTTTTTGGTTATTCCCGGGGGAATCCCTTAATTTTCCGGGATAAAAAAAAATTTCAAAAAAAAAATAAAAACCGACTTCAAAAACCACAAACACTAAAAAGTAAAAAATAATTTAATTTATTATGTATACATATAATATTAACATTTTTTGGAGTCGGTACCAATTAGCCGCATGAACCGTCTAACTACTCTTCATTATTGTTGACGTGACTCCACATTGGCACCAACTCCAAAAAATGTTAATATTATAGAACTACATTAACTCTTGTATAAAGTCTGTTCGTTTTCATACGGTCGCCTTTGACCTCACCGCCGCCGTGCCGCCGTGGCACGTGCCTCATTTTGTCAAAGGCACCGCCATGACATCAAGCTCACCGCTTTCCGCCGTACAGGTAAAGAGAATTTCGCATATTACATCGAGCCGCCGCGCCGCGGTGACAGGTGGTTTTTATTGACTCTGCTATCTGCTATATATATTATACCTATTGTTTATGTATACTTTTTACCTTTTTCATTAAAATTCTTTTTTCTACCTAACTTGTGTTTATTATTTATATTCGTATTTTATTACAATAACCATCAGAATAAACAAAATAGTATTCTTTCTTTATTCTTAGAATAGAAAAACATTTAGTTAACAAACACAGTACACAAAAGCAGAATAATAAAATAAAAGCAAAATAATAAGTGTCTGCAGCCCCTGCGGGTGTACCGACACTATGATACCGAACGCACTATACATAATAAATTAAATTATTTTTACTTTTTAGTGTTTGTGGTTTTTGAAGTCGGTTTTTATTTTTTTTTTGAAAATTTTTTATTTCTCAATTTTTAGTGGCCCCACTGTTTTTTAATTAAACTAAAAATAAACCAAACTCTCATCAAACTACCCTTGAAGTACATCCTTTCCAATAACAAAAGAATCATCGAAATAGGTTGGCTTGATATTGAGTTATGCGTCCATTTGTCACGCACACACTTAATGCAAATCTAAGACTTATATGATTTTCTCATGGATGCCATTGTCAGAACTGGACCAAATTGAAATGGGACCACACGGGAAGCACCAGCTTTCAAATAAAAAAAGAATCATCCAAATCGGTCCACCCAGTCAAAAGTTCTGAGGTAACAAACATAAAAAAAAAAAAAAAAAAAATACAGTCGAATTGAGAACCTCCTCCTTTTTTTGAAGTCGGTTAAAAAGTAGCCTATGTCACCCTCCAGTTCCTCAACTATACCCATGCCAAAAATCAAGTTGCTCCGATTCGGCGTGATTGAAGGACAATCCAATAAACAAACACACTTTCGCATTTATAATATTAGTATGATAATAATATGATAGGTTCTTATTGGAAGGGTTGTCTGGAGGAGATCACTTTTAGTGATAAAACCACCCTTGCGCACATTGTTTTCTGTACTTTTTAAGTGTTTACTTTATATCTTTATGGTTGTGTGGCAATAAAGAATTTATCTATCTATCTATCTACCTATGGATAAAACAAAAGCACTCTGATACACTAAATTCTAAACGTGCACTAAACGACTCTATTTGTGCTAGTAACAACTTAGCATGGAGTGTGAAAATTAGCACATTAGTGTAGTGTCTTTACACTTACGATAGTTCACATACGCTTCTGAGGATTGCAGTCTTAAGCTACTGAAGCTGGGACAGTGGCAATTCATATAGGCATAAAGACACTGCCGTAGCATTCTGCACTAAACGTGTTATAAGGTTGAAAACATTAATGTCAGACAAAAATGAGAAATTGAAAACTCACAAATTTCATCTACCCGGAATTGAACAAATTATGCTCGCCACTGTACCTGGAAGGTCGTCAATGTAGATTTAAAAAAAAAAAGAACAATTTAATTTATTTGTATGGTCCGAAGCCTCCATATCACAGTGGTGCTAGAGGAAATCTGAAAGGTCCACGGTTCGAACTCCACCCACGGGAAAACTGTCTGGTATGCAGGTTTTTCCCCTGATTTTTTCCTTCTCCTTTACAGCAAGTGATCTATATACTATATACTAATATTATAAATGCGAAAGTTTGGATAGATGAATGGATGGATGGATGGATGGATGGGTGGATGGATGGATATATGGATGGATGGATGGATGTTTGTTACTCAATCACGCCAGAACGGCTGAACGGATCTGCATGAAATTTGGATATAGATATAGGATATAGATTATAGTCTGGAATAGCACATAGGCTACTATTTACCTAGCCCGGAAAATTAACACAAAAATTAATTACAAAAAAACCTCATTCCACGCCTCATTCCTCATTCCATTCCATACTAAGTCGCGGGCATCAGCTAGTAAATAATAAGTTTTGAATCGCTTATAAACGCACATTTAACTCCGAAAAGATAGAGGGTTCGAATCCCAAGCATAGGTATGCTTGGGATTCGAACCCGTGTCCCCTCGAGTAAATAAGTTTCAAACTAGGCTAATTAACTAATGCGAACTTAGCCTAATAATTTATGCGTCGTATTCCTCATTACTGAGGGTCGTGACCCCTTTCCATTAATCACATAGTAGTAGGAGTTTTCTTGCAGGATATTGCAGTGGGTTCTTCCACGTCCTCGACTAAGAGTATTAAAACTCTTAAGTTTTTGTAAAATTATTATCAGATGTTAGTGATAATAAACGGGACCTCCGGCTTAACGTGCTCTCCGAGGCACGGAGGAACCGAGAAGGCCACAAATTTGAACCCAAATCCGGTCACCCATCCAGTTACCGACTTGGGTCAACGTTGCTTAACAATCGCAATCGACTGAAATGCGTTGTCACAACTAGGCCACTCGTCCCTCAAACTTAACGAATTGCATATAAACGCACATTTAATTCCGAAAAGATAGAGGTGTATGCTTGGGATTCGAACCCGTGTCCCCTGTAGTAAATAAGTTTCAAACTAGGCTATTTAACTAATGCGAAAGTTATATTTAGCCTAATGATTTATTTCGGTTAAGAACAATAACTAAATCAAACTAGTTATCTAGACTGAACACATCCGTATAGAAATAATTATAGGTGCCATTAACTAACTAACGATTTTATCTGACAACCTTCGGCGCGTCACGAAAATAAAATGGCTTCCCAACCCAACGAAACGATTGGAAAATGAGTGGAGTCATGCTAGATTCGAAATTTTTTCAAACATAATACATCTAATTATATATCTTAGTTGAACAGAAATAGGAGCTATAATAGTCTGTTGCGTTCCGAACGTAATTTTTGATGGTGCTATTTGCATCAAAGTTACAGCGCCATCTATATGAATTCCGACAAAATTTTTCACGAAACCATTTCTTACAAGAACTCTCGCACACTAAGAAATCCATCGCTATACACCAACACATTCTCAACAATAAGTACACAATCGAACGCACCCACACTCTGAGAAAAAAACGATAAAAAAGTGCACACAAACACTTGAATTTACTTTGCACACTAGCATAAAGCGTTCTATTTTGAAGTTTTGAATTTTTCAAAATTCGAACTCGGCTCCGCGTTAAATAAAATTTACGCGACCGAATTCAGAAGTCTTGGAGGTTAAACAAAAGATAAGATAAGTAAGTATAACTGAAATGTCCAAGGTTCGAATACAAGCGCGGGCACTCACACAGGCGTGGAGTGCATAAGCGACGGTGCATTCTGCGCATGTGTGCAGTGTAGCGCGATCGAATAGTCTCGAGTTCAGTAATGAACTTAACTTTTCTTCACATTTAGTGTTTGGGATTTTTATATTCGTATTAAAGAAGCTTCTTGGGATATTTGTCATAACATTTTTAATGTCGTCATCTTTAATGATAATTTAGGTAAAATATTATATAATATCTTAGAAGAATATGATAGATGAATAAATAATATAATGTTGAAACATTGCGTGAGTGATACATAACTATAGTTATAGATAGTGTTATGTATAGTACTCTATTGTGTTCTAAAAGAGGAAAAATCAGCTAGGCTTTGACACAGTTTAACATTAACATGCGAAAATGTTATATTTTGCTTTCAGACATCATCGAAAAAATTCGTCCCGAGTTAATAAATAAAATATTATTTAAAAATCATATTTGGTTTAATTTAACCCAGTTTTAATTCAAATTTGTAGCTAATAATCATTAGCGTAGCTGTGTCTTAAGAGTCATAGAACTGTAAAATACTCATTAACAAAGGAGTAACAATGAATATTAAAAGTTTCAATAGTAAAATGCAATATTTTCCGCACGTTATCGCGGGTGCAGCAAGTATCAAGAGCGCATAGCTCGCCGTTCTCGGTCCCAGTAAATACAAGGTAATGGCTAAGTACGCACGCGGTCTAGTACAGAGTGCGCCGTCGGTGCAGTCCCGCCTTTGCACAATCAGTAGAGAGTCGCATTTCCGTTCCCAGGCGAAACAACCACGCGGCAACCGATAAAAACCTCCAAAAATTACACGAAACAAAATTATTTAAAAAGACTATATATTTTATTAAAAAAATAAACAACAACAAAAAAAAATATATTCATATCGTTCGGCTAGTGTTTAGTGCTAATAAAAACAAAACAAAAATATTTTTCGGAACTAGTGAATTTTATGAATAACGCTCGAACTATCGAACATATCACAAGGAAAACTAAGGACCCGAACTATTTTAATTATAAGGATACTTTTTGTGTACAAGTGACAGAGTATGATGTGTTGTTTGTTTGTTAACGGTGACAGTGTTTCCGCCGAAAAGTACGGCTAGTGTTTAATGACCAGGTGATCGAGGATCGGGACTTTTTGCGTTCGTTTTATTTTAATTTTAGTTACGAAAATTACTACCGAAGTGTCAAACTGGACCGAGGAGGAACAGGCCACCTCTGACGCATGTGAGTACATGAAAACCGTTTAATAGGGACAAAGAAACTTTTTTTACGACAAATCGCCCTTAAATCTTGCGCTCTCCTTGACTCGTTGCGTCGGTGTGCGTGTAGTTCGTAATTGCAACGCACGCGCTCGTGTGTGTGTGGGGTTCACGCACATTTTTCGTGTTTTTCTTCCCCCACCTTTCCGCCCCACCTATAACGTTATCTGTCCCACTCTTTTTTCTATGACGCTCCTTCATCGTGTGCGTAACGCGTGCGTGTGTGTGTTATTAAATTGCAACCTATATTTTGATCGAAGGCCAATGACGGAATAGAAAATGCGATTCTATACATAGATTTCCATTCCACATTTAAATATTCAAATTTTTCTTTCCTAAACTAAGATATTAACATTAAAAGTTCCCGAAAGAACACTATTGCTTAGCCTAACTACCTCGAATAAATAAAGTACCTATTCAAATAACAAAAATAAATAATTTTAATACTTCAAAAAAGTTGTAAATACATTCGAAGTAAGAATTAAAAAAATATTTTACGAACAAAATATTAGTTTTGTCAAATTTTAATGTAGTTTGTCGAAGTCGCTACGGAGCTACGGCAGGTCGTAGGCTAAAAGTTACCCGTCGGAACTTTTTGGCGCTCCCCGTCATACGAAAAGAATTTTTGATTTTTGAATTTAAAAACACTTAATGCAATTTTTTTTTCATTCCAATATTTTATTAGACCAAGTAAAATTATAGCTCTATTTATGAACTTATTACTGTGACCGGATTCGTTAAATAGATGCGTAGTAATATTTTTTGAACTTGCAACAAAATACGAATTTCCCACGCGTATTGAAATTGTATGGAAATCGATAAACTTTTGTCGGCGTGCTTAGTCCTTGAAATGTATTTTTAAATCGAAACCAGGCCACAAAATGCATTCAGGATATTTGATAATGCATACAAAGTTTTGAATGTTCGTCACAATATTATTTTAACGGACACTATCACACATAGTCACGATAAAAATAATGATTAAATATTAATAATATAATATGAATAATGTGCTCAAGGTTTAACGAATTCTTCTAATCTAGTATTTTTATACCTATTTGATTAATCGATAAGAAGACAGCTCTATGTATTTTTTTATTTAAAGTGATTTTTAATATTTGAGATTAGTTTTCTAATTCATTTGCATCAAATTATAGCCAATATAGCAGGGCTCATTTATTGAATACCTTCCTATAAAATAAAATAATTAAATTTCAATTTAGGTAGGTATATATTTATTAGATAAAGAGCAAATTGGGTTTAGGGCGCGCAGATCATAAAATTTAAATGATTAGGTAGTTATGTAGTGTTTAAAAGATTTTAAAGGATTATGATATAAATCTGCCTATTATTATTTTAATAAATATTACTATTAATTAATAGTTAGTTTAAAAGTATAAAAAAGCACTAACCAATGTATTTTCATAAAATTAAGTAGGTATTGGTATATCTACGCACAAGTAGTAGGTAGGTAGTCTTTATGCTACTACTTTTGTGCTTTTGAAAAACGTCAGAATAGAACCAATATTAATTATCGTGTTAAATGTTCCACTTTACTTTTAAAAGTATCAAAAAAATGGTCATCATAATTTTGAGCTATATTATTAGATAGGTACCTACTTACCTAACTATACCTATTCACTTTAATCTCACTTATGAGTAGTACACCTTTCAAATCTCAATTTACCTACCTAGTTCTATGTATTCTGAGAATATTCAAAATTGGTTACCATATTGTATATTTTATTAGATATTACATACATTCTACTACATTTCGAATTTTGATACTTAAAAAATTACCATTCTGGTAATTATGTATTAATCTAAGTATTCTAAGTCATAAAACTAATTAATCATGCAATAAAAAATAGGCAGCGTAGAATTCGTGTGATATTCTTCATTATAAACCAAATTAAAATATTCAATGATTAGTTATGTTGGGGCAATCATCCAGAACTATAAAAAAAAACAAATGGCATCTTAAATAATAAAATAAAAAGTTTAAATTCGAATTTCAAAAGTTCAAGTTCGCGCCCCGTTGTACGCACGCGCGAGTCCTTGCGCCCGCGCTCGGCCAAGGCGAACGCTTGCACAACTGTCAATGTCACTACATAGCCTACTAACCGCCGCCATCTTGGATACAGTCAACTTGAAGGCTACGATAGCTTGTAGTTTGTACATAGATGTTTCACAACTAGACGAGATTATTACGTCTTGCTTGCTCGTGTATTTAGTGTTTGACTATTTTATGGCCTACGTACCTACCCACCTAGTTAATAGTTATATCTCATAATCAAGGCTTTAGGTATTGTTAAAGCTAATAACGACTTAAAAATTTAGTATTGTAAGCTATTTAAGTCAGTAAATATTTCTCATCATCACCGTATGAATATTAAGTAAAATAACGATTTTAAAATATATCAAATTGATTATAGCTAATGGCATTAAATATTTTTCTACCTACCTTTTTAGTTTTTTGATGAAAAGCGAAATCGGGGTTACTTACTGTTTTGTGTTCGACTATATTATAAGTAGTTTAAGTACCTACCAAACCAAGTACCAAGATACATTAAAGTTTGTTACAAACATTTTTCCATGAAAAAATTACCGCAAAGAACTAATAAATTCTCGTTTTACAATTTTTGCCTAAAATTCTATTCAAGCGAAGCCGGGGCGTGTATACTAGTGACTTATACACAGAGCATAGCTTACCTATCTAGGACTTAGTTACTTAAGTTTAAGTACAGGTTTTTACGTTACATCTTAACATGTCCTTAGATCATTTATGGTGCCTCGACCTTACAAGGTAGAGCCAAGGTTTTTGTTCGATAAAGATTTTGTCGCGCAGAATCCAATCTTTTTGTCTCCTTATGGCATTGAGTTATAGAACTTAAGAGCCATAGAGTTACAGAACCTGAACATAAACTCAATAACTAAGCAGGGAAGTATGCATCCATAAAGTACGTCACACTAATTTCGTGATTACCGGCTCTCCTCCGTCCTTGTCACAATTGGTCACATTTGTGAGGTCACAAAATATTACGTCGCACAGGCAAACGGAAAATAAAAATAATAATTTCCACGTGGATCAAGTCGCAAATATCAGCTGCTAGTAATAAATATATCAGATCTCTTTAACTCTTGTAACAATGCCCCTATATAGATAAAGAAAGCGATATAATTGGTGGATAGAGTATAAATATTTGGAACTGCTTTTTTTTTCTAAATAAAGAAAAACTTCTGGTCTGCTTGTTTACCAGTCAGGTTAAAATTTTGTTTGTCATTACTGCCTCTAGTATATGAAATCTCTATGGTTAGTTAAACAGTTAGTGATCTGTATTTTTAATTAGTTCGTTAGGATTTTTCTTGGTAAAGTTTTTATCTATTTCTACTGGCTTGAGATGAGACTTACGAGACTTTGTGGTAGGAAATAAAAGTTAGATAATATTATTTAGGAATGAGTAGGTTAGATAATAATACATTCCTAGTGGAAAATGAGTTTAAGTACCTAATACCTACGTAAATATTGCAAGTTATTTAGATTATTAGAGGTAATGAGTATTAACATAATATATATTATTATAAATATATTATAAATATATTATTATTATAAATATATTATTATTAATATATTATTATAATTTAAAAGTTCTGCAGAGGAAAATAAATTAAGGAAAGTACTCAATACCTACCTACTCTACCTATTTCAATTCTCACTAACCAAAACTATTTTTTTTGGCTTGTAATATAGGTAGGTACACTTTAAACATAATGTACCTACCTATATTATTGTATTTAAACTGGTTCAACTCACGCTATGATAACAAACTTGGTTTTGGTTTTTAAAAGTTCGCAGGAAATTAGTTTGGATTGATGGAAACTCTGGTCTAAAAGGTGTACCTAGATATAATATTAGGTACATATAGGTAGATATAATATAAATTCCCTCAAGATTACAATTTGTAAATTTATATACCTAGTTTACATTTCTAGGGAAGTTTTTCAAAAAAAGGTCGTGGATCCCCAAAAGACTACTAGGTAATTATATTTTTTTTAAATGATTTGTCTGCGTTTTGTATGGCAGTGTTGGCAGTAGATATCTTAATTAATCGACCCGATTTCACTAGGCTACTATTAAAATTATTATAAACCCTAAAAACTCGACTAGTATTACTTTTACCTCTCACTTATACAAAACTCGCCTAGCCGCGCGCGCATTGGAAAGCTAAGCCAAACTAGACTATGTCACTTCTCCAAAGTATTACTTGCAAATATGTCATTATTATCAACAATAAAATTTAGCCGCTACAACAATCGCTACGTTTCTTTTACGACTCGTTTCGCTCCGTACCATGATTGGCTTGAGACACTTTCTCGAGTTTTTTGAATTAGATGCAATTTTCGAAATCATTACTGTCTTTATGACCATGCTTTTATTTAGTGTTAAATAGATTTCAAGTACAAGCCCGGAGTTAGGAAGTTGGCCGTGTTTCACCCCCGTGCCTTGGAGAGCACGTTAAGCCGTCGGTCCCGGTTATTATCACTAACATGATAATAGTCGTTAAAGCTCGCCAACCCTCATTGGAACAGCGTGGTAGGTCTAAGCTCTAATTCCCTCTCTACTGTGAGAGTGAAGGCCTGTGCCCAGCAGTGGGACGTTAATGAACTGTATCTAGTGGTGGTAGATTTACATCACAGAATTTAGAATAGCTGCAGAAGTTGTAAGTAGGCACTATAACACGCACATCAAAAAACATTCATCCACGCGGACGAAGTCGCGGGCATCATCTAGTAATTCATACTTGTTTGAGCTGCTAAAAATGAGACACGCTATAGAGAAAATGAAAAAAGATACACCACAAAATAAGATAGGTATCCTACCTACCATTTCTAATATACATTTAGTAGTATGTGGTAAAAAGACGTTCTAATAGTTTACTTTCTTTGGTAAAACATTAATTAGACACACCATAGATAGTGAAAATAGTACAATGAAAGAAAGAGCTTTCGTAAGCTACCGCTTTTTTTTATGGACCGCCGATTTTTATCCTTTCACTGCCAACTTTATACTTATGGTTAGAAACGGTTTTTGAGTTTTTGCGATAGGTAGGTACGCTTCATCTCAACATCCAAGATCTCAACCCATAACTGACTTACCTTACTGACCGACTTGACTGATGAGGTGAATTTTTTTAATAATTCATTATAGGCTTACCTACGCTTGACCACATCATACCTGATGGGAAGTGATGACGCGGCCTAAAATGGGACGCGCTTGCCTAGAAGATGCCTATTCACTCTTGATTTAAAGATACCCGGATTGTAATTGGTGGGAAACACAGTTTTTGGTGAAGTGTTCCAGACCCTGGTTATCAAACTTAAAACTAACCGAGGATGTGAATTTTTGGTCTTTTGGAAGACCCTCTATCTACTATTACCTATTCTGTGCCTCTATTTAATCAGTCAGAAATAATTTATTTTTGATATAGACATCATCCCTATTCCGAAAAGTTATGAGGACTCGGAGCCGTAAATGCGTTAAAAAAAATTGCAATTGACAGGTAGGTACCTAAGTATACTTATTGCGAAACGTCAGAATGGCATTTGACGCGGTAAAATTCAATGTTAAATCCCCCATTATGATTCTATTCCTGTCGCATGGTCTATCGCAGTACAAACGTGATTTTATAGCACTCGTGTGGTAATATTATTAGTCTGGCGCTCGTAAAGTGACATAACTAGTGTATAATAGACTCAGTTCACGGTTGAATATCGAGTCAGGAGACAGATTCAGAATGATATTTTGTATGATTTTTATGGCACTTCTTTTTACTAAGTAGATGATGTCCTCGACATCGTTTGCCTGAATTTAGTTTTTATCCTGTGGGAACTCTCTAATTTCCTGGCATGATGCAGTCTAAGATGATAGCGGACTAACCTGTTAGGGGTATGGCAGATATATTAAACCCAGACCTCTAATCGGTTTCTACACGGCATCGTATATCGTACGGCGTTGAACAGATTCTTCTCTTTTCGTATGTGTCTATGTGCTTCTGTTTTATATCTAGTTTGGTGTACATTATAGTGTATTTTCATTTAATTTCATTTTCGTACCGGAACGTTAAATCGCTTGGCACTACATCTTTGTCCGGAAGGGTGGTAACTAGCCACGGTGGAAGCCAGACCAGAGACAATTCAGAAATTGTGAACTCCCGAATTGACCCTGCCAGGGATCGTACCCGGGACCTCCCACTTATAGGTAAGACCACAGCGCTTGACACTGCGCCAGGGAAGTCGTCACATATTGTGACCAGTGGCATGCACATGGTTTGAAGCCAGGGTACGCATCTCGGTATAACATTTATACATACCGGTCAGATGGAAAGTATAGCATCGAGTTATCATAACTATAGTAAGCAGTGCTTTTATGCATTTACCTACTAGCGGACGCCCACGACTTCATTCGTGTGGCATAAGTTTTTAATTCCCACAGGCACTCCTAAATTTTCCGGGATAAAAAGATTAGGTCACTGTCCAGGTCCTCATCTATACCCATGCAAAAAAACCCCGTTAATCCGTTGCTCTGTTGCGGCGTAATTGAAGTACAAACTCTCTATACCCATGCAAAAAATGACGTCGATCCGTTGCGTGAAGGACAAACTCTCTATTTAACGTCCTTGGGGATAGAAATGACAAAAAATTAACTATTTTACCCCTTTGGGGGTAGATTTTCGAGAAATCCTTTTTTAGTGGATACCTAGGTACTCTTCACAAAGAACACACTCTCTAAATCTCATGTCTCTATAGGATCAGCGGTTTAGGTTGTGCGTTGATATATTTTAAGTCAGTCAGGACTTTGAATTTTATATACACCTATAGATGACCTGCACGCCACTGAGTGTGACAATAAATAGCATGAAAGTGGGTGTCTACGTAGACAGATTGCAACAGCCTCAAGTCTAGCCTAGACCGGAATGCCAGCTGTACCTACCTGCTAGTTAGTTAGGTCGTAACGTAACATTGACCGTTAACGCAAGTTGCTGCATGGCTAGATCAAGTTGATGTTTTGCAATGTCGCTTATTATCATAGGCTCAATCACAGAAAAAGGAATCATACTAATATTATAATAACTATACTATAATATCCGGATAAACTCACGTGTTCTGTCTAATATTATAATTGCGAAAGTGTGTTTGTTTGTTGGTTTGTCCTTCAATCACGCCTCAACAGAGCAACGGATCGACGTGATTTTTTGCGTGGATATAGTTGAGGACCATGTAGAATGTCATAGGTTACTATTTTATCTCGGAAAATTAAGGAGTTCCCGGAAACAAAAAATCTTATATCACGCAAACGCAGCCGCGGGCATCTGCTAGTCTGCTCATAGTCTTCTTTTGTTTTGTGGGCTCAATAACTTAACTATTTGATACAACAGTTTCCTACCAATAAGTACAATCCGGATGGATACCTTTAAATCAAGCTTGAATAGGCATCTTGTAGCACACCCGTACCTACCTCCAGGGGTTGAATTTTCAAAAATCCTTTCTTATCGAATGCTTACGTCATAATAGCTGTAGGTAGGTATGCCCAATTTCAGCCCGATCCGTCACAGTGGTTTAAATATGCGCTGATAGATCAGTCAGTGTCATTGTGAATAAAAACACTAGTTTTCTATTAGTATTTATTACTTCTGTTCACAATTCGTAAAGAGCACAGCTAGTTGGACCGGACCTCCATGATCCAACCAGACAAGATGGCTGCTCGACGCAAGCCCATAGACTTAATATACATTAATATAAAGACCATTAGATTACGTGTTGCCACACCTCACAGCCAGTCAGTCAGTCACCTTTTCCTTTTATATATTTAAAGATGTACTTCTGACTCAAGGGACTTTTCACAGTCCGTTAAAAATACAAGATAATTATGTACTAGGTCAAGGAAAAGTGAAATAGGTCCAGCTATTAACGATACTCGATAGGTATCTAATACTACCTACCTTCCCATCCAAACAATGAGTCGCTTCTAAGAAAACATGGAAGACAATGCAGACTTGACTTTAATCTTACTTACTGGTACTTTAATAATATAAATGTGTAAGTTTGGATGTTTGTTAGTCTTTCAAGTCACAAAATCTGAACCGATTTGGCTGTAATTTTGAAAACCAGCGCCCTGCTTTGTATGCAATTTTTTGGCATACAATGCAGGGCTTAAGCTGAGCTGTACACCCATTCTGGGTGGTGTCACAGATGAAATTGTTACATCTGTAATTTGTGTTTTGTCTGTGACACCATCGTCGAATAAACTGTTTTTCTTTCTTTCTTTCTTTCTAATTTGGAATGGAGATAGCTTGTGCCCTGAATTATTACATAGACCAGGTAAGTACATTAATAATAATTTATCCTGGAAAATTAAAGTGTTAGCGCGCGAATCAAAACCTAATCCCAGAAGTCACGGGCATCATTCTTTATTTTAAAAGCTGTCTATAATTTTAAATTTAACATCAGTTCGTCATATTTGATGTATTATATGACGTCAATAAAACCATGCAAATCTTTTTGACAAAAAAAACAAAACCAAAGCTAACATTAAAACTCTATTTTTCTGCTTCTTTCCTCGAGTTTAAAAAGGAAATAAAAGTAATTTAATAATAGAATGAGTTGTTAAATCCTGTTTGATGGTAATATTTAAAAATTATACAAAAATAATTACAAATCTCTTAAAAACTGCATTCATAAAATCGAAGAACGATCCGAAACATTTTTAAAGGCTGAACGACATTGAACTTTTGCTTTTCTTCCGCGAAAAAAAATGTCATTACACAAAAACTCGTTTGAACAACCAAGTCAAGTACAATGTCTCAATCAATGAGTGTATGTAAACACTAAATAATAATATATAGTAAATACCTACTAGCTAATTCGCACGACTTCGTCCGCGTGGTTTAAGTTTTTTGTAATTCCGGTGGGAACTCTTTAATTCTCCAGGATAAAATGTATATGCCTTCCCCGGGACACAACCTATTTCTGTATGAAATTTCATCAAAATCAAAAAGATGGGCCGGGAAAGCGGAGCTGACAGATAGACAGACACACTTTTACATTCTATGGATTAGTATCTATGATTGTATGAACAAATACAAATAAAAATTGAAATATTTTTTGTGCAACATAACTAAATAAATTGTAGGACCTAAATTATTAGTAGCAAATTATAATACTTGTAATTTAATTATAATTTTACAACGGGAATAACTCATCGAATTTTTTTAAATGGAGTAGTGTGCCTAATTGAACGACAGGTGCAGTGCTCGAAATGTTTTTTTAATAAGGATGTTGAGGTATGCACCTATATCGTAAGGGCTACTTTAGTTTCGAAAAAAAGCAGAATTTTACCAGGTTTTTTAAATACAGTTTGACCAAAGTTTAAGCCCGATTTAGCAAAAGATTCTATAGATCTATTACACAAGTCATTTTGGCATCAGCTATTTGCCAGTTGCCACAGACAAAAATATGCTAGACTGACTAGGTACATCTTAGTAAAGCTGAAACCGTTGGGTCTCGCAACTCAAGATTTTCCCTGTAGTTTTTCCCTATATATATCTAAGCTGGACCGCTAGCCCCTACTATCCCGGAAAATGCATAAGTTCCCCGGGATCATTGAGGCGACCTAAATTCACGCGGACGCGATTGGGTATTTGACAGCTAGTCAAATCAGCAACTTTTTTCAAAAGTCAAAACGCGTGCTTAGTATGGGATTTTGTATCATCCATCGTTGTCATCAAAGTTTTATTTAATCGATAGTTTAAAATGGTTATTCAACACAAAACTAGCAGGGGACGTCGATATTACGATTCGACTTTTGGGAGTTCCTCTATTTAATGATAATTAAAAAAAAAAATCACTGCTTATATAATAGTCAAATGCCCAATTGCAGGCTTCATCATCTATGTCGAACTATGAGACTGCTAATGTGCCTCAAATTAATTAAGAAATGTTTAAGATTCACATTAAACTGTGATTAAACGTCAAATGAGTGTAATGTTAAATTTCCATCAATTCGGGCTCCGGAACACTGCAAAGGACAGGGTACGGGCGAGCGGTTGAGTCATATAACTCAATTTATGCGAACACATCTGCCAGTCGACATCCAGTTAGGCCAACTACATACTAAGCGGTCTGCGAGCAGCAAAATTCAAGTTAACTTTAAGCAAAAATGTTCTATTGACGTTCGCAAGAACAACTTGACTCTCAAACTTAATTATATTATACATTTGCTATTTAGTCTGCTAAAGCACATAAATCTTCTGTCCTTATCCTACGTGGGGTCGGCACAACATGTCTTCTACTTCCACTCACTTATGCCTTTTTTACGCATATTCTCTTATACACAATCCATTTATCTTTTCTTTGGTCTCTCTCTACTCTTTTGTTTCTTCCACATGCATATCTATCATTCTTTTAGTAATATGACTTTCTTCTTTCCGCATTACATGGCTACCATGCCAGCCTATTACTCCTCATCGTTTCTGTCACTGGCTACTTTTAAACTTCCCCTTATATTATGTTCATTCCTTAACTTATCCATCAAATTATATCCAGCGCGGCCTTATTATGTAAAAAATTACAGCTTCAGTGTAACGATCGCAATCATTTCTGATTAATTAACACTGTACCGCTATTTGCCGAAATCCATTGACGCAGCAAGTACCTACCTATACCATAAATTCAGTCAATCACAACCATGGAGACTGTAACAATGATTGGTGCAGGTTGAATACAATAAGGCACCTGCATACACCCAGCCCTCAAGCAAGCAATCAGTGCAATTCTAGGCAGGTTTCTAAATGTTTAAAAAATATGTAAAAACCACAAGAGGGCGCTGCAATATTGTGCTAAAGGTTTTATTTAAATCCACTACAAAGGTGTAAATATAACCGTGACCTATCTTATCGACAGATTACATCGATTGAATATTGAAGCACGACGTAAGTTGTTACTGAAAATCTGCTATTGTGTAAAAGCCCTTATGTACAACAATAAGTACGCATTGACCGCGGCCTCCAGACGAAAGCAATAAGCAAAAAAAAAATACAAAAAACCGGCCAAGTGCGAGTCGGACTCGCGCACCGAGGGTTCCGTACAAACCTGTAGTAAGTTTTACGATTTATTACGTATTAAAAATAAAAATTACGTTTGTTGTATGGGAGCCCCCCTTTAATATTTACTTTATTGATATTTAATTATTTATTTTGAAAGGTAATATACAAGTTAATATTCTGTGAAAATTTGAACCGTCTACCTGTTACCGTTTTTAATATTGAGCAAAAAAATACGAAAAAAACACGTTTATTGTATGGGGATCCCCCTTAATATATATATTTTTTTAATTTTTAGTATTTGTTGTTATAGCGGCAACGGAAATACATCATTTGTGAAAATTTCAGCTTTCTAGCTATCACGGTTTATGAGATACAGCCTGGAGACAGACAGACAGACAGACAGACAGACAGACAGACAGACAGACAGACAGACAGACAGACAGACAGACAGACAGACAGACAGACAGACAGACAGACAGACAGACAGACAGACAGCGGAGTCTTAGTAATAGGGTCCCGTTTTTACCCTTTGGGTACGGAACCCTAAAAACGACCACTTTCGCTCACGGCCCCAAATTGAATGACCTCAATTCCGTGTGTTTTTGTATTTTATTTTCGAGTTTTAACGTGTGTTTCATTGTCTACAGTTCGGCGTTTTTGGTTATTTTTATAATTGCTTGAGCGGGCGTATTTTTATTATGCAATATTAATAATTCTTAATTTTAAATGCCAATTTGTTATCGCCATGTCTGCAAGTCGAACTTTGAACTCTTTATGTACCTAAGTACAAAAATTTGGTTCAAGTCGAAAGAACAAAATTATGGTTAATGTTAAATTTTATTGATATTTTAATAAAATTAAATCTATATGCACTAAAATATTTTTGACGAACCTTTTTTATGCAGTTTTTATGATACCTAGTAAAAAGTAAAGAAAAACTATTTTATAGAAATGTAGTTTTTCTTTAGTTTCCCATAGGATAATAAATGTGGAATAAATAGTACTTAGACAATAATTTTTCGAAAGAAAGTATTATTTATCTACTCACTAACTGATCTCCGCGACTTCGTCTGCGTGGATTGAGGGGTTTGGTTTACTCTTTAATTTCCCGGGATAAAAACTAGCCTATGTAGATATTATTCCAGACTATAATCTATCTCTGTGCCAAATTTCATCCAGATCCGTTCTGGCGTGATTGAGTAACAAACATCCATCCATCCATCAAAACTTTCGCATTTATAATATTAGTATAGATAAATCCACAACTTTTAGATATTTACGAGTACTTACTATGTTTTCTGCTAAGATTTATTCATACTTGGATGTGCTGTTCAAAAGAATTCCAAACAAGTCGTGATTGGTTTTTATTTTCATTACACATTCAGTTTGGAAAACTCTTGTTTGCTTCCGTGTTCTTGTTGATGTTTTAATATTTAGAAAACTGTTGACTCTCTCTGTATGAATTTAAAACAAGGAAGGATGACACGTTTCTCTCCATAGAGGCGACAAAGCACTATGCATATATTCGTATAATATTATTTGTCTTATATCTTTTTTGCTTCCACATTAAGATGTCCATAAACTATTATGTATAGATTGCTCTAAGTAATACCATAATATATTCTAGGACTAGATAATAGATAATGTTGTTTTTATTCTCGCGGGAACTCCTTCCCCGGGATGTTACCTACCTCTGAACCAAATTTATTCAAAATCGGGTAAAAAGATGGGATGGGGAACGCGTAGCAGACAGACTACTTTTTATCACGGAAAATTAAGGAGTCCCCGCGGGAATCAAAATACCTTAATACACGCGGACGAAGTCGCGGGCATCATCTAGTATAATATATATCCTTACAGTGGATCGAGCCTCATACAAATTCCAGTGCACAGGCCTCGCACCTACACCTTGTTATAAACACCTCCAACCTGCACACTAAATTTTGTGCCAGAATGACTGAATTTGATATAGCTTGGGTTACAATATACATCTACGCTTCCCTGTCTTGCCTCTGTCAAAGTATAGCCCCACTTGAGATGCGCAGCACGTAGCGGTAAATATTCAATCAATCAATCAATCAATCAAATCATTTATTCAATATAGATACAATGACTGTAGGTACACTTATTGACGTTAAAAATTACTTACTTATAAAACATGATGGTGATAATCAGTTACGGTATCTTAAAACTAAAGCTACGAGGGTTCCAAACGCGCCCTGGTCTGAGAAGAGCCCATCAACAAACTCAGCCGGGTTTTTTCTATTTTTTTATTTATATATTGTTTGTATGAGTTTGTACAGGGCCGCGTCGTGGAGTGCATCTCCGTGCCGCGTCGCTTAAGTGGGTCCAGCTCCATACAACACATACAAAAAATAATTGCCGCTACCGCGCCGTGCCGCGCCTCTGTAGTGAGGCTAGACCTTTACCCCGCAGTGTATAAACCGCAGCATATAATAAAGTCATTAACACTATGTCACTAACACTAAAGTTCACTAGGCGTCGAACGTTGAACTAATTCTAGACATTGTAATATAAATAGATCATAAACATACACTGTAACTTGTAGCTAAGTAGGTGATAAGTGATAACTCGGTGAGAGTGAATTTTTATTGCCTACATTATAATATTTTAATTTATTTATTTACTATGTAGGTCGTTTGCCCACTACATAATAATAAGTACTTAGTCAGGGAAATGACCTATAAAAACTGCAAATTAAAATAAATAGGTTTGTTTAGTAATATTTAGCAGCATTAAGCTCCGAGCACCGAGCCTGGTGGGAGGCTTCGGCTGCCTGGTGGGAGGCTTCGGCCGTGGCTAGTTACCACCCTACCGGTAAAGACGTGCCGCAAAGCGATTTAGCGTTCCGGTACGATGCCGTACCGGAACGCTAAATGCCGTAAACCGAATAGGGGTAGGGTTTAATATAACTGCCATGCCCCTAACAGGTTAGCCCGCTACCATCTTAGACTGCATCACCACTTACTATCAGGTGAAATCGCAGTCAAAGTCAAAAAAAAGCAAATGTCCATGACACATGCGTAGATACTAGATAGTATAGTCCGACAAACTTATTTGACCCGGTAACAGCGTCGCTAGTGTATATGAAAAATAAAATAAAAACAAAAACTAAACAGGCATAAAAATTAGTTCCAATTTTGGCCACCGGGTCACATAATTTTGTGAGACTAAGTAGGTATACATTATCTGTGGCCATTCTTTAAGAGATCTTTAAAAACACAACACGTAAAAAGAAACATAGAAAGTGCTAGTGCTAGTATCAATAGACCTTAAAAAAACTATGTTAGTAATGTAATACAAAGATGTGCCCCACAATTATTTTTCGCATCAGAAAAGTTGCTCTATAGATACCTATAGGTACATTATATTTTGAAAAAAGTTGTTGTCGTTATTAGATGCTATTAAAAATCAATATAATATTTTCATTCTGTACTGTAGGTATGATAAATGGTAGACCACCATCACAATAAATAAGAGTGAATGAAATAAGATTGAACTATCTGTATCGTCATATTAAAATCCACATACAAGAATAAATTCCTAGCTACAACCTGTGCTACAACCACAGAATAGGTAATGCTACAACTCAGGAAATAATGTGTTAGTGATCTTAGTAAATAGCAACTATAACAAGTTGTGGACGCATCAAAGGTCCATGACACATGCGTTGTGTTACATTAACCGTGGCCGTCCATCCTTAATCAGATAAAAAAAATACAATTCAAAGAGAGAACGTTCAAAAGACAGTATCTGACATTACTAAAGAAAGCTGGTATGCATTCTTGTTAGGTACTTGTTTATTTATGTTAATGTCAACAATAATTTGAAAATACATTCAAAAAAAATTGGTTAAGTAACTGTAGATAATAATTCTTTAAAATAATAATATTATTAAATAGCTACAATGAATTGTTATATTAAGGTCCTTTTTTTTACGGCCCTGAAAACAATGGTCCATGACACATGTGATGCTGAAAAGCTGCTGAAGTTAGGTGAAGAACTTTAAAAAAGGGCGGTATAGGGTTGGCATTATTATGTAGTCCAGTCCAGTCCAGTAGTCCTAAAATAAATAATTAAGTAGGAAGAGTCATTACCTATATTTATGTACTTACTTTAATCCACATACTTTAAAATATATTATGTTCTGTGAAACAAGAAACCACCTCTGTAAACGCTATTAATAACTCATTATGCATCGTTCTCAAATATCTGTAGCAAATCGATGAATGTAGCAGAGGTCCATGACACATGCTAAGTTACATTATCTGCGGCCATACTTTAAGAGATCATAAAAAAATGACAATTCAAAAAGGGAACGCTCAAAAGCTGTCAAACTGCCCTGCGCTGACGTCCTGAAACCTGCCCTGCCTCAACCGCGGCCGGTGTGAGGCCGTTCACCCGCGATTTATTTCTTTTTTTTTTACCCGCATACAAACTAAATGCACACGTATACACGTAATAAGCGACCATAGACATCTTATATTTATAACTAGGGCTGCCACAAAATATTTGTTTTTTTTGACTAGGTACTTAATTTTTTATCATAGCTGATTTTTTAGATTATTTAGGCTGTAAAAATAAAGGTTTACTTCTTTAAACTTGAAAAACAATACTTAAATGTAGGGTAGGTAATTTAAGTACTTACATAGTAGTATTTAGTGTATCGTCGTACCTACCGTCGGTATATTACCTACATACTTACAACTACCTACAATGCATGAAAATAACTTAAAATGAATTTTCAAAACGATGAAAGATTTATTTCTGTGTCTGTGTGCTTCTGTCTGAAATCTATCCTGCTCATCCGCTTTTAAACTATTTTGACAAAATTAAGTACAAGCATAGCTTACGTCCCAAAAATGAATAGGTATAATTTAATTTTTACCCCGAAATCAAAGATTCTCAAAGGACTACTTAAGACCTGAAGTTATAATTATAAATCTTTCCCAAACAAATGCTACTTACATAATGCAGATTTATTGTGGCAACCCTATTTATAACATAACTTTCGTTCAAAAACTGGTCCGTAACAGGATTCTTCTCGGTAGCTTTGGACGTTTAGAATTTTATATTTAAAAAAAACAACAAAAACTTATCGTACCAGTTAGAATCGTTTTAAATTTGGCTTATGTGTTCTTGTTAGTCGTTTCTTTGTAAACTTTTCTGTTCTCACGATTGGTGCTTACTTTTTTTTATGTACATATCCTGTGCAAAGGTTGTATCTAGGTACATATACCTACTACATAATGCCTGTCTTACGGTTTTTTGTTTTATTAAAGTTTAGTATTAATTTGTTTCTATACAAGAATAACATGGTATTTGTTAAAACTTAAATACCTACCTAAGTATATATTAATAATTATAATTAATGAAAATATTTGAAATGCAAAGTCTAATAGTTCTACTTCAACCATTATTTTAAGCCATTAAAACCCTATAAATAAATATAAAGCCATAAATTATATTATCTGTAGTTTTAGTTGATTTCAAAAGCTGCATCATCAAGACGTGTCTTTGCTTCGATCAAATTACTTACAAAAAAAACAAGACATAGACAAAACGAAATGGTGGCAACAAATTGCGGCCATAGAACCAGAGGGAACAACATAGAAATAGCGTTGAGCTTTTTGTCACGCAAAAGCTCAGCTCCTCTTGAATAGGGAGAAGCAATTAACAACGTTTCTCTTTGCCAAAATACCAGACCGCATGGTCTTAAAAACAGAGGTGTTGATGGAGTATGCTTGAACTATTAATTTTCTTCTATTGTTGATAATATGTCTATTTCTAATATTTTATACCTCATTGTTCGTCATCTTTGTTTCTTCAGGTTGTTAGAAATTGGTGTAACTGGCAATTATTTATTTTTATGGGCGTTAAATGACATCATTAATTATTAAATTAATAAACAAAGTTCGAATAACGTTATGTAACTTATGTGAGAATATTGTTTACTTCACTTTTTTTATTTTGCTTGTTATAATTATGTTTAATTCTGTATAGGCAATATTGATCTGAATTGACCTGAACATATTATGTCGCAATCTCAACTGATGCTAAGATACGACACAGTCTAGAAGAAGGCCCTAGGAGGTGGTATTAAACTTATATTTCCGTTGAGAGCTCTAGATCTTCTCTTAGACAAGTCACTCGTCATTATCACGTCTTATTTCTCCTTTTAGCCTCCCGGACGGATGGGTGGAATCAGTTTTTACTTGAAGGAATTTATTTTGCACGATAGATAACCTGATATTTCGCTCGCGGCGGCCATTTTGATTTTAATCTGTGCTACTTGAGATTAGATATTGGTTGCTAGAGTTAAATGTTCCGTTTTTAATTTTAAACGTTACGTAACTATATTTTTTAAAAAATATTACATGAATTTTTGTGATAATAATATTATGTTTGTACCTATCCTTACGCTGTTGTTGGGAGCCAACATGGAGAACTTGCGGGTTTTCCCACTTTTCAGTTTCTCGTTCCGCAGTTCGCAACTTGTTCGGACTTCGAGACCGCGGCACGTGTACACGCGAGTTTATATTTTAAACAAAATTCTTGTATTAGGTAAATCTTAAAAGTAAATATTATTACCTAAGTAGATATCTACTATAGATGACACCCGCGATTTCGTATGCAGGAAAAATTGGAAAAGTTTACAATTTTTCCTTTCATATAAAAACCTATTTTCATAAGGAGTTTTTTGAAAATGAAAAAAATTGCAATTTGTACGTCTGTCGGGTCAGCTCGTACCTAATAATCTCTACTCGTCTCTCTCCCGTGTTCCTAGGTGAGCGACGAAAGCGACGCGACGCTACACGAATCCATAAAAAAAGACCATATTATCTATGCACTACGTATTAAGTATAGGCCATGTGAAGGGACAGCTACTGTTTGATATTGTCACGTTACCGCGTTTGTTGTTCATAGTACAATATAATTAGGTAGGTACCACCACTACAGCCCATTAACGTCCCACTGCTGGGCACAGGCCTCCACTCTCTAGGAGACAGGGCATTAGAGCTTAGACCCACCACGCTGCTGCAACGCGGTTGGCGGGCTTTAACAACTATAATATTATCATGTTAGTGATAATAACCGGGACCGACGGCTTAACGTGCTCTCCGAGGCACGGGGGTGAAACACCGCCAACTTCCTAAATCCGGGCTAGTACTGCGAATTTCTAGTCAGAAAATGCAATACTTAAAATTATGGCCAGACCTGGGACTCGAACCCGGGACCTCGTTGGCCGCAGTGGAACATTCTAACCACTAGCTAGACCAACGAGGCAGTCTAACGAGGCAATAATTAGGTACGGGTATAATAAATATGCAATGTCACTGTCCTATTGATAACAAAACCATGTTTACATCAAACTCCTAGATGTATTAATCCTCGATGGAATTTGGATGAGTGGAAAACTTCCAAAAATACTTCATCGTCTAATACAGTTAATATTCCTATCTAAATCTAGGTATAGCCTGTCTCGTCTGGGCGAGGGCGACGACCGATCATAATATTGTTTTCTTCTTTTAGGGATCCGTACCAAAATGTGCGATACACCCATGTGGTGAGACCAAAAAACATCTGCGGTTGCATCTATCCGTCTGTCTGTCACACTTACACATTTCATCCATAATAATAATACAAAAACGAATATTATAAATGCGATAGTGTGTCTGTCTGCTATGCTTTCTCGACTCATTCTTTCAACCGATTTTAATGAAATGTATCACTGAAGGCGCAGGTTTAGGTTGCTTCCCGGGGAAGGACCTAGTAGGTATATTTTTTATCTCGGTAAATTATAGAGTTTCTGATAAAGAAACCGATATCAACAAAGAACACAATTTCAACTATCTACACTTACTTGAAAACGTGTTCTTAGATGATATCGAATACGGGTCTTAGAGTCAAAATAGAATCCAAAACTTAGTCGAAAAATTTTAATGAGCAATTTGGCACTTATGCGGGAATCAAAAAACCAATAAACTCACCAAAACCTGTTCTAGCGTTGGGTGAAAACGCATATTACCACCAATATTTAAAATTCAGATACAGTGGTTTGTACTCAAGTCTCGCGTAGTAAAATTTCCTTTTTAAAAGACAAAGTCGGGTTCGGCGTGAGACGATCGATAGACTCGAGTGGACGAATCGACGACCTGAAGACGGACCGAATCCGAGATGCTAAAACACCCGGATATGGCATCTATTACCTAAATGATTACCGTGATTACCATTGTTATTACCGAGAATACCATAAATAACAAATAAATAATTGATATTATTTTAAAATTGACGAGTGACTACAGGAATAAAAAAACATCTGAGTATATCTAAATAATTCATGTATATGATGTCTTTGGTTGACTATGCTGTAAGTCTGGTTGTTGAAAGTTATTTTATTATAAATACTCCATGTTATCATTATATTTTTTTGTAATGAGCATGTTACGCATATTATTTGTACGCCAACACTGTGGTAGAATACAAGAAACTTTTGTAATTGTAACACCTTTTGTACCTAATGTATTCACCAATAAATAATATATATATTTCTTTACTTAGTGGAGAATGCTATAATTAATGTGATTTTAGGTATACCACCGCCGGTATTTTTCGGTAAAAAGGAGTAAGTACATACATTACAAACACATCGAATTAATAACCGCTTTAATAGATAGGTACCTGTACTTACTTGTCGGTCGAAAATCAAGTAAAAATCGAACTTAACTGGCATAGGTAGGTACTAGGTATGTAATACGTATATTAAATTCGCCATTTAGTTTTGGTAAATTCATGAAAAATACGGCAAAGAAGTACCTACTCTACTAACTTAATCAAACTTGGAACGTCCTATAAAACTAAAGTTCGACAGATATCCAAGATGTGCTAAAAATCGATAGCAACTTTAATTCCGTTGAAATGAGATAAAAAGAAGATGAAGTAAAAATACAAAACCGTCAAGAAACTGCAGCTTCAACGCCCTACAAAACTCAGTAAACGAGATATACGAAACATTAGATGCGGCATTTAATTTTAAGAGATTCTATTTAAATAAACTTTTGGAAGTGCTTTTGAACAGCTAGTGGTGGATTTGTATAATCTAGGTACCACTGGTTTGAACTAATGCCCTTTGAATGCCCTTCTGACAGAGAAGAAGCAGCAAGAAACTCGGCGGTTCCGCTTTAAAAAATAATTTTTAATAGTTTGCAGTCCTATTGCTGGAGTGAGCCATATTTGCAAACCAAAATAGTCTTTTGCAAACTAAAATCATGTTCTATGAAGCTGTCAAATTTAATATGAGCCCAAATATTAAGAGTTAAAGGAAAATTTAAAGGAAAAATTTGGATTGCATTTCATTTAGCTTTTTTGTAGTGACCAGTGTGTTTGTACGTACATAGAGATTTTTGGGATACGGTTTGTAATTACCAAATAAAGAGGTATGTAACAAGAACACAAAAAACATATAGTGAAGATAAAAACTAACTACAGGCCACTACACAACCACTGCAGGGCACAGGCCGAGCCACACTTTAGAGCTTAGACCCACCATCTACAAGCGTCAATTGAGCTCGCAGCAAGCTGCAAGTTCGAAGGCATAAGAAGATGTATATAAATACTAGCTGATGCCCGCGACTTCGTACGCGTGGATTGAGGTTTTTCGGTTCCCGCGGTAACTCGTTAATTTTCCGAAATAAAAAGTAGCCTATGTGTTATTCCAGACTATAATCTATTTCTGTGCCAAATTTCATCCAGATCTGTTCAGCCGTTGGGGCGTGATTGAGTAACAATCATCCATCCATACATCCATACATCCATCTAAACTTTCGCATTTATAATATTTATTTGATACGTCAAAATCTTAGTAGGTATGGCTGACTCGACTAAAGTTTAAAAATACCACATCCTTCCAGATGTCTAGATGTAAGTAAGATCGTGTATCTGGAACGGCCAACATAAAATAAATATAGCAGAGAAGATGGCTAAAACAAAAGTGAACTATTAAAACTTTGGATTTAGACGCTTTCCCATTTTTAACTTCGAACTTTGAGGTTTAGAACAATGGTATATAAGAAACTATTGTTAAATAAATAAAAATAGTATTTTTTAATAGACAAAAACCTACTTCCTAGTATAGGTACCTACCTACTCAACTCCTCATCAACATCATCATCATAATATTATTTAATCCCATTGTACTACAGATCACGAAACTTTTCTTAGATGAAAAAACTTTAGGACATAGGTACGTAGTCCACCAAGCTGGCGAATTGCGAATTCGCAAGCTTTACACAGTTGAGAATATTATGGACAACTCTTAGGCGTACAAGTTTCCTTACGATGATGTTTACACTGTTTGAGTAAGTAATTTAATTGCTTAAAAGTAAAACGCGCATAATGTCTACCGAATGATCGCTTAACAAACATACAAAAACATACAGTCGAATTGAGAACCTCCTCCTTTTTTTTTGAAGTCAGTTAAAAATTAGGTTCGAATTATACCGAAGGTCCATGCCTGAAATTCGAACTCCGGATCAAAAAACTTTCTTTAGTCCTTATACCTATTTATGATCGTTATATATCCTTTGTTTTACATATTAAAATATTTTTCAAATCATTGTTTTCCTTGTTTATAAATATTTCAAATACATCGCCTCCATTATGTTCGTTATTCCTACATCGTATGTACGGTCAAAGGTCCTCGGGGAGGACAGGGCTGCGGACTTACGGAACCATTAAATTGAGATACTTTTAGACGTTTATAAATAGCTACTTATATCATAGGTTGGTACTCTCTATGGAGATACATAATGGAAGACAAAGGCAATTTCAACACAATTTTTTGACAGAGCGAAGCGAAAGTCTCTGAGTCTACTTGAGTGAATTTGCACTTGTCCGTCCGTCCGTCCGTCTGTCAGAGCCTTATAACTTCTGCATTACTGAACGCAATTACTTCATATTTAAATATAATATGTAGGTAAACCGATGGCCTCCAACCGAATACCTACCTATGGCTTAAAAAGTTATAAAAATTTTTGTTTCAGGGGGGCTCTCATAGAAGCCAATGCGAAGTAAAATATTTTTTATAGCGTTACATAGGGTTGCGGTATATCATTTTAAAGATAGTAGGAATAGAGTCCAAAAATATTTTTTTATAATTTTTTCCCTAAAATTGACGAAATGGGGGGCTTTCAAAGTGGAGATTTTCTAACGTCCAAAGTTGACCTCAGAACTCTCAATTTTCTGAAAGGCTGAGCCTGAAACTTGATCAATTACCTATTTGAATTATATCTTGTATACTTGAACAACAAATACTAAAATTAGATAAATATTATAAGGAAACGAAATTATTTAATTTTTAATGAGCTTCAGTATTTTTAACAGAACTTCACAAAGATGTCAATAGATGGCGCTCTGTAAAAGTTTTTCGTTTGTGCTTACAAATAATAGACGTTAGCAGTTAGCACCATCTTACGTAGAATAAATAATGCATACCGCGAGGTCTCAGTTCGGGGCGAACCACTAGTATTATCAGTAATAGTTATCTATCCAACTTTCATTCGTATAGGTACTTACTTACTTACTTACTTTTTCTCATTAACCTTACTTATTAAGTTAAGTAGGTAAGTACGTGGGCAACGTTTTCTTCGAAGACCATAGTGGGCAGACTACTATTCTTTGACAAAAACTTATCGAATTGTCATGACTCCAAGGTGAATTGATTTTTAATAGACGTACCTAAGGGTAATAAACCTTTTATAGCGTGTCGAATATTAGTTTGAACAATGAAACGAATAGAGTCTAACTAATTTTAATAATGTTTAAATAATAATATATAATCCAATAAATCGGCGAAACAGAAATAATCTAATAAAGTTATAGATTGAGGTTATAGGTATAATATGATGCATTCTGCATAGAAAAAAGAATTTCATTCTAAGGGAACAATACTTTATTTAAAAAAAAAACTGCATTTAAACATTATTTTAAATGCAGTTAAAAATTACCTGAGTCGGGGAATCAAACCAACTAAAAATGCAAAAAATAATCAAGTCACTATTTTAATGGACCAATCGACGATGAGAATTAAACATTGTAAGTACCTACTTATTGTGTATTGTAGGGAGAAGTAGGTAAGTATGTGAATTTACTAGACCAAAGCTTTAGGTAGGTAGGTAAGTATGCAGCCAGTCAAGGACTCTGCTTGAATGTAGGTAGGTATAGGTAAAGTACATCACTTAGGTACCTACTAAATTATTGCTCACAAATAAATAACTTAATATTATTTTATAATCAGGTCTCCCCCCCAAATCTACCCGAAAACTTCAAAATAAAAACACAAAATTTCAAAATAAGTATCTACATAAAAAATATAGACTATAAGTAGATTCTTACAAAAGTAGATTCTTACAAAATCCAACTTGAAATAAACAACTTCTTCCAAATATATATTTTTTGAATGTGACATAAAATTCGACACCATATAACTGAGGTATTTTCAACTCTGTTTCTTTGTTTTAGAGTTACAAATCGAGTGGAATAGACTAAGATGCAAAGTTACGTCTCAGCTTTTATTACATCTGAAGAATTTCACTCTCGGACCACTATCACAGTTGGCGCGCGGCCAACTAGATTTGTAGCTATTAACACGTTCGTCTGTTTGTTTGTTTAGACTTTAGGCTTTAACGTATACATAACTTTGAAATATTTAACCTTGCTGGTTCCTTTCAATATAGAAAGCGCATTCCGATCACTAGACGATTCTAAAGCACCTGTATAAAAAAAACCGGCCAAGTGCGAGTCGGACTCGCGCACCGAGGGTTCCGTACAAACCTGTAGTAAGCTTTACGATTAATGAATTTAATGAACCGCAAAACTAACTTTGTTTGTAGAGGTTTATTGTTAATATAAAAAAACTATGCCAGTTAGAGCGTTGGTTTTATTTTTCCTGTAAAATATACATAAGCTTCAATTGACCATAATTATTTCAGATTTTTCAATTGGTAAACTTCGGAGATAAGGGGGGGAACGGTATTTTTTTCGACATTTTGCCCGATTAATCAAAAACTATTAGGTATGCATAAAAATAAATAAAAATCTGTTTTAGAATGTAGAAGTATAGCCCTTTCATATGATATCCCACTCAGTATAGTTATCATACTTTAAAATTTCAAACCCTCGATTTTCCCCCTTTTTTAATTAAACTAAAAATAATTTTCATTTTTTTTTTATTTTAATGATGTTAGGCCACTATTATACACAATTACCTACTCCAAATTTCATGTCGATAGCTTTAATAGTTACTGAAATAATCGACTGTGACAGACAGACGGACGGACGGACGGACGGAGAAAGTCGCACCATAAGGGTTCCATTTTTACCATTTTGGTACGGAACCCTAAAAATTATATTTACCTACTATAAAAAATTAATTTTAGAGTAGCTTTTCTTGCGAATTGTTGTGGTAAGTATGGATTTGTGTACTTCCAAGGGTATGAATGAATTATTTAGAAACATTTCGGTTTTTTTGATCCAATTTTTCTTAAAACGAACCTCTTACGGCTGACAATGAATTAAGTCCATTCAAGATTGACATTCAATGGATTAAGGTCAAGATAAAAAAACATCAAATAATAAACGTGGGTAGGTATGTAAGATCCTCTTAACATTGACGAGATAGATAGGTACCTAGGTATAGGTACTATAGCTTACTTTACATTATTTAGGAATTTAGTTTCTAACTACCTACTTATTTGAAATGTTTTACTTAACTTTTCATTTGCAGGAGTTCAGTCATGTACTTACTACCTACCTATACCTACTTGTACCTATAGTATTAAAAATGCATGAGCAGATCTTAAGTATATTAAGTACCTATTTATTACAATACCTAGTATAAATAGGTATAAGAGCAACTTAATCGATAGAGCGGATGAAAAAAGTGGAAAAACAAAAATAATTACCTGATTGTCTACTCTATGCTTTTTGTGTGCTGAATGAAAAATATTCTATTTTTTCTCCTGTTTATAATTCACATAATGACCAGGGATTATTTCGAAAATTCCTTTGTTTTAGCATTCACAATCATTTCGTTTGTTAAAAAAATAGTCATGGAAAACCCGTAAACATCAGCGCAAATACGAGGAAAAACAAAAAACCCAGCCCAAACAAATAAAATGCAAAACAAAGCGAATCCCGTCGTAGCAAACAAACGAAAAAAAAAACAAAACTATCCGAATCCGAACGTGCCCGAAAAACCTCGCGTCTACGCCGTGTCCAAATCATCAATGAAAAAAAACAAAAAGGTCATTGTGAGCATCAAGTCAGCCGAATTGACAGGCCCCGCCCGCGCACGCCATTGGAGCACCGCGTTCGAAATTTGAACAAAAACCCCAACCTAGTTCCGCCTTCTAAAATGTTTTTAACGAACCAAAATGGCCGACCGCTCTATTTGTTTATAGAACGCTAGACCCGCGCGCTTATTGTTTCGATGTTCGCATTTAAATTAAATGGCACGTTTAAAATTGGAATTTTAATTTATCGACATTCCATTCTTTTGTGCGCAGCTACCTACTTAGTTCAAATTTTTTAATATTGGAACTTCGATCGACTGCACTCTCAAGTTGTCATAGAATAAAGAAATGCTAGATGTGTAGGTAGTTTCAGTTTATAATATTGAGACGGGAGCTTACCTTTGTCATGAAAACCTTTGTCATGAAAATAAACTCTTCATCTTCATGATTTCATCCCAGTCCTGGCCCACTATAAGCGCCGGTCTCATCTCAGAATGAGACGCAGACGAGACGAGAACTCTCAGGCGTGCAGAGTTCCTCTTTTTCTTCACCGTGCAAGTGATATTTCTTTGCTTAAAACTCACAATGGTATACCAACTCCGAAAAGTTAGAGGATTGAGGGACCCCCTAAATTCAACCACTAGGTACCCACCTAATCACTGCAAAATACTTTTATAACGGTAAAATTAAAGAGTATTAGACTAAAACTCTACAAACGGAGTAGAAGTTACATACCTAATTTATTCTTTCAAATCATAAGGCCGTATAATTTATCTTGCGTAGGTATATAGCCGAAATTTGACCTAAAGCCGATAGAAAACAAGTTGGTTTAATATTGTGACAAATAAGTTTAAATAAGATGTAGGTACCTACCTGATTTCTAATCTATCTATAGGTATATCTATCTATATTTAAGACATTTCCGGACGGAAGTATCGTTCCATTTTCGTGGGAAGTGTGAAACCCCGCGAAAGTGGCCAACAAAACGAACAGCTAGTAAATGTCCGCCATTTTTTAACAAAGTAGCCAGTTAGTATCTAAAGAAACAGACTGTCCATAAAGAAATAGAAACTGACGTAGAAAAATCATACTGCAAATTTAAAAACAATTTAAGGAACCATAAAATAAGGAATCTTGCGCGGGGTTTAATATTTAAAAAATAATGTAGACATTCTTTTTTAAATATTGGAATGTGGGACACTAAATATTAGCCTCGTAGGTACCTAAGTTTAGATATTAGATAAGTGCGTTAGTGTGTGTGTGTGTGTATTAGATAACACACAAATTGCCTCAGGGTTGAACCAATCAGCGTGAGTTATTCGAGCCCACGTCAAATCACCTTGCTGGAACGTGGAAGTGAAAATTTATCAGTTGATAAAGCCGGCAATATGACGCCATGTTTTATATTTATCTACCCAATTTAACGTTTTGCAAGCGGCCTGTTCCATAAAGGAAGCCTATTCCTTAATTCAGTGGCCATGAAACGTGTTATGAAAACTGCTTTATTGGGCTAGATGTTAAGAGTAGAATGTAATATTATCTACTAAGTAATTTTTTTTTAAGTTTTTTTGTAAGTTTTTTTTTTTTTATCCACTACAAGTTAGCCCTTGACTGCGATCTCACCTGATGGTAAGTGATGATACAGTCTAAGATGGTAGCGGGCTAACCTGTTAGGGGCATGGCAGTTATATTAAACCCATACCCCTATTCGGTTTCTACACGGCATCGTACCGGAACGCTAAATCGCTTGGCGGCACGTCTTTACCGGTAGGGTGGTAACTAGCCACGGCGAAAGCCTCCCACCAGGCCAGACCAGGGAAAATTCAGAAATTATAAATTTCCAAACCCTGCCGGGGATCGAACCCGGGACCTCCGCACGTTAAGGCAACAGCGCTCATCACTGCGCCATGCAGTTCGTCAGTTAGGTATTAAAAAATAGCTATTTTAATAATAGCCGTTTTCACTTATCAGAAATTGACGCATTTCTGTCGGGTGATTCATTTTCCTGCCATATACGTGCCTCGTGTACTAAAAATATTATTATATTCCTAATCATTTTTGTACAACAATAGTCACTATTTATCTAGCTTGACCAACTTATACGTGCGTGTGTCAAAAATCAGAGGCCCAATTGTCTAAGCAAATCGTAATTATTTGACAGCTTAAAACGTATTACTTGAACTGTTTATGGAGTTCATCAATGCTTTTTGACGTGCAGGCATCTATGAACTCCTTAAACAGGTCGAATTACCTATCCGTTTAACAAACGATTACGATTTCGATTTCCTTACACGATCGGGGAGCAGCCCCCCAATCATTTATTTATTTATTTATTTATTTATTTATTTATTTATTTATTTATTTATTTATTTATTTATTTATTTATTTATTTATTTATTTATTTATTTATTTATTTATTCATTCATTAATTCATTCATTCATTCATTCATTCATTCATTCATTCATTCATTTATTTATTTATTTATTTATTTATTTATTTATTTATTTATTTATTTATTTATTTATTTATTTATTTATTTATTTATTCATTCATTCATTCATTTATTTATTTATTTATTTATTTATTTATCAATTTATTTATTTATTTATTTATTTATTTATTTATTTATTTAAATAACCTACCCGAAGAGACCTTACAGTTGCCCAATGCGTCTCTCCGGGCTACAGAATTAGAGTGACAATTAATAAAAAAAACTTAATATAACTACCTACTTACTTAATAGGTATCATGTAAGAATGGCCGATGAAATCGTTAAAGTTCAGCGGCAAAGTAAATAAACCATAACTACATTAAATTAGAGCTCAATTTCGTGTACCCATTCTTATACGTTTAGGTATGTACCTACGATACTCTAACGTATAAGAATGGATAAACGAAATTGAGCTCTAAGTCAATACAATTATGGTTTATATTACTTTGACGCTGAACCTTTACCATTTGATCGATAATTCTTACATACCTAATCGGGGGGCAGAACTAACAGAATCCACTCTGTGTTTACCGTAAAAAGTTTTTTTATTGACAGTGGCGCCTCCGCCACTCGCACAGTTAAATTTGCTAAGCTTTAACACTATATTAGGTATTGTACTTACTAAAAACTTTTTATCTAATTAGTAATAACTAGTATTAGTTCTATTAACCAACCCAACTTCAAACGCCAACTATACCAATATAGAGGAGAATATTATACTCTTATGTTAAAATGTCACCACCCAATTATTAAAAAAATAGATGCTATTAAATTTTATTAACTGTTGAAGCACAATTCCCGACAATTTCTTTGTCGCTATAAGGCGCAGCGCACACTGCGGTGTGCTTTTACTTTGATTAAATTGCGACCGGACGCGACGTGGGCGCGGCCAGACGTTCGGGACAATGATAAAACTTTATTTCTTAAAGCTTATATGTAACTTTTTCTTTGTCTAAAGTATTGACAGATTTTTCTAAACACAGTGTAAGTTTGGGCGCCTTGGCTAAAAGTTTTTGTGAACTTTTTTTTATTAAAACACCACATTAAAAAAAATAACGGACGTGTAAAATGGCTGCAATTAATAGGTTTTGCCCTTTGCGTATGTACGGAACCCTAAAAACTATAAACAATGGAAGTTTTAGTAATAATCATACTATACGAACCGTTTATACATCATGAATTTATAAAAGCAAGGTTTTCCTGTTTTCAATTTAGCCTCTAGAAGACTGAAGTTAATTGAAATTAACTAGTTCATTTGCATAAATATCACATGAACAAGTAAACATTACAACATAACTAACTATTTTTATCACTGACATACAAAATAACCATGTTAAAAAGCAGTAACTTTGCCATCGTGTAATAAACTAATTGTATCTATCTCCTTTTATAGCTGTTACAAGTTTTACTAATTGTCTAGTATATGCTATTTTGTGTAAAACAGGAATGTATGATGAATACATAGATGGATACAATATTATTAAAATATGCCACAATATAGGTACATAGAGGTTATAATAGGTTATTTGCTATAGATCTAGAAGATTGTTCTTCATAAAAATATAATACTTATTAGGTTTAGGTATGTAGGTACAATGAATTTCAATGGATTAGTTTTTCACAATATAATAGGTACCTATGAAGATTTTTAGAAAGACTAAAATATATTTTTTTCAATATTAAATATTGAAAATGTTAATAAGCGCATACCTAAGTAATATAATAATGTATAAGTATTAGGCAAGGCATTACGCATTTCCTATTTAATATTAGATTTAATAATATAATAATAACTGAAATTCTAATTAGATGCCTATTAAAATAACTACTTTAGCTCAAAATTCTATAAAATTTAGTTGGAAAAAGATTTTTTATTAATCTTAGTTTTAGCCGGGTTGGCCTAAATTGAACTCAAGATCTCGTTATCCGCAGGCGAACCTGTTACCCATTAGACCAACGAGGCACTCCACTAATACAAACAGTAGATACTCAGTCACCATACCAGTACATTACGTGACGTAAACGTATCGTTAACGGAATCAATAAGTGCAATATCTAAACCGCACCGCTCCCATGTCGACCGTGCGAACCTTTATTTGCTGGAGGTGTTTGCGCAGTGTGCGCTCGCCTTTATCCTAATTGATGCGCTTAAAAATAGAACGGTTCAAAAATTTATTCATTTTAAACTTATTTTAAATCAATTTTTATAAAAATATATTAATGATTTATTATAAGTTGTTGTCTGAATCCTGCGTGATTTGGAATTTGGAAATATAGTTTGGCATTTGGCATGTGTTTGAAAATTCCTATTGAAATATTCCTACCTACCTACATTTAATAGGTTACATCAAGGTTTTAGCCATAAAGCTCTTTAACTTTTTTTATGCGTGAATTTATATTATTATAATTTTGAATAATAAGTGATTTTGAGTTTCGATTTTGGAAGTTTCATAGTTACAAGTTGTAAAAAAAAATCTCATTCAATCACAGCTCAAATTACAAATTAATTAACTCAATAGATATGTAGGTATGTTATAGTTATTTCCCTTTTTTAATATTTTGTCAATAAATTGGACTAAAATGTTAAATAGATATACAATATGAAACCTATTTTAGGAATCCAGATAAAATCGCAAAGTTGTCCAAAATTATTATTTTACCTAGGTAATAAATAATAATGCCTAGCTTCTTACTCACCTAAATTACATTTTTATCGACCACAAAGTTTAATAAAGCCTGACCAACTGTCTATTTTAAATTAAAGCTAAAAGAAAAGGCTTTAAAAAGCTACCTTTCTTTTTTTATAGAGCCGGCAATCTATCAAACGTAGAGACGCGGGGGCCGACGGCAAAATTACGAAGCATGTCTAAAAAGGTCTCATTAAATCGAATTACAGCTTTACCGGCACAATTTCATAAATAGAACGCTTGCAAAAAAAAAAACTGAAGAACCCACCGCAATCACAATCCGATGCGATGGCAGTAATTTCGTCCACAATGTCGCCGTAATCACAAAATTAAGAGCGAAACGCGTAACCCGCCCGGTCCGGCCGACGACGCACGCATCGCACACACACAACCGAGCTAGGGTTGTCAACTCGTCAATGTCAACCATCGAAGTCAAAGTCAAAGTCAAAGTTGGTAAAATCAAATGACAGCTGAAAGTGCTAACGTGTGAGAACAAACTTAACTTATTTAACAATATTTTGCTTTTGTTAAGCCTTGAGTTTTGTTTGGCCCCAGGTTTTTTTCTTCCATGACTTTCATAATTCACTAGACATCTAGCATTGTACAGAGTCACTTTTTGAATGTCAATGAATTATAATTCTTAAATTATTTACAAATAAATACTGACGTGATGTTGCAACTATTAAAAACGAAGATAAGTGAGGCCTAGTTGTGAAAGCGCATAAAATTAAACTATCGTACTGGTTAAGTCTTCTCCAGTCGGTACCTGGATGGGTGAATTTGGCCTTTTCAATCTTTCCTCAACTCTCTGCATTATTAACTCAAGGAAACGTATGTGAATAATGGAAGAGGTAACGACCCTCAACCTCAATTTATCCTTATCATAAACACTGCTATCTTTGCAGAAGTGCAAACTGTTTCTGTGCCAAATTTCTTACAGATTGGTTCGGTTGTTGTTTCGTAAATGGTAGTTCATTTCATACCTACTGACTGAAAGATTGTCACTCATGCGTTCTTTAGCATTCATATTAATTAATAATACCTATTAGAATGTATTTTATATTGAAATTTGTAGCAGTTCTCCACTGGCAGGTGCTCTACCAGTGGAGTAAATAGACCATTACAAATATACATACAGAATAATAAAAACACTTCTTTCCGCTGGGAAATTTTTGCAGAAAAAAAATTTACATTCAAATGCTGTTCCGTTTGCTAACATAAAAAGTTGACAACCTAAGCCTGCTCCGGCTTATGCTGCGGAGCCTAATTTCTTTCAAGAAAAAAAAAAACAAATTGACAGCCCTAAACCCGACGCATGTTTTTTGCGTACAAGTTAACGCACTCGGAGGCATCCGTTACTCACACATCCGTCGTCCTAACGTACGAAAAATCTTACGCCTGTGTGCAAGTACGCACTTACACATAAGCGTAGGCTCGAAGGACACGCGGCGAGGTCGTTAACCCCGGAGTTTTTTGCGAGTGAACGCAGCCGCACCGCGTACTGCTGCCGCCGCGCATTGGCCGTTGCACATTTCGTTTTTTTCTAACCGACTTCGAAAAATGAAGAGACACTTATTTCTGAATTTAGGAATTTAATTGGGAATTTTCTCGCGACTGCGATATACCAAAAAAGTTGCAAATTATATGCAAGTACTTCTACCAAGTAAAATCCTCGACAAACCGTCGACAATCGCCCTATCAAATATGGCTAGCATAACGTAATGTGGTAGACCAAATGGTCACATTTTCGCTCCAAATAAAAACGAAAAAAATACACCAATTTCGTATGTTTTTCTAAATAACTTGACCTTAGAGATAGCTCAAATTACTTATGAAAATAGCAGTAGCACGTAGCACCCCAAAATTTTCCAAAGATACTTAAGTCCATTTTATCTGTAGTTAGTTCCTAGCTACCTAATCACGGCTTGAACTATACACGTTAATATTTCAGTCTTTCTTTATTAGTAAACAAAGAAGCGTTTCGAGCATGCTATAATTTTAATCAGAAAACGTCTATAATAAGTAACATTTCGATTTAAAATCGTTTTGAGTCTACCTCATCCATTATTTTTTTGTTATACTTAATCTGGTTTTAGTTCCACAACTCGTCTTGTTCTTTTTGCTCGAACTACGAAAGATGGTTCATTCGCATCATATCATTTGATACTCGAGACTTGTGTAGCTAGGCTGTGGGAATAGGGATATGATGTCAAAGTTATTTTTTTACGGACCGGTTCTACTTGTCTCAATCTTTACGTACCGTTTATTTAGATTGCAGATAATTTTATAGTGCATCCTTTGCTAGCTCAATTTTTTTATTACCTTTATCTTTTGATGCTTTAATTAAAAAGTAAGTACGCTTTACAGTGAGATTGTATTGTAGGTACAATAAGTTATCATGTTGTTCATCAGTTTAATTTCCATCCGTCCGTACTAAGACTATACATGTGAAAGAGAATATTGTGTTTGTCGGTTTGTCCGTCAATCACACCGAAACAGATCGACCATTATATTATGATGAGATTTTTTACAAAAATAGGACATACTTAATTCAAATTTGGTACCTAGTCAATGTAAATACCTAACGTAAAAGGACTGAAAAAAAATTACCGAAGTTGCTCTAAATAATTTGTCAGTAATATGTCATTTAGCAAAATTATACGTAATTATTACATAATTACGTATAATTTTTAAATTACATAATTTAACGTTGTTTTTAAACAAGTAGTAAAATATCTAGCCAATGCCAGCTAACGCTTTGAGTTGCAACCTAGTTCCGTTTAGACCAGTTCAAAGATGTAATGACCACTTTTTATACAGTACCGCTACTTGTGTGAATGTAAAGAGAATCATCTGAATACTATCCAAGAATGCGTTCGACGAAGTGTAATAATAATTGTTAAGTTACGAGTTCGCGAAGATTTAGTGTTTACCGTAGGCGGAATATATTTGGTACTGAACTGTTCTCTTAGAATTTGATACCTTCTTAATTATGTGATCTAAAATTTTAAGGTATTTCATTATAAATTAATTTTTTTTGTTTAAATAAACTGCATAATTATAATATTGTTGCGAGTTATGCATCAATAATAATTAATAATTGCATTAAACAAAACTCTGTTAAAAGTTAATTAGTTAGGTCATCTAACGATTGAAAAAACAGCCTAAAGTAATGTGAAAAGAGGACAATCCTGTACAAGATACGTCTTTGCTTAACTATTACCAATTTTATTCGGTACTTGTTTTTCTGATACTGAATGACAAGATCTAATAGTTGTGAGATTTCTAAATTTCTAATCGTTTGTTATTTTACGTGTGTTCTTTTCCGCTCGTAAATATCAGAGTCATTTGAAAATTTTACGATCGGCGACTTTTATTAGTTACAACTTACAAGTAAGATTTTCTTTTTAATTGTTCTGTTTTTCTCGCTAATGCGTCTAAGATATCAAGAGTGCTTCAACTTGCAGGTTACTTGAGCAGTTTTATCGTTATAAGTTTATTGATATGGGAGCAAATTGCTACTGTTTGAATGGGAATTCTCTAATATACTTGACTTGGCCTATTTAAGTTGGCAGACCAAGTAAACTTTGTGATTGCTAAATTGAGATCGTAACTGGAAGTCCGCGGTCTCGACTACATGGCAATTAGCAATGGGCACGAGTTCGTACATGCGAATTAAACTTTGCAAACTTTAATAATGTTCAGTTTAATAATGGCATGCATTTTTTACTCGAGAGTTGTACAAATAAAAGCCTAGGCTTTTCGTACTTCGCGAAATGTTATTGACATTACAAAACTGCTGTGAGTCACTACTAACAATGATGTTAATTATTAACGCTGTGGTCGTTGGCATTACTTTACCATTTATAAAAGTTACTTTTAAATATATATTACTTTCAAATCACTATATTAAATATTAAATAAAGTATTTGAAAATTAAGTTTCAAAAAATACATTTATTATTACTAAACACAAACATAATATTTAAACCTTTACGCATTTTAATATTGCAGATATTATGACGTAGTTCAGGACAAAAAGGTTGTCGTTTGATAAAACAGTTGGGCACTGAAGGATCAATTTATCTTTTCCAGTCAAGGATATCTTAGAAAAACTTTTTCTTCTTTAATAGCCTTTCTTCATCCATTGTTGGACACATTCAAAATTAATAAGGTATATATACCTAGCAACACTTTTAATTAATGTTTCATGTAGGAACCTACAAAGTCGTACTCAATAGCAGCTCATTAAAAACCTACATTTCAAACCGATTTGTACAAACTTTTTCATCCCAATCACAAAAAATAAAACATTATGTACAAAAAAAACAACTCAAAGAACATAAGGGTCATAATAAATAACTACCGTACCTACTCAACTACAATTAATTACGTACAAAAATCCTCCTCTCCATTGAACGGAAAAATAACAATGAGTAAAAAAAAATTACGCACCGGCCAATTCATCGTTCCCCCATTATATTGTTCCCGACCTAGCCCAACATTCGGCGTGGCGGCCACCCCAATTCCGTCCTGAACCTACCCTAACTCGACGCACATTGCGTCTCTGTATACGTACAAGCTTGTAAAAGTGTGCGTGTTCCTTTATTGAGACGTTCGATTTGTTGGGTCTTTTTGCGCGTCGGTTTTCTTTCGCGTTCTAATTTTAAAAACGACCCTTCTGGCTTCTATTGCAAAACAAAAAGGCGGGACTTTGCATACAGATAAATAAATACATAGACTATACTACGTTAATACCATGAAGGTTCCTTAAGGTGGCGCGGATAAAATCTTTTAAACTCGCTTGCGGAGCAATCAAAAATATCGAGTTTCTAATCTTTTCAAACAGGTTTTCTTTGTTATATTTATTACGTTATCTAGCGAGCTATAAATCGGACTCTACGAAATGCATCACCTTGCCTCTGTATACAGGTTTTATTCATCTCTCTGAAATAATAGTTATGAAGGGTTTTAGCTGCCTTGATGTTTTTCCACAGGCAGTTTGCCTTATGAAAGTTACCTTTCCATACCTACATAGGCATTATTATTATAAATGCGAAAGTGTGTTTGTTTGTTGGGTTGACCTTCAATCACGCAGCAACGGAGCAACGGATCGACGTGATTTATGGCATGGGTATAGTTGAGGACCGGAAGAGTGACATATAGGCTACTTTTTATCCCCGAAAATTAAGGAGTTCCCGCGGGAATCAAAAAAACTTTAACAACGCGGATGAAGTCGCGGGCATCAGCTAGTAGAATATAAGTTAGAATATGCGTTTGTGTGTCGAATTACAAACATTGTCGAAGTAGGTACCTAGCTACTTAGCTATATATTTAAACTACCCAGTCAATCTTTGCAGGTACCTATTTACCTCGAAAGACTTCGTATTAAGTACTACCTACCTATTAATTTTTGATTCTTACTTTACCTTGGGTAAGTTATGGATAAATAGACTGTAATAATATTATGCACCTATGGCACATACCTTTCGAACAGCTGCAATAGTAACTAGGGCTTCCAATACCGGGATCCCGGTATTGGCCAATACCGGGATCCCGGACTTTTTTCGCCGGTTTTCAATACCGGTATTGAAATGTCTAATACCGGGATACCGGTATTGGTGACACTTTAAACGAAACAGTGACTATTGCATATATTTCTTGGTAGATGCCACTGTTTTTTATTCAGCTAAGTTTAAAACTTGTATCTTATGCATATTAGCTCAAAAAGAGCGCCTTTATTGCTTAAAACCAGTGAAGAAAAGTCGTTTTTGTTCACTCAGAGGGAAAAATTAGTGTTTGAATTTAGATCCATGTGGCTTGGCATTTCTATTTCATTGTCTCTCAAAACGTTCAGAAATCTGATTTATTACTAATGCATATTTTATTATGATATATTATTTTCTTATAAATAATAACTATTGAATTTTAGCTTAATTTGTGTTTTGACAAAATTATCGATTTCTTCGACTTCGATCGACTTCTTACAAAAATATCGTTTATTACTCATTTAGTAGTTCCTCAACAGGTGGGCCTAAAAATGAATATGAGCAAGATAAAGATCATTTATAATGCACACGTTCAGCCCCAACCTGTGTTAGTAGAGAATTCTGCACTCGAAATTGTTGATGAGTACATATACCTAGGACATACAGTCCAGTTAGGTAGGTCCAATTTCGAGAAAGAGGTCAACCGCTGAATCCAACTCGGCTGGGCAGGGTTCAGGAAACTCCGCGACATCTTCTCGTCCAAAATTCCTCAGTGCCTGAAGACTAAAGTTTTCGGTCAGTGCGTGTTGTCAGTGATGACTTACGGCTCCGAAAAATGGTCGCTAACTTTGGGCCTGATAAGGAGGCTCAGGGTCACTCAGCGGGCGATGGAGAGAGCTATGCTTGGAGTATACCTGCGTGATCAAATCAGAAATAAGGAGATCAATAGGCGAACCAGAGTAACCGACATAGCTCGAAGAGTCCAAGCTTTAAGTGGCAAAGGGCGGGGCACATAGTTGGTAGAACCGATAGGCGTTGGGGTCCCAAAGTGCTTGAATGGCGGCCTCACACTGGGAAGCGCAGTGTTGGACGACCCCCCACTAGGTGGACGGACGATCTCAAGCGTGTAGCTGGAAGCCGCTGGAAACAAGGGGCACAAGACCGTGCTCTGTGGCGATCCATGCAGGAGACCTACGTCCAGGATGTCTATAGGTTGAGACGACGATAGTAGTTTAAATTACAATCTTCGACACTAATTTCACTAATTATTTAAAATTCCCTGCCATATTTATTTAATTTTGTGTGTACGTTGAGAAAGTGCGTCACAAATATACTTTATATTAAAAGTTCAAAATTCAATGGAGGTTAAAAATATATATTTTCGTAAGAATTCATCCAAAAATAGTTCTATTTTAAAAATCATATAGTTGATATTCTGATTGATATGAATAAGAAATTGAATTTGATAATAATATAAGTATTACTTAATAAGGTTGTATTTAAAATGATGTGATGGAGTTTCAGAACATTACGTGGTCCGTTATTTTCACCTTATACATACATGAAACAAACGATAGTTTCGTAAAAATTAAGTCAACGCGTAAATAACTATCTCAATACTCAAAATACAAATAAATCTAAAATCAATACTTGGTGATTTTTTTTAAAGAAAATACAATTTCATAAAATATTGCATGATATAAAATAGAGTGAAGAAGTTACTTAGCGTTTCGTGAGACAGTGAAATAGACATACCAATCCACAGCGTAATAATCAACCACAGCGTTCTATATCCAAAAAAAAATCTCGCTGAGTGAAACAAAACGGCTTTTCTTTACTGGATTTAAGCAGAAAAGGCACTTTTTTGAGTTAATTTGGTGAAAAATTTTTTTTATGAAAAAACTGTTTTTTATGGGTCCGTTTGCTTCAGAAAAGACTTATTTTAAGTTAAAAAACATCTAACACATTTTAAATTTTTTCCAATACCGGGATCCCGGGATCCCGGTATTGAAAAAAATCGTTCCGGTATTAATACCGGTATTGAGAAAAACCGGTATTCGAAAGCCCTAATAGTAACACTAGGTACAAGTACCTAGATATTAATGGGGACTATCGCGTGTGAATTTGCCACTAGAGGCGCTAGTGTCGCGTGAGGGCCAATAACATTCACTTTTCACTGGTTTTGGCGGGCTTCGTGACAAATTATTTTAATTTCTATATTTTACCTGTTGAAAAGTGATCTCCTTCGTGAAAATAGCGCAAATATGGATTATTTGGCGATGAATGTGAACGCTTTGAAAGCAGAAAAAGAAAAAGAGGCGCAAAAATAAGCGGCCTCAAAGAGCTGCTAATTCAGAGGTTAGTTTGTTTACTGTATTACAAACTTATTTTTTCCAGAAGTATGCTTGTTTGCCGAGGTAACAGCTATGTTTTTTCTTTTTACATATATTTACCTAATATATTATGTATATTTACCTAATATGACTTCTGCATGAAAGGTTAAATGGGTTTCATGCTCATCAAGGACACACTTTTACTATATTATGATATTGATGAACATCGATGTTTGCTCTAGGCATGCTCTAGGTCTCTGCCCTCTGGTACTATTTATGTACCCCACAGTATCTCTAACGAGAACACAACCTATCTTGGGATCAGATTAGGTACTATGTGTGAGATGACTAGAATTTAATAATATTTCTCTTTATTCATTTCAGGTTTCTCCAGAAGGATTAATTGGAGAACTAACAGTATTGGAAGAGAAATGTCCTTTCTCTATAAAAGATGAGTTTATCAGTGTGGATAATTATAAGCACATAGAAATGATCAATAATGAATATTGCTTGAAAGAAACCCCTACTACTTATTTTCAAATTCAAAAACTTGTTAGGTACTAAAAGAAAGTATTGTGATTTTTTTGTTTGGACAAATAAAGATGAAAAAAGAGTTTATGTAAATAGAAATGATAAGCTTATTTCAGAAGTTTTATAACAGCTTAATCTAATATCTAGTTACCATTGTTTAGTAGTTTCAACTAACAAATCAACCATTTTTCAGTATCATATCCATTGTATGGATTTACAATGTTTAATAAGTATTTATTTGTATAGCAGTGTGTTTTAAAGGGAAAAGGAAGGATAAATAAAAGTTTAATAAGTAATTAATTTCTTTTTTATTTTATTTATTTAGTGCCTAACTATATAATTCCTCAGAATCCTGCGAATTCCTGTGAATCGCAACTAGCCACTGTTTTAGAACAGTTTTATCTTTTGGAAACATGTGTCCTCCTTTTTTCCGAACAAAACGGAATTGCACAACATTGCGGCATTGCTACTCGATATGAAGATAGCTGTTATAAATTAATAAACTTAATGAGAATCAAGATTTAAAACTTTGTTTCGGCACCGATCTTATAAAGTCGCCTTTGACAGTTATACCTCTGACCTTAGTCAACAGTGGCGCCAACTGGTGAGCAAAGAAACGATAGTCCCCATTATCTACGTTTGAGTCTACCAACTGTAATAGGTAGGTAGGTCTAGGTCTCTAGGCGAATAGGTTGAATAGAGTTATTCCTTTGCCTTTGGTAGCTTAGAAAAAAAACAAAAAAAAACAAATCTTTCAGACGATTTTAAATTGAATTGTATCTAAAGCGGGCACATTATAAGACCTCATATTAAAACGTGCTTTGTATTTGTGAGCCGACCCATATAAACGGCTATGTGTGCGTGCCCCACATAAATACAAATACGAAATTAGTGTTCAATTCGTGTGCGTACGCCTGTGTGTGTGCGTGACTTCTTCGCGCGGAATTCCAAGTTTGAAATTGGAATGAATGACGGCCGGGTCACTGACCTACGTCAATCCTGTATAATAAACATTTATTATAATCTGTTCCGTACAAATGTAAAGTTGTTGTGATTCTTTTTAAAATAATACACACACTTGGAAAATCCTGACCTTCCTCAATATGTTGCGATTTATTTAATAAATATAAGATCTAATAGATCTAATCATAAGATTAGACTCAAAAGTTTAAAAGCGCTAAACTTTTTTGAAGCTGATTTTGTCTGGTCTGGCGCGGCTGTGGCTAGTTACCACTTACCAGTAAGTGCTTCGATCCCTAGATGAAACCGATAATTAGGTGTACCTACGTACTAGGTACTAATTTTGTTTATTTCATAATATAGGACATACAGGTCTCTTATGCTAAGGTCATGTTTGGTTCTATCTCTATGAATTTAATATAAATGCCGTAGCCCCATTCTACTTTATTATCTATAGGTTTACTTAACTACTTTTTATAACTAAGCAAATTTTAGAAATTTATGGAATACAAGCAACTATTATACCTAAGTATTAATTATTAAATCCAAACACTGGTTATGCACTCAATTAATATTTATTGCCTATTTTATAACACAGACACAGCGGCCATTTTTACAGTACGCACGAATCTCCCCCAAGCACCTCCAATGGCGCTGTCACAGTCGAGAGTGCTGTTGAGGTAGTCGGACCATAGATCATAGATCTGTCAATGTCATTCTAACAGTACCTATGTATACGAAACATTATTATTTTGTGATTTATTAGTTTTTTTAACCTTTTCCATTGACCAACTAATTACTATGAAGTAAGCACAACTTGAGTTATTAGTACTAAGTAATGATTTTTTTAATTATAATTTTATAAAGGGTAATAACAAACCCTTATGCAACCCCTTCTGTCCCTTTAGGGTCTTTTCAATCCCACAGTAATGTTTATTAAAACAAAATGTCTCCGAAATCCCAACTTCCGGTTATTTCAGAAAAAAAATCAAAGGCTTTCCGTAGGCGTTTCCCCATCCGCGTGCGAGTGAGAGGCAAGATTCTTGTAACATAGCGTTGAAGGGGGAAAGAGAGGGGGCGATGACCTCTAAAACAAATCGTTGGTAGAGAGGGTTCGGTTTTAATATGGATGGCAAAAAAAAACTTTTTTCGAACTTTTTTTTAATCAATATTTTTTGTAATTCATCTTAAAGTATCTACGTAATTGGAGATAGTAAATATACCATTGTCGTAAATACCTATGTTGCCTACAGTACTTTACTCTTCAGAATTTACATAAGATTTTCACTATGCAGATGGGTTTTTCGCGCTCCACTTTAGGCCGCATCACTACTTGGCAGCAAGTCTGATTGCAGCCAAGCCCATAGTCTATAAATTTAAGTTTTAAAAAAAATACCGGATCGACATAGTCGCACCATAAAAGTTGCAAACCTACCTTGAAAAAAAACATCCTGTAAATAGGTTCTAAATTAGTGTCAAAAAAAATTAACTAGGTAGGTATATAGCCATACTTTATGTGCTTTATATTACACTAGCTGGTGCCCGCGACTTCATCCGCGTGGTTTAAGTTTTTTTCTATTCCCGCGGGAACTCCTTAATTTTCCGGGATAAAAAGTAGCCTATGTCACTCTTCACTTTCAGGTCCTCAACTATACCCATGCCGAAAAACACGTCGATCCGTTGCTCCGTTGCGGCGTGATTGAATGACAAACCAACAAATCAACAAACCAACAAATAAACACACTTTTTTTCGCATTTATAATATTAGTATCTATGAGTATGATATTATTATATAAAAATATGACGTGTCTAATGTCTATGTAAATTTTTAAATAGTTTTTTGCTATCTCTCCCTTATCTAGGCACCCTAGTCCCTAGGCTCGTTACGAACCTAGACAGGGACCTAGGCGAAAAACACAAGGGTGTCCTATCATACGGATAACGTATTTACGCGCGTTTGTGTGCGCACACACTGCATTGTGTCTGTTGTGTGCGTGAACACTGTTCGTTATTAGTCTTTTTATGAATTTTTCAAAATATCGCATTGTAAGAGGGAGCTGCGGAGGGTCCAACCGCTTTGAACTATAATTCTCTATTTATAGGAATAGGTAACTAGTTTTTAGCCTGTGGCTGTATTTTTTTTTACATCCATAGTTTACGTAGAAACTGACTGACGTATAAAATATAGTTATGAAACTTTAACTTTCGCATTTATAAGGTTCTCCCAATAATGTAAATGGATTATTTTTGAAATTTTACTCGAGCGAAGTCGGTACCCGGGGTACGGGACTCAGATACATTGCCGGATATAATCGGGTTGTTGTTTATATGTCAAAAATAAATAGCCGGAGGGCTGGCAGTTACCTCGGCCAACATATTTATACTCGTAAGTTTCGCTATTCAGCGGGGAAACGCAGCCAGCGTTCTGGGCACATTGCCTCATTGCAGCGGCATAGATGATATTTTTAATGTTTAGTTTTTAGTTTTTAATTTATATTTTAATGTATCTTATATAATATTATTTTGTTAAATTAATTTGTTCCAATAAACTTCTATAGTAGTAAAAAAAAATTAGAAGAAAAATAAATTATTTTTAGTGATTATTATTAAAATATAGAAGATCTCGAAGTCGTAATATCCACATCCTTGTAAGTTTTATGTTTAATTAGCATTTTCAACTATCGATTGAAGCATGCAAGCAAGCAAGTATTTCATCATTGAGGTATACCTAATGTACTAAACATATACTTAAGTTCAATGTACCTATTTCATACTAGAGCAAGATCCCGCGACGATCAGACCTACGTTATTTTTATTATTATTATTAACGAATTTGAGGTGCCACCTTTTTTACCTGATACCTTCCAAAGCAACCGCGATCCAAACTTCATAGTCGGGGATCGTTTATACCTCTATTAGAGACATACATACAAATAAATTCAGCTTTAACAAAATAACGTAGGTCTGATCGTCGCGGGATCTTGGACTATACACAATTCCATACTAACCGCGCGTTTTGACGTCTGAAAAAAGTTGGTGATTTGACTTGTTACAAGCTTATCTACGTGGTCCAACTTAGGCCACGTGGACGTTTAGCTACTCTTTGATGTTGTCGCGTCGTATTTAGTCGCGTTGCCGCGTTTGTTGACCAAGTAGCCCAGTGCCTGAGTATTCTAGTGCGACGATCCACTGAATCAACCTAGTAGAAAGCTAAAAGATATAATATATATTATAGATGTACAGTCCGTCAAACTTTAAATCTGACCCGGTGGCCAAAATTGGAACTAATTTTTATGCCTGTTAAGTTTTTCTTTAATTTTTTTTTTCATATCTACTATAAGGTGTCACCGGGTCAGTTAAGTTTGTGGGACTGTATTATGTGAGCAACCTGTGGAGATTTGGTTAAGTTCACACCTCGTACGTGCCCTATCTGTTCCTAGTAGTAAGCTAAAAGTAACTTAGATATATACAGTCCGTCCAACTTTAAATCTGACCCGGTGGCCAAAATTGGAACTAATTTTTATGCCTGTTAAGTTTTTCTTTAATTTTTTTTTTCATATCTACTAGTGACGGTGTCACCGGGTCAGTTAAGTTTGTGGGACTGTAGGTATTATGTGAGCAACCTGTGGAGATTTGGTTAAGTTCACACCTCGTACGTGCCCTATCTGTTCCTAGTAGTAAGCTAAAAGTAACTTAGATATATACAGTCCGTCAAACTTTAAATCTGACCCGGTGGCCAAAATTGGAACTAATTTTTATGCCTGTTAAGTTTTTCTTTAATTTTTTTTTCATATCTACTAGCGACGGTGTCACCGGGTCAGTTAAGTTTGTGGGACTGTATTATGTGAGCAACCTGTGGAGATTTGGTTAAGTTCACACCTCGTACGTGCCCTATCTGTTCCTAGTAGTAAGCTAAAAGTAACTTAGATATATACAGTCCGTCCAACTTTAAATCTGACCCGGTGGCCAAAATTGGAACTAATTTTTATGCCTGTTAAGTTTTTCTTTAATTTTATTTTTCATATCTACTAGCGACGGTGTCACCGGGTCAGTTAAGTTTGTGGGACTGTAGGTATTATGTGAGCAACCTGTGGAGATTTGGTTAAGTTCACACCTCTTACGTGCCCTATCTGTTCCTAGTAGTAAGCTAAAAGTAACTTAGATATATACAGTCCGTCCAACTTTAAATCTGACCCGGTGGCCAAAATTGGAACAAATTCTTATGCCTGTTAAGTTTTTTCTTTAATTTTTTTTTCATATCTACTAGCGACGGTGTCACGAGTTCAGATAAGTTTGTAGGACTATATTATGTGAGCAAGCTGTGGAGATTTGGTGATGTTCACACCTCCTACGTGCCCTATCTGTCAATACGCGGATTATTTCTGTTTCGAATGTAACTGCCATTTTATTTTTTGTTTCTTTTTGTTTCACTGATAGGCTCTTTTGCTTCACAAGGAAAATGTTGTTATTTCTGAACTTATTAAAATATAAGTTCTAAATGTATATTGTTATCACTTTCATAATACAACCTGTGGTATAGAATTTAAAAAAAAAAAAAAAAAAGAAGAATAGCGCCAGGTTTAGACCTTTAAGTTATGTTATAATTAAGTTATTACAAACACAGATATTATACAGAAAAAAGTACACATAAAATGTGAGAAACGTCGGCTAGCCAAAATATTTTTACATTTTTCTAAATAAATGTAGGTACCTATTTTATTTACTTTTTAAACACAATTCATACCAATTTAATTTTGCTCAGAGACTGTGAAAACCCCATTTAGCCATTTCGTTTATTCTTTTTGGAGTTTACCTCCTTAGAATCTATATAGGTAGGTAGTAGAAGCCCGAGGTATGAAAATTTATGGAGAGTAAAATCAAAATTTCGCCGTTACGTTATTGACTTTGTTTCCATGGTAACACTTGTTTATGTTTCCATGACTAGGTATACATTTATTTTGATGAATTTAAATTATATAAATAAATGTATCAATGTACCCTCATTTACTAATATATTTTATAGTTCGTAAAGAGTAAACTCCGGTCGTGCGTCGGAGCTGACACACATTTTTTTTTTCATTGGTAAGTTAGCACATAAGTAATACTTATGGACCGAATTAATGCAATAAATCTATTTGTACACATAATCTAAACTTGTTTGTGTTGTTTATGTAAAAAGAAAATCCTATCAATAAAAATTAGAATAGCTATTAATAAATATAGACCTCGTCTAGTCGATAACGTAAATAGTCGGATTATATTCCGTCTGTAAGAAACAAATTGGATTTGCATGTGTTTTACAATAAGCTGGTTAGGCATATTACTTTAATATTTACATACTCCACATAAAAACGTTATATTCAATCAATCGATTACTATAGGTAGGTATTAGTATTGAACATTAGATTTATTTTCAGTTAACATGCAAAAATAGATAGATACTTGATTAATAGAAACAGGCTATCAGATTCAGATTCAGATTCATTATTTGCATTAATATATGTGTACCTACATGAAGAGATGGTATTGTAGTACAGAGTCCAACATATTAGCCGAGCCGGCGCGGCGTGCAAAATAATATTGTTTTGATTATAACTAATTATGAGCTTCTCTATTACAGTTACATTTACAAACACATTACATTACATAATCATAGCTATTTATCTTTATTCTTAGTTATAATTCTAAATTACAAATTTAAAACAAACATAATTATCAGGAATTAATTTTAAAAAACGCTTTAAAAAAAATGAAATAAATGACTAAAAATCACTAGATTAAACTTGTGATATTAGTCATATTTTTATTTCCTAATGATAAAAATTCAAAGGAAAATATCTAATCTTGAATTTTTCCGCAATTGGTGTTTTGGTAGAGTTAAAAAAATATTGAGTTTTAAAAGCCAGATTCTAATGTATTAATTACCTACTTGTACCTATAGTGTAATTATATTATTATAGTTACCAGAGTAAGAGTTAGATATAAACATTGTATAGCCACTTAACTCACTTTGCCAATCAATTATTATTGTTTTATGTAGTTCTCTCATTTACTAATTTCTTTAACAATATTTTATATTAGGTAATGTTTTACTATAAAAATAATATATAAAATATCTTTAAAAATAATTCTACAAGATTGTTGAGTCAACACTCCACACGGTGGTAATCTCGTAAACAAGGTCCAAGTATTTCAATACTTTTTCCTTTATTGCTTTCACGAGGTTATTAGGTATGTTTATCAATTATTCTAAAATCTAAATAATCTTTATTAACTATGTTAAGCACAGTCTAAAAAAACTTTGCTACAAAACATTGAAACTTGGAGCAAAAAAAACAGACACTTTCAAAAGTAAATATTTCAAAAGCAGCTGTTTCAGTCTTGTAAATTGTCCTCAAATCGTATAGACTAAGAGATATCTGCACTTTTGGTAACTATCGCCAGAGAGGCTGATTCAGTGTTAGGTGGATGTAGGGCATAGGTACTGCGCATACTTTAATACTGTACAAGAATCAGCTTTTCTAGTTATCGTTCATTTTTGGTAACAATAAACCGTCTTTGAACGGCCATATTATCTAGCGAAAGGCCCATCCACATGCGGGCAGACTGTCACTTTTGTGATCAGCGGAGAGCCTTACATCCACCTAAAACTTAATGAGCCTTTCTGGCGATAGTTACCAAAAGTGCAGTTATCTCCTATAATAGTAGCAATTGTAGTGAAACAAAAGGTCTAAATCAAAGGGCCCGGTTGTCTCCAATCGATCGTGTCGGACAAGAAAGAGTCGCTTTGCAAAACAAAAGGCTAGAGTCGAAAGAAAAAGTCCCAATTACGTTTCGTCCCTCCCCGTACCTACTGTGCCACTGCTTATCTCTCTCGCCGTGTGGTCATACTGACAGCGGGCAATGCAGTTTTTTGTAAAATTCGGTTCATCCATATCAATATTATTATAATTTTTTAATCACAAATTTTAAAATAATGACAAAAATATCAACTTAAAACTATGAAATACATTAAAATCTTAATTAAAAACTAAGTTAAATTAAATGCGAAAGTAAGTATTTGTCTGTTTCCTACCTATTCACGACTTATAGGGTTAAACTATATTGAAATGCAGGGATAACTTACAGCCCAGAGACAGCATGGGTTACATCTCTCTATTTTTGGGAATTCTCGCTCATAAAATCTTAAATCCGAAAGGATGAAGTCATTCAGGTGTATAGGAGAAAATGACGTTCAAAAGTTAGTGAAACATAAAAATAGGAAGTAATCATTGTATGTATCAATATTTGTTAGTGTACAATGTTGGTAAGGTAAGTAGGTACATAAACCAGAGAAAATGACGTTCAAAAGTTAGTGAAACATAAAAATAGGAAGTAATCATTGTATGTATCAATATTTGTTAGTGTACAATGTTGGTAAGGTAAGTAGGTACATAAACCAAGAAAAGAAGAAGAATAAGGTAAGTAAAATGATAAATGCAGAAGTAGAAACAAACAATATATTTGCCATAAAATACAAAGTGAAAGTATAACGTAACAATAAAAATAACGTTCAAGTTATCTAGCATATTAAATGTAGCAAGTCCACTAGTTCACACCACCGTTTAAGTATATATTAGTCGTTAACTTGATATTTTTATTATTAGCCATAATTTCTCAACTCGTACTAATACAGAGTTAAATACGTGCATGACTTTTGCATATTAATTTACACATTTACCTTTTGTATTGGAACATAGCAAAGGCGTAGTTGAATGAAACAAGATCTATAAATTGTAAATGAAATAATGTATTGATCTTACAATTACATAATAAAATATTTCGCTTAAACTACACCAATACAATTTTTATTGTATTTCTTACTACGTTTAGCTGACTTTATAATATTTTAGTGTAACATACTTGTTAACCATTTCCTTAAAATTAAGATTTTTCAAATGTTGCCGATTTTATAATCATTAAACCTTTCTTTTGACGAAATTAATAATTGCATCAGCGATAGTTAGTACTCTGGAGATTCACATAGGTTAGTGTCTTTTCCGGTAAAAAAAAGAGTTCCTGCGATATAAACCGAAATCTACGCGTATTACCTTGTAAAAAATAAAAAACAAAATATAATACCATTACCTTGTAAAAAATAAAAAACAAAATATAATACCCGCTATCAGTGACACCACACCTCGCCCCAAACAGTTTTATTGCTCTGGCCGAAGGAAGTAATTTCGTAGGTCCGACTTTTAAGTTTATAAGAAACTTCATTTTCCTCCGTACAGACATTTTTCTAGACTTTTTACTTTTTTGCCCTCTTCCCCAAACGGCCCGAGAGCCCGTGGGAAATTTTGCAGATGTGTTTGATAAAAGCTCTATCGGTCTATACCTATACCGCGTAGCGAGGGAGTATGGTGCGCTCATCAGCACGATAGAGTATGGATGAATGGATAAAGAGGCCTATGTCAAAAAGTGGTGTGTCCACATAGTCTGACGATGATGATATAGACCAAATGACGGCTTAGGGATTAACGGGGACTAGTCAACTACGCAGGAAATATACTTAGGAAGGTACTATAGTACTTTCTTATCCTGTAAGTAGTCTGTACTCTCGTAGATAAAGATAAATGGAACGGCAATCTGACATGACCGGAGCTCGATCAGGTCTAGATCGACGGCTTAACGTGCTCTCAGAGATGTGGGGATGTAACTTTTAAACACTGGGCTCCTACAGAGAATTTCATGACAGGAAAACCTAACAGCCTTTTTGGCTCGACCCGGGACTCAAAGCCGGGATCTTTTCGTATCTTCTACATACCCAAACCTGATTTTGTAATTTTTAACTTTTCTGAATTTTATCTTTTCTGGCAGTTTATAATGAACGATCTGAAAACAGCCCAAATTGCCACAACGACGCCCAAGACCAAACAGCTTGGAGAAAAATGGCTGCAGCAAATTTTCAGCAGAGCTGACTCCAATTAACGTGGGATAAGGCTAGGTCTATAATATAACTTTTCTGAAACACCGTCTAAAAATATCCATCAGCTCTTAGCCCAATCTAGGTGTTACTTCGCTAACTCGGCGTTTTTAACTGAGTTTGGTTTGAAAATTGTATAAAACAAATTTAGTTTTAACAAGTTTTCAGAAAACTCCTGTTTTCAGCGGATGCAATTTTGCGTTACGAATTGGGCTATTTTATTCGTCTTCTTCTTCTTTTTCGCTCGGCCATTTTGTATTTTGTTAATATTATTTTGTTTGTGGAATGTAAACTTTATTTTTCAGGGATTTTTTTATGGAACTTTTATGGTTTCTATAAGGCCGTCCTTTATCACCGATTTTGTGACCGACGCGCGACGTCCGATTCTTTCATTTTCCATCGACATTAGAATCGACCGATTCTGTTTATGACCGACTTTTTGTAGGACCGTGGGCCTTTCAATATGGCAGTCTGTATGTTTCATATTCCGACAAACATCGGTCACCGATTTAGGTTTTATCAACTTGTTCACTACCATTATTTTAAACAAAAGATCACTTCATGAATCAAGTTTGTTTTCGAAAACTTTTACTGATCCATTTAAATCGTACAACCCAAATACTTACAATACAAAAACATCTAAAATTATTCGAAAAATCTGACTCCCAACACATAACAATAAATTCTCTTTTCATCAAATCTGTAAGTCAACATCGCATTATGATTCAAAGCTGTATAAATTTACTTTGAATCAGTATGAATCATTCTATCCTTTTGTTGCCGAATTACTGATTTGACCCAGTTTTATTCAGTTTATGGATGAAGGTTCATAAAAAAGAAACATGCACCTCCAGCGGTAGTTATACCAAATTTTGCGCTTGCTTTTATGTTAGAAATGATTATCATAATGATCGTCTTTATTTAATTTAAATAAACTATATTATAGACTAGCTGATGGCCGCTACTTCGTCCGCGCGTCTCCAATTTTTTTTAACATCAATAATTGTAAGTAGTTTATCGATTTTACGAAACAAAAGATCCCCCTCGAACGCCCACGAGAAATGGTGGCAAAATTAGAGATATAGCTTGCATTTGTCTCTCGGAAAATTCAAGAGTTCCCGCGGGAATCAAAAACCTTAGTCCACACGAACGAAGTCAAAAAAAAAATTTTTCCTCAAATTTGTTTTCAATACGAAACCAATTTATGCCAAAGCCCTTCGATGGCCTGTGCTAAGAAATATTATAGTTTTTTGCTCTATTCCAATTTCCAATAGGGGCAAGGTTAATTATCAGAACAATATCATTGACAAAATATTCAATCAAAATAATAAAGAAAACCAATAATTAATTAGGATTAAGCCCAATCATATCAGCTTGTGATCAATTTCCTCGTAACAATGAATCATTGTGCCCCTTGTTGCCGAATTCGTCTGACCTAATTTGTTCAATGAGGTCATGGACGGATCATAAGACATCTACAGGGCTCCACTGATAGCTAATCTATGAGAAGCTATATATTTTTAAACTTTTTATGGGATCATCTAGAAATTAAATATAACTAAATGAAACCCGCGACTTCGTCCGCGTGAATTAATTTTTTTTGATTCCCGCGGGAACTCCTTAATTTTCCGGGATAAAAAGGAGCCTATGTCCTTCCCCGGGATACAATCTACCCCTGTACCAAATTTCATCAAAATCGGTTGAGCAGATGGGCCGTGAAAGCGTAGCAGACAGACATATAGACAGACACACTTTCACATTTATAATATTAGTATGGATGGATTTTGGCTACAACAATATTAAAATTAATTAAACAAAAATGAAATAAACGCAAAGTATCTTTTATCCAAATGGTGCTTGAGACGACCTTGCTATGATTGTGGAAACCAAGAGCAGACGATGTACCATCTTATCATAAACACGATGCACACGACTTCTCGTATTCGACGTCCTCATGTGTTCACGTTTTGAAAATCTTGGGAAAACTGTTTGTTTTATCGGTATGAAAAGTAGCATAATATGTCACTCCCTGCAAGGTACTCTACTATACTATCCAACCAAAATCACGTCACATTATTAACACAAGAAGATACTTACTATCAAAGTTTTCAACTACTCAAGGTTTTTAGTTTATTTTTTGTACTATTTTCATGTCTGTTATTCAATTTAACTAAACTAAAATAGCATAAATTTTAATCTATACCTAAAAGAATTAGCGTTTCTGTGTAGACGAAGCCGTACCGCGCCGGGAAACCCTTTGTGGGGCAAAGGCCTACTAACAAGAAAGCGACCGGTGTAATCCCTCACTCTAATGCAAAATATTTGCATAATATATACTTAATTACGCTGATAGTTTATAATATCGCATGTCACTATATCTTCCTATCAAATATCAAATAAATATTATAAATGCGATAGTTTGGATGGATGGATGTATGGATGTATGTTTGTTACTCAATCACGCTCCAACGGATGAACGGATCTGGATGAAATTTGGCACAGAGATAGATTATAGTCTGGAATAGCACATAGACTACTTTTTATCCCGGAAAATTAAAGAGTTCCCGCGGGAACCGAAAAACCTCAATCCACGCGGACGAAGTCGCGGGCATCAGCTAGTACAGATATACAAACATTTGTATCAGTTTTGAAAACTCTGTCTTTAGATAGCTTTAGATAGAAGCTTTTGATGCCTAGTTTGCCACTTTCTAGCTGGCGCTGATATAAAACGCTCTGTGCATAGAGAGGCCGAAGTGAACTGCACTGTCGTAGGACGTAGATGAAACGTCCAGTGCTGGACTTATTGACCGAGCGAAGCGAAGGTCTCTGAGTCTACTTGGGTGAATTGGCACTTGTCCGTCCGTCTGTCCGTCTGTCAGAGCCTTATAACTTCTGAATTGCTGAACGTAATTACTTCAAATTTAAATATAATATGTAAATCGATGGCTTCCCGCCGAATATGGCTTAAAAAGTTTTAAAAATCTTTATTTCAGGGGGGCTCTCATAGAAGCGAATGCGAAGTAAAATATTTTTTATAGCGTTACATAGGGTTGTAGTATATCATTTTAAAGATAATTAAGAATAGAGTCCAAAAATATTTTTTTTTGAATTTTTCCCCTAAAATTGACGAAATGGGAGGCTTTCAAAGTAGCGATTTTCTAACGTCCAAAGTTGACCTCAGAACTCTCAATTTTCTGAACTCTCAAGCCTGAAACTTGATCAATTATTTGAATTATATCCTGTACTTGAACAACAAATACTAAAATTAGATAAATATTTTATGGAAACGAAATTATTTAATTTTTAATGATGATGATATTTTTAACAGAACTTCACACTGATGTCAATAGATGGCGCTCTGTGAAACCGCGAGGTCTCAGTTCGGGGCGAACCACTAGTATTATCTTTTGTAGAGACTTTTACACACCGCAGTCTTTCACCGGCAGCACAAGCTGCTCCCTGGAACTCGGTTGATGTTATCCGTCAACCTACTCGTAGTGAAGGATATGCCGACGCTTTGCTTTCCTGTACTTCCCTTCCAGCACCTTGGGACCCAAACGTCTATCGGTTCTTCGAACCAAGTGGACCGCTGTTTTTTGAAAACCCTGTGGACACAATCCAATTTTTTGAGATAATATGGATGATCCTATACAAAATATGAAAGTTTGGGTATTTGTTAGTAACATATACATCCAACATCCGGCGTGAAGGAAGCTATAACTTTATAAGCTACTCCGTCACAACGCGATGTCTAAACAGATATGGCTGAAATTTATAATGGTTTTAACCTGAATTACAACATATAGGCTACACTATCAGAATTAGTTTTTAAATCCCGCGGGAAGCAAAAACTTGATGTTCCTTGGAAAAAAAACTGGAATGGAGAGCCTTCAGACAGCAATGAAGCTGATTGATTGAACTCTCTTAACCTTAACAGACTAAACATAGAAAGATAAGCTAAAACTAGCTCCAGCATCGCTTTAAACAAGTGATACCAGCCTAAAAACTCCAATGCATTTTATTCTCATTCAGCATACGTATTACGTCCGGTTGAACTCGATCTTTTTTGTCTGTCCGTTTATTTGTTTTGTCAATGCGACGCTGAAATTATGCAACGACCTTTTTGGAATTCGGCTTTGGATATTTTACCATGAATGAATACTAACTTTTTTTTGAAAATTTGAATTAATTTTGTATCAGTTCTCGTAGGTACATTACATTGTGCATGTGATAATGTAACAATTTAATTTTATGATGTAATGTATAATTTGATCTAATGAAATAATTTAATTTAATTTTCACATTTATATGGAAAATATTATAAATGCAGAAGTATGTCTGTCTGCGACGCTTTAATGGCCCATCTATTCAACCGATTTTGATGGGTATATAGGGTTGCATCCAGGAGAAGAACACAGGCTAAGTTATCCTGGAAAACTGAAGATTTACCGCGGAAATAAAAAAAAAACTTAATTAACGGGAACGTAGTCGCGGGCATCATCTTTTTTTTTTTTTTTATCCACTACAAGTTAGCCCTTGACTGCGATCTCACCTGATGGTAAGTGATGATGCAGTCTAAGATGGTAGCGGGCTAACCTGTTAGGGGCATGGCAGTTATATTAAACCATACCCGCTATATACGGTTTCTACACGGCATCGTACCGGAACGCTAAATCGCTTGGCGGCACGTCTTTGCCGGTAGGGTGGTAACTAGCCACGGCCGAAGCCTCCCACCAGGCCAGACCAGGGAAAATTCAGAAATTATAAATTTCCAAACCCTGCCGGGGATCGAACCCGGGACCTCCGCACGTTAAGGCAACAGCGCTCAACACTGCGCCACGGAGGTCGTCAAAATTCTAATCTAAATTAAAATAACAACAAATGTTAGTAGATCCTACATCTTTATACCTAGGTAGGTACTAGGTATTATCTAGTCAGTCGAGTAGAGATTAGGTTTAGGTACAGATACATGAGATAGCACTAACTGGCTGTTATCAATAGCTGATAACGAGTCAAGTGCAGTTTTGTATGCAGTTTGCGCTACACCGAAATTGCACGCTTACTCGATACTGGTAGAGTGACAACGGTTTTGTTAATTAGTTGGGAAAATCTTTTAAATTTTTTATCTCAGACTAAATAAATCATCATACTAATATTATAAACTAGACCTGTAATTGCTGAAAATGAATTTTACTGTTTCAATGAAAACACTCCAGCCAAATGACTAGAATAAATGTAGTAGGTATTCCGTCCGCGTGGATTAAGGTTTTATGATTCCCACGGAAATTCTAAAAATGATGCCCGCGACTTCGACATCTTAGATTAAGGTTTTGTTCCCACGGGAACTATATAATATTATGAGATAAAAACTTTAAAAAATACCAAGTTTGATCGATATCGGTTGAAACGATGGGTCGCAAAATCGTTGCCGACAAACGGGCACTTTCGCAATTACCTACCTCATAGTTTTAATTTAATACTAGATGATGTCCGCGACTTTGTCCGCGTGGATACGTGGGTTTTTGATTTCCGCGGGAACTCTTACATTTTCCGGGATAAAAAGAGGCCTGTGTCCTTCCCCGGGGGCCGGGATACGACCTATCCCTGTACCAAATTTTATCAAAATCGGTTGAATAGATGGGCCGTGAAAGCGTAGCAGACAGACAGACAGACACACTTAGCATTTATAATATTAGTATGGATACGAAAGTCTGTCTGTCTGTGTGCAACGTTTTCATATAAGAACCTACGTGTTAGTATCTCATAGATTTTGATAAATTTGGTACAGAGATAGAATAATGAAAAAACTAGAAGTTTAATTATCTTGAACTTGCAGCCCGCGATATTCTCCACACCACATAAATCTTCCAAAATACCCTCAACGTACCTACGTTTCACTCCGATCCGGAGCATCTTCAGGAAATATGTTGAAGGTGCTGTTCAAGATACGCACTGTACCACATAGATTTACCTTCTGTGTCGCATTATAGCGAATTAAACTTCTAGTTTTTTCATTGTCATGGACTTCCGCAAAGTAACGCCTGCTTCTATCCAATATTAGAGATAGAAGCATGGCGTTACTTATTCTAAGTCAGGAATTTTCGTTTTGGTGTAAAATGTATAGTGACACTAGCGATAAGATAAAAAGCTTATGCACTCGCAACAGATAGCGGCAGGTCGGAGCGCAAGGTTGCACAATTTGATTCTGTTTCGCAACTATTTACCTAGAACGTGCGTTAAGTTAGTGGGTATAGATAATATACCACTGATCTGCCTTGAATACCTCATTGGTGAGGGTGCGAACTACGAACGCCTTTATTTAGGCACAGAATATATTATTTAATGTAATATTTTGCTTTTTAAAAGGAACAACTGCTGAATTTCTTGCCGGCTCGTCTCAGTTGAACTGTTTTCCGAACCGGACGTAGAGTACTAGAGTCAAAATCAATCAATCCATTTTTTTGTAGGAATGTCATTCCGAATCAGTGGTAGATTCACTCGACGATTCAAAAGCACTTCTAAAAGTTTATTTGAATAAAAAACATTTGAATTTTGAATTCTTTGAATTTATATAATATTCATTCAATTTAGGTACACTGTACCTACACTTGATGACGTCCAATAATTATATGACTTTTAAAAAAAACATTAGGTCTATAGCAACTATTCAACCTTTTGTCTTGTGAGTAAAAGCTGACCGCTGAACTCTAGACCGCCGGCAGTGGACGGAACGCCTTAATTATTAAGAACGGACATCGATAATGCAGACGACATGAAAATTGGAGCTTAAAGTGTGTAATTTCATCTCGTTCAAAGCCAGGGCCCTCGTCACACTGACCCAGATACCACTGGCGCGACTGGACCCTGACCGCTTAGATATGTCCAACTTGGTTACTTAGTTAGCAATGTTTATATTTAACTTACTTAATAAGTAAAATATCGAAAATATAATCTATATAGGTACTATTCTACATATATGTACTTAATATTATAAAGAAGTAAAGTTTGTGAGTTTGTGAGGTTGTAGGGGGTAATCTCTGGATCTACTGAATCGATTTGGAAAATTCTGGTACCAACAGAAAGCCACAATATTTGTGAGTGTCATTGGCAATATATTCACCCGAAAAATTAGGGAGTTCCCGTGGGAATTTAAAAAACTTATTTCACGCGGATGAAGTCGCGGGCATCTACTCGTATTAGATATTTTATTTATCCAATAGCTTTTGCCCGCGCTTCGCTCACGTTAAATTCGATTTTCATAAAATTACAAACCCTATTTTATAATTTTACCCCCTTAGGCGCAGAATTCTCAAAAATGCTTTCCTAACGGATGCCTACGTCAGAGCGATCTATTTGGGAAGCAGTCGAAATACCTCCAAACTTGCGGTCACGCGTCCAACTAACGACATGGATCAACGACCAATATCAATATAAAGTAATGTGGAAAAACAAAGAAATTTTTTATCATTTGATCTTAATCGCTAACGATTGCAATCGACTGATAATTATTTATGCGTTTTCACTCATCCCTTGAAGAACGAGTGGCCTAGTTGCGACAACGCATATTATCAGTAGATTGCAATTGTTAAGCAACGTTGACCCATGTCGGTAACTGGATGGGTGACTGAATATGGTAGTCCTAATTGGCCTTTTCGTTTAATCCGTGCCTCGGAGTATACGTTAAGCCGTCGGTCCCGGTTATTATAACTTACATTTGATATTAAGCGTATACGGAAGGACCTGGGAATTATTATTATTAGGTAGATATCCCAAGGAAACCCCTGCCATTATGTGATTGAAGGAAAGGGGTCCCAACCCTCAGCAATGAGGTAAACGACGCAGAGAGAGACTCATCCCTCATACAGAAGCCACAAACTCAAACTCATATTTTTCAAACTCATCTTTTGAATCGTCGCGAGTGAATCTACCACTGGTTCAGAATACTATTCCTACCGAGAAGAACCAGCAAGAAACTCGGTGGTTGATCTTTTTAAATAATGAATTTACAATTATTATTATATCAATGTGTAGGTAGGTACATAAGTAACCGCTGTCCTTAGCATTGCTGGAGCGAGTCAAATACATGCTCTTTTATAATTACCTTTACCATTAAAACCCTTCAGAGGATCGTCTAGTTGTAAATTTTCATACAAAAAGCGATAACGTTTTTCTTCCCGTAAATGTTGTCCAATTTTCATAATTCTTAGAAATGTTGCAGATACAATGAAGAACTATGCCCGTACGTTTTAATTTTAAAGAAATATTGCATATGTTTTATGTTATTAGCGTCTAAATATCCGTATTTTTGACCTGAAAACTTCCTCGAGTATGATAATTTTTTAAAATTTAACTAAACTAAAATACTAAAAAATAAAACTAGATTAAGGTGTACTGAATCTATAATGAGACCAAAATTGTCTAATTTCGTAAACGTTTGGGGGGGTAAAATAAAAACGTTATCACCCGAAACAATATTTCAAGAATAAAATGTAGGCATATGCCTACTGGACTTGCAACTCTCTCTATCGCACGATACGGAGAAGGCAGCGAAGCGTTGTGAAACAGATAGCATTATTGCAAATACCTACTCGCGTCGCGTTTCGTCACAAGACGATCCTCTTAATTCACGCGTGTTGTAATAATTGTTATGAAGATGTACCTCGCTACCATTAAGCCTGAGACTCATCCCTCATACAGAAGCTACATAAGTGAAAACACGTGTGAGCAGGCGTTATCAAAGTTTCCAATGGAAAGGTGAAAAACTCACGGTAATCAGAGCATGCGGTGTCGCTGACGAAAACGGTCAAGTGTGTGCCGCACACTTTACTTATCTAAAGCCCAGGGGGTCTACTCTCTTTCTCTCAAACGAAACTTCGCAAACGAACGTAATTAGTCAGTTATTAGACCCACACAAAATCGTTCAATCCAATCGGTCACGAAAATTTTCTGTGGATCCGTACTTCGTCTGCGTGTACGAAAACGAAATAGAGAGGAGCATAGAGATAATATTATGTAGGAGAGGAGATAACGAAATTTCGTTCGTTTGTTTGCGAAGTTTCGTTTTAGAGAAAGAGAGTAGACCCCCAGTTACGTTTTTAACTGCCTCATTAAGACCAACTGTCATATAGTCTAGTCTAGTCTATCTCTATTAGTCTAGTGGTTAGTATGTTCAACTGCGGTGAATCTCTTGGGTTTGATTCCCGGGTCGGACCATAAAATATTCAGTAATAGTTGATGCCCGCGACTTCGTGCGCGTGGATTGATGTTTTTTGGTTCCCGCGGGAACTCTATAATTGTCCGGGCTAAAAATAGCTAATGTGTTATTCCAGACTATAATCTACCTCTGTGCCAAATTTCATCCAGATCTGTTCAGCCGTTCTGGCGTGATTGAGTATCAAACATCCATCCATCCAGTCATCCATCCCATCCCATCCAAACTTTCGCATTTATGATATTAGTATAGAAGTATAGATTGGGTTTTTCTAACAAAGAAATTCTCAGTAGGTACTAGCCAGGAGTTAACAGTTGGCGGTGTTCAACCCTAGTTGAATGGTCTAAACCCCGTGCCTTGTAGAGCAAGTCTACTAAATTAAATAGTTCCCGTCGGAATTAAAAAACTTAAACCACTCGGCACCAGCTAGTCCATATATATCTATATAAATATTAAAAATGCGAAAGTTTGGATGTATGGATGTATGTTTGTTACTCAATCACGCTCCAACGGATGAACGGACCTGGATGAAATTTGGCACAGAGATAGATTATAGTCTGGAATAGCACATAGGCTACTTTTTATCCCGGAAAATTAAGGAGTTCCCGCGGGAACCGAAAAACCTCAATCCACGCGGACGAAGTCGCGGGCATCAGCTAGTTTTATAATACTTATCTCATATAGATGTTGTTGGAAAAACAACATCAATTATATTTTATAGTCTACTAGCTGATGCCCGCGACTTCGTCCGCGTGGTTTAAGTTTTTTGATTCCCGCGGGAACTCCTTTATTTTCCGGGATAAAAAGTATAGCCTATGTCACTCTCCAGGTCCTCAACTATACCCATAACAAAAATCACGTCGATCCGTTGCTCCGTTGCGGCGTGATTGAAGGACAAACCAACAAACCAACAAACCAATAAACCAACAAACCAACAAACAAACACACTTTCGCATTTATGATATTAGTATGATTATAATTTTGCCCCAAAATCGTGTTTTAAGTAGGTACATATAACCTCACCAAGCACTGTCAAGTCCTGCAGTCTACTAAATCTACCACAGATGTACTTACGCGCGCTTTATCCATAAAAAAAAAAAAAATTATTTACCTACTGTTACGTTTAGCCTACATTACAGAAGTTTATTCGCTTTATCCATACGCGTATGGATAAAGCGAATAAACTTCTGTAATGTGGGCTAAGCGTAACAGTAATATTAATAAACAAAAGTCGCGACAGCCGAGACCTTTACCGCGCTCCACTCACCGGCCCTTCGAGCACTAGCAAACCTAGCTGCTATACTTAACTTTACATCTAAACTTAGACTCTAGCACAGTCTAAGGAGATACGTTGCTCTGTTGCGGCGTGATTCAAGGACAATGCAACTGTGGGACTAGTGAGTGATGTGTACCTACTCGTTCGTCCGCAATAAAAGGAAGATCTTCCTCCGGGCTGGTGTTTTGCCCGGGGACCTTTCTGGTCCAACCGTTGTAGGTTGAACGATTTTCATATACTTTTTTTTTTTTAATACACTACAAGTTAGCCCTTGACTGCGATCTCACCTGATGGTAAGTGATGATGCAGTCTAAGATGGTAGCGGGCTAACCTTTTAGGGGCTTGGATTCGGTTTCTACACGGCATCGTACCGGAACGCTAAATCGCTTGGCGGCACGTCTTTTGCTGGTAGGGTGGTAACTAGCCACGGCCGAAGCCTCCCACCAGGCCAGACCAGGGAAAATTCAGAAATTATGAATTCCCAAATTGGCCTTGCCGGGGATCGAACCCGGGACCTCCGCATGTTAAGACAGCAGTGCTCAACACTGCGCCAGGGAGGTCGTCTAAAAGCAAGCTTCTGAAGGGCTATAAGCATATTAAAAAAAGTCGCGACAGCCGATACCTTTACCGCGCTCCACTCACCGGCCCTTCGAGCACTAGCAATGACCTAGCTGCTATACTTAACGTTACATCTAAACTTAGACTCTATAGCACAGTCTAAGGAGATACGTTGCTCTGTTGCGGCGTGATTCAAGGACAAAGCGACTGTGGGACAATTAGTGAGTGATGTGTACTCGTCAGTGGCGTGCATAGGATTTGAAGCTGGGGTAGGCATTAGTTGGGCAGAATACATATTTACTAGCTGTTTTGATGAAAAATGAGCATTGACGTATTTCCATTTGGTTACGCAAGCAGCTTTTATTGTAAATTTGAGCTAAATCAGTTCAGTCGTTGCGGCGTGAACAAACATCCAAACATACAAAACATTCCTTTTTTTTTATCCACTACAAGTTAGCCCAATTGACTGCGATCTCACCTGATTTATAATACTATTATCCTATTTATAATATTAAGTAGGACTAGTTGTTCCGACCCGGCTTTGGCCGGTTAAGGGTCCTTAAGTTGTTATTTTATTATACTAAAATACTTGTATGTGGTAAACCTTTGGCTGAGATCTTACGTGGGCCGGATTTGAAGATTTTTATTTATAAACACGTTTTTATTCTTTCAGGTACGTATATATTTGGATTTATCACTTCGATGAAGCAAAAAGTAGGGTATGTTTATTGTTTTAAGCATCTTTTTTATTTTGTATTTGATTTGGTGATTCCAACGATTTGATCCATTTTTCATTTGTTAACCGAAAGATCAAAATAACAATAAATTTTCATGTAACAAGTAAAATGATGGACGCTCATACAAACTTTCATCTCTTATTTATGAACTAAGAAAATTCAACCCCCAAGTGAACTTGGGAGGGTGAACTCTTTTTGTATTTTGAAGTCCTTAAAAATATTCAAATCGCGTTACAGAGAACAATTTTAATCAATAGATTAATTTAATAAATAGGTAAGTACATGGGTTACATACTTTATACGTGACCTGATATTAAATTTTCCATCCAAAATGGCGGACAAAAGATAATTTTGTACAATCTAAATCCTACAATGATAGTAAATTATCTAGTCGTAAGTACATGGCTGTAATTTAGTGTTAATTAGTGTTTAACACTTCAAGGATAGATAAGGAAGCTGGCGTCACTTTATTATCAGTTGTGGAAAGAGGACGTTGAAGCAAATCAAATTACTATTGTTAAGTAGGTTTCAGCTATTTTCAGAACTCGGCCACCACCACCATCACTACAGCCCATTAACGTCCCACTGCTGGGCACAGGCCTCCACTCTCATAGGAGAAAGGGAATTAGAGCTTAGACCCACCACGCTGCTCCAATGCGGGTTGGCGGGCCTTAACGACTATTATCATGTTAGTGATAATAACTGGGACCGACGGCTTAACGTGCCCTCCGAGTCACGAGGGTGAAACACCGCCAACTTCCTAACTACGGGCTAGTACTGAGAATTTCTTGTCAGAAAAACCCAATACCTACTTAATTATGGCTTGACCCGGTACTCGAACTCGGGACCCCGTCGGCCGCAGTTGAACATGCCAACCACTAGACCAACGAGGCAGTCAGAACTTGGTCACGTTTTTTCAACCAATCGCTTGATAATTATAATTTTTTATCAGGGAAAATTCAGAAATTATAAATTCACAAATTGACCCTGCCGGGGATCGAACCCGGGACCTCCGCACGTTAAGACAACAGCGCTACACACTGCGCCACGGAGGTCGTCAAAAATTCAAAAATTGTACAGTGAGACCATGTTTGCTCTTTAATATTAGTTTGTCATCTTTTATTGTACAATGTTTCTTGCAAATAAACGATTGATTGATTGATTGATTGACCAACTTTTTTGACACTTCGACTATAACTTAAGATTTCGTCAAAATCGGTTTTTATCATCATCATTCAGCCAATTACAACAATTAAGACTTATACTTAAAGCAGGATTTACATCATAGCTGATGGGCCGTGAAAAGCTAACTGACAGACACACTTTCGCATTTATAATATTAGTATGGAATTATGGATGATAAGAGCCCGCTCTCGACTGGATGCCTCTTAGTAAATTAACTAAAAGTGTCTGGATTAGCAGTTTTTTTACATCCAATTAGCAAAAAAGGCTGTATACCTCATTAAGAGAGAAAATTTTTATTAATAAAACTAACAGATTTTTACAAAGCTAATACCATTCCTATTTAAAGTATTTTTTTTTTACCTGACCCGGTAGGTAATGGAATTTTTAAAATCCTTCAAAATCGGAATCCACGACCCAAGTTTTTTGATTAATATCAATTTTAAACTAAGTATTGATTAAAATAAAAAAGTACCTACGTCTACAACACTTAAAACGCGCGTTTTGACGTTTGAAAAAAGTTGTTCTATAAAGGTTTCATAACTCAATTTTGTATAACCACAGATTAATTAATAATAGCTGATATGGTATATGCAGCTGCTAAAAGATATAAAAGAGCTGACAGTAAAAATAAATTCAAAATAAGATTAAGGAATTAGTGGCTCTTGCAAAAAACTTTTTACTCAGTAAATTATTCATTAATGATTCAAGAATTCTTGGAGCTATTCGCTATTAATTGTCAACAATAATAATAATAATTTAGTTTAATATTTAGTTTTTAGCATTTTAATATTGTATTAAGTATTAATCTCAGTTTAGATTAAGTAAATAAATAAAGTAGGTAGTGAATCTTGGGAAATAGATACTAATGTCAATCTTCTTAGACCATGTTGTCAACATGGTCTAAGAAGATTGACATTAGTATCTATTTCCCAAGATTCACTACCTACTTTATTTATTTACTTAATCTAAACTGAGATTAATACTTAATACAATATTAAAATGCTAAAAACTAAATATTAAACTAAATTATTATTATTATTATTAGTATCTATTTTATTTTATTTATTGATTATATTTTATTATTGACATGATTGTAATTTGTAATGCATAATGTAATTAAGTACCTATTTTCATTGTAATGTAATACGTACCTACACTACCTATGTCTTTATGAATAACTAGCTGATGCCCGCGACTTCGTCCGCGTGGATTGAGGTTTTTTGGTTCCCGCGGGAACTCTTTAATTTTCCGGGATAAAAACTAGCCTATTTGTTGTTCCCGACTATAATCTATATAATCTGTGCCAAATTTAACCCAGATCCGTTCAGCCGTTCGGGCGTGATTGAGTAACAAACATTCATCCATACATCCATCCAAACTTTCGCATTTATAATATATTTTATTTGATTGATTATATTTATTGTTTTTGCACGAAACATTGTCTCCGTCATTCTGTTTACCCTGTCTGCCCTTTGTATAAAACATGTTTCTGCAAATTATACGAATACGAACTGCATTCAAGATAGATTTCAGCGCCATCTGTACGTGAATAGAGTCAACAACCGCCCGCCTGTAATTAGCATGGTGTATTGAACACTCATCGGTTCACTGGTTCGATTCCCGAGCAAGGCAGGCGTGTGCGTGTTTATAAACTGCTAAATGACGCTTTTTAGTTTAATGGTTCGGTTCGATTGAGATTAGTTTATCAGCTCACTCAGCTACATTGTGAGTAAGCACTGCGTAACCTAAACCCCGCATAAAGTACCTACTTTATCCGTGACTTAAGAAATATTGAAAAATTAAGGCCTTTTTGAGGGTTTTTATTTTATTTTTATTTATTTGGGCTAACACTGCACTAATTACAAGCACGCAGTTTTAGTTAAAAACTATCATAAAAATAATAATACCAAATACTTAGAATACCAAATATTAAAAAATAATCAGTTTTGTTTTAATTTAATATTTGGGTATGTAATCCGGTACTTATATATATAATCGTTAAGGTACGAGGAAGGACTTAAAAATCCCGGAAAGTTAGGAAGTTAAGCACCTACATACTGCAGTAATAAAAAAAACATAAACTACTTACGCGGACGAAGTCACTGGCATCAGCAAGTTCTGTGCATAGTTTTTTGAACCTTTAATACACAGGCAGTCCTATGAGCTAGGAGTATGAAATGCCTTAACGTCTGTGTCACTAACGTATTCGCGGCTTTACAGCGGGAGGGAAGCGCGTGAATCCCGCCAAACGGCATTTTTGCATAAAAAAGAAACACAGGTTCTTTATTGCGTCGCCAAAAGTCAACATCGTTAAGCGGGAAGACATAGATAGTCGCAGAACAGGTAGTAAATTCTGAGGAAGTGCTTGATCAGATCATAAATAAGCAAAAATCTATTCAAAGTAAACACTACATTTTTTGAACGTCAAAGCAATTGTTTTATTTACCTAAATATTTTAATATACCTACGGTAATTATTTTTAACATCACGTCCTTAAATGGAAATATGAAAACTAAAGTAAACACCGAACGCGCTGAGAAGAAGCTCACAACAAATGAATCCGGGTAATTTTTGCTATCACCATCGTCGTTCGATTCTCTTGTGAATCTATCACTGTACCTACGCTTAGTCTAAGTTTTTAACATTGCAAATTAGATTGATCGTTCGATCACATTAGCATCAAAGTAAAATCGAGGAAATATTAAATAATTTTACCACTGAGATTAGGATGAATTCGTGGATTTAAACAATCAAAACTCGTTTAATATTTTATTTTATTTCTTTTCAGTACTGGTACAAGACCAGTCATATAAATCTATAAATCTGGACCGTGTTCTTGCTAAAACTTTGTGTTAATCATTTGCCTTCTCCAAAACTCTTACTATCTCTCAATTTAAAGGCAAGACTAAAATAGAAAATGGGATTTTATATAGGCAAGAAATTTATTTAGGAAAGAAACTTATTTAGAAGTTATTTCGAAAAGTTTGTGTCAATAAATTGCCTCATCCAAAAGTTATACTAGCTCTCAGTCTAAACCGTTTGGGCCGTTATCTAGCCGTGAAAAAATACCGACCGCCGCCGCCCACCAACCGCTTACGGTATTTCGAACGTGCGAACGAGACACAATAAATTTTAAACTAACACTTATGCGCGTTAGAGTGAACAGCTATACTTCTCTATGTTCGTTTAGATGCGAGTAGTTTGGCCTAAATGAAAGTTTTATTAAATTAATTGCTTTGCTTCTAACGCGCGGCGTCTTTTTGTTTGACCTTTGGAAGTCAATTATTAGACGCTTTGTGCATTTGAGAAATGCTGAGAATTGTTTACTTTTTTTTAGATCTGCTTTTTTATTGCTTTATTTTTAAGCGAGCTCCATGGCGCAGTGGTAAGCGTTGTGGTCTTACAAATTGGAAGGTCCCGGGTTCGATACTCGGCAGGGTCAATTTGGAAATTTATAATTTACCTGGTCTGGTCTGGTAGGAGGCTTCGGCCGTGGCTAGTTACTAGTTACGACCGGCAAAGGAGACCTACTTAGCGTTATGGTAAAATGCCATGTAGAAACCGTTTAGGGGTATAGGTATGAGCTTAATATAACTGCCATATCCCTAACAGGTTAGCCCGCTACCATCATAGGCTGCATTGCCACTTATCTCCAGGTACTGTAGGTACTTAAGAAAAATCTAGAAATAATATAATTTACACGCAATTTTAGACTAGAAAATGTAATAGGCATTTTAAATAGGTAGATAGGTAGGTACTTATATCAAAATATCAATAGACAGGGTATCTAGACTTATTAGAAAATACTAAATAGGTAGGTATATACATCAGATAACTATCTATTATCTAATCACTCAAAAAGGGTGAGGCAATATATTAAATCGATAACATTATCACTTCCTAATCCTTTTACATATATCTACCAATCTTTAAGTAGATATTAATATCAGAATTTTTATTAGAACCCATCGCCATTTTGTTTTTGGTCTGTGATATCTAATATCCCGTGGATGTACCTACTACCAATCTAATCTGTGGTTTGCCGCAAGTCTACTTGAAGATAATTTTGTACGCGTAATTTAGTAAAAAACATTAGGTATTTAGATACCTACCTTATACTAATAATACAGACAAGATGATGCCCGCGACTTCGTTTGCGTGGATTAAGACTTTTGATTCCCGCAGAAACTCCATAATTTTACGCGATAAAAAGAAGCCTGTCTTTACACGAGATGCAAATCTATCTCTGCAGCAAATTTCGTTAAAATCGGTTGAACAGATGGTCCGTGAAAGCGTAGCAGACAGACACACACACTTTCCCATTTATAATATTAGTATGGATAATTAAAGTAGATAATATATTAGATGACACAGCTATATTTGATGGCTGATGGCTAATCTCTGTGGATTGGCCGTAGGGGCTGAAATTCGGGAGGATATCATACTAATATTATAAATGCGAAAGTGTGTTTGTCTGTTGGTTTGTTGGTTTATTAAGTAGTTTGTTGGTTTGTTGGTTTGTCCTTCAATCACTCCTCAACGGAACAAACGGATCGACGTGATTTTTGGATGGGTATAGTCAAAGGACCTGGAGAGTGACATAGGCTACTTTTTATCCAGGAAAATTATGGAGTTCCCGCGGGAAATCAAAAATCTTTACCACGCGGGCGAAGTCGCGGGCATCAGCTAGTAACATATACTACGTCCATAAACACCTACCGGAAAGTGTGTTAACACGCTCACATATGCCAGCTAATACCTACTTAGGTACCTACCTACTCTATAGTTAACCGAGACTCAGGATTGAGGCGTATTGCCTCAATAAAGTGTTAAAAAGATAAACTTTATTGTTTTATGTGTCACATAAAAGTGTTACAACTAGGTTACAACTCTATCTATTAGAGTTTATGGTTTTCACAGACTAAATACAGTTATATATAGAACCACAGAAAACCTCTTATATAAATCATGTATAAATCTATATACCTAGGTATGCAAGGATAAACTTGTAAAACTGGCCAAGCGCGAGTCAGACTCGCGGTATGAGGGTTCCGTTCCTTCTGAAAGATAGGACGTATTAATGCTGTAGGTACCTAAATTAGATACTAGGTAGGTAATACTAGATTGTTTTACCTACTCTTAATGTTGAGCTATGCATAAGTATTATAATATCATTACATAGTTGAAATAAATCATAATTTTATAAATGCGAAAGTGTTTGTTTGTTGGTTTGTCTTTGTACTTCAATCACGCCGCAACGGAGCAACGGATCGAAGTGATTTTTGGCATGCGTATAGTTGAGGACCTGGAGAGTGACCAATAGGCATCGACCATACATCCTATATGGTCGATGGACATAGGCTACTTTTTATCCCGGAAAATTAAGGAGTTCCCGCGGGAATCTAAAAAACTTAAACCACGGGGACGGTGTCGCGGGCATCAGCTAGTAACATATAAGTAACTACGTAGTTTTTTATTCTGTGTAAATTTCAACTAACTTTTACAGCAGAATCTGTAGGTAAACCTCTGTCACAGACAGACTTGAAGAAATAAGCTCGTTATACTTACAATGTATAAATGCGATTCAACGCTATAGAGCAGATATGCTTTTAGCCGATTTCAAAATAACGGAAACACCTTGGGCATTGAGTTTTAAAATTCTAATTATAATTAAGTAAGTAAATTACATTTCTTCTTCCTTAAAATACGGAAACTCCACGACCTTGCCTTGTTAGGAGCCTTGTATCCACCTAGAATACTAGATTTGTTAGAATTTCCTTAAACTATTAAATTTACTGTAGGTATTATCTCCCGCTTAGAATTACAATTATTTAATGTGACGGAAGGAATAAAATTAGACTTGACGTAAAATCCAATATGGCGTCGGCTGTCACAATTTATAGACAATAAATTGTCGTAAAAGGCAACATGGCGTTTTCAATTTGAGCGGCAATTTAGACAATGATTTAATAAGGTTATAAGAATACCTACTAACTGGATTTATGTGAACTCTACATGAAACATCTCTGTCTGTGAAAACACTTCTAAGTGGGCTCAATTTCCGGGATGATTTTGGTTTTTCTGAAAATAAATTCTCTCAGGTTAGAGGGTTGGCTAAGTTTTACTCCACGACTCTGAAAGGTCGTAAAGCCGTTCTGGGTGGTCTTTCTCAGCTCGTGCCCGACTTTCCATCCCATGAATGCTATGAGAGTGATGGAATAGATAATGCACCTGCTTTTGCGCACACACTCGGCACTATACTTATTGATTCCTGCGTAGATGGCTTATTTTGTCAAGTTTGGCCGCCATGGCTGAAATTAGGTCAGGAGGACATTATTTCAGAAGATTTCTCGCAATCGACCTGTAAAATTGAATGTCAAAACGGGTTTAATGACACAAAACATCCCTTTTATTCGAAATCGGTCAATGAAAAGTTTTAATTTAAGCCGTAATAACATTATGAAGACTAACATTGAGTGTAGGGTTTCACACAATAGCAGCAAAGCCGATTAATATGAAACTTTTACCATCGGCTTACTGGGCCATACTGTCCGTATTAAAATCATATTGTAAGTGGGGAAGCCGAACTATTAGTTTAACAATTATCTGTGATAATGCAAACAACTTTATCGTAGAGCCTTTAAAGACATTAGATACATTTTAGTTTTAAGTCATAAGTCATAAGTCATAAATATTTATTCAATTTAGGTAGATGCACTAGGTAGGTACACTTATTGACGTCCAGTTACTTATAAATATGATGGTGATAATCTGTTACGGTATCTTAAAACTAAAGCTACGAGGGTTCCAAACGCGCCCAGGTCTGAGAAAACAAACTCAGCTGGGTTTTTTTTTTTTTTCATTATCACCATCTCACAAATCATCTTAATTTGAAATGACAAGGAAGCTTGGCAATAATTTGCTCTAATGGCTCTGATAGTTCCTTAGGTAATCCTTCAACGGAATAGGTCTGGCCGTTCATTCTCATTAAATATATAAATTGCTATCCCTTTTATGTGTCACATAATATTATGTTCCCTGCGGAATAGGTCAGCTCTAGAGTAGTAAATGTGGCTAATTCAGTTGTAAGATTATCATTAGCAACTTACTTAGTAATATAATATGGACAAGGCATGGAGTTACTTAGTTATATACTTTTAAGCTACATACCGTCATGTTTGCATTCTTCTAGTCATGCAGACATGCACCTTACGAAGCTTAGAATTTTCCTATCATTAGAAAAAAAAATGACTGATATGGATAATAAGCATAAGCAGACACACGCACTCAGACGTACAGATATTATTATAATTACTTAGTAGAATAGAACACCTGCTCCCATGCGGCCTATATAATATTATTTCTAATGTTAAAACTAGCGTTCTTTTTACCTTTCATCAAATTCGGTTGAAAAGCAATTGGGCTGTGAAAACGTAGCAGAAAAAGGGACAGACAGACATACTTTCGCGTTTTGTATGGGATAAAAAATAAAATTCTTACCTATAGGTATTGCATTTTGATGACATGCACCTTACAAAGCTTGGACTAGAACACAAGACCTATAATTTTCCTATCATTAGAAAAAAGTCATTGACTGTTATGGTTAATTAGATTATGCACACACATACAGACATGCAGATATTATAATTACGAGACCACCTGCTTCCGCGCGGACCGGCTATCGGCTCAGCACAAAAGCTGGGCGGCATAGCTTATTTAACCGGTTACGCCTTATGTAGAAGGGTGTTTTTGTTTTTTGTGTTGATCGTGTCTACGCTAGAATAGATAAAACTGTCTCTATCCATCCTAATATTCACTATAGCCCATTAACGTCCCACTGTTGGACACAGGCCTCAACTCTCATGGGAGAGAGTGAATTATAACTAAGACCCACCATGCTGCTCCAATGCGGGTTGGAGGGCTTTAACGGCTCGTATTAGTGATATAGAAACCGGGACCGACGGCTTTACATGCTCTCCGAGGCACGGGGTTGACTCACCGCCAACTTCCAACACCGGGCTGGCCCTGGCACTGATAATTTCGTAATTGAAAAACCCAATAATATTTTTATGCCCGACCTGGAATCGAACCTAGGACCTTGTCATCCGCAGTCGACCATGCTAACCGCTAGGAATTAGGATGTCTTCTATCTAAGGACTATCTATAATAAATCTATCTATGTGTCTGTGTATGTATCTATCTATCTATCTGTGTAAGTAAGTACTAAGTAGGTAAGTATAAGCCTTTATCGATACAGAGCCCAAAACATTTTCTTTTAATTTTCATCTGTCTTTTACGGCACAGAATACTAACTAATTAATCCTTCAATCACGCCGCAACAGAGCAACGGATTGACGTAATTTTTTGCATAGGTATAGTTGAGGTCTCCTTGACAATATATTTCAATTAACATTATATGACATGTAATAATATTTTTTTATCTGATATAACTTTTACTAATCATAATTATTATTAAAAATTCTAATTTTATTATTAATTAGGTATGCGAACCTTCAGAGGTCATACTGCCAACGCTCAAAGCAATACTTAAGCAATATTACTCAAAATTACAGTTTGATGTCACGTACCTTGACGTTCCTAAATTAAGGATTATAATTCTAAAACACGAAAGTCAACAATAATGAAACAATATGACTTTAAGCGTTGGCAGTAGGTATGACCCCAGGGGTTTCCCGACTTTTCCAAGGAATACAACCCTGAGTGATTCAAATATATACCAAGTATATATTTTACATAATTAAGTGATAACTATGTAATTACATACTTCGGTCATATTATTGTCATTCGGCCGCTAATATTCCGGCAAGGCTAGCCTCGCGCCGCGGGTTATGTTACCTACACAATGCTGAGTGAAATCAAGCGGAATTAAGATAAAAATAACAAATATCATTATAATAATGTATGATGACACATTATATAATGATATTTGTTAAAAGGGTTATTTTCACAAGGTTGACGATCATATTATGTGCAAGCTTAAGAAAATCGTATTCATTTGAAAGCTTTAAAACCTTGCTTTTTGAAATTTTTGGGGGTCCAAGAAAATCATAACAAGTTAGGTAGGTACGTTTCTCAAACGGATACTTCGAATTGTTTAAGGAGTTCATAGAGGCTTGCATATAAAAAAAAATCCCATTCAGTCCAGAAATGTCAAAGAAATCGGTGTATATTACATTTTAAAAAAACACGCGCCGAATTGAAACTTTTTGGATGTCGTTTAAAATTTTCGATTCGATTTTGACGAAATTCGGTAAATAGAAATACCTACCTATTACCTAGAGTGTAGACAATAAAGCACATTGCACATTTTTGACCCAAAAAAATTAACTCGATTTTGCAAGCTCTCTATGTCCAGGTATAAGTCAAAAAGCAATCTACAAAGGTAAAGGTCAAAAGCAATATTAATTTATTGTAAGCGATGGTAGTAAGTTAGTAACCCCCCAGAACTGTACCTATATACACTTGTATAATCTTTATAATAAGTAAATAAGTTTTATGGACAACGAGTTAATATTTTAATTTTAGCTAGATAAGGTAATAAACCTAACCCAATTTTAATTTAATTAACTTGAAAAACTAACTTGACCAGTTAACCCTGCATTAAATACCAGTTATGACATGCCCGCGTGACTTTATTTTCACCGGCCAATTAGTGGTCGTTCATCATTCGTGGATGGCTCGTTAGGGTGCACTCCAAATCATTCAATGTCATACTCGTGGTCACTTGATGTTAGATATGGCATTTGGAATTTTGATCGATGTTTAAACCGCCAATGTGGACGTGGACCTAATCGTTTAATTAACTAAGGTTACTATGGAAGGAACTGCCTTGTTGGTCTAGTGGTTACCACGTTCGACTGTGGCCGACGAGGCCCCGGGTTCGAGTCCCGGGTCGGGCCATAAATAAGTGTTGGGGTTTTCTGACTAGAAATTCTCAGTAGGTACTAGCCCGGAGTTAGGAAGTTGGCGGTGGTTCACCCCCGTGCCTCGGAGAGCACGTTAAGCCGTTGGTCCCCGTTATTATCACTAACATGATAATAGTCGTTAAAGCCCGCCAACCCGCATTGGAGCAGCGTGGTGGGTCTAAGCTCTAATTCCCTCTCTCCTATGAGAGTGAAGGCCTGTGCCCAGCAGTGAGACATTAATATTATGTTGTAGTGGAGGACTAAGCTCCAGTTGCATGGCAGACGGTTAAAGTTTATTTCATCAAATTGTCGGCGTAATTATAATCTCACCGAACATGCATACTAAGTACCTATGCAACTATCGATTCCACGTTCTATTAGAATAATAATCGATAATAATCGAATAGTTTCATTAACAACGACACTACCTCATCCCTACTTTGAGCTGTCACAATTTTCATAATAAATTTATCTCTAGTCTAGTTTTATCTCCTATTTTTAGTTTTATTCCCATGTTATGTTCTTATTTGTAGTATTTTTATTTTTTGTAACGTATAATTGAAAAAGTTGTATTACTTGTAACTGGTCAATGGCAAGCTTTTTTTAAAAGGATAAGATTACTTTTTAATGTATTATTAGGGTAAACTTGAGTAAACCTAATGAATAAAAAATAAATATATATTATATATTATTATAAATCTGTATCTGACGATTTATAATTATGTATATATAACTACCTACATACAAAATAAACAGTCAAACACATGCCGCATGTGTAAATACCATTAAACACAAAACACCTTTAAAACGTTTTCTGTGAACACAGACGTCGTTATATTTGAATATTCCGTCAATCGGTTTACCGAAGGATAATAATAATCACACCTACTTATTGTAGGTACATACCTAAATAACTAGGTAATTAAAGTGCTAATAGCTTAGAGGTTAGAACTTTGGCCTATTCAGGCGTCTGAGGTTCATATTCCGGGCACGCCACATCTAACTTTTCGGCGTTTTTAAATGTTCTCCGTACTAGAATCTACTTTTCGAACCGGTGGAAGAGTCTTGACATATTATCACCAGTGCATTGCATTTTAACACAAGTTGTCGTACGTGAAATAAATCATTTGTGATTTTTGATTAAAAATAACTTGGCAGAAGGTTCTAATTAAATTAGTTTTTCTTTCTAATCTTTGTATTTGTTTATCACCAGATGATGATAGTTTAGGTTTTTAGGGTTCCGTACCCAAAGGGTAAAAACGGGACCCTATATTACTAAGACTCCGCTGTCTGTCTGTCTGTCTGTCTCCAGGCTGTATCTCATAAACCGTGATAGCTAGAAAGCTGAAATTTTCACAAATGATGTATTTCCGTTGCCGCTATAACAACAAATACTAAAAATTAAAAAAATATATATATTAAGGGGGGTCCCCATACAATAAAGGTGTTTTTTTCGTATTTTTTTGCTCAATATTAAAAACGGTATCAGGTAGACGGTTCAAATTTTCACAGAATATTAACTTGTATATTACCTTTCAAAATAAATAATTAAATATCGATAAAATAAATATTAAAGGGGGGCTCCCATACAACAAACGTAATTTTTATTTTTAATACGTCATAAATCGTAAAACTTACTACAGGTTTGTACGGAACCCTCGGTGCGCGAGTCCGACTCGCACTTGGCCGGTTTTTTTTTTAATCCCGTGTGAAACCTCATTGATTTTCCGGGAAAACCAGTCTACGTCCTGCGCCGGGATGCAAGATATCTCTATAGGTAGGTAGGTAGGTACTTACCAAATTTAGTTAAAATCGGTTAAACATAAGTGCCATAAAAAGGTAGGCTCATACATATACAGGCGGATACATTTATGCATTTATACAATAAGTGCAAGTATTATATCAAGACCTTAAGTCCATACCTAGGTATCACTACACTTTAAGTAAGTCTATAATAATAAAGCAGAACCTAACATTCCTCATAACAGAAGGACTGGAAAGCGTATAACAGGTTTGTATCAAATAAATTGTGAATCGGCGCACCGATCTGCAATGCAAGGTCGCCGGTAGGGACAACACACGATTTGATAAGTAGGGACAATCCTTAAAAATTACCCACTATAGTAGAGTCGCGCGCCGAACTGTAGATGAGTACAACTAGCAGAACCCCTACTAGGTGGGCAAACGACATCAAGCATGTTTTTTTAATTAATACCTATTATCAAAATTAAAATTGATACAGTTTTGATGGGTAGCACTGCGAAAAACAACGTACTTAGGTTTAAATTGCGTGCTTTTCCGTCTTCTATCAATATTTGTAACATAATAAATACTTAATATTATGTTCTACTTGAGTGTAGAATCATGAGGAATCTAAAACTAAACTACAAACTAAACTATGTAGATGATGCCACTTAGTTCAATAGTGAAGTTTTTTTTAAAAATTCGAATATCCTTTAGGAGCACCATTATTACCATACAATTTTCATTTTTATTTAAGTTCTTGTCAAAGCTTCTCTCTTAAGTTAATAGTAAAAACATTTTTTTAACCTTGAGTTAATATGGAATGAAAACTATTGCAGACTGACCTTATTTACTGTTACTAATTTAAAAACCGGTCATAAGCAAAGATCTATAACAAACAGAAAAATTATAATATCAGGTATTTTGTAAATATCATGCAATTAAGACACTAGCACTAGCGATAAAACACTCCTACACATTCAAAGTTCATGGCTAACCTACATGCGCCCGCGCATGCTCTAACCTAGAAACAGGCTAGATTTCGTGACATTCGCGTTCTGCGCGCGTGTGCGTATTCATTCACGACTGTGTTCGTTATTTCATGAGCACACTGACGCAGTTATGACGTATCACTTCCTTACTATCATTGGATTTACGACTCTATATTTAGTGTCATAAGGTTGTTTTTAGTTGCAAAGTTTTATGCACACACGTCTAAATCAGCTATGACGTATAGTTTGTTTAGTGTTATTGGATTTATAACTCAATATATTAGACGGTTAAGTTGTATTTGGAATGTGTTTAATTTAATTCGTTTATATCTAACATGACATATTATAATAGTATTGGTGGGTTTTTCGTATGATTAAAATGGGCGTAACTATGTTACGACCCAAATTCAAAGGATAGATAATTATGACAATGCCCAGGCAATAGTTCTAGCTAATTAGTTATATAAATTAATTAATCTTTTTTTTAATTTTGTGCTTTATCCCACGACTCTAGTGGAATTACCTACCGTTTCTGCGAGGTGCTAAGATTGAAATCAATAGAGCGCTCTTGGCTAAGATTTGCTCAGCCAAAGTAAAAACCAAGCAGATTTAAGTCTGCCAAGAGAAATTACGCCTATTTTCTTTCTTGCCAGATTTCAGGATAAAAAGGTAGCCCAAATTGCTCTAGTTTGTATTATTGCCCTGCTGTTGGGGTTTGATAGAAAAAATAAATAATTAGAAATCACAAAGGCAGATAATTCATTTATATTTATTGGTATATATAAATAATACTTAGCGAGCTACTTTTCCTCAGAAATCTTCAAAAATGTCTAGTCACCCAGAACAATTTTCCTCAGAAAACAAAAAGGCCTAGGTAATGTTAGCAATTAAAGCGTTACGGAGTTTGCCAGTAACATCTTTAGTTTGAACGTTCGAAATGATTTGTTCTGTAGTAGGTAGGTACATGGCCGATTTAGCAGCAATTTATTGAATGCACTTTAAAAACAAGGCTTTAGATTTAGTGATTTAGACCAAGGTTAGCCGGTTGGAGACCTAAACGAGTCCTTTTAGGTTTAAAGTTAAGTACTAAGAGAGGTTTGCAAGGTCACTTCAATTTATATGACCGAGTTGATACCTAATCTGAATGTATAATTGAGTACCTAAGTGTTTAAAAACAACTTGTTTTTAACGGAAAATTGTTTGAATCATCATTCAATTAAGTACTACTTAGGTTTGTAATGGCTGATTTAAGCTGAAACATTGATTTTGACTTTGTAAAAAGTTTATGGAGCTAATAGCGTTTTAAGGCAGTTGAACGTTAAATTCATAAGATATTTTAATCGTATAAACTTTTAAAAGTGGTTTCGAATCGTCATCAGCGAATCTTCCACTAGTTCGGAATGCCCTGAAAGAATCAGCAAAGAAACTTGGCTAGGATAATAATATTATACAAAATGTATTACTTGATTTAACGTTGAACTAAAACTTAGTGAGATAGAGTTCTCCAAGGGTACTAAAAGTCTACCGATCCGCTTCTAGCCAGTCTATTGTCCTCAACCCACTAAAGCTGAGCAAGGATCTCTCCTATTAGAATGAGAAGGCTCAAGTCCACCACGCAGACCAATTGCGGATTTGTAGACTTCATACCTTTTGAGAAAATCATGGAGAAATCTCAGCCAGTTCCTTTAGCAAAGTATCTTTGTAAATGAAGCTTTTGTCGTCGTCAACCGATAGTTATCCATAGCTGCACATGGGTCTCTTGTTGTACTTCCACACGCCACGATCTTGTGACGCCTGTTCACCAGTATGGCTAGCATGCGCACTACGAGTAAGATTATGTCTACCCGTTATCTCTCTCTGTCTACCGAAGCTAACATGGTTACTTGTCTCGTTAAGTCAAAAGTAGAGATAAAAGTAATATATTTCTGTGATATTTTTTTCTACGAACCTTTAAAATGAAAAATTTGCCGGCAACGACAACATCTCTCTCTCTCTAGTCGCGAGATAATCTCGTTGTGCGCGTGCTAAGCACACTGGGAGCATGGCGTGCAGTTCATAGAGGCATAAAAGCACTGCTTACCCAAATGGAAATACGTCAATGCTCATTTTATTATAACAGTCAGTAAATAGGCTTTCTGACTAGCTAATGCCTACCCTAGCTTCAAGCCCTGAGATGCCACATCTTAGCCTCCCTTCAACTCGCGCTTCATCACATCGGTCCATCTAGAGGGGCGACAGCCAACTCTAAAATTAAGCTTTACAATGGGGCTGATTCTGTATAACACAATCTCTAAACTAAACTAAAATGGTAGCTTTAAATCTAGTTCTGTCCCTTTCCGTAGGGAGTATTATGAAAGGATTAGCAATATTTGTAATGCTCTAATTTTAGTTTAGTTTAGAGATTTTGCACTACAGAATCAGCCCCATTATCAATTCTGTTAAGTATACTTTACCAGAATAATGTAGTCCCTACACTTCATTTCCTGGTTAATTTCGGACCAATAGTGTAATTAGGTGGCCGCAGTTATCATTGGGTGTCGCCCGCCAAACCGCACCGATCATTGTACCTACCTACTACCTAAGTACCTACCTAATCTAATAGCTAGGTCATGACTCATGGCGTCATCGATGTTTAGGTTCTATTGAGGAAAACTAACAACTTAGACCAATCCGACTGCAATAGCTCAACAATTTGGTTGAGCGCAAAATCCCAATAACTTTGCATCGCAAAATCCTTGCTTTTCTAGTTAGGTAGGTACCTAATTACTCCGACTTGGTGCTACAATTTTGTAACTCTCATAAGATAAATGATTATTTGCTAGTTTGAGGAATGGCAAATCAGCACAAAAAAAACTAATCGTAGTTTTATTCATAATAAGTAAGTATAAATTTAAGTCTACTAATTATTATAACATATCTACTACCTACCTATACTTACTTACTGCTTAGCTAATAAAATCCACACTAATATTATAAATGCGAAAGTGTGTCTGCCTGTCTGCTACGCTTTCACGGCTCATCTATTCAACGGATTTTGATGAATTTTGATACAGCAGCGGTAGGTTACACATCCCGGGGAATGACATTGGCTACTTTTTTTCCCGGAAAATTAAGGAGTTCCCTGATGAAGACGAAGTCGCGGGCATCATCATTCTAGTTAATCAATAAAAAAATAAAAATAAAATATTTTCTTAATGCCTTTTCTTAAAAAAAAAATCCCGTGATGTTCTTTTTTATTTTTAAGATTTTTTATTTTGTTCAGGTGACTTCAGTCTAAAAAACAGGATGACAAAAAAATTAAATGAAACCAGTGCATTGTCATAGGCAAAACAACAGTAGGTAGGTATTTATATGGGTTTTAAGTTGGAAAATTCTGAGAATTCACACAACATGAGCATATTTCTATGAAGTAGGTAAATAGGCGAGGCTACTCAGCTAAATTCACGACGAGGCCATGACAATAGACAGGCGCGCGCGAAATTGATAACTTAACAGCATTGTACCTATTAAAAAATTAAATTAAAAATAATAATTTCAAACCACCATGGCCAGTCACGGACGGTGAATTTCGGCCACGGCATTTATCCAAATAGTAGCCATTTGAGCCATGCACTTACTTTAAAGCAGTGAGTGCCTCTATTCCCTTACTTTCATATAGGTACCTAGTCCAATGGGACGGAAAACCCTATGTTACCGGGGAGAGATCAGACGCAGAACCGACGGCTTTACGTGCTTGTTAATATGGCTTTACGGCTTACGGCATGGGGGTAAAACATGGCTGAAGAATTTTAAGCTAACGCGACATGACAAAACGTTCCTCAGCGCCGACGCGACGTGTGACGTTTCACGCAAACGTTGGACCCTATTCGGTCCCTGCTCCCTAGGGATTCGGTTTGGTGCCACATTAGGTATGTCCAGCGGCTGTTTGCTACTTAATGGATATCTTCCGTGTCATTCGTAGTTAGACGTTGGCTTCATTACAGTCACCATTTGAGGTAGGTAGCGCCAACTTTGCAAATCCTTCATTGCATCCTTCCGATGCCAGCCACTCTCCGGGTGACATTTGATGGCCTTGGATTGACGACAATCATAGTGATTGAAACTATGAATTAGGGGACCTTGCCTATGCCTGTTCGACTTAGATTTAAAAAAAAATGTACCTATTTATTTCCGCTCGTGTGTTCGAGTGTACATTGATAATATTTCGTTCAATGTCGCCTCGAGGCATGCAATTTAATAAAACACCTAAATATAGATGTAAAAACTAGATAGCTGCATGTTTTCGTACGATTGTGTGCCAGGGTCGAACCGTGCGGTACACATGTGTGCGAAATGCGATACCCACACCTAGGGCTGCCACCTGTGGATATCACAAAATCTATCATCATCATCATCATCAAGTCTCAGCTAGCATACTGCGAAAGAATCTTTAAACTAGGTAAACTATGTCCTTCCCCGGGATACTAACTATCCCTATGCCAAATTTCATCAAAATCAGTTGAACAGATGGGCCGTGAAAGCGTAGCAGACAGACAGACAGGCAGACCGACAGACACTTTCGCATTTATAATATTAGTATGGATGCTTACATGTGAGTTGTGACCTGTTAGATTTATATGAATAGAGCAGGCATCTACAGCGGTTTTTCAGTACATATTGTAACGTCTGTACGCAATTTGATCGGTGAAAATATCCTAAAAAATAAAAGTGACATCCCTGCCTAGACCACCAGTAGGTATATCTATAGTTGTAACCTTGTATATAGTCGTTTGATAATAATATCATTAGACGACGCTGCGTAAGCTGTAATAATAGTTTTAGGTACTTACTTATTTTTAGTTTAGTGTTGTCCTTGGTGTCTATTTTGTTTCTAAAATGATAGGGGTTTTTGGGTTATTTTCGACAAAAAAATAATTAATTAATTTATAAAGCACCGCCTGCCGCCTGCCGCTTTACATAGTGCAGCAGTAGACGCAGGACGCAGGACGCAGGACGCAGTGTTGGATAAACTCAATTTTAGTGATCATCACTAATCACTAAAATTGAGTTTATCCAACAAGTTTGACTGCAGCTAAGAGCTAGTCTATTTAATAATTTAAAAAAAAACGCACTAATATAGGTATATTTTGTCCAGATTAACTTGATCGTTGGCTTTAGTATAATAAGTAAATATCCCTAAAATATTCCATTCTACTACCATTTTAATCTCTAACCTCTAAGTTGATAGGTATAAGTTAATCAAATACTTGTTATTCAGTTATTATTCAGTATTATTCAGCAACTTTTTATCCTGAACCTTGGTTATTTAAACAGTTTTCCTAGAGAACACCAATAAACCCTATAAGTAAACTAACTTCCTCATCATTAGTTAGGAATGCTGTTGCTAGGAATTTCAATTAGCTATTATAATTTTACTTAAACTAGATTAAAGGGTTAGGTATAAATTATTTAAGTAAATTAAAGTAGGTACCTACACTAGTGGAATTTGAAGCCAAAACTTGGACCTACAATTCCAGAGTTAGTCCCAGATAATAAAATGCACTTCTAATTTTTTATTTTATGGAGCTAAGTATGTGCGTTTTAGGCAATTAAAATAGGTATCACTTCTTTTTTAATTTATAAACTATATCTTGGCTGTTATCAGACTTTCTAGCAAGTAGTGACGCAGCCTAAGGTGGAGCGCGCTTGCCTAGAATGCCTATATTCACTCTTGATTTGAAGATACTATTAATTTAAGCAGAGTGAAAAATATGGATATCCTAGCGGTTCGAATAAGAAACGAGGAAGCAAATCTCTTCGTACGCGTCCTTACTCCTTGGAATCACTTGCTTTAAAGGTAAAGGAAACATACCTATGAGTTCTTCAAAATGTTCTCAAATATGTCTGAAGTCGCAACTTAAAGCCAGTGAAGATAGTATTCTTTCTGAGAGGAGAACTAAAACCCCGTGGGAACTCTACAATTTTCCAGGTTAAAAAGTACCCTATACTTAGGTATATTATGTCAATGAACACAACATCTTCAGACAGACACACTTTCACATTTATGTTTTGAGTAAAGAATTAATTTACAAGTAGCTACGGGTACCTATTCGCATAGATGCAGTAGAGATTTATCTAACAACAATAATTGTATTTATCAAAATGCAAATAAACACTTTCTAACGTCTATTATACCTCCCTGAAGCCAAGGTAAAGTTGTCACATCCTATTGTCTACACTACAGTATGTACAACCACTCAAATTCGTCATGTTTCGCTAAAAGACAAGTTTTCAGATAAATTCTCGTATACGATAATGTGATTATGGTGGATAGACGACGATTAGGGGTCGCGGGGTCAAACTTTCTACCTAAATAGAGAAATTACTGACAACGCGCAAAAGCGAATACCAACGTTACTATCTACGGAACTTAGGAAAGCAATGGAAAATGGCAAAGGCTTTTTTAATAATAGGTATAACTCATGACCGCACGTGTCTTCACGCCCGTGGAAATTTAAAAAAATCCAGTTTCTGGTCTATATTATAAAGGGAACCACTACAAAATTTCAGCGTTCAAAGTCTAAGGATTTGGGCATGCCCCCCGATTGTGTAAGGAAATCGTAATCGTAATCGTTTGTCAAACGGAGTTCATAGATGCCTGCACGTCAAAAAGCATGTATTAACTCCAACAGTCCAACGTTCTATAAGCTGTCCAATGATTGGGATTTGCTTAGACAATCGGGCGTCTGGTTGGTAATGTCTGCGATGGTAGCAGCTTAACCTGTAATTAATAATTGCCATGAGTTATATTGAACCCGCATACGGCATACCCCAAAACTGTTTCTACACGGCATCGTATCTGAACGCTAAATCGCTTGGCGGCACGTCTCTGCCGGTAGGGTGGTAACTGGCCACTGCTGAACCCTCAGACCAGAAAAAATTCTGAAATTTTTTCGCAGAATGACCCTTCGTGTTCTTCTTCTTCTTTATGCGCCTTTTTTCATCCATTGTTGGACATAGGCCTCCTCATGTGCACGCCACTCTTCCCGATGTTGGGCAAGCCTCGTCCATGTTTTCCCCGCAAGCTTGGTGATGTCATCAGACCAACGAGATAGTTGTCTTCCTACGTTTCGTTTGCCGGTACGTGGTCTCCATTCCAGTAGTAAACGGGTCCATCGATCATCTTTGGTCCTACGGACATGCCCTGCCTACCTCCACTGATTGACCCTGCCGGGAATCAAACTGGGGAGTTAGAGACACCCATTTATAAGACCACAGCCCTCACCACTGCATCAGGAGGTAGTTCTTTTGACCCTTACCCCTGAACTCGTGTCACAATCTTGTGTACGTACTAATTAATTAAATACATGTATGCCCACATACAAACTAACCTCATTATTCGTATTAACATTTAAACTGTAACGCCCTAATGAGGCTGATATAATTTTCCTCCAACTCTATAACAAGTCGGCCCACAAAACTCATATTTGTTTTGTTGTTACAACAATACCACTTTAAAACACCTCGTCAGTGTGAAAATGAATCTGTAATACACACACACACACATACACACTGACATACTTATCTGTGCTTGTGGTGAAATTCGGAACTAACAGTAATTTAGAATCAACAAAGAGTTGATTCTAATTTTTTTTTAATGGATAGTGGCGCCTCCGCCACACGCAAAGATAAGTTTGCAAAGCGATACATATATACGTATATTTACTGTCTGTATATTAGAACTTAGGAGGCTACGTAAGTGTCAAAAAGATACACGCCGAATTAAGACCCTCCTCCTTTTTGGGAAGTCGGTTAAAAATATGAAAGTTCTTTACAAGAATTTGGTCTAAAAATTGTGTAAACCAGACAGTTAGGTGATCAATTATTAAAAATATTAAAATATCATCATCATCATCGACGTCAACAGCTGAAGTGTCTTTCTTGTAGGGACTTCCACATTTTGCTTCTCTGAAAAAAGAAATTTGTTGTTGATGTTCTAAAAAGTTGATGTTCAAAAACCTTGTTTGTGTTTCATGTTAAAGACCAGCATCCGCAGCAAGGAGAAGTGGCGGTCGATGCTCGTGAGGCAAATTACTTATCTGCCACTAAAACCGTCACTTCGTGATGACCAAGACCGCTCTTAAACTGTAGGATATTAATTTTAGAGTGCATCGAAGGAGTTAAAATTTTTTAATGAAAAAAAAAAAATTCCCTACAGGTATTATTCTCTCAACATTTAAAATAAATAAAAATAATTTAATAATTTAATAATAATTTTTAGAACAGTATTTTTTCTCAATTAAGTATATTATTTTTAAGATTTATGTTTGACACAGTGCTGCGATTTCAAATAAAATTTTCAGCATTCTTAATTTGTTAAGCCGGTCAATTTATCGCTCTACCAACCTTTTTTCACGCATTTAATTTTCATCTGAAAACAGTTCGACATTTTTCAGTATTTCGTATAAAAATGTATTCATAACTTAAATAATATTGAACAGAAAGTTAGATTATAATATTAAAGAAGGGAAAAGTAAACTAAAAAATAACTTTACCGCATTAAAATGACATAAAATTTGTTAAATTCGAAACGCGTAATTTTCTCCCGCCATTTTAGATTTTTGCGAAGACTGTCATTAGGCCCAGTGTTGCCATCGTGAAATTACTGAGTTGTCTATGGTGGAACTATTAAATTACAGGTTCTTGTTATTATAGTTGTTTAAAATGATTGGTCGTTTAAAAAGTGATTTGGGTTGTGAGAAAACGAAAATCAGCTTCGAGAAAATTGGTTTTAAGTGTTTTCCATTTTGTTTTTCACAGCTAATTTTTCCGTCGCCTTCGTTTAATTTTTTATTGAAAGTACCTACATAGTAGATTCAGTCATAGTAGTAGATTCAGTAGGTACCTAATAGGTAGGTATTCTTAGTGGGAAAAGTCTGTCAATCCGCACTTGGCCAGCGTGTTGGACTAAAGCAGACAGATAGACGGACAGAAGAACAGCGACGCTTTCGCATTTATAATATTATTATTAGTATGTATTTGGGGGACGAGTGAAGAGGGACGAGGGACGAGTGGCCTAGTTGCGACAACGCATATCGGTCGATTGCGATTGTAAAGCAACGTTGACCCAAGTCGGTAACTGGATGGGTGACCGAATTTGGAAGTCTGAATTTGGCCTTTTCGTTTCCTCCGTGCCTACGAGAGCAGGTTATTGTCCCGCTTATTATCTCTAACATCTGATAATAATCGTTAGTACTTAGTAATCTAAGAGTTGAAATAGTATCTACTCTTATTCGAGTCGCACGCAGATGGACCTGGGAACCCACCGCATTATTATCCCAAGAAAACCCCTGCCATTATGTGATTAATGGAATGGGGTCACGACCCTCAGCATTAAGGAATACGACGTAGAGAGAGAGAGAGAGAGTATGTATTTAGGTGCCTAAATAATATGGTCCTTCGAACTTCGAACTTGCACTCGATTGGTACAATGAAGTACCTACTATGGAGGTATTGTCAACCCGGCGCGGCGGTCAAACTATTCCAATATGGCGATCGTCGCCCAGCGGCCGCGCATACTTTGGCAACTATCCTGATTGAAATTGTTGTGCTATTTACTATGAACTTTTGTGGGAAATAATTAAAAATGGAACTCGATTATTTATCGGAGTCCAAGTATACAAAGTTTTCCAGATGAATCCACAAAACCTATGGTCTGTCTTCAACCAATTTTGATGAAATCAGATAGATAGAAATGTGAAGTGTTTATAGTGCCACAAAAATATTGCGAGATATTTCACCGCGGTTAATTGCCTCATCTGGTGACTGAAGGGCTCGCTCATTTTTGCGCAAAGGATCAGCCTAGCTGTCCAACGCGGATATGCAGCCAGCATTCTTGCCACCATTCCACGCGAGCATGATTTATATAGTACAATTAGGTAGGTTAGGCTAGCTAGCTTTGAGTTCTATTGTATTTTTTCAATTAATGTCAATTTTATGATAGAAATATCTTGCATCCACAACTTGCAAATGAAACACCACCAAATTCCTAACTCCATATACTTAGTACCTACTCAGGATGTCTGGTCAGAAAACATACATACTCAACATATTTACCTACCATTCTAATAGCCCGACCCGGTATTCGAACCCAGGGCCTCGTCATCCGCAGTCGAACACGCTAACCACTAGGCCAACGAGCCAGTCGTAAATCCTAAAAGTAAAAGTTACGCAACCATTGCAAATCATTTCTAATACGGTCCAATCCATTCATTATTGTAACCCATAACAAAACCATGTTATCATAGTTCGGTATTTCAAACAGGTCACTGCCGACCTAAAATAATATTATCACGTGTTATAAAAATCATAAACATAAGTCATGAATGGATGACTGGACCACAGGTGTGCTTGTTACCTAACCGTGATCCTATCGAGCTTCCGGAACTTCTGTAACTTTGATATTTTAAGACTTTTCTTTACCAAAAAAGTTGTTTTTTAATCCACTACAAGTTAACCCTTGACGGTGATCTCACCTGATGGTAAGGGATGATGCAGTCTAAGATGGTGGTACCATAGAAAATGGCAACGTAGGCCACGTGAGGGGTCACTGTTGCCGCGTTAGTGGCTCAACTAGGACAACGGATATAAAATATAATTTATAAAAAAGTGGTCTTTACATGTGTTTTGTATGGTAAGTATTTCCCTTCTTATCAGTAATTTTCAAGTGACAGTTATTAATAGATAGAGGTCATTGGCCTTCCTGTTCTTAATTTGAACGCGTTATAGGTAGATACATTGTAGTCTCAGATATCTAAATAATAAACAATCACCCATGCCAACAAACTCATAAACTCACGGGCGAATAAAATTTAAATATTGTTCGAAACAGCTAACCTAGCGTAACGGAAAAGAGCAAGTCTGTAGTGTTAGCAAAAACTGCGCCAAATATGGCCGCCACGCATCAATGGGGAGACAGCGTGAGAAATAGTGCTGGCAAAATCATTTCGTTTTAGTGTATCGATAAGTTTTTGAAGTGAAAACTTCATTAGCCGCGTTGATCACTTTTTAGTAGGGGGTAAACTTGTGGATTCGCGTGACCAACATGCTCGCGAACAGCGACATGCGACATTATTAAAAAAACTTTTCACTTCTATCGGCCGTCCCTATGACTGCCAATTTTTTTTTGGGAACACTAAACAGATTCCATAGTTTTGTACAATTGCATGGGTTTTCCTGATACTATTTGCGTCTTAACCATTGATGTAGAATTTTAGTCAATGGTCTTAACTAATAATTTCATTTTAAAGGTTGGTAGTAAAATAAATAATTTATTATTTAATATTTCATTTTGAAATATTGGAGTACAGGAACCTTGCTTGTATGGTGAACATAAGAAAATAAATTTATTCAATGTCTCTTACGGGAGAAATAGTTTTTCTTTAGATATAAAATTACAAATACTTTTACCTTAAATTTATTGATGCTTAAAAAAACAGTGACTTTTAAAAAACTGTTTACAATCATTTGAGGATGGTACGCAGTCATAGAAAAAAATATCTGTAACTTTTAAAATAAAATAATTGATCTTTTCTTTATGTAATATTTGAAATATTCGTCTTGTAGAATCTATCATAGTAAAAAAATGCAAAAAAAATTGGTGCGTGTGTAAAAATTTATGTTCCATCTTAATTTTATACACTAAAAGCTTCAGTAATTCTTTTTTGTTAATAATGTATTTTAACACAAATAAATAAAAACTAAAAAGTACAGTTTGATTTCGTAGTAAAAACTGTATCAAACATGGCATCCACGGTTCAATGGAGACAGCGATAGCGTGAGAAATAGTGATGTGAATTTGATTTGTGTATGCTTGTCGATACAATAATTTATACCTACATCAAATTACGTATACTGAATTTTTACATGAATTTGAATTGTTTTATTCATAAAGATGTTGCTCCAGTTCCGGAAGATTTTCAGAACAATAATTTAAGTTTGGGAACTTCAATATACCTATTTGTAATAAGACTGACCACTATAATAAATATTATATTCTAGTAACAGTCTAGACTCTAGTCCCCTTGTGTTTTTGCAGAATGGTTAAAACAGTTGCAGAAAGATATACCTACGAGTACTTACAGTTCTATTATTTTTATGCATTTCATTATGCAATTCATTTCATTAACGTGGTTACACTTATGAAAATTACCTAGTAGGTAGGTATACAAATTGAATATTTTTATGATTAAATATTTTTATACTTACACAAAGAGCTTCTAAATTATCATGGATTAATTAGTACCTAATAAATCTACTATTGATAGTGAAGCTGTAGGTATTCTTAGTCACAAGAACTCTACACCAAGCATGATGGACTCGGTTCAATAGAGATGTACCTACTCGTATCGTGAGAAATAGTGTTTGGGAATCGATAAACCAATCCTAGCTATTACATAACCAAATATAGAATGCTAACAAGCCGGGGGCTGATGCATAAGGAAAAATTTTTCATCGCACTTTTTTTATTCAATTGTCTCAAATGGAATAGACTTGAGATTATTTAAATTAGATGTTTTTGTATGATAAGTTATAGTGAATACGCTTATTTACTGTTTGAGAGATGACAGCAAAATGATTGCAAACTAAATAAGGTAGGTATTAGTCATGTCTAAAAATAGAATCATTGAAATGTCAAGTTGAACTTTATTGATTTTATTTCATCTTCCCTTACATCGTAACTAGGTAGTTACTATAGGTACGTACTAAGGTTTTTTTATGTTGATTAAACTTCATCAGGTAGAAAAAAATCAGGCTTAGTAAATAAGTAGGTAAGTAGTGAGTTTATGAAATAAAAAACCAAGATTATTTCGAAACGAGAGTGCTTATTTCCTTTCTATAAAAAAACCCAAAGGATTAAAAAAAGATATGCATTGAACTAAGAACCTTCTCCTTTCAAGAGTCGATTAAAATCTGAGCGCCTGAATAGGTAATTATTCACCCTATCATAAGTAGTTAATTAGATACCTAAGTGTACCGATCGTAGGGTGAAATGTGTATTTAATTATGGAATAGTTTACTAAGAAGAGTTGAAGTTAAGGATTTTTAATTGCGCAATTTAATGCATGCCTGCTCGGGGAAATTCTATCGATTTTGAAAAAGTTCATACCAAGATCTTTATTCCCTATATATAATGAAAAATAAACGCGTCGATTTATTGTTTGATATTAAAATTATCGGTCAAGAGTAATATTATAATAAATGTATTTCAACTGTCATTTGAACTGTAGACATCGATAAATTTGATTCATCGCCCATTAAAGTTGCCGATAAATTTAAAACATTATGTTGTAAAAAATAAACCAATAAACTACAAACAACACTACCGGCGTCCATTTCCGACCAATGACCGCAAGAAATACGAGAATAATTACATTTTAAAAATCGAACGTGGCCCAACGCTGACCTTAAAAGGAAGCCATTCGATGGGAGATGTATTAAAAATTGAAATAACAACTTGCATCGACCGTTTTAGATAGAGAAAAATTATAGACGTCGCACCACTACGCTTGCAAATTAGATCGTAAAGTAATAAATTTAAAGAACTATTTCGTATAAACATTAGCGCAGCAGATGTTGCTCGAAATGAAGATTAGGGGAACTAAAGCATAAAAAGTGGTCAGCCAATCGGAGGCCGCTCTGATCCCCTGTCCCTATCGCACTATCGCTACACCGTTCTTTCTAATGCTCATATTTTTTGCCATCTTATTCTAATTCCTCATTCAAATGGCTCGCATCGAATTCCAGGGGCTCGTAACCTTTCTGCGGTAGGACTCTTTAATTACATTTTTCATTAACCACGTTTAAGGTAAGGTATTTTGTAATAGTTATATTCTATGAAGTCTACTCTTGTTAGTGGGTGCTCAATAATGATTTCGGGTAAAAGAAACAATTAATAAACTATTCGTTACACAAGTATTGCAGTTATTAAGTTTTTTCGTGGCCATGCGTGGTTGCATGCATGGTGGCGTGATGGGAATACAGATACAACTATAATATATAAGTCTATAAGATAATTGTTTTCATTATGCCGCAGTTGTCGCATTTTTGCACTCAAGCGTACAGTATATGCAAAATAATATGTATGTTTAAATTAACCTGATATTTTTATTGGTAGATACAAAGGAACGTGTTTTGCATAAAAATATAATTTCGCGAGTGACTCCATTATTGCTAGTTATGATAAACATTAAGTACGTATTTTTTATTGAGTAAGATATATATCGTTATTTATATTAAGTACATAAACAATGACTTCATTGAATTAATAAAAATAAAATTGCTAAATATTGCGTTTTAAAATTGCACAATTATTATTATTATTCAACTAATTTTCATCAATCATACCAAATTTAAATATTATACCTAAATAACTGACCTCTTTCGGTACACTCTCGTACACACTAGTTTTTGTCTACCACTTCGTTTGCGTGAAATTTTCTTGAGACCCCTCAATCTATGGTACAAAAACAACTTATATGCACGATCGTAAGTTTCCAGAACCGGTTTGATTTGAAATGTGCGTTGATATGTCAGTCAGCTTCTCCTACTATATACCTTATTATATAGATAAAAAGGTATAAAATGTGGCCAATAAGTGGATTATGCAATTATTTCTCGATAATAAATCAAGTGTAGTATGTATAAATACATATGAACTTGATGTTTTAATTAAGTATCTATCTTGAATTTACGCCAGACAATGAATTATTGTATGCAGCTTTGGGATTTATTTTATCGTTCTAGTACTTTTCCATTATTTTGTCTGCTGTGAAAGGGTAGATTGATATCGGAATGGGCTCAGATCCAAACCTCACCTGTTGGACTGCTTCCGTACGTAAGGAATGATCCTAGCATAAGATCAAGTTTAGCTAAAGGCAAAATAACAAAAAAATCCACTACTTCTATTTTTTTTAATATATTTCATAAAAGAAGTTAACAATAATTATTAGTCTTAGGTACATAATAACTTTTATCCTACAAAACTCTTATCCTACAATATCACAATCTCAGTTTGTATATTGTAAGGCTTACTTACTAATAATAATAATACTTATAATCTGAATAAGTTATAGGTAATTTATTACCTAATTATATTTAAAAAAAAAAAAAAAAAACTTGACGTTTATTTCTCAGTTCATAAGTAGGCTGGCAATTTAAGTATATGAAATCAGTACCTACTAGGCTACTATCTATACTACACTAGCCATGTACTTTTGACAGTTTTAATCATGGAAACGTAAAAACTTTAAAACGTTATGCATTTAATCATAAATAGGTACACAGATAGTATACACGTTAACTTATAACACCCCTCTTTTGCGTTGGGGGTTAAACAAAGGTCAAATTATGGCCAACTCTTCTATTTTTTAATGCTAACAAAGTGACTTTAAGGACGTATTTTGTAAATTTTTTTTTTAAATTTTATCGAAAAAGATACATTTATAGAGTCGATGTTTCGATACTTACAGCATTAGCGTATACAAAACTCAAGGCTAACGAAAAAAATATTCAAACTTAACCGACTATTTTTAAATAAATAAATAAATAAATAAATAATCTTTTATTTGCAAGAATATGGGTACAGATATAGGCCTTAAAAATAATATTTCCCTTACATATTCTACCATACAATGGTGTGCAAATAGTTATTGTATTTTTAAGTTTAAATTTCATTAGATCATAGATACATTGTCATATAATCATCATTTATATAATTATCTTAGTCAAGTTATTAATTTCATTACTAACACATCAAACATACTCTAATTAAACTAAAAGGCAACACAAACACATGGATAATACTAGTAGTCAATAATAAAATATAAAAGCAAGGACAGAGAACAAAAAGGATCATCATTGTCAGCATATTAGGATAATATATTCCAATTTTTAGTGGCTGCGCTATGTAGTATATTTGTCTATAAGGTAATCATTTATTTTGTAGTACATTTTATTTAAAAGGAGATCATGTAATTTGCGTTTGAACTGTGGTATACTAGGAATGCTTTTTATAGTTTCAGGTAGATTGTTGTAAATTTTAATAGCCATGTAGTATGCACTTTTGGAAAAAAGCTTAATTCGTGTTTGAGGTAACTGAATTTTATTTCTTCTTCGGCTTTTGAGGTTTGGATTGATACTGCTAGTCAAGAATAAGCCTGGATATTTTTTGACTAATAAACATATTTCAAGAATATAAAGACTAGGCAAGGGAAGGATGCCATGACACTTGAATAGAGGTCGACAGCTGTCCATCATATTCGCTATTATTATTATATTCACTTTAAAAAATTTCTCGCAATCTTTACCTGTAGCTTTTACTAGAAAGACTATTAACATGATGAAAAGTGAAACTTGGAAACGAGTTCATAACACCTGCCTTGAACCGTGAATTTAAACTTGGAATTAAAATGGCGACAAACGGACAAATCACAACCGGCCGGTGAGCGGAGGTGTTCGGATTCGCAACATCCTGACCAGATTCGAGTGCTTACGTCACCACCGACGCATGTGTGCGACTGTACTTATTTACTATCCTATAATATACGAGGGCTTATACACACACTACACATGACAATTTGAATTTCAGTGTAAAGGCAAAAGAAAAGAAGAAAAAAATTTAAAGACACGTCACTAAACCATGAAATGAACCGCATCCGGAAAATTGTGATTTTTCACGAGATTTTGAAAAACTTTGACGAAATCGTACGCGTTGCGTGATGCGTCGTCTAGTTTTTTATAAATCACCAGTATTCATTTATTTTACGTCTCTATTACCTCTCTCTCTAAGTCTCTATCTATATCTCTATACGTCAAGATATTCAAGTACTAAAATATATAGAAAAGAAAATCGTTTTCAAAGCAATGTCAACATCTTAACAGTCTATCTCTTTTATGCTTGTAACATTGACCGACTGCCTAGTGCCTACGTAACAACCTGTAGAGTTGTCTCCACGCTCGATTCAAGTCTAGATCCTTGATAGTGTTTACGTAACACCTGAAACACAGATATGACTTATTTTGATGCTATTCGTAGGAATCTACTCTCTATCTGCGTCGCATTCCTCATTGCTGAGGGTTGTGACCCCTTTCTATTAATCACATAATGGTAGGGGTTTTCTTGAAGTACCTAATAATGCGGTAGGTAACAAAGCAAGTACCTAGGTACTTAATAAAGTATTTGCTTTCAAGCTGAAGGAAAACGTCGTGAGGAAACCTGCAGGCCTGAAATTTGGCAAACTAGGTAGGTAGGTAGGATAGGTAGTAGGTATTATAATACTGTGAACTTTCTATTCCCTCACTCTCATAGCCCGATGGTTCGGAAAATCCAACATGACCGGAGAAAGATCAAACAGGATCGACGGCTATTAGATACTGTACTTACCTACTTGCTCTCATGCAGGTACGGGGGTGAAACACCGCCAAATTCCTATCTCTATAGGCTAGTATAGATGAAAATTTATTGCCGGACGAACCCAATAAGTACCTACATAGATAGATAGATAGTTTTATTGTACACAATATGAAAAAGTACAAAGTAAGCCTTGGAGGTAAATAGGTACATAATTATGATCCGACCCGGGAATCGAACCTAGTACCTCGTTATCCGCAGTCGAACATGCTAACCACTAGGTTAACAAGGCAGGCTTTAAACATTATCTATCTATTGAGTTCTTAATCAACAAAACATTGTAAAAATAAATTGTTATTATTGTTGAATAAAATCAACAGTTACGCAACATAATATGCGTGAGATAAAAACGCATTTTTATTTATTTTCCTGACACGACAGGAATGAGGTCTACCCATTAAAGTATAGAAAAAAACTGGTCAAGTGCGAGCTACAACACACATAAGGTAGGATTCCGTAGCCATACATACTTGTGCTAAACACTGCATTCTTATAATATTAGGTATTCTGTGCTTTGGGTGATCATTATTTATCCAATTCGAGAGACTAAATCAAAACATTTTTTCTTCATGAATTTTTTCTCACTTAAACCTATAATTTGTGCTTATTAGTGACACGGCGAATGATGGGTTGACATGACGATGAAAATGTAAACTTGATATTTGATTTTTTAAATGGCAGTGGCACACAGACAGACGGACTAAACGAAACTAAAGAAGTTCCATATTAATTGAGTACGGAACCCTAAAATCTGATAAAAACAATCATAATAAAGTAAGTCTGTAGAAGGATATTTATTAATGATAATTAAGGGGGAGTAATGCCGACAATCCTATGCGCATATTCGCGATGTGCCGAACAAGGACATAGTGCGTTTCCGCGTTGATTCACACGCGGTGTGGTACACGGTATAAGCGGGTAGCGGTTCTATAGCGGTTTCAACTTTCAACTCATCGCCCACCCAATACTGAGCGCGGGTCTCGTCTTAGAAGCAAAAGGGGTTTTTTTAAATCAAAGAATAGGCCTGCGCTTGACGACAATCATCTATATACATATATAAAATTCAAAGACCTGACTGTCTGACTGACTGACTGACTTATATATCAACGGACAGCCTAAACCGCTGGTCCTAGAGACATGAAATTTGGAGGGTGTGTTCTTTGTGAAGAGTAGGTATCCACTAAGAAAAGATTTTTTGAAATGCTACCCCCAAGGGGTAAAATAGGGGTTAAAAGTTTGTATGTAAGTCCGTCGTTTTTTAAGTTATAGCCATGAAACTTGATATTTGGCCTACCGGTTTAAAATGAAGAAATACGTGTTTCGCCATTTTAGAAAATTCTGCCCCCAAAGGGCTTAAATCATACTAATATTATAAATGCGAAAGTGTATTTGTTTGTTGGTTTGTCCTTCAATCACGCCGCGACGGAGCAACGGATTGACGTGATTTTTGCATGGGTATAGTTGAGGACCTGGAGTGTGACATAGGCCACTTTTTATCCCGGAAAATTAAAGAGTTCCCGCGGGAATCAAAAAAACTTAAACCACGCGGACGAAGTCGCGGGCATCAGCTAGTTTTGTTATAATTATTCTTTAAAATATCATTTCAGCGAATAAATTTCGTTCTCTTGACATCACGTATAGTCCCACAAACATATCTAACCTGGTGACAGCGTCACTAGTAGATATTAAAAAAAAAACTAAACAGGCATAAAAATTTGTACCAATTTTGGCCACCGAGTCAGATCGATTTGACGGACTTTACCTTGCTCTAACCCGCTACCTCTCATGACATTTTGATAAGCAACCGCTACCACTTATGATTTGTGACGCGCACACAAATGCATCCTGAGTCAGCGTGACCTTGGAATAGAATAGTCTAATCGCAGTTTTAGCCAATCAACATTCGACGCACGCGCCGCTTTGTTTGCCATACAGATGTTATTTCGTTGCAATCGCCTTGTAACGTCGTGCTAATGTTTAGTGTAGTATATGCCTGATGGTTAAGGCATGATTTATTTAACGCTAAGTAGGGGAGGTCAGCTCAAAGCGGCCACCTTAACTTTGAGTAAAGAAAAAACCTATCAAACGATTGATTTTCCACAAGAATTTTATACTGATGGGAAAGAAATTTATTAAATTTATGATTTGTGAAATTTAAGGTCTCGAAATTGAAATAATAAGCATATGATGTCTAAATTACGGCAAGTTGTAAAAAAACCGCTTTGCCCGAGCGGCCGCCTAAAGCGGCCAGGGGGCCAAGGGCAACGTGGCCAGCCCCAACGTTACTGCGTATAATTGTTTTTTTTTTTTTTAATTTAACATGCTTGACGAAATAAAAATGTCCAAAAAATATAAAAGAACATTATTTATTAAAGAAACATTTAGTATTAATTTTACCCGTCTTATATACCTACTCAATTTCTAGTTCAATTTCAATTTCAGTTTCTAGTTCTCAGTTTCTAAATAGGTACTTAATTTTAAATTTAACCAGATACAGTTTTGAGTAATTATCATTATTTATACTTAAACAATAACATTTTATTCTCAGTTTCCACTAACTAAAAACTAGTACTTAGGTAGGTATTCTCATTATTTTAATCATATGGTCTTACAATTTCTTTAACCTTAACTATATAGTACCTACCTATATTTTAAACATCTCAGTCATCAAACTGTTTTTTAAAGCTTTAGGAACTTAACACAGCCTTTTGTTATTCTTTTCTTCTTCTTGCTGTGGAGTAAAAACTTCTTTATAGGTATCTCCCAAGTTTCTTTTTCGCAGATCCTGTCGCAATGTGTCTTCTTAGAGTAGTGCAAGGGATATTATCATATTACCTACATTTAAGTGCGATAGACTTAACAGATCCACGTGTATCTTTTCTCTTTGATCGCCAGTGCCATTAGATTTTCATCCCATGTTCCCTGGTTGGTTTTTCTCTTATAATTGTTCACCATCTAAACAAAATAATTAAGCATTATCTATCTACCTAATCATAATATTTTTTAATAAGGGCAAAGCGGTCAGTTGGCCGCTTTGCCCGGGCCGCTTTGCCTTATTCGGCCATATTATTTAAAAATTCGGCTGCTCACACTTTTATACATTTACGTTTGAGCAAATTTTGCACAAATCAAGCCAAATAGATAAGAATCAATACACGTATTATAAAATAATTTAAATATAAAGCGGTATGATCAAAACAGGATGAACTTACCTTGCATTTTTTTAACAAAACATGTAAAAATAATATTTTCGACACTGTAGCCACGCGATCGTTCCTACCGCTACCGAATGACTGCCCGGCGCGGGGCGGGAGGTTCCTTATGCGACAAAACGGCAACGTCGCATTATCATTTCAAATAACCGAAAAATGAAGAGTGGCCGCTTTGCCTCCTATGGCCGCTTTGAGCTGACCTCCCCTACGGTCAGGGCCGTTTTGTTCATAACTTTACTTGTAACTGATCTTAGAAGTAAGAACGATCCTTGTTCGATAACCAGTCCTGTTTGACTGAAGCTCGATCCCGTTCCGTCGGCTTCGTCCTGTCCCGTCCCATCTAACGCCCCATCCCATCCCGATTGAGGATCTGTCCCGTTCCTGTTATATCCCTATCGGTAGGTATAGGTACGTAGTATAACTATTATAATGTACTTATTTATAAGCTTATTTTTCACCTACCTAATTAGTAATTTATCACGTAGGGTCAAGTGTCCATGCAACAATGAAACAGTGGTACACAATAAAACACTGTGATATTTCTATAATGCTACGTTGCCAGATCGTGCATTATATCGCATTAGGACACTCATGTGAACCCCCCGCCCTATCCCAGTTTACATAGGTGCCACGTGGAAGAGAGGAGGAGGAAAGAAATACAACCAGCGGCGCCTAGAGGCCTACCTACTTAAGTCTTAACAGTCGCTAAACAATTTTAATCTGTCATAGAACTTACTACTATTACCTATTCTGTGATAGAATATAGAAAGCCACATTTATCCACAACAGCGAAACCACCGCAAAAAGATAGTCGTGAATAACATTGTAAAGCACTTCGTGGGTACTTAATATGAGTGCAGGTTGCGTTTTAATTTAGTTAGTAGTGCTTAGTAGTGAGCCAATTAAGACAAGCGTTTGCAATGACATTGTAGCAAGTAGGTACTTGTTTAATTCCTTTACTAGCCATAATCCGCGGATTTTTTTTTTGTTGAATGGATAAACCGTAATGTGATATTGAATAACTAGGTAGCTAAAACAAGCGGTGAAAGTCAAAAGTCATGTTTTACTCAAAGTAGTTGGTTATAGACTTATAGTACCTATACTAGCTGATGCCCGCGACTTCAACCGCGTGTAATGTTTTTTTTTAAATTCCCACGGGAACTCTTTAATTTTCCCGGATAAAAAGTAGCCTATGACACTCTACAGGTCCTCAACTATACCTATGCAAAAACTTACATCGATCCGTTGCTTTGTTGAGGCGTGATTGAAGGACAAACTAACAAACCAACAAACAAATACACTTTCGCATTTAAAATATTAGTATGATTACTAGTACTTTTCTGCTTTAAGGTATAGAGTTTAAGAGACATTCAAACGTGATAAGATAAAACTCACCAAAATTTTATCGACAATTTTCTGCTATAAGATATAGAGTTAAAATATTAGTATGATTACTAGTACTTTTCTGCTTTAAGGTATAGAGTTTAAGAGACATTCAAACGTGATAAGATAAAACTCACCAAAATTTAATCGACAATTTTCTGCTATAAGATATAGAGTTTAAGAGACATTCAAACGTGATAAGATAAAACTCACCAAAATTTTATCGACAATTTTCTGCTATAAGATATAGAGTTTAAGAGACATTCAAACGTGATAAGTTAAAACTCACCAAAATTTAATCGACAATTTTCTGCTATATAACGTGATTTAGTTAAAACTCACCAAAATTTTAACGACAATTTTCTGCTATTTATGGTAAGTATAGAGTTTAAGAGACATTCCAACGCGATGAGTAAAAACTCACCAAAATTTTATCGACGAAGTCGCGCTAAAAAGCTAGTGCAGTAGTAATTTTTAAGTACTCAGGTAAGTACTTAGTACTTACGTACCCACATCGTGCAAGGGGTCGTCGACTCGCTAATTACAATGAGAGACAAGGTCCGCCAGGCCGTATGATTGTACCTTCTCTGTGCCACTAAATCTTGGAAAATGTCTCCAAATTATAGGGGTGATGTTACTTGTACTTGCGTATGCTTCCTTTGTGTGGTGGCAAGTTTATATTGATACCAAAGATTAATAATAAACGAAGGGGGGCATTGTGTGACAAGGGGTGGGAGGGGTCCTAAGTTTCGTGACGTCACATTTCAAAGTCTCACAAATGTGACCAATTGTAACAAGAACGGGGGAGGGGTCAAAAATCACGAAATTAGTTTGACGTAGGTACTTTATGGATGGCCCCTAATCCCGCGGGGCTCGAAAAGCTTAATCCATGCGGACTAAGCCGCGGGCATCATGAAGTCTGTGATAAATAAAAGGTAGGTTTCTAAAAATCACAAATAATTGTTTCACACCACAAAATATCGTTGTTTCACACATACATACCTATTGTATTTCACCGAGTATTGAAGCATTTATACTTAGCACATTAATTATATCTTTAAGCCAAACTAATTACCCACTAAGAGATTTCACTAGAAATAGATAAAAATTAAATTAAATCATAAAAAGTGTAAAACAATAAAAGCGCTATAATATTAATAATTAATTAATTAATTTTAGTTAATCTGTCAGTGTCCGAAACGCGCCGGTAACTTCACACGATTATAATCTGATAAACAACCAAACTATATACCTACAAACTACAAACTTGCGAGAATTTTTTTATTTATTACTTATGTATTAAGTTGTATTCACACAACTGTTACTTTTTATGTTTTTAGACTAGTGTTTACGAAATACCCTATTAAATTTTCATCTGTGGTAAAGTGTCCAAGTAACGTCTAGATAAACCAAGAAGAAAGATTTATAATCCCACAAAACTTATCTGACCCGGGTGACAGCGTCGCTAGTATATTATATATCAAAAGTAAAATAAAAACAATAGGTAACTAAACAGGCATAAAAATTAGTACCAAGTTTGGCCACCAGGCCAGTTAAATTTGTAGGACTAATACCTACATATAGGCATTTCTATCGATCAAAATATACACTCTTTAGCTGTCAAAAAAAAACTTCAAATACTTATTTAAATTATTGTAGGTATATTACAGTTTTTGGTATAAAAATGTTCCTAAGAAAACTACTCTGACTTTTAAACTTTTTATAAGGTTTTGATTTGAACATACATAATGGATGTTTATCATATTTTATATAATATCATTCATTCACCATACTTTGATTTAATAATTAAATTATAGTCTGTTTCCTTTTTACAGTCCTTTAGCTTAACCGATTTTGACGAAATTTAGGTACAAAGATACTTAGCTTTTTATCCCGGTTTTAAGAGTTCCCAAGGGATGTTTAAATTGCCTAAATAAACGAATATGCGCTCATATCTGGTGTCTTACATGCATCTTTTTATTATCATTAATCATTTCTTTATGTGAATATATTTTTTTAACAACATATTTTCATATCATAGAACAAGATAATGTGGACCTCCAGTGTAGATTGGTATTATACATTTAACTAATATAATCAAAATAACTATTTCACCATGATCAAACTTCCTTTACCCCTTTTTAATATAAACAGTTATACCCATTTCCCCCACGTTTCATTCAATGCCATTAAAAATACATATTCAAGTAAGCAATGATCGTTGATGATCATTAAATCATCGAGATTAGCATAAAATTGCGAGAGGGCAAAAAAATCATGATCGCAATCACCAGTAAAATAATCATCGCACAGCTTTTTCAAATGAATACATTTAAATTGTGTATGTTTTTGAACGAACTTTTTTTCTTGCGTTTGAATTTGCAAATAGAATGATTTTTTTGCTATGCCACTTTGTGACTGGTGGAGGGGGATAAAAATTGTTAGGGTAGTTTTTTTTTACATATTGATAAGTTTTGTGTTTGAATACAATCTGAAGTTGTAAAAATCAAATGATTGATTATTAATCATCTTTCAATTAATAAGTTTTCTTAATAATTCGGATTCCACCTAATTAGCCTATGACAGTTTTTTAATATAGGTACCTAATGTTAGCCGGACTTAGTTCGGGTAACATTAACATTATTTAGTTTATTTCATGTCGTCATGTAACGCTGTAGACGGTGACGATGTAATCGTAGGGCGTTTTACATTTACATTTCAAAAAATGTAAATGTAAAAAGCCCTACGATTACATCGTCATACCATACATATACCATCATCATCCAACATCATCCAATGATGATAAAATAATTAGTGTCGACAAAAATAGTGACTTACTGTGTTTCTTTGATCATTCCAGGTCTAGAACGGGTGGCAGAGGAGTTGATGGGTCGAAGAAAATGGAAACTATACCAAGACGGGTTAATACCAAAGCGCACCGAGGGAGAGCCATCGAGCGACGAAGAGAGCATCGCTGCCTCCGACCCCCCGCCCGCGCTGAAGATCAAGACCATAGAGCAGATCAACGCGCCGGAGAAACAGGAGAGAACGGAGACACAGGAGAACGAGGAGAAGGTAAGTCACATTACCACATCAAGCGACGGAGAAAGTATCGCTACCTTAACCGATTGCTTGCGTTCAAGATCAAGAGCATCGAGTAGATCAATGCGCTGGAAACTGACACAGAACAGACAATAGGGAGGCAGAAGGTAAAAGGTAGAGGCAGAGGCAGAGGAGAAGGTACACACATGGCTTAGTATCCCGCTTCTGATGATGTAATATAATTCAAAAATTGAAAATTCAAAATTCAAATGTTTTTTATTCAAATAAGCTTTTACAAGCGCTTTTGAATCGTTATAATATGAATCTACCGCTGGTTCGGAATGCCATTCCTACCGAGAAGAGCCAGCAAGAAACTCGGTGGTTGCTCTTTTCCATCAAAACTTACAATCATCATAATGATACAAGTAACTGCAGTCCCACGCATAGCTGGAGCGAATCAAATCCACGCTTTTTTTTTTTATCATTTACGTAATCTTCGATTGTATAGTAAGCTTTTTTCACGAGCATACAATACTCAATACACGCCAAGACTGGCAGACAGAGGCAGCCCCATTTCCGACGGTGGCACCCGTTCACGAGCATGACGCATGATCCAGCCATTGCTTCGCTCAACCATATTTGAGGGAACGTAACAACCCGCACCACACGACACCACCACAGAAACGTTAAAGAGAGTGTGACATACCCGACTACCCATATCAAGGCATAGAATTGAATACCGTTTAAGGGTGCAAATCGCCACCTATCGGCAATAATAATATTAAAGTTTGTATGTGTGTATGTTTGTTACTCCTTCACGCGGCAACTACTGAACCGATTTGGCTGAAATTTGGAATGGATGTAGATTATACCCTAGATTAACACATAGGCTACTCTTTAGAGAGAATTAGATACTGAAACCCTATTTTCAAGTAAATTTAAAGTGTGTTACGATGACAGATTAATGACATAAAGCATACAGTGACAATATTTTACATTCCCGCTGGACAAAAAAAAAGTCCTGATTGTGATTAATTTTTGAGAGCGAGGTGTGCAACAAACAGAAGACGTTCTGGTTTATAATTTTAAAGAATGAGCTATGAGGTGTCTGCAACCCTGAAGCAACCAATGCGAAGTATAGCTGTTCTGAAATACGCATTAAAGCTTTAAAGATTTTTTTCTGTTGTCCAGGAGAAGCCGCGGAGAGAGACGATCCTGGAGAGCCTGATCAAGAGGCCCGCCACGCAGCCCAAGGTGGAGGTGTCAGAGGAGCCTGCGGACTGGAAGCCCGCCGACCGCTGCTACTTCTGTGTCGACGGCGACAGGCCTGAGCCGCATGACGGCCGGGCCGCCACCGGCGCTACCGTGAGTTGACAATGATCATATTTTTTTTTTAAATTGCGCTCGCTACTCTTCCGGCGTTAAACGTTGTTTGGTCCCAAGTAGAACCGCGTTTCATCCTTCTGGTCTCCATTGGGATGCTGAGTGACGAAGCTAGCTTGTTGTTGTGGGCGTTTATTCACTCCTTATAGCTCTTTGCTCTGTGTTCAACTTCTTCTTTTTTGATATAAAAACTATAAAAGAAGAAGTAGAACACAGAGCAAAGAGCTATAAGGAGCGAATAGCTCTAAGAGCGGACTTCATCCACTAAAATGAAAGGGGAAAAAAATAAGAGGTAGAGCCTTCAATGGAAGGACAGGGCCTCACACGCCATGGAAACTTAATAAAATCTGCTCATAGCTCTCGCAGCTGATCGAATGATAGAGGGGATGACACCAAAAAAAAACGTTGTTTGGGTGAGGTTAGAGCTTAAACCGTCCGCGTACCTAACTCACTTAGGGAGCCACACGCAAAAACGCGACAGGATAAAAGTACTGCCTGTACAAAAGTGACGCGTTGTAGGGTGAGGATATACTCTACATGGACAATTTTTTCTTCAGCGAAGATAACAGCTTCCCTCTTTGTTACATACCTAGGCTTAAATTTTTTTTGTAGGTATATGCAGATGACCGATGACCCGTTTTTCTCTACCCCGTACCCCTTACCCCGGGGTCATCGCGGTCCGAAGGGGGCTGGGGGCGGCGCGTGCCGAGTACCGCCCTTGTTTTTTGGCAATCCGCCACGTTACATTTTGATACACGGTTATCTTTTATCTTTAAGTTGGGACTCGAGTAAGTATTTCGTGTTGAAATATGTGGGCGAAATGAATGATTTATTATGTCTGCTTTGCAGGTTTTGCTTAATAGATTTTTTATTTCGGCTAGTTTTTAGGAGCTAGGAAGTTGGTGGTGTTTCACCCCCGTGCCTCGGAGAGCACGTTAAGCCGACGGTCCCGGTTATTATCATTAACTTGATAAAAGTCGTTAAAGTACGCCAACCCGCATTAGAGCAGCGTGGTGGGTCTAAGCTCTAATTCCCTCTATCCTATGGTATGAGTGGAGGCCTGTGCCCAGCCGTGGAACGTTATTGGACTGTAGTGGTGACTAGTTTTTTATATCACTAGACGATGCCCGCGACTTCGTCCGCGTGGATTAAGTTTTTTTGATTCCCGGGGGAGCTCCTTAATTTTCCGGGAGATATATGTCCTTCCCCGGGATGTAACCTACCCCTATACCAAATTTCATCAAAATCGATTGAAAAGATGGGCCGTTAAAGCGTAGCAGACAGATAGACGGACACACTTTCAATTTATAATATTAGTACTATGGATGGATTTTTTATTGCTAAAATAAGCTTGCGCTTAACGACAATCATAGTGAAAAAAGTATTGATGTATAATTCGATTTCGATGGTTGAAAGCAATGATGAGATCCAGGTTGGAACACAGTTGCCTAGAAGAACTTAGAAGGTCTATTTATTCTAGGTCTAAAGGATCTACCGTCACTAGCAGACGGAGAAGCGGTAAATCTAGAAACTCAAATTCTCTGTACGGTAGACCTACACTGAGGAGTTTCTTAGAAACCCTCCTTAAAACCTTAAATACCGCGGACGAAGTCACAGGAATCCGCTATTAACAATCTATACTAATATTATAAATGCTAAAGTTTGGATATATGGATGGATGGATGTTTGTTACTCAATCACGCTGTAACGGCTGAACGAATCTCGATAAAATTTGGCACAAAGATTATAGCCTGGAATAACACGTGGGCTTCTTTTTATATCCTGGAAAATTAAAGAGTTCCCGCGGGAACCAAAAAAAACTCAATCCCCGCGGACGATTTCGCGGGCATCAGCTAGTATACCTATATAAAACTGCATGCTAAAGACACAGGTCCTATGAACCGGATTTCAAGTGATTACCTCGCCAGATGTTCGCATGGGATGTACTTATACTGATATGTACACACAGTCAATACAATCTTTCTGGACCTGTAGACCTATTAGGTATGTGAAACCTGCATCATCATTGCTACAATCAATCATTGCTACAGTCTCAATGGTTGTGATTGATTGAATTTATGATATTTAGAGGTGGTTACACTGAAGTTATAATTTTTACGTAATACCACAGATTAGGTACAGCTCTGTTATAACTAGAATTTAGATCATGCCCGCGACTTCTTCCGCGTGGAATTAGGTTTTTCACAATCGCTTTATTTTTTACTACAAGTTATTTTTAGACTAAAGTGATGATAATGGGGCAGTCTAAGATGGAAGCGGGGAATCTGCTAGGCAGTTATATTAAACCAATCCTCTCATCGGTTTTAACGCTAAACAGTTTCGTGGTAGGTATATTTTTGCCAGTTTCCCATGGAAACTCTTTTATTTTCCGGGATAGGAAGTAGCCTATGTCAGTCCTGGTAGACTTAGCATTTATCTCGAGAAAACAAAGTTTCTATGGGTCAAAGAACTAAAATCCACATGGACTAGGTCGCGAGCTTAAGGTAGGAAAACTATTAAAAAAGAAACCTAAGTGTAATACCTAAATGTAATGAAACATTGAATTGATTGAATATAATTCCCAATTAGGCACACACAATAAATTATTGAATATCTATACAGTATACAATTAATTCTGACTAAGTCAATCAAAGTTAGCTATAAAATCCTCCATATTCCATAGATCTAAAGGCCAAGGTCGAATCCGTTTTGAATCATCTAGGAATTTAAGATGACGTTACCACACCTGCGGTTCTAGGTTCTCATGCTAAATTGTTGTAAGTATCTAAATGTGCTTATTAGGTAGGTACTATATCAATTACAAGCTGATGCCCGCGACTTCGTCCGCGTGGTTAAAGTTTTTTTTATTCCCGCGGGAACACCTCAATTTTCCGGGATAAAAAGTAGCCTATGTTACTCTCCAGGTCCCTGAACTATATTCGCATAGCAAAAATCATGTTGATCCGTTGCTCCGTTGCGGCGTGATTGAAAGACAAACCAACAAACAAACACACTTTCGCATTTATAATATTAGTATGAAGTACCTATGATGAACCAATCCAAATAGATCTTTCAATATGAAGATCCTATTCTCTTCTAACCTAACATAACCTACACAACCTAAACCTAAAAGTATAGGAGTAGGTATTAGGATCTCTACATTTAAGGTCCCACCAACTTATCTGGCCCGGTGGCCAAAATTGGAAATAATTTATATGCCTGTTTGTTTTTGTTTTTATTTTATTTTTCATATCTATTAGCGACGCTGTCACCGGGTTAGATAAGTTTGTACGACTATAATAGGTATGATGCCTATCGTACTAATATTATAAATGCGAAAGTGTGTTTGTTTGTTGGTTTGTTGGTTTATTGGTTTGTTGGTTTTGTCCTTCAATCACGCTGCAACGGAGCAACGGATCGACGTGGTTTTTTGCATGGTATAGTTGAAGACCTAAAGAGTGACATAGGCTACTTTGTATCCCAGAAAATTGAGGAGTTCCCGTGAGAATTAAAAAAAAACTAATTCCACGCGGACGGAGTCGCGGGCATCAGCTAGTATCAAATAAATTATATCTAACTGGTTACTAAATAGAGGGTCTTCCTCTTCTTCTTTTAGTGCCATCTCCTATATCGGTGCAGGTTGGCAACGATTAGGGTTATCTGCACCTTGGATCCTGCTGCCCGGAATAGCGATCGGGTACTCTTCCCGTACCTACATATAGGATTTTCTTTTGTTACGTATATTTCATACTTATCTATGTACCTAAATAGAGATACTTTTTAATAAGTATGTACCTCTATTTTCTAATATTTTTTTCCATACCACAATTTCTGCTCAGGAAATTTAGATTATTTTTTTGTTATTAATAGAAAATATTTTCTTATAAAATGATCATCATAAGAAGGTCCGCTGCACTGGTCAAGTTCATACTGGCAGACTGCACACGTAATTTTGTGAACATAAAAGTTTAGGTGCAAACAAAAATAAAATTATTTTCGTTCAAAGTTCGCGTGAATATAAACATACAATAATATGTATTGCGTGTCCGGCAGTCAGTCTCGATAAGTCAAGATATCGGTGTATTTATTACATCCGTGGTTTTTTTTCCTTTTCCTTTCTTAATATAAAGTGAACAGCTCATAAGCTCGGGCGAGGGTCCGAGCTTATAAGCTGTTCACTTTATATTATAAATAATAGCTTAAAAAGTGGCAAAGTTTAAATAAATACTAGAGAATTAGGGTCGATTGCAGGGTTCTGGTTAAAACGTTACAAAGACCATCCTAAAAACGACATCGAATTGTAAAAGTCAGGATCCTCATACCTATACATATTATACCAAAATTTGACTTAGGTATAACCTTAATTATTAATTAAGGATGTAAGGAATAAGAATACTGACTTCCACTCAATTTGTTAGCTTTTTTGGTGAGCTTTTACGTTTTCATGATTTTTTAATAAATATAGCAAAATTACTATCAAAAAAAGTTAAATATTTTTTAAAAAATCCTAAAAATAGTTTCTTGGATAGATTGCGATGGTGCCATCTATCCTAGAAACTATTTTTGAATGTTACAATATAATTAACATATTATTTTGAAGGTCATTTTATCTTTCTGCGATAAATGCGAAAGTGTTTGTTTGTTGGTTTGTTCTTTAATCACGTTGCAACATATTTGCAAGATATTTACGTAGCTACAAACTATGAATACTTATTATATTCAATATTTATTCCTTCACAGTTCATAAAGAATTCGAATTTAACTGTGTAATAAAGGTGTGTACACATCATCAAATTTAATAATTAAATAATTTATTGGTAGATATTAGTTTAGTACTTACCTACCTACTTAAATTATTGCTTTCAAATAGTCTTTTTTGTATAATTATTATTAGGGGTCATCCATAAAGTACGTCACACTTATTTCCCTCCCCGGCCTTGTCACAGTTGCTCACATTTGTCACACTTCGTCGACCCCCTCCCCCCCCCCCCCCCTTAACGTGTGACGTACTTTTTGGATGACCCCGAACTATAAAGTGTAGACAAGTGTGTAAATTAGGGTAGGTAGATGTAAGCCTCCATTCCCAATTATTTCAGCCAAATTGCTTCAGTCTTTGTGGCGTGAAGGTGATACAAACTTAAAAATATCGAAACATTCACAGTTATAATCTAGGTATAATAGAATTATAAATGCGAAAGTTTGGATGGATGGATGGATGGATGTTATTACTTAACCCCCCTTAACATGTGACGTACTTTATGGATGACCCCTAATAATACCTACCTATTAATATTTTTCGAAGCAAAATGTCACTTGTAGGTACCTAAGCTGATCATAAATTATGCACATTTTAGTACTTACAATAAAAACCGGCCAAGTGCGAGTCGGACTCGCGCACCGAGGGTTCCGTACAAACCTGTATTAAAAAAAAACTACTTACTAGATCTCGTTCAAACTAATTTTCGGTGGAAGTTTGCATGATAATGTACATCACATATTTTTTTTTAGTTTTATCATCCTCTTATTTTAGAAGTTACAGGGGGGGGGACACACATTTTACCACTTTGGAAGTGTCTCTCGTGCAAACTATTCAGTTTAGAATAAAATGATATTAGAAACCTCAATATCATTTTTGAAGACCTATCCATATATCACGTATGGGTTTGATGAAAAAAAAATTTTTGAGTTTCAGTTCTAAGTATGGGGACCCCCAAAATTTATTGTTTTTTTTCTAGTTTTGTGTGAAAATCTTAATGCGGTTCACAGAAAACATCTACTTACCAAGTTTCAACAGTATAGTTCTTATAGTTTCGGAAAAAAAGTGGCTGTGACATACGGACGGACACACAGACAAACAGACATGACGAATCTATAAGGGTTCCGTTTTTGCCAAATTTGGCTACGGAACCCTAAAAATCAGACTAAAGCCACATAACTGGATACCTTGATGAAAATAATATTGGTGTAGTCAGGCTTAAAAAAAATTAATGTTCAAAATTTATAGGTATGTATTATATTATTATTCTATTATTTGATAAGCTCTTAATAATGCTACAATAATCGCCAAATTATATTGGTGTATCAAAACAATATGCAGAATAACTTTCTTAATAATGATAGGTACTTAATAAATGAGAAAAAAATCCTACAATACAAACGAAATAGTTATTTGTAAGTAATTACATCTAATAAAATGCGTTATCAGTTAGACAGTGAAAGTGTCAATGATAATATGTTTATATTATTGAGTTTTTTATTTTTTATGATAATGCTAAATGTATAAATTTTATCGAACTTTGCCTACAAAACTAAGTCTTTAAAATTAAGTAGATATTATTTTTAACTTATTTATTAAACTATTTTAAAACTGGACAGTATTTTTTCGGTAAGCATTTAGTTTTTAGCATTTTTTAATCTTGCATATTAACGATAAAGTTAAAATAATAATAGTTTTAAAGCAGTCTAAAAAGATTACTTTATTAAAAAGTAAACATCTGAATTAGCTGTACCGATTGGTTGTTGATCTTTGCCTGTTGAGGAAGGTTGAGTTGAAGGCACTATAACATGTTCATTATTCGCCAACTTTTTAATGTTTACTTCATTGTAAGTCACTAGGGTTCCCATTTTATAATAACAATTAAGACCGGCGACAAAGAGCATAGACATAATAAAATATAAACGTCCCCAGAGTAATTAATAAGAGCGTTGCATCCGTATCAACATTTCTAATCATTGTCTGCCCATAATTGCACTATATTGTAAACCCTTTAGCCTACAATAGCAATTATGTACCTTGTCTAAACCAAGCTTTAGAATGACCACTTATCTTGACCCCTGAGCCCCCATACTAGATGTCTAAACGTATGCGCTTCGCCATACCAGGGGGACTAGCAGAGGTCAACTTACCCTGGTCGTACGGCTAACCATAGTTTCAATTTACGAAACAATGCCTTATCCATTTGCTACGATTCCACGTCAATGTAGAAAACTAGTATTTTGATTAATACGCGAGAAAGAGATGGGGTGCATGAGGTTTTTATCCCCGATGGACTATCGACCTTGTTATAGCAATTTTAAAGTCCATTTTCGCTTTAGGGGTGGTTTTGTTACTGAAATACTGCGCGTGTAGGCGTAGAGCATGAAAAGTAGGCAGTGTTTGAACAGGAGAGGCGCGGAGTGGCGATTGTGCTATAATTGTGCTTTTTAAGTGGAGTGTTGTTTTGTATAATGGTTAATCTGAAAGAACGAGTGTATTTACGAGAACCTTGAGAGTAATGACGCTTTTTAGTCATTATAAACAATAAAATGGTGTTAAAACTTTGTTCTGCCGCGTAGGTTTCAATTTATTATCTCAGTCCCTATTACTTTGACGTATATAAATTACCACGTGGTGATATCAATTTGAGCGTAGCGTATAAAATTAAACTGATTTGACGCCTAATGTGTTTTTTGTTACACTTAATAATTGTTTTAGGTATACTAATATTAATTCAGTTAAATTATGTAACGCTTTCGGCCCTAATGAATGAAATTATAAAAAAATGACAGCCAAAATTGAGCAGAATTCAATCTACTCTGATCATTAATTTGGCAGAACAAAAATAAAATTGAGTTGTCTTTCTACTACACTGAAATGGATATTTTTTATTATTATTGGCACGTCTTATGTCATTGTATTCGTTTTCTTAATTAAACATAATTATGTATATAATTTCTGACTAATAGAATCAAATTCAATAAATGAGAAAGTGTCTATCTTTTATCTTTTCACGGCCCATCCTCTTAACGGATTTCATCAAAATAGGTTAGGCTTTTATACCGGAAAAACAAAGAGTTCCCACGGACGAAGTCGTGGGTATCATGTAGTTCTATATAATAACAAAAAAAATTACGTTTAATTGTAGTTAAGTTATATGAAATTGATATTTCTTTATAAGATATTACTAGATACTTTGTTAAAGTCATACCATTTAATTTTATTATTAACAAAAATACAACCACATTTGATAGAACATGGGTTAAACAAGAAAGAAACGATAATGATGTAGCAGAGCTACGTCAACCGTGAAATGAATTCATGCTATTTGTACGTTCCAGTACCTTAAATTTTTCATGTTATTACTCAAAATGAAACGTTACATTTATGATTGACTGCCCTCAACTATAATTAAACTTTTTTTACATCGCCATGTTTGGAATAAAGCGCTCGAAGAAGCTCTAAAAATTTCAAATTGCTCTAAACCTAATTGGCCTTAGAATTTATTGCCATAGATACTGCAAAATTGTTGCAATTAAAAGCAGTTATAAGCCCGTTTTTGTGCGAGGTTAATTTAATTATACCTTTTTCTTTTCTAAACTCACGTTTTAGCTCGATGAAAAACTTTTTTGTAAAGCAATTTTAAAGTTAGACAGTTTTATCTTTATGCGATTTTTTTTCGTCATAAACCACCGAATGTAGTAAAATCAATTATTTAAATTAAATTTCTTTCGCGTTTTTGTTTCCGCTTGAATACAAATTTTAAATGTGTGCAACTTTATTAGGAGAAAACATAATATCCAAAAAAATTGTTTTAAATCCAAGCGACTCCATCGCTCCCCCAAGCCGATCGGTTAAACAGCATAGGCCGGACAGAAAAGCCTATAGGGGCGGTCCGGAGAGGGTGGAAACCTCGGAAAATTCACGTGCAAGGCCCACCCCTCAGTGAAACACGTGCCGCCAAATAGCCTCAGTGTACGTACGCCTTTACTAATCATTGCCGCTTGCAAAAAAAAACGCTTTGACGTTTCGATTCTATTTTCAAATTTTAAAAACGTGCGTTCTATGGCGGGAAAATATAACTTTTTAAACCGTTTAAAGTGGAAATGGTGTAAATGAGAATCAGCCTTTATGGTTTGAGTGTGCATTGGGTTTTTTAAGTGTGAAATGGATGGGAACAGAACATGAGGCGATTTCATGGTTAGTTAGATTTATTGTTTATGGAATTAGAAGTTTTTTATATCCTGCCTATACAGCTAACATAATATCTAGAAGTTGAAATATTGCTTACAGAGATTACCACCACATATTTTGTCAAGCCAACGTGTTGTTTAAGTATATTATGCAAAAAATAATATTCATACTAAGTTATTTGAATGTAAGCATAATGAATATTCTTATGAAAAATTAATATTATAACTTTAAAATGAATGTAATATGGCTGTTTTTTTTTTTAAATAATTATGTATAATATCTATATACCTACCTATAGGTACTATTTGTCTTATTTTTGTGAATAATCTAAGTAGATATTAGATTTTTCAAATATATTATATTTCTATATTTTAGATCAAGTAGGTTATAATACCTACTTAATTGATCTATCTTTAAAATAATACATATGGGTTATTATAATCTTTTCTTGGATAAATTGCAAGATTAAGGGTGAACGCACACTTATCCGAGCCGAACGCGCCGAAGGAATCGACCGCGCCGAATTTTAGAATTCTGTGTATGAAATCTCATGAAACCTCGCATACTTATCCGCGTCGAATCGTCCGAATCGGCAAGAACCCCAGAATCCTAGACGAATTCGGATGACGTCATCAGATTCGGCGCGGTCGATTCGGATGACGTCATCAGAATCGGCGCGGTCGATTCGGTCGACTCGAACGATGCGTCCGCATTTTATCCAATGATACCAACATAGGATAATTTACCCTATATTTAGAGTAAAAATAATCGAGAAGGGTAATTTTTAGGGTATGAATTTTCCTAGGGTATTTTTTGGGGTAAAACAATCAATATCAATAAAAAAATAACTGAACTATTTCGTTTCCGAACGCGCCCATTACAGATTCCGTTTTGTGAACGCACCGATTACTTTGTGTCCCTCTCTAAATATAGTCTCAAGCATAATTAATTGTTTGCTCTTTCTTTTCGTGCGAGTGTTTTGGTTGTGTTAATTATTGTAAAAAAATGGCGTCATCGAGTGCTGGCGTTACGCGTTCAGGTGTGAAAAAGTATGCATATAATATGCAAATAATATGTTGTTTTATTTGTAAAGAACGAAAAAATCATTTAGGGTAAATTTTTTATATAACATAGATTCTAGGGTAAATTGAGACCAGGCCCGGGGTAAAGTGAAAACTTCACCTGGCAACACTGATTCTATTAGTTGCGTATGACAGAGCAACGCGAGAGTACTACATACCTATTTCTTCATTATTTTAAAATTCGTTCGATTCGGCGCGGTCGATTCGGCGCGGTCGATTCCTTCGGCGCGTTCGGCTCGGATAAGTGTGCGAGGCCTCGTTGACTTCGATTCCTTCGGCGCGTTCGGCTCGGATAAGTGTGCGTTCACCTTAAGGAAGCTAATGAGTTAGGCACTGTTTGTAAGGAAAATACTTTGCGTATTATTATATTTTTACTATTTATATCTATTAATATCAAACAATATTTTCTCCGAAAATCTATTCAAAATATATATCTTTACTAATATTATAAATGCGAAAGTTTGGACGGATGGATGGATGGATGGAATTTGGCATAGAGATAGTAGATATAGTCTGGAATAACACATAGTCTACTTTATATCCCGGAAAATTAAAGAGTTCCCGCGGGAACCAAAAAACCTCATCGTCGCGGGCATCAGCTAGTAGTTTATTCAATATTAATAAAACAAAATATTAATAAAGATAAAATGAAGAAAAGAGAAACTATCAAGACATTTTTTTAATACTCATTATTAACCGTGCAATGGTTTAAAAGGTTTCAATGAAATCCACTCCGTGACGAGTGCCGTTTGCGAGTCACAATGGACGGCAAAATAATAGAAAACAAATAGAAATAGGCGGGAAAAATATTATACATTAGCAGTAAATATAGATTAAAATCCATACTAGGTAATATTATAAATGCGAAAGTGTGTCTGTCTGTCAGTTTATCTGTCTGTCTGTCTGTCTGTCTGCTACGCTTTCACGGCCAACCGATTTTGAACAGAGACAGGTTACATCTCGGGAAAGGACATAGGCTACTGGACATAGGTTACTTCTTATCCCGGAAAATTGAAGAGTTTCCGTGGGAATAAAAAAAACCAATCCACGCGGACGAAGTCGCGGACATCATCTAGTATTAAATATTTTTTATCAACATCATTTTGTTAAATAATTTGCAGAATTTACGTTTGTAGTAGGTAGGTAATTAATTTATTGAAATAAATAACTTAATTAATTAGAACTGTGTAAGTACCTATTTTTATTTTGTTTGATTGATAAAGATAGTAATTTACCCTATTAGATTCTGATGAAAAAGGCTGGAAAAAAAAAATTATTGTTAATTGGGTAATATTTAGAAAATGTTTTTCAATAAAATAAAAAAATGTTTCAGTATGCAACAGGGACAATAATATGTATATATTAAGTTTTTGAATCCATACTAATATTAAAAATGCGAAAGTGTGTCTGTCTGTCTGTCTGTCAGCTGTCTGCTACGCTTTCACAGCCCATCTGTTCAACCGATTTTGATGAAATTTGGTACAGGGGTAGATTGTATCCCGGGGAAGGACATAAGGCTTTATACACTTTTTATCCCGGAAAATTAAAGAGTTCCCGCGGGAATCAAAAAATTTTAATCCACGCAGACGAAGTCGCGGGCATCATCTAGTTTAAATATAAATAATTAACCGAAATCGATAAGTGACCTACTTATTACCTAATATTAATTTCAAAACGTAACATTTTACATCTAAGTATATTCTATAGAATGATGTGTCAGGGCGTAAACAAAAAAAAGACACGCACAGATTATGCCAAAAAAGATGTACTTACTTACTGACTTTACAATTTTTAATCCTCATTACACGCGTAGCAATAAGGCAATGAGTTGAAATGTTCAGCCTAAAGCCTCGCTCAGCCTCTGTTGAGTGCCGTGGCCTCTAATGGACGTGAAAATGTCCTCTTTCATGTCTATTACATTGGTATTGAGCTGTGTAATGAAGGAAACTGTTTCCTTTATTTTTTATTTTGCGTAGATAGTAGGTATTGAATCGAGTTTTAGAAAATGAGTAGTAGTAGTAGTATAAGTCTTTATTGCATCTTAACACATAGGTACAAAATTATTTATACAAAACAGAAGACAGGAAACTGTAGTAATGCGCAAAGGCGGTCTTATCACTAAAGTGATCTTTTAAAGGCAACCCGAGCGTAAAAAGCTGATGATACTAGGTCTAGGAGCTCATGTGAATGAATGAATGAAATATTCTTTTCTCAAACATGCATGGAAATATTGTCATTATTTTGAAAAAAGAACACGCGAAGTATCGAATTTTCGGACAAAGAAAATCAAATCCATTGCAGGAGCGTTTTTTTTAATTTGGAACATTACAACGCTCCTGCAATGTTGTATGAAAAGGCGTGCTGGGGTTATTAGATACTATTTGATCGGATCTCTTTTGTCATTCTTGGCATAGGTACCATAGTCTCTTTGCTTAGTACAAATTGCGTTTACGTGGCTGTATAGCCATAAATGCGTTTGCCTGTCGGCACAGATGATAAAAAAAAATTGGCGGCAAAGCTAAAAATTCGTCTTGATTTGTTATTTACATACCTACTTAATAAATATAAATTTAATAATAATTAAAATGGTTTCCAACGGTTCAGAAAGTGAAATGGAGATTGATTGTACTCCACCAGATTTAAGATAAGAAGCCAAATTGGCAATGGAAAACCTGCTTCCAGCGAAGTAAAAAAAAAAATACATGAAAGTATATGAAAATTTTATGATAATATAAAAAGTATGTTTTATTTCCCTGCATTCTTTTGAGAAAAGCACTATATATATGCCTCGGCGGAAATGGCAATTGCCTGTCTCGTATTAGTGAAGTCCTCGCCTGCGGCTCGACCTTCAAACTCATACTCGACCTCCAACTGCCTATTTCCCGGCCTGTGCAATAATGTACTATTATTGTACACCAAAGATAATTAATAACCAGAAACAATAAAACAAATACAAATCGGTACAATTGGCAGCCTTATCGCTTTTAAGCGATGTGCCTGTGTGATGTGCATGTGCATGTGGTTCATGCACATAAAAGAAAAGTTCCTTGCCGGCTCTTTTCAGTTGAATTTGTTTTCCGAACCGGTGGTAAAGTATTGACTTAGCATAGTAAGTGGCACAAGTTGTCGTACATGAAATAAAGTTATTTGAATTTGCTCTGCATTGCTCGAGAGCAAGTAGGTAAATAGACTTCACAGAGACACAAAAGTTAATTGGACTTAGACGTGGTCTAACACAAACTGGAGTCTTTAAAACTAATCTAATTAGTAAAAGCCATATGTGGTAGTTAGTTTATGAAATAAAAACCGATAGAGCCGACTGGGTTATTTCTTAGTCTCGGTTTTCCAGTTTTAACTTCCAAACGTTTCGTATAAGTGGGTTTCTATTAAAACCACTGTGTTTAATGCTAATTCATCTCAAACGGTCAACAATTCCTTGTAGTGCGATCTACAGAAACTGTACCAATTATATACCGAATCTGTATACCAATTGTACCGAATCTGTACCAATTGTACCGAGTCTGTACCAATTGTACCGAATCTGTACCTAAATTGACGATTAAATGCTAACTATTTATATACGATTGATAGGTTCCTACCTACTTTAAATGGTCATACTACAAAATACTTTGAAAATTGCACTTGAATACGAATTATAAGGCCTATTGTGCATTACAAGAACATTTCATGTGTCTGGTAAGAAATGTCTTTCAATTGTTATTGTATGAGACCATATTATATTACAAGATATTTTTTCTTGTGTCTTATCAGACACGCGCATACAAAATATGAGATGCGAATAAGTACAAGACACAATAAATTTTCATTTAATGCGCAATAGGGCTAACTTTATGATTTGTGACGGTTATGGGTCCAAAAAAAACTTTCCTAAAGCTTTTAGTCCCACTTGTACTCTTAAAATAATTTTAAGGTTTTTCTACAATTATTTTTTCTTGTCAACCCTGCAGTAATCTTTAAAAAGTTTCAGTCACAGCATCATTTGTGCTCAGGAACTTTTCAAACTTGTGCCCCCTTCACCGTCATACCACAGAACAGCAAGAAACCGTCAGCATTGGCATCCTTATGTGGTTGACGTCCAGTCTACCGGAACGAAACGGTTCTGCTCTACGTTCCTGATTCGAACCGCCAGGATGTGGAATGCCCTTCCAGCGCACGTATTCCCTGACACATACAACTTAAGTACCTTCAGCATCGATTTATCAAATAGGCAGAAGAAGGCCAGCACGCTCCTACCTAGACCTCATCATTTGTATTAAGCATGATTGTCGTCAAGCGCAGGCCTATCTCGCAATAAAAAATAAAATAAAATTCTGCCTATCGAAGTAAGTCTTGTAAATATTGACTTCAGGCGAGGTATCTAAATCGTGAAGACCCTAGTTGCACCAAACTGCAAAAGACGTTTCCACTGCAAAAGAGTAATGAGCGGGAAATGGCTAAGCGGAACGGACTGTGTGTAGCGAGCAAAAAGAGTTCAAAAATAGTCAAAATGAGCTCGCTCTTTAGGGCAACTGTCAAAACTCTTTTGATAAGTGACAGTGTATAAGCTATGTTGTTAGCAGAGATTCTGCTTAGCCATTTCTCGCTCATTACACTTTTGCAGTGGAAACGTCATTTGCAGTTTGGTGCAACAGGGTCTTCACGATTGAGATACCTCGCCTGAAGTCAATATTTTATAAGACCTACTTAGATAGGCAGACTTTAAAACACCTACCCCTACCTGTTTAATATGTTGCTGTATAAATATATATATGTACTTACCTCTAAAACTATTTAATAAGGTTTAAATTTCAATTACTTAGGTAGTTACTTGAAACTCATTCCAAAGCATTGGTTCGTAATTTTCCTCAAGGAAGCCATATTTGTAGGTACATATCTAGGTAGCCTAGGTGCCTATAGGTTTGGCCAGCTCACGTGTTCAAACAATGCTAGTTAACATTCAAGGTGGACGTGATTAGCGAATAGCCAAGGTGAGCCGAACTGGTCGTTTGGCCGCCATTTTGTTTTTGTAGGTACGACATTTGTTTGTAGATTTTGACCATGAAACGGATTTGTGATTGAGACAGGTACATGATCAGGTTTATGGGCACATGTAAGCCATTTCCGGGCTTTTTAGGGTTCCTTACCTTAACAGGAAAAAAGGAACCCGTAACTGATCATCAGGATCGTTGTCCGTCTGTCTGACTGTCAACACCCTTTATCTCGGGAATGCGTAAAGGTATGAAGTTGAAATTAATATAAATAATTCTTAAATTGTTAGGTCTACGGTCTCATGGCCTGTAAAAATATTAAGCTTCTAAGTCAACGCAACCACAAGATACAGCTGTTTGTGCCGCATATTTTGACACTCACCAATAATCAAAACCTGTAGGGCACTTCCCGTTGACCTAGAATCATCAAATTTGGCAAAAAGCAAGGTCTCACAGCACAAGTATAGGAAAAAATCCGAAAATCGTTTATTAGGGTTCTTGGTCATAGGGTGTCCTAAGCCAGTTATTTCACAGCTGATTACGTGTTGTTATGACATCTTTCTTGTTATTTACTCAAATAATTTTTATTGTGTGGTGATACGGAACCCTTTCTGAGCGAGTCTGACTCGCACTTGACCGGTTTTTTTAGTTTGATAACGAGTACTCTGAAAACAAATATGTACCTACCTACCTATTAGGTAGGTATATTTATAAAACGGTTATTCCAAACAAAAAGTCCTGGCTTACTCACTCTGATTCATCCATGCCTAGCCCAAACCCTTGGACCTAGAAAGCTGAAATTTTGCACAGAGGTTCCCTTTATAATGTACCTAGACAAGGAACATGGCTAGATTTTTAATTCCCACGGGAGAAGCCGCGAGTGGCTATTAAAGCATTAGGTACTCGGACGAAGTCACGGACATCTAGTCGATAATAAAGCTTCCTCCAATCAAAATTTTCAAAAAATGTTCAATATACCTACCTACGGAACTCATCCATCTACCTACTTACAGTTTTTTTATAAGTATCTACAACAGCAAACAAAATCTTCCCATAATATAGAGCCAGACCCCCTGTTGTTTTATAATTTAAGAGTGTCTGACAGGGGGTTGCAATCGTACTAAGTGTCTGACAATGGACAACGTGGTCTCTAATATTAGGTATTCCAATGAAAAATATAAAAAAACGGAGCTTAATACTTTAACGAATTTGAGGTGCCACCTTTTCTACCTGATAGGTACCTTCCAAAGCAACCGCGATCCAAACTTCATAGTCGGGGATCGTTTATACCTCTATTAGAGACGTACATAGAAAAACTTTCAGCTTTAATAAAATTTAACGAAGGTATGATCGTCGCGGGATCTTGGACCAATATACCTAGTTTCCGAATTATTCTATTGTCACGAATACAATACCCATGTCTGAAGTTTCACAACAAATCGCTAAACTTAGTTAACCTTTACCTACCTGTAATGTTTCAATTCGGAAGATTTGAAGAGAAGAACTCCTTAATAATTTTCCGGGATAAAAAGTAGCCTATGTCCATCCCCGGGATACTACCTATCCCTGTACCGAATTTCATCGAAATCGGTTAAGCAGGTGGGCCGTGAAAGCGTAGCAGACAGACAGATAGACAGACATACACACACTTTCGCATTTATAATATTAGTATGGATATTATCAATAGGTAGGTAAATACTAAATATGTAATAAAAAGAAGAATCTTTATTTGAGACCAAACATATTTTACTAATACCTATGCACAAAACGGTGTACCTACTTAGATAAAAACAATGACGCAAATCATTTTAAACGAGTAGATATTAGTACCTAGTTATTAGATTTGCCTCTAATAGGTATAACAATTTTTGCACACATATTAACCAGTACCAGTTCATATCCTTTATTTCCTTATGTGGAAGCACGTAATAGGTAAAAATGTTTTGCCAATATGTCATGGACGCATGTTTGTATAGCCATGCCAACTTATTTGTTGTTATTCTATGATGTTAACTATATATTACTAGCTGATGCCCGCGACTTCATCCACGTAGATTGAGGTTTTTTGGTACCTGCAGGAACTCTTTGATTTTCCGGGATAAAAAGTAGTATACAATAAAAAACAGTTGTCTGCTAAATTCACATTCATCAAATGCCACCACTACAGCCCATTAACGTCCCACTGCTGGGCACAGGCCTCCACTCTCATAGGAGAGTGGGAATTAGAGCTTAGAACCACCACGCTGCTCCAATGCGGGTTTGCGGGCTTTAACGACTATTATCATCAAACGCGCGAACTGTCAAACGCGCGAAGTTAATATGGTCGTTAAGTTTTCTTAAATTTTCTAATGTTCCGCGCATCTTTCTTAGTTTTTTCTTTCATAAGAACCTTCTCCTTATAACAACAAACAACAAAAAATAATTAGCGAAATTGGTCCAGCCGTTCACGCGTGATGCCGTGACATAGTGAAATAGGGATTCATTTATATATAAAGGATGGTTTAAATAAAGCAGGTAGTCTATATGTTTAACAAATGTTCCTCCTTCTGTTTTTCCATCCGCTTATAATATTGGCATCTTCTAGATTTCAGCCAACCGCTAGTCTATAAATTAAAAAAAAATCCTATATCTAACACGTCGAAAATATTAAATAATAGATGTAAAGTTACGTATGGTTTGTGTAAGTTTATAATCTAAATAGCTTTTGCCCGCGGCTTTGTTCACGTTAAGTTCGATTTTGATTGGTAAGTTTTCTTTCAAACAAATTTATCTACCTATGAATACGGTTTAGATACGTCCAAGCAGATTGCACGTTGGTGTCTTTCAAGGTTTGTTAAGCAAACCAAATTCTGGCGTAGTGTGCAATCTGTTCAGATTATTTTTTATTAATAAATAATATACTTACAGATGATAAAAGTGAGGGCCATTTCCAAGGCACTGACAAAATTCAAACCACCAGAGTTACCAACTTGTCATGATATTACTAACAATCAAACAAACAAACAAGTATCAACTTTCGACGCACTTTTTTTCTATAATCGATAATAATTTAAAATGGTTAACAAACTTAAAACCAACATAGAACGTGGCTACATATGCATATAATATTTCCTTTTGAAGACCTTCTATTTAATAATCATTGCTAAAAATAAACTATGAAATACTATGACAAAAAGAATAACTAATAAACACTAACTACCTAATAAAACTATATTTTTTTTGAAAAAACTAGAAGTTTAATTCGCTATAGGTAATCCGCCACAGAAGGTAAATCTATGTGGTACAGTGCGTATCTTGAACTGGCAGCCCGCGATATTCTCCACACCACATAAATCTTCCAAAATAACCCCACCACCACCACCTCACCAGATACCCACCAGAACCTCACCAGATTTATGTGGTGTGGAGAATATCGCGAGCTGCCAGTTCAAGATACGCACTGTACCACATAGATTTACCTTCTGTGGCGGATTATAGCGAATTAAACTTCTAGTTTTTTCAATATCATGGACTTCCGCAAAGTAACGCCTGCTTCTATCCACTATTTTTTTTTGACATAGGCATCATCCCTATGAGACCACACCACCCTCATAGAATCAAACTACGATTCTACGTCCAATTGAACGGCCTAGGTTATTACTTATTTATCTAAGTATAGGTCGTTGTAACCTAGCGATTTGTTGTCCGTAGCTGGTCATTTGACGTTCATTAACCATTAGATACCAGACATTGAACTGGCTTATATCGTAACTGTTTAGTAACTTCGAGTCTGTGATAAAAAAAAGTAGTTTTTTAAAAGAGTACTTAAATCTGATACCATGATTTATTACTTTGCATGAATTATTTCTTACTATCTAGGTAATTAGATAAAGTACCTAATTAATGCTATATGATGCCTGCGACTTAATTCGCGTAGATTTACTTATATTTAGAAATGGTTGGTTCGTGAAAATTTGAGATAATTCACATACCTACCTACTAAAATTATTGTAAAATGCGAAAGTGAGTTTATTTGTTCGTTTGTCACACACACACACACACATCAGATCACACCGCAACAGAGCAACAGATTGACGTGATTATGAGTGTGACGCTACGTTTTATCCCGGAAAACCAAGGATTTCCCGTGAAAATTAAAAAAAAAATCCACGCTGAAGAAGTTCCGGTAGGTATTCAGTTTATAATACCTATTACCTATAGGTAAAAATCTAACCTTACCTAGACGATGATCATGCAAGCGACATCTTATCTCATATCATCTTTTTTTTCTTATTCTTAATTTTTATTTAATCAACTTCATTCACGTCAGTTTTTAAAAAAAGCGAAACACTTAGGAAGTCCCCGATTTTCCGGGATAAAAAGATGCCTTCGAGCTGTGTCCGTAACTCCTAAAAATCCTGTGGGAACACATATCTACATTTTCCGGGTTTTCGAAATTAGTCTATGTACCTATGCAAGCTATCTCTGTAGGTACCTACTTAATTGCGCAAAAATATGTTTACCTAATTGCCGTGAAAAGGTAAAAGGTTACTTTCACAGACAGACAGTTACTTTCGTATTTAAAGTACTAAAGCATGGAGGATAGATTCCATTCTAATGTCACGTAAAACCACGGGAAACCGAGTAAATCAGTGGAGTAAATAAATAATAACGTAGCGTCCACCTACCTAATTGGACGCATACGTACAATCAATGTGCTATGTACCGCCGTCTATTTTTTTCTAAGTTCATTGTTACGGGCCGATGACAGCCGACCGGCAGAACGCAGCTGTTCCCTTGCTCCCATTATTTGAACTTGAAGAAAAAAAACTACATACATAAATAATTTACCGCTCGCCAAATGGTGGGGTCTACACATTCTAATTCTAAACTCGCGGCCTCGACCAATGGCGGCCGAGGACGAGCTAACATGGCGGTCGTGGGAACCGGTTAATGGGCCGTTTGAATTTAGAATATAATATTTTTTATTAACGAGTTCGTAGCGAACAATGGTTTTTAGCTAACTTACGACGCGACGTGGCCAGACGACGAATTAGATGGGTTCTTTTATGTTCCACATTTTTTATTTTATTTTTTTCTGTACCTAATGTAGAGCGTTGTAGTTTACATAATATAGAACTCATTGTTTGGTCATGACTCCTAATAATTAAAAAAGTACTTACACTGTAACCGCTTGGTAGTTGGTAGCAATTTGGTACATACCTAAGCTTTTAGGTACTCTTTAGAACTATAATAGCTTTCGAAATCTTGGGACAGTTGTATGATTTGAGTCATATAAATCTGAGGTTGCAGTGGGTTCCGTCTCATATAGGTCTAAGAGGAAACGAGGAGGCTGATAAATTAGCAAAATTAGCAATAACTGTAGGAATCGAGTCAACAATTGTACCGTATTTTACAGAAACTTGAATAGTTTTAAAATTGAATGTTGTGATAAATTTAAGGAATATCTTGATTTAAGAAGTAGAGAAAAGGGAATTTGGTATAAGGTCGTCCAATGTCAGCCTCCTCGTTTCCCTTGGTTTGATAATATTAGGCTTAGTAGGAAATATATAGTAGTAGCTCATAGGTTGCGTTCTGGGCATTATCCTTCTAAGAAATTTGCATTTTTAATGAAAAAAGTGGAGTCTGCTAATTGTGATATTTGTTTAAAGATAGACGATGTCCAGCACGTCCTAGTCGAATGTAGCAAGTATAGCGCGCAGAGGGAGCTCCTTATGCAGAAATATCGTTTGAATAGATATGACGTAGGTAGTTTTACAAGCCTTCTCAGCCTACTATCGACAGAAGTTTTTAAATCGGTAGTTGAAATATTTCTGCATAGGGAGTAATACCTGACCAATTATTGTACCTATATTAATGATAGTTTGATTAAGTAATTTTTTTTAAATAATAATTTAGGTTACGATGGGGCTGGCGTGTCCGTGTGGACAAAAGTCCCAAATAAATAAAGATTAAAAAAAAAAAAAAAAGAACTATGAATGAATCTATATTTTATATTTTTGTGTTTTATTAAAGGCAACGATAGCTGTTTTAATCAAAATCACCCAAAACATCATAAAAGTTCACACACCTAATAAGTTAGATATAATATTATAAAATATAGGTAGGTACAATAAGTAAGTAAATAATAGATAGATAGGTATTTTATGGAAAATTAATTAGGTAAGCATTAGAAATTCAATTTAATTCAGTTTATTTACTTTAAAAACTAAATACTTAGTAGTTACCTACTTACGCTTTACATTTCAGATTTCTGGATTTCTGGTGACTAATTAAAACCTAACGAATAGATATTACAAACTAGGAATTCATTCTTAGAAACATGCGTTTAATAGTCTATAAGAGTTGTTTAGATCTACCGGTCTACTGCAAACAAGGAAATATAAAGCCTTATTTACTTAAAAGTAAATGGTTTGCGAAAAACAAGGTTATTAAATGTCGAATGATTTATCCTTAGTCATAAACAATTAGTTTCAAAATGGACTTTATTCCAGCCATTAGTTTCAAAATGGACGGAAAATTAACCTGAGATTGAGGAAAGTCAGCAAGAATCGTAGGTATAGGCTTTGGTAAGAATTATGAAACGCGTTTTTTCCGACTGAAATGTATAGTCAACGATATTTATCAGTTATTTAATTTAAAGGCGTTACAGAACACATTCAAAAAAAGAGAAAATTTTAGTACCTATTAAAACTTGAAAACAGCAATTGTACGAGTATTTCAAAAATTAGACGTTACATTTTTTATCCAAGCCCTCAAAACCGTTCAGGGTTGTCAGTTAGTGGTTCTCTTAGATAAAAGGACAGAAAACACTGTCTGCAGCTTCCAAGGTAGGTACATAAATTTTCTGAAGAACCAAATATCTACCGTTGAATGCAATATGGTGTTAAATTTGTTGGTAAAGCCCTTAAAACGTGTCGGGGTTGTTAAGTGCTGGTCTTAGTAAGAGGGTTGGTTTTTAGATTAACACTAACTATTGTTTGTTACAGAGTCCAGCCTCAGAGTCAGACAGCAGTTCGGTGTCGGGCGCCAAAAGCCCCGCGGGGCCGCCGCTGCTGCACCACCTGCTGCAACTGCAGCTACAGGGGCAGAACCCGCAGGCGATTGCGCAGGTATTGCCCCACAATAGATGATTAGAGTAAAATAGCAAGTCCGTAGTGCCCTACATCAACATACACAATAGATACTTAGATGCTAGTAGTCGGACAGCAACAAGCAGCAAGGTTAATGTGGGCTGAGCCCCGCAAGGCGTATTCGTTGCATACCTGCTGCAAAACCAGCTATAACCAGCTATAACCAGAGCCCGCAGGTGTACACAACTTACTATACTATCTTAGATGTTAGATGTCTGTGTTAGTCAGATAGATGTAACATACATACATAACACCATTAATAGACGATTGGTTTTGTTGTCAGTTTCGCCACAGTCACTGATGAAACTAAAAATTTGAATTGGTTTCGCCAAAGTCCATATTATAATGACTAAAAATTATTTGGATTGTTAGCTCAATTATTAATAAAATTGACTGATGTAGAATCTCTCATCCAACCTCCTAAAGCCAGCAGATCTACACCAGAATTTTGGGATCCCCTAACTTTTAGGCCAGGCCAGAGAAAACTGTTTTTTTAAATTTCTCTGGATTGTCTAGAAGACCCTGTCAGAGGAGAAACCCTGGATTATATCCCATTAACAAAAGAGCAGTTGCTAAAGATACTCGTAGATGTCCCCAGCATTGAGTGTGAAGTGTGGTTTAGCCCTTAGATAACTGAATCTCTTCTCGAACTCTTCTCAACTCTCAACTCAAATCTTTTTTATTCAAGTAGACTTTGACAAGTGCTTTTGAATCGTCGAGTAAATCTACCAATACCATATCCTAGAATTTCAGCTTCATCTCAAAAGAAACAAATTAAAACCTGTTTTCTCGGGAAATTTATCCTGCTTAGGAGAGAAGAATTTTTAACTATGTAGGTAGTAGCTTAAGCGGTCTTGAAAGCGATGTCTTTCAACCGGTAGCTTAAGATATCTATGTCCCCAGTATTGATTTTGATGTATGACGGTATATAACAGCAGGGCTACACGGAGATGTGTGTGCAGTTCCAGCAGATGCTGGCGGCGTTGGCGGCGCTGGGCACGGGGCTGGTGCCGCCCGCGCTGTCCCAGGCCTGGATGATGCAGCGGCTGGCGACGCAGAGACCCCCACAGGACACGTGAGTTTTCTTCGAACTTCTTTAGCTTTCACTCTGCAGTATAGTCCGTCAAACATATCTGTTTATATTAAAAACTAGCTGATGCCCGCGACTTCGTCCGCGTGAATTGAGGTTTTTCGGTTCCCGCGGGAACTCTTTAATTTTCCGGGATATAAAGTAGCCCATATGCTATTCCAGACTATAATCTATCTCTGTGATAAATTTCATCCAGATCCGTTCAGCCGTTGACGCGTGATTGAGTAACAAACATCCATACATCCATACATCCATACAAACTTTCGCATTTATAATATTTATTTGATAAAAAAACAACAACTTAACAGGCATAAAAATTAGTTCCAATCTTGGCCACCGGGCCAAATACGAGGTTTGACGGACTGTAACAACTGCATATAAGTTATTTAACTAGGATCGATTTAATAGTCTGTGATATTATAGTTCACCCAGAAGCTTCACTTATTCCACGCCTCCTACAAAATATAAAAATAAAGAGGACAGTTTTTCTTTTTATTTATCTTATAAGGAACGTAAAAACTAGTATCGCTTCTGGGTTGCTCTAAAACAAAATATTGAACAACGTCCATTCAAATAAACATGATTTAGGTAAAGTTCGTTTATAGAAAAAATAATATAAACATTGATTTCTAGTGCGTGTGTTGTACGATGCTCCAAACTATTATATTCATTTTGTAATTAAAGTTGTTATCAACACCAATGAATGCTTTGTGTACATTTAATTTACCTTTTTTTAGTTGTTCCAATTTGTAAAACCTATCTATCTCTCTATCACTCGTCTCGCATTCTTTATTTGAGTCGTGACCTCTTTCCAATGATCACAAAATATGTAAGGTTCCCAATTCTTGTGCTAAGGCCTGCCTTTTATCTTAAAATAATTCCCCATAACAATAAAACTCGATTTTCAATCATGTCTTTAAATCTAGAGCAACCTAAGCATAGTCGCGGTCACCGATTAGTAAAACATAAACGGCATTAAACAGATGAATCTTATAATCGTATCCTCCGCTTGATATTTGATCCAATGCCATTAGAATGGAGTTTGATAGTTGTTTTGAACTATTTCGTCTTAAGTCATCTATAAATTAGACGCTGAACCTTGTGGATTTTAGATTTGACACAAGTTAGATAACAGTTGGCTGGATTATCATAAGTTATTGATATTTAAAGTGTTTGTTTTGATTTTATCTTTGAATATCTAAGATATTAAAATATCAACTAGAATCTAGATCTCAATTGATATAATCTATCGTACTTAATACTTCTTTTTCTTCAACTACTTTATAGTCCTACAGCCTATTAGATAATACCCAAATGGATTCACATTTTTGAAAATCCCTGTGAGAACTCTGAGTTTCCGGGATAAAAATTAACCCATGTCCCTTTTCAGAATGCAAGCTATCTGGACCAAAATTGGTCAGAATAAGTTAGTCGTGACAGGGTGACAATACTTATAGACAGGCAGACACTTTTGCGTTTACAATATCAGTATGGATGCAACATTTATACATACCTACTTAGAGAACCTTTCTTACACACTTCAAATGTCATTTAAAACACTTTGGTCGAAATGTTTGGGATTTTGAGTTGAGAACACGTTTAATGGAATTTCCCAAGTGTGATTTTGAGTTGAGATAGAGTAACAACATATTATTTATCTAAATTGGTTTCAATATCTTCTGGAAGATCAATTTGGCTACATGCTCATTACTACTTATTAACTCGGGTATTATAATTGGTGCAAAATTACGGTCGCATTGTTGTGCCTTGGACTATTTGAAATAGTTAAAACTATTCCAATTTATATCTACTATAATCTTATACAGACGATGTAATAGTACGTAGCATGTAATTTTACCAGAAACCACCAATCGATTTCAAACTTAGATAATATCAACATAACACTAAACACATTTCTCATAATCTCTTCTCAGAAGAGTTTAGGCCATATTGAGTTGGTCAAGCTATTTAGCGTTCTAAAACTATCCAAATAATACTTCTTCCACATTCGCGCGATGCATCATCATTCATCATTTTAATCACAATTTCTGACGAAATCTCTGTCAACCGCAAACTTAACAAGGACTAAAACAATTGTCACAATTACAATCCCATTACACGAACGGTTATCGTTGATAAATTACTAAATCATATGAAAATCGTCACAGCAAAATTTAATGCCTTCGATATCAGTGGCATTACGATTAATGCTACTTCAAGATTCGACTTAAATGGACTCTATCCTTTTGTAATAGAGTTTGTTATTGAAGTGTAAGCGTTTGTAGGCAACCGTGTGTTCCTATAAATAAAGATGAATCCTTGAGACGCGCAATGAATCGTTACTCAATACCAAAAAGCGATACGCGATGCGATGCGATATAGAGTAGTCCTAGTTCTATTACTAAAGTCAGTTTGAAGTAAAACACTAATTCTATTTCATTATAATTAATTACATACCTATTATGTAAGCCCTTTCTAGCAATGGCTGATGTTCCACTACTCACTAAAAATTGGAATGTGAATGTGAATTCCTGAAAAAAAGAAGCAAATAAAAATTTGGCACTAGAAAACCTTACCTATTGTCGCCTAATTGATGCTAGAGCAGAAACATCAAGTATTCATGTGAATTTTAGTAACACTTGTATATTATGCTATTATATGACCCTTTGGTCTAATACTTCAGCGGATGAGAACGCTGCATATGGCTTGTCCCCTTCGAGAGGAGGAGCGACATTGCTTTTGCTGAATACGGAACCATCTCAGATTCGCGGTTTCGTTCGCAAACCGGTTTAAACTGACCGTGGATCGAATAACTCGGTTATTATGATTGGTGCAAATTTACGGTCGCGGTCTTGTGCCTTGGACTATTTGAAATAGTTAAAACTATTCCTATTTATATCCACTAAAATCTTATTCTGTAACTGTTTCTATTTTGGTTCTATTCCTTGATACCAGGTTAGCTATTTTAAAGTTCGAAAATTCAGAAACTCTAGATTTATAGTTACCTCCTGGATGAGATAGGAGGAGCTCCGCGCGTGGTCCCGAGTTCTCGAGAAGGCACAATATTATATTAGACGAATAGATTCGTGATAATTATATTATTGTCCTCAACGTTACCTTCACATAATTTTCTGAATAATGTCTTAAGACTGTCATAGCTAAACAGGGAAACTCAAAAAAATATATACCTACCTACTATATTATTGATTTTGAGTATTTCATGTTTAAGAATAATTAATCAGAAATAATAACCTAAACAGTACTTTAATATCCACTTGTAGGTATGTACTCAAATAAATAAATATAATTCCGAATATAGTCATAAGCTTACAAAGTCATAACTAAATTTCGAATTGTACCGACGCGACGGTAGAAATCGTTTGCTAGTTAGCATTATAAGTAACGCGCATTCCAATACTACCGAACCGAACCGAACCGAAGGGAATACCTAACGAAAGAGTTTTAAATCAGCTCGAATATTTTGATTCAATGAAAATTAAAATGGTGAAATATCACATAAATGAAGATAAGTTAGGTCTTAAGATTAGGACAAATTAATTTAAATACTTAAATGAATGAATGATAAGTTATGTTAAAAATATTTTGAAGTTATAATATTATAATATTTAAATTATCGATTGAACAGAAAAATCAGATAGGTAAGAAAAAACCAGTTCATGAAATAAATACATTTTGAAGTTTAATATAAATATTTTTATATCACTTACACATTCAGAAGATACAAAATTTACCTAGTTTGAAGAATTAAAGATACGTTCTAGTAAAGGATCCTTCGATATGAAAATACCGTATGAAATAATATGTAATAATATGTAATGTAATGTATGTATGTGTATGTAATGTAATGTATGTATGTAATAATAATAGGTAATAATATGTAATAGGTATGACCGCCAATTACTTCGATGAAATAAGAAATTTTTAAAAACACTGAAACAAAAAATACCCAAAAGATAAAACTTTAGAGAGTGATTCCTAAACGCGCTGACGCCAACTAAAATTTAAAGCCGGGGTGGCACAAGGTTGCATATTTAGTCAAATTTGAAATTTAAATGTGCCCACTTCAGTATCGGCCATTGTTCGGATTGCAACTAGGACAGTAATTAGAATGACAGTGAATTCACTTTAGACACCTGTTTTTTGGGTCATGTTTATATTTATAAACCTACTTTTTGTGTCTGTTGTCCGATGTTTTAGGAATTTTCCACGACTAGAGTTAGAAACCCATATATTTATTGTTATAAACCTCAAGCATTTATATGGGCACACAGCAAAATCTGAATTGTTTTATCTATGTAACGCAGTCGTGATTTTCAATGTCATTCTTTAAATTTTTGACAAACTAAATTTAATTAGAGCACTTCGCAAGGTAGCTCAGCAGGTCCTAAATTGTATAATCTATACAACAATGACTCGAACACAATAAATACTTAGGTGTAAACTGAAAACGTTGCAAATTCAGTACAGAAACGTTTCAGAGACATTTCAGTGCCGTCGGTCGTCATATAAACGTATGCATCGGCACGAAAAGCGGCTCAAGAGTGCTGTATTTTTATTATATAGTTTTCAATGTCATTATTTAAAATATTGACAAACTACTTAAATTTAATTAGAGCAAGGTAGATCAGCAGGACCTAAATTGTTTAATCTATACGACAATGACTCGAACACAATAAATAGGTGTAAACGTTGCAAATTCAGTTCAGAAATGTTTCAGATACATTTCAGTGCCGTCGGTCGTCATATAAACGGACGTATCGGCACGAAAAGCGGCTATTGCACGGCATTGACGGGACGCGGCGAGCGACAAAGCCCCGCGTGATGTTATTGTGCCGTCTTCAAGGAGTATTGAAATATTCGATACAGCTTCGCGCTTTTGTTAAACCGAACAGACAGTTTGTTGGTGAATACTTCGATAGCAGCGGTAGCCTAGATTTGAATGCGGTTTCGTTTTGAGTTTTCTTATGTTTAGTAAGTTTTAATAGCAGTGCTAGATATTTTTAGGGTTCCGTACCCAAAGGGTAAAAACGGGACCCTATTACTAAGACTCCGCTGTCTGTCTGTCTGTCTGTCTGTCTGTCTATCTGTCTGTCTCCAGGCTGTATCTCATAAACCGTGATAGCTAGAAAGCTGAAATTTTCACAAATGATGTATTTCCGTTGCCGCTATAACAACAAATACTAAAAATTAAAAAAATATATATATTAAGGGGGGTCCCCATACAATAAACGTGTTTTTTTCGTATTTTTTTGCTCAATATTAAAAACGGTAACAGGTAGACGGTTCAAATTTTCACAGAATATTAACTTGTATATTACCTTTCAAAATAAATAATTAAATATCAATAAAGTAAATATTAAAGGGGGGCTCCCATACAACAAACGTAATTTTTATTTTTAATACGTCATAAATCGTAAAACTTACTACAGGTTTGTACGGAACCCTCGGTGCGCGAGTCCGACTCGCACTTGGCCGGTTTTTTATATCATAAAGTACTAACAACAGATAATAGTTAATACCCTACTAAGGTTACAATCTAGCAAGTAAAGCATGAGTAACAGTCATTTAACCTAAACTTGTACTATAAAATTATATCTAAGAATAATAATATGGTCTATTGACTTATCTTAGTTTACGATAATTATCTTAGTATAGTGCTAGATATAAATTTGACCATTTTAAAGGGTTTAGTATGCTAAGCACCTACTTATCCATGCTTAAATTATTATTATTTTTTAATCTAAATTTTCGAAAATTTTGAAATTAATTTTACTAAGATAAAAAATAAATTTCTGATTCACAAAAAAAATCAGCATCTATCTATACCTACAGACGAATTCGCAAGTATCGGCTAGTATGTATAAAATAAGTAAGAAACCGATATTGAAATAGGAGAACGGACATTTTAACATGAATGTGTGCCACTTTTTGATTTAAACCCGCGACTGAACTGCCGACACAAATTCATCTCCGGACGAAGCGAAGAAGTACAAAGATTGTCGGTTCAGCATCCGCTGAGATAGCATCGACGTGATCCGGTCTATCATATACCTGTGTAGTGTATACCTACGACTTATACGCACAAACAATTATTCAACAGATGTGTGTCTACCAGAATATACAAGGTTAATTATAAAATGTCCTAGTTAGGTTAGCATTGTACCTACTACTACATTTAAGTACTTACTTCTACTACTAGTTGATGTCATGACTGTGTCCACGTTAAATATTAAGAATAGTATAGTTTAGGATTAGGAATAATAGACTTAGTACCTAGGTACCTATTTTAAACCCGTCCCCGGCATATAACCTACACCTGTAACAAACGACAATAGTAGATTGTATTATAAGGGAGCAAAATAATATTTTTACGGCGAGGGCGCTTGAGTAGAATCCTGAGCGTAGCGAGGGGTTCTTTAGTAGAATCCTGAACGTAGCGAGGGATTCAAAGTACGTCGCCCGAGCCTAAAATATATTTGCGCCCGAATGATACACTCTACTTTTCATCACCCTGTATGAGAAAATTTGGTTCCCGCGGGAACTCTTTAATTTCCCGGGATAAAAAGCATATGTGCTATTTCCAGACTATAATCTTCTTTTTTTTTTTTTAATCTATCTCTGTGCCAAATTTTATCCAGATCCGTTCAGCCGTTTGGGCGAAATTGAGTAACACACATCCATACCACCATACATCCACACATCCATCCAAACTTTCGCCTTTATAATAATATTTATTTAATATTTTTTTTTTTTTTTATGTATATCCATATAGCCCTTTCGTTAGTTAAAATTCAGAAATTATAAATTCCTAAATTGACCCTGCCGGGGATCGAACCCTGGACCTCCGCACGTTAAGACAGCAGCGCTCAACACTGCGCCACGGAGGTCGTCAATTTGCGTTGGCGCTGAACACTAAGATGTTCCAAATTCAATAAGTGCGCGGCAAAGATAATTGCGGCGCACTTACGAGTATAAAGAGGATTAAAAACTCATTACTGCCCGCTAAAAGTTTCTTATAGAAAACACCACCTTTGGGCGCACATAAAGGCGAACCAAGTCGTCCTTTTCGAATACATGGGATGAAAAATCTGTTGAACCGATGGGCCATGAAAGCATAGCAGAAAGACAGATAGAGTATGACAGACAGACACATTTATGCATTTACAAATTACAATATTAGTATGAATTGGCGTTCATGTCTACATTGGCATGACGCCCTATCAGGGCAATGCAAATTAACTTAATTAGTTAATTATTACAATGACCATAATAATGAACATAAAATGAGTGCAATGTCCAATCCAGTAATTAAATAAAATTAAGATAAAAATCAAATTCATTAAAACTATTACAAATATTAGATAATTAAATTATGTCAAAAAAGTAATTAGGTAAATCTAAAAATCGTTAAATCACGCATCTCGAGGAAGGACGTGGGTACGAGTACCTAGGCTAGTTACATTTTATTCTGGAAAAGAGTTCCCGCAGGAATCAAAAAACCTTAATCTAATTCTAAGCGGACAAAGTCTCGGGCATCACCTAGTAGATATGTATTAATATACATTCGACTACTACTAATAATTCCTAGATTTCCTAACTTAACAGCCTCATGTTGGATAATACTTCCTTGTGACTTAAACAATGAAATAGTTTTTTGTTCTCCCACACTGCACAATGAATCAAAAACCGCTTAAGTTTAAATTATTTCTCGGATTACACAGACTATTATTATTCTAGACCAGCTGCCGTTTCCTAGACTTTTTATGACTAATAAAATTTATGGAAAATATTTTATGATATCACAACCTTTATAATAATATATCGAATATAATCTTGGAAATACATACTATAATCTATATAGTACTAATAGATAAATACAAATTAAATGCTGTTCGTTGGTTGCATCATATTTTGAGAACGGCTGGCTTTTTGTAATAGTTTTATAATGTTCGTAATATTAAGAATTAGAAATCGCAATATTACGAACATTATAAACTAATTACAAAAAGAATTACTAACAAAAACAATTACTATCTCAGAAATTTTCATATAAGTAAAGGAAAAAACTAATTTTTTTGTACCTCATAGATTTAATTTGGTCTCGCTGGCGCTAGCGGATGATAAATCTATGTTGTACCTATGGGATTTTTATATGAGCTCAATTTATTAGGAAATCGACATCAATTTGGGAATTTGCCGGGTCAGCTAGAGATATTAGCTTTAACTTTTTAAGGTTATTTAGCGTTTTTATTTATTTATTTAGAAATAAAAAATTTATCCTTTCCTCGGGGAGAAAATTGTCTCGGCCCATGCTCGGGGGGCAGTTTGGACTATCTCATCAGTCCACCGAAATAACACTTTTCATCCCGGAAAATTAGAGTTCTCGCACCAAAAAACCTCAATCCATGCGGATGCAGTCGCGAGCATCAGCTAGTAGGTTATATTTTCTTTTTTCATGCCCATAATATTGTTATTGTTGTTCCACAGCAGGCTATCGGAAAGCGACAAGGCGGCCCAGCCGAGCTCGTCGCCCACGATCGCGGAACAGCCCCTCGACCTGAGCGCCAAGTCCACCTCCAGCACCAGCGGCACCCCGCCTCCAGACGCCAAGAGCCACGAGAACAACAGGTCAGAGTTGACACTTCATACTTATTATTTCCTTACTCAGTGATTGAGAGTTGAGACCTCAAACTCAAATGTTTTTGATTTAAATAAACTTTTTATAGTCCGCCAAACTGATCTGACCCGTCGGCCAAAATTGAAACCAATTTTTATGTTTGTTTAGTTTGGTTTTTATTTTATTTTAAATATAGTTATAATAGCGACGCTGTCACAGGGTCAGATAAATTTGCTGGACAATACCTACAAGTGCTTTTGAATCGTCGAGTGATGTGAATAGAAAGAAGAAAGAAAGAAAAAACATTTATTTTCAAACTGTGCCACACATAACAAGCATACCTACCGCATCACGTATGGCACAACCCGAAAAATGGTCCAGGCTCAGCATAATGCTGTATGATCAGTGCAAGCACTGACCATACAGCGCTGATTTTCAGCCTGAACCCTGATTCAGGTGACACCACGGAAAAAAAAAAAATCTACACACAGTTTTTGTCTAAAGTCCAGGGTCCGGCTATAAAAAAAAAACCAACTCACAAGATACATGAACGGAGTTATATATAGCTTCTATCGATAGTAAATACTTAGTGACACTGTTTTTAACCCCAAAAGTATCATAAGAAACACGATCCTGCAGATCTGCAGGCCGATTAGTCCGATAGGTAGGGGAGACCGGGGCTGGTTGACTAACTTTTGACTTAAGCTCGTATATCTCTGATGTTTAACATAATACAACGAAAACAACAGTTGATACAGATAGAAGAACTATTCTGGTACCTAAAATACTAATCTATAACCTATATATTTATCATTATAATACTTATTTAGTCGATTTTCTAAACCCCTGACGCTTGGTCAACCTACCCCATATCCGGGGTAAGTTGGCCATAAGTATGGGGTAGGTTGACCTAGGCAGTAATTAGTGTAAATAAAGAGGATAAGTATAAAATAAAACATTAAAATGTACTAAATGATAGAAACTTTTTATTTAATTATAAACAAACTTAAATTTGAGATCTTAGATCTTTGAATTTGAGATAAAGAACTTTACTAAAGGTAAAAGTCACTTTTTAAACTATTTAAAAAAAAACTTAAATTAACGATAAGTAAGATTAATTTTTGTACTTTCTGTTTCAAACTTAATTGTAACTTGAATTATTCTAATAAATTGCTGATCACAGATCAAATTGCTTTTATGAAAATATTATTCAACATACATAAACTTGTGAGTATCTAATATTATAAAGTATAAACTCTGAAAACAGAAAACTTCTTTACTAAAAATTAACTTAATAATGAAAATAGAACAATCAGTCTCTTATTAGAGTTTTTAAGTAGGTGTATCTACTAACAAAATATTATCATCTTTGAATTAGTGATTATCATAATCTTTTATTTTTATGTACCCCGCCGTGTCCAGGGTCAAATCAGCTCTCCTTAGGTTCGGATTACTTTCTAGCTTTTGTTTAAGTTTAGACTTTCAACGTTTTGTATGGAATTTGGTATTTCTTTGATATGGCGTTTATGCTATTATTATCGAAGATAACTGCGTGGCAAGCTCTTTCTAGGATATCTTTTGGTACATCGGGTGATGTTTCAGATCTTCAGATTCTTCTTTCAGATGTTCTTATGTACGTCCTCATTACAACTGTAATTTACTGTAAAAATACAACTGTAAAAATACAACTGTAATTTACTTTATCTACACTAATGTTATAACATTCTACTTATGTTTCCAATACTTGACTTATAATTACTACTGTTATAGCGCAGATAACAAAACACTCAATTTAAGCAATTTCACATGATGGTATAATATCCACATCGATATCGTAAAATCTCATTATAACATCAATAAAACGCGACCAATTAACCTGGCGAGCCTTATGTCAAAATCCTCATACAAGTTGTATAAAATTTTGATATTAGGCTGACTTTTGAAAACAGTTGGGTTATACGTGAAAACTTCGTCGAAACTACTAAACTTACATACACAAAACTTTTTGGTAAGATCTTGTGCCAATTAAATAAAAAACGAACAGCGCGCGCTCGCTCCTGATTGGCCCTGCGCGCGCAGCTGCGCTCTCATTGGTTAGATTTTAATGGCGGCAAGTTCACTGTGACAATACACGTACGCGTGAATTTAATCAGCTTTTACTCTTGTTGTTTGATAAATTGCATTAGTGAAGATAAAGTAGTGTATGCAACTGCATATAACACGGGTATTAAAACACTCGTTACTATTATGAAACTCGCTGCGCTCGTTTCATAAACTCACACTCGTGTTTTAATACCCTTCATTATATGACAGTTGCATAAACTACTATAATATGTGAGAGAAGACTATAATAGTGTTTACATTGATGAAGAATTGTGTGTGCTAATGGTTAATGTGCATCACATTAACACTCAATTCTTTAAAATAAGTATAAAATTTTATACTTATTTTAAAGGGGTTGGATGACTAATAAGTCTACCTACCCCGAAAAAAATTGGTCAACCATCCCCTGACGCCATTTTAAATTTTAACTGCGTATCATATGCAAACTTTGGGCACTAACATGGAAGCAATACTGTGTAATATAGAGTAAAACTATCATATTTACATTAGGCATAACAACAACATTGTTTCTAACAGATCCATAGACACAATAACAACAACAGTACGAACGAAAAAAGTTACTTACCGAGACCAAAAATACAAAATGTGATGCCACTCACGAACGCCGCGCGACTGCGGCGGCTCACTTCGCACAAGTTAGCGGGTCGCGGGGAGCCATCGTCACTCATGATTGGATGATGAAAAACACGTGATAATGGCGAGTTATTGTCGCTTAGTCTACCTGCCCCTATAGCCAACCAGCCCCGGTCTCCCCTACCTACCTACTAGGAGATTTTGCGCGACCTCCGTGGCGTAGTGTGTAGCGCTGTTGTCTTAACGTGCGGAGGTCCTGGGTTCGATCCCCGGCAGGGTCAATTTGGGAATTTATAGTTTATGAATTTTCCCTGGTCTGGCCTGGTGGGAGGCTTCGGCCATGGCTAGTTACCACCCTACCGGCAAAGACGTACCGCCAAGCGATTTAGCGTTCCAGTACGATGCCGTGTATAAACCGAATAGGGGTGTGGGTTTAATATAACTGCCATGTCCCTAACAGGTTAGCCCGCTACCATCCTAGACTGCATCATCACTTACCATCAGGTGAGATTGCAGTCAAGGGCTAACTTGTAGTGAATAAAAAAAATATATATATAGCATACGTTTTGTTCTGTCCGGTTTGTAGGTATGTTTTTACACTCGAGCACAGAATAATATAATAGTACTATGACTCGAGGCACAATAGCTATTTTACACTGCAACTATAAAGTCTACCTAAACTAAATGCACTGAAACAACATACCTTACCAACAATTTGACCTTAATTTAATGTAAATTTCCCTCTTATCAGTACGGGCATCGCCTCTAACACGCTTAGTTTATTTCGTCAGGCTAAAATACTACCCCCATGGGGCGTGGGGAAATACCATTACACCGATTAGGTGTTTTTTCCTGCATTTTAACAGCCTTGGTAAGTTTTGAACTCGTTTATACTGGAAAAGACAATATCTTTTACTCCATGTAATGCATTGGTAGTCCGTAACCCACAGAATTCGAAAAAGATAATATGGAAGTGGTAAAGTGTGTGGTTGTAGCTAGATAGATGACTATACTGAAGCATCGGCGCACTTGATTGCAAAAACTGTCGTATATATTCACATAATAGTATGAATTGAATATATATATGGAATGCCCTTTCGGCTTCCGTTTTCCCCTCCTCTTTTAATATCAAGAGTGAATAGGCATCTTCTAGGCAAGCGCGCTTCACCTTAGGCTGTATCACCACTTGCAAGCAAGTCTGATTGCAGCCAAGCGCTGGCCTATACATTTAAAAAAAAAAAATGTCGCTAGATATGTGTTACGCTTTTTCTCTGATTTTATTTAATAAAGCCTATGTCCGGGATGCTATTTTAGTCCAAAACGAATAGCGTACAAATCAGTTAACTGAAAACTACCAGATGCACTTAGGCTTTTATAGGTAACATGATGATGTGTGGAGATTAAGATTTTTGATTCCCGCGGGAACTTTTTGATTTTCCGGGATAAAAACAAGTCCTTGCCCCTGGAGTCCTTTCCCTGGATGCAAACTATAGATAGATTGCCAAATTTCATTAAAATTGGTTGACGGTTACTTATGTATGTATAATATACATTAATTAAATTGTAAATGATGACTTTTTTTTCAAAAGAGCAACCGCCGAGTTTCTTGCTGGTTCTTCTCGGTAGGAATGCCATTCCAAACCAGTGGTAAATTCATTCGACGATTCGAAAGCACTTGTAAAAGTTTATTTGAATAAAAAACATTTGAATTTTGAATTTTGAATATTTTGAATATTGAAAAAATGAGCCGTGAAAGCGTAGTTTTATTGAAATTGAGGAGTTCCCGCTAGAAACAAAAAACTTAATCCACGCGGACGAAGTCGATTGTATTATCGTGTTTTTAATAATTCTAACTTAGAGAAATCTACAAAAACAGGGCTAGTGAAGTCAGGGGTTTGCCAAGTATCAAAAAACCTATTTTCCTTACATTTTACGATATCAGACTGATTGGCACTAGGAACCTAGCCAATTCGCCATGGTCACATGCCATGGTATATTGCGCGGAACCCATAACAATCACACCATGGCACTTCCTATTGAAACACAGCACCGGCGCAGGCGCAAACAATGCCCATGTGAACGCGCCCATTAAACCGGGGAAACGAAACTTTATGGGGTCAATAGACTTTTGACAAGACGCCATTATTATTTGATACTAGTAATTAAAGTGATAAGGTGTCTACACACCAGTGTCACTGGCCGCAGCGGTCAGTCAAATTATGTTTTTTAGTCTGTGTTTTGGGGTGTTTGTTCTCTAGATCACGTCACTTCTGGTTACGAAAAATCTAGCAGAAATTCGCTCAAACATCTACGCAAAATCTAAATATAGATCTTTCGATATAAGCAGGGATTATCTGGCGTAGTTACGTATAGTAATTACAGTAACAGTTCAAAAGTAACTAAAATTCCCCATTGCGGATGCGCGGAACGAAACTTGTCGAAAATTGTTTCGAAAAATTCGAGCAGAATTCCACCTGTTTTCTTCCTATTAATGTGTATCTTGCCTAAGGCCACCGCAACGCCCTTTTTTGAAACAATCATGACCGGCCGTTGACTTGCATACTTTGTTGCTCAGTAGCAATTACCTACGAATTGCGAACACAAACAAATGCTGCCTAAGCCGCGGAATTTGAGCCGCCGGCAAAGTTGCTCGGTTGTAAGTTGCTCGGTTTAAAACAACATCTAAACCGGCTAAAGGCTGCCACTGCAGTCTGCACGGGGGAGCAGTGAGCACCCAGCAACTTTTGTATGTCTCTACATCGTATTCCCAATTGCTGAGAGTCGTGACCCTTTTCCATCTATTTTGGTAGGAGTTTTCTTAATTTTTGAGTGGGCTCCCATCTCCTTCCACATACGACTCTATACTATTAGAACTAAGTAGATAAATATCGACACGGTTTTACCGCGTTGGTGTGTAGACACCTTTAGATCAGACACGCGTGGATCCCATTGCAAAGGATTTTATGGGTGCTAATTTTGAAATTAAGACGTCCGGTGATTCTGTAATATGCTATGGACAGGCCAATCACTTTCATTGGGTCGGGTAATCGTGCCCGTATAAATAAATAAGCCATGTATTCACAAACAGAGATAATTGTTATATATTATACATAATATTATGTTCATAAGTCATAAGTCATAAATATTTATTCAATTTGGGATACACTACACTATTATTGACGTCCAGTTAGATAAAAATATGATGGTGATAATCTGTTACGGTATCTTAAAACTAAAGCTAAGTTACTGTTGTTACAAAATATATTAATTAAATACATTAAACATTCACAAATTCATTATTATTAACATTTCATTTACCATACCTACTTAATTAAATTAAAACAAGAGTTGGTCAAAAACAATAGCAAAAAGAAAAAAAACGTGCCCGTTTAAGCATAAATTAAGAGAAAGTTTAAATTTTGAGAGAGATTCTCTCAAAATTTTTGGAGATAATATTATGTGCGTAACAAACAGTTACTTGCCTATCGAAAAAAATATATACCTACTTGATAATTGCTATTAGCGGTGACGGAATATAAAATCTTCATGACTGATCTAAATAATGATCTCAAAATAAATTCCGTACATCTCCACTTGGCCAGCATAGTGAACTATAGCCATCTCGTTCTGAGGCTCTAATTCCGTGCTCAGTGTAGTGGACTGATGATAGCATGTCGAGTCTTCTCTCCGAACGGAAAGGTTTCTGAGTTCTGACCATAATCCATGACGTTGGGGAAGTACGAATTGGTAAAATTCGCAAGTTCATACAACTTTGAGAACATTATGAAGAACTAGCTGATGCCGGCGACTTCGTCCGCGTGGATTGAGGTTTTTTGGTTCCCGCGGGAACTCTTTAATTTTTCGGGATAAAAAGTAGCCTATGTGCTATTCCACACTATAATCTATCTCTTTGCCTTTCATCCAGATCCGTTCAGACGTTGTGGCGTGGTTGAGTAACATACATCCATCCATACATCCATACATCCATCCAAACTTTCGCATTTATAATATTAGTAGGTATAGAATTATAGATGTAAGGCAAGCCGGTCTTCCGAGGATCGAACACCCTATCACCCGAATAGGAGCCTGACGTCCAAACCACTACGCTATCACCGCAGTTCCCACATCGTCGTCGTCGTCTCAACCTATAGACGTCCACAGCTGGACGAAGGTCTCCTGCATGGATCGCCACAGAGCACGGTCTTGTGCCGCTTGTTTCCAGCGGCTCCCAGCTGAGCGCTTGAGATCGTCCGTCCACCTAATGGGGGGTCATCCAACGCTGCGCTTCCCGGTGCGAGGCCGCCATTCAAGCACTTTGGGACCCCACCGCCTATCGGATCTACGAACTATGTGCCCAGCCCATTGCCATTTGAGCTTGGCGACTCTTCGAGCTATGTCGGTTGCTCTGGTTCGCCTAACACACACAACTGTTCCCACACAGCGATAAAATATTATGTGAAAGCGCCATACGCAAATATGAAATTGATATGCATACATACAAACATACCAACAAATCGTATAGCGCACACGACATGAATAAATATTGCATTTCGGTGTCAAAGAACGCGTATCACAAGTCAACGCTCGCAGTTTGCGAGATTACGAAACAAACCCTACAGACCGACAAGAGTTTTATTATTGGTGACTTGTGACGCATAGGAAATAAATTATTGCTTACTCGCTGATGCCCGCGACTTCGTCCGCGTGGATTGAGGTTTTTCGGTTCCCGCGGGCTAGCCTATGTGCTATTCCCATCGACCATACAACTAATAGACTCCTCATATAGGGCGAACACTTTCAGACAACACATCAGACTTAATAGGTCTTATATAATTCCACGCCCTTGTAACAAAACCTACCGAGTTATTTAAATATTAATTAGAGTATATCGATAATTAATTATCGATAAATAATTATTAGGAGTTAGGACCCCATCCTATTTGATTTATGATTTTTTTGACCTTGAGTAGACCAATCAGCGTTTAGTACCCCGCGCCCGCTTACTTGAGTCATTTGACTGAATTGTTTGCATTACGAAAGCATAGTAATTAGGCGTCTATTGGTTGTGTGGTCGATGGCTATTCCAGACTATAATCTATCTCTGTGCCAAATTTCATCCAGATCCGTTCAGCCGTTGGAGCGTGATTGAGTAACAAACATCCATACATCCATACATCCATCCAAACTTTCGCATTTATAATAGTTATTTGATTAGGGATCCTTTGTAAAACAACGAAAACTTTGTAAAATCGTTTTGTCGTCGGTCCGTGTCGTTTCAACCAATAGACGTCCTCCGCTGCAGAACAAAGGTCTCCTGCATATAGATCACCATAGAATTGACGACCTCCGTGGCGCAGTGTTGAGCGCTGTTGCCTTAACGTGCGGAGGTCCCGGGTTCGATCCCCGGCAGGGTTTGGAAATTTATAATTTCTGAATTTCCCTGGTCTGGCCTGGTGGGAGGCTTCGGCCGTGGCTAGTTACCACCCTACCGGCAAAGTCGTGCCGCCAAGCGATTTAGCGTTCCGGTACGATGCCGTGTAGAAATCGAATCGGGGTATGTGTTTAATATAACTGCCATGCCCCTACAGGTTATCCCGCTACCATCTTAGACCGCATCATCACCTACCATCAGGTAAATCGCAGTCAAGGGCTAACTTGTAGTGGATTTTAAAAAAAACACGGTTTGTGCCGCTAGAGTCTGTTTAATAAGTAAGTTTAGGTACATAATAATTTTAGAAAAAAATTAAAATGACATTCTTACAACACCGTTATTGGCTGTCAAGTTCTTTTGAAGAGTCAGGCTGTTTCTCACATTAATCGTTTGATTCGTCGATGATTCTTTCACAGTGTTGCTTTGAGCTATTTTTCAAGGAACTTGTAAATTACCTACCAATGTAAACTGACTTATTGAACAGACTACTCGCTTGAGATCGTCCGTCCACCTTGTTGTGGTCCATTTGTCTTCTGTATGCCATTTTAAATAATAAATAAATAAATCCTTTATTGCGTTACATTGTTGCAGACTTAAAAAGAAAATAAATTAAAAAAAAAAAAACCGGCCAAGTGCGAGTCGGACTCGCGCACCGAGGGTTCCGTACAAACCTGTAGGAAGTTATAAATTATTAAAAAAAAACTACTTACTAGATCTCGTTCAAACCAATTTTCGGTGGAAGTTTGCATGGTAATGTACATCATATATTTTTTTTAGTTTTATTATTCTCTTATTTTAGAAGTTACGGGGGGGGGACCAACATTTTACCACTTTGGAAGTGTCTCTCGCGCAAACTATTCAGTTTAGAAAAAAATGATATTAAAAACCTCAATATCATTTTTGAAGACCTATCCATAGATACCCCACACGTATGGGTTTGATGAAAAAAAAATTTATGAGTTTCAGTTCTAAGTATGGGGACCCCCAAAATTTATTGTTTTTTTTCTATTTTTGTGTAAAAATCTTAATGCGGTTCACAGAATACATCTACTTACCAAGTTTCAACAGTATAGTTCTTATAGTTTCGGAAAAAAGTGGCTGTGACATACGGACGGACAGACAGACAGACAGACAGACATGACGAATCTATAAGGGTTCCGTTTTTGCCAAATTTGGCTACGGAACCCTAAAAACTATGAAACGGACTAGCAACAACACAATAGGTCGCAAACTCAGCCTAGTGCTGGGCATTGGCTATACCAATACCCAGCGCTGATTTTCAGTTTGCTCCTGACGAGATTATTAAAAATTAAGTGCGCCGCCCGACACGCTATAAAGCTTATAACTAATTCTGTAAATAGATTACAAAATTACAAAAATAATTGAAAATGTTACTAAAAAGATAAACACACAAAAAACAACAAAAAAAAAATAGTTAGTGACGACATGTTCCCTCCCGAATAGTGAAATGTGATATTATTTTATTACAAGACACGATCGATATTTTAAAGATCCAATTGGTCATCGAAAGAAAACTTTCAGAGTAAATGGTCAACCTCCGGAACAGGAAAAGCGACAGCGAGTTATAGCTCGTGGAATAGATATTTTAAAATTATTTTCAGGGTTCTTACATAGTTTATACGGCAATTTTATTAATACTTATTATAAATACGAACGTGTGTCAGTCTGTCTGTCTGCTTCGCTTTTCAACCGATCGTTTCAACCGATTTTGATGAAAATAGGTACAGAGGTAGGTTGTTACACTAGGAAGAAAATAGGCTGGGCTTTTTGTCCCGGAAAATTAAGCGGTTTCCGCGGGAATACAAAAACTTAATCCGCGTGGACGAAGTCGCGGGAATCATCTAGTTTAAATTAAAAAAAAATACCATCAGGTACTAACTAATAATGCCCGTCAAAACTTTCAACAATTATAGCATGACTACAGAACCCTATCAAATGCATGATCCGACGTGCACTTTATCTGTTTATATTTATTTTGTTTCTCTGTTTTTCTCATACTTAAAACGCGAGCGCTGTGAGTTTTTCGAGTGAACGATTCCGTATAACGAGGGCCTACTGATGCATTAGGATTCTATTTTAAATAAAGTTGGCCCTTTTGGAATTGGTCTTGCGTTATAGGTACTCTTTATACTTACCTAGTTTGTTATACATAGGTACGAAGGTACCTACCTACTTACATTCGTTTCTGAAGAAAGGTACTTGAAATTAGCTTGCATCCCATTCAACCGATAGACGTCCACTGCTGGACATAGATTGTACTGCTGCTGTTTGCTATACGGATAATGTGGCCAATTCTGTATTTAACACAATCTCTAAACTAATGACAGCTCTAAATCTAGTTCAGTCGCTACTCCCTAACCGCAGTGAGTATCTATTATAAAAGGGATAGCAATATATTTAATGCGCTCATTTTAGTTTAGATATCGTATACAACACAATTAGCCTGATTGACTTCTTTTTAATACCGGAAAATCAAAGAATTCCTATGGGAAGTTCAAAAAGATGAATCATCAATATTTTTTCATGGACAGGATATAATATAATGTAATTATGCCTACTTTTCAAAATATAATTAATGAAGTAACGTCGAATGTATAATTAATTACGGATATAGCTGCTCCGTTTCACACTTGACCTGTTTTTGCGCAAGCACAATTTTTACAATGGCCGACTGTCCTTTAGTTACCTAGGTACTTCTAAAATATTTTTGTGATACCTAGGTAAGATTTTAATGTATTTTACTACTAGCAGATGCCCGCGACTTCATCCGCGTGAAATAGACTCCCTAATTTTTCGGGTTAATATAGGTACCTATAGCCTATGATATACCTACTCACAAATAATGTGGCTTTCTATTGGTACCAGAATTTTCAAAATCGGTTCAGTAGATCCAGACATTACCCCTCCAACCTCATAAACTCACAAACTTTACCTCGTTGTAATATTAACTTATAGATTTGAGCATATTTACTATGTAAATCCTACATATAATATTACCTATACTAGAAGATGCCTGCGACTGCGTTCTGTTCTGTGAGGCAATCTTCAAAACCTATGCTTAATCAAGGACTTTTTTAACCTCTGAGCTGTTCCACCATACATTGCTTTCTTGTAAAGTTAACTGTTTACGCAGCGCACGCCAAGGAAGCTCTCAGATGAGACGATATTTTCAGCCTTAAACCAATACCTAAGCTGTAAAAATCATCTTAACAAACTCCTTAATTTCCCGGGATAAAAAGTAGCCTATGTCACTACATAGGCTACTTTTTATCCCGGAAAATAAAGGAGTTCCCGCCTGAATCCAAAAAAACTTAAACCACGCGGAGGAAGTCGCGGCCATATGAACTATACAACAATATAATAATATCTAATATGCAAAAATATCAGAATCATCCATTTGCTTGTAGAGTTGTAGTTTGTATCAAAATCACTGGCCGTAGAAACGCGTCTCGTTATACGAAATCGCTCGCCCGAGCAGCGCCGCTCAAAGCGAGCAAACTAGTATAAGAGACAGTCTCGATTTCAGCACCGATATTATGCACAATATCCAATCGATAACAGAATAAATTCATTCGGGACCGCCGATGTGGGTCGCACGACTCACCAAAACAAATAAAAATGCATAGACGACGGTGCATCGACCTTGCATCCTCGCTTCTGCCGTTAAACGAAACACCCCCCTCCCGCCACATAATAAGGTCCGATATTCCCTGTCAACGATATCGAAAAATAAGAAAGTAAAACCCAAGATGAAACTAAAGACGACCCAACCCGAACAACGTATTTTCAACCCTAAAATATAATAATAAAGTTGAGTTTTGATTGTGTATTTGTAGGAAATAAAAGACGAAGGGAAAAAGATAAAGACGTATTCATAGTAGTCCGTTATCGGTGAGTCCACGAGTAAATATTTCGCATTTCGCGTTATCTGTGTATTAATAAAGCGGTCGGTTTTGAAATGTTGAATTTAGAGGAGTTTTTGCGACCGATTGCCGGGTGTTGACCGGTGTTGTTTACACCGGTGATGTGTGGTGACCCATATTGTTCAATGACTCACTTATAGGCGTAGATCACACAACCAGAGAGAGTTCAGAGTTCCAAGTTTGGTAAATCCTTACTCCTTACTAATATTATAAACGAGAAAGTTTGTATGTACGGATGATCTGGAAGAAATTAGGCACAGAGATAGATTATAGTCTGGAATAATACATAGGCTACTTTTTATCCCGGAAAATTAAGGAGTTTCCGCGGGAATCAAAAAAACTTAAACCTCGCGGACGAAGTCGTGGGCATCAGCTAGTCAGCTAGTACATATAATATAAAAGGAAAAGGTGATGGTTGACTGACTGATCTATGAATGCACAGCTAAAACCACTGGACGGATCGGGCTGTATACAGATAACTAGGTGTACCTACATACTTAGGCGCGCTAAGAAAGGATTTTGTTAATACAACCCCTTGGTAAACCCCTCTGGTTCCTCCGTCACCTTTTTATTATCGAACCGCAAGGCATCGACAAGGTCTGTCCCCTTACGCAGTCGAAATTCCCCGGGCTCGTACGTTGCTTCCTCGTTTCTAATTCGAACCGCTAGGATATGGTATGCCCTTCCGGCTTCCGTTTTCCCCTCCTCTTTTAATATAGGTACCTTCAAATCAAGAGTGAATAGGCATCTTCTAGGCAAGCGCGCTCCACCTTAGACTGCATCACCACTTGCAAGCAAGTCTGATTGTAGCCAAGCGCTAGCATATATATTTAAAAAAAAAATAGAGGTTTAGCTTCGTACAAAAGCTAGTTCACACTAATAATATAAAAGTAAAGTGTGTATGTCTGATACCTTTTCACGGCACATCTGTTTCACAGATTTTGACGATCTTTCGTACTGAGATATCAGATAGCTAGGTTGCGCCCCAGGGAAATAGACTACTTTTTCTTTTAATCCCGGAAAATTAGTTTCCAAGGTTTGAAAAAACAACCTAATTCCACATGGACAATATCACGGGCAAGAATAAGAAATTAGTCAACTTTTAACGAAGAAAGCAGAACTCTGGACACGTGACCGCCATCTGTGGAATCAAAGCCGAGACATATTATCTGTTTATTGAAATGTGGAAAGAACTTGCATGGAATTATTTGTCTTGTCTCGTGAGTCAATGAAAGAGTCGTTGTTGTGTTATTTTTGGATTATAATGCAACTGTAGCATTGACCGTAGCTTCGTCAGCGATAAATAAGATTATTTAAATTATTTTTGGCAAGCAATCATAAATTGTAACATTTAAGGTTTATCTTGTTAATAATCTCTGAATTTAGGTTTTGTTGGAGTGCAGTTCTAAAGACTGTATACCTAGTCAGTCCTACAAAACTTGTCAGTGTACTTACCATTTTATTGAAATAAACTGTAATGTACTTTATAATATGATATTTAAAAAAGATTTTTCAAGAAAATTGCCGGCTTTCTCAGGAATAGTAAAGAAATAGAGTTCAATAATAATGCTTCCATTACTTGTTACAGATTAAAACGAGCAGTCCTCGAAGGGTCCAGCAATAGTGCGACAAGACGAGCCTATACCGAAGATGAGCTGCAATCAGCTCTTCGGGAGATCCAGTCGGGACGTCTGGGCACCCGTCGTGCTGCAGTCCTCTACGGCATCCCCAGGTCAACGCTACGCAACAAAGTCAATAAGTTCGGCCTCACCTCAGACACCGGCCAGGAGTCAGACCAGGACAGCGAGCCGGACAAAGCAGAGTCTCCCCCATCGGTCATCCTCAAGATACCGACTTTCCCGCCTCCCGACGACAAAAGTCCATCCCCCGCTACACCAGTCACAACCCCCGTTACCCCAATCACACCAATCTTACCCCAACCAACCCTGAATCCATCCTCCCAATTTATGCCATTATCAGTCTTCGCGGACCCTCAACCGCCAACCCAACAAATCTTCACATCTCTAAGCGATGTTATAGCTAAAAGCATCAGTCAAAAGTTCCAACAGCCTTTAGATAGACCACACCAACCAGACTTACCTTTTCTACGAGCGCCGGACAGACATGTCTCAGTTATCAAAACTCCTCCAGACAACCAGAGGAACTACGCGATGCCGAGCAATTCAAAGATGATGAATTCAAATAATAATGGACAACCAGCAGTAGGCGGGAAAGGCACACGACCCAAAAGAGGAAAATACAGGAACTACGACAGAGATAGTCTTGTAGAAGCGGTGAAAGCTGTTCAAAGGGGTGAGATGTCGGTCCACCGCGCTGGGTCGTATTACGGCGTCCCACATTCAACTCTAGAGTACAAGGTTAAGGAAAGACACTTAATGAGGCCGCGGAAGCGAGAGCCCAAACCGCCTCAGGATATTAAACCTCAACCACCGAAACCTCCTCCGAAACCACCAACAAAGCCATTTACGAATGGGTTAAATGGACCTGAAGGTGGTTATCCTCCTGGGTACCCTTTCTGGCCCGGCGCTGGATTCGCGCCTCCTCATGCTCCTGATCTGTACGCGTCGCATATGATGAGACGGTTGAGAGAAGAAGCTCCTCCACCCGCGAATGGGTCCTTTCTTGAGGGTATAATTCGGTCGAGTTTGGAGCGACCGGGTGCGGCGTTGCTGCAGCGGTTAAGCGCACCTCCCGTGTCGCCCCCTGGAGGGTCGATGCGGAGACGAGCGTCTCCCGGTGAGGAACCCTTGGCCAGGCGTCCTCGGTTGGACTCTGACCACCAGTTGGCGGCAGAGATGCGTGAAGCGGTGCAGCGGCTTCGGGCGAAGGAGCTTCGACCGCGCAATGGAACTCCGACGCCGCCGCCCGCGTCTCCAGCCGGGAGTGCGGGGTGCGGGGAGCGCGCCTAGCCTCCGCCGTACCGAGCCCCCTCGGAACATTCCCGCTAGTGCAATAGACCGCCCGTTTGTGCATTTACAACCCCCCTTTCACACTCCCTCTGCAGTAGTTCAGTTTTCTACAGATTATCCAAAACTGATTCCACGCCGTGTTGTAACTACAATTACACTAGTTGATAAAACTCAGGTGTTTTAAGACGGATACTCACGTTCCGGTTTCGAAAACCATGCCTATATTCGAGTTTAACGAATTAAAACCAGCGTGAAAGCAGATTCGAATAATCTAAGCCTAAGTCAGTTCCGCAGTAGGTTCCGCTTCCCTCTAAGCCCCTCCACGGTTACACGATGTATCACCAAATAATCACAATAGTTACCTAAAGTCACAACCGATTCAATATGACACAGCTTTACTAATGCAATAATCACAATTAAATAAAATAGTGTTTAGACGCCCATGATTAGTGGACCGGTGGGTTTTGTGTGATCCATGCGGATTCCAGTGTTATACTGATTCTGTATGTTCTATGTTTAAATTTTCTGGGGTATCGCGGGTACTTTGAAATTATTGAATAATTTTTCGATCACCCGCATTGAAAATGGTTTTTTTCATTTTGTAATGTTTAGTTTTTTCGCAATTTTTTAAGATATGGTGTGCGTGGTACAAATTCAGTTTAACACTGGGTCCGTTCAGCAATCAGGTTGTCCAAAATTTCTTTCCTAACTCCGGATGCCTCACTTTTGAACTTGTTTTAAGTAAAAAAAACAACCAAAAGTTAATGTTATGAAATCAACTATTTAAATATTTTTAAGTAAATAAAAAACAATGTAACAAATTAATTATAAAGCTAGCTATGAGTGTAAATGTTATCGATTTTTAAGTGAATAAACGCAGATTTTGTGCGGTGTTTTTATAATTAGATAGGTAATAATATATTGAATGAAATTAGCTACGGCGGGATCGGTCACACCATCTCATTCTGGCGCGGGGCCGGAAGTGCGTGCAAGAGAGGGACAGGCGTATTTCCATGGCTCCACGAAGCCGATTGTGCAATTATTATTTTGTAAAAAATAGTAATTTAAATGTGTGTGTGTGTGCTGACACGTGGATTTCCATATTACTAAATGTGATATTTAGGTATTACGAGGACAAGTGCGGTTTGTGTCGGGTCGGGTATACACCGGCGCTTTTCGACTAAATCTAGTACATCTAGTGAACTTATATATTTTATGTACTATTATTGTATCTTAAGAAGATATATTCTTATTTTTCATGGTCCAAGTTTTAAATGTTTTATCGACTATACAAAAATATGAATAATCATTATTATATTCTTGTCGACTTTAAAAATTATTAGCCCAAAAGAAAATCCTCAAAAAAAAATTGATATCTTCACATTTGTGACATTTTTTGGTGTTCAATCAAAAGTATATTATGGAGGTATAAGTACGAAAGGAAAAATTGTATACGCTCTCCCAAAAGTAAATTTAGGTAAAAATATTTGGATTTAAAATTATCATACGATTACTTATAGTAAGTTACGTGTAAATGTCGCCTCATTGGAAAATAAGAAGTCTTTGTATTGTGTATGTAATTAAAATATACATATATTATATACAAGTTAAAATAAAATTATTGTCGTACATTTTCTTCGGAGACCACGATTGATGAGATAAATGAAGTTAAAGGAGTCTGCGCTCGACATTTTGGCGATAAAAATAACGTTTATATTCAAACACCGAAAAAAGTTATTAGAAATTGAAAAAAGAGAAATTATATAATCTGTAACAAAATCGTAATACATATCCAAAAGCAGGGATGTCGAACGCACGCTCTATAAAAAACGAAAATTTTTATATTCGAAATTTAAACTAGTCGATAGCATGTTTTCACGTTTATTTATTTCCCTCTGTGTATAATTTTTGATGTCTTTTTAGCGTTTAATCCTCAAAAATCTATCTTAACTGTTATATTATGCATTTATATTGATAAAAACACTTGTAGGGAATATTTTCAAATTAAATAAAAGACATTTTTTGTTCAGCGCGTTGGCTAGAGCCCACCAGACCGCATTTCAAATTGATTCCAAATTCGAAATTTGAAATCGAACAACTTTTTTTAATACGTACACAAATCAATCTGTGTGTTATGCCTGAACATTTGTTGATAGCTTAAAAAAAGTTATTTTGTGTAAGTTTGTACAGAGATAATAGGATGGGACAAATTGCAAAGAGAATTTAGATGTTAAAGAACATTCCGTTTAGAATGTTATTAGATTTTTTTAATTAATTAATTAATTAATAATATTATAAATATTTTTCGCATCGGGAACAAATCATTATGTTGTTTAATCTTATTTTATAACGTTAGTTAATTTTTAAGTGGCTTTATTTTTTAAATAACCCTATATATGATTACAATATTATATTGAGATGTTATACATGTCATTGTTTTGTGCAAAGTGTTTGGGGTACAATTCCCGGTTTAAAAGAGAGTTGCGACTGATATGTAGTAGAAAAATGTCGAGTTAGACACTCGGCCGGTCTGTACAAATGGTATACGCCGCCTTAACACGTTATTGACAGTGATCTCCGCAATTAGATCAGCTTTTCTACACTCGATCAGTTTCTTATTGAAAACACGCCTTTATAACTGCAAAGGAATTTTTTGTATACTTTTTTTACCGAAAAAAAATATTGGGCTGAATGCGTCAATACCTTTGCCTTGAAAACCTACTAGCAACTCCAACCGATGAGTTCTCGTTCTTTATAAGTTAGGCTCATTTAAATTCTCGCTTTTTGAAGAGATCACTGGTTTATTAGTGAATCGTTTTTATTGTATATTGTTCAATCATTTTTCCACATAGCTCTAAGCATTTTAGTTGATAATGTAGTGTAATTTGAATTAATAGGTAGGCGGTAGTAATTCTTTAATATTTTGTTAATTTTTTTTTCGTATTTGTAATAAATTTTCTTAAGGGTTAGGTTATTCTTGAACGGTCCTCGACTAGGCCAGGAACAAAAAGACAATGAATGGAAGTTGCATTTTTTTACTAAAAAGCATTATAAAATAATCTATAAGTGCAATCTAATCTTAACACAAATCGCCCTGAACCAGTTTTAATCTGTTTTTGGGGTGAAGATTATTGTACCTATGTCATAAACATATGAAATATTCTGTGTGGTCCGTGGAGTTTTCTTAACCAGAATGCACGAAAAAAATATCATTTTTAAAATGGTAACCCTACTTACATTCGTTATAGGCATAAGCCTATACAGTAAATTATATTCGCGCGGTAAAACCGTATTCCATTTCTAAGCTTCAAAATGTTGTAGTATGGGCAAATTTTAAAATTCCACTAGATTATAATATTATCTGCGCTGGCTCGCTCTAATTTCAAATTAATTGGATTTTTTTCTTAAAATTATAACGTCAATGTTTTACGCATCTTTTTTTTAAATCAAATTCGTTTATAAAATGTTGCTCTGACAGATCAATCAGCTTATTTCGTATGCCTGTGACATTTGAATACCTACCATAAAAGACATTGCCAGATTTTATTTCTAAGCATTCGTAAACACAATGTTGTTTGTTTGTGTGACTGTATCTTTGTATATAGCCGTTATCCTACTGCAGCCGCGGTGACCACTGCGCATCTTAAAACGCAAAAAAACCTTAGATCAAAATAAAAAGAGATATGTTACACAGAGTTTTTAATACGTCAAGGGGATGAAAAGATAATTCCTTCATTTAGTTTGAGGACGATTTCCACACTACTAGGGTAATCTGAGTAACAAAAATAAATATTGTGAAGACAATAGTGACTTATCAATATATATTTTTTGAAAATTAAGAGCATCCATAATTAATAATACTATCAACCACTATTAACGGTATACAAGCATATTTTGTAACATAAATAGGGTCTACAATAGATAATACAGATCGTACATACATAATATGTATATACCTATATAGGCATTAAAATATATATAAAAATAATTTTGTACGGCAGAACTAAACATTACGCGCGATTTTATTTTACACGGAACTTTCCTTTATATTTCTTTTTTTATTTGATCTATCGTTTAGACTTTATTAAGGATAAAGCAAACAGTGTCGCCCGCGCCTCCGGTCGGCAAGCAGCCTAAGATCGATGATAAAATAAGCTTCACCTATCGTTTCCCTTCTATATCCATAATATGTATGTTTCCATAGAAGATTAATTTTAAATTAAACAATTATTGTAATTTTTAAATAACAATAATTCCTTTATCATTATAATATTATTAATTATTAGAATTATCTCAAGGTTATTATTGTATTTTGTTTTAAACAAAAGTAAGATGCAGTGGACGTGGGTTGGCCACGTTAAAAATAATGTACAACAAAAAAGCATTTAATTTTAGACATATTAAATATAATGTTATCTTTATTGAAAAAATGATAGTGTAATAATAAAATTCGACGATTATTCTCATTGTGTATTTCGAGTGTTTGTACTATGAACCTGATTCACGACAAAGACATGAAACTATGGATTTTCGAGAAAAAAAAATCTAAAAAAATAATTAAAATGTCATGTCATATTGTATTCTCACAACTTACATTGATTCAAATATATTTATCAATCGTAGGTCTATCTACCACTATTTGATGCACAAGAGGTGGCATAGTTCGGTTACAACAGACGCAACCAAAAGAAAAAAAAAATTAAAAAGAAAATTTTAATTTAATCAACAGATATTCAAGATCAATTACCCTTTTTTCTAGGAAACTCACTGATTATAGCTCCTATTTGGATCTTAGTATCGACATTCGATATTAACAATGGTGAAATATAAACGCTTAAAAATTCACATCACATACTGGGGAACATTGTTTTTTAGTATTGTCAGACTAAAAAAAAGTATATTTAAGTTTGTGATCGGATAAGAAAAAAAAAGATTTAGGTAACGGACCAATGTATAATATGATAGACACTGTTATTTTCCTATCGGTCGAAGAACTTGGGAACCAGTGTTCATAATGTTTTACACCATATTATGCTACATATAATAATATTATTATATTGACAATTTGACATATATATGTTGATTAACCACATATATATATATATATATATATATATTATTTTAATTGCTATTTTAATTATTATAATATGCAACCAGAAATCTCAAAAACTGTTAACAACTGAATTATGTTAGTTATTGTTTTGTCAGTTAAATAATAACTATAAATATTATTATATAATTATTACTATAGCAATTAAATTACATTTTAAATTACATTTTAAATAAAATTATATTGAAATCGAGGTAATTCTTTCAGGTTATTCATATCTAGTAAAAAAAAATATTGAAGGGTGTAAAACACTTTGAACAAAATATGGTTCACTCGCTCTCAGTGTATAAAGAATTAATTCAAAGGCTCATAAAATGATTTTTTTATTATATATAATATAACAAACTAAATGAGCTGAGGAGATCAAATTATAAATATTGTTATTTAATTACTGAGTACAAGTTTTAATGGTATATATATTTTTTTTCAATATAATATTATGTACATTATTCGCCTTAATGTTTTTTTGTTACTTTGTTCCTTTATTTTTTTATTGATATTGTTTATTTTACTATTTTTGGGCGCTGTTTGTTTATTACTTAGATATTAATACTTTTCAATACCCAATAATTAATTTTCAACAGCGGAATTTTGACGTCTTAGCAGTGTTTTTTGGGAAATATAATTACATATTTAAGGCCACACGTTACCGAGAAATTGTTGGTAAGACCAACGAGCCAACGAGCTTAGAAATAAAAAAAAGAAATTCATTCTCCTTTCCCCTCAAAATAAGAGTAAAGCTCCTTGTTATGAGTTAGAGTGACAATTATTGATCAACTGCCTCGAGCAAACACTTTTTATTTGAGAGTTACTAAAAGTTTTATAGCACTGCGTGACCTAAATCCGCGCAAATGTAACGAATACATGTCTCAATTAGTCCAATTTTGAATGCATTTAGGTAAAAAATGTATCCCTGACCTGTAAAAGGAACTGTACCTTTTGTACCTAACCACTCATCCGTTTAAGGTGGACTTAGGCCACACAATCAATAAAACAATGTAGGTATTATACTCGTGGCTTGAGCAAAAAGTCAATTATTGCACACATTAACTCTCCTTAATGCGCACATCAAGCAGATTCATACATTGGGATAATGAAATCATAGGCAATGTCGTCTTACTATCGTAGGTTATAAACGAACAGCCCCGTACAATTAATGATTGCTGGATATTTTTTTATTATTGCTATTATAATAATAGACATAATATATTATTCACTTCCTCAGTAAAAAAGTGATGTATTATACACTATTTCTTCTTTAACTCACACATTTTTTGAAAAGAAAAAGAAAAGAGAGAAAATTTCGAATAACTATAAAATATCAGATAAAAGTTCAGATAAACGTCATTGGCGCAAACACTATTGTATTGAATCTAGTCAAATTTATAGATGAGAAGATTTTTTTTGAAAAAAATTAAAAAGCTAAGCTTTTAAGCGAAGATTCGACTGACATTTTTTGATAAAAAAAATTAACGTCCAAAAACATTGGTCGCTAGGCGACAAAAAAGTTGATTTGAAATTGTGGAATTGTTCACAATCAAGAAGCTTATAATTGTTGAAATGTAAGCTCCTTGGTTTACTTTGCATCTTTGTAACTGTTTCTAAGACCTCTACACTTTATGCCAACAGAGACACCCATAGGACCATCAAAAACATGACCAATGCTTCTGAAGATAATTTCGCAGTGTTCGCTCATAATTTTGACCATGGTCTTGACTGTATAAATTATAATAACCAACGCTTAAACAGTTTTCTACACGATGGGTTTACTTTGTGTTGGTTAATGTTGGCCTAATGTGTAAAGGAACTATAAATAAGCCAACGCTTATTTAAGCCCTGCAGCAGGTTAATTTGTTGGTTTTTCTTGGCCTAACGTGTGCAAGGGACGTTAAAAATATAAGCCAACGCTTAAAGTTGCCGTTCTTCACGTCGGTATTACTACATTTGGGCTGTTTTTAATCTGACGTGTACAGGGGCCTTTAAATCCCTAAGCCAACGCCTACAAAAGCACTTCTACACGTTGGATTCTCACAACCCGCGTGTAAAGGCGGCATAACTAAATGTATCTTATGTAGTCTACTATCATTTTGAAGTGAAATATTTTTTTCATATAATTATTGTAATGACCTTTTATCTATATTCTAAGATCTTTGTATCTTTACGTTAAATATCTTAACAAAGTGGCTGGTTAGACAGGTGTAAGAATGTGCGAGGATATTTAAAAACCTGTATACAATAAATTTCTTTCATTTGTTGAAATTTTGCTTTGTTTTATTTAACGCAAAACTCAAGTACCTATAAAATGCGAAAATGCGCTCGAAGTCGGAACTAAAAATAGGACTGAATTTCCACCATGATAATATTGTACCTAATTTGATTCAAAAGTAACTACATCATATTATATTATACTGGAATATATATCTACTGAACAAAATAATATTTTTTAGTAGATAATGTAGACAGAGAAGCGGCGATAGCCTGGTGGGACAATGCGGGGTCGCGGGTTCGATCCCCGGGCACGCACCTCCAACTTTTCAAAGAAATTAAATATCACTTACTTCAAACGGTAAAGGAAAACATTGTGAGGAAACCTTTTTTTTTATTCACTACAAGTTAGCCCTTGACTGCGATCTTGCCTGATGGTAAGTGATGATGCTGTCTAAGATGGTAGCGGGCTAACCTGTTAGGGGCATGTTAATCATATTAAACCTATACCTACCCCCATTTGATTGGTTTCTACATGGCATCGTTCCGAAACGCTAAATCGCTTGGCGGCACGTCTTTGCCGGTAGGGTGGTAACTAATCACGGCCACCATGGCATTCTAGTACCTACCTACGTTTTTTTTTTTCGATGAGTTATATATAATCCCACTGCTGGGCAATGGCCTCCCCATTCTCTATGTATCTATGTATATTATATATACCACGCTGTGGTCTTAGAACTTAGAAGCCCCGAATTCGATTCCAATCAGTAACAATTTGGCAATGTAGTTATATCTTTAGAAGTTTTTAATTGTTTTACTTGTCTCTGCTCCGGTCTGTTGAGAGGCTACAGTTGTGACTAATTAACACCCTTCCAGCAAAGATGTGAGGCCGTGAAGAAGAAGTGATTTGTACTGAGAGTAATTTTATTATATAATAATGTTTTAACCGGATAATGTTTGTTTGAATAATTTGTTATTGTAATCAGGGATGTTACGGAGCTTCGATTCCGATTCCGTTACGTCGGAACTTCCGATTATTATTACACTTTCGGTTCCGATTTCGGTTCCGAAACTTTTTAATCGGAGGTTTTAATCGGAGGTTGAAGCATAGCAAATAGAAATTTAACAATAAAAGGTTATTTTATAATTAAAATGAAAAAAGGTTGACTGAATGATGTTTTTATGTGTTCTTACTTAAATGAAAAATATCTCTCTTATGACCACTTCTGACTCTGCCTCTGACTCCGACTCTGCCTCCGACTCCGGTTCCGATTCCGGTTCCGATTCCGATAAATCAAATTTTAAAACTCCGATTCCGAATTCGGTTCCGATAAACTTACCTCCGTTACATCCCTGATTGTAATGCGGAGGGTAGAAAGGCATATTACGAGAAGAATGATAGATATGCATGTGGAAGGAAAAAAGAGTACCTAGAGGGAGACCAAAGAAAAGATGGATGGATTGTGTGAAAGAAGATATGCGTATAAAAGGGGTGAATGATAGGTTGACGAATAACAGAAGTGAGTGGAAGAGGAAAACATGTTGTGCCGACCCCACATAGCGTGGGACAAGGGCAAGAAGAAGAAGAAGAATGATGTTTTAACCGGATACCGAAAAACTTCTAGTAAGTATTTTTTAAATTCCCCCAATGTTAAGTATACTCGCAGCTAATTATTTATTGATGAATGCTTAGGTACAACAATAACAATTTACAATAAAAACCACAACTTCAAAATAGGCTTATCCTACCCAGTTGGGGTTATTTTTAAGACACTAACCTTGAGCACACCTTTGAGACCTCATTTTCTCAAAAAAGGCGGTTACTTTTGACAGTACACATCCACCAACTGTCGATTACGTTCAGAAAGTGTACAAAAAAAAATTCAGAAAGAAAGAATACTCAAGTGGCCTACTAAAATGGCTTAAATATGGTACGAAACCGCAAATTGCATGCGTTTCAAAATAAATTTTGGTTCACAGTTCCGCAGGTTATAGGGTTGCTACGCAAAATATGTCATACTTTTTTTGAAGTGAAAACTTCGCGCACGAAACATGCTCGCGAACACGGACATGCTCGCAAACGCCGACATGCTCGCGAACACCGACATGCTCGCGTTGTTACGAAGACTAAAGGTCTTAAATATAAATATAAGTAGGTACTACATTCATAATTAAACTTTAATGCCTTAGTGTTAAGGTTTATATTTTAATTAATAAAAAAAAATATTGTAAAAAAAAAATATATTTTAAATATTCGTTTTCACTTCTAACGGCAGTCCCTATGACTGCCAATTTTTTTTTTTTTAAATATGTAGGCTAGCGCTTGGCTGCAATCAGACTTGCTTGCAAGTGGTGATGCAGCCTAAGGTGGAGCGTGCTTGCCTAGAAGATGCCTATATTCACTCTTGATTTGAAGGAGCCATATTAAAAGAGGAGGGGAAAACAGAAGCCGGAGCTTAACTCAAGTAGGTATAAGACGTACCTACTAATAAGTATTTTGTGGTATACTTAAGTAGCAGGGAAGCTGCGAAAACACCCGTAGCCTGTATTTGAAAAACATGGTAGAGGTAAGGATTCGTTAGACGGTATGAAAGAAATTTAATAAAAATAGGTTCCTAGTTTCTACTACCTACTCAGAGTGATCATCTGAAAATCATACTATCATAAATGCGAAAGTGAGTTGGTTTGTTGGGTTGTCCTTCAATCACGCTGCAACGGAGCAACGGATCAACGTGATTTTTTGCATGGGTTGCTACTTTTTATGCCGGAAAATTGAGGAGTTTCTGTAAAAATTTAAAAAAAACTTATTCCACTCGTAAAAAGTTGCGGGCATAGTAGCTAGTCAAAATTATAACACGACTGCCCAAAAAAAGGAGTATATAATATTGTTTGAGTACAATGTGTACAAACGCAGATAAAACAACCAAACAACAAAACTGAAAAAATCGGAGTTTCTACTCTCCTTTTTTACTCAAAAATTACTGAAAATTCTTCTTTCTAAAAACTACTTAGTTGCTTTTTCTTTAGTTGCCTACGACGTTCATCCCCACCACCTGGATGCATGGTTCTCATCCACTATCTACCTACTCTGGAACCCGCTTCCACCTGCTGTTTTCCCTCAAAACTATAATATGGGGCGGGGCTATTTAAGGGGTCGATAAACAAATTCCTTAAAAGCCGGCAACGCATTGGCGGTTCCTCTGGAACTGCAAAATATGTTCACAGGCGGCGCGGCGGTAGGTATGTGATCTACCTGCTTATTTTTTCGCTATTTATATAGATATGTAAGTAATAAGTATACAAAAAAATAGTTCCACTCCCTGGTTTTCGGTACAGCCCGCGGGCAATGCCACTTGGCCCCAAGGCCGCAAAAAAAACACAAAAGCAACATGGCGTCGCAAGTTGCAAGTAAATTCGTTAACTCGACGAAGACGGCCCGACGAAAACAACCCAAACTAAAAAAAGAAACCAGTTTCGAGGCCGGTTCAATTTTGTGAATATTTTCGACGAGAGTGAAAAGGTGGTACCTACTACCTACCTCCTTATATACCTTATTGCTTACTTGCTACTTATAAATATTATACGTACACCGACTTTCGTTTTCAAAAACCAAGTGCTGAGTAACTGCGAACTCAACTGGTAAGTATGCCTCGTTGGTCTAGTGGTTAGCATGTTCGACTGCGGCCGACGGGGTCCCGGGTTCGAGTCTCGGGTCGGGCCATAACAAGCATTGAGTTTTTCTGGAAAGAAATTCTCAGTACTCGCCCGGAGTTAAGAAGTTGGCGGTGTTTCACCCTCGTGCCTCGGAGAGCACGTAAAGCCGTCGGTCCTGCGCCTGATCTCTCTCCGGTCGTGTCGGATTTTCGGTCCCATCGGGCTATGAGAGCAAAGGAACAGAGACTCTCTGTTCCTTTACTCTCGGTCTTTATTGCTAAAGCAGATAAACCATTGGGGAAAGGAGTTTAATAACTATCTAAAAGAGCGCAGGATAGTGCAAAAATCTAAACATTACCTTTTTAATAAATATAAATACGTACATAAATACATAAGTATATATGTATAGAAGTAGGTAGGTAGATAGAAGCAGTGATGGCCTCGTGGTTGAAAATCGGCCACGTATTTGGGTGGCCAAGGCTCAACCCTGGGCTCTCTATATAAAGTATGAACTCTACGATATGATCCCTTCTATCTTTTCAATGTATGTAGAGGTGAAGGAACAAGAAGAAGGAAGAAGAAGGAGGAAGGAAGGTGCAAGGACTGAGAAAACCTGCATGCCTGAAAGTTAGTTAATCCACACTGCCACCGGCCACGTGGTGGACTCGTTAAACTTACCTAAACCAGGCATTTTTACCTATAAACTTGATGACTTGACGTCCTCCCTGGCGCAGTGTTGAGCGCTGTTGCCCGTGAGAGGTCCCGGTTTCGATTCCCGGCAGGGGCAATTTGGGAATTTATAATTTCTGAATTTTCTCTGGTCTGGTCTGGTGGGAGGCTTCGACCGTGGCTAGTTACCACCCTACCGGCAAAGACGTACCGCCAAGCGATTTAGCGTTCCGGTACGATGCCGTGTAGAATCCGACTAGGGGTATGGGTTAAATATAACTGCCATACCCGTAACAGGTTAGCCCGCTACCATCTTAGACTGCATCATCACTTACCATCAGGTGAGATCGCAGTCAAGGGCTAACTCGTACTGGAATAAAAAAAAATATGTTTCAACATAATAATCAAATAAATATTATAAATGCGAAAGTTTGGATGGATGGATGTATGGATGTACGTTTGTTACTCAATCACGCTCCAACGGATGAACGGATCTGGATGAAATTTGGCACAGAGATAGATTATAGTCTGGAATAGCACATAGGCTACTTTTTATCCCGGAAAATTAAAGAGTTCCCGCGGGAACCGAAAAACCTCAATCCACGCGGACGAAGTCGCGGGCATCAGCTAGTATGTACTTTTTGGTACAAAAAAAAACTTACATAGTTAGAGTAAGAGGTTATATACCTATAGGTACTTACATCCTTTAAATACAAAATGTAGCGGCCTACAATGCGCCTTAAAAAAGGAAATTCATGCGCGGGCGTCGTCCGCGAACAAACCGAAATGACGCCGAAGTACAACCCTGACCTTACTCTTTTACTCTTACTCTTGATTTACTTGCGCATGTGTGTGTGTCCAAATTACTCGCACAATGCACTTCGATACTTTATTGTCTTTTGTGTAAAAGAATAATTTTGAATGAACCAGAAGCATAATTCGCTATAATCCGCCACAGTAGACAAATCTATGTGGTGCAGTGCGTGTCTTCCACCAACAGAATGCGAACACCCACCACCCAGCAATTCGCACCGGCACAGCACCACACCACACAAATCCTCCAAATCACTCTCTACGTACGTTTCACTCCGAAACCGGAGCATCCTCAGGAGATGTTGACTCGACAATGCAGGTAGTAGGTAGGTAGTAGGTATGCGACAGTAGGTAGGTACTAAATATCCCATCCCATGATTGCCATCCCTTTCACAATACTCCCTGCGGAAACTGGAAAGGGATGGCAAGAGATTTAGAGCAGTCATTTTAGTATAGAGATTTTATAGTAGATACAGCAGAATTATGGAGAATAGAGATAAAATATATACCTACCTCTTTAGCCTCAACTAAGTGTAATCCTAAGGGCCTATAACCTGGCTTGGGTATAGCAGTTAATATAATAAACCTTTAGTTACAATCGGTTTTTACACGACATCGTACTGAAATCCTAAATCACTCGATAATATAATAATAACTAGCTATGGCTGAAGCGGATTCTCCCACTTACAAGACTACTGCGCTAGAGTGAATTTTATTAGAATCTTGTGTCGTCGTCGTCGTCTCAACCTATAGACGTCCACTGCTGGACGAAGGTCTCCTGCATGGATCGCCACAGAGCACGCTCTTGTGCCGCTTGCTTCCAGCGGCTCCCAGCTGCACGCTTGAGATCGTCGGTCCACCTAGTGGGGGGTCGTCCAACGCTGAGCTTCCCGGAAGCGGGAAGTTACATAATCACGTTACATGCAATTACGTAATAATAAAAGCCCATGTTGTTCCTCCGTGGAAGTGGAAGGTAAATATGACGATATCAATTTACCCTCTGCATTGTATAATCTATGCCAGATAATTCGGATACTTTTCGTCGTCATTACGAGTACCCACCCTGTATACATGTGTGTGTGTATATGCACATGCCACATTCGCATGGGCAATGCACTCTGCGGTGAGAGTGAATCGAGTACAATAGCACTGACCTTGGCTACAGCTGCATAATGCCGCCAATTTTGGCGTGGTTTCGGCGGGCTTTAAATTGTTGGCCTCAATTTTTTATGACTTTTAAAGCGCAGGAAGTTTATTGCGAATTACTCGAATGAAATTTTTACTGAACTACATAAGGATACAGCTATCTATAACAATATGTTTAATATGCATTCGTGTGGATTCATATTATGTTTTTCTGTAGCATCTATATTATTACAGTCTAGTTAAAATGTCCGCCCGACCGAATTTCGGCCACGGCGGCCTATCTCCAGAGAGATAAGCCATTTGCGCGGGAGATATTATAGTGCACAAGTGTGCGCGCATACACAGGTGCACTCTCTGTTCCTTTACTCTCATAGCCCGATGGGACGGAAAATCCGACACGACCGGAGAGAGATCAGGTGCAGGACCGGCGGATTTACGTGCTCTCCGAGGCACGGGAGGTGAGACACCGCCAACTTCCTTACTCCGGGCTATAGTAGGTACCTACTGAGAATTTCTTGTTAGAACCCAATATGTACCCAATATGTATGTATGTGTGTATGTGTATGTGTATGTGTGTATGTATGTGTATGTATGTACCTTGTTATGGCCCGACCCATGACTCGAACCCGGGACCTCGTCGGCCGCAGCCGAACATGCTAAGTGCTAACCACTAGACCAACGATGCAGTCAAGTTATTACTTCATCATCATCAGCCTGTGGACATCGGCTGTTGGACATCAAATAATCAAATAAATCCTTACTAATATTAATATTATAAATGGGAAAGTGAGTTTGTTTGTATGTTTGTTCCGCTTTCACGCCGTAACTACTGAACGGATCTGGATGAAATTTGGCACAGAGATAGATTATATAGTCTGGAATAGCACATAGGCTACTTTTTATCCCGGAAAACTAAAGAGTTCCCGCGGGAACCGAAAAACCTAAATCCACGCGGACGAAGTCGCGGGCATCAGCTAGTATTATTATAAATGCGAAAATTTGGATGGATGTATGGAATATGGATGTATGGATGGATCTTTGTTACTCAATCACGCCCGAACGGCAGAACGGATCTGGATGAAATTTGGCACAGAGATAGATTATAGTCTGGAATAACACATAGGCTACTGTTTATCCCGGAAAAACACCGGCACCGGCAAAGCACACCGGGTCCTGACTCCTGAACCATCATAGTTATTTCGCGATAATTTGGTCCCTATACGCCGCGGCCGTGAAAAACGTTCTCTAACTTCACTAAATTTGCACAAGAAGGCATCAAGGCTTAATAGGGCCCCGTTGCCACTCTTTGGGCACGGAACCCTGAAAAGACCTTTAAAGCACAACGGTTCTCTGAAAAACAATAGTTTTATCCAAAACTAAGTAATTCTTAGAACAATCCCGCAGGCCGTAGCTCAAGCGAGGGGAGTCTGCAGAGGAAAAATTATACCTACTTCCACCGTTGATCTACAGACAAACCAAAGATACGCATAATATTCTCAGAACTAAATAAATAAATTAAAAGCTTCGCAGTCCTGCGGTCCATAAAAATAAATAATACTTATCCTTAAATCTTAATACTTTAATTGATACAATAGGTATATAATACTATAAAATTCAATTTTTTTTAAACGTTATAAGTTATAAGTAAGGTACTTAGAGCTAGTTTCCCCCGCGGGAACTCCTAAATTTTCGAGATAAACTTATCAAATTAACCTTATATCTGTGCAAAGTTTTATCAAAATCGGTTGAACTGATCGGCCTTGAAAGCATAGCGGACAGTCGACAGACAGAGAGGCAGACGGACCTAGCCGAAGCTGAAGCAGATTCGCGTTTTAAGATAAGATATGACCTCTAACCTCTATTCAGGGATTTGTATTTATTTATTTAATCAAAAACATACAATCGGCATGATGCACAGTTATCAAAAAGTAATACAATACAGTTTTACACATAAACTCAAAGTTTTTCATTAATACAACACATATAATCAAATAAATATTATAAATGCGAAAGTTTGGATGGATGTAGGTATGGATGTATGGATGTATGGATGTTTGTTACTCAATCACGCCCGAACGGCTGAACGGATCTGGATGAAATTTGGCACAGAGATAGATTATAGTCTGGAATAACACATATGCTACTTTTTATCCCGGAAAATTAAAGAGTTCCCGCGGGAACCGAAAAACCTCAATCCACGCGGACGAAGTCGCGGGCGTCAGCTAGTTAGTCTATAAGTACATAATTTTAAACAAAGCTTTAGTTACTGCTGCGCTAGGGAACCTGTATGACAGCAGCAACGTATGGGATGAAAGAGATAATTTAGAAAGTTGTACATCGATAACTTTTCCTTAACAAAAGAAAAATGGCCGTAATCCACCTGATGTTCGTTTTCTTAAAACATTGTTTTATTTTACGCTAAAACAAAAAAAAATAAGGTGTTTTTTTTTTCAATTACTTTATCATTAAAACTTTTGCTAGTTTACATTTTTAGGTTGAAATTCTTTTTTTGTTTTGCATTGTTTGTTGGGCGTTTAGGAATTAAGTAGGTGGGAATTTCAGGTCTTGAAATTTAAAACAATGGTTAGGAATAAAAGAATGCTAGGTAAATACTCAGATAGTTATAATACAGCTAATGAATAGTGGTCTAAATTAGCTACCTAGTTTGCTTGGTTGGTTTTCAAGTGGAATTTTTATTGCAGCTGCAGTAGGTATTTTTTTGCAGACAGGAGGAACTTTTATTGCAGACAGCAGTTGCCTGGTGGGAGGCTTTGGCCGTGGCTAGTTACCTACATCCCTACCGGCAAAGACGGCACTGTCCACTAGGATCCACTTTTTGGATCCACCAGTAGATCGAATAGGACTCTGGAGTCCACTAGGATCCACCATTGGTCTGGGTGGATCCTATAACACTTCAACTTCATTTGGATCCACTGTCTGGATCCACCAGTGGATCGAATAGACGAACAGCCAATCGATTATTCGTTCCGGTACGATGCCGTGTAGAAACCGTTTAGCATAATTGCCGTACCCCTAAAGAAATAATTTATTTTTGATACAGGCATCATCCCTAATCTTCACAGATCAGAGAATCAAGGGAGATATGTTTTATGAACCAAATTGTATAGAAACCTGCTGTCGCCAGCTTATCCCTACCACTCGCTACCACTACACATGCAACTAAATAAAAATAATAGATGAAGTCGCACTAACACACGGATACCGATAGGTAAGTGCATGAAGCACGAACCAATATACACTTTATTGTTTACCATACAGCTTTCAATTTCAATCACCGTGCATCTTACTCACACAAACGTCAAACGTTGTCGATGTGCTGTGCAAAATTATACTTTATTGTTTAGCATACAGCGTTCAATTTCAATCACCGTGCATCTTACTCACACAAACGTCAAACGTTGTCGATGTTCTGTGTAACGTTCAATAGTAGTTGACTAAAATGGATCTATCGATGCTCAATTTCTTAATATTTGGGTTTTTGACAATGACTACCTATTATGAAAAGTGACATATTACTTAATATGTACCAAAAATAATAAGATGTAAAAAATCGTTTACATATTAGATTATTTTTAACCGACTTTAAAAAAAATGAAATAGTTGAAAGCACTTTGGCTCAAAGTGAGACGAACATATTGTGCTATTTTTCGTAGGAAACCAGCTTGTAAGATTTATCCACTTTTCTTTTCTTTCTGCATCCTTCGGATATCTTAAATATTAATATTAATGAGTGATATTAAATATATCCATACATGAGTAATGAGTATCTACGTAAATAGACATTATATTAATTCACCTAGTATATTTTTATACGTTTCGTCAGCTAAGTAAGTTGAGTACATCAAAAAAACCAAGTGCGAGTCGGACTCGCGCACCGAGGGTTCCGTACAAACCTGTAGTAAGTTTTAAATTATTAAAAAAAAAACTACTTACTAGATCTCGTTCAAACCAATTTTCGGTGGAAGTTTGCATGATAATGTACATCATATATTTTTTTTAGTTTTATCATTCTCTTATTTTAGAAGTTACAGGGGGGGGGGGGGGACACATTTTACCACTTTGGAAGTGTCTCTCGTTTTTTTCTAAACTATTCAGTTTAGAAAAAAATGATATTAGAAACTTCAATATCATTTTTGAAGACCTATACATAGATACCCCACACGTATGGGTTTGATGGAAAAAAAATTTTTGAGTTTCAGTTCTAAGTATGGGGACCCCCAAAATTTATTGTTTTTTTTCTAGTTTTGTGTGAAAATCTTAATGCGGTTCACAGAATACAAGATACTTACCAAGTTTCAACAGTATATTTCATATAGTTTCGGAAAAAAGTGGCTGTGACATACGGACGGACACACAGACAGACAGACAGACAGACAGCGAGACAGACAGACAGACAGACATGATGAATCTATAAGGGTTCCGTTTTTGCCAAATTTGGCTACGGAACCCTAAAAATCATAATAATTATAACTAAAAATATAGTTATAATGATTATTACTCGCGATAGTTTAAACGTTAAAATAGCAATTATTGTTTACTAAGTAGGTACTATTAATTATTGTATCACAGATCATAGTTTGGTTGTTAAAATATCGACAACAATGTACTCGTATTTACATCGTCACATCTCTAGGGTACCACGGAAATTGATCTATCGTGCTAGTGAAAGAATCGGTAAAGAACACCTAACCATTGCGTCGTAAGACCGGCCGATTCATTGATAGATTTCTACTAAGCAAGCAATGGTTTTTGTTCATAATGAGATATAGACTTGTCACTTTATTAAATTTTGATACCACTAAATAATGTTTTATTGGTTTTTATGGAAATTTACACCAATATACTTGTACTTAAGTGTGAAATGAGATGCCATCTTTCATGTAATTCACTTTGCCACTTGAATTTTTACAAACAACCACTGAACAACACGGCATTTTGCTAAAAACCGAGAGAAGTGAAGCGATCGTTGAATGACGTCCGATTAAAGAACAAAACCGGCCAAGTGCGAGTCGGACTCGCGCACCGAGGGTTCCGTACAAACCTGTAGTAAATTTTACGATTTATGACGTATTAAAAACAAGACGAAATGAACCGCAAAACTAACTTTGTTTGTAGAGGTTTATTGTTAATATCAAAAAATTACGTTTGTCGTATGGGAGCCCCCCTTTATTTACTTTATTGATATTTAATTATTTATTTTGAAAGGTAATATACAAGTTAATATTCTGTGAAAATTTGAACCGTCTACCTGTTACCGTTTTTAATATTGAGCAAAAAAATACGAAAAAAACACGTTTATTGTATGGGGACCCCCCTTAATATATATATTTTTTTAATTTTTAGTATTTGTTGTTATAGCGGCAACGGAAATACATCATTTGTGAAAATTTCAGCTTTCTAGCTATCACGGTTTATGAGATACAGCCTGGAGACAGACAGACAGACAGACAGACAGACAGACAGACAGACAGACAGACAGACAGACAGACAGACAGACAGACAGACAGACAGACAGACAGACAGACAGCGGAGTCTTAGTAATAGGGTCCCGTTTTTACCCTTTGGGTACGGAACCCTAAAAATCGAAATTATGTCTATTTTACACCTGATGAGTTCGCACGCACCACGCCCCCTTAGCATATCTCCCTTGATTCTCTGATCTGTGCTAATCTTCTTGCTGTAGGTAGGTACATATTGCAGTCGCGGGTAGGCGGGGCAAAAGTTGACCGTTGACGTGGTGGTAGATATAACTACCCTACGCATCAGACAGTTTTAAGACTAGTGGTTCGCCCCGAACTGAGACCTCGCGGTATCACAGAGCGCGATCTATTGACATCATTGTGAAGTTCTGTTAAAAATGTCATCATCATTAAATATTAATTAATTTCGTTTCCTTATAATATTTATCTAATTTTAGTATTTGTTATTCAAATAATTGATAAGTTTCAGGCTCAGCCTTTCAGAAAATTGAGAGTTCTGAGGTCAACTTTGGATGTTAGAAAATCGCCACTTTGAAACCCGCCCGCCCCCCCCCCCCCCCCCCCCCCCCCCCATTTCGTCAATTTTAAGGGAAAAATTATTAAAAAATTTTTGGACTCTATTCCTAATTATCTTTAATATGATATACCTACCGCAACCCTATGTAGGTGACGCTATAAAAAATATTTTACTTCGCATTCGCTTCTATGAGAGCCCCCCTGAAATAAAGATTTTTATAACTTTTTAAGCCATACCTATTCGGCGGGAGGCCATCGGTTTACATTAATATTATGTAACGTAAACGTAAAAACGAACGTAACGTAACGGTGAACGTAATTACTTCAAATTTAAATATAATTATTTAAATTTGAAGTAAGTAATTACGGTTCAGTAGGTAATTCAGAAGTTATAACTATACGGCTCTGACAGACGGACGGACGGACGGACGGACGGACGGACGGACGGACAAGTGCCAATTCACTCAAGTAGATTCAGAGACCTTTGCTTCGCTCGGTCAAATATCTCAGTATCAACACCTTTGCTATATCAAAAACAATATAGGTACCTACCTATTATAAAATATGTAAAAGCGCTTTGGCGGCCCATCTTTTCAACCGATTTTGATGAAATTTGGTATAGGTACTTAGTAGAGTCTGTTCAATAAGTCGGTTTACATGAGTAAACTAAGTACAAGGTAATTAAAAAATAGTACTTAATAAGCAACAGTCACTGGGTAAGAATCATCGATGAATCAAAGTACCTAGATCAAACAAATGTGAGAAACAGTCCAACTCTTCAAAAGTTGGTATTTTCTGTCAAGTGACAGCAATGGCGTCGTCAGAATGCGATTTTAATACTTTTCTTAAATTACCTGTGTAAACTGACTTACAGACTCTAATATAAGTTGTATCTGTGTATCACAGGGAAGGACAAAGGCTACTTTATCCCGGAAAATTAAGGAGTTTGGTACCGCGGGAATTAAAAAAATATTTCACGCGATTTTAAATTTAGGTAGATAGTAGGTACAATGATATTAATTGTATATGTCGGTAGGTAGGTATAAATCATTATTCATTTGTTAGGTTAAACCAAAACTATTAAATTAGGTACTAGTTATGGACCGCATCATACCAAAATCGTAAAAATTGTGATCCCATCTTCAGCTGTGTCGTTGCGAGTAGTAACTTGTAGGTATAGGTAGGTATGCGACTTTTCAGTTGTAAATGGGAAAATCTCGTGAAAAACTCACAGGAAAAACTGTACGGGGCCAACTACTAACGCCATCTAGACTGGAAATCTAAAACTGTCTTATCTAAAATGATATGCCAGCTAACGCCATCTAGTAGTAACTTTATAACATTCATTTTTATATAATAATAGAAAACTGATAATTTAATAAATATGAGTTTAAAATTGAAATAAATAAAATATATAAGTTGAATTGACTAAGGTTAATAATGTACTTGCTCAACCTATGCTCAACTTTCTATTTTTGTATATTTTTAAACGAAGAAAATTATGAACCTGTATTTTTGACAGATTGCAATGTCAAATTAAATGTTGCTATGGATAAACGAATTGCCTAATTTTTGGAAAATATATCAAGTTTTGAATTTGATTTGAGATGCCCACGACATCGTCCGCGTGGAATAAGTTTTATTTTGATTCCCACGGGAACTCATTTATTTTTCGGGTTGGGCTTTAGTATACATACCGCGAGAGGGGGGGGAGGGGGTGGGGGGAGGGGGAGGGGGGGAGGGGGTCTACTCCCCCTCCAAGCCAAACTTGTAGGAACCTAATAGTTTACGAGATATTAATTTTTTTTAATTTTGAGGTTAGGTTCTCAAATTTCCTGCCTAACACTGATAGTTATGACGGAGAATGGGTAAAAGTAGCTTGGAGGGAGGGAGGGAGAGGGAGAAGGAGGGGCTATTACCTTTATATCTTGTAATCACACCTACTTTAACCTACCCTTATATCTTTTGTTTTAGGTAGTGGAAAAGGTTAATTTCTGAAATGGAATGGGCTACGCCAGAAGACTCGCTTCTGGCTTCGCGCTTAAAAAAAACACTCTAGGGGCAGGGCAGACAAGACTGCGTGGAGTCGGGGCGTGCCGATTCGGTTTTGTGATCAAAAGTACCTAAATAAACATTTAATAACCTACCTTTATACCTTTTAGTTAATTCTTAATTATACCTATAACCTTTAAACTCTGTGTTTTATTCATGGAATTAGGAATTACCATAGAAATAGGAAGATAATTCCATGGGAATTACGACTATAGTCTTCCTATTTCTATGGTTTTATTCGAATGATTAGAAAAAAACGTCCATAGAACGGATTTTAATCACAGATTAGGTACTCAAACGCCAACGAGTCTTTAGTCTATGTACAATCTATGGCAAATGTCGTACGAAATAGTGAAAAGTGGTGAAGAATTGCGATTTTTCAAAAAAATATTTCTCGAAAAGTATTAGTTTCCGACGTAAAATATTTAGTTTCCGACATAAAATATTTTAGTGCAAGGCTTACCACATCAGAGTTTTTCTGTAAAAAAATATGTGAACGTCCAAACTTCGCGGTATGTATTCTAAAGCTTAGCCATTTTTCGGAATAAATAGTAGCCCATGTACACTCTCCAGGGCCTCAACTATACCAATACAAAAATCACATCAATCCGTTGCTCTGTTGCGGCGTGATTGAAGTACAAACTAACAAACTGAAACACTTTCGCATTTATATTAGTAGGTATGAAGTATGATTTGTTTCTAATAATTTCAGATGCCGTTTGAAGAGTTAAAGAGAGATGGGTGTATGCTGTACATATGGGTATTTTTTATTTATCTCTAGCAACCCTGTATCTAGTACCGTACGGAACATACACGACGCACGGCTGGTTTTAACGTTCGAATAGGCCAACAAAACTCGTTGAAAATGCATCCATCAAAATGGTAGAGTCCCTACAAATGTTTTTATTCCTGTTCAAATCAAAATACAGACGAAAATTCTCATGGTTCTCGCCTTTCCTGTGTTCAGTGCTCATAGTGTTATTGTTTTGTCATGACGTTCTTTCAAAGTGTAGTGAGATCAACTGTGTTAACGGTATTTGTAAGAATGATAGTTGTGTATGCTACGAGGGCTGGCAGGGTCCTCAGTGCCAGCACTGTGGCGGGAAGATAAAGTAAGTGAAACATTTATCTCATAAAACCAAGTATCTGTAGGTTACTGACCTTAATGACAGACATGTCAGTTGCTTATTTCGCGAAAACATTGATGCAGCATTATCCAATTAGTTTCTTTGGCTTCTTTTTGCCATCCAGAACCTCTGGCGAAGGTCGACGGCAAATATAACTAAGAAATCTGCACGATACACTTGATTTGCAGACATAAAATACGTGTCCCTTTTTATAACTTAAGTGGCACATAAAAGTGTTACAAAAGGTTAGTAAGTAAGTATTATAGTTACAATTGGTTATGAATACACTTGGGGTTTCACTATTGCCCGTATAATGCCAATATCAATAATAAATTCTGAATGTATACATGTGTTATATGTAGATGCTTCTTGTTTACCTTTAAACAGGTCACAGAGGTTAGATGACTATCACTCATTGTAAAAACCAGTACCTAGGTAGTCTGCCAGATTTGTATGTAGAGTATAGATACCAAGGGTCAATTGCAGTACCTAGGCTAATATATATTATCAACATACAGCTTAAACCGTTGGGTGTAGAAATATAGGAATATGTATTACTTAACTAATAACTATAAACCTACACCTTATCCTTGACACTCTATACAAGAAAACTGATTTAATTTCTTAAGTAAGTAAGTAATTAAGTACTTCTATTTAAATAGAGCAAGACAAAGACTGTCTACAAAATGCCCTGATTTACCCTTGGGTTGTGGGCAAAAATAAATTGGCAGAAGGGAGTCAGTGGGACCAATTCTGTTTAGCAATCTATAAACTAAACTGTAAATGTACCTTCAGCAGGGAGTAAGTATTTGTTAATTAATTTGAGTAATACTTAGTTAAGTAGTTATGAGATAACTATTTGAAAGTATTTACTTTCACTGACCTTCTGACTTCTTGACTTTCCCTTGTTTACTAAGATTATTACTTAATATTTAATATCTATACCAGCTTGACATCATAATGATAAAGTATATTACTTAAGTCAGTAAGTAAGTAATTGAGCAATTGAACATTGAGTACTTATAAAATTTAGTTGGCTTGCTTCAATCTAAGCTATATATCCAAAGCACTCAATAACTTAACAGATTATAAAGTACTTAAGTAATTCTTTATAATTATGCTCCTGGAAAAAGCTTATTAAGTAACTAAATAGTACTTAAAATGCAAATATTTAAGAAAATAACTATTATGATGCCTGTGTGAAGTCTGCATCTGTCATTAGTACCTAATAAGTAACTATGTACCTAATACAAAATGTACTACAATTAAACAGACAGTTTGTTAACCTAGGATAAAGTTCAAATGTTGAATTGTACACAAAAACAACAAAATCCCACTCACCAATGCCTATAATGAAATAATAGAAAGGTCATTTCTGTTCAATGACTGCTGATTTAAAAACCTTGCTTTGAAATTGAAAACAAAAAAGTACTTATAAATGTACCTATTGCTAAATATAGTGATTAACTATTGTAAGTATCATTTACTTTTTTTTCCTAATGTATTAGGAAAAAAAAGTTAACTTTTCTGCTAAGGGATTTTTTGATGCTGCATAATTAGTAATAATAAGGGGTAAGTAAGTAACTATGGGTTTAATAAACCCTTCCAGGTTCGCCTGTTTTCAACTAAGCCTGCATCATCACTCCCCGGTTGCAATCAAGGGCTAAGTACTTAGTAGTTATGAAAATAAATAAAATAGCTGCAGCAGGCTCCTGTCATAGTATGTCGGTGATTTTGTGCCCAATTCAAATAGACAATTGAACAATTCACAACGGGTGCTTAATTGGCCATGTACATTTTTCAAAAATTAATTTCTCAAGCTGCCCTTGTATGATTGCCTATATAACACTGCTAATCTCTTGAGACTAACGCTGAGTCGTACGAAACAAATACAAAAATTTAAGTGGTTCTTAGACTAATTTAATCGCAAGAATCGTATGGAGTCTTGTGATTAAATTAGTTTAATCAACATTAAAATTTTTAAAATAGTTTCGTGCAACTCAGCGTAAGCAGGAAAAAGTAAGAGTAACTAGTTACTAGATGTCTTATGGATCACTGCAGACTAAGGAAACACTTGTTCAATATAATTCTAATAATCCATACTGACATTATAAGTGCGAAAGGGTGTCTGTCTGCCACGCTTTCCATGCCCATCTTTACAACCGATTTTGACGAAAGGTGTTGAGGTAGAGGTATTGACTATTGAGGTCATCACAGGAAAGGTAATAATATTTATCCCTGTGGGGATCAAAAATCCTTAATCCACGCAGATGAATTCGCGGACATCATTGGACATCATTATTACCTCTCTGGAGCCCTGACCACAGGCTGCTTGGGTCCTTCCCCTCAGCATGTGGGGCAGCAGCAGCATATTTATAAATATGTTTTATAAATATAGTAGTAGTGTGTAGTATTTTTATATATTTATGTAAAAAATGTTTAGGAATAATTTTATAGAAATTAGTATACAAATAAATGAGAGATAATGGTCGCCTAAGCCTATAGTATCATAGAATTAATTGATATCATTTGTCCCCAGATTAACTGAGCCTACGGGTATAATAACCGACGGACCGGGTAACTACAGCGTGAGCACGCAATGCTCATGGCTAATATCCCCTCCGTCACTGGGCCCGCACCCGCCGGCGCTTCGTGTTCGCTTGGAAAGCTTCGCCACGGAGTGCGGGTGGGACCATCTGTACGTGTACGACGGTGACAGCGTGCGCGCCGAGCGGCTGCTGGCGGTCTTCAGGTAATTACAGGACTTTTGGGGTCAATTTCTAAATTTTGGGGCAATATTTCCACATTTTCGGGGCAGTCTCTCCACCTTTTAGGGGTAAATTTCCCAGCCTTCGGGGAGTATCTTATTCTTTGTCCTTTTTAATACCAAAGCTCCACTTTACACCCGTTAATTAGAGGATTCCGGGGACAATATTCCAAAATTTTGGGTCAAACTAAGCATGCATTTAGAGCATTTTTTCCATCAATTTTAGGCTATCCCAATAACGCCCTTCATCCTGTTACCATAAAACCTTCGTTTTAACCCTAACGTTCAACATTCTTTTACGAAACCCTTCGCTCTTCAAACCTATGGGTCAATATTCTTAGTGTGAGCATGAAATACTCATGGCTAATGACTAATCCCCTCTGTCTCATCGTGTAAGTAGGCTTCTTTAAGTACTTATGTTTATTTTTATAATTTCAGTGGGGTGCTAGACAAAACAGAGGCTGGATGGACGCGACAAGTGATAGCGCGGTCTGGCAGCGTACTTCTGCACTTCTTCTCCGATGACGCTTATGCCATGGAGGGGTTTAATGTTACCTACGCGGCGTACTCCTGCCCTTCGGACGACCATCGCACTAATTGCTCTAGTAAGTATAATGCTTCGCCCTGAACTAAAACCTCAGGTCCTGTGAGTTCTATCCACCTGTTTTGAACCTTATTTTATGGTTGAAGACACTAAAACACAAATAAATTCTTCTTCTGCTTTTTGAGCTTCTGTTTGTGTGTCTATTCCATGTTACTTGTGTAGTTGGAAAATGTTGATTCAAACGATTTATACAAAGTAATGTTGGCAAATTGTTTTTTACAGGGAATAAGTAGGCGAGCTCTGTCTCTCTCTCTCTCTCCCTCTCGTACTTTGAGAAAAGTGTAAAAAAATGAAGGGTAAAGCTATTTGTAGTCAGTATTATTTTGTTAGCCTTAAGTAGATTTAAAGAATTTACAAATAACAGTAAATTTTGATTAGCTTTTATTCTTCAAATTATGTGTATTATTTAATTCTTAAGTTATAGCTCTGACAAACGGACGGACAAATGTAAATTCACCCAAGCAGACTCAAAGATGTTGCAGAGAAGGATTATTTCCATCAATCATCAACCTGTAGATGCGCCCACTGGTGCACACATTCCATTTTGAAAAAGTGGGCAAATTAAAAATTAAACCAATTACTCAAATTTTTAGCATTAAAATAAAAACCAACATTAAAAGAACCTACTCCTGAAGTCAGTAAAGTCTATGCGGAATTAATGATTTTGCGCGATTGGGTAGCGCGGAATGTAAGGCTTCCACGTCGGCTTACGCGGGGATTAGCCTACCCTTTTGATGACATAATCCAAGATGCCTAACTACTTTCCGAAGAATCCTGCTTACTCAATATTAGAGTATAGAATTACCTCTCTTTATCCCTTATTACTGAAACATGTCAAAGCATTTTAAAAAATTGAGGATTTAGTCGTGCGTTAAACATTATTATAATCAAATAAATATTATAAATGCGAAAGTTTGGATGGATGTATGGATGTATGGATGTGTGGATGTATGGATGTGTGTTACTCAATCACGCTCCAACGGCTGAACGGATCTGGATGAAATTTGGCACAGAGATAGATTATAGTCTGGAATAGCACATAGGCTACTTTTTATCCCGGAAAATTAAATAGTTCCCGCGGGAACTGGATTAAAAGATGCATATCTCAAATTTCGGCACTGACGGGTAAGTGAACCGTGGCCTAGTGGTCAAAGACATTCCGGGCGCGATTCCCAGAGAGACGCAGGTTCAAATCCTGCCGGTTCCGCATTTTTTTTATATGTATCAAAGTAAGTATATGTGTAAACTTAGAAGCAAGAATGTTATTAGTATTGCTTGGTGCTATTGTATTGCCGTGCTTTTGTTTCAGACCACGGTGAATGCGAAGAGGGCTCATGTAGATGTGAACACGGCTGGGTCGGCGTTGCGTGTGATCAGCCTCTTTGTCCAGGTATTCTTGTCCTGTATGCATATAATATGTTTCATATATCCATCAATACCAAATTTTTTAAAAAAACTTCCGTTTCACTCTACACGAAGAATTTTTTGTGGTTTTAAAGCCGCGGCGAGTTTAATCGCCTTTAGCAGTACTATCGGCTCAATTTTTTTTAATTTTTTTTAAAGTACTTACTTTTTTGAGTTAGAATTTTTTTTCGAAATAAACTCGAAACTGTGAGAAACAGTAGTACTACGCGGCGAAGTTCAAAGAAGCTAGACGGCGCGAAGGCGTCTGGCGTCCAATCATCGAACCGATTCGGGGTTTAAAAGCCCCGCCCCTTAATCCTTTGAAACGGCCCGCGCGCCGCTGACCGCTCGCGGCTAGCCGACTTCCGGCCTCAGTTACGCAAAACACGTCACGCGTGCCGTAAGTGACGCTAATTCGGTTTTCAAATACGCGCAAAAATGGATCGCCATTACGAATACTCCAATTTGGAAGACCTAAGTAGGTATGGTGCAACGCAAATTCGATACAATGCGACAGAAGCTCGACGGCTCTACGCACAACCGGATCACTTAAATTCCCTTCGTCTGCGAGGAATCCGAAACCCACAAGTTCCGTCCAGTATCACTATCTTAGCCGCAGCGCAGCGTTTAGTCGACCATGGGCAATTCCGAACACCAGAGCATGTTCAAGGTCGAGGTCGTCCCCGCATGTACTCGCCGGAACTCGACGAGGAAATCCTCGAATACTTCGAACGCGATCCTCGGCGAAGCACCCGAATGGCTGCAATTAGGTTTAACTTGAGCCAGTATTACGTGTGGAAGTTGTTAAACTCAGAAGGCTTACATCCATACCATTTTAGGCGTGTACATGCACTTCACGAGAACGATGGGCCAGCTAGGATTGAGTTTTGTCAGTGGTTATTAAACAATCGTGAATTAAGCATTCTGTGGACTGTCTAGTCAACTTTTACTCGTATTGGAATTTTTAACTAGCACAATAACATAAGAACCCCCACGTGATCCGCGAAAGTGCTCGAATCAAAGAAAGTGCGTAAATACGTGAGTGTAAAATTTAATACCTAAAATAAGTGTACCCACCTACCTCGTGAGCTGTAAATAACCTGCAATGATGGTGTAAGTACTGCCGCCTTAAAACTTTCATCGAAACTTTACCTAATGTTAAACAGCTGATAGTCGTACGTAGGTGAACGACCAGTCGTGCGCCGCTCGTTTCAAGCGTCACGTGACCCGCTCAGTCAGCTGGCGGTACTAATTGATCGCAAAACTTTCGAAATAATAATTTCTCGATTTTTTATTTTTCATTTTAATACTAGGGTCAGGATTAATGGTAGAAACAAATTGTACTGTTAATTTCGAATCACCTCTCAGGGGCCTTAAAACCGCTAAAAATTCAGCTTGTATAAATGATCACTTCGAGAACCACTATGAATAGTACATTACACATCTAGGGCAGTAAAATAAGAAATGTCTCAGATCACATGTAATTGTTGTCCGAGGCGAAGCCGAGGTCAATAAACATGTGATCTGAGGCTTTCTTATTTACTGCCCGTGGTGTGTATACTATTTTTCTCCTCGACGGAGGCGGAAAGCGGCATTTTCGTTTAGCGCAGCGGGAGGAAAATTGACGCTTTCCGCCCGGAGGTGAGAAAAGAGATTTTTGTGCTATACATAATAATTTTCGAAGATTCGTAAAGACTAACGACGAAAGACATAAAGAAAAACGTAAAGAATAGATCTGAAAATAATGGCTTTCAATGTTGTTTACTGTTTTACAGAGAATTACAAAATGACTCAACATTCTTCAACTTTTTTAATGTCGTGTAATTTCTGGGCATTTTCGGTTACACTTAAATTAGTTACAGTTGTGGAAAATCTTGATGGACTTGAACAATTTACGTTCAAAAAGTTTATATTGCTGTACCCGCTTTAAATTAATGACTTTTGGGTTTGCTATGGCTGTCATTATATTCACTTTGATTGGTGAGGTCCCGGGTTCGAGTCCCGGGTCGGGCCATAACAAGTATTGAGTTTTTCTGCCAAGAAATACTCAGTAGGTACTAGCCCGGAGCTAGGAAGTTGGCGGTGTTTCACCCCCGTGCCTTCGAGAGCGAGTAAAACCGTCTGTCCTGCGCCTGATCTCTCCCTGGTCGTGTTGGATTTTCGGTCCTATCGGGCTATGAGAGTAAAGGAATAGAGAGTGCACCTGTATTTGCGCACATACTTGTGCAGTGCGCTTAATATCTCCCGCGCAGATGGCTAAACTCTCTGGAGATTGGTCGGTAGGACTTTATCTACACTCTACAAGCGGGTGGATGAGGAGGGCGGAGGACCGTGTGTGGTGGCGCGCTCTCCAAAAGGCCTATATCCAGCAGTGGACGAATGCGAATGGATGATTTGTCATAGCAATCAGTGCTTTTCTCGGGTCGCTCCAGCAATGCTAAGGACAGCGGTTACTTATGTATAGTATACATTCATTAAATTGTAAATGATTCTTTTTCAAAAGAGCAACCGCCGAGTTTCTTGCTGGTTCTTCTCGGTAGGAATGTTATTCCGAACCAGTGGTAGATTCATTCGACGATTCGAAAGCACTTGTAAAAGTTTATTTGAATAAAAAACGTTTGAATTATTGAATTTCAATTCTCCCCCAGGCAACTGCAGCGGCGCGGGTCGGTGCACGGCGTCGGGCTGCGAGTGCGTGCTGAGCCGCAGCGGGGCGGACTGCAGCCGGGACGCGGGCGCGGCGGGCTGGGGCTGGGCGTGGCGCGAGGAGGGGGAGGGGCTGCCCCCGCGGCCCGCGCGCGCTCCGCCCCCGGCCGCGGGGCACGCGCTGCTCAACTACGGGGAGGATCTGCTGCGGGTCGGCGGGGAGACCTTCTCTGACTCCGCGTTTTTATATAGGTGAAATCCATGATAATAGTCGTTAAAACCCGCCAACCCGCATTGGAGCAGCGTGGTGGGTCTAAGCTCTCTGGGTCCCACTCTCCTATGAGAGTGGAGGCCTGTGCCCAGCAGTGGGACGTTAATGGGCTGTAGTGGGTATGCTGGAGCACTAGGTACATAGACATGCGTATGTATCCACTATCCAGTGCCTCAGCATAGGGCAGTCAGGCTTATTACCTAACACCCTCAAAATGAGGTTGGTTGGTCAAGTGGATTATTATACTCGCACTAAAATAACTTTGACTTAAATTGACATTGGCAGATATAAGACGGCCCAGCATGAGTGGATAGCGTTGGAGGCTCGAGGCGAAGCGCCGTTGCCTCGCTTCGCTCACGCGGCAGTGTTGTATGGGAACGAGCTTATAGTTTACGGAGGCGTCGTGGCCACGGACGAGCCTGATAGAGGGTAAGTTGCTATAGCATTATCTTTCTTACAATCATGCATTGTCGAGTCAACATCTCCTGAAGATGCTCCGGTGTCGAAGTGAAACGTACATTGAGAATAATTTGGAAGATTTATGTGGTGTGGTGAATATCGCAAGCTGCAAGTGCAAGATACACTGTACCACATAGATTTGCCTACTGTTGCGGATTATAGCGAATTAAATTTCTAGTTCCTTCATTATCTTTCTTATTTTTATTGGATTGAAGTACATGACATATTATATTTACTTACATTTTGTAACATTTTGCTTTTTATGAACAGAGCAACTGCTGAGTTTATGGACGGCTCTGCTCAGTAGAATTATTTTTCCCAACCGGTGGTAGAGTTTGAATAATTCTCATAAGTGACAAGTTGTTCTACGTGAAATAAATAAATCATTTAATACGCACGTCTTGTACAAACTCTTTAAAACACTTTATGTTATAGTTTAAAATTGTTTTGATAAGCATTTTAATCTTTAAAAACTCAACTTAAAACTTACAGAGGATGTGAATTTTAGGTGTTTTGGAAGACCCTCTATTTAATAATCAGTAAAAAATAATTTATTTTTGACAACGGTATCATCCCTATTCCTTTATTCTCCTAACAATATTATGTACTAGTATTTCTGCTTTTCAGTGGCGGTCTGGCGGGTTTAGAGGGAAGAGCGGGGGAAGTGACAAACGAAGTGTGGCGCGCGCGGATCGACGGCTCTGTTGCGGAGTGGCGAAACGCAACACCGACGACTTGCTCGCCGCACCGACCGGCGCCGTTGAAACACTGCGGTAAGACATTCGTCATTATTGTCGTTTAGTTCCTAGTGGTCATTTAGCGGGGTAAGAGGGCAGAGCGGGGGAAGTGACAAACGAAGTGTGGCGCGCGCGGATCGACGGCTCTGTTGCGGAGTGGCGAAACGCAACACCGACGACTTGCTCGCCGCACCGACCGGCGCCGTTGAAACACTGCGGTAAGACATTCGTCATTATTGTCATTTAGTTCCTAGTGGTCATTTAGCGGGGTAAGAGGGCAGAGCGGGGGAAGTGACAAACGAAGTGTGGCGCGCGCGGATCGACGGCTCTGTTGCGGAGTGGCGAAACGCAACTACGACGACTTGCTCGCCGCACTGACCGGCGCCGTTGAAACACTGCGGTAAGACATTCGTCATTATTGTCGTTTTGTTCCCAGTGGTAGTTTAGCGGGCTTAGAGGGAAGTGCGGGGGAAGGTACAAACGAAGTGTGGCGCGCGCGGATCGACGGCTCTGTTGCGGAGTGGCGAAACGCAACTCCGACGACTTGCTCGCCGCACCGACCGGCGCCGTTGAAACACTGCGGTAAGACATTCGTCATTATTGACGTTTTGTTACCAGTGGTAGTTTAGCGGGCTTAGGGGGAAGAGCGGTGGAAGTGACAAATGAAGTAAGGCGCGTGCGTATTGCAGTTATATTAAACCCATACCCCTATTCGGTTTCTACACGGCATCGTACCGGAACGCTAAATCGCTTTGTCTTTGTCTTTAGGGTGGTAACAAACCACGGCCGAAGCCTACCGCCATGGGTTTAATATAACTGCCATACCCCTAACAGGTTAGCCCGCTACCATCTTAGACTGCATCATCCCTTACCTTCAGATGAGATCGCAGTCAAAGGCTAACTTGTAATGGAAATAAAAAAAATCTGTGCTTTTATTCCTTTATGACCTGCCTATTAAAGTATGTCATATCAATTGTATTGTATTGTTTGCAGGTGGGCTCCATTTGTCGGGCCACACGGCGGTGCTGGTCCACATAGGGATCACGAGCAAGCCCGTCATGTTGGTGTTTTTCGGACATTCGCCTCACTACGGTTACTTGCATCTTGTACAGGTAAGATCGTTTCTTCCGTACTTAATATTATAAATGCGAAAGTGTGTCTGTCTGTCTGCTACGCTTTAACGGCCCAGCTTTTGAACGAATTTTGATTGTTACATCCCGGGGAAGGACATAGGCTACTTTTTATCCTGGAAAATTAAGGAGTTCCCGCGGGTATTTTGATACCCGTAGTCGCAGGCATCGTCTAGTTTTTATATATCTATAATCTACTTTTAACCGACTTCCAATGAGGATTAAATTCCTAACTAAGCGCGTATTTTTAAGTAAAAACTTTGAGCATGCCTTATAACTTTTTTCTAACGGATCCTACGGACTGCGCCACTTCTAGTTTTGGAATAAAACTTCCATGGCGTTGAACTCAACACTGATTTATTCAGCAAATTTATTTACGACTACCCTCAATATATTACAATCATAGGTAATTCATAATTTCGGTATCTAAAACTTTTCACACATGAATTTCCTTATTTTACAGGAATACTATATAGAGGAGGGTGTATGGGCGGCAGCGCAGACGCGCGGCTGGCCCGCTCGCGGCGGTTTCGCGCACTCGGCCGCGTGGGAGCCAATGTCGCGACGCGTTTATGTGCACGCCGGTCTGGTGTCTGAGTCTGAAGCGACGCAGGTGTGTATGGTACAGGAGTGTTATATAGAGGATGGTGTATGGGCGGCAGCGCAGACGCGCGGATGTTTTTATTCTATCAACAAATACTAGGCGTATACAGTATTTTTTTCATATTAAAACATTAAAAACAGGAATTCGACAAAAAAGTGAAATTATTAAAATTTTAAATCATTGACTACCTACTCGATCAAAGTGCGCACGCGTTATTTCTTTCACCCGAACGCTACGCTGTTGCGTATATGAATCGCGGCGCTAGTAAGTGTGTCGTGCGTTTATGTAGTTTTAAGGATAGGATGCACACCAACACCAAAGACCAACTGGTTGGTAACACCAAAGATATTAAATAAATAATACCGTATATTATATTCCACTTACCTAATATTATGATACTATAATTTTTTCGAGACGCCAAAAAAAGTCGCCCAGTACAGCGTATGGGCGGCAGCGCAAACGCGCGGTTGGAAGTGACTGAAAGTTCTTCAGTATTATCTGGGGAAGCAATCCTTAAGTGTTAATTAGTATTTTTTTAATTAATCTACTACACATACTAATTGTGTAATGTTCTTTGTCAGGCGCCGTCCGCAGCGTTGTACGAATACGAAGTAGAAACTCGAATATGGCGACCGTTGCCGGCTGCGCCCTCGCCGAGATACTTGCATTCCGCCGTTTTTATATCGCCTGGTAAGTGTATTGGCTTATATTTAACGTGAATGTTAATCCATACTTAATATTATAAATGCGACAATGTGTCTGTCTGTCTGTCTGTCTGCTACGCTTTCACGGCCCATCTGTGCAACCGATTTTGATGAAATTTAGTACAGGGATAGTTTGTATCCCGGGGAAGGACATAGGCTACTTTTTATTCCGGAAAATTAAAGCGCAAAACACACAGGTAACGGGCGCCGGCCGGGTCGGGTGCGCGGCGGGTTGAATTCCTTGTATTTTTATGGACGACATCACACAGAAGGCGGGCGCGGGTCGGGTGCGTGGCGGGTGACGCTGTGTGATGTGTGACCCGCGCCCGTTCCCTGTGTGTTTTGCCCAGGAGTCCCCGGGGGAATCAAAAAACTTAATTCACGCGGCCGAAGTCGCGGGCATCAGCTAGTTCTACTATAGTTATGACGTCGTGATGACTTTGTGCGCAGGTGTGATGCTAGTGTTCGGCGGCAACGCACACAACGACAGCGCGGCCGCGGCGTCGGGTACAACGGCCGCGTCGCAGTGTTACTCCGCCACAGCACTGCTATACGACGTAAGGTGAGATACTACCACATCTGCTATCATACCGGTAATCTATAGCTTCAGCCTGTTTACTAATCCATACTACTAATATCACTGTGAAGAAAAAGACTCGGACTCTGTTCAGAGTATTTAATAACTTGTAATCACTAACTTTAAAAACACAAGAAAGGTTTGCAGTACGGAACCTAAGACTGGAAGGAGAAGCGGGAGGTCTTTGCCCAGCAGTGGGATTATATATATAACTCATCGTAAAAAAAACGTACACTAAATACAGGCTTATGTTAATAAATAAATAAATCACTAATTAAATGGTACAAACAAGTAACTTAACTATTATAAAATAAAACCAGCCAAGTGCGAGTCGGACTCGCGCCCCGAGGGTTCCGTACAAACCTGTAGTAAGTTTTACGATTAATGAATTTAACGATGAACCGCAAAACTAACTTTGTTTGTAGAGGTTTATTGTTAATATCAAAAAAACTATGCTAGTTAGAGCGTTGGTTTTATTTTTCCTGTAAAATATACATAAGCTTCTATTGACCATAATTATTTCAGATTTTTATTTTTCAATTGGTAAACTTCGGAGATAAGGGAACGGGGGGGGGGGGGGGGGGGGACGGTATTATTTTCGACATTTTGCCCGATAAATCAAAAACTATTATGCATAAAAATAAAACTGTTTTAGAATGTAGAAGTATAGCCCTTTCATATGATATCCCACTCAGTATAGTTATTATACTTTGAAATTTCAAACCCCCGATTTTCCCCCTTTTTTAATTAAACTAAAAATAATTTTTTATTTTTTTTTATTTTAATGATGTTAGGCCACTATTATACACAACTATTCCAAATTTCATGTCGATAGCTTTAATAGTTACTGAAATAATTGACTGTGACAGACGGACGGAGAAAGTCGCACACATAAGGGTTCCATTTTTACCATTTTGGTACGGAACCCTAAAAAGGACACACGGGCACCGACAATCGCCATTATAGAAGAAGAATGCTTAGCTTGCGGAAACGGAAGACAGTGTTGAGACTAGTGATTCGAAATGCACAGAAAAAAAAAAATAAAGAAAGGTTTGTATTCACAACAATCCAACACACGGCGTAAATTATACTGACTTTCTTTGGCGTCTCGAAATATTTATATCATACTAGCGGTCGCCCGTGACTTCGTCTGCGTACAATTTATGATTTCTTATGAGATTATGAAATTTTCCCGCTGCAAAAGGCCTGCTAGAGGCTATACTAACTTCAAAAACATGGACTGTTATACAAACTCCCAACACCCATTTCATCCCCATTGGGGTGGATTTTCCCCAAGGGGGTGAAACCCCCAGTGACCCAGCCAGCTGATTAGGTCATTCTACTTTGTGTCCAAACTTGCAGGACTTTAAAATATTTTTTGAACAAAATATAACACGGTGTTAAAATGGTTGCATTTAATTCTGTTACTGATTCTGAACAAACTACTTTCAGATTTTGCTATCTTGATCAATAAATTAAAAAAAAAAAAAGAATAATGTAAACTTTCGCCGTGAACTATAGTTCTATAGAACTGTGTCTTGTCCGCAGATGTAAGGTTTGGTACATACTGAGCGATTCGGCGGTATCCGCACGCGCGGCGCACGCGGCGGCCATCTTGCCGCTAAGGGCACGACCCACTGCGATCGTACATGGCGGGTGAGTTATTAGCTTTAACCGCTTTTATAGTCCCACAAACATAACTGACCCGACAGCGTCGCTAGTATGATATTAAACTAGCTGGTGCCCACGACTTTGTCCGCGTGGATTTAGGATTTTTGGTTCCCGCGGGAACTCTTTAATTTTCCGGGCTAAAAAGTAGCCTATGTGTTATTCCAGAATATAATCTATCTCTGTGCCAAGTTTTATGCAGATCCGTTTAGCCGTTCTGGCGTGATTGAGTAACAAACATCCATCCATCTATACATCTATCCATCCATCCATCCATCCATGCATCCAAACTTTCGCATTTATAATATTAGTAAAGAAGTATAGATATAGACTGAACAGTGACATCATCAAAATTCGACGCACTTTTTACTTCAATCGATATTTCAAAATGGTTTTTGGAAACAAGGAAGTACGACTTTTGGGAGATTCTCCATTTATTAATCACTAAAAATTAATTTATATGAATATTTGTCAAATACTCAATTTTGTATAAATTAATATAGTGAGTGGTTTGTTTTTGTTTTTTTTTTTCAGTTTCGACGGCCGACTGCGATCGGACGCGCTGATATTTGTCGCGGGCGACAAATGTTCGTCGCGTAGAGACGAATTGTCGTGTCTCAACAGCGCAGCGATCGCCGCCGTCGCCTGTGTGTGGACGCGCGACCAACGCTGTGTGTCTGTATGTGAGAGATATCTAGTAATAATTATAACTAACTTTTGCCCGCAGCTTCGCTTACGTTAAGTACTAGGTTTGAAATTTCAAATATCATTTTTCTTTTTTTTATCCACTACAAGTTAGCCCTTGACTGCGATCTCACCTGATGGTAAGTGATGATGCAGTCTAAGATGGTAGCGGGCTAACCGGTTAGGGGCATGGCAGTTATATTAAACCCATACCACTTGTTTGTGTTTAAGTCAATTTAGTTGACTTGGTGCCACCTAGATGGCGCCACTTGTACTGTAGCTCGTGTAACATTTAACAATAATACGCTAATTAAATATTTAGATTTTTATTCAGTAAAAGTTAGTCTGTAGTGTAATTTAATAAGCGTACATTGCAACGTTTTAGTTGTTACAAAAAGTAGAGTAGGCCTTGGCACGGTAGGGTGTCAAGGTAGTTAGATAGGGTGTAGGTTGACTGACCGGGAGGACAAAGAATAAGCTGATTAATTATTTATAATTTTATTGACAAGAAGTTACTAAATAAAATATTGTTAAACTAGAATTAGTGTGTGGCAGAAGGCCTTAGTTCTTAAAATAATTAAAATTAGGTTAGGTAGAATTTATGAGGTAAGTTGACGACAGCAGTTATGTTTCAGTTGACCTAAGCAGAAGGCTTAGGTCCAATAGTGGGGAATATAAGAGGTAGTTATAGTCGACTAGACAGACGGAGAGCTGGGGGAGGTACGTCGCCAGGTTTAGATGGAGAATTTAGATAGCTCGGTAAGTATACAGCTTGATTTGGTGCGCATTTGTAATTGACCACACTGCCCTTGTTCGCGCGCGGCTCTGCACGCTCGCGTTCCCGGAGTGGCTCGCTGGTTGTACAGGCTGTATGCAGTGCAGCTGGGAAGCAGAAGCAGGCAGGCGCAGCAGCTATGCAGGGCAGGCAGGCGCAGTCTGTCAGGTGGTGTCCCGTAGCAGGTTCTGTAGTGTGGACTGAGCTATCCAATAGCTATTTCTGAAGTATGTGTAGACGTCCCGTAGGAGGGGCCCTGGAATTCATCCAATTATAGGTGTGAGCCGGTATCCATATCACTCCGTCTGTCCAATAACCTTGAGTCCGCACTGATCCGCACAGCTGGTAGCTTCAGCAACGATAGGTAGAACAGGGCAGCACGGATAGCCAGTGTGGATCAAGAATTAGTGGACTGACGCACATAATAACTTATAGCTAAAAATATGTAGACGAGACTAAGGGTTCCTAAAATCTTTAATTTAGATATAAAAAGTTAGATTAAGTCTTGGCTGGAAGAGCTTTTGTTGTTATTCTAGCATGGGCTTTAATAGCCTATTATCTAGTGTTCTTTACATGAGTTCAATGTACCCTTGACACGTAGGTTATAAAATCTGATTATAGAAAAATACAATTATTACTATGTAATATCACTAAATTGTTAGTATATTAATTAGATTAGCTAGGGAAATAATCATATTAACACGAGATGCGTATGGATTATTGTTTTATAACAATGTAGTAGAACAATGTGATCTAGTACCTAAGAAAATATTTGCACTATAAAATACCTGTTTTTGCAGGGAATTTCACTCGTTCTATTTACTAGTTGTGATCCTCTTGATAAAATCAAAAAGACATTTAATATTTTAATAGAAATTTTGATTAGAAAATAATTAATAATTTAGAATTTAGTTCGCCCACTGTCGTCGTACCAAAAAGTAAAAGCCAAAGTGAGCATGACTGTCAGCTGTCATTCGCAATCGACTCCGTCGTTCGTTTTTCTCGCCTTTTACGGCTCTGGACTCCGAGTTTTTAGAGAATGTAATGACAGTCAGAATTAATCACTACACTCGCACTATCGTTTAGTACTGCTCATTACATATTGGGAAATAGTAATGTTTCTAATAAAGTTCTACCAAACAGTGTTGTGCAGTGTTATTAAGTGTGGTGAGTGAACACCACTATTCGGTTTCTACACGGTATCGTACCGGAACGCTTAATCGCTTGGCGGCACGTCTTTGCCGGTAGGGTGGTAGATAGCCATGGCCGAAGCCTCCCACCAGGCCAGACCAGAAAAAAATCAGAAATTATAATTTTCTTAATTTTTAATCAAAAGAGCCTTGAATAATAACGGAATATAGGGGTGGAATTTCCAAAAACCCTATCATAGTCACAACGTAAGCCACATTACTAACTACATTTCGAGTCGTACTTTCGACATTTAAAGTTTTTAAACGCAGTGCGTTGATAAATCAGTCAGTCAGGACACGTCTTTAAGTCTGTATAGATATGACTAGCTGATGCCCGCGACTTCGTCCGCGTGGATTGAGGTTTTTCGGTTCCCGCGGGAACTCTTTAATTTTCCGGGATAAAAAGTAGCCTATGTGCTATTCCAGACCATAATCTATCTCTGTGCCAAATTTCATCCAGATCCGTTCAGCCGTTGGAGCGTGATTGAGTAACAAACATCCATCCATACATCCATACATCCATACATCCATCCAAACTTTCGCATTTATAATATTTATTATTTGATAAGTCTTGTAATACTTATATTTTGTTTGCAGTTAAAAGAAGTGGGATGGAAGGAGTCTTACGATGAGACGGTGAAAGCTTGCATCAATGAACCAACCACGGGTAAGTTATTAGAACTCACTGTCATTTGTTTAGCAATTTCCTAAAGCGGGGTTTCCACCGCAATTGGAGCAGATCCGTATGAAAAAGTTTCATGTGGCGATGAAGCGATTACGCCGAGGCTACCGGGACCGATGGCACTTTTTTTCTCAACTACCAGGGTATAGATGTAAAGTAGATGTAATAAAGTTTCGTGCAATACTTCCACATCCTTGGGAATATCATTAAATTGTATGTATATCCAGGGCAAATTGTTTCCACAGACGATCGGCGCTGCCTGAACATAGAATACTGCGAGGCGTGTGTGGCCCACGGCTGCGCCTGGTGCGGGGCTTGCATGGCCACCGAACAGCACTGCCTGCGACACTCGCATCAGGTACACGTGTTGGTATGTGTGTCTTGTGTCTAGCGGCCAACGCATGTGCCAATGTATGTGCCAATCATCATAGAATACTGCGAGGCGTGCGTGGCCCACGGCTGCGCCTGGTGTGGGGCTTGCATGGCCACCGAACAGCACTGTCTGCGACACTCGCATCAGGTACACGTGTTGGTATGTGTGTGTCTTGTGTCTAGCGGCCAACGCATGTGCCAATGTATGTGCCAATCATCATAGAATACTGCGAGGCGTGCGTGGCCCACAGCTGCGCCTGGTGCGGGGCTTGCATGGCCACCGAACAGCACTGCCTGCGACACTCGCATCAGGTACACGTGTTGGTATGTGTGTGTCTTGTGTCTAGCGGCCAACGCATGTGCCAATGTATGTGCCAATCATCATAGAATACTGCGAGGCGTGCGTGGCCCACAGCTGCGCCTGGTGCGGGGCTTGCATGGCCACCGAACAGCACTGCCTGCGACACTCGCATCAGGTACACGTGTTGGTATGTGTGTGTCTTGTGTCTAGCGGCCAACGCATGTGCCAATGTATGTGCCAATCATCATAGAATACTGCGAGGCGCGTGTGGCCCACGGCTGCGCCTGGTGCGGGGCTTGCATGGCCACCGAACAGCACTGCCTGCGACACTCGCATGAGGTACACGTGTTGGTATGTGTGTGTCTTGTGTCTAGCGGCCAACGCATGTGCCAATGTATGTGCCAATCATCATAGAATACTGCGAGGCGCGTGTGGCCCACGGCTGCGCCTGGTGCGGGGCTTGCATGGCCACCGAACAGCACTGCCTGCGACACTCGCATCAGGTACACGTGTTGGTATGTGTGTGTCTTGTGTCTAGCGGCCAACGCTTGTGCCAATGTATGTGCCAATCATCATAGAATACTGCGAGGCGCGTGTGGCACACGGCTGCGCCTGGTGCGGGGCTTGCATGGCCACCGACACTCGCATCAGGTACACGTGTTGGTATGTGTGTGTCCTGTGTCTAGCGGCCAACGCTTGTGCCAATGTATGTGCCAATCATCATAGAATACTGCTAGGCGTGCGTGGCCCACGGCTGCGCCTGGTGCGGGGCTTGCATGGCCACCGAACAGCACTGCCTGCGACACTCGCATCAGGTACACGTGTTGGTATGTGTGTGTCTTGTGTCTAGTGGCCAACGCTTGTGCCAATGTATGTGCCAATCATCATAGAATACTGCGAGGCGCGTGTGGCCCACGGCTGCGCCTGGTGCGGGGCTTGCATGGCCACCGAACAGCACTGCCTGCTACACTCGCATAAGGTACACGTGTTGGTATGTGTGTGTCTTGTGTCTAGCCCACGGCTGGGCCTGGTGCGGGGCTTGCTTTGTCATCACCATCTGCAGCTTTCAGTTCATAAACAATCATAGATCATGAGAAGTAAACCCATGCTCTCATTCTCTCATCCCTTGACATTCTTTTGAGCGTCTCTATCTCGGTACCTGTACACTTTTACCACAAGATTTTATTTTCGAGCGTCAAAACACTTTGACGGTAAAGTAAAATTAACCTTAACAGTTTCATTTTAGAGCTCAGGTTCGTCCACATAGTCACAGGGTAAAGTAAAATTAACCTTAACAGTTTCATTTTAGAGCTCAGGTTCGTCCACATAGTCACAGACGACACCGGTGGTACTGAATTTGCGACATTAAGGGTATGTTCCGATATACACAGCACTGTAAGGTGTGACGTCAATTTAGTATACTGCGAAGTCGTTCCTTTTATAGTTAGCTATACTGGGTACTGTTCAAAACGGAACGCAGTCAGCACTGAGAGCACCTTACCTCGAAAACGCCAGTGCTCACAGTACAAAAAATGCCGACGATTTATGACGTCATATATTTCCCTAGAATACTGCGGCAGTATACTGTCAGTCCATAACGAAACTAATTGCTCCCCAGTAAGAGCACTGAACATTGCTCGCAGTGAGAGTAAGAGCACTGAACAGTGCTCGGAACATACCTTAAATCAAGGTGGTTTGGGTCCATTTTACTCTGTCACCCAAGTGTTTCGATACTCGAATGCGCTCAATGTCGGTGTGTACTCATAACCTCATACTGAACTGAATGGTGATATCGTGTCCGCTAGATGGCGGTGTCGGTGGAGGAATGCAGCGCGGGGGGCGAGGTGTGCGGGAGGTATCATTCGTGCGCCGCGTGCCATGCGCACTTGCATCGCCATCCACACGTGAGTATTGTATACAGTCCCACCAATTTTTTTTTTTTTTATTGCATGTTAGACTTCGGCTTGACGACAATCACGCTTAATGAGCAATGATGAGGTCTAGGTTGGAGCGCGCTTGCCTAGAAGATGCCTATTCTAATGAATGAACGAGAAGTTTAATTCGCTATAATCCGCCAAAGCAGACAAATCTATGTGGTACAGTGCGTGCCCTTCACCAATAACATGCAAACACTCACCACCCAGCAATTCGCACCGGCACAGCACCACACCACACAAATCCTCCAAATCACTCTCAACGTACGTTTCACTCCGAAACCGGAGCATCCTCAGGAGATGTTGCCGGTGCGAATTGCTGGGTGGTGAGTGTTTGCATGTTATTGGTGAAGGACACGCACTGTACCACATAGATTGGTCTGCTGTGGCGGATTATAGCGAATTAAACTTCTCGTTCATTCATTATCATGGACTTCCGCAAAGTAACGCCTGCTTCGATTCAATAGAAGCCTATTCTCTCTTGCCTTGAAAGTACCTAAGATGCGCTGGGAGGGTGTCCCACCCTAGCGGTTCCGATCAAAAACGTTTCGTGCGAGCCCTTATCTAGCCCAGTGGCCAAAATTCGAACTAATTTTTGTGCCTGTTTAATTTGTTTTTATTTTATTTTTAATATATTTTACTAGCTGATGCCGGCGACTTCGTCCGCGTGGTTTAAGTTTTTTTGATTTCCGCGTGAACTCCTTCATTATCCGGGATAAAAAGTAGCCTATGTCCAGATCCTCAACTATACCCATGCCAAAAATCACGTCGATCCTTTGCTCCGTTGCGGCGTGATTGAAGGACAAACCAATAAACCAACAAACAAACACACTTTCGCATTTATAATATTAGTATGATATTATATTAACGACGCTGTCACCGGGTTGGGTCAAGTTTTTCGGACTATAAATCTATATCCAGGGTGAATTTAAAAATGGATAACTTCTGACGGCTTACTATAATCGCTTAAAGCAGTCATATTTTAATATTGTTGACGCTCTTGCTTCAGAATAAGGTATTACTACGTATATACTTTAATATATCGCTACTGAATGGCATAGACAGTCGCGTAAAAAGACTGGATTAAAGATGTATATCTCAAATTTCGTCACTGGTAGGTAAGTGAACCGTGGCCGAGTGGTTCCCAGGGCGCGATTCCCGGAGAGACGCAGGTTCAAATCCTGCTGGTTCCGAAAATTTTCGATATGTATTTAAGTAAGTTTAATTCAGTAATCATCGTTTAATTCCAACATCAAATAACCCTTACTCCAACACAGGGTGCAGAAGAACTGAGCCAGCGTGCGTGCTACTGGGACTACGACTCTGTGAAGTGTCGACCCGCCAATGCGTCCACTGATATCAGGTGCGTTATATTTATTGCTCCATAAAATTTTTTTTTCATACCACTCGCTCGACATTGCCTTATTACAAGACCTGTTATCTAAAGGTAAAGTACGTCATTGCACTCATAAGGCTTAGCGGGGTTGTAATGTTGTACTGAAATCCATTACCCCCATGGTTGAATAGGGAACATTCAGAAATTGTAAATTACCAAATTGACCCTGCCGGGGATCGAACCCGGGACCTCCCACGTTAAGACAACAGCGCTCACCACTACGTCAGGGGGGTAACATTGTTTAACTAGGTAATGCCCGCGACTTCGTCCGCGTTAAGTTTTTTCATCCCCGCGGGAACTCTTTGATTTGCCGGGATAGCCTATGTCCTCCCCGGGATCACAACCTATCCCTGTACCAAATTTCATCAAAATCGGTTAAACAGATGAGCCGTGAAAGCGTAGCAGACAGACACTTTAAATTTATAATATTAGTATGGAAGTATGGATGTGTACATCTCACAATAAGAATATGAAATGTATAAAACACTGGCAGATGCCAGCGACTTCGTCCGCGTGAAATAAGTTTTTGTAATTCCCACGGGAAATCCCTAATTTTTCGGGTTAATATATAGCCTATGACACTCACAAATAATGTGGCTTTCTATTGGTACCAGAATTTTCAAAATCGGTTCAGTAGATCCAGAGATTACCCCCTACAACGTCACAAACTTGTATAATACTTGTAAACTAAGCATAATATTTTATACTTGTAGTTTGTGCACCATCCCGTTTGTATTCTCTTATCCTGTCACCAAAGGTTGTCTGGAAGAGATCGCCTTAGGCGATAAGACCGCCTTTGCATACTGTGTAGTCCTAGTTCGTTGTTTTAATGTCTTGTTTATCTTCGTGTTCTTGTGTGCAATAAAGATTTAATCTATACTCTATACTAATATTATAAATGCGAAAGTTTGTATGGATGTATGTTTGTTACTCAATCACGCCCCAACGGCTGAACGGATCTGGATGAAATTTGGCACAGAGATAGATTATAGTCTGGAATAACACATAGGCTACTTTTTATCCCGGAAAATTAAGGAGTTCCCGGGGGAAACGAAAAACCTCGATCCACGCGGACGAAGTCGCGGGCATCAGCTAGTAAATAAATAAAACTTTACCCTTTTTATAATATTCGTTTAGATTAAATGAGGGTAGTTACAATATAACATTTGATGTAATAAACAGAAGCGTGGCCGCGACAGCGACGGCAGTATGCAGCGCCGCTTGCGCCACGTTCCGAACCTGTGCCAATTGCACCGCTGAAGAGTGTATTTGGTGCGCTTCGGCCGGCCGGTGCGTTGACAAGGTAACAAGCTATATTAGTGATAAACAAATTTCAGCCTTATTACTTGTTAAATAGGGTTTAAAATAGCTTATTTGTTGCATTAAACGAATTTGCATTTGATAGACCGCCTGTCAATGCGTGCTTTATAACATCAATCAAGAGCCCATTGTTTATTATTTCTCTGCAAGAGTATAAAAACTTATATTTTGTTAATATATGGTGTTAAATGTTAATGCTGAGGGTTCAATATTAATTGGCGCTGTGGCGTCTCCGACCGTCATTGAGCTACAAAGCAGTTTGGCATTGACTCTGTTAAATAAATGGTGAAAGATTAAGAAAAATTAACCTAAATTTTAGAATACTTAATATTACTGATATGGAATTTTTATATTGTATTTTTTTCTTGCGCACACTTTCAGACCAACCCAAAAGACACCTTTTAAATTAAAACTGAAAAAATGCCAAATATTTTTAAATTCTATGTAGGTATGTAACTATGTATTTCTAAATAACCTATTAAAAAAAACAATCCCACACAAAACGTAATTCAAAAGTGCGGTTCGGAAAAGACAGTATTCTGAACCAAACAATGTGATATTTTTCATCTTTACCTTTCTTTAAAATTGTATCCTTTCTTAATTCTAGAATGCATACGGAGCATCGTTTCCTCTGGGCGGTTGCCGAGCGTGGTCCACGAATGGGTGCGCGGGTGGCGCCGTCGCGGCCAACTCGGGCAACATTGCGGGCGCGGGGTGCGCCGCGCATCTGTCCTGTGCCGCGTGTTTGGCGGAGCCGGCGTGCGGGTGGTGCGACGACGGCGCGGGCGGCGGCCGCGGCGCGTGCTTGCCGGGCGGCGAGCGGCATCCGCATCATCCGCACGTGTGTCCGCACAGAAGGTAAGAGTGAGCGGGCCCGTGCGGCGTGCGGCTGGTGTGATGACGGCGCGGGAGTATATCTATATGCAATCACACCTCCATTGTAGTCTTTGGCCCTTTTCATCTTAAAATACATAACTGTATACTGCGCTTTACTTTATTAACGCGATGGAATTCAAATTAGCGCCATCTAGCGAGGAATCCGCTAGATGTCATCACAGTTGTGTGTATAATCAGGTGGAGCTAGCGTGCGGATTCAAAAAGCATGTATGAACTCCTTAAACAGTTCGAAATACGTTTTAAGCTGTCAAATGATATACTTAGACAATTGGACCTCTGAATTCTGAAATAAAGTTGTCCTACATGAAATAATCATTAAATTTCAAAGGCCATAAACAGCGTTCGTTTTGTCGTATAGATGGCACTTCACGAGCTGCCCCCTATGCCAGTGCAACGGACACGCGGTGTGCGATGACCTCTCGCGCTGTATACAGCCGTGTGATGTTTATTTTTATTATTATTGTTAGGAAGAGCTGAGTCTTATGCTACAGGTGTAATTATACTCTTAAGAGAAGACTCCAAACTTTTATGTGTAAAAATAATGTTTAGGCCTTCTGACACAGGTATTCTTATGCTTAACAGAAGGCCTCAGCCACAAATATTTGTTAAAAATGTATTTTGAAATAAATCATTTTCATATTCAAAAGTGTAAAAAAAAAAAATGTTGCTTTGAAAATGAAGCTATTTTTATAATTTTTTTTTTGAAATTTTTGGCAAAAGTTGCCTAAATGCAATTAATTAACCTTTAATTTCAAGGGCTATAAACAGCGTTCGTTTTGTCGTATAGATGGCACTTCACGAGCTGCCCCCTATGCCAGTGCAACGGACACGCGGTGTGCGATGACCTCTCGCGCTGTATACAGCCGTGTGATGTTTATTTTTATTATTATTGTTAGGAAGAGCGGAGTCTTATGCTACAGGTGTAATTATACTCTTAAGAGAAGACTCCAAACTTTTATGTGTAAAAATAATGTTTAGGCCTTCTGACACAGGTATTCTTATGCTTAACAGAAGGCCTCAGCCACAAATATTTGTTAAAAATGTATTTTGAAATAAATCATTTTCATATTCAAAAGTGTAAAAAAAAAAAAATGTTGCTTTGAAAATGAAGCTATTTTTATAATTTTTTTTTTGAAATGGCAAAAGTTGCCTAAATGCAATTAATTAACGTTTAATTTCAAGGGCTATAAACAGCGTTCGTTTTGTCGTATAGATGGCACTTCACGAGCTGCCCCCTATGCCAGTGCAACGGACACGCGGTGTGCGATGACCTCTCGCGCTGTATACAGCCGTGCGGCGCGCGCGCGATCGGCGCCCACTGCGAGACGTGTGCGCCGGCGCACTGGGGCTCGTCGCTCAACGGCGGCGTGTGTCAACGTGAGTATAATGATAACGTGGCGTGCACGTCATACTTATTATTATAAATGCGGAAGTGTTTTTGTTTGTTGGTTAAAAAAAAACCGGCCAAGTGCGAGTCGGACTCGCGCACCGAGGGTTCCCCGTACAAACCTGTAGTAAGTTTTAAATAATTAAAAAAAAAACTACCTACTAGATCTCGTTCAAACCAATTTTCGGTGGAAGTTTGCATGGTAATGTACATCATATATTTTTTTTAGTTTTATCATTCTCTTATTTTAGAAGTCACAGGGGGGGGGGGGACGGGACACATTTTACCACTTTGGAAGTGTCTCTCGTGCAAACTATTCAGTTTAGAAAAAAATGATATTAGAAACCTCAATATCATTTTTGAAGACCTATCCATAGATACCCCACACGTATGGGTTTGATGAAAAAAAATTTTTTGAGTTTCAGTTCTAAGTATGGGGACCCCCAAAATTTATTGTTTTTTTTCTAGTTTTGTGTGAAAATCTTAATGCGGTTCACAGAATACATCTACTTACCAAGTTTCAACAGTATAGCTCTTATAGTTTAGGAAAAAAAGTGGCTGTGACATACGGACGGACTGACAAATTTGGCTACGGAACCCTAAAAAGTTGGTTTTTTTTGTGGAATAAAAAAAAACTTAAACCACGCGGATGGAGTCGCGGGCATCAGCTAGTCAATAATATATTTTTTTTGTTGTCAGCGTGTGAATGCAACGCGCAAGCGGTATCATGCGCGGCCGACACGGGCCGATGCTATTGCAGCACTAAAGGTCTCGCCGGGGACCGATGTGACAAGTGTGATAACACCAATCATTATCATGCCGACCAGTATAACAAGGGATGCTATTGTACGTATACAATTTTTTTTTTTTTTTTAATATATCATAAAGTACTAACAACAGTTAATACCCTATTAAAGTTACGATCTAGCCTATGAGTAAATAAAGCTAATGAGTAACATTATTTTAACCTAAACTTATACTGTAAAATTATATCTAAGAATTGGTCCATTGACTTATCTTAGTTTACGCTAAATTTTATTATGAGACAATGGGGCTGATTCTGTAGTGCACAATCTCTAAACTAAACTAAAATTAGAGCATTACAAATATTGCTAACCCTTTCATAATACTCCCTACGGAAAGGGACAGAACTAGATTTAAAGCTGCCATTTTAGTTTAATTTAGAGATTGTGCACTACAGAATCAGCCCCACTGTGTTCTTGTGTTCTTTGCATTGCACTTAGCACTACACTTTCACTTCACTACACTAACTCGAAGGGCTTAGTCCTTTTAAGTCTACGCACTAAATCCGTATTGTCCAGGAGCTGGATCGCCTCGACGTTTACATGATGATGAAGCCTGTATTCGTGGGATTTTGCTTGTCTTCTTATGATTATATCTACGAAGTCCATTTGTAGATCGCGATGAATATCTTCGTTTCTGACGTACCAGGGTGTACGTATACAATTAACTGTTATTTATAAACCTGAAAATTGATCAGATTCACTCACTATATTCTCCGTCTAACCACTTTTTAGTAGTCCGTCAAACTTCTGGCACCGTGGCCAAAATTGGAACTAATTTTTATGCCTCTGTTTTACAATCGTGCATTGTCGAGTCAACATCTCCTGAGGATGCTCCCGTTTCGGAGTGAAACGTACGTTGAGAGTGATTTGGAGGATTTGTGTGGTGTGGTGCGGTGCCGGTGCGAATTGCTGGGTGGTGGGTGTTCGCATGCTATTGGTGAAAGACACGCACTGTACCACATAGATTTGTCTGCTGTGGCGGGTTATAGCGAATTGAACTTCTAGTTCATTCATTATCATGGACTTCCGCTAAGTAACGCCTGCTTCGATTCAATATGCCTGTTTTGTTTTTGTTTCTATTTTATTGTTGATACATTTAAAGGCTTGAGTCATGAGTATGTTTATAAAACAATACAAATGTTGAGGAAAAATAATAAATCAATATATTAATTCTTAATAAATAAAATCGTTTTTTTTTTTTTTATTGTGAGATAGGCTTGCGCTTGACGACAATCATGCTTAGTGCAAAGCAATGATGAGGTCTAGGTTGGAGCGCGCTTGCCTAGAAGATGTCTATTCACTCTTGCCTTGAAGGTACCTAAGTTATACGTGCGCTGGGAGGGTGTTCCACACTCTAGCGGTTCGGGTCAGAAACGTCGAGCTAAACCGTTTCGTGCGGGCAGATTGGACCTCAACCACATAAGGATGCCAACGCTGACGGTTTCTCGTTGTTCTGTGGTAGAACGGGGAAGGAGGAACAAGGAACATTATCAAAAATCTAATCGGTAACGCATTAGAACATCATTGACTCGAGCTGCCAAAAGTTAAATAAATGATTGGACAGAGAATAACTCGATTGCAATCGTTGACGATTGCAGAATCAGAGGCCCAATTGTCTTAGCAAATCGCAATCATTTGATAGCTTATAACGTATTACTCGAACTGTTTAAAGAGTTCATACATGCTTGTTGACGTGCAGGCATCTATGAACTCCATAAACAGGTCGAATTATCCGTTTGATAAACGATTACGATTTCCTTGCACAATCCTGTAAAAAAATGCCCCTAATTTCATTATTACTATTAAATCCAAACACTGGTTATCCATTTTAATTTACTTTACATCTCTCATATTCGGTAAGTAGGTCCTTATTACCCCCAAATGGAGCTTGTAGGTGACCAATTAGCGCTCTAGGGTAATAATGTAGCTAGAAAAGCCCTAGGGCGGTAAGTAATTAAAAAAAGTATGATGGTTAGATGTACGCGAACTTTTTGAAAGAGTGAAGAGTTTTTTTTTAATTACTTACCGCCCTAGGGCTTTTCTAGCTACATTATTACCCTAGAGCGCTAATTGGTCACCTACAAGCTCCATTTGGGGGTAATAAGGACCTACTTACCTCACAATCGAGATGTAAAGCAGAGTAGTTAGCTCGGGTGTAAGCATCAATTGCACCCTCGAACTATAGGCGCCCTCGCTGTGCTCGTGCGCCTAAATATCTCGGGCTGCAATTGATGCCTTACAGCCCTTGGCTTATTAATCCACCAATTTACACACAGACACAGGTCAATAACGTAACGCCATTACAGTCTAGCCCATAGAGCAGTGTTGCCACCGTAGATTATTCAGGCAATGATACCATATATAAATCGTTTTTAAATTTCCCTCTATCAGTACTTATAACTTATTTCTATTTCAGATGACTTAGCAGTAGATTATCAATTCACTTTCAACCTGTCAAAGAAAGAGGACCGCCATCTTTCCGCCATCAACTTCCGGAACGCGCCGGTCAAACCGGATGTGGACGCGGACTTTAGTATAACGTGCTCTGCGCACGCGCGGATGAACCTAACCGTGCGCACGCGCGCCGACCCGGCGGAAAAAACTCTCTTTAGTGACATCAACTGTACTAATTTTAGATACAAGTAAGTATCTAATGGTTCTCGCGGGAACTCTTTAATTTTCCGGGGTAAAAAAACTACAATCTATCTCTGTGCCAAATTTCATCCAGATCCGTTCAGCTGTTATGACGTGATTGAGTAACAAACATCCATCCATCCATAAATCCATCCATCCAAACTTTCGCATTGATAATATTAGTATAGACTAGCTTTTGCCCGCAGCTTCGCTTACGTTAAGTTTGATTTTCAAACCCTCCTATCTTAGCGGATGTCTACTCATAAAAGCTATCTGTATGCCAAATTTCAGCCCGATTTGAGTGGTTTGAGCTGTGCGTTGCTAGAGTCACGTTTTCCTTCTATATATTTAGATAAGCAATGATTATATTGTCCGTCCGTCTGTTTGATCCTTATAAGTTCTGGAGCCTTTCACGTTTTTTTTAACCACTACAATTTAGCCCTTGACTGCGATCTCACCTGATGGTAAGTGATGATGCAGTCTAAGATGGTAGTGGGCTAACCTGTTAGGGGCATGGCAGTTATATTAAACCCAAACCCCTATTCGGTTTGTACACGGGATCGTACCGGAACGCTAAATCGCTTGGCGGCACGTCTTTGCCGGTAGGGTGGTTACTAACCACGGCCGAAGCCTCCCATCAGACAAACGCCACAGTGTAACGATCGCAATCACCTGAGGCGTGGTGGACTATGGCCAAAGCCTACTCGTTCCGAGAGGAGACTCGTACTCAGTAGTGAGCTGGCAATGATGAATCTCTACTTCATGCTTAAAATCCTACCAAAATGGTAGAACTTTTTAAACTAGTGGTTCGCCCCGAACTGAGACCTCGCGGTATCCATAAACTTGTACAGAGCGCCATCTATTGACATCATTGTGAAGTTCTGTTAAAAATACGGAAGCTCATTAAAAATTAAATAATTTCGTGTCCTTATAATATTTATCTAATTTTAGTATTTGTTGGTCAAGTACAGGATATAATTCAAATAATTGATAAGTTTCAGCCTCAGCCTTTCAGAAAATTGAGAGTTCTGAGGTCAACTTTGGACGTTAGAAAATCTCCACTTTGAAAGCCCCCGATTTCGTCAAATATAGGGGAAAAATTTAAAAAAAAAAAAAATTTTTGGACTCTATTCCTAATTATCTTTAAAATGATATACCGCAACCCTATGTAACGCTATAAAAAATATTTTACTTCGCATTCGCTTATATGAGAGCCCCCCTGAAATAAAGATTTTTATAATTTTTTTAGCCATATTCGGCGGGAAGCCATCGGTTTACATATTATATTTAAATTTGAAGTAATAATACGTTCAGTAATTCAGAAGTTATAAGGCTCTCTGACAGACGGACGGACGGACGGACGGACAAGTGCCAATTCACTCAAGTAGACTCAGAGACCTTCGCTTCGCTCGGTCACAAATCTAAGAACTGTTTGCATTTTTAGAATCCTACCAAAATGGTAGATTTTTTATTTAAAAAATTATAACATTCGAGCTGGACATTAGTTAGAAAGAAAAATAGAAGCGTACCAATTTATGAAATCACCAAAAGTGTCACCATAATGACGTAGGCCTTTCCTTTACAGATTCGCCAAATCCGAACACGCGTTCGGAGTTGAAGACAACATCACACTCACAACGTTTTTCGTCTACGTCTATGACTTTAGACCGCCGCTTTGGATCCAGATTTCGTTCTCTCAGTACCCAAAATTGAACTTGCAGCAGTTTTTTATCACTTTCTCGTCATGTTTTCTTCTATTGCTGCTAGTTGCGGCGGCTTTATGGAAGATTAAACAGGTTCGTCACATTTTTTGTATTAATAGTATTGCGAGTTACAAAAACAGTTGGTACAATAATTTAAAAAATTTTGACTGACCATATAATATATCCAACCAAACTAAAGCTTAAAATTCGCGAACGTGGATTTTTTTACTGGTTTTTGAAATCCCATTTAAAAATAGAATATGTCTAAGAACGTAGAACAATAATTAAGGTTTCGTACATTTCACAGCTGATTAGACCTTTTTATTTCAGAAATACGATTTGTACAGAAGAAGGCAGAGGTTATTTGTGGAAATGGAACAAATGGCTTCGAGGCCTTTTAGTCAAGTTAGCATCGAACTAGAGAGGGGTGGGGGCAGTAAGTGCTATATTTTAGATATTATGTAGTTTTTTTTTTTATTAATAGGCATCTAGGTATGCGCGCTCCACCTTAGGCTGCATCACCACATGCAAGCAGGTCTGATTGCACCCAAGTGCTAGCTTATAAATTAAATAATCGACTGTGACAGACGGACGGACGGACGGACGGACGGACGGAGAAAGTCGCACCATAAGGGTTCCATTTTTACCATTTTGGTACGGAACCCTAAAAATATTGAGTACCAAACTCATGAAACTACGACCTAACGGAAGTTGTTTAGGACATATTTTGTTATTACTGCCCTGATTAGTATAAATGGTGATTTCCTGTGCAGCCTAGAAGGGAAATAATTTTTTTGGTCCTTCAAACCAGATTTTCATCAAACGTTGTTTGTATAGGCGGTGGCGTGCCAGCCCTAGTGGCCTTAGAGCCGTGTCGTTCTGGGCGGGTAGCGATGATGTCGCTACTAAGCGTTTGCCCACAGGTGGGACTAGCCAGGCTCCTCCACTAGCGGGTCTAGCGTTTTCCCACATTCCAAATACTGGGTCCTAGCATTAATCTACCACTAATTTTCCCAAGAAAGATTCCAGCCTTAAAAGAAAATAATTTTATGGTCCTTTAAACCCATCGACCATACAACTAATAGACTCCTCATATAGGGCGAACACTTTCAGACAACACATCAGACTTAATAGGTCTTATATAATTCCACGCCCTTGTAACAAAACCTACCGAGTTATTTAAATATTAATTAGAGTATATCGATAATTAACTATCGATAAATAATTATTAGGAGTTAGGACCCCATCCCATTTGATTTATGATTTTTTTGACCTTGAGTAGACCAATCAGCATTTAGTACCCCGCGCCCGCTTACTTGAGTCATTTGACTGAATTGTTTGCATTACGAAAGCATAGTAATTAGGCGTCTATTGGTTGTGAGGTCGATGTTTAAACCGGATTTTTCATAAAATATTGTTTGTATAGGCGGTGGCGTGCCGGCCCCAGTGGCCTTAGAGCCGTGTCGTTCTGGGCGGGCAGCGGTGCTGTCGCTACTGGTGCGGTTGCCCACGGGTGGGACAGGCCGGGCCCCTCCGCTGGGGGGCCTGGCGTTGGCCTCCGCACTGGTGACGCTAGGCCACCAGCACCATCAGCACCACCAGAACCAACCGACTGACAGGTAAGTGGTGACTTTACACACAATAATTATGGTGCCTACACACAATAATTATAATTTTTTCACGAACGATAACCTAATAGGAATAGTTTTACTTACGAAATGAGCGGTAGCGGGGCGACGGCGGTAGCGGGGCGATGCGATTAGTCGGAGAGCTGGCGACGAATTTTGGGAACAATATGAAAGAGGTCTGGTAATACTTTATAACCGACAAAAACGTCTGGGATTTATTCTTTCGAATTCTATAAGTATAAAATTTAAAGATATATCATATAAATCAGTTAAAGTAATATATAAATCAGTTGCCAAAAAAATGTTTTTGCAAATGTTATATGCTGCGCAGTAGCGAAATAACCGCAAACGCTCTACCAGGTTGGCAGAACTGGATTCGCCAATGAACGAAATTATATTTTTCCATAATTTCAGCTTGCCTAAAGGACTTTCCCGAAATTCGTCGCCAGCTCTCGGATTCCATCGCCCCGCTGTCGCCGTCGCCCCCCTACCGCTAGTTTCGTGCCCGTACACTAAGTGGTACAGTGTGTATCCCGCACTTATAGCCCGCGATATTCATCACACCACACAAATCTTTTAAATTATTCTCAACGTACGTTTCACTCTGATACCGGAGCATCTTCAGGAGATGCTCCGGTATCAGAGTTTTCAGAGAGAGTTTAATCGTGCACGATTGTACTTCTGCAAATATTGTAATTTGTTGTTTTCGTGGGCAAATAAACCAATTATTATCTATCTATCTATCTACTCTTAGGACTACGTAGCAATAGAATTCAAGCATGCTGGCGGATAAACTCAAACTCAAGTCTTTTTTATTAGGGTTCCGTACCCAAAGGGTAAAAACGGGACCCTATTACTAAGACTCTGCTGTCTGTCTGTCTGTCTGTCTGTCTGTCTGTCTGTCTGTCTGTCTCCAGGCTGTATCTCATAAACCGTGATAGCTAGAAAGCTGAAATTTTCACAAATGATGTATTTCCGTTGCCGCTATAACAACAAATACTAAAAATTAAAAAAATATATATATTAAGGGGGGTCCCCATACAATAAACGTGTTTTTTTCGTATTTTTTTGCTCAATATTAAAAACGGTAACAGGTAGACGGTTCAAATTTTCACAGAATATTAACTTGTATATTACCTTTCAAAATAAATAATTAAATATCAATAAAGTAAATATTAAAGGGGGGCTCCCATACAACAAACGTAATTTTTATTTTTAATACGTCATAAATCGTAAAACTTACTACAGGTTTGTACGGAACCCTCGGTGCGCGAGTCCGACTCGCACTTGGCCGGTTTTTTTTTCAAATAAATTTTTACAACTGCTTTTGAAACGTTGAGTGAATCTACTACTGGTTCGGAATGACATTCCTACCGAGAAGTACCAGCAAGAATCTTGGTGGTTTTATTTTTGAAAAAAATAATTTATAATTACATTAATGTGTAGACTGTAGATACTTAAGGAACCGCAGTCCTAAGCTGGAGCGAGTCAAATCTATGCTCTATGTCTATAATATAGACATATAGACATATGTATATAATATCATATTATGATGATAAGATGTCGCTATAACGCAATGCCGAAAGTTTTGAGTGACAATAGCGCCCGCGCATAGAGTATGTACTTACATATTGTACATAAACAATTTTCTTCCAGCCCCCCTAGCATGGGCCGAGACAATTTTCTCCCCGAGGAAAGGATAAAAAATTTATTCCTAAATAAATAAATAAAAACGCTAAATAACGGTGGGTAAATAGTCCCCCGAGTCCCCGTGAAATGTCAAACGGGGATAAACTTCTCCTCTCCTGTTGCCGTGCTCTGAGAGGTGGATAAGTTAATTTTATCTCTTGTCAGTGGATAAAATCGGGGGATAAAATTTTTATCTCCGGCCCATGCTAGGGGGGCTGATATTTTTCTTTATTTACACAATTTACAATCACTCAAAGATATTAAAAAGCCTGTGTTTGTTTTTCAGATGGAGACACCAATGTAAATAGGATCATGTAAAGTAAGTGCTGTAAATACTTAGGTCTCTAGATGCTCAAGCCTGGAGCTAGGAATATAATACTCACCGCTTAGTGCGTCAATTTTTATAAATGATAGTATAAAAATACAGACTTTTCACGAAATGTACGAATTCATCACATTGTATGTAACATGCATACTTTAAAGTGAAACCAATCTTAAGGGCATATGCACTTAAGATTGGTTGGGATTGGATAGCGAAAAAAAAAATGAAGGAATAACCCAAACATTACTAGCAAAAAAGGCATTTTACTTACAAACAATAATTATTGTAAAATACGTTTTATAATATCACTAGCAATGGAAGCTTTACGTATATTGAATTGCTTTTTTTTCACAATTTAAATTAAACATTTTACATATGATAAGCTTTCATTATTATGCGAAAGCTTTATCAAATTCACTTTAAAGGCTGAATATATATTGCATTGCGTAGTAGGAAATTTTAATAAGTAAACTAAATTGGATTCTCGAAATCGATAAAATCTTTGAAGTTATTAAATTTATTTTGGTATTAACATAGCTTATGCTTTTAAGTCTTAATTATTTTTAGTATAGTTTTTATGAAATAATTATTTACGAATTGATAGAATCTCCGAGTAAATCAAATTTATTCTGCACTGAACTACATAAATAATAAATTTGATTATAATCTACAATATTATACAAAATACAAATAATCTAGTATTTCTACACTTTAGTCGATTACATTATTTTAATATGAATTGTGGAATATTTCTCATTATCAAATAATATTAACTTTTATGAAAGTGCCTGCCGCAATATTTTACTAGATTTATTGTGAAGGAAAAGTTTGAAGCGGTAACAAAAGTTGGTCGAGCGTGCACTCTATTAGGGCTAGAATGAATACTTACGAGGTGAGAGATTTTACTATGCATTTATATGCCAATCAAATTATAAGGCATTTTTCATTCTATATCATTCGGTTTATAAAATATGCCTATTTGCCATACTATAATGCGAAAATGAACTTTTAAGTTTTGGCCACTTTTATATTTTAACAACATTGTATATTGTTAAGCTATAAAATATGTCGGAAAGTGTCTAGAAATATTTTTTCAGTGTATTAAATTTAATGGGCTTCATAAATATTATCCGAATTTATAGTTATACCGCAACATATTATTATTTTATTTTATTAACAATGTTATAAAAAACTTGTTACAAAATATCATTTTTGTTTATTGTTTGTAATAAAAGATAACATATATTATTAAATGATATTTTCTTTTTGTTAAATCTAAACCATTATTGCGATATGATAGTCATAAAAAAATATCATCACAAATTAACTTTAATAATTATAAATATGTACAAGACTAGCATAAGAATAATATGTATTTGCTAAATAAAATACTATTTGTTTAGAAGCATTACACGTAATCTTGGAGTTGGGTGTTGTTTAAATACGCATGCATTACTGAGATGGAAGTAAATTGGAAAAGATATATTTTGTTCTCCAAAAATCCTGCATTTTGTAAAATATTTATTAAAAAAAAAAGTAAATAAGTATTATATAAAATCATTACATAAGATCAAAATTTAAAACTACTTGGGCACTAGCAAAAATGCTATTTCGAATTAAAATTTCCTTCAAAGATCTCATTATTTCCTTATTTTCTATTACCTGAAATTTTAAAATTTTTCGCGACGTTGGCATAGCAATCTTTCTTGGAGTAGAATGATTATTTTAAATACATATATCAAATATTTCTTCCCATTTACTTTTTATCCCTAGATTGAAATTATAACGATCGAACTATAAATAACGCAGTATTAGCATGACTACGTACTATTTTTCTTACGACTGAAGTTTAAAATGTAAATCATGTATAAAGTCTTTGTTGTCAAGACATAATATTGTTTTTAGGTGTTGCGTCGATTTGAATATTGGTCCCTCTGGTTGGTTACGGTTCAACAAAAATACTTATGAGTACAAACAGTACTTATAAGTACAACCAAAATACTTAGGAAAATAAAGACGGTTAAACCGCCCGTGCATTACTATTTTACAATCCTAACAGTCTTAATTTTTTTCGCATAACTGCACCCATAACAGTGGCGATTCCTCTAAGATTGCGCAGCTTGCGCCGCAATACCAATAATTATGAATAAGTTACTTACCAATTATACTAGATCTATTATAAGTAATATACTAAGATTTTATAACATGAAATAGGTACCATTCACAAAACATAAGTTTATCAATTAAATGATTGCGTTAATCGATAAATAATTAAAATCACGCACGCTCCATGACGACCTCGCACCTTGGTTGTGAGTTGTGAGTTGTGACGTGCGCCGCATCGCCACGTGGCTCGTACTGCGCGAATCTTCGAACTCCGTCGGCCCGCTTACTCCCGCTCACTACGGGCCGAAGGCGTGCACTATGAGTTGCGCATGTGCCGTGTAGTATTATTTACGAAACTCAAAAACCACTCAACCGATTTTTAAAATTCTTTCACCTATAGAAAGCTACATTATCGGCGAGTAACATAGGCTGTATTTTATTTTGAAAAACATTAAAGATCCCTACGAATATCGCAATAGTGTGAGTGAAGTCGGAAAAAGTTGTCTCATCTGAGAGCTTCCATGGCGTGCGCTGCGTAAATGGTAAAAGTTACACGAAAACAATGTATGGTGGAATTGTTCCTCTCAAAAAGTTCTAAAAAAAAGTCCGCGACAGCATATAGCTATCTTTTAAAGGTCGTCTCACAACAACCGTCATTATGATTTTCAAATTTGGTCTAAAACATCAACAATCCTTATCAAAATAAAATGGTTGTTCATCTCAAGTATTTAATATAGATCAAATTCGCCCGTACACCATTTAATTCAGATGAATATCTTAGAAGATATCATAGTAATAATGTAACGCGCACTATACTAATATTATAAAGAGGTAAAGTTTGTGAGGTTGTACGGGGTAATCTCTGGATATACTTAACCGATTTTGAAAATTCTGGTACCAACAGAAAGCCACATTATTTGTGAGTGTCATAGGCTTGGTACGAGAACCGAGATTAACCCGAATAATTAGGGAGGTCCCGTGGGAATTTAAAAAAATTATTCCACGCGGACGAAGTCGCGGGAATCTGCTAGTGTAAGATAAATAAAAATAGTATTCTTTATTCTAGTAAGTACAAGTTACCCCTTGACTGCAATGTCACCAGGTGGTGGGTGATGATGTAAGTACCTACTCTAAGATGGCGGGCAAACCTGTTAGGGATATACCTATCAGTTATATTGAACCTATGTAACCCTTAATCAGTGATATATGAGGTAAATGTGTTTTATTGAGAAAATGCCTAACCATCAGCTAGCGCAAACCCAAGATTGACCACCAGGAATCGCCACTGACCCATAATGCAGTTTTGTCAGACTTGCAGTCGAAACAGTTATTATAATTGCGAAAGTCCGACTATCTGTTACGTTTTACGGCTTATCTATTCGAACGATTTGGATGAAATATGGATCATCCCGGAGAAAAGCATAGGCTACTTTTATCCAGGAAAATTAAGGAGTTCCCCGGGAACTAAAAAACTTGATTCACGCGGACGAAATCGCGGGCATCATCTAGTACTATAAAATTACAATAAAAAGATGAGTCAAAATTAAAAAATTTCAGACAACATTAATCAATAATTAATTAATATCATTAAATTAAGGTACATAATATTTAAATCTGTATAGTCCTAGATATTAAAGTATTATAAAAATTGATTTTATTATTCAATTATTATCATTTCTAGAGGACTGGTAGCATTCGTCATAATTTTAACATTCGGAATGCTATAATTTTTTATATTACTAGAATTTACTGCCAAGATTGTATGCCTTAAGTAATATTTAGTGTCAATTTAATTATGTATTAAATTCAGTCATAATAAAAAATACTAAAATAACGTAAATTTTAGCTTGCGAGCGAATTTTGACTGAGTATTTACGATAATTATTTATTAAACTACTTATTAATTAAAACTAGAAATAAAATATTTCCCGATGTGTCAAAATTCGCTTTCTACTATTGGAAATTATGTGTAATAGACATTTTGAACAATGCACGATTTTACGTTACTGTCTACAACATTTTACATCACACTTCATGATCCAACTTTATTATGTTTATTTAATTTTATCAATGTTTTTACTCCTTTCATTGTTTTTTATAATGATTTTAATCAATCGAATATATTAGGTATTTTACTGAAATCAAATTTTAATCTCAATATTTTTTTTTTACTTACTATGTAATATTATGTATTAATCCTAGATTATGTTCTTTTAAAATTGTTACTTTTATTTTTAAGTACATAATTAATTTCTTTTTAATGCACAAAGTTTAGGCCAGTAGCAGAAATTATAATTTTTTTATATTTTCATATCTTCATACGTAAAATCATTTATAATTACTCATATTCCTACCTCACTTTGTTTATGCTCACTTTAATAACCAAATAGAATATAATAATATTTTATCCGTTTTTTTAGAATCTTCTCCAGGTCTTGATGATGTTTCTCAAATGTAGCACGAATTATTATATTATTATTATTAGATAAATTCGCTTTTATTTAAAAATTATTTGATGCGTGTGTTATAATGAATTTAAAATCTGAAAAGCAAAAATTATATTATGAGCTTTGACATGTACGAGTTATGATTTTTTTTGTTTGAAATCCTCAGAACAATTGCTATTTTTTAGAAATTTAGACCCACTATTATGATCTGTATAAATTCTGATAGTAAAAAATACAATTTATTGGTTAAAAACACATTTTTTAGGGATGAATAACGCTTGGTCACAATTTATTAAGTATAATGCCACAATTAAATCGCCAATTAAAATATGATTTTCAGTATAAGTTTAAGTTCGATAAGTATTACTTTTTATCGTTCCGAAATTGTCTCATAATGTATTTTTTTAACCACTTTGAACTTTAATGACAGACTAAAAATGCATATTTTTTCTTAAAACCAATAACAACGAGAAAATTGAAAATTGTTATCCTTAATACAATAAGGCTAGGATAAACTCTGGTGTGATTCCGCGGGCGGAATTATGCGTAATTCCGCGGGCGGAATTATGAAGGTTTTTTCCTGGCCTAACATAACGCCCTAACGCCTTTAGTATACCTACGCATTCCCATGCGGTTGCAAAACTTGTTACAGCAGGGCTAGCATGGCCGGAGATAAAAAATTTATCCCCCGATTTTATCCACTGACAAGAGATGAAATTAACTTATCCACTTCTCAGAGCACGGCAACAGGGGAGAGGAGAAGTTTATCCCCGTTTGACATTTCACGGGGACTCGGGAGACTATTTATCCACCGTTATTTAGCGTTTTTATTTATTTTTTTAGGAATAAAATTTTTATCCTTTCCTCGGGGAGAAAATTGTCTCGGCCCATGCTAGGGGGGCAGTCCGTCATTCAAACTTATCTGGACCTGGTAACAGCGTCGCTAGTAGGTATATATGAAAAAAAACAAACAGGCATAAAAATTAATTCCAATTTTGCTTACCGGGTCAGATAAGTTTGTGGGACTATGTTGCGTCGGTGTGCTAACGGCGTAAAATAGTGTGGGCGGTAAATGTATGCAAAACAAAAAAAAATACTGTCATAATAAACCACATCCCGCTTTGAATGCACTCTAGGAAACGGGGCGATTCGTTTTATGGAGAACCCCGCATTAAATCCTTAGTCGTTGAAACTTGGCTCAATGGTTGAAACTCAATGGTTGAAATCGTTGAAACTTGGCAGGGTTGTTACAGTTTCAACGATTTCAACCATACTTGGTATGAACCAAAACTTATACAAAAATATTCAAAAAAAATCCATGCGGAAGTTAGGTGTTTATACCTAAAACTTAATTAATATTTATGACTGAATATTTTTCGATTTAGATTTAAAATAATAGGTAACTAGTACATTTACACTCAAAACCGAAATAATCATACAGAACATCGATATTTAAACCGATTTTATTATCAAACCTAAACTGCGTTTACGCGATAGTGTACCTTCCTGCTTTAACAATTATTGGGTATAGCATAAAAAACCTTACTTCCTTTCTGATTTTTTATTGGATATTTATAATTTACTTACGTTTAACTCATGGTAGGTACTTTATCATACTGTAAAGTTTCGTCGCCTGAGGAATTATTGTTGGGGTTGGGGGAGCTTTATTGCCTAGACTGTAAAGAAGATTGGAATGAACAGCTTTATTCCAAGTTAATTTCATACATTTTCGCCCGCACTACAAAAGCGTAGCGAGTGTACAATATAAAAATATGACATATAGTGTATAGTTTAGACATAGCTATGTATGGATAATTGTTAATAAAATATAAGTAAGTTAGTTTGTTTGTAAGGACGCGTATCGTTGTAAATATCCTGACATATAAATTATTGTATTTCATAATAAAAATTTAACTGATCTATTCCATTTGTTTTGTTTTTTAGTATGTATTTACCGTCATTTTGTGAACTGAATTACTAGCTGATGCCCGCGACTTCGTCCGCAAGGATTGAGGTATTTTGGTTCTCGCGGGAACTCTTTAATTTTCCGGGATGACAAGTAGCCTATGTGTTATTCCAGATAATCTGTCCAAATTTCATCCAGATCCTTTCAGCCGTTCCGGCGTGATTGAGTAACATCCAATCATCCATCCAAACTTTCTCATTTATAATATTACCTAGTTTAAAAGTTACCTTTAATATACCTATAGTATACCTAAAGCATAGCCGTGAAAATTAAATTCTACACTTTAACGAAATTCTGAAAGTGGTAATTTACCTACTTCAAGAAAAAGGCTCGAGAAGAATACCTACCTTACCATAGAGTAAGGAACACCAGAAAGATCATAGACAGTATAAAATTCAAAGCCCAGAAAGATTACTTTGATTGATTGATTTCTGTCAGCTTTAAGATTTGACTTGATTTGTCAAGAAGTCCACGGCAAAACTTTATATTTTGATAATGTTTTTATTAATTTAATGTACAGTTTAAATATAATTATTTTCGAGTCAATAGAATCACATTTTAGAGTGATTTACATATTATGAATTTGTATAATTATTTCCTACAAGGTTAGTTACTAGAAGAATTTTTATTATATTAGGTAAAGGTCTTTAAAACACTTACTTCTCATTCTGAGAAGAGACTCGAGCTCCAGCTATAGGTTAAAAACTAGGCTACTAGCTAAGTAACTATAAGCAGTTTCTGAATATAGCTTTTTTCATTCTGAATATAGTTTTATTCATTCTGAATATAGTTTTTTATTCATTTGCTGAATATAGTTTTTAATAATTATGTGAAATATTAACCAGTTGGGTGATAACAATGGGGCCAAAATTCTGTTTAGAACAATCTCTAAACTAAACTAAAATGACTCTTCTAAACCTAACTAGTGCTTGCCCCTTTCCGTAGGGACTATTATGAATATAAATAGAGCAGTCATTTTAGTTTAGTTAAGAGATTGTGCTAAACAGAATTGGCCCCAATTGGGTATTTGACAACTAGTCAAATCAGCAACTTTTTGGTCAAACGTCAAAACGCGTGCTTAGTATGGATTTTGTATGAAATTTTAAGTTGTGACGTCATCAAAGTCCGACGCCCTTTTTTTTAACCTTAATCGATAGTTTAAAATGGTTAAGTATTCAAAATAAAACTAGCAGAGGACGTGGATATTACGACTTTTGGGAGATCCTTTATTTAATAATCACTAAAAAAATAATTTATTTCACTAGTATAGTCAAATACCCAATTCTGTGTTTTAGGTTCCTAATCATGTTAAAAATTCTTCTCGTATTGAGTCTGTCGCACACCGCGGCGGCTTTGGTGGACGAACAGCCTTACTGTGCGCTGCGTTACCGGCGTCTATGCCAGGGGAAGGGCAGACATGTGGGCTGCCAGTTTCCTGTCGTATGTATCCACTACCACTACAGCCCATTAACGTCCCACTGCTGGGCACAGAACTCCACTCTCATAGGAGAGAGAGAATTAGAGCTTAGACCCACTACGCTGCTCCAATGCGGGCTTTAACGACTATTATCAAGTTAGTGATAATAACCGGGACCGACGGCTTAACGTGCTCTCTGAGGCACGGCGGTGAAAAACCGCCAACTTCCTAACTCCGAGCTAGTACTGAGAATTTCTAGTCAGAAAAACCCAATACTCAATCATGGCCCGAACCGAGACTCGAACCTGGGACCTCGTCGGCCTCAGTCGAACATGCCAACCACTAGACCAACGAGGCAGTCAATATGTATAGCATGTACTTAAGTACATAACTCTAATAAACACTAGCGGAGCAAGCTTGAATTCCAATTCCAACAATTACGTTTTTTTAATACACTACACGTTAGCCCTTGGATGCGCTCTCACCTGGTGGTACCTAAGAGATGACGCGTCTGAGATGGTAGCGGGAAAACTAGTATAGGTTTGTCTATGAAATACCTACTTGCTTGTGACGTCATCAAAATTCGACGCACTGTTCTGTTGTAGGTACTCATTACTCAATCTGACAGGCCCATAATCTAGTGTTTTTCCCCCTTTCCGCAGGGAGTTCTATGAATTGAAAGGGATAACACTATATTTAGGACCGTTATTTTAGTATAGTGTAGAACTAGAACGTGTATCTACTCATTAAATTTTAATGATATTGGTTATAATATTATTACAAGTATGGATGGAAGTAAGTATGGATTTCCTTTTCAGCCGGGACCAGGGTTGTCATGTCAAAATTACACTCAAATAAAATTCACAAGTGATCTGAAAAATTTCATAGTCCACTACATAAACAAGTAAGTACTGTATATATTAGTTACTAGATGATGCCCGCGACTTCGGCCGCATGGGTTTAGCTATAGAAATAGAACTCTGATTTTCCTGGATAAAATGTTGCCTAAAATGTCTGCAAGCTGGGAGCTGGTACCCCGTCTTGCCCCTGTCATACGTCGTCACTTCGTCGGATGACCAGAGGCCCAATTGTCTAAGTAAATCGTAATCACTTCACAGATTGAAACGTATTACTCGCACTGTTTAAGGAGTTCATACATGCTTTATGACGTGCAGGCATCTATGAACTCCTTAAACAGGTCGAATTATTACACAATCGGGGGGACTGGTAGGAAAGAACGTACGTTCCGCGTGTCACGAAAGAAGTCCTTAATCTTACATACAATCCATACTAATATTATAAATGCAAAAGTGTTTGTCTGTCTGCTACGCTTTCACGGCCCATCGGTTCAACCGATTCTGATGAAATTTGGTACAGGGGTAGGTTGTATCCCGGGGAGGACATAGGCTACCTACTTTTTATACCGGAGAATTAAATAGTTACCGCGGAAATCAAAAAACCTTAAGGCGCCAGCGGAGGGCTAATTGCTCATACAAACGTAATACCAAAATAATTAGTAATTCGAGCATATTTCCTCCATATTATGCGATTATTAAGATTGAACTTGTATTTATCTAGGTCCCTGGATAATTATTTTTCCAAAATACTTTCCCAAAATAAATGTAAGCACATTGCGTTTTGCATGTTTTTGCGACATAAACGACATGTTTTCTCCTTATTTGTTTCATATTAAAACCAACGATATCTCACGTACTAATTGATCAGGAAAATAGCCTATATTGTCAAGTTACAGAATAACAACACGAAGTTAAAAACACAACAATTTTTCATTCATCATTTTTGGTATTCACGGAACAAGACTAAATGTATAACAAATTCTGTACGCTCATATTGCTATCGCGCTTGCACGCGATCATGTGTCTTCAGCCAAATAGGGATAGCAATATACCGGCAAATTTATATTTGCGGTTCGAGTAGAAGTTGCGAGCGGCGGTCGCCGGTCCCTTAATCCACGCGGACGAAGACGCGGGCATCATCTAGTAATTTCATAAACATACGACTACTAGCGCCACCGCTAGGGGATTTCATAGGGTGCGTTCCGAAATACACTGAGAGCACTGGAAGTCCCCAGTAAAGAGCACTGCCAGTGCTCGCAGTGCTTAAAACGGAACATACACTTAATCTTACGTGTCACGGACTATAGGTATAGTCACACCAGATTATCTGGCCCGGAGGCCAAAATTGGAGTTAATTTTTATGCCTGTTTATAGTACATTACTGCAGCGGCCAGCAAAACAGGCATTGAAGGACGAACGTGTAAATGTGGGCCGAGGCGAAGCCGAGGCACACATACGTAAGTCCATCAATGCCTAGTTGTGGCCAAGGCTTGTATACCTAGTGCTTTTCTCAAATAATGCGCGGAAATTAAAACTAAGTGTTCATCACACTCATTGTCTTCACTTGAACTCATTTTGTCAAAAACATTTCAAAATCAATGACGAACAACGAACAACAATAATTTTTCCCGCGTTAAAGTGTTCATTTGTTTTTTTTTCAATAAACATGCTTTCTATTTGCAAGCTAGTTCGAAATTTAAATAAAACCTTTGATAAGTTTTCCTTGGTTGCCATGTTTCGGAGTAAAAGATCGTTCCATTTTTAAATTACACGACACATATGAATTTACTATGTAATTTATTTGGCCGCTAAACCACGGCAGATATGGATTTTCATACAACTTTAGTCGGCCGCTGCTCGCATGTATGTGGCCAGTACAGCAATTTCGATTTATCTCGAAGAAGGTTATCAAAATAATGCTCACATTTCCAAGCATGTTTGAGAAAATAATTTTTTGAAGTGAAATCTTCTTTAGCCGCGTTGAGCACTTTTTGGTAGGGGGTAAACTTGTGGATTCGCGTCACCGTCACCGACATGCTCGCGTTGTCACGAAGACAAAAGGTCTTAAATATAAATATACTACATTCGTAATTAAACTTTAATGCCTTCGTTTTAGGTTTATATTTTAATATTTTTTTTAAATAAAATAAAAAAAATTAAATAATTGAAAAAAAAATTTTTTTTTTTAAAAATATCGGCCAATTTTTTTTATATATTTTTTTATTTATTCTAGCGATGCTGGGTCAGGGTACCAATCATGTAAGAATGTCCGATCAAAACGTTAAAGTTCGTCGTCAAAGTTTATAAACCATAACGGCATTAAATTAGAGCTCAATTTCGTGTATCCATTCTTATACGTTCGAGTATCGTTCATACCTAAACGTATAAGAATGGGCAGACGAAATTGAGCTCTAATTCAATGCAGTTATGGTTTATTTTACTTTGACAAAAATCTTTAACGTTTGATGAACAATTCTTACGTAATAGGGGGGCAGATTTAAAGTTTGTGGGACTACCTTACTTGTCATTTTTTTTTTCATAGACGTCGGCAACGCATCGCGGCCGGAAATGAGAGAGTGCGGGGCGGCGTCCATTTACCACGTCCAGAAATTATGATGTTAGTTGTAAGTTTTAATACCTACTAGATTATGCCCGCGACTTAGTTCGCATGGATGGATGGTTTTTAATTTTTTTTCAATTTTTATTTATTTAAAACATGTAGGACATACAGGTGTCTCTTATGTTACGTCATGTTTTGACTCTACTACCGGTTCGGAAAGCAGATTCTGCTGAGTAGAGCCGGCAAGAATATCAGCAGTTGCTCTTTTTTTTAACCGACTTCAAAAAAAGGAGGAGGTTCTCAATTCGACTGTATGTTTTTTTTTTTTTTTGTATGTTTGTTACGCGATTTCTCCGCCAATTATGAACCGATTTTGATAATTCTTTTTTTGTTTGGTAGGTCATACTTCAGAGGTGGTCCCATTTTAATTTGGTGAAGATCTGATGTATATCTTCGGAGATGGAGAACAGAACTCCTCAATGGATAGAGTTGCTCGCGATCAGTATAATAGATATTAGTAACTGCCTCGTTGGTCTAGTGGTTAGCATGTTCGACTGCGGCCGACGAGGTCCCGGGTTCGAGTCCCGGGTCGGGTCACAACAAGTTTGGGTTTTTCTGACAAGAAATTCTCAGTGCTAGCCGGAGTTAGGAAGTTGGCGGTGTTTCACCCCCGTGCCTCGGAGAGCACGTTAAGCCGTCGCGTCGGTCCTGCGCCTGATCTCTCTCCGGTCGTGTCGGATTTTCCGTCCCATCGGGCTATGAGAGTAAAGGAACAGAGAGTGCACCTGTGTTTGCGCACACACTTGTGCACTATAATATCTCCCGCGCAGATGGCTAATCTCTCTGGAGATTGGCCGCCGTGGCCGAAATTCGGTCGGGAGGACATTATTATATTAGATATTAGTAAACAGTAGGTTTTTTTAACAAGGCATAGCATACAGGGTGTAACCAGAACGCTAGCAAAAACAAAGACATATGATAGTACTGATGATTACTGATATGATACCACAAAAAAAATGCGAAAAAATAATTTTAAAAAGTCGTCGTAGGTGGGAATTGATCCGAGTTTTGCACGCTATACATTGGCGATTTGAAAAATACTAAATCATTAAAACTACAAAATGAGGCAAATGGTTATTGGTATTGGATTGTTTAGGTAGTTTAACAATAACGCTAAGTTTTTACTAGCGTTCTGGTTACAACCTGTATTTTAAAACAGTGGGGCCACTAAAAATTGTGAAATAACAAATTTTCAAAAAAAAAAAAAAAACCGACTTCAAAAACCACAAACACTAAAAAGTAAAAAATAATTTAATTTATTATATTGTATACAAGAGTTAATGTAGTTCTATAATAACATTTTTTGGAGTCGGTGCCAATGTGGAGTCACGTCAACAATAATGAAGAGTAGGTAGACGGTTCATGCGGCTAATTGGTACCGACTCCAAAAAATGTTATTATAGAACTACATTAACTCTTGTATACAATATAATAAATTAAATTATTTTTTACTTTTTAGTGTTTGTGGTTTTTGTTTAAACAATCTATTACAATGCGTTATCCCGCGAAAACTTGTTTTCCGGGATAAAATGTAGCCTAGGTACATGTGTAAATTTAGGGTGCAAGCTATCTCCGTTCCAAATTTCAGCAAAATCGGTTCAGCCGTGGAGTGAATCATCCACAGATTAAATATTTAGTAAGTACCTATCTATAGTCCCACAAACTTATCTGCCCCAGTGACAACGTCGCTTGTATATATCATACTAATATTATAAATGCGAAAGTGTGTTTGTTTGTTGGTTGGTCCTTCAATCATCGGAGCAACGGATCGGCCTGATTTTTGGCATGGACATAGTTGAGGACCTGAAGGGTGACATAGGCTACTATCCCGGAAAATTAAGGAGTTCCCGTGAAAATAAAAAAAACTTAAACCACGCGGACGAAGACACGGGCATCAGCTAGTTGAAAATAAAATATAAACAAAAACTAAACAGGCATCGGGTCAGTTATGTTTGTGGGACTAGTACAAGAGCATCATCGCTTGACAGGTGAGGTCACCCGCCAGAGGGCTAACGTCAAACTTGTGTAAAAAAATCACTTGAAATGCCACCATCTCCATGTGTTTCAGAGTTGGGACCGCGAGTTAGCCAAACTTGCTCAAAGGCTTGCAGATCAGTGTCAATTTGTTCACGACGACTGCAGAGCGACCGGTTAGTAGGTATATTACTTACTTTTATAAGGTCGCATCGGCATAAATCGTTTGGGCAGTAAAGCAACGCCGACTAAAACTGAATGTGAACACCAATGAAATACAGACCTTAAGACGTGAGCCTGCTCGCGCGACGAGGTCGCTGCTTGACTGCGGGCCGCGTACCGTACAGCTCTCTGCGAGGGGTGTTGAGGTGGGGGGAGGTGGTAATGCGTCCTCTCCCGACGACTCCTGCTGATCTTCTGCACTGGCGTCGTCGTTGTGATGTAAATATGCCGAGCTGACAGTGTCCGGTTCCAAAAAAAAATAGTTCCAATGTATGAAGTGCTAGCTGATGCCCGCGACTTCGTCCGCGTGGAATAAGTTTTTTTAATTCCCACGGGAACTCCCTAATTTTCCGGAGTAAAAAGTAGCCTATGACTCTCCAGGACCTCAACAATAACCATGCCAAAAATCACGTCGATCCGTTACGGCGTGATTGAAGGACAATCCAACAAACCACCAAACCAACAAACAAACACACTTTCGCATTTATAATATTAGTATATGATTATAATATTTAACTTGCAGTTATTAATTTTCCAGTGCGGTACCCATACGCGGGTCAGAGTGTAGGCGAGGTGCGCTGGCGCAGCGGCGGCGGCGACGACATCGAAGGCGAAGCTGTGTCCTTGGGCGCCCAACGCGCGCTCCGTCGCGTGCTGGACGCGTGGTGGGGCGAGCGACGCCGCGTGTACGCGCGACAACTTGTAGCGCCCTTCAGACTCACTGCCAAGTTAGAAACCTACTACTACTACTGACTAGACTAGACTATGTACTAAGAAAAATCTTAATTTCACAACCTAGCAGTTTGAGCCATATTTTGATTTCAGTCAGTCAGTTTCTCCTTCTATATAAACAGACAACTAGCATACTACAAAATAATATAGGTCTCAAGTATTCACTTCATGACCGATCTGTGCAACTTGCTGTTCAACCTATAGCCTATTTCCAATATGCCACCCATACCTATAATTTTAAATGAATACTATAAATATTAATTCTCCGGCTCCGGCTCTTCTCAGTAGAATGATCTAAGACCTAAGTGTTAAAATGCCAAATTTGTACTATTAACGAAAAACCTAATTTAATATTTGCAACTCTATCTGTAAGGTTTAAATTGTTTTGTTCTAGATGTTTCTAGATGTATAATTGCAAGATATACGTCACACTAGAGGGGGGGGGGGTCTCACAAATGTGACCAACTGTGACGGGGGAGGGGTCAAAAAATCACAAATTAGTGTGACCTTTACTTGTGTGTACCGTAAAATTAATAAATCATTTCATTTCAATTATAGATTTATGCAGGATCCAATGTATCATGTATGATCCGTAACACACGAGTAGCTAATTTTTAAGCACCACATCTGTATGTTTACGTAATCTATGTATTAGATGTTTTACAGTTTTAATTGGATGTTTTGATCGATACGACTTTATCTAAAACTCGCTTTTCACATTGATTTATAATGTCAATAAAAAGTAATATTAAATTATTGATTGCTTTCCAAACTTCGATTAAAATCTAAATTAAAAATCTATTCAAAATCACTATCTTTACATAATAGTGACGTAACATGAAACTCAATTATTGGGTTATTTGTTGGGCTACCAAGAAGAGGCCGTATTTTTAAACCCTGTTTGCTCACTTTAATAGGGGTTTCCTCTTCCAGAGACACGGTCTGGGGCCATTTCAGCCAGCTAGCTGTATGGACACTCCGTGCAGTAGGCTGTGGGGCCGTGCGTCACGGTTTTGAAAACACTCGAATGTTGCTAGTGTGTGACTTTTCCCATACTAACATGTTGGGTCAAAGGACGGTCACACCGGGCCCTCTAGCGCCTTGTCCCATGCACACTGCGAGGCGACCGCGGACTGCTTACCCTCTGCTTTGTGCTCCAGTAAGTGTTGATACTAGATTGTTGCTATGTGTGACTTCCACACTACATGCTGGGTTTTAATTGCAATTATGAATTGCTTGTCTGGGGCCAACTGAAAATCTGCGCTGGGTATTGCTGCCAATGCCCAGCACAAGGTTGAATTTGCGATCTATTGGGTTTTTGTTGGTCCTTAATTTTTAAAGTCCAATCTCGTATTTTACGATATTATACCTACCGACTTAGTTAGTGATAGTAAAACTTCCTTGGTTCAATATATAATATAATATATGCTCGGTACACAGGTTAAAAGACTAGCACCGCCAGAAAAAGACGACCGCGATAGCAACAAAGGCTACGATTATGGTTACGACGAAGATATTGAAGAAGACGGGGAAGAAGAAATAACTACAAAAACAAGAGGAACTACCCGCAAACACAGGGACAGAACGATCCAGAAGTTCTTCAGATCTGATTATATGATTACTAGAGTAGGCAGAGATCGTGACAGAAGAGTTGAACTGGAGAAAGGATGCAGTCCTTTTGGATATAAGCAAGGTTAGGGATTATTAAACTAACCATCCCGCCCCGGCTTCGTACTAGTGGGCTTAGGTTACATGTTACAAGTGATACAACATTTATGTATTACACGGTAGGTATGTCTAAAAAATTGGGTATTTGACAACAAGTCAAATCAGCAACTTTTATTCAAATGACAAAACGCTGGTCTGTGATGTTAGGTATACTTAACATCACAGACCATTTACTACTTACTCTGTGTATAACATTCAACCTGACAGCATAAACTATGTTAAGAAAAATAAAAACCGACTTCAAAAACCACAAACACTAAAAAGTAAAAAATAATTTAATTTATTATGTATACAAGAGTTAATTTAGTTCTATAATAACATTTTTTGGAGTCGATACCAATTAGCCGCATGAACCGTCTATACCTACTCTTCATTATTGTTGACGTGACTCCACATTGGCACCGACTCCAAAGAATGTTATTATAGAACTAAATTAACTCTTGTATACATAATAAATTAAATTATTTTTTACTTTTTAGTGTTTGTGGTTTTTGAAGTCGGTTTTTATTTTCTTTTTGAAATTTTTTTATTTCACAATTTTTAGTGGCCCCACTGTTTTAAAATACAGGATGTAACCAGAACGAGATATGCTATGCATGGTTAAAACATACTGTTTACAAGACTATCACACTGATCGCGAGCAATTTACTCTTATCCATGAGGAGTTCCGTTCTCCATCTCCGGAGATATTCATCAGATCTTCACCAAATTGAATTGGGACCACACGGGAAGCACCAGCTTTCAAATAAAAAAAGAATCATCCAAATCGGTCCACCCAGTCAAAAGTTCTGAGGTAACAAACATTAAAAAAAAAATTTAAAAAAAAAATACAGTCGAATTGAGAACCTCCTCCTTTTTTTTAAGTCGGTTAAAAAAGTCAGGTTAGTATAACATTGTGTACGTTATTTGTAGCGATGAGCAAAGACAGACAGACCACGCGGAGGGCAATAGAAAAGTTTGAACAAGAAATGGAAAGGAGTACCGGTGAACATGCAACATTAAGGAGGTACCACCAATGGGAGACCAGAAGACCAGGGTTTGGAAGATCACGGTATGTACTTTGTACTTAATCAGTTTTATCGTATTGTAATCATACTAATATTATAAATTCGAAACTGTGTTTGTTTGTTGGTTTGTCCTTCAATCACGCCGCAACAGAGCAACGTATCGCAGACAGACGCATTTTCGCACTTTTTTTTATTCCACTACAAGTTAGCCCTTGACTGCGATCTCACGATAAGTGATGATGCAGTCTAATATGGTAGCGGGCTAACCTGTTAGGGGTATGGCAGTTATATTAAACCCATACCTAAACCGCACCTATCGTACCGGAACGCTAAATCGCTTGGCGGTACTTCTGTGCCAGTAGGGTGGTAACTAGCCATGGCCGAAGCCTCCCACCAGACCAGACCAGAGAACATTCAGAAATTATAAATTCCCAAATTGACCCTGTTGGGAATCGAACTCAGGACCTCCCACGGTAAGGCAACAGCGCTCAACACTGCGCCAGGGAGGGAGGACTTATAGTATAACTATGGATTTTAGCGAGGAATCCGAAAACGAAGACTACGCAACATTTTCGAAAGCTAAACAGAAGCTAATAGAACATGATTATGAGGATACCAAGCCAGAGGATGAAGGGAAACCCATAACGAGACCTGACGACGCTGCTTATCAAGTGAGAATATCCGTTTCTTATCTACTTGCCATACATCGATTTACCAACTAAGGATACAACATTACCTACCTACAAATTAATACTCAAAAAGCGTCCACAATCGCTTATAGAAACACAACTATAGATAATATAGAATGAGCCACCAAACGGTTCACAAAAACCAACCATATAGCTTTATATTTAGGGTTCAATTTTGTAATAACAATTCGACACATACGACATTTTGTCGCCTAGTGTACTCATGCGCGACTGAGGCGAAAATTGTTCACAATACCTATTTGTGCACAATTTGACCGTGCCGTTTTTTGCGTTTCGATGGTGCGTCTAATGTATTGGTAAGTCAATGTTGCCATACTATTGGGTCTAGAGTGACATTTTATTATCGTCTACTCAACGATGCCCGCGACTTAGTCCGCGAGGTTTAAGTTTGTTAATTCCCTGGGAAACCCCTTAATTTTCCGGTTCATGTCCTTCCCCGGGATGTAACCTACCTCTATACCAAATTTCATCAAAATCAGTTGAAAAAATGGGCCGTTAAAGCGTAGCAGACAGACACACTTTCGCATTTATAATATTAGTAGGTATAGATTATAATTTTGCGATCAGTTGGGGCTAATTCTGTAGTGCACAATCTCTAAACTAAACTAAAATTAGAGCATTACAAATATTGCTAACCCTTTCATAATACTCCCTACGGAAAGGGACAGAACTAGATTTAAAGCTGCCATTTTAGTTTAGTTTAGAGATTGTGCTATACTGAATCAGCCCCAATGTTTTGCTTTGTAAAAAAAACTATTTAGGATCTAATGAAAATCAACTCTAAACTTACCTAATATCAAAAATTTTCGGAACCGGCAGGATTTGAACCTGCGTCTCTCTGGGAATCGCGCCCTGAGCGCCTTAACCACTCGGCAGGGCGCGAATCCCATGCAGAGAGACGCAGGTTCAAATCCTGCCGGTTCCGAAAATTTTTGATATCATGTATTTAAGTTTAGAAACTTTCCTCGTGTGTGAAGCACTGTAATAAAAATTATAAAATCAACTCTGTATTCTGTCTATGATTTTATATCCTGCTAATATAATAAGTGTGATATGTGTTTGTCCTTCAATCACGCCGCAACTGAGTACCGGATCAAAGTGTTTTTACGCACGGGATTTTAAAACAAATCCACGCGTAAGAAATAGTTAATATCGTTCGTTAAATAGTTCTGTAGCACATGCATAATGAATCGTTAAAACTTAGTTTAAAATTTAAAACTTAAACTTAATTTAAAACTTAGTTTACCCGACTACTTACGGCAAATCCAAAAGGGAGGGTTATGATTTTAGCAGTCTATGCATATTAGTTATAGGTATGTATGTATGTTCCACCGCACCGTAGCGCCTAAACTACTGAGCCGATTTTGATGAATGAGGTGTCAATCGATTCGTTATGATAGTCCGGGTGACATACGCTACATTTTACTCCAACAAAATCGATATCACGGATGTTAAGTACATCCAAAAAAGTGAAGCCTCTAAAAAAATCCGTAGTCGGTTACAGTTTTTTTTTAATTACCTAATAGAAATAGAAATCTTTATTAATCAAATAATTACCGTAAGTACAGAAACACAGTGAATTCCTGGCCCCTAAACTAGGAGGACGGCCGTATCTTATGGGCCAGCAAAGCTTGTTTTACTTTCTACTTTTTTCTTTCTAGGGATTAAATTCAAGGCATAGATGGAAACAGACACGGATGAGACCACAGAGGTAAGTTTAGGGCCAAAGGATTTAATTTTTTTTTAACTTCCTTAAGCGTCCATTTGTGAAGAAACTGTAGCCATAGGGGGAGACCTATTATTAGTAAGAACTAAGCTCGGACGTTAACTACGATTTGTATGGAATTGAATGACCTACGTCCATATAAATCTATTAATTAACCTACGCGCGATCGAAGAGGTAAAAATACACGCTTATGGAAGTTTAAAAAAAAAATGTTTTTTTTTTTTAATATGCACAAACAAATACATTTAATTAAAATGAAGTTAGTAATCCTAAATATTTATTTGCTTAAACTATGTTATAGTTAATCAGTGAAAGAGTCGTTAATGGAAACTTCCTTCAGCTTTTTCTTAAGGACTCCTTCACTGACTTTTTTACCTACTCTTAAAAACTCTATACTATTAAATATCTTAGGTACTAAGTAACTATTTAATCTTTTACCATAATTATTTAGATTTATTACTTTACTATTACTTTTATTAGTATTATGAGGGACGAGTGGCCTAGTTGTGACAACGCATATCAGTTGATTGCGATTGTTAAGCAACGTGACCCAAGTCGGTAACTGGATGGGTGACCGAATTTGGAGTTTCAAATCTGGCCTTTTCGTTCCCTCCGTGCCTCGGAGAGCACGTTAAGCCGTCGGTCCCGGTTATTATCACTAACATCTCATAATAATCGTTATACATATACTTAAACTTAAGTTAACGCTTAGTCGAGTCGTATGCGGAACGACGTGGGAACGCACCGCATTATTATCCCAAGAAAACTCCTACCATTATTTGATTAATGGAAAGGGGTCACGACCCTCAGTCATGAGGAATACGACGCAGAGAGAGATTACTATTATTACTCAGATGAAAAACCGCTAAAAATATATTTAGCTTTGAAAGTCAAGCATTTTGTTGTGAAATTTTCGTTATTTTCAAGGCCCGGAGCGAACGCCCTGTTAAATAAACCACCACAAAAACTTCTTCGACGATCGTCTCTGGTAAGATTTTTTTAGTTTAGGTACCTAGTCACGTGATTTAACTATACTGTGTGTATGTAAAGTGTGTGTCTTTTTTGTGTCTTTGGAAGGCGCGAAAACAAAAAACCTTGCTATCGTGTGATACATACAAATTTTCACCTCGCTAGTTTTTTTTTCACTGAGTGAGTAAGAACTACTTTGGCGGGCTTTTACGACCATTACCGAGTTTCTTGCTGGTTCTTGGTAAGAATGTCCAACCAGTGGTAGATTCACTCGACGATTCAATGGTGCTTGTAAAAGTTTATTTGAATAAAAACAACATTTGAATTTAATATCATGTTAGTGATAATAACTGCTTTTGCTCACTGCTTTTAAATTCACAGTACTTTTTCTCACTGAGTGAGCAAAAACGACTTTTTCTCACTGGTTATAAGCAGCAATTGAGCAATTGAGGTGAGCTAGTGAGGTGAAAAAGTAATTTGAAAAGTCAAGCGACTTAAAAGTCAAATAACCATCATGGGCAAACTTTAGCTTTTCTTTCCCCCGCCACGCCACTATTTATTACAGTCGTTTGTCACCTTTTTGTCACCGATTATAATAATGATTTTTTCAGACCCCATTCGTGTTGGACAAAGACGACTCTGATCAGCTGTTGCGGGACACGGGGTTCAACGTTAACTGGAGGAAACAGTTGCAATAATGTGTACCTACCACTTTATATTGGACGACTAAATATAATTTTAAAATAATATGGATTTGTCTCTCACCTGGTTTATTATGCTCACTAATACCTAATCTGTGGGGGGGGGGAGGGGGGGGGGGGGCAATTTACTCGTTCAGTTTAAGACGCGATACCCAATAATTGAACGAATTCATATTCATTAGTTCAACTTTTGGACCTGAATTCTTAAACTGAACAACGCAAGATTTCATACTTAAATAAAACCTCAAAACACAAAATAATGTGTTCAACTTTTGGTAACTAAATTCCTAAATTAACTAAAATTAATTTGCGTTTTTTTGTTTCGGTCTCTAAGCATTAATATAAATGTTATGACCTGTGTAAGAATATGCCATTTCTCCATTAGTTGAACGGCGTTCATCTATTGGATCAAGCTTACGAAATCGAATCCATTACTTGAATAGTATTTTTTTATTTTTTTCAAAAAATACGGCGAATAATGTGTACCTATATGTATCATTATAAATATAATCAAAGACAGACATATCAAGATTTACTCCAACCAAAACTACTCAAATCTATCGTAAGTATATATCATTGCTTTAAATTGCCGAAATCCTTAAGTTTGAAAAACACTTACCTAAGAAGGTTTCCATATAAAACAATTTTTTGGCGGGGAACTCTCACAAAGCGTCGAACTACGAGCGCGTCGAAGCTGTGACTGTTGATTTTGTTAGGGAATCGGGAAGAAATAATGTTGCCACGTGCGGAAAAAAATAATCACATAAATAAATAGCGGGATGTTTTATTTTTTTTGAATTTTCGCTCGGCCGTTCATCTATTGGGTGTCGTTCATCTTTTGGTTCCACTACCCTACCTCCTACTCGAATTTAATATCTACTAAAGATCATTAGAAGACAATAAATCTACCTACCTACCTAATGATTGTGAACAACATACCTGCATATAAAACTTTAGTTATGAATATTGTTTTTTTTAAAAAAAATATACCTAACCTGGCATATTAAACGAAATACCTACCTACATAAGTATCTATTTGAAATAAAGCGAAATATTTTAATAAATCTATGTAAGAAGCACAGATTCTAGACAATGTTTAAAGTTGGCAATAACAACAGTAGGTAAATTGTTGTAATGTGCTGTTGCTGCAGCGATTGTTGTCGTTGTCTGAGATGTTTGCTGTGCTGCGCTTGTTGCGTCGCTCTGTTGCATACTTATGTGCGGCCTCGACGAGTGCTATGATATTGATGAGGATTATATAGAGTAGCAACAATAATCAAATAAATCAAAGTTCAGACGATTTCAAACTAAATATAATATAACTTACAAAGATTGGTATTGATGAAGCGATGATCGATATTGATGAAGATTACCTCCTAATGGTTAATATTGATGAATATTGAAGATTGATACACCTAAATTGACTTTTGATATAGGTACATACTCGTATAGGAAGATTGGCGAATAATATTCTGTGGTCCCGGACCAATAAAAATGGACAATGAAGATCGTATATCGCTTCGGATATTCACAACTTGATAGGTAACTATTATACCGATTACCGGATAATACTAGGTATCTCGTAAGTTTTTTGACCCTCCACTGTCTTACATGGCTTTAGTGTGGCTTTAGGCAACTAAGTAGGTATAGCGACGTGAGCATCACTAACTATACTATACGCATTGAGATATTTTATAGGTACCTGGTACCTACACGTAACGTAACGTTTTGCCTCTCTATTCTTCTACCTACGTACCTACATTGCTGCAATGTGCTGTTGCATATACGGTCTCTGTTATCTCTGCTGCAGAAGCTTACGATGTCTTCTGTGCTGTGCTTGTTGTGTGACGTTGGCGCGTATGTGCGGACTGGAGGAGAGTTGCGACCTAGATGAAGAATGAATCCCGAATGACTTGCGCTGGCCACAAACTGATTGCAGCTTGAAGTTGGTCATGGCTGCTACAGGCTGCCCGTGTATGGCTGCTCTTTTACGATCTATAAAGCGTGCATGATGGCATTTGACGACCTCCCCGCCGCAGTGGTCTTTTAATTGGCTATTGCAATTTGGGAATTTATAATTTCTAAATTCTGGTCTGCCCCCTTATCATGTAAGAATGTCCGATCAAAACGTTAAAGTTCGTCGTCAAAGTTTATAAACCATAACAGCATTAAATTAGAGCTCAATTTCGTGTATCCATTCTTATACGTTCGAGTATCGTTCATACCTAAACGTATAAGAATGGGCAGACGAAATTGAGCTCTAATTCAATACTGTTATGGTTTATTTTACTTTGACAAAAATCTTTAACGTTTGATGAACAATTCTTACGTAATCGGGGGGCTGATCAGAGCAATCGGCTTCGGCCGTGGCTACTTAACATTATATTGGAAAGTCGTGCCGCCAAAGCATTCCAGTACGACATCGTTTATAAACCGAATAGGGTTAGATAGGTACCGTGAAACTAGCCAACTTTGCCCGTTTTTTTAATTAAAATCGAATTAATTTCGAGATTTTTCTATAGAAAGTGATACCTATAAATGTTTCTCCATTTCTTACAACTATATGATTAAACGCAAGCATTCGCTTTGTATTTTTTTTGATAAATTAACATTTAAACCAAAATTTGTTCGATTTTAATGACGGGCAAAATAATCTGGACTTTTAGCCAACATTGCCCATATCGTTTTTTCATGCAATATAACTCTTAAAAATACGTAACAGACACCATGACTAGAATTTAGGGCAATCTTGGCCTAGGTTCCAAAATTTTTTTTGTAGTAGGTATACATATTTTCGCAATAAAAGGAGTGGGCAATGTTACCTAGCGATTATTCCTCATTTCCATACAAGCTCCATCGAGCAGTTTAAAATTTTAAGGGTTGTCACGTCAGGAAATTATTGATTCAATAAATAATATATAGGTAACCTTTTTGTTGGAGGTGTTGGACCACATATTAGGTATAATATGCATTTGGATGTATGTTTTAGAAATAAGAAATGATATTTAAGTAAATCAAACACTATGTTTATTAAAGTAGGTTAATAAAAGTATGAGGCACTAAGTAGTAATTTTTATACCGGCTCGGGACCCAATTTCACGTCTTGATTTTCTTTGTCGAATTCTGGACTTGTGTTGGTTTTTCTGAAATTTAAAATAACATTAACTAAATGAAAGCTAAAAAATTATAGAAAAAGATGAAAAGTGGCACTCTGTGATAATAAAAAATAGTGCATCGGGAAAGGTATAGTTTTTATCAGTAGGAATAGTATACTTAATTAGGTAGTGTGTATGACATCACAAACTTCACGAACCCTATGTGCGAACTTGCGAAGACTTAATTAATCTTTACAGGGCTTTTCCCGTGTTCAGTCATTTGCCACCGTTTTTTGAGCAAGAGTGTTAGCCGCGCCCTCTGTCTGCTCTCGTAAACGAAAACCTTACATCCGCTTATAAACATTGTAGTAATCAAATCGTTTCATAAATTAATTACCTACTTTGGCAAATGACTGAATATAAACATTTAAAAAAATAATTAAAACTAATAAATCATTCTAAATCTAATTGTGCTAATTGCTTGTCATATTGAAGTATTTTCAATTTTCAATTTCGCGACATTACACGAAGTCAAATTTCTATTTTCGCGACATTACACGAATCATCATACGGATATCAACTATCATACGAATTTAAATTACGATATGCAAACAATGCATATTAAATATTAATAATACATACATTAATTATGGCTATTTAATTAAATGATATTATAAATAGAATTGAATTAGACTAGTCAAGTTGAGTTCTTTTAACATAATCAAAACCACTTTGATCCATAGAAGAATTATATATCTGTGGCATTTATTATATTCTGAAATATTCAACTAGATGGCGCATTGTTTAGTTTGCATTCGAGGTACTAGGTGGCGCTAGAAGTCATGAACAATCTTTGGACGGTTATTCTCATGGAAGAAGGAATTACGACTGCCGGATAGTCTCGGGTTATTCCACAGAGTACATTGAATATACGGGTAGCATAGAGGTATAATATATATTCTAGTAGGGAGGTTATTCTTGTCTCCTCCTTGTCTCTAAACTATCAAAGACGTTATTGATCTGAGATCAAAGACGTTTTATCTTTGTTAGTCAAAGGGTTTTTTATGGTTTTATACAGATAATAAAACCTTAAATAAAACCTTAAAGCTATGCTACATCCCAATGACGAAGGAAGTACTCTACATCCATACATCGGAATAACTCTGTGATCGGAATCTATAAAAAATTGTCAGACTTTGCGAGTGTGTAGTATGTAACAATAAAAATGTTTAAAATACAGAATAATTACATTTTCATATTAAATAAGTGGGTGAACTTTCAAGTTACCCCATCCCTCTTGATGGGGCTATGAAATAAAATACAGCACAGTGGAATGGAACTGATTGTATATTACTATTGGTAAAAATATTAAAAGCTTAGAACAGAACTGAGTGCGACGCCATGTACAAAGGAAGAAGGAAGAGGAATGACTTTTCGACATGACAGTAAAATCTATGGTTGACACATCTTGTACCACAGATAAGTTGTAAATCAGGTTAAACAATTTACACAGAAATTGAGCCCTAATTTTCATATTCACAACACTTCCCCTCATGCGTAACATGAGAAAACACTTTACAATGCAGAATGACTCTAAACAATAAATTAACAACTTAGGTTAATTACAATAATAATCTCCACATTGTCTATCTCATGTCTAGCATGACTATACCATGTGTCAACTAATTTTTCACCTCAAAACCATCCAAAACAATAAACCAGGTGACTGACAAAACAAAAACACAAAAGGTCAAATATAAAAAATGCCTATGACTCTACATTCTTCAATCATACCCAATTCATTAACAAACCCCAAATACTTAACACTAGATAAGGGCTTTGTAAACAAGTCAGCCAACATATTATCGGATGGTAAATAGCTAACACTAACATCCTTATTCCTTACAAAATCCTTTACAAAGTGATAACGAAGGTCAATATGCTTAGTCTTCTTGTGGCAGTATTCCCTAGTCTCAAGCAATTTTAATGCGCTTTGATTATCACTAAAGATACTACAATTATAATGTTTATTAAAAATTTCAAATAAAAAATTTCTAATAAAACATACTTCTTTGCACGAATCACTTAGGGCTAAGTACTCAGCTTCAGTACTTGAAAGCGCAACACATCGCTGTTTGCGCGACTCCCAACATACAGTGGAGCCGCCAATCTTTACAACAAAACCACTATAAGACCGCCTGTCCACGACATCATTGGCCCAGTCAGCATCTGCATACACTGACATATCAAAAGTACCAGATTTAACAAAAACTAATTTTTTATGTATGGTACCATGCAAATACCTTAATATTCTTTTAGCAGCCAACCAATGATCTCGTGTGAATGCTGTATTAAATTGGCTTAAATGACTTAGAGCATAAGTGATATCAGGCCTAGAACACACTGACAAATACATTAGGCATCCAATCAGCTCTCTATATGGATAAACAGTGTCATCTAAAATATTATCACCAGAGCCTTTCTCTAGTTTACTAACAACCATTGGTGTAGATACACTCTTACAATGGGTCATACCAAAACGGTCTAACAACTTTACTATATAGTCTGATTGGTCAAATACAATAGTTCCACTAGCTCTATCTCTATGTATCTTTATACCTAAACAATTATTTAGGCTACCTAAGCGTTTGCAACTAAATTCAGATTCTAGTAAGTTATACAATATGTCCTTTTCCTTAGAACTATTAGTAAAAATGTAAAAACCATCTACATATAAAGCTAGAATCGTTAGTTGCTTGTCATTTCTTTTCATATAAACACATGGCTCGCAGTTATTTTGTACATAACCATTGTTAGTCAATAGAACATTTACACTATTATTCCACAGCCTACTTGCTTGTTTAAGACCATACAAACTTTTCTTTAACAAACATACTTTGGTCTTGTCTCTTGAGAAACCTACAGGTTGTTCCATATAAATACATTCATTAAGTTTACTATGTAAAAAGGCTATATTTATATCCAAATGTTCAATGTCCATATTTAATTCGTTTGCAATACAAAATAAAATTCTAAGACTAGTGTGTCTTACTACTGGTGAGAAAGTATCTGTATAATCTACACCAGGTTTTTGACTAAATCCTCTTGCCACAAGACGAGCTTTATATTTTGTACAGTTACCCGACTCATCAGATTTAAGTTTAAAAACCCATTTACAACTGACTATGTTGCAGTTCTTTGGTCTATCCACTAATTGCCAAACATTGTTTTTAATCAGAGAATTATACTCTTCATGCATAGCGGTGAGCCAAAAATCTTTGTTAGGACTTGCCATTGCCTCATCATATGATTGAGGTTCGTCATAAATAAAACCATTGACTAAAAATGACAAATCTGATGAATCAGATAAATAATAATCTTGATATCTTACCGGTTTTCTATTACGAGTGGAACGAACAGGTCGCTCGCAGCTAGCACTAGGAACGTCTAGCACTGTACTATCTTCCCCTCGAACGACTGTTTCGTTACTTACAGTTAAGTCCGACTCGTTACTTTCTCCATCACTAGTGGTACTAGTTGCAGTCCCCTCAGCACTTTGGAAGGAGTCCTCGCCTGAAATTGGAGAAGAAAACACATCATCATCAAGATTCTGACTAGAATTATTAGACTTCTTACTAGTTAGGCCAGTATCATTGCTGCCATTACTATCATAACAAGAAGTATCAATATTATTCTCATTTGGATCCTTGCTTTGCATATCCATATCAATATAATTATCACATAATTGGTTGCTTTGCATACCTATATTAATATTACTATCATAATTACTGTTATTCTCAACTGGAACATTGCTTTGCAAATCCATATTATTATTATTATTAACAGAATTATTATTATTTTCAATTGGATCAATGCTTTGCATATCCAAATTAATATTACTAACAGAAATATTATTATTTTCAATTATTGGACCAATGCTTTGCATATCCAAATTAATATTTCTATCTAAATAATCATTCCTCTCAGTGGTTTATAAACTTGGTTTCAAAAAATATAACATTACGAGAAACAATAATCTGCTTAGGGTTCGAGGGATCTAATAATCTATAGCCTCACTCTTTAAAAACCTGGAGAACTCAGCACTGCAATATTCCCCACCTCTATTGGTACGCAGACATTTAATATGATAACCAGTTTGCTTCTCAACAGTTGCTTTAAAATGCTTAAATTTGGACAAAACTTCAGATTTATATGTCAACAAATAGCCATATGTCTTTCTAGAAAAATCATCGGTAAACGTTACCAGATATCTAGAACCACCCAGACTCCTTACCGGCATTGGACCACACACATCAGAATGCACGAGCTCCAATAATTGCCTGGAACGTTTTGCTTCACCCCTAGGAAACTTTTGCACTGCTTGCTTCCCCTCAACGCACGACACACACTTGTTAGTGATCGCATCGTACTGAGTCGAGTTAGCATTAACACCAACAGCAAGTTTACGGAGTACACTTACCCCACGGAAACTCAAATGTCCAAGCCGCTTATGCCACAAGCATAAGTCCGGTGTATCCTTGGCTTCTTCTGTATCAAGCGAACTTTGTGGCTTTGACACAGCATTCACAGCATTTACAGCAAAAGAATGCTCCTGTGAATCATATAAAACATTGTCCAAAATATAAATACCCCCCTGTCTAGTGGCAGAAACAACAAGAGATTCCCCATTGAAAACATAACATTTATTATTACTAAACTTCACAGATAAAGCCTTCTCACATAATTTAGAAACACTAATTAAATTAGTTGAGAGATCAGGTGTATACAAAACATCTGTTACTAACTGAGACTTGTTATTTTTCATAGGAATTATCACTTCACCATAGCCTAGACACCTTAGGGTACTACCATTAGCAACTTGTACAGTCTTATCACATTGTGATATTTTAATAAACCACTGCAAGTCCTTGCACATGTGTCTTGACGCGCCTGAATCCACAATCCAGTCCTTATTATCGAACACTCCATAACATTGAGCCACCAATGCTGTTCCTATATTGTCTTGCTTTTGTTTCTTGAACTTATAGCATTTAAATTTTTTGTGACCTGGACGGTGACAAAATTCACAAACAGGTACCTTCCTAGACTTCTGTTCAGACAGTAGGGCCATGTCATCCTTGCTCTCGGTTCGCCCTCTGCGTTCCTCTTCTTGCAACAATCTAGTACGGACTAAGTCACTTGAAATCGTACCTGTGTAGGCGACAGCTTCAAGGCTGGACACGATTATATCGAATTCTTGTGGAAGGCCGCTCAAGATAATTTCCGCAACCTCAGCATCTTCTATAACTCGGCCAATATCGGTCAACTGCTGGACAAGAGTCGTTATGTGTTCAAAGTATGAATTCATACTATTAAAATCTGCATAGCTAGCACGGTGCAACTGTCTTAACAACGCTACACGTCTTCCAAAACCTTTATCTTCGAACACTGCACTTAATTTGTCCCAAGCTTGCTTAGCTGTGCTCGCATTTCTAATATATTGCACACATATGGGTTTTACAGCTAAACTAACGCGGGCTAGTGCGCGTAAATCTTTAGTTGGATCGACGGGCTCTGTACCTTCAATGCATGACCATAGGTCATCTATGATCAAAGTATGGCGCATGTTAAATTTCCATATGTTGTAGTTGCTCATACCTTCCAATTTATCGAACGGTACATTATGGTGATGCAGATGATTCGATAACGCTCCTGAAGCCATATTCTTAACTTTTCACGATGTACTCACACGAGGCAGACTGCTGACGCAACAAGCTTTGCGAGGCACGCCGGTCGCCCACGTTGTCGTGATGCAGTTGATGATAAGAAAATACCTTTCCAGTTCCAACGGTGACAGCCCATAACCTCTTGATGGGGCTATGAAATAAAATACAGCACAGTGGAATGGAACTGATTGTATATTACTATTGGTAAAAATATTAAAAGCTTAGAACAGAACTGAGTGCGACGCCATGTACAAAGGAAGAAGGAAGAGGAATGATATATAATGTACTCTGTGGGAATGACTTTTCGACATGACAGTAAAATCTATGGTTGACACATCTTGTACCACAGATAAGTTGTAAATCAGGTTAAACAATTTACACAGAAATTGAGCCTTAATTTTCATATTCACAACAATCCCAGCCTGCAAAATAATGTTAATTGTAATAAAAAAAAATACTAATCGATAGATTTCCAATTGCTCAATTCAACTACGTTGTCCTTTTACATTGCTCACCTTAAATTATTTAATTAAAAATCAATAAAGTCGTTGAAAAAAAATTCATTTATCCATACTTTCAAACTCCTATATCTTTTGATGTATATAATATTTTAAATTACTCAAAGTGTTAAAAAATTGCTCAAGTACATACAAGTTACATAACAAATAGGCTACGCCAGAAGACTAGGTCGAATAGTGTGACAGAACCGAATAGGCCAAATTCGACTCCACGTAGTCTTGTCTGCCCTACCCCTAGAGTGTTTTTATGAAGCGCGAAGCCAGAAGCTCGCGAAGGAGGTCCTGAATGAAGCTTCGCCTACTTGACCTTCATTTCGCTGCGGAGGTCGCCGGCTCGCTTCGCTCGCCACCTCCCTCACAAGACTGCGTGGAGTCGGGGCGTGCCGATTCGGTTTTGTGTATCAAGTACCTAATTATACATATAATAACCTACCTTTGTACCTTTTTAGTTAATTCTACCTATTACCTTTAATATGTAGGTATATTACTCGATTATTAACATTTTGTATATGTTTGGAATACGTAAATCGAAACTTTAGTAGGTACATGTCAATGAGTCTGTAATCTATGGCCACAGAGTACATTTGTCTATGGCAAAAACGTCAATTAGTCTATAAATCTATGGCAAATGTCGTAAGAAATAGTGAAAAGGGGTGAACATTTTCGAATTTTCAAAAAAATATTTATCGAAAAGTATTAGAATACGGAGCATAGATAAGTATTGTATAAATACGGAGTAAAATATTTTAGTGGAAGGATAACCACATCAAGCCTCAAGGTCTTTCTGTAAAAAAAATATGAACGTCCACGGTCCAACTCAACTGACAGTATACTAAAGCCATACTAAAGCTGAGCCGTCATATTAGTTTAGAGATTGTGTTACACAAAATTGGCCTCAGTTTCCAGTACTGATTTACGTAGTGCATACCTACGCTGAATATTCCAACAAACTGCGTTCAATATGGATAAGCAAACCCATGCGTCTACGTCTGATGATGAACACCTCATAGTACCCAAAGAGGAAATGCTAGACGATCTTGTGATACCTGACCACTGTAAGGACGATACAGACACTGTTATACCCAAGGAAGAGCCATCCGACACTAGTCTGCACCTAGATGATGAGTTCAATGAACCGAATGTGGGCATGGTCATGCCGATCAAGACAGAACTAACTTTGAGTGACAACATCGCTCAACTACAAAGAGAATACGAGTCAACTGAACATGGGAGTGTAGACGAGGAGATGACTGTAGTGGTAGAGATTAAAGTGAGTTATCTAAACTTATATTCAGTGCTAGATGATGCCTGAGACTTCGGCGTGGATTACTTACGGTTTTTTTTATTCCCGCTGGAATTCTTTAATTTCCCTCCCTGGGATGCAACCTATCACTATATAAATTTAATTGAAATCAGTCGAAAATATAGGCCATTAAAGTGTAGCAGACAGACAGGCAAACACACTTTCTCATTTATAATATTAGTATGGATAAAGAGAAAAGATTTTAACAATCTTTCCCTTTTGCATGCCGGCTCGGCTAATATGTTGGACTCTGTACTACAATTATTATTAACCATCTCTTATTGACCGAGCGAAGCGAAGGTCTCTGAGTCTATTGGTCTTGAGTGAATTGGCACTTGTCCGTCCGTCCTTCTGTCAGAGCCTTAAAACTTCTGAATTACTGAACGTAATTACTTCAAATTTAAATATAATATACAGTAAACCGATGGATGGCCTCACGCCGAATATGGCTTAAAAAGTTATAAAAATCTTTATTTCAGGGGGGCTCTCATAGAAGCGAATGCGAAGTATAATATTTTTTATAGCATTACATAGGGTTGCGGTAGGTATATCATTTTAAATGATATTGTGCTATTTGCTGATGATACGTCTTTAATTTTTAAAGTCGATAGAAATAAGGAAGATTTTGACAACGTAAACAGTGCCATTTCTCAGGTCACTCATTGGTTTACTGTAAACAACTTACTTTTAAATGCAAAAAAAACTAAGTGTATTGAGTTCGCACTGCCCAATACCAAGAATACATGTAACATTAATCTAGTGGTAAACAATGACACGTTAAAAATAGAAGAGGCTGCCGTGTTCTTGGGAGTGACCTTAGATGCTAAGCTTCAATGGGGCACCCATATATCAAATCTAGCTGGTAAACTCAGTTCAGCTGCTTACACTGTCAGAAAGATTCGGCAGATAACAGACGTTGAAACTGCAAAGATTGTATATTTTGCCTATTTTCATAGTATTATGTCTTATGGAATCTTGCTGTGGGGTAAAGCGGCAGATATTCAAAAAATTTTTGTATTACAAAAAAGGGCAGTACGTGCAATATATAATTTAAAACCACGTGAATCCCTTAGAGAGAAATTCAAGGAAATAGGTATTCTTAGCTTCGCAATATATTTACAGTAATTTAATCTTTGTAAAACAGCACGTCCAGAATTACAAAAGAATATGCGATTTGCACGATAGGCCAACTAGAAACCGCCATAGGCTCGTGACTCCATCGCTCCGCCTCAAGAAAGTCCGAAGGTCGTTCGAGGGAATGAGCATTCTATTCTATAACAAAATTCCACAACCTATTTTAAACTTGCCTTTACACAAGTTTAAAAAGTCCATTAAAAGTATGCTTCTGAAAAAAGCTTATTATACTGTTGAAGATTACGTAAATGATAAAGGAGCATGGATTTGAATCGCTCCAGCAATGTTAAGGACAGCGGTTACTTATGTAATTACAAATTAATGAAATTGTAAATTATAATTTTTTTCAAAAGAGCAACCGCCGAGTTTCTTGCTGGTTCTTCTCGGTAGGAATGGCATTCCGAACCAGTGGTAGATTCATTCGACTATTCATAAGCACTTGTAAAAAGTCTATTTGAATAAAAAACTTTAGAATTTTGAATTTTGAATTTTAAAGATAATTAGGAATAGAGTCCAAAAATATATTTTTTTTAATTTTTCCTCTAAAATTGACGAAATGGGGGGCTTTCAAAGTGGCGATTTTCTAAGGTCCAAAGTTGACCTCAGAACTCTCAATTTTCTGAAAGGCTGAGCCTGAAACTTATCAATTATTTGAATTATATCCTGTACTTGAACAACAAATACTAAAATTAGATAAATATTTATAAGGAAACGAAATTATTTAATTTTTAGTGAGCTTCATTATTTTTAACAGAACTTCACAATGATGTCAATTGATGGTGCTCTGTGATACCGCGAGGTCTCAGTTCGGGGCGAACCACTAGTTTATTTAAATAACTACTTAGTATGTCTAATAAAAAGCTTTACTCACTTTTCTTCCTCCCACTGCGGCGAATATTGCTCTATTGCCATCTCTTTCCCTGTACACAACGGTAAATAAATCCATCCTGCTCACTCTCTTGTTTTTGGCTCTAAAATGGCAAACTTTTCACTAAAATGTATTGTTTGTTGCAGAAGGAACCAGAATCTGCAGTCAGTGTAAATGCAGACCACACTGTAGTCTGTGATGCAGACTGCATGCCAGAAGACGGTGAGTGTTGATTATATTGTCTCTCTCTGCGTCATATTCCTCATTACTGAGGGTTGTGACCGCTTTCCATTAATCACATAATGGTAGGCGTTTTCTTGGAATAATAACACAACTCTACAAAAAATTTTTTGTTTAGTTTCTTTTATGATTTTTCTGTTAATTATGCACAAAAACGAAAAAAAAAATACCTTTTTTGCTATAAAGTTTGCTTTTGTGATAGTTATAGTAATAATACTCATTTTATAGAATCAAATAAATATTATAAATGCGAAAGTTTGGATGGATGAATGGATGGATGTGTGGATGTTTGTTATTCAATCACACCCCAATGGCTGAACGGATTTGGACGAAATTTGGCACAGAGATAGATTATAGTCTGGAATAACACATAGGCTACTTTTTATCCCGGAAAATTAAGGAGTTCCCGCGGGAAACGAAAAACCTCGATCCACGCGGACGAAGTCGCGGGCATCAGCTAGTTCTTTTATAAATTTTAATTAATTTTAATACATTCAAAAATACCGCGCGATTGGAGTGGGGGTTTTGCGTTACATAGTGCCGCTGGATGGCACTCGAGTGATAAACAACGATAAGGTATTTTCAAGTACAAGTCTAGAAAAACTTATAATTTCGTCGCGTCTCGCGATCGTGTAAATATGAAAATATGATGCTGATAAATGCAAAATCTCCTAAATACAAAAGCAATCTTTTTCATGGCATACCTATATTTTTTTTCGTCTAATTACGACCTAATATCGAAATTTTATCAAAGTTAAATTTTGTGTTTTGTATTGACCCGTGTAATTAGCATTGTATACCCATAATAAAACCCGGCTGAGTTTGTTGTGGGCTCTTCTCAGACCAGGGCGCGTTTGGAACCCTCGTAGCTTTAGTTTTAAGATACCGTAACTGATTATCACCATCATGTTTTATAGGTAAGTAATTTTTAACGTCAATAAGTGTACCCACAGTGTACCTATGTTGAATAAATGAATTGAATCTTGAATCATACTAGTATTATGAATGCAAAAGTACGTCTTTTCAACCGATTTTGATGAAATTTGGAAATAGTGAGGTTATATTCCAGGAAAAGACATTGGCTACTTTTAAACCCAAATGAACGTTTCTGTTTTCGAGATGAAAATGTAATTAGCATAATATTAGTTCCTCTGGGATGTGGGCTATCTGTATAACAAAGGAGATCACCCAGCCTCCATACATTTTTAGGCTTATTTTGAAAGTACTAAAATAAACTTAATATTATAATAGAGTATAACAAAATTAACACTTCATTGTATGTTTTTAATTTTCAATTTTATTCGAATATGCTAATCATTCAAGGTGTAAGCTATCTCCATTCCCAATTTCAGACAAATATATTCAGTCGTCGTGTAAAGGTGTAACAAACATCCTTTTTTTTTCTTTTTTTTCTTTATTTGTTTAGAGGCTTTCATAATTAATTACATGTCAGCCCCATTATAATCTAATACATAAAACTAAAAACAACAAACATCCTAACATACAAGCTACTAAAAATCCAAACTTTCACATTTATAATATACTAATATTATAAATGTGATATAATGTAGTGTGTAATATTATAAGATTTACATGAACAGTAAGCAGAAGGTTGTATCGCAACTGCCATTCAAAGGTACGTTTCGTCAGATGTCATGAAAAGCCTTTTTTTTATTTCAGACCCTCTATTACTGAAGAAATCTACTCAGAGAATCTACGGAGGTAGATATGCTGGGAAAAAGGAGCTCCTCCCTTGCAACATGTGCCAAAAACAATTCAAATACAGACATGACTTAGTTCTCCATAAGAGAAGTCACACGGGTGAGAAACCATATTCCTGTGATCAATGTAACAGAAAATTTAGACGTAAATTTGATCTAACTTTTCACGCGAAGACACATACTGGCGAGCCGGCTTTCTCTTGTGAACAATGTCTGAGAAAGTTTAGTCTAAAAAGTAGTTTAACAAAGCATATTAGGACTCACACTGGTGAGAAACCGTTCTCATGTGACATTTGTCTGAAGAAATATACACAAAGCAGTAGTTTAAAAACTCACATGAGAACTCACACTAGTGAAAAGCCGTATTCTTGTGGTTTGTGCACGAAACAATTCACACGAAAGGAGATTTTAACCCAGCATATGAACACTCACACCGGTGAAAGACCATACGTTTGTGACGTGTGCTCGAAAGGTTTTTCACGGAACAGCAGTTTATTGGAGCACAGGAATAGTCACAGTGGTGAGATAAAGTTTTCTTGTGATGTATGTCGCATGAGTTTCACAAAAAAAAGCAATTTGGCTCGGCACATGGTCACTCATTTTGTGGGTGGGAAACACTTTCCTTGTGACATATGTCTGTTAAAATTCCCGTATAAAGCCAGTTTGACAAGGCATTTGAAGACTCACACTGGTGAAAAGCCGTATTCTTGTGATCGGTGCCTGAAAAAGTTTCTAAACAAGTTTAGTTTTGATAGGCACATGAGCACTCATTTAAGAGAGGATCCGGTGTCTTGTTGTTTGTGTCAGAAGAATTTTATGTATGAAGGGAATTTAGCGAGGCATATGAAGACGCACCCACCCTTACTGCGGTAAAGTTATTGCTTAACTAGCTGATGTTTAAGTGTGATGTGTAACTAGTTTAATTTTTTTTTGATTCCTAACTAACTAACAAAAACTTATTCCACGCGGACGAAGTCGCGGGCATCTGCTAGTAATTTATATTCCTATTTACAATATTATTGTAGTAGGCAAGAAATTCAATTTAATTATGTTATTTTTTAATGTTGTATGTTAACTATGTCTATTTTTATGGGCCTGGTTGCCTGAAAACACAATTAAATTAAAATATTTCCTATTATTATAAATAATTATTAAGTAAGACGAAACGAAGGACGCCGAGCGAAGCTCGGTCAAACTCTAGTCCTATTTTAAATTATAATTATATATCATTTACATGTACAATAATTTGTTAGACAATATAATTAATGAATGAAGTGTGAATAAATGGTGATAAAATCATGTTCAGTGTTTTACTTAATCCCCGTAAAGATTTCTGCAAAAATTATTAATCCACTAGCTGATGCCCGCGACTTCGTCCGCGTGGTTTAAGTTTTTTATTCCCTCGGGAACTCCTCATTTTTCCGGGATAAAAAGTAGCCTATGTCACTCTCCAGGTCCTCAACTATATCCATGCCAAAATCATATTGATCTGTTGTTTCGTTGCGGCGTGATTGAAGGACATACCAAGAAACAAACACACTTTCGCATTGTCCCTCCGTCTGTCCGCTACGTTTTGATGGTCCATCGCACCAACTGATTATGTTGAAAAATTTCGTAAGTACCCGAAGGGATTTTCCCAAAGTGGATTGTGGGCCCATACAAATGACAAACCCGGCTACCATGACAATAGGCATGATGCCTATGTCAAAAATAAATTATTGAAGTGAAAACTTCTTTAGCCGCGTTGAGCACTTTTTGGTAGGGGGTAAACTTGTCGATTCGCGTCACTGTCACCGACATGCTCGCTCCGACATGCTCGCGAACACCGACATGCTCGCGTTGTTACGAAGACAAGAAGGTGTCTGAGTCTACTTGAGTGAATTGGCACTTGTCCGTCCGTCTGTCAGAGCCTTATAACTTCTGAATTACTGAACGTAATTACTTCTAATTTAAATATAATATTATGTAAACCGATGGCCTCCCGCCGAATATGGCTTTTAAAGTTAAAAAAATCTTTATTTCAGGGGGGCTCTCATAGAAGCGAATGCGAAGTAAAATATTTTTTGACCGAGCGAAGCGAAGGTCTCTGAGTCTACTTGAGTGAATTGGCACTTGTCCGTCCGTCCGTCCGTCCGTCTGTCAGAGCCTTATAACTTCTGAATTACTGAACGTAATTACTTCAACATTAAATATAATATGTAAACCGATGGCCTCCCGCCGAATATGGCTTAAAAAATTAAAAAAATCTTTATTTCAGGAGGGCTCTCATAGAAGCGAATGCGAAGTAAAATATTTTTTATAGCGTTACATAGGGTTGCGGTATATCATTTTAAAGAGAATTAGGAATAGAGTCCAAAAATATTTTTTTTTTTATTTTGTCCCCTAAAATTGACGAAATGGGGGGCTTTCAAAGTGGAGATTTTCTAACGTCCAAAGTTGACCTCAGAACTCTCAATTTTCTGAAAGGCTGAGCCTGAAACTTATCAATTATTATTTGAATTATATCCTGTACATGAACAACAAATACTATAAAAATTCTTTCCAAAAAACCGACTTCCAAAGCCACTGTAAAACAAAAAATAATTTTGATTTCTACACACTATGTTGAAGTCGGGCGAGTATAGCAAAGTTGACACGTCAGGCTCGCCCGACTTCAACATAGTAGAAATCAAAATTATTTTTTGCTTTACAGTGGCTTTGGAAGTCGGTTTTTAGGAACGAATTTTTATTTTTAACTTTTTATTGTTCTCTAAATCCCCACGGCTTAGGAGTGCAGTACCCTGCAGCATCAGAGTTGAGGAGTTGGGGCTTGCGTTTAAGTATGAAGTCGTTGCTTGACACCTACAATATGAATTCAACATAAAAAATCCTAAATCGCTATTTTTCAGGAGTTCTGTATCCTGCAGCATCAGGGTTGAGGAGTTAGGACTCAGAGTTGAATCGTATACCCGTGACTTGATACCTACTATATGAATTCACCATCAAAATTTCCTAACTCCCTAGTTTTGAGGATTTCATGTAGTAGGGTACACCTACAGCATCAGGATTGAGGATTTGGAGTCAGATATTTTTATGGGACCACCTCGGGAGCTTCCTCTAACCAATGAAAAAAAAAATTTTTCAAATCGGTTAAGTAACCACGGAGATATGCACCGACATACATTAAAAAAAAAAAAAACATACGCGCCGAATTGAGAACCTCCTCCTTTTATGGAATTCGGTTTATAATTAGATAAATACTATAAGGAAACGAAGTTATTTAATTTTTAGTGAGCTTCATTATTTTTAACAGAACTTTACAATGATATCAATAGATGGCGCTCTGTGATACCGTGAGGTCTCAGTTCGGGGCGAGGCGAACCACTAGTTTAACTTTAATGCCTTAGTTTTAAGATTTAGGTATATTTTAATTTGTACTCGTTCACTTTCAGATGCGCTTTGGCTGAAGAAATGTAGAAAGGACCATAAGGAAACAGGAATTCCCTCTTGCAACGTTTGCGGAAAAGAATTCAAACACAGGAGTGATTTAGTCTCCCACATGGGCACCCACTCTGATGATAAGTCGTCTACTTGTGGCCTGTGCCGGGAGTTCTTTGTGAACGGTTATGTATGTTACAAGTGCAGCATTAATTTTGAAATTCCCTTCACTGTTCATTTATGAAACAGCTGTTTGCCCATAGTCTCTTTCTCTCTCTGAGTCGTATTCCTCACTAGCTGATGCCCGCGACTTCGTCTGCGTGGTTTAAGTGAGTATTTTTTTACCCGCGGGAACTTTTTAATTTTCCGGGATAAAAATCAAACCCGTGCCAAAAATCACGTGTATCCGTTGCTCCGTTGCGGCGTGATTGAAGGACAAACCAATAAACCATCAAACAAACACACTTTCGCATTTATAATATTAGTATGATTACTGAGGGGCATGACACCTTTCCATTAATCAAACAATGGTAGGAGTTTCCTTGGGATTATAATACGGTGGGTTCCCACGTCCTTCTGCATACGACTCGACTAAGAGTATTTACTCTTAGGTTATTTATTAACTCTTAGGTTTTTGTAACGATTATTATCAGATGTTAGTAATAATAACCGGGACCGACGGCATAAACGTGCTCTCCGAGGCACGGAGGAAATGCTCGCGACTTCGTCCGCGTGGATTGAAGTTTTTTGGTTTCCGCGGGAATTCTTAAGTTTTCCGAGATAAAAAGTATGTGTTATTCCAGACTATAATCTATCTCTGTGCCAAATTTTATCCAGATCCGTTCAGCCGTTCTGGTGTGATTGAGTAAAAAACATCCATCCATGCAAACTTTCGCATTTTATCCTGACATCTATGTTATAATATTAGTATCGATGTCATATTTAAATTTGTACTTTTTTAGTGTGATAAATTACAAGTAGGTAATTAATAATTATTAATTACATAAGATTTAATTGCTGTAATTTTTGTGAAGTATTTTTTTGTGATTAGGCACTGTTTGTTAAATTATTAAATCCGTACAATAAATGTATTTTGAAAATCTCAAATTGAAGATGTATTATTAGCAGAATTATTTTGGAGTGCGGCTTCGGCCGTGGCTATAGTTACCATCCTACTGTCAAAGCGATTTAAAGCGGTGTAGAAACCGATTATAGTGTACTAGCTGATGCCCGCGACTTCGTCCGCGTGGTTTAAGTTTATTTGATTCCCTTGGGAACTCCTTAATTTTCCGGGATAAAAAGTAGCCTATGTCACTCTCCAGGTTCTCAACTACATCCATGCCAAAAATCACGTCGATCCGTTGCTCCCTTGCGGCGTGATTGAAGGACAAACCAACAAACCAATAAACCAACAAACCAACACACTTTCGCATTTATAATAATATATACTAGCTGATGCCCGCGACTTCGTCCGCGTGGATTGAGGTTTTTCGGTTCCCGCGGGAACTCTTTAATTTTCCGGGATAAAAAGTAGCGTGTGCTATTCCAGACTATAATTTATCTCTGTGCCAAATTTCATCCAGATCCGTTCAGCCGTTGGAGCGTGATTGAGTAACAAACATCCATACATCCATACATCCATACATTCATACATCCATCCAAACTTTCGCATTTATAATATTTATTTGATATAGGGTATGGGTTTAATATAGATAGAGCAACTGCTGAGTTTCTTGCCGGTTCTTCTCAGTAGAAAGGAAACTTCCGTGGCGCAGTGTTGAGCGCTGTTGCCTTAACGAGCGGAGGTCCCGGGTTTGATCCCCGGCAGGGTTTGGAAATTTATAATTTCTGAATTTCCCTGGTCTGGCCTGTTGGGAGGCTTCGGCCGTGGCTAGTTAGCACCCTACCGGCAAAGACGTGCCGCCAAGCGATTTAGCGTTCCGGTACAATGCCGTGTAGAAACCGAATAGGGGTATGGGTTTAATAAGTATAACTGCCATGCCCTTAACAGGTTGGCCCGCTACCATCTTAGACTGCAACATCACTTACCATCAGATGAGATCGCAGTCAAGGGCTAACTTGTAGTGGATTAAAAAAAGTTTTCCGAACCGGTGGTAGATTCTTACGACTTATCATAAGTGACACAAGTTGTCCTACGTGAAATAAATAAATCATTTCATTTCATATTACTGCTATACCATAAACAGGTACCTAAGCCCGCTATCATCTTAGACTGTATTATTCCTATAATAAGCAGCAGTCCAGAGCTAAATTGTAATGGGGATTAAAAAAAAGTTTGTGATAAAACTTTGTACCTACAATAAAATGAAAAGTAATTAAAAAAATCGATTAAATATTCACCTACTTAATCGATACTATAAGTATGGTGATAATTTGGGTACTTACAAGTTTATGGCTATAAGATTTACTAAAACATATTGTTTGAACGATACAACCATTTTGAACATGAAAATTATATCATATTTTATCATTGGTAAGTCCCTATTTTTAACCGACTTCAAAAAAAGGAGGAGGTTCTCAATTCGACTGTACCTATGTTTTTTTTTTTAAATTTCGACTGTATGTTTTTTTTTGTATGTTTCTTACGCGATTTCTCCGCCAATTATGAACCGATTTTGATAATTCTTTTTTTGTTTGGTAGGTCATACTTCAGAGGTGGTCCCATTTTAATTTGGTGAAGATCTGATGAATATCTCCGGAGATGGAGAACGGAACTCCTCAATGGATAAGAGTAAATTGCTCGCGATCAGTGTGATAGTTTTGTAAACAGTATGTTTTAACCATGCATAGCATATCTTTTTTTTTTTAGGGTTCCGTACCAAAATGGTAACAATGGAACCCTGATGGTGCGACTTTCTCCGTCCGTCTGTCACAGTCGATTATTTCAGTAAATATTAAAGCTATTGACATGAAACTTGAAATAGTTGTATATAATAGTGGCCCAATATCATGGAAATCAAAAAAAATTAAAATTATTTTTAGTTTAATTAAAAAAAAGTGGGGAAAATCAGGGGTTTGAAATTTCAAAGTAGGATAACTATACCAAGTGGGGTATCATATGAAAGGACTTTGTACTTGACTTGTACACTCTAAAACAGATTTTTATTTATTTTAATGCATAGTAGTTTTGGATTTATGGGGCAAATTGTCAAAAAAAATACTGTTCGCCCCTTGGAACTCTACCGTATTACGCGTTCAGCACTCACAGCGCAAAAAAACAAAATTACAAGTAAAATAAATAGCAAAAACAGTGGGTCCACTAAAAATTGTGAAATAAAAAAATTTCAAAAATAAAATAAAAACCGACTTCAAAAACCACAAACACTAAAAAGTAAAAAATAATTTAATTGACCGAGCGAACCGAAGGTCTCTGAGTCTACTTGGGTGAATTGGCACTTGTCCGTCCGTCCGTCCGTCCGTCCGTCTGTCAGAGCCTTATAACTTCTGAATTTCTGAACATAATTAGGTACTTCAAATTTAAATATAATACGTAAACCGATGGCCTCCCGCCGAATATGGCCTAAAAAGTTATAAAAATCTTTATTTCAGGGGGGCTCTCATAGAAGCGAATGCGAAGTAAAACATTTATATTTATAATTTTTAACAGAACTTCACACTGATGTCAATAGATGGCGCTCTGTGAAACCGCGAGGTCTCAGTTCGGGGCGAACCACTAGTTTTTAGCTGATGCCCGCGACTTCGTCCGCGTGGACTAAGTTTTTTCGATTCCCGCGGGAACTCTTTAATTTTCCGGGATAAAAAGTAGCCTATGTATATGTATGTATGTACTTATATTCTTTATAGCTGATGCCCGCGACTTCGTCCGCGTGGAATAAGTTTATCAGTTAATTTTCCAGGATAAAAAGTAGCCTATATTACTATCCCACGGTATAATCCCCCTATAATGGTGAAACACGTACTTCTTCATATTTTAACGAAAGTCCAAATGTTCTTTCATGGCTATAACTTGAGAAATTAAGGATTTTCATACAAACTCTCAACCCCTATTTCACCCCTTCGGGGGTGGAATTTTGGAAAACTGTGAAACACGTTATGTTTTCATTTTCAACCCGCAGCTCATATATTAAGTTTCATGGCTATAACTTGAGAAATTAAGGACTTTCATACAAACTTTCACCCCTTCGGGGGTAGAATTTCGGGATAAAAAGTATTTCGGGATAAAAAGTATCCTATGTCCTACCTCGTAGTATGGACTCAAATCGTGCCAAGTTTCGTTTGAATTCATTCAGTAGTTTCGGCGTGATGCGCGGCCAAGATACAGACAGACAGACAAACAAAAATGAAAAAAATTACAGATTTGGCTTCAGTATCGAATAATGAGTACCCTCCAAAAAAAATTTCAAAATATCTTCAATGTACAGAATGGGGACTATCGTTTCTTTGCTCACCAGTTGGCGCCACTGTTGACTAAGGCCCAGAGGTATAGCTGTCAAAGGCGACTTTATAAGATCGGCGCCGAAACAAAGTTTTAAATCTTGAATCTCATTATGTTTAATAATTTATAACTATCATCATAATATCGAGTAGCTAGTTCCGCAATGTTGTGCAGTTCCGTTTTGTTCGGAAAAAAAGGAGAACACATGTTTCCAAAAGATAAAACTGTTCTAAAACAGTGGCTAGTGGTGTTTCGCAGGAATTCGCAGGATTCTGAGGAATTAATTATATAGGCACTTAATAAATAAAATAAAAATAAATTAATTACTTATTAAACTTATATTTATCCTTCCCTTTCCCTTTAAAACACACTGCTATACAAAAAAAATATTAAACATTGTACTTAAATCCATACAATGGATATGATACTGAAAGATGGTTGAGTTGTTAGTTGAAACTACTAAACAATGGTAGATACTAGATTAAGCTGGAAAATTTTCTAGCAATAGCAGGTATCATGTATGTATGATAGTAGGGGCTACTTTCTTTCAAGCAATAAGTATTCATTATTGATCATTTTTATGTGCTTATAATAATTATCACACTGATAAACTCATCTTATAAAGAGAAAGTACATTTCACTTCCAATACTGTTAGTTAGTTCTCCAATTAATCCTTCTGGAGAAACCTGAAATGAAACATCTAATATTAATCAAGAGAAATACCTACTATTATTAAATTCTGGTCATCTCACACATAGTAATCTGATCCCAAGATAGGTGTGTTCTCGTTAGTGATACCTACTGTGGGTACATAACCAGAGACATAGGTATATTTCAATATCATGTAGTAAGTGTGTCCTTGATGTGCATGAAACCCATAACCTTTCATGCAGAAGTCTTAGTAAGTAAATATATATAATACCTATATTAGGTAAATATATGTAAAAAGAAAAAACATAGCTGTTACCTCGGCAAACAAGCATACTTTTGGCAAAAAATAAGTTTGGAAACAGTAAACAAACTAACCTCTGAATTAGCTGCTCTTTGAGGCCGCCTATTTTTGCGCCTCTTTTTCTTAATTCCGCTTTCAAAGCGTTCACATTCATCGCCAAATAATCCATATTTGCGATAATTTCACGAAGGAGATCACTTTTCAACAGGTAAATTAAAGAAATTATAATTTATGTCACGAAGCCCGCCAAAACCAGTGAAAAGTGAATGATATTGGACCTCACGCGACACCAGCGCCCCTAGCGGCAAATTCATACGCGATAGCCCTTAATATTGGACCTGTTACAGTTTTATTAAAAGTATAGATACAAGAGTTAATGTAGTTCTATAATAACATTTTATGGAGTCGGTGCCAATGTGGAGTCGCGTCAACAATAATGAAGAGTAGGTAAGGTTCATGCGGCTAATTACTACCGACTCCAAAAAATGTTATTATAGAACTACATTAACTCTTGTATACATAATAAATTAAATTATTTTTTACTTTTTAGTGTTTGTGGTTTTTGAAGTCGGTTTTTTTTTTTTGAATTTTTTTTATTTAAATTAAATATGCATATCAAGCGGGTCACTTGATATTAAGTGATTATCGCTGCCTATGAACATTTGCAGTACCAGAGGAACCGCCAATGCGTTGCCGAGTTTGTATATAATCTTCCCGCCTCTTGATTAGCCCCATAGTTATTGTGTTTTTGAGGGAAAACAGCAGGTGGACCGTGGAAGCGGAAGTGGGTCCATAATAGGGATGATGACTCTTTATCAAACTTTAAAAACGCACTCCTAGTATGGAAGTTGGAGCTAAAACTCATAGTTGTATGAAATTCACAGTTGTGACGTCATCAAATTTCAACGCACTTTTTTTCGTCAATCTATATTTTATAATGGTAATCAAACTTAAAACAAACCGAGGATGTGAATTATGGGGTTTTTTGAAGACCCTCTATTTAATAATCAGTTAGAAATAATTTATTTTTGATACATGTATATGCATCATCCCTATTTGCAGGAAGCCATGTGAAGGATTAGCTACCTACTAATGAAAATGATAATGATTCATTTCATGTACTCAGGACAACTTGTGCCACTTATGATAAGTCGCAAGAATCTACCACCGGTTCGGAAAGCTGATTCTACTGAGAAGAACCGGCAAAAAACTCAGCAGTTGCTCTTTTCAAAAACAGAAAAATGTAACAATTTGTATATAATATAACATGCATACGCTACGTAACAAGTAGGTAGGTATTACTTACACTGACTTGCTGTTGGATGCGAAGCCGGACGTGAAGCTCGATGCAACTTTTTGATAGTTGCATCGAGTCGTGTATTTGTGGAATTTGAAAGAAAGAAAGAAAGAAAAAACATTTATTCACAGCATTGTGCCACACAAAACAATAGATACCTTAAGGTAAATGTTACCATGGCGCTTCCAGTACCTGAGCATTAGACTCATGATCAAGTCATTGAAGCACCATGATAACACTTGTGGTGTGTGGCACAACCTGAAAAAAGGCATCAGCTCAGCATAATGCTGAAACCCTTGCAATGAATTACAAGGGCATTCAGCGCTGATTTTCAGCTGTAGCCCTCCTCCAGGTGACACCACGGCTACGTAACTAAGTATACTAATTAAAACTAAACAATCTCTAGTTAAGGCTTTAGGTACTAAATAAATAAATAATAAATAAGTATACATTTATAATATAATATGCATATAGGTAATGTGGCTGATTCTGTAGTGCACAATCTCTAAACTAAACTAAAATTAGAGCATTACAAATATTGCTAACCCTTTCATAATACTCCCTACGGAAAGGGACACAACTACATTTAAAGCTGCCATTTTAGTTTAGTTTAGAGATTGTGTTACACAGAATCAGCCCCATTATACTTACTACTTAAATAGTGAGGTAATTTGTGCCTTATTTCCAGGTCTAACGACTGTAAATGTACTTAACGGCTATGTCCTCCTCCAAGTCCGTAAAGGAGACAACCATTCCGACGTGGACGCACTAATACATAAAGTGATTCCAGCGAACCAGTTTGAAAAGTTCGCAGACACTGCCAGAAAACATTTCAAGAACTTTAAGCGATTCAAAGTCAAGACTCAAAACAGCGATAATGATTTGGAAAGCATCCTGTTCGCGATTAAAACTGATGGTAATAATTGAGGCCACCACCACCACCACCACTACAGTCCATTAACGTCCCACTGCTGGGCACAGGCCTCCACTCTCATAGGAGAGAGGGAATTAGAGCGTATACCCCCCACGCTGCTCCAATACGGGTTGGCGGGCATTAACGACTATTATCATGTTAGTGATAATAACCGGGACCGACGGAGCTTCACGTGCTCTCCGAGGCACGGGGGTGAAACACCACCAACTTCCTAACTCCGGGCAGGTACTGAGAATTTCTGTCAGAAAAACCCAATACTTAATTATGGCCCGACCCGGGATTAGGACCCGGGACCTCGTCGGCCGCAGTCGAACATGCTAACCACTAGACCAACGAGGTCACGATATGCCACGCAATATGCATTTAATAGCTGCTGTGTGGGTGTTCTCGGGGTACGGGCTTAGGGTAGTACCTACAAAGAATCTTAAACATTATTTTAATGCAACACGTACGAGGTAATAAACGGTGTACCTACGCGTGTATTCGGCGCCCAAATAACAGAATAACTGGCGACTGGCAAATGGCAATGAAGCCGAGCCGGGCGATCGTCGCGGAGCGCGGCGCGCGGGGACTTCGTTCGTTGCCTGGCAACGGCGAGTCAAGGTCACACTACACGCCGCTTTTTGGTTTAGAAATCGCGCGTTTGACGAAAAAATAAATACACGTGATATCTTACTACACCCCCCCTCCCCCCTTGTGATATTTCGTGATTTTTGTTAACCCCCCTCCCCCCCCTTTCAAGCCTCGCGTGATTAATGGACGGCCAATACCCGGGTGTCTTGAAGCCGAGTAAACCGGCTAGGGCCTGCCTTGAAGGCTACGGGCCCCTAGGTCGGGTGTCATTTCCGGTGTTGGGTCCGCACTGCGGGTGACGTCATCACCTCCGCGTGCAGGACCCGTGCCTCGTCCAGGTGTCTCGGCGCTGCGGGCAATGGGGTCGCTCTCGCGCGCCGAGATGGTGTCAAAGCCAGTGGACTCCGCGTCGTGGGCGATATGGTCGCCGCTGCGCGCGGAGTCGGTGTCTAATCTGGTGTGTGTCGCGTCGTCGTCGTCGCTACGATGGCCTGCGTGCCGCGCAGGTGATGGCGATCGTAGGAGCTCAGCATTTAAGCATAGAAATTAGTTCCAATTTTAACCACCGCCCACCGGACTAAGTAGTTAAAGTTGGTGGGACTATAAAGTGACCGACCTAATTATTTTTAATTTCCATTTTCCCGTCAGTTTGCACTCTCAGCATTCATTAGACGAACTATTTTGTTTTTTTTTTAATTTATCAAAATATACAGATGCAAAAGGCGGGAACGAAGGAAATAAATATGGCCGCCCGCGCCGCGAACATAATATTAATGTCGACAGCTTTTTGTCTGACATAAAACAATTTGTGATGAACTTTGTGAAGCCTGATGCTGCTCGACCTAGTTTCAGATCGAACATGGAAAAGTACAATTTAAGTAAGTAGTATAAGTTAGTATGGAAGTGTACAATATAAGTACGTGGTTGCCTGGAAGAGATCGCTTCAAAGCGATAAGGCCGTCATTTGTACCGATTTTTCTTTTTTTAATTTTATTGTTGTTTGAATGTATTTTTTATTTTTATTTTGGTGTACAATAAAGAGTATTTCATTCATTCATTCATTATACCACAGTCATGTTCTGGCCCCAGGGGCGGCCTTAGCCATTGCGAGGCTCCGGGCGGTAGACATTTGCGAGCAACGACCTCAATTTACATAGACGGGCCCTGTCAAACAAAGAATGTGGACTTATTTTTAGTAACGCCATCTAGTCCGAAAAGCGGGACAGCGCTATGGCGGGGTCAAGGACAAGCTTATACAGGTGTAGAGCGCGCTCTACAGGTCGGACGCCCAATTTTTTTCTATGAAAGGGCCCATCTAGTACCTACAATCTACATATACCTACTTAGGGGAGATTAGTACAAAACCGGGTATGGGGGTAAAACCGGGACATGGCCCTAACACTCTTAAATTAATTTCAAATTTCCGCGCGCTTTGTGCCGTGCAGTTAGCCAACTTGAATAGTTTGTCAACAGAAGTTTGTTGACCTGCGCGCGTGCATGTAGTAAATATTCAAGAAAAAAGTTTTTGAGATAGTTTGATCTAATTTTGGATGAATTTCAAAGCAGTATTCGTGTATAGTGCGTTCAGGTACGTGAATTTTGTTTTTGTAGCAAAGATTAAGTATATATTAAGGTTAAACGAACATTGGTTAAATACTTGTTGTGGCATGATTTTAGGTTATTATATTACTTTCTTTGTCTATGGTGTGCTCGGGGTAAAACCGTACGGGGTAATACCGGGTGGTACCCGGTTTTGTACCATTATTAGGTATTTTATTAAATGTTATTTTGTATGTTTTATTGTTACAGTTATTAAACAAAATGCCACGAAATTATAAAAGGACGACTAATCGACAATCTTGGAGTGAAGAGGGTATGAAAAAAGCTATTTTAGAGGTAATAGAGGGAAAATGTGGTTATCGCATCGCTTCACGAAATCATTCTGTACCACATCTACACTTGAAGACAGAGTAAGAAAATGTAGAAAAAATAACAATATAGAAAATGCTGCTAAAAAAGGTCTAGGACGCTTTAAAACAATTTTTACAGTTGACCAAGAAAATTTAATTTATCAGCACATAAAAGACCTTGAAGCTCAGTTGTTTGGACTTACCTATAGAGATGTTCGTCAACTCGCATTTCAAATGGCTGAAAAAAATGGCTTGAATCATAATTTTAACAAAGATACCGGATTAGCTGGAATGGATTGGCTTTACGGATTTCTACGTCGTCATCCTGATTTATCGTTACGCCTTCCTGAGCCTACTTCAGTTGCACGTGCGATGGGATTCAACAGGGTAAATGTCTCTAAGTTTTTCTCCCTACTAACTGAATTGCAAGAGAAGTACAATTTTAGACCAACCAATATCTATAATGTCGATGAGACAGGCATCACGACCGTCCCTAAAAAAAGATCAAAAGTAATTGCTGTAAAAGGTAAAAAGCAAGTAGGCCTTATCTCTTCAGCTGAAAGAGGCCAATTGATGACCGCAGTTTTATGCATGTCTGCTGCTGGTGTCTACGTTCCACCGCTATTAATTTTTCCGAGAGTCCGTATGAAGGCTGAATTGTTAGATGGTGCACCGCCTGGAACTATTGCTATATGTCATCCTAGTGGATGGATTCAAAGCGAGATTTTTGTTCATTGGCTTGGTCACTTCATTGAAAGCGTCAAACCCACTAAGAATAATCCTGTATTGCTTTTGCTTGATGGGCATGCCACGCATACCAAAAATCTTGCATTGATAGAAAAAGCACGAGCAAATGGAGTCATCATAGTTAGCTTTCCACCACACTGCACTCATCGTCTGCAACCCCTCGACGTTAGCTTCATGGGCCCACTAAGTGCCTATTACAGCCAAGAAGTTATGACATGGCTGCGTAATCATCCAGGTCGTGTTGTAACTCAATTTCAAATTGCACAGCTTTTTGGGATTTCATATGCGAAAGCGGCGACTCTTCAAAATGCAATGAGTGGTTTTTCTAAAACAGGTATTTATCCACTGACTCCGAATATCTTCTCTGATCATGATTTTATTTCTGCTGCTACAACAGATATTGATGTCAGATGTACTGACCCTGTGACGAACTCTTCTGAACCAGTTATAGTTGAAACTCCAATTGTTAACACCAACTTAGCTAAATCTAACACTGTGCAACAACACCAGCATCAGGTTTCAGAAGCTTTAGTATTAAATCCACAATCAATGCCATCGCAGCAGCCACCAGGTAGCCCACAACCAAGCACATCCCAGGAGTCGCAGTCTTTAGCTTTTTCGCCAGCTGATATTTTACCTAAGCCTCATGTCGCAAGAAAAATATATACAAAAGCTACAAATGCTCGTCGAGGTAAAACAGCTATTATTACTTCGTCACCTTATAAATTAGAACTAGAAGAAAATGCCAAAAAAATAAATAAGAAAAATGTTCCTAAACTTAGAAATGGCTTAGCGAATCCCAAAATCTCAAAAAAAAAGAAGATTACAGATGATATTTGCATTTATTGCACAGAAATATATGGCAACACCAGAACCAGTGACGATTGGGTGCAATGCCTGACATGCAAAAAATGGGCTCATGAAGGCTGTACAGGCTGGGAACCCGAGGAGCTGGACCAATTCAAGTGCTTCAGATGTTAGGGGCAAAGTCGGGTATAAAATAAGAGGGTACCCGGTTTTGGAACAGGCATGGGGCAAAAGCGTAAAATGGAAAGGTTTAGAAGTATATATTTTTTTAATATTCATATTTGTTAAACAAGTGATCTCATTGTTAAACTTAAAAGAGGATTAGTCTTACTAAACGAATTTTAATAAATCTGATTTGTAATAATTAAAATGTACTTTTTATTGATCTTTTCCCTTAGCGTCCCGATTTTACCCCACTTTCCCCTACTCGTATATCTATCCGATATCGATGATTTGCAGTAGATACTTTTCAAGTTTATCACAATAATTATCACTTGTTTTCCAGAACCGGTACAGCTCGGAAACGGTGATCCGTCGATGATGTACGAAATAGAGACCACTTCAGTGATTAAAAGCTTAACCGACGCGTTAAATTCACCGAAGGCGAGACGATATTCCGAAAATATAGCTAAAACTGCCGCTTATGTGTATAGTATGATAAAAGAGGCTTAAATTGATTATGTATTCAACAAAACTGTATAGTCTCTTCATATCGATTACAGATTTTGAAATATCTATCTACTCATTTCTTCATTTTCATTGTCATTTCAACCCATCGCCGAGTACCCAACTACTGAGCACGAAGCTCTTCTGAGAAAGAGAAATTGGTTTAGGCCTTAGTCTACCACGCTGGCCATATCACTTCAGCTTTGCATCCTGTCGAGCTATGTTGGTTACTTTAGTTTATCTACGGACTAGCTGATGCCGCTGATGACGCTGTAGCGGCCAGTACGGCCTACGCAGCATACTCCAATCCCTCAATCCGAAAAAAGAAATGGCTGGTGTTATGCCCGGGGACCCTTTTGGTTCAACCGTTGTAGGTTCTAATTTGAACGGTTTTATATGTAGCGCTATTTTCAGAAAACTGCGATATCGCGATGCAGGCTTTTAGGAGACTCAATTAGCGCCATCTAGTTAACGCAGTGGTAAACGCTAAAATATAATTAATTGACTATTGTTACAGCAATGAAAATAACTAAGCCCAAAACTAAAAATATTTTATTAAATCAAGATTCCAAGCATAAAAGAAAGATAAGAAATGTTGGCTCAAAACTAAATAAAGTGTTTAAAAAAACGTGGAAGAAAGTAATAGTTGTACCTGTAAAAAAAGCCTATGGAAATTTGAAGGAGCGTATAAAAAAATTAATTTGCTAGTTCAACTTTACATTTATAAGCAAATTATCTGTCAAAATGATTAATTTAAAAATTGATGGGGAAAAAATGGACTTTTCTAAATTATCAGACCATAATAATATTGTTACAGCAAAAGAAATAAATCAGCGCAAAGATCACGTAACACAGAGGACAGAGGCAGTTTTGTCTACAAAACTTAATGAAACACAGAAGGTCAAAGTAACGGCGGGCTTCCTAAGACAAAATAATGAAACCAAGGACGTCACACAATGGAAAATAGCAGATTTGCTTATAAAACACAACGTTACTCAGAAAATAAGTATAACAGTGGACTTGAAAAAGGAAGGTTATGAAACAAACGATATAACGCAGTGGGCAGTGGCAGATTTGTTCAAAAAACATAGCGAAACACAGAAGATCGTAACAGTGGAGTTGGTATGTTCTGGTGATGAAACAAATGATGTAAAACAGTGCGCAATGACAGATTTGCTTAGAAAACATAACTTTACGCAGAAGATAAAATTATCAGATGACTCGATAAGTGAAGGCTATGAAACTAAAAAATCTGACACGAACGTAACACAGAGGACAGTGGCAGATTTGTTTAGGAAACACAACGTAACACAGAAGATAAAAGTGAAGGTGGACTTTACAAGACAAGGCAATGAAACTAAAGTCGTAACACAGTGGACAATGGCAAAGCTAAGAAAAAGCAACGTAAAACAAAAGAAAATAGAAACAGCAAGTTTTTTTCAGACTCTAAATAAGCAAATCCAAGAAGGCATGGTCAAGACAAAAAAAAGGGTTAACGCTTTTTATGATAGGAATATGAAAAATGCGAAAATAGCTTATAAAAGGTGGGCTTGGGCCACTTATTTTGTGATTAAAGAAATGAAAAGAGGCGCTATGGACTTTTTGAAGGGAAAAACTAAATATACGAGACCCTAGGGATAATGAACACCGACTATTGCGATTTTTGGGAAGCTCTAATTACTTGTAAACCATAAATACACAGGTAATTTAATGTGTTTTTAGGGTTCCGTACCCTGTGGGTATCAACAGGACCCTATTACTAAGCCTCCTCTGTCAGCCCGTCCGTCTGTCTGCCGGCAGGCTGTATCTCATAAACCGTAATAGTTAGTTCGAATTTCCACAGAGTAAGTATTTCTATTGCCACTATAACAAAAAATAAAATTTTAAACAAATTAATAGTGTTAAATCTTGTCCAGTCCGACTCGCACTTGGCCGGCTTATCTGGGTCATACAACCCAAAAAAGATATATTATTGAGGCAGTGTTAGTGGGAGATTTTTACCTATTCGATCGCGTTAAAGTTAACTACTATTTGTATGGAATTGATCGAGTGCCAGCTTCCCTCCAGCAGGGCTAGCATGGGCCGGAGATAAAAATTTTATCCCCCGATTTTATCCACTGACAAGAGATAAAATTAACTTATCCACTTCTCAGAGCACGGCAACAGGGGAGAGGAGAAGTTTATCCCCGTTTGACATTTCACGGGGACTCGGGGGACTATTTATCCACCGTTATTTAGCGTTTTTATTTATTTATTTAGGAATAAAGTTTGTAGATATCCTGTCCTCGGGGAAAAATTGTCTCAGCCCATGCTAGGGGGCTGCAGTCATCAAGTGCTTGACAATTCCAAACAAATCTTTGTTATAGTCCCAAAAACTTATCTAACCCGGTGCAAGCGTCGCTGGTAGATATTATGAAAAATAAAATTTAAAAAAACAAAACAGGCATAAAAATTAGTTCCAATTTTATCCACCGGGTCTTTGACGGGCTTTAACTGAAGCGCGATCGAATCTTGGTAAGAATGTCCAACCAGTGGTAGATTCACTCGACGATTCAAAGGTGCTTGTAAAAGTTTATTTGAATAAAAAAAACATTTGAATTTGAATATCATGTTAGTGATAATAACTGCTTTTGCTCACTGCTTTTAAATTCACAGTACTTTTTCTCACTGAGTGAGCAAAAAGGACTTTTTCTCACTGGTTATAAGCAGCAATTGAGGTGAGCTAGTAAGGTCAAAAAGTAGTTTGAAAAGTCAAGCGACTTAAGTCAAATAACCATCAAGGGCAAACTTTAGCTTTTCTTTCCCCCACCACGCCACTATTTATTACAGTCGTTTGTCGCCTTTTTGTCACCGATTATAATAATGATTTTTTCAGGCCCCATTCGTGTTGGAGACTTGGACAAAGACGACTCAGGGGGTCTACTCTCTTTCTCTAAAACGAAACTTCGCAAACGAACGTAATTAGTCGGTTATTATAGACCCACACAAAATCGTTCAATCCAATCGGTCACGAAAATTGTCTATGGATCCGTACTTCGTCTGCGTGTACGAAAACGAAATAGAGAGGAGCATAGTGATAATATTATGTAGGAGAGGAGTTAACGAAATTTCGTTCGTTCGTTTGCGAAGTTTCGTTTTAGAGAAAGAGAGTAGACCCCCTGATCAGCTGTTGCGGGACACGGGGTTCAACGTTAACTGGAGGAAACAGTTGCAATAATTTGTACCACTTTATATTGGACGACTAAATATAATTTTAAAATAATATGGATTTTTATTTTACACTCTCACCTGGTTTATCATGCTCACTAATACCTAATCTGTGATCATACTAATAGTACTTTTGGTAACTATCACTAGGAGGGCTGATTCAGTATTTGGTGGGTGTAGGGCTCTCCTGCACGGGTGGGAAAAGTGACGGTCTGCACGCAAGGCGCTGGCCAACTTACTTAACGCCGCTCAAAGACATGGACATTTTTGCATGGACAGATACCTAGGTATAGTTTAGGACCAGTGTGCTTAGCATGCGCACAACGAGATAATCTCGCGACGAGAGACAGAGATGTTGTCGTTGCCGGCAAATTTTTATTTACCCTAACATGCACAAAATGCGGTATATTACAAGAAAAAAATAGTCGACATGTAAAGGTTCGTAGAGAAAAATACCACAGATAAGAAATATTACTTTTATCTCTACTTTTGACGTAACGAGACAAGTAACCATGTTAGCTTCGGTAGACAGAGAGAGATAACGGGTAGACATAATTTTACTCGTGCTGCGCATGCTAGCCATACTGGAGTGTGACATAGGCTACTTTTTATCCCGGAAAATCAAAGTGTTCCCGCGGGAAATAAAAAACTTAAACCATGTGGACAAAGTCGCGGGCATCAGTTAGTAAATCCATATAAATATTATAAATGCGAAAGTTTGGATGTATGGATGTATGTTTGTTACTCAATCACGCTCCAACGGATGAACGGATCTGGATGAAATTTGGCACAGAGATAGATTATAGTCTGGAATAGCACATAGGCTACTTTTTATCCCGGAAAATTAAAGAGTTCCCGCGGGAACCGAAAAACCTCAAACCACGCGGACGAAGTCGCGGGCATCAGCTAGTAATCTAATATGCTCACTACTCATTCTCGTGAGTGGAATTTAGAAATGCGTTTTTAGGGTTCCGTAGCCAAATTTGGCAAAAACGGAACCCTTATAGATTCGTCATGTCTGTCTGTCTGTCTCTGTCTGTCCGGCCGTATGTCACAGCCACTTTTTTCCGAAACTATAAGAACTATACTGTTGAAACTTGGTAAGTAGATGTATTCTGTGAACCGCATGTGTCCCCCCCCCCCTGTAACTTCTATAATAAGAGAATGATAAAACTAAATAAAATATATGATGTACATTACCATGCAAACTTCCACCGAAAATTGGTTTGAACGAGATCTAGTAAGTAGTTTTTTTTTAATAATTTAAAGCTTACTACAGGTTTGTACGGAACCCTCGGTGCGCGAGTCCAACTCGCACTTGGCCGGTTTTATTTAACTTGAAACCTTTGTCGTGAACTTTTTAATCTTCCACCTGTGTCTTCCACGTTGCCTTTTGATTAAGTACTTATTGCTTTTTTGTCATAAAACACGTCACATGGTAACTTGTTGACATTAAAATTTTGGTAAATATTTTGCCCACCAAAATAACTTTCTCGAATTCGAATTTAATATCTACCTAATGAAAGTAAAGATCATTAGAAGACAATAAATCTACCTAGTTACCTTAAATGATTGTGAACAACATACCTACTTACCTGCATATAAAACTTTAGTTAAGAACATTGTTTTTAAAAAAAAAAATTATACTTATTTGAAATAAAGCGAAATAATTTAATTAATACTAGGTATGTATGTAAGAAGCGCAGATTCTACAATGTTTAAAGTTGGCAATAACAACAGTAGGTAAATTGTTGTAATGTGCTGTTGCTGCAGCGATTGTTGTCGTTGTCTGAGATGTCTGCTGTGCTGCGCTTGTTGCGTCGCTCTGTTGCATATGTGCGGCCTCGACGAGTGCTGTGATATTGATGAGGATTATATAGAGTAGCAACAATAATCAAAACAATCAAAGTTCAGACGATTTCAAACTAAATATAATATAACTTACAAAGATTGGTATTGATGAAGCGATGATCGATATTGATGAAGATTACCTCCTAATGGTTAATATTGATGAATATTGAAGATTGATATAAATTGACTTTTGATATATTATATGAAGATTGGCGAATAATATTCTGTGGTCCTGGGACCAATAAAAATGAACAATGAAGATCGTATATCGCTTCGGATATTCACAACTTGATATACCGATTACCGGCTAATACCTACTTACTAGGTATCTCGTAAGTTTTTCGACCGTCCACTGTCTTACATGGCTTTAGGCAACTAAGTATAGCGACGTGAGCTATTTATTATACGCATTGAGATATTTTATAGGTAACGTAACGTTTTGCCTCCCTATTCTTCTGCCTACGTAGTTAAGTACATTGCTGCAATGTGCTGTTGCATATACGGTCTCTGTTATCTCTGCTGCAGAAGCTTACGATGTCTTCTGTGCTGTGCTTGTTGTGTGACGTTGGCGCGTATGTGCGGACTGGAGGAGTGTTGCGACCTAGATGAAGAATGAATCCTGAATGACTTGCGCTGGCCACAAACTGATTGCAGCTTGAAGTTGGTCATGGCTGCTACAGGCTGCCCGTGTATGGCTGCTCTTTTACGATCTATAAAGCGTGCATGATGGCATTTGACGACCTCCCCGCCGCAGTGGTCTTTTAATTGGCTATTGCAATTTGGGAATTTATAATTTCTTAACTGTCTCTGGTCTGATCAGGGCGATCGGCTTCGGCCGTGGCTACTTACCATTATATTGGAAAGTCGTGCCGCCATTTAGCGTTCCAGTACGACATCGTTTATAAACCGAATAGGGTTAGATAGGTATGAGTGTATTATAACTAAGTAGGTACCATAATCCTATAAGAAGGCCCGTTATTACCATCTTAGACTTCACTTCATCACTTGCCCAGATGAAATAGCAGTCAAGAGCTAACTTTTATCAGAATAAAAATATAGACTTTAAATCTAAGACTAAAAGACAGATGGTCTCGTTTGAAACAAAACAAAGTTTGTCTCCCATACCTATCGGTTTAATACCGTTTTTAGGCTGAGCAATTTCAAAGTTCTGTATTAACTTTGAGCACGGTGCAGCGATCGGCTGACAACGACAATGTTGTTGAGTGACGTAAAGACGTAAATTGTTGTAAGGTGCTGCTATGTAGTACGTTAGTACTTAGTACCTATGTGCTGTTGTTGTAATTATAATAATCACTGTTACTCACGTGTGGTTGTAATCGTTGTTTTAGATTTAATGTGTTTTATGTAAATAAGTTTATTTTGTTTTATGTGTTGAATAAAATAATAAATTAACCGCCAAAATTTTTATTTTACCGACGACATGAGATTTTCCTACTTATTGTTTCTTTAATCTGTGATTTCAACCACGAAGCTAGGTATAGGCAGTATCTCTGCTTTATGTAGGGTTTTAACCCTATAACTATTGTGGAGTAGATGCAAGAAAGGTGCCTAGTCTACTAAGAAAATAGGAGCCAACGGGCGGTTAGGTTAGGACTTAGGTAGGTAGGTAGGTAGGTAGGTAGGTACTAGGCACCTGCTTAAACGGTAAAAAATACTTCTGTATGGGTAAAGGCATGCATTGCATTGCTGTATGATGATTATTTTCATTCTTATTTATACTTTTATATATGTAAGTATCTACCTACTTATCTCTATATGAATCACCAATCATTATCATATTTTTATGAGATCATCGTAAAGCATCAGACGTCAGTACCTACTTACAATATTACGTAAAATCTCAACTTGTTTTTAATAAAAAACAATCAATGTACTTTGTAAGTTTGTACTTCAAAGCCCATTCAAACATTAGTTGATAGTTCTGATTCACTTTGCTGTAGGTAGATAGGTATTCACACGTTAATTTGTTTTTAATTACCTACTAGTTGAGTAGGTATCTTCTAAGTTTTTCGTGTTAAACGACCCATTATGTTGAAAATTGAAATTACTTGCTCCGTTACGGGTCAATTGGGTTACGCAGTTGCAATCACGATCGCTTTCAAAATTATTTTCAGACTAGCTGATGCCCGCCATTCGTCCGCGTGCTGTTTAATTCCCTTAATTATTATTTTCCGGAATAAAAAGAATCCTGTTAGTCTCCAGGTCCTCAACTACTTATATCCATGCAAAATAATCACGTCGATCCGTTGCTTTGTTGCGGCGTGATTGAAGGACAAACCAATTCAAACCAGCATAAGGTAGGAAGGTAAGTACTACTACTGTCTGTAACTGCGGATGAAGTCCTAGGTTTGAGTACCGGATCGAGGCAAAAAGTTACTACTTATAAGGTTGTCTGTTATGAAATACTCATTAGGTAGCAGCAAATAGGTAGGTACCTATTTATAAAATAGGGCCCATCCTACGTATGATAAAATTTCTCGAAAATCGAAATCGAACAAGTGCATGTCGCAAAAAATTGAAGAAATAAAAAAGAATTTAAGTAAACTTATTTATGACTGTTCAATAAAAAATAATCCGACAGTGTACATTTGATTTAGAAATTGAAATTTTGTTGAGTATATACCTACCTAAGTATATTTAGAGGAAATTACCTACCAATTCGTTTTGCCATGAGGAGAAAAATACTAAATTGCTATGTTTAGGTACAGATTTTTATATGCAGATTTTTTTAAAATTATTGTGTTTTGAGACGCGTCAATGGCTGGATGGTCGACCTACAGCACACGAGTATATATCCGATCAGAGGGGAAGCTTCCTAATAAAGTCGAAAATGTATACCTATTCTGCTAGGGTTGTCACCTGATGCATGTCAACAATTTAAGGAAAAATAAAAATATTATACATCGACTTAGACATCGACAATCGACAATCGACATCGATATCGACAATCGACATCGATATCGACATCTACAACGACATCGATATAGACAATCGACATCGATATCGACAATTGACATCGACATCGATATCGACATTTGTATCGACCATCGACATCGATATCGTCAATCGATATGAGTATCAACATCGATATCAACAATCGACATCGATATCGTCAATTGATATGAGTATCAACATCGATATCAACAGTCGACATCGATATCGACAAACGACATCGACAATCATAATCGATATCGACAAACGACATCGACATCGATATCGTCAATCGATATGAGTATCAAAATCGATATCAACAATCGACATCGATATCGACCATCAAAATCGGCATTAATATCGATATCGACAATCGACATTCACCATATTATTTGACTTTTCTATGTCAAATATGGTGAAGCTGCTTCTAACATTATATCCTTAATGGTAAGACATATTCAAATTCTTTTGATTTATTGGTGTATTTAAATATATTCTTCCCGAACCCAACCTAACCTAAACCTTCCCGAAAGTAGGTAGGTACGTTAATTACAGAAGTAAAAAAATCATAAAAATAGGTTCATTGGTTTCCGAGAAAATCGACCTACATACGGGTCAAATCCTTTTGAAGTCGGTTAAAAATGTTGGTGGAGCCAGGGGTAAATAGGAAACACCTGCCCCACGTTTACCCTATTTATCCCTGGGGTCGCAACTCGCAACTAGCAAAAAGTTCCTCCTACCTCTATACAAAGTTTCTTCAAAATCGGTTGAAAAACTGGGCCGTTAAAGCGTAACAGACAGATAGACTGACACATTTTCGCATTTATAATTTGGGGGGTGGACAAAGTCACACATTTTAGCCATATTAGGTACTTCGGGTATTCTACTATCTGAGCACTGTCTTCAAGTAGGTGAGACCGACTTAGGCTACATAGTACATACCTACCTGTCTAGCACGTCATTCTCACTTGACGATCAATGTTATTACCTAGTTTTATTGTACAGGTGCGCTAGGTACGTGTAAAAAGGTACTTACTTCTCTTTATCTCTCGGGTATGAAAAATAGGAAACATCCTTATTGTCTTTAGGGCTTTTCAAGCAAACTGTGCAAGTATTCGGCATTTTTGTTGAAACAGAACACTATATTTACATAAATAAATCTAAATAGTTTTATTTTTAATACAAAATTAGTATATTATTATAATAAATAATAGTTTTATTTTTAATACAAAATTAGTATATTAGTAGTATTTAGTGAAAATAAATTGAGGAACAATTTCGTGATTGAACACGAAATTGTTCCTCTATTTATTTTCATTAAACGCACGACCGTCAGCCACAGTCAGCCCTTGCGTTCTAACCCAGACAGTGTCTCGCTAACCCGGACGATCGTGTCGGTGAATGTGTCGGTGAGAGCTCACGCACACATCGTTGCGCTATGTATGGGTGAAGTCGCCGCGAGCAGTTTGTATGAAGCTTCCTCTCTGTTCAGTTCTCTGTGCCTACAGTCCGCGCGCGAGGTCCGAGGTAGGTATCTTAAGGAATGTTGACGTAATGAGATAGAGTTGTGATTTAGTCGATATTACGTTATCGATACTAACTCATCTTTACTCTTTAGTATATTCTGTGCTCATACATTAAATAATTAATTATGAAATAATAATTAAGTACCTATATGAAGATAGTAGGTATAGTACCTAGGTATATATGTGCAATAAGTAATAAGAAACAGACTGTATCATAAAATTTAATTATAATGAACTGAACAAAATGAACGTAAAATCTAATTAATCGCCATCGTAATCAGAATAATCAGTACTTTAAGGAATTTAAAAGTTAAACAGCTATTTGCACACACAAAGAAACTTTTAAGTTTAGAACTATTTATAGTAGGTACAACATAGCACTGCTATCGCAAAATTAAAAACAGGACTCGTTAAGGCGCCAGCGGAGGGTGAATTGCTCATACAAACGTAATACCAAAATAATTAGTAATTCGAGCATATTTCCTCCATATTATGCGATTATTAAGATTGAACTTGTATTTATCTAGGTCCCTGGATAATTATTTTTCCAAAATACTTTCCCAAAATTAAATGTAAGCACATTGCGTTTTGCATGTTTTTGCGACATAAACGACATTTTTTCTCCTTATTTGTTTCATATTAAAACCAACGATATCTCACGTACTAATTGATCAGGAACATAGCCTATATTGTCAAGTTACAGAATAACAACACGAAGTTAAAAACACAACAATTTTTCATTCATCATTTTTGGTATTCACGGAACAAGACTAAATGTATAACAAATTCTGTACGCTCATATTGCTATTGCGCTTGCACGCGATCATGTGTCTTCAGCCAAATAGGGATAGCAATATACTGGCAAATTTATATTTGCGGTTCGAGTAGAAGTTGCGAGCGGTGGTCGCCGGTCCCTTAAAGCGTACTCTCGCGTTAAGGTCGGCACTAGTCTGGGAGCGTGCGGGGTATAAACTATAAAGCGACGGTCGGGCGCGGTGCGCACCCGCCCGCTACCTCAGTCCTCAGCCCCCGATTCCTCAAAGCTCACATGCGAACTATAAGTAGTTTAGTTTACCATCCAGTCTAATTTTGCAAATCAGATTGATATTTTTTTACTCTCTAATCTGTAATCTAGCTATTAAATATGGCCCTATTTACATAAGCCATTTTGGAAAGATAGCGATTATCGTATAGTACTAGATATAGATTACATCAGTTTTAATGATAGGTCTGTAAGTACTTACGTCCCAAAAAACTGTTAAGTGGAAATGGGTTGCGCAATTTCCCCATATTTACGCCGATATTCGACCCAGACCCGTATAAGTTATCTCTACTTGACAACTGATAACGAATACCTGTATCTAGTTATCTGTACCTAATACAAACGAAAATATGAAGTCATAGCTCCGAAATACACGTTCATTAATTGATAGAAGTGTTAGTTGACTAGTCGCATATTTACCTAAGTGTCTTTCATTTTTTTTTATTGATCAAGTTAGGCATCGTTGTCGTCGTCAACCGATACCTAGATATCCACTGCTGGACAATAGTTATCTTGCAAGTAGGTATCTACTCCCTTACACCGAGGTCTTGCGCCCCCTGAATCCAGTTGCTTGCCATTCCTGGATCTACCAATAAGTCATGTAAGTACATCTATAGCTATTTATTTAACATCATCTCAACTCATCTCCAGCCACTTTTTTCGCTTAAGGATACATACTCAGAAAGACAGACGCCAGAAGGAGACGAAAAGGGATTAAAAATCATAGTCCACCACGCTGGCAAAGTGCAGCTGGGCAGGGTTTAATTTATAGATTTAGATATTAGATATTAGATTTTAGAGCTATTTCTTTTCAACAAGCGTATTCAACCCACGATCCTTAGTAAAACCTCCGCTAGATGCACGTACCACTGAGCCACGTGAGCTACAACTTTTTTTTACAATTCTGTCTGTTTACAATTTACAGTTCCGATAATTACCTGTACACGCTTACTTCCAGTTTTAACATTGCAGATACGATTGATCGACGTGAGCGTTCGATCACATTTGCGTCAAACTAAAATGAACCTTAATAGCATTGATTTAGAGCCACAAATTCAGTGCAACCGATTTAAATTTCGAAACGTATCGTTTGGAGCGCTGGCTGTGAATGCATACACGAAATTGAGCTCTAAAACAATGCTATTAAGGTTCATTTTAGTTTGACGCAAATGCGATCGAACGCTCACGTCGATCAAGCGTATTTGCAATGTTAAAACTGGGAGTAAGCGTACTGACCTACAAATTTCAAGGAAAATTCAAGTCAATTCAAGGAAAATTTTCTTGTGTTGTCCATAAAAAAACTATTGTTATTTCCACGGAGGCATTATGTTCGTCTATCGCATTCAAGATCATTTGCTAAGGTAACTGGTAAGGTCAGTCAGTTAGTCATCAAATATATTGCGACGTGGAAGTACGTATTCACTATTTACTTGAATAAGTGATTAGAAATAATTATGTAATGTTAAGAAGTGGTGGTTGACTATTTTGCGTTCTTAAGAAAAATTAATTCGTTAGTAAAATAGCGATTATAAGTAAGTTATAACCTAGTGGTTAAGGTTTCGACCTCCTAATCGGAGGTCCGGGGTTCGATCCCCTGGCAATCACAATCACTAGATATAGGCTAAGCTTTAAAAATGTGCACCTAGTTTTTGAAGTGAAAACTTCTTTACTCGCGTTGAGCACTTTTGGGTAGGGGGTAAACTTGTGGATTCGCTTCACCGTCAAAAGTATTTAAAATTTAAAAAAAAAAAAACGTTTTCTCTTCTATCGGCAGTCCCTATGATTGCCATTTTTTTATATGTTAATGTATTGTACATCTAATAAATAAATTACCAATAACTTTTCGGAGTTTTAAGCCTATCCATAATTCCGTACTTGGCCAGCGTGGTGAACTATGGCCTTAATATGCCTATTCAAAATTGTGTATGGGGTCCTCTCATGTCACTATATTGGTTATCATGACCGACGCGACGCGATGTTAATGTAGGTATTGTAATAGGGATGATGACAACTCAATCAAATCAGCAACTCTTTATCAAACTTAAAAACGCACTTCTAGTATGGAAGTTGTATGAAATTCACAGTTGTGACGTCATAAAATTACGACGCACTTTTTTTCTTTAATCTATATTTTAAAATGGTTATCCAACTTAAAACTAACCGAGGATGAGAATTTTAGGTCTTTTGGAAGACCCTCTATTTAATAATTTATTTTTGATATACTTAGGCATCATCCGTATCTATACTTATAATAAAACTGTAACAGGTCCAATTCTGTACATTGAAGATATTTTGAAAATTTTTTTTGGAGGGCACTATATATTCGATACTGAAGCCAAATCTGTAATTTTTTTTATTTTTGTCTGTCTGTCTGTCTGTCTGTCTGTCTGTCTGTCTGTCTGTCTGTCTGTATCTTGGCCGCGCATCACGCCGAAACTACTGAATGAATTCAAACGAAACTTGGCACGATCTGAGCCCATACTACGAGGTAGGACATGGGATACTTCTTATCCCGAAATTCTACCCCCGAAGGGTTGAAATAGGGGTTGAAAGTTTGTATGAAAGTCCTTAATTTCTCAAGTTATAGCCATGAAACTTGATATATAAGCTGCGGGTAGAAAATGAAAACATATTTGTCTCACAGATTTTCAAAATTCCACCCCCGAAGGGGTGAAATAGGGGTATAATATAAAAATTAATCCCTATTTCCCTTGGTCACGGTATCACGCGTGAACGGCTGGACCAATTTCGCTAATTCTTTTTTTGTTGGGTTTGTCTGGACGCCGGGATGGTTTATCAATTGGACCCGGTAGGGGGCGCTGCAATCGGGTTCGAGGTTCAGAGCGGGACACGGCTGGACCAATTTCGCTAATTCTTTTTTTGTTGGGTTTGTCTGGACCCCGGGATGGTTTATATTCACAATTGGACCCCGTAGGGGGCGCTGCAATCGGGTTCGAGGGTCCCGCCAAACCACGCGGACGAAGTCGCGGGCATCAGCTAGTTGGCTAATAAAAGTGTTTATTTATTTACAGTACTACTTAACCTTCGGCTAAACTCAGCTGGAAAATAAAAGAAGAATAAAGAAGGATTAAAGGAATTAATGCTTGAACATCGTTTGGCACTACTAACAATAATTACAAGTGCAAATTCAATCAAGTAGACTCAGAGACCTTCGCTTCGCTCGGTCAATTAAGAGAAGACGGGACAGAAAGTAATTTGCCTTGCTAACAAAAATAAGGGAAGAGAATAAAATATAGCAATTCGTGCGAGAATATTAAGATTGGCACTGCTGTCCAAAAAAGAGAAGTAAGAATCCAAAAAGAGAAGAAAGAAAATAAGTACTTAGTGTACAATTAAAGTGTGTATACAAGAAATAGACACCTAGACAAGCGCATTCCTTGATTTGTATAACTTTTGAAGCATCAAGTGTTTTAAAAAATGTGTTGCTGTTGTGATTGCGGGTCTTGCGGCAAGATATTGCGGTGTTTGCTGTGCGTCACACTGGTTGTGTATCTACTGAAGCTGTGCGGCGTGGAGATGGACGCCGACAATTGCTGCAACTGTGGCGACAACAGCTGATCAGCTGATTACAGGATACCTTAGCTTACCGAAATATGACGTCATTCGTGAAGAACGTCATATTCCAAAATGTGTCTTTGTTAGCAATTATCGCGAAAAAATGTGTGTACTAAAAGCTAATTCGTCTTTCGGGAAGAATGTCCTAATCCAAAATGTGTCTCTGTTATAAGCAACTATCGCAAAAAAACGTACCTATGTACTAAAACTAGTTCGTCAAACTGGAAAAGCGTCTTTACTCAAAATGGGTCTTTCTAGTCATCGTGCGCCGCGATTTCGAAAAAAAATCAAAATGGCGGCAGGTCGCTATGCCAGATCGGTTCAATCCCCTTTCGTTACAATCGGTTAATCCGATAGACGAAAAGGTAAGACTGAAAGACATTTTCGCATTTATAATAACTACCTATATATCTAATATGAATATAGCAAGTACACGCGCAATTTTTTTTAAATCTACCTCAGTTTTATAAGAAACTAGCTGATGCCCGCGACTTCGTCCGCGTGGATTGAGGTTTTTTTTAGTTCCCGCGGGAACTTTAATTTTCCGGGATAAAAAGTAGCCTATGTGTTATTCCAGACTATAATCTATCTCTGTGCCAAATTTCATACAAAACCGTTCAGTCGTTCTGGCGTGATTGAGTAACAAACATCCATACATCCATCCAAACTTTTGCATTTATAATATTACTAGCTGATGCCCGCGACTTCGTCCGCGTGGATTGAGGTTTTTCGGTTCCCGCGGGAACTCTTTAAATTTCCGGGATAAAAAGTAGCCTATGTGCTATTCCAGACTATAATCTATCTCTGTGCCAAATTTCATCCAGATCCGTTCATCCGTTGGAGCGTGATTGAGTAACAAACATACATCCATACATACATCCATCCATCCAAACTTTCGCATTTATAATATTTATATGGACTAGCTGATGCCCGCGACTTCGTCCGCGTGGATTGAGGTTTTTTGGTTCCCGCGGGAACTCTTTAAATTTCCGGGATAAAAAGTAGCCTATGTGCTATTCCAGACTATAATCTATCTCTGTGCCAAATTTCATCCAGATCCGTTCATCCGTTGGAGCGTGATTGAGTAACAAACATACATCCATACATACATCCATCCATCCAAACTTTCGCATTTATAATATTTATTTGATAAATATAGATGGATAAAGTAATTAATTAAAGTACTATTTTAGATCTCTTGTTTATTTTATTGATTCATCCATATTTAGTTATTATAGTAGAATAAATGCGTGTCAGACGCATAAGGCAGGGTTCTCAATAAAGCTGGGTCATTTTCTGCAATCAGGAATCGAATCCACACTCTTTCTAAAATATGTTGTAATGTAATTCAATCAAACTATTAGAGCAAGATACCAAATAAATTATAATTTAATAATATGTCTACAGTGATATATCTAAGAGTAATATAATTTAATAAAATATACTTATTATTTTTATGTTAATTAATAATTGAGAACTGTCGAACACAAGTCGCGACTCCTCCTTAGCGAAGAGTTTGAGTTAAGACAGACACCATTACTACGATTTATAAATGTATAGCGCCATCTATCGCAGAACTCGATGTTGTGCTTTGTGTTCTTTTAGTTCTTCCATTTTATAGACTGAAAAGAAAAAACACTTTATTGATACACAGAGACTTGTTGTTTTTTAACCGACTTCAAAAAAAGGAGGTTCTCAATTCGACTGTATTTTTTTTTTTATGTTTGTTACCTCAGAACTTTTGACTGGGTGGACCGATTTGGATGATTCTGTTTTTATTTGAAAGCTGGTGCTTCCCGTGTGGTCCCAATTCAATTTGGTGAAGATCTGATGAATATCTCCGGAGATGGAGAACGGAACTCCTCATGGATAAGAGTAAATTGCTCGCGATCAGTGTGATAGTCTTGTAAACAGTATGTTTTAACCATGCATAGCATATCTCGTTCTGGTTACATCCTGTATTTTAAAACAGTGGGGCCACTAAAAATTGTGAAATAAAAAATTTTCAAAAAAAAATAAAAACCAACTTCAAAAACCACAAACACTAAAAAGTAAAAAATAATTTAATTTATTATGTATACAAGAGTTAATTTAGTTCTATAATAACATTCTTTGGAGTCGGTGCCAATGTGGAGTCTAATAATGAAGAGTAGGTAGACGGTTCATGCGGCTAATTGGAATGTTATTATAGAACTAAATTAACTCTTGTATACATAATAAATTAAATTATTTTTTACTTTTTAGTGTTTGTGGTTTTTGAAGTCGGTTTTTTTTTTTTTGAAAATTTTTTGTCTGCAAGTTAGCCCTAGACTGCGATCTCATCTAATGGTAAGTGATGATGCCGTCTAAGATTGTAGCGGGCTAACTTGTAAAAGGCATGGCAGTTATATTATACCCATACCCCTAATCGGTTTCTACACGGCATCATACCGGAACGCTAAATCGCTTGGCGGTACGTCTTTGCCGGCAGGGTGGTAACTAGCCACGGCCAAATCGTCCCACCAGAACAGAACAGGGAAAATTCAGAAATTATAAATTACCAAATTGACCCTGCCGGGGATCGAACCCGGGACCTCCGCACGTTGAGACAACAGCGCTCAACACTGCGCCAGGGACGTCGTCAATAATATAGTCTAGGAAACGGAGCGGTTTGTTGTATGGAGGCCCCTGCATTAAATCCTCAGTCGTTGAAACTTGGCAGGGTTGTAGTATGGTATGAACCAAAACTTATACAAAAATATCCAAATTAGGTATTTATACCTAAAAGTTAATATTTTGGATTGAATAATTTCTCGATTTCCTTAATAATATTAGGTAGTCATATTTACACTCAAAATCGAAATATCAAAGTAAATAATCATGCAGACCGATAAACCAATCATATTATCAATTAATCTAAAACTCCGTTATCGAGATAACATTCTTCTACAAATGAAGTTAATTAAGTGAAAGGAAGTCAGGTATTTTAATGGGTATACCATAAAAATACCTAACTTCCTTTCTTATTTTTTTTTAGATATTAACAACATGGATTATAAAATACGTTCAACTCATGATACTTGATCATACTGTAAAGTTTCGTCGCCTGAGGAATTACTGTTGGGGTCAAATAGCTTCCTTTCCTAGACTTATAATATGTCCATACTATTTACTAATATTATAAATGCGATAGTGTGTCTGTCTGTCTGCTACGCTTTCACGGCCCATCAGCTCAGCCAATTTTGATGAAATTTGGTACAGGGGTAGATTGTATCTCGGGGAAGGGCATATAGAAAATTAAAGAGTTACCCCGGGAATCAAAAAAACTTAATCCATGCGGACTCATCTAGTATTAAATATACGAAAGTGTGTCAGTCTGTCTGTCTGCTACCTACGCTTTCACGGCCCATCTGTTCAATCGATTTCGCAGAAATTGGGTATAGATGTAGGTTACATTCCTAGGAAGGACATAGAACAAACCTTAATCCACGGGGCGAAGTCGCGGGTATCTAATGTTACTCATTAGCTCCACTTACTCATTGGCTAGATCGTAACCTCAGTAGGGTATTAACTGTTGTTAGTACTTTATGATATAAAAAAAAATCTAGTACTTAGTCTATACAAGAGACCTAAGTATGACCAGCAGTGGACGATAGATAGCGATCGGTTGACAACGAAGACGACGATTTCCTGGGTATTTAACTATTTAGCTTAGATAGATTGGCTGCCGTGGCCGAAATTCGGCCAAGCGAACATTGCTTACCGAATCTCGGAGCGTGTTCTCGGCTAAGATGTATTCCTCGGATTGCGGGCTTAAGGTCATCTTGTAGTTCGTTAGACTAGTCCTGTCCTTTTGCTTCGCCAGCGTTTCTATTACCACAGAATGCACCTGCCAAAGAGTATATTTTTTTTATCTGTACTTACAAAAGTTATTAATCTAATGTGTACCAAAGCCATACAAAAACAGACAATCAGGCCAATTTTGTTGTTTACCATCTCTAAACTAAACTAAAACAACACCAGCTCTATTAATATTGCCATCCCATTCATAATACTCCTTGCGGAAAGAGGCAGTACTAGATTTAGAGCTATTTAGTTTAGAAATTCTGAAGTGCAAATGTATGTTCTCAAGTGAATTTGAGATTGTCTGTTCTCATATGACTTTGTATGTTCTCAAGTGAATTTGAGATTGTCTGTTCTCCTATGACTTTGACTTTGTATGTTCTCAAGTGAATTTGAGATTGTTTATTCTCATATGACTTTGTATGTTCTCAAGTGAATTTGAGATTGTCTGTTCTCATATGACTTTGTATGTTCTCAAGTGAATTTGAGATTGTGTGTTCTCCTATGGCTTTGTGTCTGTGTTTGTTTGTTTGTTTGTTTTAAAAATGTCTTTATTATTCAATTAATTTTATATACATAGTTTATAACCTAGTCATATAATCCTAGGCAAAACAGAAATATACATAAACAGTGTAGCAGGCTAAATAGCACCTCTTTTAAGCTTACCAACTTCTAATTTTTACATTTTTGTCACCCTACTTAAAGCAACACAATTGGATAAAAACTTCTTATGCTAACCTTAGTCATACGGTACTATAAACAATATACCTTGTATTTCTGCGCCAGCCGCAGTCGGTCGTCTGCGCTCGGCAGCTTGTTAAGGCACGTGGCCAACATTTGCTTGCTGGCCGCCAACTCACTGAGCCTCGCTAGCAAAGTTTCCATTGGTATGTTAGAAGACACCGTTGTACGGCCGAGCCAATCCTGGAAGAGAATAATTAATGAAAAAGTTAAATCAAATCATCCGGGGTGACCTATCTCTGTACTCAATTTCGTCAAAATCGGGTAAACGGTTGACAGACAGACACAATTTTGCATTTCATAAGGGCTCTATTAAGTATTCTGCGATAATAATAGTTCGGATTCTTCGTTTTAGGCTTATTACAGCGCTTACAAAATTATTACAAGAAATACAGTAAATCTTCAGTATAATAGCGGTTATAATTTGCCAAAATGACTAATTGAGAGTTGACAACCGTGATGGGCAGGCATACAGATGGGCAAATAGTTATTCCAGGAAACAAAATTCCTGTCAGGACTTTTTATTACATTACACATGATAAACGTTACACCGCTATTTTAATGTAGATTATAATAGCGGTGGTATTTCTTGTAATCTGTGATCTCTCTACCTAATGTTGGTTCAACTGTTGAGCCGAGAGAAAAGGTAAAAGACAGACAGACTCGCTTCAGCATTTATAAGCTGTTTAGTATAGATAACTAATAATAGAATAGCAATGTAATAAATTGAACTCACCTTTTTGGTGAACATGGATTCCACGATATCCCATTTGTTGGAGTTGCCATGTACATTTAGAACCACCCAATCATATTGCACCGGAGGTACCTATAAAAATATACTTATGTCTTTTATGCAGTACCGTTCATCTAGGACTGCTAAAACTGGTATGATGGTAGTCAGGTCTGACATTTGTGTGAGCGTCGACCCACTGTATGAAATGAATAATAGTTATGCTATGTTAATAATATCCATCAGAATCTACTTTTTTGTTCCATTTTTGAAATAATTTGCACGCAATCCTTGGTTGAATGTAAGTATGCGTCAATGTGCTAATGTTACCCATCGTCACCGCTCAATGTCTATGGTTCTTAATGTTTTTTTTTTAAATTCCTTGTTGTTAACAATAAGGAGATAAATAAAGTTGGTATTGCGGATTCCCGCGAAATCTGTAGAATGTTTTATTGTACATTTATTTAAAGGGATGTTTATTTAATCCATTTCGGATGTCGATGCACAAGGTGGAGGCATAGGGTAAAGTGAATGTGATTATTTTTTTGTTAATATCATCAAGTGAAAATAAAGATCTTACTACTACTATTAAAATGTACCTAACAACAGAATGGCATTGAAATAATTAAAAATCGCTATTTATTTTATTTTCCCGCAATCGAAGTGAAAAGTAGTGTTTACCACGGGACAAAGCCATTCTACTCGATTCTATAGCATACCTCGCTACGCTCGGTAAGCTAAATATCTCGTATGAAATGGCTCATTTTAGTCCCTTGATGAACAATCTACTATGTATTATTTAAGTAGCCACATCATGTTATTAGTGCCCTATTATTAGTGCTACGCGACACGTACTGTTGTTTAACGTATTGACACATATCGTTGTTCTTAAACAACAATATACTGTAATATAAGGCAGATTGTTGTTGGTGTACCCACCTGTTGTCGTTGGCACAGCGTTAGAGGCGACATCATGTTGCCAGCGCCCTCGTGCCAGTGGTGAGAACAACAATACGACAGGCAGTGCAGGGCTGAATTGTTGTTTAGCTCCTGTTTGTTTGCGCATTTCTGCCATTCTGCAAGTTTTTGGAGATTGAAAATTTACTAACCCATTTTGCAGCAGAAAATATTTGGTTTCGCCGATTGGTTAAAAAACAATATAGCGGGTGTAAGATCCGCCATATTGTTTTTTTGTGACGTCACCCGCCCAGTGTCACCCCCAACTCATTCTACTATACATACACAAATGGAAAGTAAGTTTGTATGTTTGGGTGTTTGTCTTTGTCACTCCACAATGACTAAACCAATGGGTGAAATTTGAAATGAAGATAACTTATACCCTGAATTAACACATTAGGCTAAACTTTATCCCGTAAAATTAAAGAGTTCCCGCGGGCATAGCCTTAATCCACGCGAACGAAGTTCTCTAGTTACTGCTAGTAGGTATATTATAAACACTTTAAGTCTGACCCTGTAAGTGTGAGATCTATAGAGCAAACTTTGACATTGCTTAGACTTAAGACATGGTTAAAACGAGACAGATTTATGTTACTCACATAAGTCCATCTCGTTTTAACTCTAAGTAAAGTCTGAGCCAAGTCAAAGTAACGCTCTATAGATCTCAGCATAAGTCAATTATTTTTAAATATTATCTTAATGTTATAGTAACTTTTTCAAATTACCTAAAAGTTTAACATAGTCTGCCACCATTTTGGCTTGGTGGGCGTCCACTCCGGGTTGGTTGAAATGATTTGACAGTAAATTATTCAATTTTCTTATTAACCCATCCACACTGTTGCCTTGGGTTTTGATTATATGTTGAAATTGGTACATCTGAAATGAAATAAATAAAATAGATAAAAGATGATGTTAAAGAAAAAAAAAAAATCTACTTCATTTCAATTGCAATTATTTATTTAGATTCAAAGTAATTACTTACACACATTCAACAATAATGATCTTAACTCATATTGAAATACATTGATTACTAAGATAAGTACTAGGTAGTTATTTAACAAAGGGGTTGTTTCAAATTTATATGGAGCCTGGGCCAGGTATTTGTACGGTATTTCAAAATGTTCGGGGTCATAAAATAGTAATATTTTTTCCTTTATTTCTTACTAAAAAGTTCAATTTACGAGGTACGAGAATGCGAAATTATTTTGCAAAATAAAAGCGCGACAACATGCGTCCATTTTGACATTGACGTATATTACACGTGTCATGATGACATTTGACATAAAATTACCTGGGAAATGTGAATTAACCTTAAAATATCCAACAGCAGTCAGATTGATGGATGGATGCGCTGCGAGAGTTGCTATTCTACAAATGTACCTAATTAAACATTTTATTTTTGTACCTCTTAATCACTGTAAAACTGCCAAAAAGCATATTTTATTTTGTTTTCTATGATTTTATACTATTTTTTGGAATACTGTACAAGTACCTGGCCCAAGATGAAACAACCCCTTTAAGCAATTTACCTATATATACATATATATATTTTTTTTATGTAAGGTAAATAACTAAATACATATTACATAGTTGAACAATTCTTATTATAATAGGAAATAAGGATTATTACAACTAATAATGATTAATCATAATTAAAACAGTGTGCATTTCTGAAATAAATTAGATGATAATATAATTTTATTATTTTAATAATTTAACAATATACTAACTGCAGCGTCTGGGCTCCTTCCGAGCATTCTATAAAGTAAAAAAATAAGTGATTTATTTTTTTCACGTAGGACAATATTATGTCACTTATGATACGTCAAGACTACCACCGGTTCGGAAAGCTGATTCTACTGAGAAGAGCCGGCAAGAAACTCAGCAGTTGCTCTTTTCTTAAAAACAAAAAAATTACATTAAGTAAACAATACAATACATACGTTACGTTACAAGTATTACACTACTGACTTGTGCGCTTAAATTAACAAACATGTTTATGTCTCAATGAATATCAATACTATATAATACTATAAATGCGAAAGAGCGTCTGTCTGCTACGCTTTCTCGACCTACCTATTCAACCGATTTTGACGAAATTTGGTGCAGATATAGGTTGCATACTGTGCAAGAACATTAGGCTACTTCTATCCCAAAAATCATAGTCACGCTGGAATTTTTCCATACCTTTAGTCCACGCGGACAAAGTCGCGGGAATTAGCTAGTACCTTATACTTACGTCAATAAATCTGTGAGTTCAGACACTTTTCCCTCAGACTGTAAAAAGCTTATATAGTGGTTTAACGCTAGTGGGCGCGCCGACAGTAATTCGTATACCAACTTTTTGTTCAAGGTTTGGATTAAGAAGAGGACCACCTAAAAAGATTAAAGAGAATGATTAGGTATTCAAATTAGCATTTCTTCTAATGCATACCATATAGTGGAAGAAACGCTATACTATAGCCTATAGTACACTATTTTCAAATCTTTTTTTTTTTTTTTATGTGCTTTATCATGCGATCAGTCGATGGACTATGAGCAGATTTGATGGACAGATTGGAGATTTTCAAATCTATTGCAATTTGTAATACTAAATATACCTCGCTTATTAGGTAGTAGATAGGTTAAGTTTACTTGCGGAACAGCATTTTTCATGTTTTTTTTTATCCACCAGAAGTTAGCCCTTGACTGCGATCTCACCTGATGATAAGTGACGATGCAGTCTAAGATGGTAGCGGGCTAACCTGTTAGGGGCATGGCAGTTATATTAAACCCATACCCCTATTCGGTTTCTACAAGGCATCGTACCGGAACGCTAAATCATTTGGCGGCACGTCTTTACCAGTAGGGTAGTAACTAGCCACGGCCGAAGCCTCCCACCAGGCCAGAACAGACGTGCCGCCAAGCAATTTAGCGTTCCGGTATGCCGAGTAGAAACCGATTAGGGGTATGTGTTTAATATAACTGCCATTCCCCTAACAGGTTAGACCGCTATCATCTTAGAATGCATCATTACTTACCATCAGGTGAGATCGCAGTCAAGGGCTAACTTGTAGTAGATTTTAAACAAAAACAGTTCAAGTTTATACTCACAGTTATAATAGCGTTCCCATCCCCTATAGCCACCGCTCCATCTAGGAGTTCAGTTTTCCTCTTCAAACTCCTGTGATAACGGAGAGACACACTTCGTCCTAGCACCAATCTCTTCAGTGTCACCGCCACGGATTGCTCAGGCTCAGTTCTGTCGTTTGGATCTTTTCCCGACTGTGCGAGGACAACTGAAAGGAATAAATACTACTTTATTTTCTATTGAGTATGATCTAGCTGGATTAGTTATGAATACACAAAAAACCAAGGCCATCACAAATGGAACTAAAGTACCTATATACCTTGTGAATAACATAATTGAATATGTTGAAGAATATATATACTTAGGCCAGACAATATCACTAAAAGACCAAGCAACAAAGGAAATAGAAAGACGTATAGGAAACGCATGGAAGAGATTCTGGAGTCTCAAAGAAATTTTCAAAAATAGGGATATAAATATGGCCATTAAAAGAAAACTTTTTAATACCTGCATTTTACCAGTACTCACTTATGGATGTCAAACATGGTCCCTGACTAAAGCACAAAAGAAAAAAATGGAGTCATGTCAGAACGCCATGAACAGGAGTATGATGGGGAAAAAATTGTCAGATAGAATAAGAACAACAACTATAAAGAAATGTACAAACACAAAGGATGTTACAGTCACAATCAAGAGCCTTAAGTGGAAGTGGGCGGGGCATACAATCAGGGGACAGGACAAATGGAGTAAAAAGGTTATGTATTGGTACACGGGTCACTTCAAAAGGAATAGGGGTAGACCAATGCAAAGGTGGGTTGACGACATTAGAACAGTGGCAGGTGGCATATGGTCCCGAACGGCAAGAGACAGAGAGGCGTGGAAGATGATGGAGGAGGCCTTTGCCATTAGACAAACGGACGGGGTTGTCGAGGCAGTGCAGCATATTAATAGTTAAGAACAAGAAATTGTAAAAACAAAAAAAAAACGTCTGAATAAAGGCTTTATTTATTTATTTATTTATTATGATCTAGCCTGGGCTAGTAATTAATTTTACTTAAACCACCACTAAGCTTACTTAGAAATTATCTGATATACGAAGAACATCGATATATATAGGTAGGTATTAGATGGGCCCTTTTATAGAAAAAAATTGGGCATCCGACATGTATATAAGCCTATCCTTGTCCCCGCCATAGCGCTGTCCCGCTTTTCAGACTAGATGGCGTTAGTATAATACACCCACATTCTTCGTTTGACAGGGCCCTTCTATGTGAATTGAGGTTGTTGACGAAGAATGTGTGTGAAATACAGTGATGTATCTTATGTCTTACTTGATGATATTATTATATAGGTATACTCTTTATTCATGTGTTCTTTCAGGCAGCACTACACTATTACTAACCAAAAGGGTTATCCTTCTTAAGCCTTTTCTCTAATTGTGTAATATTATTTATATTTCCAATCTATCAATTACTTTTTTTTTTATCCACTTCAAGTTAGCCCTTGACTGCGATCTCACCTGATGGTACGTGATGATGCAGTTTAAGATGGTAGCAAGCTAACCTGTTAGGGGCATGGGAGTTATATTAAAGTAAAGTAAAGTAAATCATATTTTATCGTGACCGACGCGACGTCCAAATATTGAATTAATATTATTAATCAACTAAAAGAAAACCCATACCTACCCCTATTCGGTTTCTACACGGCATCGTACCGGAACGCTAAATCGCTTAGCGGCATGACTTTACCAGTAGGGTAGTAACTAGCCACGGCCGAAGCCTCCCACCAGGCCAGAACAGGCCTCAGAAATTCAGAAATTATAAATTTCCAAACCCTGCCAGGGTTCGAACCCGGGACCTCCGCACGTTAATGCAACAGCGCTCAACACTGCGCCACGGTGGTCATCAAAAGGTTGTAAACCGTCAATGTTATTGATGTCCAAAAATTGACCGTGCTGCTACTTTGAATAAATGACTTTTGAGGGATGATGCAGGAGAATTTGAACTTACTCAAGTCCAAGACCTTGGGTGACACCAAACTGGAGAGCGGCAGCAGTTGCGTCTTCGCATTGTTAATGGTTGTATTGAAGACACTCTCATCTTTCTGTCCAGGGTATGACTTCTGACCTATCGCCAATATCTCTTGGGGTGACAACTGGAAGAAAGAAATATTAATCTTTCTTATATTAAACTAGCTTTTGCAAGTGGCTTCGTTCATGTTAGGTTCTTTTTCTTACGAATTTTAAACCCTCTTAGGGTTTGAATTTTCAAAAATCCTTTCATAGCAGATCTGAGACTGCATCATCCCTTACCACCTGGTGAGATCGCAGGCAAGAGCTAACTTGCAGTGAAATAAAAAAAAAGCTCAAATTATTAGCAAGCTGAAGTAGTAGTGGGCAGGTCAGATCTGTTGTTGTTTTGACGGCTGATAGATTGAACCGAACGAAGTGGGCGGATGAGGAAGGCTGAGGCCTCAAAAAGGTCCTATGTCAAGCAGTGGATCCACATTTGAGTGAAATTAAGGCTCACAGATTCTATAGCAATTACAATTCATCAAACTTATGTGACCTGGTGACAACGTTGCTGTTATCACATACATATCACATTTAAAGTTGCTCATAAATATTAAAAATAAAATAAAATTATATGAAAGCTAGCAGATGCTCGCGACTTCGTCCGCGTGGATTGAGGTTTTTCGGTTCCCGCGGGAACACTTTAATTTTCTGGGATAAAAAGTAGCCTATGTGCTATTCCAGACTATAATCTATCTCTGTGCCAAATTTCATCCAGATCCGTTCAGCCATTGGAGCGTGATTGAGTAACAAACATCCATAACATCCACACATCCATCCAAACTTTCGCATTTATAATATTAATTTGATGAAATAAAATTAGGTATATGAAAGCTAGCTGATGCTCGAGACTTCATCCGTGTGGATTGAGGTTTTTCGGTTCCTGCAGGAACTCTTTAATTTTCCCAGATAAAAAGTAGCAGTGCTATTCCAGACTATAATCTATTTATGTGCCAAATTTCATCCAGATCCGTTCAGCCGTTGGAGCGTGATTGAGTAACAAACATCCATACCTACATCCATACATCCATCCAAACTTTCGCATTTATAATATTAATTTGATGATGAAATGTAATTAATTACTTATTGAAAGAATAAAAACAAAAATTAAACAGTCATAAAAATTCAGAATTATTATTACATTTAATTTATCAAAAAAAAAACATTTAAATATGATAATAAATTATCATAAAATAAAAAAAAAACCTAAACAGTCTTAGCAGTTCCCTTGCTTTGGCTTCACTCAAATCGATTTCCTAAACTTCGTGGGGTCACGTCCCTCATTTAAAGGTAAGGAATCCGATGAAGAGAGACTCAGAGAGTTAATTGAGATCCTTACCACATCATCGTCGAAGCTAAAGGCTTTCGCTTTAGTTTCACTGGTGTTCCAGTAGTCATCATCATCCATGTTCAGTTTTGTTTTTACCAAGTCAAACTGATGAAGAATCCAAAATTTTATGGAAAAAGCTTTAAATTGTAGGTACCTAAGCAATTTACTTACAAGTAGCAGAGAGATTAACTCAGGGTATGTCGTCTTCGAACAAATATGCTGGTTCCAAAAAACTAGCGCCATCCAGTGGACATGGTAGAGATGATTACACAGTGTTGCTATAACTAAAAAACTTGTTCAAATATTATTGAGAGTTGCCACAATTTACTCTTGTGCCGATTCGATTATGCGAATAAAGGTTATTGATTGGGTTCGATTATTAGTTCGAAATTAGAATACAAATTGTCTTACGAAATTAGTTACAAATTGTCTGTACGAAATTAGTTGCAAATTGTCTTATCTGCATATTTTAAAAATGAAACATTAAAAATATTTAAGTTACACTTCAAACAGTCATCAATTTCCAATCAGTGTCCAGTTAGCATTAAAAAAAGTTATGTAATCGAGATGCTTTGACAGTTGTCCCTCCATAAAGACAACTGACCTGCTTTGGGGAAAATTCTCTCAGAAGGAACGGAGGTGGATGGGATGCACGAATATTTTATGAAGGAACCTAACTACATAAAATGGTAAAACAATGCTTTAACATAATTCGGGATTTCCCCTCTAATAGATCACTTTACTACCTACCCATCACTAGACTTTTTGAAGTGAAACTTCTTTAGAATCGTTGTGATTTGAAAATTCGATGAAACGTATTCTGTCGTCGCTGTACAAGTGGCGCCACCGGACGAACGTGTAATACAAAGCGTTCCATTTTTGTAATTTTCTGTTTGATTATTTAAATGTAGCACTAGAAAGTCTGATTTGGTATTTGCTTTTTAAGTTTTATTTTAATCCGCCTCTGCCCCCCTAGCATGGGCCGAGACAATTTTCTCACTGAGGAAAGGATAAATATTTTTTTCGCTATAAAAACGCTAAATAACGGTGGATAAATAGTCTTCAGAGTCCCCGTGAAATGTCAAACGTGGATAAACTTCTCCTCTCCCCTATTGCCGTGCTCTGAGAAGTGGATAAGTTAATTTTATCTCTTGTCAGTGGATAAAATCGGGGGATAAAGTTTTTATCTCCGGCCCATGCTAGCCCTGCAGGTTGATAAAACGAAAACGAAACGAAAAAGCGACACCAAAAAGAGACAAACATATTCATAATGGGATTTAGCCTGCGAGAGAATGAGATAGTATACAAGTTATATATTTTGTCTCATTTTCTCGTAGGCTACTTTTCTGAAGTTTCACTTCTGCCGTGTGTTAATAATTGAGAACACACTTTTTTTTACTAGTAACGGTGATTCCTTTTGTAAGGTAACATGATTTTCTCCCAATAATCGATAATCGATTTCAAACGATCATTTTGATAATCGATTGATCGATTATTGACAATCGATTCCGCACAGCATTAGATTTAGGCCACATCCCTCAGAAAAATAAAAAAATATGGCCGTCGTCATGTACGCCAATCCATTAAACATTTTCTTTTTGCTGTGATTGTGGTTATTTGCGTATTAAGTTTTACTTAGTTAGTTACAAAAGTTACAAAAGTTTTCAGTGCTGAGATGTGATGTGTGATTTTGGACTTTGAACGAATACTACATCTACTTAACCTAAGTTATTTTTGTTACTTATTTAAATAAAAATTATAAAATTCATCTACCTACTGTTTTTATTATTAATTGTACTTGATCCATAATTTCAGTATTATAATAATTATAATAATAATACTGAATAATAATATTGAGTGGTAAACAAATGAATATAGGTATATAAAGGTAGGTATATAAATACCTACAATATCGTTTGCCGAGTTTAAACTATGACCACTTGATGGCGCTGTTTTCGAGGAACCAAAATCTGACGTGAGATGGACATCTATTTCAGGTTATACAATACTTATCTATGGATTAACTATATAGTTATTACAGTGTTGCCACCCTCTGATTTAGGTTTTCCCCTAACTCCTCGTGAAATTCCCCTAAAATAAGCATTTTTCAAAATGTTTTCCCCTAAAAAATTTATTCTAAGAATAAAACACAAATGAAAGTGCATTAAACTTTTATTTAACTTTTTTTAATATATTAAACTAAAAAAAAAAAAAAAACTACTAAATCAATACCATCTGTACCATATATAGGTACCTACGTATTATATAATATGTAGGAAGTACACTACCATCAGATAATTTTTGACCAATTATTAAGATGAAGATCTAAATAAGCAGCCTGTCACTAACATAACACTTAACGATCATATTACATGCCTACCACAAATCTATGAGGATTTTGAATAGAATTATAATCATCAATCATCAGCTTTTTGAACTATGTTAACCATAGATCATTTATAGAGGAGTCCTCTATAAATGACCCATGGTTAACATGGCATCATTGTCCTACATTGTCATAGGACAATGGTGCACAGCGTACCTACATTTGGAACAAGCGAAAAACACACTAGGTACCTAGATTAAAAACACTGACAGTCAAACCAACCAAGTCAAACAAACAAGAGTACCTAAACCATAACGTATAAATCCATAAAAACCAGTTTACCTCGCACACATAAAGCAGCTTTATTCGTATTCGACATCTCTTCTTTCCACGTACACAATAATTTCTATGAGCACGAAAGAGAAAAATATATTTTGTTTGGTACTAGCCATAGAGAAATGTAACACCATAGTAGTAATTCCTTGATTCCTACTTCCATGGGCAAAATTCAGATACACGCAGTCACCGATTCGAACCGAAAGTTGAAACTTTCCCTAAAAAATTCCCTAATAATTTTTTTTCCCCTAAAAATTTCCCTAAATAATTGTATACCCTAAAAAATCCCCTAAGTGTTCAAAAATCCCCTAAATCTAGGGGAAAATACCCTAAGGTGGGGACACTGAGTTATTAACACGTCACGAACTCAACACACATGAATGATGAAATATGAATGATGAATGCACAGACCACAGAGTACATTATATATACTGGTATGAATGTAAACCATATGTAAACCCAATGAAACACAGACATATTGTGCAATGAAACCACCGACCTGAAAAAAAAAGATGAAAAGTAACTATAGTCTATAAGTCTATGCCTTGTAAAACATTTACTTATCTAAACCCTGGTCACTCCTGCCGAGCGATCGCGTAACTTCTGCATCAATCATTGATACATCGCAATCACCTCTGATTGGTTAACACTCTTCCACTATTGGACATAATCCATTGACGCAGCAAGAATGCCATAAATTCAGCCAATTACAACAATTGATACTGTAACAATGATTGATGCAGAAGTTACGCGATCGCTCGGCTGGTCTACTCGTCGGATCTATTAATCTGACCACGAGTCACAGAGTTTATGTCTGTGCCACAAGTAGACCAGGGTTTACAAAATAAATGTTTTGAACGAAGAACAGTTAAGGATTGCCTTTCGTCAGTACAAAGCTTTTTCCAAAGCTTTGTTCGTCATTTCGCGTGCTTGGCGATGAATAAAAACGTTTTTCTGTTTGAAAACGTTTGACTGAACCTCTCAGTCATTTTTAAAAACACGGAAAGCAGTTACACTTAAAAGGAAAGCAGGCAGGCAGCAGCTTGGAGCCTTGGTCAGGTTAAACAATACGTCTTATCTATGAGCCTTGGCTAGGTACCACCCAGTACCTCATACTTATCTATGCAGTACCTATATTTAATGTACTCTGTGCTTGGCTGCCTGATTATTAAGCGACCTCAGAGAGGCATAGAAATAGTATGTATATTCATACAACTAGAAGGATCACTTATGTGTTTTTGTTAAACAAATTCACACCTTTTTCACTAAATAATAAAGTTCAATTTAGATTACCTTTCACTCATAAGGAATTTCGGTCTCGACAAGGACTCACTTTTTCTTCGCGCTGTCTCGTTCACTCTCGTGTTCACTATTGTGTCTCGTTCAATTAATAATAATTATGGTGTCATGCCAGTGCAGCGGTAAGTGCGGGGATGCCCCGTCGCTCACGTCCGCAGGAATTACCTTTTACCTCCCTGCACGTGTCCCCCGGGTGGTGCTAAGCGAGCGACGAACCAGGCGGCATATCAATAAGCGTGTTTTCGTTAGTACGCTTAGTATGAATTAAATGCCATACGATAAAAAAAAAAAAATGCGGTAAGAAAGAGACAACGCCCCTTAATATTAGCTCTCGTTCGGCTCGCGTTTCGTGCGTTATTGATCCTTCTAGCTGTTGTAATACATACCTACTATTTCTATGCAGAGAGGTTATTGATCTGACCAAAGATCTGACCAGTGACTCTGAGTAAGGAGTGCGACAAACCTTCTCTTTATAACTCTGCGACAAACAAGCAACAAGCGTTCGATCAAAGAGCATGTAGATGTAGCTTATCTATGTTTAGCAGTTAGCACCACAGGTTAGCACCTGGTTAGCAGTTAGCACCAGAGACTAGTAACCAGAAAGAAGCACCTGAAATTACCTTATTCTTTTGTTTCTGGTCGGTGACAATGTCAAACAATAAGTACCTAGATAATGAACTAAAAAGCCATAGAAATATGAAGACTATAGAAGTAAGATTGTGTTTTAATTTGTCACTAGGTAGGATTTTCCTAGTGATGGGTCGGATATTTGTTGATTATGTATATTATTGTCTAACATACGTAATCTATCAAATATAACTTAGGGATGATTTTTGTATAAAAAATCATTTAATAAAGGAAATAAAATAAATAAATAAATAATATTTATTTGCAGGAATATGGGTACAAATTCGATCTTAAAGTGGTAATTTCCTTAACATATTCTACCATATAATGGTGTGCAAATTGTTTGTTTTTAATGTAATTAAATTAAATTAGTTCATAAAATCATTGAATTAAAAATGCTTTAGTATCCATAAAGAACCTAAAAGTTTACAGTTACCTACAGTTTATTTTTTATTTTTGGCTGCCTGTTATCCGATCACGTTCAAACCAGTGAATACTTACTATCAAGTTGCAATATGGATTGATTGCAACTTGACATACTTTCTGCCGTGGGATACCTAACTTAGAGAATATTTTTATCCCAAAAATTATAGGGTTCCTTCGGGATAGGTGATGACAGATTTTAACAATAATTATAAAAAATATACAAGCCATAGGTACTATAGCTTGGCAAAAAAGTCGTGAAATAAATAGGAGCGCCACTGTCGCAAAATTTTCTTGAATCTAGCAACCCGAACTAGCCCGCTTAATACGACAGATTAGTTTTAATACTTAACTACTTTACTGAAATCAAAGTAGTACATTTATTGATTACAAATTTCTTATATTGGATAGAAGCAGACGTTACTTTGCAGAAGTCCATGATACTGAAAAAACTAGAAGTTTAATTCGCTATAATCCGCCACAGAATGTATAATTCTGTGGCGGATTATAGCGAATTAAACTTCTAGTTTTTTCAGTACAAATTTCTTGTTATTTATTTATTTAATACTAAAAATAATAATAAATAACCTTATTTAAACCCAAATAGCAACTAAATAATTTATAAAAGAAGGTAAAATTTTAACTAACTATATTAATAGTTACTAAATTAATTAAAACTAAAAAAAAATTTTACGTGGTTGGCACCACACTCCTTATACTAATAAACGCACGGGGTTATTAATTAAAATGCAGTTTAGTTAGTAAGTTTCAATAATTTATTTTATTTTATTTACATACTACATGTACAAAGAATATAATTTGCCCAAAATATCGTCTTCCAAATATCCCATGTTTTAGAAAAAAATTAGAAAAAGAATTCTAATTAGAAAAACTCGTATTATCTAAAAATTATTGCATCAGTGTAACAATCGTGATGACCTCTGATCGGCTGCACTTACGGCGTTCTTGGTGTATCAATGCATTTTAACGTTTAGCGGGAGAGTGGAAGCCATTGCGATCGTTACACCCAATCAATTTTAGAGAATACCACCAACTTTCGTAATTTGATTATGATTGCTTCATGAAGGTGTAACGGAGGAACATTCGTAAATAGCTAAATACCATCGACAGCTAAAATCATACTTCACCCTTCCTTTGGGCTTTGTCGTAGTCGGGTAAAAATTGGTACAATATAATATCCGATCTTATATAAGTATATAAAAATCTCGTGTCACTATGTAGGTATGTTCGGGATAAACCCTGAAAGTACTGAACCGATTTTGATCAAACTTCGTAACTATCTGTAATTTGGTCTAACTTAAAAGATAGGATAGTTTATTTGTTTTATTCTTATAGATAAGTTGGCGGTACGAAGTTCACCGGGTCAGCTAGTTAATTTATAAATATTAAACTTTCTTGTCGTGATAACGCCTATTTCTTGGGGTAAATTTATAGTGGGTATAGCATTTGATTTCAGTCGCCTACATTTGGTGTAGTTACTCGTTTGGCAAAAATTAGTATTCTGTGAAATGTTTTGAGCAAATACTTACGACTGCTAAGCCGGGATATCCTATTAGGCCTTTTTATCATTTCTATCCATTTCCTTTTTATTAGTTCATTTTTAAGGAAATCTACAACATAGAGATTAGAGAGTACATAATACTCGTATGTACGTACTAGTGCAATAATTACCAATAATCTATTTCACAGCACTAGTAACCTAAAAGCGTTTTGGCGAAAAATCATTATTATTATTAAATAAGTATGTAATTGAGTACTTAAACATATTTATTTACTTTTTCTTATCTTTGCTTACCTATTTACTAGTAAAATCCTTAGTCTTAAACAAGAACCATTGCCAAAACTCACCGATGAAACCCGACAGATTCTGTATCATTTTATTTTCTTAAACTATTGGATTTACGTCCCTCAAAGGCACAATACATTTTTTGTGGACACTTGGCTTTGACTTTAGAGCTTTATGCACCTTAGGAATTTACTTTAAATAAATAAATTCTTAAAAAACTTTTCTGTAACCTCGAATGTAAACAAACAAATACTAAGCAACAAAATTATGTGTACAGATAACGACCCGTATTATTCGTACAAGAATAGGGTATTTTGAATTTGACAGTATTAAAAGATAAAAGATATAAGATATAATTTGACAATCTGAACCTTGTGACCAGTTGCTAATCGAATAGACACAAACAGCGATATTTTGTTTCACTCACACTTACGTGATGGTAATAAACAGAAATTGGATAAAATATAGTATTCTTAGTTTTTATTTTAGTCCTACTTCCTTAGACGGCAGTCGTAATTCCTTCTTCCATGTAAAAAGCATCTAAAAAGTTAATTTATACCACAGAGTTAAACTATTACACGAACACGAACGCTAAATGAACACAGCTTTAATATACGCCCTTTAACAAAATAAGAAGAAGAAGAAGGTTTATTAAATAAAAATTTAGTAAAATAATCTGTAAATTTAGTTGTGTATAAATGTTTAAATGTTAGATTTGTTAATTATTTTGAAGTGAGTGGCCATCGCCCCTCGCCATTTTAAAATTTGACCAAGTACCTATTTTAATTATAATAATTTTAGGAATATCTTTGATCGTAGTAAACTGTGCTTTCAAAGTTACTTGTTAATAAACATATGAAATATGCGGTGCTGTGTCCCCTTCTGCAAAACCACTGCGGAGATCGTCTCTGAATCCAAGGAGATTACATTTCACACGTGAGTATTTCATTTAAACCACTGTGAGTATTTTATTTAATATGCATTATACCTTGTTGGCTTCCTCCAATAACCGTTAAAACTGGGGCTACTTTTTTATTGTGATTGTACTGAAATCCTGAGTTCAAATGTCAAATCAATTTGACCAACGGGAAACACATGCTTTCTCTATAGTATATTATGGTGCACTTAGGTAGGTAGCTGGAAGTGGTAACGGACAAGAGCCAATTTAACACAATTTCAAGAGCATTTCTTGCAGAACCCTCTGGAATGCAGGTTAAATAAAGTGGACGAATAATTTCAGGTTCCCCAGAGAAGTGCATCTCCGTGCTGCTTGGCTCAGAGCCCTCGGCAAACAAGACAATCTCCTGCCAGCCAGGGCTGTGGTCTGCTCGCAGCATTTTCTAGATGATGAAATTCATGAAACAGAAAGTGGCTCAAGGCAGATCCGCACTGGTGCCGTCCCTGCAACAGTGCTGGTAAGTGGTAACTCCTTCATAATGATGCATACTTTGAATGAGCAATTATTATATTATACATACTATAGTATATTTTGTTCCACTTTAAGTCTGTGCAGTCTAAGATGGTAGCGGGTTAAACTGTTGTATGGCAGCACCTGTATATAATTATCTATTTGTGATAAATGTGGTTCACATTGAAAGTTGATTAGGGTTGATTAAATGTTTAATGTGTATACTTATCACACTTTGCACAGATCTGCCTGATATGCCTGGACCCCCGCAACAATCTGCTTCTGATGAGTGAACACAAGTTGGAACAAGCATATCAACATTTAGTGGGGCACCCCGTAAGTTGTATATTTATATCTCAAACTTATTACATTCATGTGTGTATAACTCAAGTGTTTTTTAAATAAGTTAGTACCTACTAATTTGTGATTTTGCCAGGGAAAAGGGACTACTTTGAGAATTCTAGTTTCCGAGTTATACCTATGCATTTAAAAAACCGGTCAAATGCAAGTCAGACTCGTGCCTATAGGGCTATGCACAACCACATAATATAAATTATTTTAATGCATAACAAGAAAGATGTCATAACAACAAGAAATCAGCTGTAAAATTACTGGATTACATAATATGGAGTTAAACTGGTAGGCCCTGACAAACAATTCGACACCCTATAAGTACGGAATCCAAATTAACAATTTTCGGATTTTTTCCTATTCTAGTTCAGAAGTACCCTATAGATTTTGATTTATTGGAGAGTGACAAAGTGTGCAAGCATAAACGGCCATAATATTGTTGACTTAGAAGCTTGATTGTTTTACAGCTCCAAGGGACTTGAAATCTTCACGCGTTCCCAGGAAAAAGGTTGACAGACAGAGACTGACAACAACAATGAAGTAATCCTATAACTTAGTATGAGTGTTGTTAGTGTGGCCATAAAGGCTCTGTTTATCTGAGGGCTCTTTTCTATTAGTCAAATACTATAAGAATGACTAGAACATATTTATAAAAAATGTTGGTGTTTACGATTAAACAACAAAATCTTTCAGGCCAAAGGTATTGGGACAATAATTATTGATACCTTTATTAATTGATTTTTGATGTCTACAGATTCACTAGGTATCAATCACTCCATAACTTCAAAGTATACTTGTGTATTTTTCACTATCAAAAGCTATGCACTTTAAATTTTCTCAACTCTTACATTATTGTTTACTGCATGATTAAAAAAATAATGAAAAAAAATAATGAAAAAAATATTGATAGCATCTGGCAATATGATTTTTTTTCTTTAGTTAGCTCATTTAACCTTGTTTTAGGAGGTATCAATAACTCCATACCACTAAAGTCTATTTTCCATTTTTCCCTTGCGAAGTCACATATTAATTAATCGAAAGGTCTGTCTGTCTGCATCACTTTCACAGCTCTGTTCAACCTAAATAGGTTCTCCTAAATAGGTTAAAATTTCACAATAGCTATATGTATTGGAGAGTAAAAATAGCGAAAAATAATAAAATACTTCAACAAAACTGGCATCCACAAACTATTTAGCTAATGAGTAGTTTTATTTGAATTACCCCCCAATTGAGTAAGGTAATCGTAATGGTTTGCCAAACTTATAAATCGACCTTTTTAAGGAGCTTATAGATGCCTGCACGTCAAAAAGCATGTATGAACTCCTAAAACAGTTCGAGTTTTTAAGCTGTCAAAAGATTACGATTTGCTTAGGGCTCCCACACAAAACCGCGATGCGATGCTATGCGACGTCGCATCGCAGGAATCTGCGGTAGTCAGAAGTAGGTAGTGACATGGATCGAAAGAAGCGTGTTGCAGTGCTGTTATTGTTAAATAGATCTATCTATACTAATAATAAAACTGTAACAGGTCCAATTCTGTACTTACATTGAAGATATTTTGAAAATTATTTTTGGAGGGCACTCATTATTCGATACTGAAGCCAAATCTTTAATTTTTTTCATTATTTGTCTGTCTGTCTGTCTGTCGGTCTGTCTGTCTGTCTGTCTGTCTGTATGTATCTTGGCCGCGCATCACGCCGAAACAACTGAATTAATTCAAAACTTGGCACAATTTGAGCCCATACTATGAGGTAGGACATGGATACTTTTTATCCCGAAATTCTACCCCCGCAGGGGTGAAATAGGGGTTGGAAGTTTGTATGAAAGTCCTTAATTTCTCAAGTTATAGCCATGAAACTTGATATATGAGCTGCGGGTTGAAAATGAAAACATATGTGTTTCACAGTTTTTCAAAATTCCACCCCCGAAGGGGTGAAATAGGGGTCGAGAGTTTGTATGAAAGTCCTTAATTTCTCAAGTTATAGCCATGAAACTTGATATATGAGCTGCGGGTTGAAAATGAAAACATATGTGTTTCACAGTTTTTCAAAAGGTCGAGAGTTTATATGAAAATCCTTAATTTCTCAAGTTATAGCCATGAAACAGAATTTGGGCTTTCGTTAAAATATGAAGGAGTACGTGTTTCACCATTATAGGGGGATTATACCGTGGGATAGTAATATAGGCTACTTTTTATCCTGGAAAATTAACTGAAAAACTTATTCCACGCGGACGAAGTCGCGGGCATCAGCTATAAAGAATATACATACATACATAGGCTACTTTTTATCCCGGAAAATTAATGAGTTCCCGCGGGAATCGAAAAAACTTAGTCCACGCGGACGAAGTCGCGGGCATCAGCTAGTATAGAATAAAAAGAAGATTTTGGGTTCATCCACTTATTACAATAATGAACGCTGATGGGAACTATTTTATTCGAAAATACAATGGTTTGAGAACAGAGGAAGATACATTTTTTGATTATTTTAGAATGAGCATATCTTCATAATATAATATATCGTCCCAAAGGACGGGGCGCTCCTCAATTAACGTTATTAAAAATCCACGTCAACGTTTTCCATTTTTCCCCACAAGTTCACAACGACGGCGGCGCCGCTGTCTCAGAGCGGACTAAAAATGGGGTCACTAAGTGTGACGTAACATCGCAGGAATGTGCGATGCGAATCAAATCGGAAGTTTTTGCGATGCGATGCGAATTCGCAGTTTTGTGTGGGAGCCCTTTGACAATTGGTCCTCTGAATTACGTATAAACAGTCTAACTCTAATGAGTAATTTCCGCGTGGTTGCAGCCGTGCGGTGGAGGCAGGCTCAAGCGAGCGCTTTGTGTGCAATGCGCTCAGAGACTGGTGGACTTTAGCACATTCAGAGACGAGAGCTTGCGAGCGCGCTGCCTGATGACGGAGCTGCTTCACACGCATGAAGTGGTGAGGAACGCTTCATATAAATTTGCACGTCAGCAATGACGAAACATGTTTGTTCTTTAATTATTAGTTTGTCATCTCAATAGGGACGATGACAACTCAATCAAATCAGCAACTCTTTATCAAAAACGCACTTCTAGTAGGTATGGAAGTTGTATGAAATTCATAGTTGTGACGTCATCAAATTTCAACGCACTTTTTTCTTTAATCTATATTTTATTAATATATATTTTAAAATGGTTGTCAAACTTAAAACTAACCGAGGGTGTGAATTTTAGGTCTTTTGGAAGACCCTCTATTTAATAATCAGTTAGAAATAATTTATTTTTGATATAGGCATCATACCTATTGTACTATGTTTCTTGCAAATAAACCATTGATTGATTGATAGTCAGGAATGCTTCTACCTTCGTGTGGTCCTTCTGTGGGTCAAAACCACTAGATTTTAAATCACACCGACGACGTTGATCGTATGCGAGCGCCGAAACACTTTGGCGTCAGAGTAAAATGCATCCAAACGCCGTTGATTTAGTGTCTCAAATTGAGTGCCTCTGAGTTTAATTGGCAAGTGTGCTGGCAGTGGGTGCACTGTGTACATAGGAGCTCGAGCTCTAAAACTAGGCGGCGGCGGTCCATGTTAGTTTAACGTCTGTGTGTTTCGACTGGTTTGGCATGTTGTGGCAAGGGTAATGAACTCGTTTCAGATAACAAGACGACATGTGGCATTGCTAAGCCGCTTCAAGCACCCGCTGCCGTCTGACATTGAGCCCGACCACAGCGATGTGGACACAGCACTAAACGCGACTGCGACTGTCGTGGCTGCGGTTGCGACTAACGCAACTGATGTCGCGGTCGCGGTGAAGCGGGAAGTCGAACAAGGAGCAGATGCCGACAATGTAGCCTGCGCATATAATGAACTCGACTACTGCAAGGCTCTCGACGGCACGCCAGCCGCGGCTGAAGCCGTGGCCGAATCACAGGCGCTAATGAAGCGAGAGTATGTACATTCCACAATAGTTAGCCCGAGACTGCAGTCTAACATGGTAGAGAGCTGTAGTCTAATATTTTTCTTTTTTCAATTATTGAGTACCAATGCCCGCCAACCCGCATTGGAGCAGCGTTGTGGGTGTAAGCTCTAATTCCCTCTCTCCTATAAGAGCGGAGACCCTTGCCCAGCAGTGGGACGTTAATGGGGTGTAGTGGAGTACCAATGTAAAGGTGCTCAATTTAATTACAATCTCGCCAGCCTATTTGACTAATAATAACTTCAACCTAAACTTATATCTTATGTACTAAGAAATTGACCTATGACGAAAACAGACGTATCTACGCGACAACGTCTTTCGCGGAGATTGTGATTCGCGAGCCCGGACATTATTAGAGTTTTTTTTATTGTGAGATAGGCTTGCCCTTGGCGACAATCATGCTTAGTGCAAAGTAATGGTGAGGTCTAGGTTGGAACGCGCTTGCCTAGAAGATACCTATTCACTCTTGCCTTGAAGGTACCTGAGTTATAATATTATGTGGCAGGAAAACGTGCGCTGGGAGGGTGTTCCACACCCTAGCGTTTCGGATCAGAAACGTCGAGCAAAAACGTTTCGTGCGAGCAGAGTATTTCACGATATAAAATTTAACGGATCGAAGTTATTTTTGCATGGGTATAGTTGAGGACCTGGAGATTGACATAGGAATACTTTTTACTCGGAAAAATCAAAGAGTTCCGTATAGTTCCGATTTTAAAACCAACATCCACGCGGAGAAAGTCGCGGGCCTCATCGAGTAATGAATAAAATGATATCCTTTCAGGCCCTCTTGCGAGCCGGAGTCTTCGGAAGATCGCAGTCACGCTTCAGGTAAGACAACTCTACACACCTTGTAATAGATCCTAATTTAGGAGAGACATTCCTGACTCGAAAAACAAGCAAGAATATCGAGCGAGCTTGCTGTTCCAAGTTCCAACATTCACGGGTGGGACACTCGACAAGATTTTATTGCCTTTAACAATTGAGTATTAAGATTAAAACCCGACCAGTGGGTACGGAGTTATACCAATCAAACTAAAAATGGCGGCCACAATCATGATCGGGACCGTGTGATCAATTTTTACAGGATTTTGATAGGCAAGCTATTTTAGGCGTATTTATCTATCTTCTATCTAAATATATAAAAGGCAAAGGTGACTGACTGACTGACTGACTGACTGATCTATCATCGCACAGCTCTAACCACTGGTCGGATCGGGCTGAAATTTTGCACTCAGATAGCTATAATAACGTAGGCATCCGCTAAGAAAGGATTTTTGAAAATTCCAACCCCAAAAGGGTTAAATGGGGGTTGAAAGTTTGAATAAAAGTTCGTCATTTATCAAGTTGTTTTTCAAGTTATATCCATAAAACTTTGATTTTGGGCTTTCGATTAAAAATAATGAAGTACATGTGTCACAGTTTTTCAAAATTCCACCCCCAAAGGGTTAAAATAAGGGTTGAAAGTTTATATGAAAGTCGTTCATTTCTCAAGTTATAGCCATGAAACTTAGCATTTAGGCTTTTATCTTACAGGAGTACGCGGACGAAGTCGCGGGCGACCGCTAGTTATTGAATAAAAATAAAAAATATGTTTCATCTGGTTAACAGATCGGTGAAGGTCGTGGTATATCTGGCTCTTAGACCATAAGTATATACTTGTAGGATGGAGGGAATCCACAAAACTAAGCATTTGCAGTACATAAGCTTAAAATGATAAACTTTATATACTTTTTCAGTAATTTAAAAAATCCAGAAAACTTAGCTGGGGTTCGTCATTTTTCAATCATTATGATTGATTTCACTGGACCATACATATAATATATTACTAGCGATCCGCCCCGGCTTCGCACGGGTAGCACTAATACTCCTAATAGTCTATACCCAATATAGCTATAAAAATGGTTATTGTGAGTCAACCTTAAAAGATAGATGCATGCTATCGCGGACTTTTTTTAGAACTTTTTGAGAGGAACAATTCCACCATACATTGTTTTCGTGTAACTTTAACTATTTACGCAGCGCACGCCACGTAAGCTCTCAGAAGAGAGGATTTTTTCCGATTTAGTTTACATAATTGCAATGTTCTCAAGGATCTCTAATTTCTTGAAAATAAAATGTAGCCTATGTTACTCGCTGATAATGTAGCTTTCTATAGGTGAAAGAATTTTTAAAATCGGTTGAGTATTTTTTGAGTTTATCCATTACAAACAAACAGACAAACAAATCTTTCCTCTTTATAATATTAGTTTAGATACGAGTATGTGTTACAGGTGTTTATTTGTTGGTAGATGTCTATAAGTAGTGATATTGATAATATGGAATGTTCTTTTGTTTCAGTTGCCCCTGTGACACTTGCGACCAATCCTGGAAACGAAGAATATCCGACCGATTCAAGCGATGATTGGGATATATTGTCTTTTGAAAATAATGCAAACGTTCACGAAGATCCAAGGGCATCCCAGGACACTGCACTAATACCAAAGGAGTCGTTGGCAACAATAAGTGATAGTATCGATTATCAAACAACGAGGCGAAATGATCGTTTGAAAAACGAAAGTAAACATTCCCAGGGTATATTCGGTACACAGTTGGGAAACCATACTGACCGGATACAGTATATCTGTGATGTTTGCCAAAAGATGTTTCAACGAAAAGCTTCCTTAGCTTCCCACATTAGGGCGCACGCTTTCACTAAATCATGTAAGTTAGGAGAGTGCAAAAATCGTACGTTATCGAGTAAGAGTAAATCCAGTATACCCAAGACGACGCGCACTGAAGAGCCATTTGCTTGTGAGTTATGCAAGTACAAATGTACACAAAGCAGTCATTTAGTGAGTCACATGAGGACTCACTCTGGCGAAAAGCCATTTGCTTGTCAGTTATGCAAGTACAAATGTACAAATAACAGTAGTTTAGTGAGTCACATGAGGACTCACACTGGCGAAAAGCCATTTGCTTGTAAGTTATGCAAGTACAAATGTACACAAAGCAGTCATTTAGTGCGTCACATGAGGGCTCACACTGGCGAAAAGCCATTTGCTTGTCAGTTATGCAAGTACAAATGTACACAAAACAGTAGTTTAGTGAGTCACATGAGGACTCACTCAGGCGAAAAGCCATTTGCTTGTCAGTTATGCAAGTACAAATGTACAAAAAACAGTCATTTAGTGAGTCACATGAGGACTCACACTGGCGAAAAGCCATTTGCTTGTGAGTTATGCAAGTACAAATGTACAGATAACAGTAATTTAGTGCGTCACATGAGGACTCACACTGGCGAAAAGCTATTTGCTTGTCAGTTATGCAAGTACAAATGTACAGATAACAGTAGTTTAGTGTGTCACATGAGGACTCACTCTGGCGAAAAGCCATTTGCTTGTGAGTTATGCAAGTACAAATGTACAAAAAACAGTAATTTAGTGCGTCACATGAGGACTCACACTGGCGAAAAGCCATTTGCTTGTCAGTTATGCAAGTACAAATGTACAAATAACAGTAGTTTAGTGTGTCACATGAGGACTCACACTGGCGAAAAGCCATTTGCTTGTCAGTTATGCAAGTACAAATGTACACAAAACAGTAATTTAGTGAGTCACATGAGGGCTCACACTGGCGAAAAGCCATTTGCTTGTCAGTTATGCAAGTACAAATGTACACAAAACAGTAGTTTAGTGAGTCACATGAGGACTCACTCAGGCGAAAAGCCATTTGCTTGTCAGTTATGCAAGTACAAATGTACAAAAAACAGTATTTTAGTGAGTCACATGAGGACTCACACTGGCGAAAAGCCATTTGCTTGTGAGTTATGCAAGTACAAATGTACACAAAACAGTATTTTAGTGTGTCACATGAGGACTCACACTGGCGAAAAGCCATTTGCTTGTCAGTTATGCAAGTACAAATGTACACAAAACAGTAATTTAGTGAGTCACATGAGGACTCACTCTGGCGAAAAGCCACTTTGCTTGTAAGTAATGCAAGTACAAATGTACTCAAATCAGTCATTTAGTGCGTCACATGAGGACTCACACTGGCGAAAAGCCATTTGCTTGTCAGTTATGCAAGTACAAATGTACAAATAACAGTAGTTTAGTGTGTCACATCATGAGGACTCACACTGGCGAAAAGCCATTTGCTTGTAAGTTATGGAAGTACAAATGTACACAAAGCAGTCATTTAGTGCGTCACATGAGGGCTCACACTGGCGAAAAGCCATTTGCTTGTCAGTTATGCAAGTACAAATGTACACAAAACAGTAGTTTAGTGAGTCACATGAGGACTCACTCAGGCGAAAAGCCATTTGCTTGTCAGTTATGCAAGTACAAATGTACAAAAAACAGTATTTTAGTGAGTCACATGAGGACTCACACTGGCGAAAAGCCATTTGCTTGTGAGTTATGCAAGTACAAATGTACAGATAACAGTAATTTAGTGCGTCACATGAGGACTCACACTGGCGAAAAGCCATTTGCTTGTCAGTTATGCAAGTACAAATGTACAAATAACAGAAGTTTAGTGTGTCACATGAGGACTCACACTGGCGAAAAGCCATTTGCTTGTAAGTTATGCAAGTACAAATGTACACAAAGCAGTCATTTAGTGCGTCACATGAGGGCTCACACTGGCGAAAAGCCATTTGCTTGTCAGTTATGCAAGTACAAATGTACAGATAACAGTAATTTAGTGCGTCACATGAGGACTCACACTGGCGAAAAGCCATTTGCTTGTCAGTTATGCAAGTACAAATGTACAAAAAACAGTAATTTAGTGAGTCACATGAGGACTCACACTGGCGAAAAGCCATTTGCTTGTGAGTCATGCAAGTACAAATGTACAAAAAACAGTAATTTAGTGCGTCACATGAGGACTCACACTGGCGAAAAGCCATTTGCTTGTCAGTTATGCAAGTACAAATGTACAAATAACAGTAGTTTAGTGTGTCACATGAGGACTCACACTGGCGAAAAGCCATTTGCTTGTCAGTTATGCAAGTACAAATGTACACAAAACAGTAATTTAGTGAGTCACATGAGGACTCACTCTGGCGAAAAGCCACTTTGCTTGTAAGTAATGCAAGTACAAATGTACTCAAATCAGTCATTTAGTGCGTCACATGAGGACTCACACTGGCGAAAAGCCATTTGCTTGTCAGTTATGCAAGTACAAATGTACAAATAACAGTAGTTTAGTGTGTCACATTGTAACGTGGTAAATTTCGGAACTTCTCGAATTTATAAAAATCTACTAAATTTAAAGGATGCTAGCGCCACCTAGCAGCAAGGTGCAGAACTACGTCTGGGCTATGGCAGAAATGTCAGAGTTTTCTTTCCAGCTCTCGATATATGGCGCTTTCGTTGTCGATAGGTTGTAATTTAAAATAAATAAAAGACGTTGTTTTCGCCTAATTTATTAATGGTTTATTAGTAAAATTCGTTCTTTAATATAATTCTCGTAGTCCTCATAATTTTGCACATGACTTGGTTATTGGCCAGAGCTAATTGAAGCGGCAACACTCAGGAGTTTTCGCGATTGGCAACACGGACTTGTGAGAGGATCTTTTTCGTAGTGATTTCATCATGTAGATGATGTCTAAAAAATTGTTTCCCAGGAGAAAACGAGTCTGTTTTCTCCATGGCTGCGCCTGAAAAGGCGAAAATGTTTTTAGTTTTGTCTTCCTAACATCTCTCAGATTTTTTATCTTTTATGGTAAGTAGTACCTATTATTATTATTATTATTATTAAACTCTTTATTTGCACCACACAAGAAAATACAAAAACAATGACAAAGGACAAATAATGAAAAAGGACAGGTACAAAAGGCGGCCTTATCGCTAAATAGCGATTTCTTCCAGGCAACCTTAAGATTAGGAAAACGCTAGGAAAATAGAAAGCAGGTGGCTCAAAATTATGCTACATAACAATATATAAACACCAATACACACAAATACATACACATACTATAATACATACATATACTACACATAATATAATACATAAATATTATACTCAAACTTAAATATATATATATATCTAAATAAGTACAAATAAATAATATATACATACGCATACATACGATAGAATTATATAAAATAAAATAAAGTCGTCTTCAATTTGAAAGGAAATATGTCTTTAGAGCATTTTTGAATGCGCCCAGCGATTTCGACTGTCTAATACTCAGAGGAAGTGCATTCCACAGTTCAATTGCCTGTACAGTAAAAGAATTTCTGTAAAATTTTGTTTTGTGTGTAGGCATTTTCAAGGTAAGAGTTCGACAAGACCTTATGTCTGATTGCACCCCAAGAAATTGAAACTTCTCCTTAAGGTAAGAAGGAGTTTTTAGGTGAAATAAAACACAGTACAGAAGAGAAAGAACATGCATATCCCGGCGACGGCGAATAGGGAGCCACTTGAGCTTTTGACGGAATTCGGAAACATGGTCATATTTGCGCAAGCCGAATATGAACCGAATAGCAATATTTTGAAGTCGCTCAAGCTTATTAAGTTGGTCCTGGGTCAAGTTAAGAAAGCTTGCATCCGCATAATCGAGAATAGAGAGAAGGAGAGATTGTGCCAACATAATCTTGGTAGGAATTGGCAAAAGATTGCGTAATCGACGTAACGAGCTCATAACAGCAAACGTTTTCCTGCTCATTTCCTTAACCTGCACAGACCAGGACAGTTCCGAATCCAAATGTATACCAAGATCTTTAACGGAGGCGCAGTATGGTATAGAAACGCCATCAAACATAATCGGAGAAATGCTTTGCCAGTCAACTCTAGAAATAAACCCAGGACTGCCAATAATAATTGTCTGAGATTTAGCAGGATTTACGCGAAGTCCATATTGTCTGCTCCACTCAGAAATTGCAGCTAGGTCGTTATTAATGGCGGAAATGGCTGAACTAAGATCTTCCAGAGTTGCAGACCGATAAATCTGGATATCGTCTGCATACATATGGTAGAGAGAAGAGATATACGGAGTGATAGAGTTAATGAAAATAGCAAATAGTAAAGGAGACAACACGCCACCCTGAGGTACCCCGGCCGTCACATCACACCACGACGAAAAGACCTCGTCAATTCGAATGCGCTGTCGACGACCATTGAGGTAACTCCGAAACCAATCAATCACCGACGGAGCTATGTTAAAAGAAGAACGCAACATACTCAGCAAAACGTCATAATCCACGGTATTAAATGCATTGCTAAAATCGAGCAACGTTAAAATTGTGAGCTGTTTATTGTCCATTGCCCATCGAATGTCGTCGGTAACCTTGACCAGCGCTGTAACCGTACTATGACCAGGACGAAATCCAGATTGCAATGGACTGAGAAGGCAATGTTTATTAAGGAACAGATTTAATTGTTGATAGACTAACTTCTCAAGAACTTTTGAAAGAAAGGGTAAAATAGAGATGGGACGAAAATCGTTTACAGATATTGGTTTAAGTTTTTTGGGAAGAGGAATAATTTGTGCATTCTTCCAAGCTTCAGGAAATTCACTGATACTAATAGAATAATTCAAAATGTGGGTAAGGATAGGGCATACAACATCAAGGATAGGAATAATCATATTACGGCTAATGCAGTCTGTACCGACAGCATTCGATGAAATAGACAATACGTTCTTCCTAACATCACATTCGGAGAATGACTCGAAAGTAAATGGTAAAAAGTCAGGAGTTGAAGATGATGAAAGAATACTAATAGTGCGCTGTTTTTCGCCACTATCAATTACATCGCAAGTAGAAAAGTGTTTATTAAGGAGTTCAATATTAATATTATTAGAAGGTTTGTGGGATGTTTTACCAACTCCAAGTGACTCAAGAAATTTCCATGTTTTAGCGGTATCGCTATTTTCGACTGACTTATGTATGTGGCGTCGTTGAGCGTCTCTACATAATGTATTACAGCGATTCCGAGCTTTGTGATACTTCAACCGATTGGCGTCGGAGTCATTTATTTTAAATTTATATTTGGCTGAATTCTTTTTATCCATTGATGTTTTTATCTCATCCGAAAGCCACGGAGCTGGTAAGTGTTTAATTTTAACTGGTCTTAAAGGAGCATGTGAATCGTAGAGTTGTGTCACCAAGGTATTGAAAATTTCAACTTTTTCATCAATCGAATCAACACCTTTGATGGCATCCCAATCTACTTGTCTAGCGTCATCGCAAAGGCAACCCCTGTCAATCCCTCCAAAATTACGCTGCAGAAGAATTCTCGATTTGGCTTTGGGAGGACGTATTTTGTAGGAGAGATAAATCAAGTCATGATAAGAAAATGCGTCAGCTGAACACTGTCCATGCTTATAGACGAGATCCGGAGAAGAGACCATGATTAAATCAAGAAGAGAGGGAGCACATCCTGGTGAGAAGTGTGTAGCAGAGAGGGGCATAACATGTAAGTTACAGGATTCCACTGTAGCTAAGAGTTTTTTACTTCGATAGTTATCTTTGAGTAAGCAAGTATTAAAATCTCCCATAATAATAGTTTGATTGTACGAGGGGATTAGCTTTTCTAGTAAATTTTCAAAAGAATTAAAATAATTAGGTTGAGAGGGAGGAGAGTAAAACACACCAAGAAGGATTTTAGTGTGCGATAACAGAACTTCGACTAATAAGTGCTCGGCCGCATCAGGTAGTGGAGGCTGTGAAGACGAACTAATAACAGTGAAAGGAATATGAGAACGTAAGTAGATCGCTACTCCACCGCCTCCTTTACCAACACGGTCATTGCGAATAAGCCGAAAACCTGGCAGCGAATAAGACGTTGAGGGTAAGCAAGTTTTAAGCCAGGATTCGGAGACTAGAATGGCATGTAAGTTACGAGTTTCAAAAGATGCAAGCATATCTGGATAATGAGCCGGGATACTTTGTGCATTAATATGAACAACATTGAAGTTTTTCACACAGTCTGAGAAACAGGAATCAAGGAAGTCATCAAGCGGAAGGAAAGATGTACTGTGAAAGCTAGCATCACTGGACAGTTCACCACTAGACGCAGACAGAAAAAGATCGCTATCCATGTCTAGACTGGACGACGACATAATATAAAAAAATATATATATAAATAAATATTAAGTATACAAATATAATATAAATAGTATAAATTAAAATTAAAGACCAAAGTGTCTTTTAAAATTACTTTCCTAATCCGCCAGCTGCCCATCAGATTATTAAATTATTATTAACAAAAAGAAAAACTTAAAACATTTGCACAAAATACTAAATAAGAGTTACTGTAACTAAAAACTAAACAAACAAAATACATAAACCAAAGATACCCATAGTGTGCCGCAGGCCTAACACGTACAACTCAAGTCTCGATACAGACTTTGTGTGTGTTCCGTTATAAGCACTGCGAGCACTGGCAGTGCTCTTTACTGGGGACTTCCAGTGCTCTCAGTGTATTTCGGAACGCACCCTTTATCATTTCTAAACGTAGACAGAGCAGAGATTCCTTCTTCTATGTTTCTAAACAATCTGTCAAGCTAATGCCAAACATCAATGTCAACTACGTTGTCACTTGTCATAACATTAGGTCCTTATTTATTATTTACCTACCTTCAAGTTTAATTTTGTAAATCTGAAACAACAATTAGTAAAAAAAAAAATAACACTTAGAAGTACTTACAAGAAAAAGAAAAAAAACGAGCTATAGTAAAGTAGGTACAAGAAAATCAGTAACAGCTGCAGCACACTAAAGGAGAGAAGCTATAACACTGGGCCAATAATATCCACGTTCACTTTTTGATCATTCTCTTAACCCGAGAGTTGACGCTTCTGGAGTCCTTTGGAGCCGTAGCCACAGCCGCAGGTGTGATGGAAGGGGCAGATACATCCTGAACTGAGGTCTGGATGGCGTTTAACTCCGCTAGAGTGGTGATGCGATGCCTTTTTCCATCAGGGCCAAGCACTGTGATAACGCCATCTCTAGTCCAGCATTTAGCCACTCCAAAACGTTGCCGTGCTGCCAGGAAGGTCTTGTGGCGACTTCTGATAAGAAACTCGGACAAAGTCAGCCCAGAACCCTTCAAGCTTGTTTTAGCTGACCAGACTTTGTCCTTCAATGCCAGCTCTTTGAATTTAACAAGCACAGCCCGGGGCTTATCACCCCCAATCCGACCCAACCGATGACAGCGACTTAGAGAATCTGGTGTAAGCTGTGGCAAACCAAGGCGTTCAGCTAATAACTTCGAAACTGCAGCGCTGGGATCCTCTTTCTCTGCCTCCGCCATGCCATGCACAAGAAGAATTTTCCGCCGGGACCGCATCTCAATTTCATCCTGCTGCCTTGCCAACAGCTCAACCTGCAGTTGTAGGTTTTCTAATGCCGTCAGGACGAAGGAACGAAAAGCCCCAAACTGAGCGTTCAGATTAGATGTAGGACTAGTAGCTGGGATGGCACCCTTCAATTCCTTCTGAAACTCCATCATCCTGGTATTAAAGTGCTCTGTTATTTCACTTAGGGTAGTCTTAAAGGATTCCATTGTGTAAGTGAGGTGTGAAAAGTGAGGTTAGGTTTAACACAAGGTGGACACTATTAGAAACTTGGTGTGAATTTCTGCACAAATATTTATGAGAAAGCTGGCAGACTAAAACTAACTACAGGTACATAACAATATTAATTATTTCATATACAGTTATAGTTTAAAAGAATATTAAATCAGAGCAACAAAATTTATGTCTACTTTTTGCAATGCCTACCCACCAAAAACCTATATCGGGTGACGCCGGACTTAGAGTGAACAAGATGGCGTGGTGTGGTTGAAAAAAAAGAAAATTCTAATTTTTGATAATTTATTTTCAGTTCCTGTTATCTTCCGAATAAATGAGGTATATTGGGTTTGTGGGTGAAATCCTGGAACCTGTACTATCCAGGAATTCAACAGGTAAGTTGCGTTGGAGTAGAAAAAAAAAAAAGGTCCTTACACGTGGCTTTTCACACAGCAAAAATAATAATCTTTTTTTTCCCTTTGTTACAGGGTTATAAAAATTAATATTCTCTCTTTCTTTTAAAATTCTGGTTGTGAATGATTTTCGAAGTTTATTTTATATCTGCAAGACTTTAGTTGTGGATTGAATTTAGTATGTTCGTCTCTTCGTTATTTCGGCAAGAAATCTTGGTGCAACCATTTTGAAACTAACATTTTGGTTTGGAAGAATTAAGTGAACAGCATCTTGGATTATTTTTCGTGAGCCTCCCAGCTGCACTGCATTATCATCGTTCCCTGGATTGGACACTCGGCTAGCCCATTACAAGTAAGCAAAAGCTTTAGTATCCAGGAAACAGAGCTAGTGTCGTGTTCTTAGTGTTTGTGTCAACAAATTGAACCCAGACTTTACTACTGAGCTAAAAAGAAATTTTATAAAACTTTCTGTATTCATTTTCACTCTATCCCTGTGGTAAAAAACTAAATTAAGGTGTAGAATCTAAGGTCTATCTGTTTAAACCTTTCTAGTTTACCTAAAATTTAAGTCGGTTAACATAAGCTAGAATATCTAGGTGTAAGCGACCCCGATAAAGGTTATTAAAGACAATTTTGCCTAACACTAGCAGATTTCATTTATAACACCTCATATCCAATAAAAGGGAGTCGACAGCTAGCTTCTTTCTGGTTAGGTAGATAGATCAACAACAAAAATTAATTATTTATACTTTTTTTATTAAATCTTTGTAAAGGTGGCGGATTTTTTTGTATCCGGGTATATTTCCATTCCGACCAATCTGTCACCCTTGCAAATGGCGCCCGAACAGGGACATAATTGATAAAATAGGTTAGGATAGACTTAAGAATATTTTTTTTGTTGTACATTTTGTTGTGTATATTTAATAGTTTAAATAAATTTATTTGTGTTAGTGTTTAACCTATTTGTATAAGGCTAAACATAAACAAATACAACAAATTCTGTATAACATTTTGATAATCCAACATGAAACAAACTTGTGTTAAATTACATTTTCTTTTGAAGGTTAGCTCAACTTTGAGATACCCATTAGTTTTGCAACTCCAGCATTGCAACAGTGCTTGGTTTATGAAGTAAGTATTTAGCATTACCAAGTTAGTCTAGACTGTTTGAATATTCTGTTTTCAACAATATTCAATTAGGATTTTGATAGGATAGTGATGTACTGATTGGCAGTTTACATTACCATAGTTCAGATGATGAAGAATGTAAGATGATTGTAAGATGTATGTAGATGATGTATGGATAAGAATAAATGTGATGAATGTTTTGTGAAAGGCTAACTGGGGGGGAAATGGGTCGTAATGCTGATATTGTACTATTGAGATTTTGTATTAGGAAGTTTTTTTCCGTTTTGATTATTTCTGGGTTTATGAATTAATTTTGGTTATTTTGATTTTGTTTTGTGATTCTTTACCCAGGAAGTTATTCCGTTTTTGTTCTGATTCCGTTTCGCTTTGTTTTCTTTCCGATTGTGTAGTAAGTGGTCGTTAATTATACGTACAACTTCTCACAAATTATGCATTTTGTCGTTCGACAAATGTTTTTTTTGGCGGTTAGTTTTTCCCAGGAGTGGTTAGCTTTCCGATCGTGCTAGCAATATGGCGCTATATGCGTACAGTTGCACACGAATTTTGTTCCTCGTCTTTTGACAGGGTTTTTTCTGACGGTTAGAAACAAGGAGTCTCCGGAGAAGAAGTGATTCACCGTAGGCCTAGAGGCGTTTTCACAGGTAACAACTGTAAAGCGATGCCGAGGTATTCCATTTTGTTACAAATTACAACAGTTTGATAAAAATTTTTTTTCTTAGTGTTTGTAGTTTTCTTTCATGTTGAATTATCATTGTTTTGTGGTCGATCTATTGTTGATATAACATTATTCCAACATTGATTTAACATTATTTCAACATTGTTTTAACAATGTTGTAACATTATTTTGTCTTTAAATTTTTTTTTAATTTCTTTTGTTTCCATTCCGTTGTTTGGTCATTTCGTTCAGTAACATTTTTTTTTTGGTCATTTTGAAATTCCGAGAATTTTTTTTTTCAGATTGTTTTGACATTACGTTTTATAGTGTTTTCTGATTGCCTTAGCGTAAAGCTGAGGGCAGCATGTTTTCGTTCTCCGTCTGGAAAATGGATCAATTCCGTTACTTTTCCGATTCCGTTCAGAGATCTATTGTCCAGGAGAGTTTTTTTTTTTCCGTTCTTATTCCGTTTCCGATTCGGGTATTTCCGAATGTGATAAAACGGTTGCCATAGTAGATGGACCCGATCACAAAGCTTTTTCTGTATTTGTTGAATGACAAATATTTAAATGGTGGTTGAAAAGAGTGAACCATCGTAGGCCTAGAAGCATTCTATCAGTCAGCTGAAGAATGATGCCAAGATGATTCAACTCAAGTGTTTTAGACACCATGAAGTTTCTTTGTATATATCTGGGGTCACGGGAGTGACCCCGCCAAAGCGAGCCAAAGGAAACGGGGCACTACCTACCTTTTCTCGAAGCGTTTCGTCGGATTTTCGAACCGTCATAGCTTAGGTCCAGATGATGCTAGAAAGCTGAAATTTTCAGGATAAGGTGTTGTTGGCAAACTTACCAAATATACCAAGTATAAATTTTCTAGCATATACAGTTTCAGATTTATTGATACCTGAAATACGTCGATTTCGTGACTGACTCACTGACCGTCATCAACATGAAAAAGGTACTTCCTGAAGTGCTAGAAGGCTGAAATTTGGTATGTAGGCTAGAATTTGCATATAAACAACAGGAAAATTAAGAAATCTGAAACTTTTCCCCTCCAACCCCTCCTATAGGGGGTGCAAATCTGACAGCATTTCCTCGTATTTTAGAACAGTCATAACTTCGGTACGGATGATGGTAGAAAGCTTTAATTTTCAGGATAACATGTCGTTGGCACATTTATTAAACATAATAAGTTTCAATTATCTAGCATTTATGGTTTCAGATTTATTGATACCTGAAATACGTACTTTTGGGGGTTTTTTACTTTTACTAAATCACATGAAACACGAAACCTCTAGGGTACTTCCTAAAGTCCTAGAAAGCTGAAATTTGGTATGTAGACTAGGAATTGCACATAAACAATGGAATAATTAAGAAATCTGAAGCTTTCTTTTTCCAACCCCTCTTATTAGGGGTGCATATTTGACAGCGTTTCCACGTATTTGCTAACCGTCATAGCTTCAGTCCGGATGATGCTGGAAAGCTGAAATTTTCAGGATAAGATGCTGTTGGCCAACTTATTAAACATACCAAGTATCAATTGTCTAGCATTTATAGTTTCAGATTTATCGATAACTGAAATACATCGGTTTCGTAATTTAGCCTTATAAATCGCTGATGAAAATCAAAACCTCTAGGGTAGGTACTTCCCAAAGCCCTAGAAAGCTGAAATTTGGTATGTGGGCTAGGAATTTCATTTAAATAATGGGAAAATTAAGAAATCAGGAACTTTTCCCTTCCAACCCCTCCTATAGGGGGTGCATAATAGCTGCACAGTCGGTACTAAAAGAAATATGTGCAAAATGCCGTATACATACATAATACCGTACATAAATAATATATATATAAAATTCATGACTCAGGTACAAATGTTCTGAATACAAACATTATGCCCCTAGCAGAATTCGAACCCGCGACCTCTCCCTCAACAGTCATGGTCTGTAACCAATCGGCCAAACAGGTCGCACATAATAATCACGTAATCTTGTCCTTTTTATTCTCATTATTTTCATTTAATTACTGAAAAAATAATAAAATACCTATAAGTACTTACAACATAAAATATTTTTCAGAAGTAAATATGCCTATAGTAATCATTGGCGAAGAGTCCACGTATGACCCGGCATCCCTTTAGGAATTGTTCAATAAGTAATCAACGATATTTTCGTCTAACCCTGTTCTTCGAACTAAACACTGTTCATTGGATTGAATTAAATTAACGCGTGACAATTTATAGAAAAGTAGATGATGCCCGCGACTTCGTCTGCGTGGATTAAGGTTTTTGATTCCAGCGGGAACTGTTTAATTTTCCGGGATAAAAAGTAGCCAATGTCCTTCCCCGGGATACAAACTATCCCTGTAAATTTCATCAAAATCGGTTGAAAAGATGGGCCGTGAAAGCGCAGCAGACAGACAGACACACTTTCGTATTTATAATATTATATGGATCTAAACTAATATTAAAAAGAGGAAAGATTTAACCGTCAAGTTTGCTGTGGATAAAATAAAAAAAAACTCAACCGATTTTAAAAATTCTTCCGGCACTTCACGTAGGTTCATTCCAGTGCTAATGTAAAATCTTATGTGCTGCTCAGTGCCCACTGGCTTTAGTGGGTAAAAAATAATGGACTATTATCATGATTAGTGCTAGCCTTGCGAAGCGGGGCGGGTCGCTAATCAACAATAAGCAGATATAAACCGGCTGGCCCATACAACCAAATATCTTTAATACTGAGCACCAGACTCGAAAATAAGAACTAACTTAAGTATGTATGGATTTGCCGCTCATTACATACATATACAGCAAATCCACAAAGAAAAGAGGCAACGATAGAGAGTGGGCAATGGAAAAAGGAATAACTGTAGTGCGAGAAATAGAGTCCAAAAAATTAAAAAATCTAGTGCGCCTGCCAAAAAGAAATGAAATCCCACCAAAACCATTTCATGGATAGGCTGCCAAAACTCGCATACAAGTCCAAATCATAATGCTTTCACTGTTAAAAAGTTATGAGATCTCTAGTAGAGCCAAGCCCCTAGTTGAGCTCCGATTTGTGCTGCGCATCATCATAGCCCATGGGGCCAGTTCCAAGTCCAAAGTGTACAGGTTTAAGTACTTTTGGCTGTACCACATTTACTACATAGAAGTCCTGACTCTATAAACTCTACATCTTGATAAAAAGATGTGGCTTGGCTGTTTCGTGATCCAATCAATCATTTAATGTTCGTGGAATAGGTATAGTTTGTGCGAGAATCACGAAACGGCCAAGCCACATCTTTTTATCAAGATGTAGAGTTTATAGAGTCAGGACTTCTATGTAGTAAATGTGGTACAGCCAAAAGTACTTAAACCTGTACACTTTGGACTTGGAACTGGCCCCATGGGCTATGATGATGCGCAGCACAAATCGGAGCTCAACTAGGGGCTTGGCTCTACTAGAGATCTCATAACTTTTTAACAGTGAAAGCATTATGATTTGGACTTGTATGCGAGTTTTGGCAGCCTATCCATGAAATGGTTTTGGTGGGATATATTCTTTCTAGAATTTAGTGTTTGTAATTAGGTCTAGAGTGTAAAACATTACACGGTTTTCAGTTTATTTACTTTGTTAGAAAATATTTTCTTGTTAGTTAGTAGATGTGCGTTCACGCATAACTTCTGGTTTCTTTTTTTTAGTTGTTTCAGGCAAATTGTTATTGCTTGTTGAATGACGCTGAGGGCAGCGTGGTTCAACTTGTTGAACCTTTTCGTAGGAGGGGAAGTATTGTAACGTGGTAAATTTCGGAACTTCTCGAATTTATAAAAATCTACTAAATTTAAAGGATGCTAGCGCCACCTAGCAGCAAGGTGCAGAACTACGTCTGGGCTATGGCAGAAATGTCAGAGTTTTCTTTCCAGCTCTCGATAGATGGCGCTTTCGTTGTCGATAGGTTGTAATTTAAAATAAATAAAAGACGTTGTTTTCGCCTAATTTATTAATGGTTTATTAGTAAAATTCGTTCTTTAATATAATTCTCGTAGTCCTCATAATTTTGCACATGACTTGGTTATTGGCCAGAGCTAATTGAAGCGGCAACACTCAGGAGTTTTCGCGATTGGCAACACGGACTTGTGAGAGGATCTTTTTCGTAGTGATTTCATCATGTAGATGATGTCTAAAAAATTGTTTCCCAGGAGAAAACGAGTCTGTTTTCTCCATGGCTGCGCCTGAAAAGGCGAAAATGTTTTTAGTTTTGTCTTCCTAACATCTCTCAGATTTTTTATCTTTTATGGTAAGTAGTACCTATATCGGGTGACGCCGGACTTAGAGTGAACAAGATGGCGTGGTGTGGTTGAAAAAAAAGAAAATTCTAATTTTTGATAATTTATTTTCAGTTCCTGTTATATCTTCCGAATAAATGAGGTATATTGGGTTTGTGGGTGAAATCCTGGAACCTGTACTATCCAGGAATTCAACAGGTAAGTTGCGTTGGAGTAGAAAAAAAAAAAAAGGTCCTTACACGTGGCTTTTCACACAGCAAAAATAATAATCTTTTTTTTCCCTTTGTTACAGGGTTATAAAAATTAATATTCTCTCTTTCTTTTAAAATTCTGGTTGTGAATGATTTTCGAAGTTTATTTTATATCTGCAAGACTTTAGTTGTGGATTGAATTTAGTATGTTCGTCTCTTCGTTATTTCGGCAAGAAATCTTGGTGCAACCATTTTGGAACTAACATTTTGGTTTGGAAGAATTAAGTGAACAGCATCTTGGATTATTTTTCGTGAGCCTCCCAGCTGCACTGCATTATCATCGTTCCCTGGATTGGACACTCGGCTAGCCCATTACAAGTAAGCAAAAGCTTTAGTATCCAGGAAACAGAGCTAGTGTCGTGTTCTTAGTGTTTGTGTCAACAAATTGAACCCAGACTTTACTACTGAGCTAAAAAGAAATTTTATAAAACTTTCTGTATTCATTTTCACTCTATCCCTGTGGTAAAAAACTAAATTAAGGTGTAGAATCTAAGGTCTATCTGTTTAAACCTTTCTAGTTTACCTAAAATTTAAGTCGGTTAACATAAGCTAGAATATCTAGGTGTAAGCGACCCCGATAAAGGTTATTAAAGACAATTTTGCCTAACACTAGCAGATTTCATTTATAACACCTCATATCCAATAAAAGGGAGTCGACAGCTAGCTTCTTTCTGGTTAGGTAGATAGATCAACAACAAAAATTAATTATTTATACTTTTTTTATTAAATCTTTGTAAAGGTGGCGGATTTTTTTGTATCCGGGTATATTTCCATTCCGACCAATCTGTCACCCTTGCAACATGAGGACTCACACTGGCGAAAAGCCATTTGCTTGTCAGTTATGCAAGTACAAATGTACAAAAAACAGTAATTTAGTGAGTCACATGAGGACTCACACTGGCGAAAAGCCATTTGCTTGTGAGTTATGCAAGTACAAATGTACAGATAACAGTAATTTAGTGCGTCACATGAGGACTCACACTGGCGAAAAGCCATTTGCTTGTCAGTTATGCAAGTACAAATGTACAAAAAACAGTAATTTAGTGAGTCACATGAGGACTCACACTGGCGAAAAGCCATTTGCTTGTGAGTTGTGCAAGTACAAATGTACAAAAAACAGTAATTTAGTGCGTCACATGAGGACTCACACTGGCGAAAAGCCATTTGCTTGTGAGTTATGCAAGTACAATTGTACAGATAACAGTAGTTTAGTGAAGCACATGAGGACTCACACGGGCGAAAAGCCATGTGCTTGTCAGTTATGCAAGTACAAATGTACAAATAACAGTAGTTTATTGTGTCACATGAGGACTCACACTGGCGAAAAGCCATTTGCTTGTGAGTTATGCAAGTACAAATGTACAAAGAACAGTAGTTTAGTGAGGCACATGAGGACTCACACTGGCGAAAATTGCAATAATTGATAAGAAATGTTGATATATTAATAGAGAATGAATAATTGAATTTGTTTGTACAAATGACTCAAGAGAGATGAGTGACTTATAGTCTAGTCAACAAGTGCTTTTTGGGTCAAACTTTTTTTGGTGGTAGAGTCTAAACATGACTTAACATAAGAGACACCTGTCTCTTCTCTTCTCTCTTCTCTCTCTCTGGGCTTTTCCGCACTTATTTTTATTTTATTTATTCAGCCGAGCTCACTCCAGAATCCAAGCAGGCCGCCCAGGTCGGCGAGGACTTCCGGGAGTGTTGCTGGGGAGCCAATGTAGGCTTCTCGTTGAGTGGTTACAGCACTACACTCGAGTAGTACGTGTCTTGGTGTCTCCTCGCTCTCCATGCAGGCTCTGCACAGAGGGCTGTCGGTTATACCTAGAACATATAAGTGTTTGTTAAGTGGACAGTGTCCTGTTATCATGCCTACAGCCGTCCTGAGTTTAGCTCTGTTTAGTTGCAGTAGTTTCCTAGTTAAGCGTTGGTTTAGGCTGCAGGGTATAGCCTCTTTTGTTTGTCTACAAATGGTGGTGTTTGCCCATAATTTGGCATGTGTACCTACTGTTTGTTGTTTTAACCAAGTCTTGTACTCACTGAAAGGTATTGGAACGATAGGTTCAGGTTTGAGGCTCGTCGAGCTAGTTCGTCGGCTGCGTCGTTACCTATGTTGCCGCTGTGACCTTTAACCCAGCCAAGTGATACCAGGTTTGATTTTGTTAGTGTTTGTAGTGCGTTGTGGCAATCCAATACGAGCTTAGATGTGCTCGTGTTTTTGGCTAATGCTCGCAGGACTGCCTGACTATCGCTATGAATGTTAATATGAAAGTTTGTTACCTGTCTGTCGGCCATAGCCATGGCCGCCGCAGTAATGCCGACGCACTCCGCTTGAAAAACAGAGTTATTCTTACCGAGCGCGCGAGCGATATGTATGTTAAGCTCGGGACAGTACACTCCTGCACTAGTTCCCTGGCTGGATTTTGACCCATCTCTGTAAACGTCTATCGTATCCACAGTAGTTTTGTGTATTCCGGTCTCTGTCCATTCTTATACGTTAGAGTATCGTACATACCTAAACGTATAAGAATGGATACACGAAATTGAGCTCTAATTCAATGCTGTTATGGTTTATTTTACTTTGACGACGAACTTTAACGATTTGATCGGCCATTCTTACATGATTGGGGGGATGGTTCATTTTACTTTGACGCCGAACCATTGCCATTTGATGGACAATTCTTACGTAATCGGGGGGCAGGGATAAGCTCATAGTCGTAGGAAGGGTGGAGGTCAATAGACCGCGCGGCCGATCACCTAGCCGCTGGTCTGACCCAGGTCAAGACGTCGCTCACGGGTCTCCCGCTTACTACTCGTTACTACGTACGTCGTAAGGTCCTAGAGTGGAGTCGTCTCAGCAGACGAAGTATAGGGCGAACCCCGGCTAGGTGGGGCAACGACATCCGGAGAGTGGCTGGCATCAAATGGATGAAAACAGCCAAGGATAGGCAACGTTGGTGCAAAAGGCTATATCCAGCAGTGGATGTCTATTGGCTGATGATGAACCTCAGAGTCTATTCGTTGATTTTCTTTTATTATCTTATTGGGATTGGTAGTTTTGTTCCTACTAAATGGTTAGATTGTTAATCCGTTTAGTTATATTTGAGTTCACTGGATCTGACTAATTTTGTTGTTTTTTTTCATTTTTTTTTATTAGTGGATCCCAAAAAATATTTTATTTACTTATAGCAAGGTTTTGATTTAAGTGTATGGTGTAATATTTGACTTCAATATAAGCGTGTTAAGATTCGAAAATTATGGTATTTTATTGATTCCCATAAAAAGGTAGTTTTTCCAAGGCCACGCCGCCGACGCCGACGCCGCCGACCTTAAAATGTCGGCGCGCCGCCGCTGACTCATTCTCCATCGGCGCTCATATCTACAAGTCGCTACTATTGCAATGCGTAAAGCAGAGGACTGGACGGAGTGGAGGGCTATCGTGACGAGTGTCACGAGGTCACTTCAATGTGGACACGACCTTCAGCAATGAAGAATGCGACCGAGACAAAGATGTAATTTATTTTTGACATAGGCATCATCCCTATTATCTGATCTTGTAATAATTAAGATAAATTATCATACTAATATTATAGGCAAATGCGAAAGTGTGTTGGTTTGTCCTTCAATCACGATTTTAGTTGGACAACTTCCCGATAGATATCGCTGTACGTGGAAAGTCAAGTACCTAGTAACTCTAAAAGTTTAGAGTATACCTAGAATTATAATGGATTAGAGTCTAAACCATTATAATTATATGTTACTGTACAGTCGACGTCAAAAGTCCATCTATACTTATTAGTTATTTACTAATATTACATGTATAATTTGTGTGTGAAGATAATTTTGAAGTATTAAATCTCGGCTAGGTAAAAACTTACAAAATTTCTCACTCGAGTTCGAGTAAGGTACAGCAATCGGTGTAGGTACATTAAATAATTACCTAAACTTCTTAATTAAGTACTTACATAATTAATTTGTCAGTCATTTATTGATGGATTTAAAAAAAACACTGATTTATTAGTTTTACGCTGAGTTGCACGAAACATTTAAAAATTTAAGTGGCAGTTATACTAATTTAATCGCAAGAATTGTATGAAGTCTTGTGATTAAAATTGTTTCGTGCAACTCAGCGTTAATCGCAAGAATTGTATGAAGTCTTGTGATTAAATTAGTTTAATCAACACTTAAATTTATAAAATTGTTTCGTGCAACTCAGCGTTATTCTATATTTTACTTCTGTTGCGTTAAAATATACGCACCTTTGGTAGAACAAGGGCATAATTGTCATAAATTGCCAAAATGACTTAAATATGCAGAAATGCTTCAAAAAGGCCCTTTTAACTGGAGGGACCATGGAACTAATAAGTACTACGGGAGGGACAAAGACATTCGTTTAATTCCTTCAAAAACCGCCAGAGAGATATAAGTGGCGTTGTCTTTTTGGCGACATTTTGTTACTCTCTTGGCGCGACAAAGTCTCATTGGTCAGTTGTGTCATCGGCGGGGAGAGAGGTAGTCGTCACTTACAGCGCTAACACCGTAAAGGTAAATATGCCCTTTAATGTTTTGTTTTTCTGGAGCGACAAGGCCACATCTGTCACACTTATGCCTAGTTTATAATTTTAAAATTTGGAGGACAAAGTCGTTCAGACAAATGTGCCCTTGTCTGTCCAAGATTTGTTGACTTTGTTGTTGACTCCTTGGTCTTAAACTTAAATGTGTTTTTGATATTCCAATTGCAATCAAATCTGGATGGACTTAATAACAATTACTTCTTTGTCATTTCAAAGTGTAGTCTTATTAGTGTGGATTAGATTATAAATTAATGTTTTTTAATGCAAATAACTGAAATATAACTTAAATTCAATTATGTACTCTTTTAATTTTTTATTCGCACGTTTACAACTATAGTGACCTAATACAAAAAACCGGCCAAGTGCGAGTCGGACTCGCGCACCGAGGGTTCCGTACAAACCTGTAGCAAGTTTTACGATTAATGAATTTAATGAACCGCAAAACTAACTTTGTTTGTAGAGGTTTACTGTTAATATCAAAAAAACTATGCTAGTTAGAGCATTGGCTATAGTTTTCCTGTAAAATATACATAAATTCCTATTGACCATAATTATTTCAGATTTTTCGATTGGTAAACTCCGGAGATAAGGGGGGGGGGGGAACGGTATTTTTTTTGACTTTTTCCCCGATAAATCAAAAACTATCATGACTAAAAATAACTAAAAATCTGTTTTAGAATGTACAAAGTAAACCCTTTCATATGATACCCCACACAGTACAGTTATCTCACTTTTAAATTTCAACCCTCCGATTTTCCCCCCCTTTTTAAATAATAACAAAAATAATTTCCATTTTTTTTTAATTCCAGTGTCTTTGGGCCACTAATATACACAAATATTCCAAATTTCATGTCGATAGCTTCGGTAGTTACTGAAATAATCGAGTGTGACGGACGGACAGACAGACAGACAGACGGAGAAAGTCGCACCATAAGGGTTCCATTTTTACCATTTTGGTACGGAACCCTAAAAATGGGATTTGAGTTTGAGCCCGCTTCCAATTAATAATTTCTTTACTTTAAGAGTGACGTAAATTGATTTATAAAATGTTTTTGATTTGAACATGGAAATGAAATCATGGAAATTCGATTAAGACCTCGGATATCAAAGCGATCAAATTTACGAAATACAGAGACATACAGTATTGGTAATATAAGTAAAAGAGTGAAAGATATCACATTAAAACAGCTATTCAAAGAAAAGTTACCAATCCCTGACCGAAAAAAAGAAGACATTCTTCAATTGATATCCTCAAATATAGTTCCTAAGTTTTATGAACAATATTATAACAACCTCTTTTAAAAAATAAGAGAGAGTGTTGACTGATATAGAAGTGTTAGTTTATTTTTCTTAAAATAATAGTTTTTGACTTATATTTTTTAAGTGTGATTCCTAATAGTCGTTTTAAAAAACAGAAACTGGTAAATTATAAGAGATTCTTCTTGATACGTTTAAGTTACTTTAAGTTTTAGACTGGTATCTTATTTTAACCTATTTTTAAGTATGATTCCAAAGAGTTTTAATAGAAAATAATGTCAATTTAAGTAAAACCTCTATTATTAAAAGATTGAAATTTTATTACAAAATAGTTACCTATTCTAACTAAAAAAAGTAAGAGATTGTTTAGTTACGTTTACATTACTTTTATTTTGATAGGTACTATTATCTTATAATAATAATTATTATTATTTTTAAAGCGATTCTAAAGATTTTTGCTAGGAAACATAATTGCTTCAGATTGTTGACGACGTGAGATGGCTGATTAGTGAGTTTTGATCTCTATTTTTGTGATAAGGTACTGCGGAATTTTTGATGTTTAAGAAAATAAAACATTTATGCAAAAAACACGTTATTTTCATTCCAAAATTATCCAAACTTAAAGCTTAAAATATGGTCATATTTACAAATTAATTTTCTTATTGGTGGAACAAGGGCACAAAATATGTACACTTACTTTAGAAAAATAATTATAAAAAAAAAACTAGCAGTTTTTAATTCTTGTAAACCACACACCTAAAAGAATATAGTATATAGTTTATGTCATACAAAGCAGAACAACCTTAGAACATTTTAACAGAGCAAGACCACATTAAGTACAAAAAATATCTTAAAATTGCTCTCCTGTAAAATTGCTAAAACTGCAATTGTGCCCTTGTTCTACCAAAGGTGCGAATTATGATATTCACAACATCATGAAACTTCTCCATTCTCCCTGATCTGTGCATCAATCACAAATTTGTTTGGGGGCCCTTAAGAAGGGTAATGATTACTTACCTACTCACAAAAGAAAAAAAAATGTTTGCATAAAATTAAAAGAAATATTTGTTCATATATGTCTGTCTCTGTAGGTAGGTACATAATTTATACATAATCTATCTGTCACTTTTTCCAAAATTTTTACAAACAATTCCATGGAATTAGGAATTACGACTGCCGCATAAATCTATGAACAATAATTCAAATTAATTCCTACTTTCACCACAGAATAATAACTAGGTAGTAGGTACCTTTCACACTAAATTGATGACAACTTTGGGCGCAAATAAATAAGATTAGGAGTATGAAAATTATAAAACAATTTATAAAGAAACATATATTATATTATATTATATATTCATTAGTTGAAATAACTTTACTTTGTAAAAATACATTTAGTAGTTTTTACAAACAAACGGGTTTCCCGAACGACTGTTCAACCCTTTTCACATCATCGTCGAAGCTAAAGGCTTTCGCTTTAGTTTCACTGGTGTTCCAGTAGTCATCATCATCCATGTTCAGTTTTGTTTTTACCAAGTCAAACTGTTTGCACACATATTACACAAAACTCAGGGCCGAACCTTGTTGCTGCATAAAACATTATATTAATATGTAGGGTTAGGTTGCGTGAAAAAAATTGACCTAAAGACACCTATCATTTGGAAGCTATAATTTGTAAGGATTTTAAAAATAATTATTATTGGTACTTTTATAATTTCCTCATCACAAGCGATCACAACTGCAATATAGTAACACTAGTAATGGTAATCATCACCACGTGCGGGACCCTAGTCAATGTGGTGAATATAGATGTGAGCTCCGCGCTGCGTGTGATATCGTCACCGTCGCGCGCGGAGTTATAACTCCTGTTACAACTCAAATCCTGAGGACTCCGTCAGTATCATGGCCAGTGGTTCTCGCGTCGTTCTCGCTCTGCGTCGACGCGCAGGTGATGGGGATATTATTTAGAAGAACAGTACCAACGGATATCGTGTAAATACCACCAGATTTTAGCTCAAAGTTCCTATTAACAATAATTTCTTGGCAGTAAGCCAAATAAATGTTGTTAAACAATCGAATCGAATCGTTATTCTAAAAAGAGGTTAAATAAAAAATTACAACAGGTGTTTTAAACTCACATGTTTTTTATTCAAATAAACTTTACAATTAGTGCTTTAGAATCTGTATTGAGGTTTTCAATAAAAATTAATGAAATTCATCCACCTAATGGAAGATAATGTAAATTGGTACCTACTTAGTATAAGACCTCAACTAACTTTTCTTTGAAAATGGTCGGTATTGCACCAGGAGATAGAATTGTACGGAATATATTACGTTCTTAGATTATCTGTAAAATGCTTGGAGCATATAGCACTCCATGAGTTGGTCTGCCAGTCTTTTCTATTAATATTTTTATGCATAGGTCTCTCAGGTATTCATCCTTTGGAAACCTGAAATTAAAAGTCGAAGTTATATACTTAAAACTAGTATGGCGCGTGGTTGCGCGGCCCGCTGAAGCGGACCGCGTAGTGGACCGCGTGGTCCACTGTCTACTTACTCGCTGTCCTACTATCCTGCCCCCCGATTATGTAAGAATGGCCGATCAAATCTTCAAAGTTCGGCGTCAAAGTAAAATAAACCATAACAGCATTAAATCAGAGCTCAATTTCGAAACACGAAATTGAGCTCTAATTCAATGCTGTTATGGTTTATTTTACTTTGACGCCGAACTTTTACGATTTGATCGACAATTCTTACATAATCGGGGAGCTGGTTTACTGTCTACTGTTCTGAACTGAACAACACACTGGCTATGCTAGTGAGCACAGTGGAAGCGCCAGCACGCCAAGCGACCGACGTAAAAGAAAATTCTCATAAAGGAAAAAACATAAAACATAGACCACAAACCCCTGATCGAACTTCGGCAACTTGACTTTCCTAATGGCAAATCGACAATAATTCTTCCATAAAGAACAAATTTTGTAAAAAAAACCATATCTAAATCATGCATATTTTCTAACTTCTTCTACCTACTCTCTTCAATGTTCGTAGATTCTGCCATCTTAATTTTTTCTGCTCATCAAGTAGACTTTCAGGCCCTGGTAATTTTCTACCCAAAAACCACTCTTCCATCTTTTAAATACTGTCTAAGATAGCCGCCATCTTGAATCCGCCATTTTGGATTTTTTTTCAGCTCACTGCCAATTGTGTGAAGTTTCGAGTATTTTTTGTTTGAGCAGCCCCTACCTATCTTTAATACCCTGACCGTGCTCCTCACCCATCATCCGAACCTTCGATCATCATCTCTCTCCATATTTGTTTCTCCGAACCATTCGTCAAAATGAGGATTCTTCCATAAAAACAAATTTTGAAAAGGAACCGTAGTCTTGCATAGTTCTACACTTGTAGCCTCTTCAATATTCGCCATACATTTTCTATGGAAAAATAAATTCCGACATCTTGAATTTTTTTCCTGTTCATCAAGTAGACCTTCATGTCCTGATCATCTTTTGCCAAGAAACCACGCTTCCATCTTTTATACTCGCCGAGATAGACACCGACGAAATTTGTATGGCGGCCATCTTAAATCCGCCATTTTGAAATTTTTTTCAGCTCACTGTCAATTGGATGAAGTTTCGAGTGACATTTGGTCGAGCACCCCCCACCTATCTTCAATACCCTTTTCTATGAAAAAATAAATTCCGCCATCTTGAATTTTTTTCCTGTTCATCAAGTAGACCTTCAGGTCCTGATTATCTCTTGCCAAGAAACCAACCTTCCATCTCTTATACTCACCGAGATAGACACCAAATAAGTTTGTATGGCGGCCATCTTAAATCCGCCATTTTGAATTTTTTTTTCACTCACTGTCAATTGGATGAAGTTTCGAGTGACATTTGGTCGAGCACCCCCCATCTATCTTCGATACCCTGGCTGGTGCTCTTCATCCGTCTTCGAAATCCTCAATCATCAGCTCTCTCTGTATTTTTCCTCTTAATGAATTTTTGTCTTCTATACGAAACAATGAGTGAAAAAAAAAATGTTCATACAAAATTTTACAGGAGAGGTGATCAATCAGTGAATCAGCACGAGCAGCTATATATATATTAATAAAAGAGTCGTCGAGTCCGGCCCTGTAATTTGTTAAAGTTCTCAAAATGTCAAAAAAGATTATTCAACAACTTAAAGCATGTATTTCTACAGAAAACCATAATATTATAGTTTTAATATATGCATGGCTACATATTTCGTCATAACAACTATAAAATATTAGATATCTTAGCCTTGATACGATACGATACGAAAACATTCCAAAGCTACATGATAGCATGAATTTTACTTACCGATGGAACGTTACTTCTGGGGTTTTCCTGTACGAAGCGTTGTAACACAGGGGGACACAACACTTCACCATTTTATTTCAGTAAATATTCATATAAATCTCCAAATTTCACAAAAAACTTATGACACCCAAGACAACACAATGTAAACAAACGCCATAGGTCTCATAGATGTCTTTTAATGACTGCCACGCATTGAATTTTTGTCAATGTGTGCGTTGGTGTAGCACAGTGTTGCAGCAAATTAATACATACACATTTTTGCTTGCAGGGACACGGTCACACCACACGAGTATATATCCGATCAGAGGGGAAGCTTCCTAATAAAGTCGAAAATGTATACCTATTCTGCTAGGGTTGTCACCTGATGCATGTCAACAATTTAAGGAAAAATAAAAATATTATACATCGACTTAGACATCGACAATCGACAATCGACATCGATATCGACAATCGACATCGATATCGACAATCGACATCGATATCGACATCTACAACGACATCGATATAGACAATCGACATCGATATCGACAATTGACATCGACATCGATATCGACAATCGACATCGATATCGACATTTGTATCGACCATCGACATCGATATCGTCAATCGATATGAGTATCAACATCGATATCAACAATCGACATCGATATCGTCAATTGATATGAGTATCAACATCGATATCAACAGTCGACATCGATATCGACAAACGACATCGACAATCATAATCGATATCGACAAACGACATCGACATCGATATCGTCAATCGATATGAGTATCAAAATCGATATCAACAATCGACATCGATATCGACCATCACAATCGGCATTAATATCGATATCGACAATCGACATTCACCATATTATTTGACTTTTCTATGTCAAATATGGTGAAGCTGCTTCTAACATTATATCCTTAATGGTAAGACATATTCAAATTCTTTTGATTTATTGGTGTATTTAAATATATTCTTCCCGAACCCAACCTAACCTAAACCTTCCCGAAAGTAGGTAGGTACGTTAATTACACAAGTGAAAAAATCATAAAAATAGGTTCATTGGTTTCCGAGAAAATCGTTAACAAACCTACATACATACCTACATACGGGTCAAATCCTTTTGAAGTCGGTTAAAAATGTTGGTGGAGCCAGGGGTAAATAGGAAACACCTGCCCCACGTTTACCCTATTTATCCCTGGGGTCGCAACTCGCAACTAGCAAAAAGTTCCTCCTACCTCTATACAAAGTTTCTTCAAAATCGGTTGAAAAACTGGGCCGTTAAAGCGTAACAGACAGACAGACTGACACATTTTCGCATTTATAATTTGGGGGGTGGACAAAGTCACACATTTTAGCCATATTAGGTACTTTGGGTATACTACTATCTGAGCACTGTCTTCAAGTAGGTGAGACCGACTTAGGCTACATAGTACCTACATATAGTACGCGCGGCGAGAGTTTGGCTTTGACCTTCGGGTGGAGGGGATTACTGCGCATGGGTACTGTCACGCACACAATACTTTTCCTTTTTTATAGGCAGGGAACGACTGGAGCGCCAATCAGAGCACCGCGTGCGCCTACACACCCGCCCCACACCCCGCTAATTGCCCGTTGATACCCAATTTCTGATTTCTGCGCAATAACGGTCAAAGCCAAACTTTCGCCGCGCGTACTATACCTACCTGTCTAGCACGTCATTCTCACTTGACGATCAATGTTATTACCTAGTTTTATTGTACAGGTGCGCTAGGTACGTGTAAAAAGGTACTTACTTCTCTTTATCTCTCGGGTATGAAAAATAGGAAACATCCTTATTGTCTTTAGAGCTTTTCAAGCAAGTACAAGTATTCGGCATTTTTGTTGAAACAGAACACTATATTTACATAAATAAATCTATAGTATATTACACATCTAGGGCAGTAAAATAAGAAATGTCTCAGATCACATGTAATTGTTGTCCGAGGCGAAGCCGAGGTCAATAAACATGTGATCTGAGGCTTTCTTATTTACTGCCCGTGGTGTGTATACTATTTTTTTCCTCGACGGAGGCGGAAAGCGGCATTTTCGTTTAGCGCAGCGGGAGGAAAATTGACGCTTTCCGCCCGGAGGTGAGAAAAATATTTTTATTTTTAATACAAAATCAGTAAACTTATAGTAATGAAAATAATTTGAGGAACAATTTCGTGATTGAACACGAAATTGTTCCTCTATTTATTTTCATTAAACGCACGACAGCCACCGTCAGCCACAGTCAGCCCTTGCGTTCTAACCCAGACAGTGTCTCGCTAACCCGGACGAACGTGTCGGTGAATGTGTCGGTGAGAGCTCACGCACACATCGTTGCGCTATGTATGGGTGAAGTCGCCGCGAGCAGTTTGTATGAAGCTTCCTCTCTGTTCAGTTCTCTGTGGTCACACTAAGTCACACTGATTCGCATACACTTGTCTATGTGGGTGTGAAATTTATGTTGTGTCTGCTTCTATTTATATGTCTGTGATGTAAACCGTTAAACAATACTTAACAGTTATCTATGATGTAAACCCAATGAAAACCACCGACCTGAAAAAAAAGATGAAAACCACAGACATATGATGAAAACCTAGTAACTATAGTCTATGCCTTGTAAAACATTTGGTCATAGATTTAAAACGCTTGACGCGGTGAGACTTTAAATCTATGACCCGGTCTACTCGTCAACTATTATTCTGACCACTCGTAGAACAGAGTACTGTAAAGGGTTTACAAAATAATTAATGTTTTGAACGAAGAACTAAGGATTGCCTTTCGTCAGTACAAAGCTTTTTCCAAATCTTTGTTCGTCATTTCGCGTGCTTGGCGATGAATAAAAACACGGAAAGCAGGCAGCAGCTTGGCCTTGGAGCCTTGCCCATAGAATAATATAACCCTAACGGGCCTTGCCTGCCTGATTATTATGCGACCTCAGAGAGGTTATTATTGATCTGACCCATAGAAATATGAAGACTATAGAAGTAGGATTGTGATTTTAGTTTGTCACTAGGTAGGATTTTCCTAGTGATGGGTCGGAGTCGATTACCTATATTTGTTGATTATGTATATTATTGTCTAACATACGTAATCTATGATATATAATGGGATGATTTTTGTAAAAAAAATCATTTAATAGAGGATGCTTTAGTATCCACTAGCTGATGCCCGCGACTTCGTCCGCGTGGATTTAGGTTATTTCGGTTCCCGCGGGAACTCTTTATTTTTCCGGGATAAAAAGCCTATGTGCTATTTCAGACTATAATCTATCTCTGTGCCAAATTTCATCCAGATCCGTTCAGCCGTTGGAGCGTGATTGAGTAACTAACATCCATACATCCATACATCCACACATCCATACATCCATACATCCATCCAAACTTTCCCATTTATAATATTTATTATTAATATTTATAATATATATATTACTAGAGGATGCTCGCGACTTCGTTCGCGTGGCATAAGTTTTTTTTAATTCCCACAGGCATTCCTTAATTTTCCGGGATAAAAAGAAGCCTATGTCACTCTCCAAGTCCTCAACTAAGTATACCCATGTAAAAAATCACGTTGATCTATTTCGGCGTGATTAAAGGATAAACTCTCTATTTGACGTCCTTGGGGATAGAATTTTCAAAAACTGTGAATCACATATTTTTTCATTTCAGACCGAAATCCCAAACACCAAGTTTCATGGCTACAGCTTGAAAAATGACGGACTTTCCTACAAACTTTCAAACCCTGTTTCAGCCCTATGGGGGTAGAATTTTCAAGAATGGCGATACACGTATTTCTTCATTTTGAACCGATAGCTCAAATACCAAGTTTCATGAATATAACTTGAAAAATGACGGACTTTCATACAAACATTCAACCCCTATTTTACCCCTTTGGGGGTCGAATTTCGAAAAATCCATTCTTAGTGGATACCTACTCTTTACAAAGAACACACCTTCCAAATTTCATGTCTCTAGGACCAGCGGTTTGGGCTGTGCGTTGATATATAAGTCAGTCAGTCAGGACTTTGAATTTTATATATATAGATTTTATTAGCGATCCGCCCCGGCTTCGCACGGGTAGCACTAATAATCCTAATCTATATAATATAAACTATCCTATCTCTCAAGTTAGATCGAACTGCACATGGTGTGCGAATTTTATTATAATCGGTTAAGTGGTTTAGAAGTCCATTGAGGACAAACATTGTGACACGAGATTTATATATATTAAGATTTACTTAGTACATACAAAGAATATAATTTGCCCAAAATATCGTCTTCCAAATATCCCATTTCAAAATGAAATGATGACAGTATAATACCGCAAATATCTAATGTTTTAGAAAAAAATTAGAAAAAGAATTCTAATTAGAAAAACTCGTATTATCTAAAAATTATTAAATCAGTGTAACAATCGTGATGACCTCTGATTGGCTGCACTTACGGCGTTCTTGGTGTACCAATGCATTTTAACCTATAGCGGGAGAGTGGAAGCCATTGCGATCGTTACACCCAATCAATTTTAAAGAATACCACCAACTTTCGCAATTTGATTATGGATTGCTTCATTAAGGTGTAACGGAGGAACATTCGTAAATAGCTAAATACCATCGACAGCTAAAATCATAATAATTCAGAACCCTTCCTTTGGGCTTTGTCGTAGTCGGGTAAAAATTGGTACAATATAATATCCGATCTTATATAACTATATAAAAATCTCGTGTCACGATGTAGGTATGTTCGGGATAAACCCTGAAACTACTGAACCGATTTTGATCAAGTTTCGTAACTATCTGTAATTTGGTCTAACTTAAAAGATAGGATAGCTTATTTGTTTTATTCTTATAGATAAGTTGGCGGTACGAAGTTCGCCGGGTCAGCTAGTTAATTTATAAATATTAAACTTTCTTGTCGTGATAACGCCTATTTCTTGGGGTAAATTTATAGTGGGTATAGCATCTGATTTCAGTCGCCTCCATTTGGTGTATTCGTTTGGCAAAAATGAGTCTTCTGTGAAATGTTTTGAGCAAATACGACTGTTATGCCGGGGTGTCCAATTAGGTATTTTTATCATTTCTATCCATTTCCTTTTCATTCGTTCATTTTTAAGGAAATCTACAACAGAGATTAGAGAGTACATAATACTCGTATGTACGTAGGTACTAGTGCAATAATTATCGATAATCTATTTCACAGCACTAACCTAAAAGCGTTTTGGCGAAAAATCATTATTATTATTAAATAAGTATATAATAGAGTACTTAAACATATTTATTTACTTTTTCTTACCCTTGCTTACCTATTTACTAGTAAAATCCTTAGTCTTATACAAGAACCATTGCCAAAACTCACTGATGAAACCCGACAGATTCTATATCATTTTATTTTATTAAACTATTGGATTTACATCCCTCAAAGGCACAATACATTTTTTGTGGACACTTGGCTTTGACTTTAGAGCTTTATGCACCTTAGGAATTTACTTTAAATAAAGGAATTCTTAAAAATCTTTTCTGTTGCCTCTAATGTAAACAAACAAATACTAAGCAACAAAATTATGTGAACAGTGAACGACCCGTATTATTTGTACAAGAATAGGGTATTTTGAATTTGACAGTATTAAAAGATAAAATATATAATTTGACAATCTGAACCTTGTGACCAGTTGCTAATCGAATAGACACAAACAGCGATATTTTGTTTCACTCATACTTACGTGATGGTAATAAACAGAAATTGGATAAAATATAGTATTCTTAGTTTTTATTTTAGCCCTACTTCCATTAGACGGCAGTCGTAATCCTTCTTCCATGATCTGACCAAAGATCTGACCAGTGACTCTGAGTAAGGAGTTAAGCGACAAACAAGCAACAAGCGTTCGATCCACAGGTTCGATCAAAGAGCATGTAGATGTAGCTTATCTATATAGGTAACTAGCGATCCGCCCCGGCTTCGCACGGGTAGCACTAATAATCCTAATCTATATAATATTAAACTATCCTATCTCTCAAGTTAGATCGAACTGCACATGGTGTGCGAATTTTATTATAATCGGTTAAGTGGTTTAGAAGTCCATTGAGGACAAACATTGTGACACGAGATTTATATATATTAAGATATATATAATATTATATATATAAATTAGACAGTTTACCGATATTGAAACGGCTAGGCTTGTCTACTTTGCCTACTTCCACAGTGTCATGTCGTATGGCATTTTATTGTGGGGCAGAGCAGCTGATATCCAAACAGTTTTTATATTACAGTGTAATGTAAGGAGTTTGTTATTGATTGTTTTGGCAGCTATGTTTTATAAAGAAATAAAGGTGTCACTCAAGAATTTTACAATGGCGACGAGCATGGTATAAATCAAATTTTAATTAAAATAATGGCATTTTCGAGGAAAATAGCGGAATTTGATGTGAGCGGGGGAAATTGGGAGGCATATTGCGAACGATTGGAAATGTTTTTTATCGCTCATGATATTAAGGAGAATTTGAAAGTGCCAACATTAATTTCCGTTGTTGGAGAGAAGGCGTATGAATTAATGGTAAATTTATGTAGTCCTGCCAAACCAGGAAGTAAAACATTTACTGATTTAGTCAAAATTGTTGGAGAACATTTGCAGCCTAAGCCGTCTATCTTAGCCGAACGATTCCGATTTAGAAAATGTCGACAAAAGGAGTCAACTCTTGTGTCACAATATGTAGCAGAGTTGCGCCAATTATCCCGGTTTTGTGATTTTGGAAGTAATTTGGATGAAAATATGAGGGATCAATTCGTATGTGGCTTACATAATGACCTCATACGTCAAAGACTTTTTGCGGAAGAGACATTAGATTTTGCTCGGGCGGTCAAGTTGGCCACGACTTTTGAAGCTGCGGAGCGGGACGCCCGTGCGGTGGAAGTCGGAGTAGCATGCAGCAAGGTTGAATCTGAATCGTTGACGAAGACGGGAGGAGTTGCGGGTGATGGTGCGGTCCATCGTTTTCAGCTTGTCGAGTGTGAACGCTGTGGGGATCGGCGGCACAATAAAGATAGTTGCCCATACAGATTTTTTGAGTGCAGCCGATGCCGTCAGATCGGGCATTTACGCCGACGCTGTCCTGACGAAACCCGAGCACAGACTGCGAGGCAAAATGTGGTACGCGGCTATAATAATAGGGCACGGCGGGGTGGCGCGGGGCGCGGCACCGGAGTGCGTTGGAGAACGGCGACAGCGCGCGGAGGGCGCGGTGCGGGCAGGTCGATGACTTACACGGCGGGCACCAACCATTTGCTAGACGAGGACTCGTTTCATGAGGAGTCGGGCTCATCTGAGGTCATCGAAGAAGATGAACCGATTTATCAGATTTCTTTGAGGGATTACAGACCGGTTAGCATAGTAGTGTTACTAGACAATAAGCCTTTGACTATGGAGATTGACACTGGTTCTGCTTTGTCATGTATAAGTAAGCAAACATATGTAAACAAATTTAAGTATATATCATTAAGATCATGTCGATTAACATTATCTTTTTATGACGGGACGAAAATAAGGCCTTTAGGGTATATTCCGATAGAGGTGAAGTATAAAGATAGCATTAAAATATTAAATTTGTATGTTATCGACAATGGAACGACATCATTATTAGGGCGGCAATGGTTAGCCGAATTAAATATTGAAATACCCAAGTGCAAGGTTAATAATTTGCAACTTCCCGGATCTACAAAGAATGATGCAGAGGAAATATTTTCCAGATTTGCTGAATTAGTGTCGGGCGGATTGGGGCGTTTCACGGGCGGACGCGCTCGTTTGCACGTGCGGGCGGGCGCCGTGCCGGTGTTCTGTCGCGCGCGGCCCCTCGCATACGCGCTCCGGGAGCGAGTCGACGCCGAGCTGGACGCGATGCTGCGCGCCGGCGTCATCGAGCCTGTCGACACGTCGGACTGGGCTACCCCGTTGGTTATTGTTAACAAACCGGACGGCGCCATACGAATATGCGCCGATTATAAAACCACATTAAATCGTTTTTTGTCTGTCGATAAGTATCCAGTTCCAAAAATAGAGGATCTTTTGGCAAATTTAAATGGGTGTAGGTATTTTAGTAAAATTGATTTATCCCAAGCGTATAATCAAATCGAGTTGGATCAATGTTCAAAAGATTTCACTGTTATAAATACTCATAGAGGACTATTCCGTTATAACAGACTAGTTTTTGGGTTAGCTTCGAGTCCTGGCATTTTTCAGAGAATTATGATTAATTTGTTCAAGGATATCCCAAATGTTGTAACTTTTTTAGATGATATCTTAATTGCCAACTCATCGCTCGATGAACACAAGGTTACATTAAATAGGGTGCTAACTAGACTTAAAGATTCCGGTTTTAAAATTAAAAAAGAGAAGTGTGTATTTTTCGAACGTCGAGTTACTTATTTGGGTTATGTAATAGAGGATAATGGTATTCGGGCGGATCCAACTAAAATAAGTCCTATTTTAAACTTAGCGGAGCCGAAAGACATTTCTGAATTAAGATCATTTTTGGGGATGGTTAATTTTTACGGTCGTTTTATTAGGAATTTAAGTGGTCATCTTTCACCGTTACATAAATTATTAAAGAAAGGCCATGCGTGGTTCTGGGGTGAAGAGGAAAGAGCTTCATTCGTTAAGATCAAAAAGTTGTTATCAAGCTCTGAAGTTTTGGCACATTATGACGTAAATCAGCCGGCTGTTGGAGACTACGCCTCCAACCGGTTTCCACGCGCGGGGCGCGGGCAGCGGGCGCGCGACATCGCGCGCTCCAGGACTCGAAATCACTTGCAAATCACATCAAGTCGCGGCAACTGTGCGCCTTACTACTTACTTTATACAGTCCGCATCCACATCATTCATCATATATATAGTATTGTTGATCATTAAAGGAAAGTTCAATCTTATCTTCAAGACTTTCTGTCGTCCTTCAACGTACTATCCTTAACATTTGGTCCTTCGACGGTCAAAGAACGGGGACACATTTGGTCCTTCGACGGTCAAAGAACGGGGACACATTTGGTCCTTGTACCTCAAGAAACCAGCCAAAAAAAAAGGAAGCCAGCATTTGGTTCTTCTACCTCAAGAAACCAGCCAAAAATCGGAGTGCATCGCGGGAACAAAGGACGGGGACACGACCTCTTGTGAGTTTGTTCCATATTCCTTCTTACTTTCCTGTCTTCTAGCATTTTCCGTCTTCTATTTGGATCTGATTCTTAGATATTTTCATAATAATTTACAATAATAAAATTTCTGTGTAGCTTTTTCACCTTATATTGCTAATTTAAATAGTCTTAAAATCATTTACTTAGTCTTCCAATCATTAAAATTAGTGTCATAATGCCTATATTATTTTATACGTTGCTTAAAATTCATTAAAATACTATAATATTACAAGTTAATAGCTAAAATTGCACCTATCTAATTCAAATTACGCTGATTCATTTCATTACGCATAAAATTGTCACCGCTTTGAGTGCATAGGTAAGTACGTAAGCGCGTCAGTGCTCAGTACAACGCAAACCGGTTTTTATGCATCGCCCGGTCGGCCGCGGCGCCACGTACAATAGCTACCTATCGCTTGCTTTGTTCTTGATCTTGACCTTCAATTTACGCACTTTAAAATGAGTGACGCTAAAATAAAAGAATTAATAAAGCTTCGCGGTAGTATTAAGGGCAAGCTTACAATATTTCAAAACTTCTTAAATAGCCTTAGTAGTGATAATATTAGCGAAAATCAGTTTAACGAACTTGAATGTCGTCTTAATAAAATAGATAATATACATAGCGAATATGATAAATTTCAGACTGACTTGGAGGTTTTGAGCGAAGACACAAGTCAGTTATTATTGGAACGGGAAGACTTCGACTCAAAATACTACTCGCTTGTCGGATCGGCGCGTACTCTTCTCAATAAGTGGAGTCGTCAACGACAGCGAACACTTTCTGTATCCGAGTCGAGCGAGGGAAGCGAGCGAGGAAACAAGAATGCACTTCATGACTTCGTCAGGCTACCTAAAATTAACTTGCCCACATTTGACGGAGACTTTCAGCACTGGCTCACTTTTCGAGATACGTATATTTCATTAATACACACAAATAACACAATAGGCGATATTAATAAATTCCATTATTTAAAAGCAGCATTAAAAGGCAGTGCCTTAACTATGATTCAAAATTTAGAGTTCACATCGAAAAATTACGCAATTGCATGGCAACTTTTATCAAATCGGTTCGATAACGAAAGATTATTAGAAAACAACCATGTAAATGCTATATTAAATTTTACTCCCATTCAAACGGAATCATGTCAAGCTTTAAGAAAATTAATAGACACAATTAATCGTAATTTATGTGCTTTGAATACCCTAGGTCAACCTACTGACCACTGGGACACATTGATCATACACCTAATGACGAAAAAATTGGACACGGTTACTTTTCGAGAATGGGAAGAACAACGCAACACAATTACAACTTCACCTACATTAAAACAATTTCTTGATTTTTTAACAAACAGAGCGGATTTATTAGACGCTATACAGCAGGATGAAAAACAACATCAGTTATCAACACATACTTATCAAAACACACAACATACTCAGATGACACAAAAAACACATACTACACAGATTACACAAAATACACAAAATACATTAAGCACGCATACTAATAAAACTAAAAACACCAGTGATACACAGAACAGCACAGAACAGCACAGCACAGTTGCCTTATTTTCAAACATTCAGACTATTAACACACCCAATATATTGCTTTCCACAGCTTTGGTGAACGTGGTCGGCGCAGACGGGAAACTATATCCTGCCCGCGCTCTTCTAGACAACGGTGCCACTGCGCACTACGTCACACGGCACTTCTGTGAGAAACTTGGTTTGCCTCGACGGAACGTAAGCTCCACTGTGGCAGGTATTAACAATCAACTTTCCTACAGTGCAGAGTCTTGTAGCTTATCCATCGAGTCTTCTTCGGGTAATTATAAAGTCAAAATAAAATGTTACGTTTTACCTCAGATAACGAGTTCATTACCTTCTAGTAACATTGACATACAATCAATAAAATTGCCTCTTAATATCAAGCTAGCTGATCCTTCTTTTCACATTTCGTCACCCATAGACATATTAATGGGTGCAGATGTGTTTTGGGACGTCATATGTTCCAACTTCATTGATTTAGGCCAACAGTGTCCTAAGTTGCAAAAAACCAAACTAGGTTGGCTTGTTTCCGGCAACATTAATAAAAACACAAATTTAATTACAAATAATTCACAGCATTCTTCCTCTTGCTTTTTTGCTCAAAATGATGAGGCCTTGTTAGCACAATTTGGGGAATTAGAATCGGTACCTTCTAAATATAGTTTATCGTCCATAACGTTAAAAATAAACGAATCTTACTTTTGGACCGATTCCACTATCGTGTTAGCATGGTTAAAAACACAATCGAACAAATTAAAAATGTTTGTTCGGACTCGAGTGGGTGAGATACAGGACTGCACGGCCGGTCACAGATGGGGGTACGTTCCGTCTAAAGAGAATCCTGCGGATCTAGTTTCTCGGGGGATTGTAGCAGACAGTATTTCCTCTTGTCACTTATGGTGGTCCGGCCCTGACTTTCTAAAGTCCAAACATATACAATTTCCCACAATACCGAACACACAACCTAATTCAGTTAATACAGAAATAGTCTTACACACTAATTCAACACAAAACAATACAGACATACAGACAAACACAATACATAATCTCATACATAAAAAATCTAATTATACATATTTAATAAGATCATTTGCCTATGTACAAAGATTTATATACAATTGTAAACATCCTAAAAACAAACTTACTACATTTTTAAATACAAAGGAATTACAAAACTCAGAAAATTACATACTACAATTTACACAAAAAGAAATGTTTCCAGAAGAATACAACTTACTGAAAGCAGGCAAACCTTTACCTAAAAATAATAAATTAAATTCACTCGCCCCTTTTCTAGACTCAAATGACCTTATAAGAGTTGGAGGGCGTCTCAATAATTCATTTTACGACGTTAAGCATCCCATAATTCTATGTAGCAAACATCATGTCACTCAAACAATTTTTCATAAAGAGCACATAGAATTAATGCATGCCGGACCACAGCTGCTTTTGTCTAATGTCAGACAAAAATATTGGCCACTTGGGGGGAGGAATCTCGCCAAGCGCGTCGTACATAATTGCGTTGGATGTTTTAGATTTAGGTCCAAGGCCATACAACCTAATATGGGCGACCTACCCCATGATAGGACACACCTAGAGTATCCATTCTTACACACTGGCGTGGATTACGCCGGGCCAGTGCTGATTGCAGACCAAAAGGGCAGAGGTGCTAGGCTGACGAACTCATACATTTGCATTTTTGTGTATTTTGCAGTTAAAGCGGTTCACTTAGAGCTTGTTACGAACCTAACTACGGAAGTCTTCCTCGCAGCTCTGTACAAACTCATCTCCCGCCACGGATCACGTCAGGCGAATCTTAAATTTAACCCATCTTAAGTAGGTACTTACGAAGAGATGTCAACGTGTCTCATCCAAATAGAAGCAATTCTAAACTCCTGACCTTTGACACCTCTCTCTTCCGATCCTTCCGATCTTACCTACATTCCAGTTCCTAATTGGACGCTTACTTTTGACAGTTCCTCGTCCTCCCGCGATGCAACCGTCTGCAGCGCTGCGAGAGAATCAAGAAACTAAAACAACATTTTTGGTCCCGCTTCTCAACTGAATACGTTTCACTTCTACAGCAGCGGGTCAAGTGGCGCTCATCATCCTCAAGCCAACTTGGTTCCTTGGTGCTCGTGAAGAAGAAAGGCGTCATTCAGCGGGCCTGCAACAACATCTGCCCCCTTCCGCTTGAAAGTTGAAGAATTCAACATTCCCCGGGCAGACTGTTGGAGACTACGCCTCCAACCGGTTTCCACGCGCGGGGCGCGGGCAGCGGGCGCGCGACATCGCGCACTCCAGGACTCGAAATCACTTGCAAATCACATCAAGTCGCGGCAACTGTGCGCCTTACTTATACAGTCCGCATCCACATCATTCATTATATAATAGTATAGTTGATCATTAAAGGAAAGTTCAATCTTATCTTCAAGACTTTCTGTCGTCCTTCAACGTACTATCCTTAACACCGGCTATCTTGACTTGCGACGCGAGCGCGCACGGGCTCGGTGCGGTACTGGCGCAGCGTGATTCCGGTGGGAGTGAGCGGCCAGTGGCATACGTGTCTAGATCACTCACGCCTGCAGAAAGGAATTATAGTCAGATTCAAAAGGAGGCTCTGGCAATTATTTTTGCTGTCAAGAAGTTTCACCAATATTTATATGGGCGACGGTTTACATTGCGAACGGATCACAAACCTTTGGTGAGTATTTTCGGAGCGGAATCGGGAATTCCGAACATGACAGCTAGCAGGCTTCAGAGGTGGGCCTTAATTTTATCAGCATATGACTTTTCAATAGAATATGTGAGCACGGATAAAAACACAGCTGATTGTTTATCTAGAATGATAACAGCGCATAGGGAAAACAATGAGTCTCAAATGATCGAATGTCCTGAGCAGACATATTTACATTTTGCTTCAGAGGCTTTATTGCTTGATTACAAAGAATTAAAAAAGTATACTAACCGAGATCCCATTATGGGACGAGTATTAAGTTACGTTCGGGACGGTTGGCCCGCTGAGGTAGAAATAAGAGAGTTGCAACCATTTTTTAATCGTAGAAAGGAATTATATAGTGAATTAGGTTGTCTTATGTGGGGCCATCGAGTAGTGGTGCCGGTTGAGTGCCGAGAGAAAGTGCTGAGGGAACTTCACGACACACACATGGGCATAGTGAAAACCAAGGCTTTAGCAAGAAGTTATGTGTGGTTTCCCGGCATAGATGAGGCGTTGGAGGCGATGTGCCGCGCGTGTGAAGTGTGCGCTGCGGTGGCGGACGCGCCGCCGGCGCACGCACCCCACATGTGGCCGTGGCCGGGTCGGCCGTGGACGAGGCTACACATAGATTTTTTGGGACCCATAGCTGGGCTTACTTATATGGTAGTAGTCGACTCCAGTTCAAAGTGGATCGAGGCTATTAAAATGGGCTCTATCACAGCTACGGCTGTAATTAATAAGTTAAGAGAAATTTTTGCTAGATTTGGTCTCCCAAAGCAATTGGTCAGTGATAATTTTTCTTCGTTTCAAAGTGAAGAATTTGGAGCTTTTTTAAGTCAGAATGGTATTGAACAGATATTTTCTGCCCCATATCATCCTGCGTCTAATGGAGCGGCGGAAAACGCAGTAAAAATTTGTAAACGGGTCATAAAGAAAGCTTTAATACAGGGCGTGGACGTAGATACGGCGTTATGTCGTTTTCTTTTATTATATCGAAACACTGAGCACAGTACGACAGGGGAGAGTCCAGCCAAACTTTTGCAAGGCAGGTCGTTGCGCACGCGTTTAGATAAGCTAAAACCAGAACGGGAGGATTTAGTTCGATCTGCCCAGGCACGGCAACAAGTCGCTGCGGGAGGGGTAGAAAGGTCATTCGAGATAGGAAATAAGGTTTGGTATCGAAATTATAGGGAAGGTAATAAATGGTTAGGAGGGGAAATCATTGGAAAAAGTGGTAATACAAATTATAAAATACTTGCTATTGATGGAACTGAGATACATCGACATATCGATCAGATTAAAGAACGTTCGGAGGTTTGTTCAAATACTTCAGAGTCCGTTGAAGTTGTGGATAGGTCTTCAACGGGGCGGTCCAGGGGCGCAATGGTGGCGATGGCGTTGAGCTCGGCGTCCGAGGCGAGTCCGCCGGAGCGAGGCGAGGAGCCGGGCGCGGCAGCGTCTCATACGCCGGCGGGGGAAATAGAACCTAGTTCTCGGACCGAGGTTTCGGGCGAGTCACATTCTCGTGCAGCGGGGGAACCGGGGCCTAGTTCCCAGCCCGAAATTTCGTTACGAGTCGGGGAGCGTTGTGAGCCCGAGTCAGGGGGACCGGCACGGCAGGCCGTACAGCGTCGCGAGCTCGTGCGGAAGCGTTGGCCACCTAGGCGTTATGGCATTGACGATATATTTTATAATATTATTGTTTAGTGTTAAGTTGTTTAGTTTTAATTTGAATATATTGTAGTTGTTTTAGTTTTAATAGGTATTGTTAGTTAAGAGGGGTCAGGGGAGGTGTAATGTAAGGAGTTTGTTATTGATTGTTTTGGCAGCTATGTTTTATAAAGAAATAAAGGTGTCACTCAAGAATTTTACATACAGAAAAGAGCCATCCGTTCTATTTATAAACTCGGAGCACGCGAATCACTTCGTGAGAAATTTAAAGAGATTGGTATACCTACTTACGGTGCCTTCACAATACATTTACGATAATATAGCATTGTCAGGAAAAACATTAATCTTTATAAGCAAATAAGTGATACTCACAATCGATGTACTAGAAACCGCCATAAACTTGTAACAGCGTCATATCGTGTGCGCAAGGTGCAGAAATCCTTTGTGGGGTCGAGTAGGTATGGGTCATTCTCAAACGGCTCAAAAAAGGGTGTCCGGGTCGAAAACCTGTATGAAATAGATTGCTAGCCACTTGATAATTTTTTGTATGGTAGATATGATCAAAATATTAGGGGGGGCCTATGTCCTTTTTTAGGTAAACATTATGTAAGTTAAGTTATAAAAAGAAAACCGCGGAAATATTGACCTCGGTGCCGTGTCCCGCACCCCATATTGCGTTGAAAATTATTTTTTTTCTTTTTTTCTATAAAATATGCTACTATTTTGCAGGTGCTTACATGAAACTAGTTAGTTACTAGCTCAAATTATAATATTTATAATCAATAATAGGCCTTAGTTGACAACTTACAACAAATCGTTTTCGCGTCCGACGGATACCTGTGGCGCGCTCCAATTCTCTTATAACTTCTGTACTTTAATAACTGCGAGAATAGTAGTAAGAGTAAGACAAACTATCCGTCGCGCAGCATCAGTGGTTAAAGGCAACACGTCTGTGCCTCTCTGTGCGTCCCTTTTATTAAGGTAAGTAATCGCTTTCGGTGGCTTGGTATACCCATAAACTTGATTTCGGTGGAACTGTTCCATCCATATCTATTTAAACTACTATTATTTAATTTATACAAACGTATATCGTATGAGTGCTAGATTGCAATTAAGGAGGTTATCATTATAAATTTAGGATACTTTTGTAAAAATCTGGGATATTGCTCAATATTTTGATTTCAGTGGGATTGATCTCAGTGTTTTCGGTGGAAATAGTTAATCTATTTAGTAAAAAAAAGATAGTTGCAAAATTCATTTTTTGATTTTTCCAATTTTTGAGCATGTTTCTAAATGGGGGCTGTATTTTTTTATTATTTCACAAGAAAGTATAACTCAAAACGAAAAAATTGCGACCTGAAAGAAGTCTCTACGACAATTTTCCAAAGGAGAATTTTAATATTTTTTTGGGCCGAAAAACGTGATTATCTCGGAAGTCTCTTAACTTTTTTATCTGAAAAAATTTGTGAATATTTTAAATACAAAAATGTATACTTTCACCAAGTTTCGTCAACATAAAATTATTTTTGTGTAAATGAAAAATAAAAAACGATAAAAGCGGTTTTTTGCATTTTACTCGGAGATTTTTAGGTTATGTGAAAAAACCATTGTTACAAAAGTGGTAGATCTTTTTATGATCTACAACTTTTTTATTGTACACTTTTCTCTCCGAAGTCAACTTTCGCCGGAAATCACAATAATCCAAAATTCCACCCCTTATCATCCCCCAAATATATCTGGAAAAACACCTGCTCACGCATTTTTTTTTACGTTTATTATAATATGCCACTTTACCATTTCCAACTGATCCCATCCTGTTAACAATTTTGTTTTTTTTCGCTTCAAAATGAGCGACTGGACTATGTGTGTTATGATAGATCTAAATAGTCTCTATTTAGATTAATCGTTTTAAGTTCCTACTTTGTTATGGTTACTATTTTTAATTTCATTTAGTATGTCATTTATTTAAATCAAATATGGCATCATCTTCTGGGGCAATTCGGTTGACATCAAACGAACATTCATATTGCAAAAACGGGCTATAAGAATAATATAACGCAAAAAACAAGATGAATCACTTCGTTTAATATTTAAAGAAAAGAAACTGTTAACCTTAACTGGGATTTACTTACTAGAGCTGTGTTTACTTGTCAAAAATTATGAAGATCTATTTATAAATAAGTCATGCTATAGAACTAGGCAGGTAGCATCAAGACAAAAAGATCACCATGACTTAAAATTACCAATATCAACATCTAAAATGCATTATAACAGTACGTATGTGAGTGCAATACGGGTATTTAATAATTTACCTTTGGAAATAAAAGCGCTTCAAAACCTTAATAAATATAGAAGAATCTTTAAATTATGGCTCAATAACATGACATTTTATAGCTTATATGACTTTTTTAATCGTGACAAAACTAAGGACTTTACAAATTTAAAAATTAACTTGTTCAAATAATTTTTACAAATAATTATAACCATATTCTGTTTTTACTAATTAATAATCTGTACCAATTATTATAAATTGTCTGAATCAAATGTTATAAATAATTGACTTTATGTTAAATTTAAGCATAATGCTATATCGTATGCCTGTTAGAGGTAGACTGTTCCTACTTTGTAAAATTATTTTAAGATCTTCAACTATTTAACAGTCAAACAATTTAATAATTAATGAAATGAAATGAAATAAAATACATACATAAGTACAAAGTAGATTTTCGTAAATTTTCCTAAATCTAAGTTATGTAATTAAAGCAGGTAGGTATATGTTATGTTATAAGTAAATATGTTGATAAAATAAAATATTTTATTGTAAAATTAACCTGAAATTCTTTACGCTTAGTCTTCAAAATATTAAATACCTCCATAAATAATTTTATTTTGATTTCGGTGACTAAAATATTGATTTCGGTGGACACCATTTTTTGAAAATCGAATTACAATGTAACCGCTGGGCCTATGAAGTTCCCTTTACTACCAATATTAACTAAATTAAATCTAGATTTGATATTTCCAGCTAGTATGTCTCAAATACAAAAAAAAAATTGTGCCACCGAAGTCAATCAAATAATGAGGCGCCTGAGAAGTACCCGTATACGCTTTTATAACATGGTACCAAAAGAGTTTCTGGAGTTGCCATTACATAAATTTAAAGACTGTGTTAAACAGCATCTGTTAAGTCGAGCTTATTAAAGTATAGATGATTTTCTCGCTGACAAAGTTGCATGGAAGCAACCGGCTTCGCATCCAGCAACCCACAAGTCAGTGTAATACCTACTTGTTGCGTAGCGTACCTATGTATTTTATATTATATACAAATTGTTACATTTTTCTGTTTTGAAAAGAGCAACTGCTGAGTTTCTTGCCGGTTCTTCTCAGTAGAATCAGCTTTCCGAACCGGTGGTAGATTCTTACGACTTATCATAAGTGGCACAGGTTGTCCTACATGAAATAAATCATTTCATTTCAATCATTTCATTTCATTTCATTTCATTTATGTTTAGCAGTTAGCACCTGGTTAGCACCAGAGACTAGTAGCGGGTAACCAGAGAGAAGCACCTAAAATTACCAATAATGTCAAACAATGAACTAAAAAGTTATTAGTTAGTATAGTCTAGGTTCTCTCTGGTTACTAGTCTCTGCCTCTGGTCTAGGTAAAATAATCTGTAAATCTAGTATCTACTAGTTGTGTTTAGCAGGTGTTTAGAATATTATATGTGTTAGAAGTTAGAACTTAGATTTGTTATTTAATTTGAAGTGATAAGTGGCCATCGCCCCTCGCCATTTTAAAATTTGACCAAGTTTTTTAATTATAATTATTAAGAATATCTTTGATCGTAGTAATCTGTGCTTTCAAAGTTACTTGATAAAAAACATATGAATTAATATGCGGTGCTGTGTCCCCTTCTGCAAAACCACTGCGGAGATCGTCTCTGAATCCAAGAAGATTACATTTCACACGTGAGTATTTCATTTAAACCACTGTGAGTATTTTATTTAATATGCATCTAGACCTTGGTGGCTTCCTCCAATAACCGTTAAAACTGGGGCTACTTTTTTAATGTGATTGTACTGAAATCCTGAGGTCAAATGTCAAATCAATTTGACCAACGGGAAACACTGCTTTCTCTATAATATATTATGGTGCACTTAGGTAGGTAGCTGGAAGTGGTAACGAACAAGAGCCAATTTAACACAATTTCAAGAGCATTTCTTGCAGAACCCTCTGGAATGCAGGTTAAATAAAGTGGACAAATAATTTCAGGTTCCCCAGAGAAGTGCATCTCCGTGCCGCTTGGCTCAGAGCCCTCGGCAAACAAGACAATCTCCTGCCAGCCGGCGCTGTGGTCTGCTCGCAGCATTTTCTAGATGATGAGATTCATGAAACAGAAAGTGGCTCAAGGCAGATCCGCACTGGTGCCGTCCCTGCAACAGTGCTGGTAAGCGGTAACTCCTTCATAATGATGCATACTCTGATATCCTATACTTTGAATGAGCAATTATTATATTATACATACTAATAGTATATTTTATTCCACTTTAAGTCTGTGCAGTCTAAGATGGTAGTGGGTTAAACTGTTGTATGGCAGCACCTGTATATAATTATCTATTTGTGGTAAATGTGGTTCACATTGAAAGTTGATTATGGAACATGTAAATGTGTATACTTACTGCAGCCTAAGCCACAGGGTAACTTACATTAGGTAGCAGAGACCGACCATACATTGTTTTTAGACCTAAGCCTTACTTTTGTAAATTTTTGTGAAATAAATTATTATTTATTTATTTACTTATCACACTTTGCACAGATCTGCCTGATATGCATGGACTCCTGCAACAATCTGCTTCTGATGAGTGAACACAAGTTGGAAGAAGCATATCAACATTTAGTGGGGCACCCCGTAAGTTGTATATTTATCAAACTTATTACATTCATGTGCAAGTGTTTTTTATATTAGTTAGTACTAATTTGTGACTTTGTCAGGGAAAAGGGACCACTTTAAGGATTCTAGTTTCCGAGTTATACCTATGCATTTAAAAAAAACGGACAAATGTGTGTCAGACTCGTGCATAACAGGGTTAGGTAGTAGGTACCACCACACAATATAAATGATTTTAGTAAATAACAAGAAAGATGTCAAATATTGGATAGAAGCAGGCGTTACTTTGCGGAAGTCCATGATTATGAAGGAACTTGAAATTTAATTTGCTATAATCTGCAACAATAGGCAAATATATGTGGTACAGTGTATCTTGCACTTGCAGCTTGCAATATTCACCGCACCACATAAATCTTCCAAATTATTCTCAACGTACATTTAGTATGTTTAAAAATTTAAAAAAATATATTGATAGCATCCAGCAACATGATTCTTGTTTCTTTAGATAGCTCATTTTACCTTGGTTTAGGAGGTATCAATAACTCCATACCACTAAAGTCTATTTTCCATTTTTCCCTGGCGAAGTCACATATTATTAATCAAATGTGTCTGTCTGTCTGCATCGCATTCACAGCCTATCTGTTCAAACTTAATAGGTTAAACGTTTCACAATAGCTATATTTGTGAGTAAAAACAGCGAAAAATAATAAACAAAGCTGGCAGCCACAAACTATTTGGCTAATGAGTAGTTTTATTTGAATCTACCCCCTGATTGAGTAAGGTAATTGTAATGGTTTGCCAAACGTATAAATCGACCTTTTTAAGGAGTTCATAAATGCCTGCACGTCAAAAAGTATGTACCTATGAACTCTAAAACAGTTCGAGTTTTTAAGCTGTCAAATGATTACGATTTGCTCAAGGATTGGCTCCCACACATAACTGCGATGCGATGCTATGCGACGTCGCATCGCAGGAATCTGCGGTATAGTCAGAAGTAGTGACATGGATCGAAAGAAGCGTGTTGCAGTGCTGTTATTGTTAAATAGATATAGAATAAAAAGAAGATTTTGGGTTCATCCACTTATTACAATAATGAACGCTGATGGGAACTATTTTATTCGAAAATACAATGGTTTGAGAACAGAGGAAGATACATTTTTTGATTATTTTAGAATGAGCATATCTTCATAATATAATATATCGTCCCAAAGGACGGGGCGCTCCTCAATTAACGTTATTAAAAATCCACGTCAACGTTTTCCATTTTTCCCCACAAGTTCACAACGACGGCGGCGCCGCTGTCTCAGAGCGGACTAAAAATGGGGTCACTAAGTGTGACGTAACATCGCAGGAATGTGCGATGCGAATCAAATCGGAAGTTTTTGCGATGCGATGCGAATTCGCAGTTTTGTGTGGGAGCCCTTTGACAATTGGTCCTCTGAATTACGTATAAACAGTCTAACTCTAATGAGTAATTTCCGCGTGGTTGCAGCCGTGCGGTGGAGGCAGGCTCAAGCGAGCGCTTTGTGTGCAATGCGCTCAGAGACTGGTGGACTTTAGCACATTCAGAGACGAGAGCTTGCGAGCGCGCTGCCTGATGACGGAGCTGCTTCACACGCATGAAGTGGTGAGGAACGCTTCATATAAATTTGCACGTCAGCAATGACGAAACATGTTTGTTCTTTAATTATAGTAGGGTAGCCCAAGAGGGGATTTTTGGATCTCCAGCGTGTCAGATATTGATAGCGTATACGCCCTACGTGTCTCTGTTATCGCCTGTATGTATATTAGCTGGTTTGCACGGTGGGGTTGGCCGTACGGAAGTAAAAAAATTGGTAACAAAATTATAATATTCGAGCGCGTCAGATATTCAAAGATGTTAAGTGGACCTAAAGGAAGCTCCTATTCAAAATACTAACGATTCCGAAAGTCGCTGCGGATTTTTAAAAATGCGAAAAAAATTGCCATTTTGAAATACTCGAGCGCATCAGATTATCATACAGACGGTTCAGCTTCATGTACCAAACGTGCTGAGTGCTGACCCATAATCTAACGATCTAGAGGAATTTTCTTAATCTGATGATTTGAAGAAAATAAAACCTGTAGACGCTCTGTAAACCCCACCGGTGAAAGGATATACCTACATCATATACAGGTTAGCTCGCTACCATCTTAGACTGCATCATCACTTACCATCAGGTGAGATCGCAGTCAAGGGCTAACTTGTACCTAGTGGATTAAAGATACATCATACTCGTATAACCTTTTTTTCTGTCTACCATCTAATCTTCAAAATCCACCAGGTGTCCACGACGCTCGAGTAAATCCACATTTAGCATCATTGCCTAGATATTGATAGATGATGACAACTCAATCAAATCAGCAACTCTTTAACAAACTTAAAAACGGACTTCTATTCTAGTACCTATGGAAGTTGTATTAAATTCAGTTGTGAGTTGTGACGTCATCAAATTTCTTCTTTAATCTATATTTTAAAATGGTTACCAAACTTAAAACTAACCGAGGGTGTGAATTGTAGGTCTTTTGGAAAACTCTCTAAGTATTTAATAATCAGTTAGAATTAGAAATAATTTATTTTTGATATAGGCATCATCCCTATTATAGGCATATCCCTATACTATGTTTCTTGCAAATAAACCATTGATTGATTGATTGTCAAGAATGCTTCTAGCTTCGTGCGTTCTGTATGTCACAGCCACTAGATTTTAAATCACACCGACGACGTTGATCGTATGCGAGCGCCGAAACACTTTGGCGTCAGAGTAAAATGCACCCAAACGCCGTTGATTTAGTGTCTCAAATTGTGTGCCTCTGAGTTTAATTGGCAAATGTGCTGGCAGTGGGTGCACTGTGTACATAGGAGCTCGAGCTTTAAAACAAGGCGGCGGCGGTCCATGTTAGTTTAACGTCTGTGTGTTTCGACTGGTTTGGCATGTTGTGGCAAGGGTAATGAACTCGTTTCAGATAACAAGACGACATGTGGCATTGCTAAGCCGCTTCAAGCACCCGCTGCCGTCTGACATTGAGCCCGACCACAGCGATGTGGACACAGCACTAAACGCGACTGCGACTGTCGTGGCTGCGGTTGCGACTAACGCAACTGATGTCGCGGTCGCGGTGAAGCGGGAAGTCGAACAAGGAGCAGATGCCGACAATGTAGCCTGCGCATATAATGAACTCGACTACTGCAAGGCTCTCGACGGCACGCCAGCCGCGGCTGAAGCCGTGGCCGAATCACAGGCGCTAATGAAGCGAGAGTATGTACATTCCACAATAGTTAGCCCACAGATAAGAGAATCAAGGGAGATATGTTTTATGAACCAAATTGTATAGAAACCTGCTGTCGCCAGCTTATCCCTACCACTCGCTACCAATACACATGCAACTAAATAAAAATAATAGATGAAGTCGCACTAATACACGGATACCGATAGGTAAGTGCATGAAGCACGAACCAATATACACTTTATTGTTTACCGTACAGCTTTCAATTTCAATCACCGTGCATCTTACACAAACCTCAAACGTTGTCGATGTGCTGTGCAAAATTATACTTTATTGTTTAGCATACAGCGTTCAATTTCAATCACCGTGCATCTTACTCACACAAACGTCAAACGTTGTCGATGTTCTGTGTAAAGTTCAATAATTGTTGACTAAAATGGATCTATCGATGCTCAATTTCTTAATATTTGGGTTTTTGACAATGACTACCTATTATGAAAAGTGATATATTACTTAATATGTACCAAGATGTAAAAAATCGTTTACATATTAGATTATTTATAACCGACTTTAAAAAAAATGAAATAGTTGAAAGCACTTTGGCTCAAAGTGAGACGAACATATTGTGCTATTTTTCGTAGGAAACAAGCTTGGACCCCTTCCTGTAACATTTATGCACTTTTCTTTTCTTTCTGCATCCTTCGGATATCTTAAATATTAATATTAATGAGTGATACCAATTAAATATATCCATACATGAGTCATTAATGAGTATCTACGTAAATTGACATTATATTAATTCACCTAGTATATTTTTATACGTTTCGTCAGCTAAGTAAGTTGAGTACATTAAAAAAAATGGTAATAATTATAACTAAAAATATAGTTATAATGATTATTACTCGCGATAGTTTAAACGTTAAAATAGCAATTATTGTTTACTAAAAGTACTATTAATTATTGTATCACAGATCATAGTTTGGTTGTTAAAATATCGACAACAATGTACTCGTATTTACATCGTCACATCTCTAGGGTACCACGGAAATTGATCTATCGTGCTAGTGAAAGAATCGGTAAAGAACACATAACCATTGCGTCGTAAGACCGGCCGATTCATTGATAGATTTCTACTAAGCAAGCAATGGTTTTTGTTCATAATGAGATATAGACTTGTCACTTTATTAAATTTTGATACCACTAAATAATGTTTTATTGGTTTTTATGGAAATTTACACCAATATACTTGTACTTAGTGTGAAATGAGATGCCATCTTTCATGTAATTCACTTTGCCATTTGAATTTTTACAAATAACCACTGAACAACACGGCATTTTGCTAAAAACCGAGAGAAGTGAAGCGATCGTTGAATGACGTCCGATTAAAGACAAAAATCGAAATTATGTCTATTTTACACCTGATGAGTTCGCACGCACCACGCCCCCTTAGCATATCTCCCTTGATTCTCTGATCTGTGAGTTAGCCCGAGACTGCAGTCTAACATGGTACAGAGCTGTAGTCTAATATTTTTCTTTTTTCAATTATTGAGTACCAATGCCCGCCAACCCGCATTGGAGCAGCGTTGTGGGTGTAAGCTCTAATTCCCTCTCTCCTATAAGAGCGGAGACCCTTGCCCAGCAGTGGGACGTTAATGGGGTGTAGTGGAGTACCAATGTAAAGGTGCTCAATTTAATTACAATCTCGCCAGCCTATTTGACTAATAATAACTTCAACCTAAACTTATATCTTATGTACTAAGAAATTGACCTATGACGAAAACAGACGTATCTACGCGACAACGTCTTTCGCGGACATTATTAGAGTTTTTTTTTATTGTGAGATAGGCTTGCGCTTGGCGACAATCATGCTTAGTGCAAAGTAATGGTGAGGTCTAGGTTGGAACGCGCTTGCCTAGAAGATACCTATTCACTCTTGCCTTGAAGGTACCTGAGTTATAATATTATGTGGCAGGAAAACGTGCGCTGGGAGGGTGTTCCACACCCTAGCGGTTCGGATCAGAAACGTCGAGCAAAAACGTTTCGTGCGAGCAGAGTATTTCACGATATAAAATTTAACGGATCGAAGTTATTTTTGCATGGGTATAGTTGAGGACCTGGAGAGTGACATAGGAATACTTTTTACTCGGAAAAATCAAAGAGTTCCGTATAGTTCCGATTTTAAAACCAACATCCACGCGGAGAAAGTCGCGGCCCTCATCGAGTAATGAATAAAATGATATTCTTTCAGGCCCTCTTGCGAGCCGGAGTCTTCGGAAGATCGCAGTCACGCTTCAGGTAAGACAACTCTACACACCTTGTAATAGATCCTAATTTAGGAGAGACATTCCTGACTCGAAAAACAAGCAAGAATATCGAGCGAGCTTGCTGTTCCAAGTTCCAACATTCACGGGTGGGACACTCGACAAGATTTTATTGCCTTTAACAATTGAGTATTAAGATTAAAACCCGACCAGTGGGTACGGAGTTATACCAATCAAACTAAAAATGGCCGCCACAATCGTGATCGGGACCGTGTGATCAATTTTTACAGGATTTTGATAGGCAAGCTATTTTAGGCGTATTTATCTATCTTCTATCTAAATATATAAAAGGCAAAGGTGACTGACTGACTGACTGACTGACTGACTGACTGATCTATCATCGCACAGCTCTAACCACTGGTCGGATCGGGCTGAAATTTTGCACTCAGATAGCTATAATAACGTAGGCATCCGCTAAGAAAGGATTTTTGAAAATTCCAACCCCAAAAGGGTTAAATGGGGGTTGAAAGTTTGAATAAAAGTTCGTCATTTATCAAGTTGTTTTTCAAGTTATATCCATAAAACTTTGATTTTGGGCTTTCGATTAAAAATAATGAAGTACATGTGTCACAGTTTTTCAAAATTCCACCCCCAAAGGGTTAAAATAAGGGTTGAAAGTTTATATGAAAGTCGTTCATTTCTCAAGTTATAGCCATGAAACTTAGCATTTAGGCTTTTATCTTACAGGAAATCAGAAATTGTACGCGGACGAAGTCGCGGGCGACCGCTAGTTGTTGAATAAAAATAAAAAATATGTTTCATCTGGTTAACAGATCGGTGAAGGTCGTGGTATATCTGGCTCTTAGACCATAAGTATATTGTTCACGCCACCTTGCGTGAAATCAACGTATTAATACGTAAATCTAGTAATCCCGTGACGCGCAGCGCCACAGCGAATAGATCTGGGATTGACTAGTAAATTTGATAGTCCTGTTCGTCTCGAGCGCCGCCCGAAGTCGGCCGCGTTACGTTTGTCTTGATTTATATATAAGAAAAAATGGCCGTTTGTTGAAGCGCCGCATGCGCCGGTCCTTGTGAATTTGAAAATATATTGGTTTTGACGTGCTCACCGGATTATGGGGTCCGTTTGAAGTGGGCTTTGTAGCGTTACCTACCTAATTTGAACTCAGTGTGTGCGTGTGTTGTGATCGACCATTTGTGATCCGGAAAATTGACTGCCGACGTGTTGAAGGCACGTGTACGCGAAACCCTTGAGTGCAGGGACCTAATACCTGCAGGAACATCGTGTCAGGTCGTGCCAGGTTACATACAAACACACACACAACCACAGAACATATAATAAGAGGTTAGAAAGGCCCTAGTGCAAATTTTGTACGGAAACCGCTGTCGCCGTTTTGATCCCACCATTCTTCACTACTACTAATCTAAACGAATACACACGAGAGTTCCCATGTGTGCGTGAGGCAGAAAAAAGCGCTGCGATTGGCGAAGCTACGCACACTAGTGAAACTTTAAACGTGCGCGTGTTGTCGTGTAAAACAGCAACATACGCTAGGGATTGACTAAAATATTTTTTATCGATGTTTATTTTTTGTACGGTCGACAGCATGTCAATATTCATATTGTTATCTTAAGTTGGACTCTATGTCTGTAGATTTTACTATTTTATTTTAAACTAGCTGATGCCCGCGACTTCGTCCGCGTGGACTTAGTTTTTTCGATTGCCGCGGGAACTCATTATTTTCCGCGATGAAAAGTATGTATGTATGTATGTATATTCTTTATAGCCGATGCCCGCGACTTCGTCCGCGTGGAATAAGTTTTTCAGTTAATTTTCCAGGATAAAAAGTATCCTATATTACTATCCCACGGTATAATCCCCCTATAATGGTGAAACACGTACTTCTTCATATTTTAACGAAAGCCCAAATGCTGCTTCATGGCTATAACTTGAGAAATTAAGGACTTTCATACAAACTCTCAAATTCCTATTTCACCCCTTCGGGAGTGGAATTTTGAAAAACTGTGAAACACATATGTTTTCATTTTCAACCCGCAGCTCATATACCAAGTTTCATGGCTATAACTTGAGAAATTAAGGACTTTCATACAAACTTTCAACCCCTATTACACCCCTTCGGGGGTAGAATTTCGGGATAAAAAGTATCCTATGTCCTACCTCGTAGTATGGGCTCAAATCGTGCCAAGTTTTGTTTGAATTCATTCAGTAGTTTCGGCGTGATGCGCGGCCAAGTTACAGACAGACAGACAGACAGACAGTCAGACAAAAATTAAAAAAATTACAGATTTGGCTTCAGTATCAAATAATGAGTGACCTCCAAAAAAAATTTTCAAAATATCTTCAATGTACAGAATTGGACCTGTTACAGTTTTATTATAAGTATAGATTAAAAAATGTATGGAGACATAATGATATTTCTTTTGCTTATAATTACTGTTTCTTTATAAGAAATAAATAAAATAAAAAAACAACTATGGTTTACAAATGGTTTTTATTTGAATACATCAACAATATTTAAAACACACTATACAACAAAACCAACAAACACAAAATACTATAACAACATTTCAAACATTTATGATTAAAATCTAAATCTGTAACTATCATTATAAGTTCATAATAATAAACTCAGAAACAAATAAACTATTTATCGATACGGTGGAAAAATGCTACTCAGCCCTATCGACAAGTTATTATTTATTGGGTAATACCAGGTAACAAGTGGAGTTGATCGTTCATACGCACTACGCTTTACATTGCCGCTCGCGTACATGACTCTGTTGGAGCGCGTTGTTCGCACCAGCGATGTACATACAAATTTGCGATCCAGTCACACTAGTGAAGGAAAACATAATGTCTTTAGTATTTTCAATTAAATCATTTAAAATCAAGGTTTAATGTACTTACCGATGAATAGATATCTTGCCATTAGTCACATTGACATTTTGGCTTCTAGCTCTGCAGGTTATTAACGCGCAAGAAGGCATTATAAACACTTTTTTGCGCGTAAAACTTCCCAAGACAGTCCGCGGCCGACTGAGGTGTGTTTTTGGTACGTTTGAACCATAGATGATCGTTCGCTCAACATAGTGGCGCGCGTGACCCGCCCACATCGCCTTTCTAACCTCTTATTATATGTTCTGTGCACACAACCCATTACACCTTACAATTACCACACCTCGCCTGGCCACGACGATCGACGTGATTTCGGCCAGCGCTTGTGAAGGTGTTTGCCACGTAAGTACCTAGCTTACCTAGATAACAACCAGTTAATTAGATTGTAAGAACAGAGAGCCGCCTGCAATCACTCAATTATTTAACCCCTCTAAGCTGGGTCAGCGAAGTGCAAGTATCGACCATCTATGGGCCCGTGGATCGTGTACCCGCTTCTTGTCCGCTGACCGAGCTGGGCCAAAGTGGTGGCGTTTGGCCTCAACATTTGGTAGCAGAGCGCGTGGTTTTGACGGACCACTAAAGATTTGATAGTAGGCATTGAATTGAATTATTGCTGAGCAATTGAATTGCAGTTAAGTCTCACAATATTATTGTAAATTGGGTTTGTATTGCATATCGAGATAGCGATTGCAACCGGGACAGTTGAATTCAAGTACTAGGTACATTGTTGTTGTTAATTATTTTTGTTTAAGCAGTAGGTACTTGATGTCCCACCCGGTAACGAGTAATTGTTTGTTTGTTTGTTTGTTTGTTGCCTATTCCTAATAATTGAATAATTGAGTGGTAATATAATAATTATATATTAACACATAATAATTTGAAAAAACTGAATTTGCAACAAGGCCGCTCTCTGTTAAATTAACCTTGTTGGTTGTCATTGCGTATTTGTCTTTGTAATTGAGAAAAGGAATATGCGGTAACTTGAACTTTGTCCCTTTGATTGATACTGCGTCTATGTTTGTAATCGGCATCTAGCCGCCGGCAACTCTGTTGGCGATTCATTCTTGTTTCGCGTTGCCTTTGATTTTTTTGATTAATTATTTAATATTTGATGATGGTTACTTGCCGATTATAATTGCAATCGTAGTATAGTTTAGAATTATACCGTTTGATGAGTTGTCGTATTATACCTAACTTGCCGTACCTAGTTAACTTTGATAATATTATTTTGTGTAACTTATGTAGGTACTTACGGAATATTGTAAACTGGTTGTGTGGTCGATGTAAACAATATTATTACGAAACAGCTAACTTCGTGAATGACTTTGTTGCTTGCCTACCATTTGTAGGCGTCATTCGAATATAGTTTTTGCCGTGACTTTCGTTGTTTTGATATTCTTTGATTTGTTTAGCTGTATTGTAGATTTGTAACTAAATTGTTGTTGAAATTAATTGTCATTTGAATTGGAGGCTTACACTTTTTTCTTTGTTGTTTTGTTTGAAGTGGTTTATTGGAAGTTGCCATTGTTGTAGCTAAAATAGTAATTCAGTAAATTGGTGAAATGGCAAACCACAAAAGAATTGTAAGCCGAATTCAATCGGAGCTTCGCTGGGCGGCTTCCGCCGCAGCATTGATAGGCCGCGAGGATCGAACCGCCGCCCTGCTGCAGCGGACCGAACAAATCCCGGTCAGGCAGGCCTCAGTCGACGAATCATTTCGTGAAATTTTGGAGTTAGACTGCCCACCTGACGTTATGAAGTCGGTCAACAATGATTACGATCAATTCTTGGAGTTGACCGACAGCATGATTGAAGAAGCTAGCCGATTAAGAAAAAAGGCTCGGCTGAGCTCGCTACCGGGGTCGCCGTGTAGACCTCCCACTCAGCCGGAGTTGTTGGGCAGGCTGCCCACTATCGAGTTGCCCAAGTTTGCGGGCCAATTGACGGAGTGGCCAGGTTTCCTCGCGCTGTTTAACAGCTTGGTAGATGCTAGGAAGGACCTAGGCCCCTCTCAGAAATTGTCGTACTTACTCTCGTCGTTGCAGGGGGAGGCCCTGGATTTGTGTAAACACTTAGACCTCTCCGACGAGAGTTATGATAGCGCAATAGAACTGCTGACTAAGCGATACGCCAACGTGCGCCGCTTAGCAGACGCCCACGTAGCCCAGTTGCTGGCCCTGCCTTGCGTCACTGAGGTGACCCACCTTCGTGAGGATTTGGTCAACCCAGTGGTGGTTGCATGCAATGCGCTGCGTCGCTTGGACCTACCAGTGGACCAGTGGTCTTTTGTGTTGTTGCACATTGTATTGTCCCGCCTACCGTTAGAGATGAGGCTGCGGTTTGAGCAGCGGTATGGTGGGGACGGTGCAACCTACTTGCCCCCCTTCTCTGACCTCTTGAAGTTTTTGGAGCAGGAGAGTCTGCAGGCGGAGAACTCTGGAGTTGCTGGTCCTCGTAGGACCCCAGAGTCTCCCAAACAGGTAAAGAAGGGTGGCCAGTCCGATCAGGTCCGCAGAGGAGTCCCGGATAGGAAGGTGAAAGTAGGTGAGACAGGGAAGGGTCGTCGAGTGATGCCAGAGTACAGCGGACTTGCGGCCACAGTGCCGCCCCCCTGTGACTATTGTCGGCACACGGACCATTTGATTCCCTCATGTCCTCGCTTCCTATCTAAACCGGTGCAGCAGCGAAGAGGCATTGCAAGGACACGGCGCTGGTGCTACTCTTGCTTGGGACCACATTTGCAGCGGGACTGCCCCGATCAGTCGCGGCCGTGCCCGCATTGCGATGGCAACCACTTGGCCATTTTGTGCGCAATTGGACCTTGTGTTGGTCGTCAGGACGACGGTGCGCGCACCCCCCCCCAACGGCGGGGGCGCGCGTCCTGACCACGCCGCGAGCACCGTTAGCCGGTTGCCCGTGGATCCCCCCCGTGGGCGGATTTCTCCCCCCCGTGGGCGGATTTCTCCCCCCCGTGGGCGGATTTCTCCCCCCGTGGGCGGATTTCTCCCCCCCCGTAGGCGGATTTCGCCGCCCTCACGCCACTTTGAAAATCTTGTTGCACCGCCGGCGACGAGAAGTCCCTCGCGCTGCTCGCCCCCTCTGCGCGAACGGCCGCGCCTCGAGCGCCGCCCAACTGACGGATTGGGGCGACAGCAGCACTACCGCGTCACGGATCCTGTCTGGTCGGCTGGACCGGTAGTGGACCTCCGGTTGGTGAATCCGGGCGGTGAGGGCGCGCAATATTAGATTGTTGCCGCCCTAGCTCCTACCACCGCGGTGTCGCTTGCTTGTGGTGGGAAGGCTAGGGCCCCCCTTGAAGTCCACGCGAGTGTCGTGGCACAGGCCATAACCGCTGCGTCAATTTTCCAAAGGCATCCTTTGGAAAATTGACGCAGCGGTTATAGCAATACCGGATTTAGCCCCTGCGATCCCTCACTAGTCCGAGCCTGTTGTTCCGACGTGTTGAGTCCTATTTTGTTTTGAGAAGTGAGGTTGACGACGAATGGCTTTTGTATTATTCACATAATTTTCGGCTTTAGCCTTAGTCCAGTTGTGGTCTACCTCCTCGCCGTTTGGAGACCATGTGGTCCGGTAAGTTTGCTATGTTGAAAGGCCAGCACCACTCAACCGATAGTGGGTGACTTGCCTCCCGACCCTGTCTAGGCCCTCGAACCCTTTGCCGGTAGCTAGCACCGATTGCTAACTTTGATATTGTGATTTTGTAATTTGATTTGAATTTGTTGTGCGCCTAGCCACTAGAGTGGTCTCTTGAATTTGTGAGTGCCTCCTGCACTGAGACTTGTGGCTACGCTAGTTAGATTTGTTGATTGTCGAGGATTGCCTGACCGGTCCGGACCGTTTGTTGTATTGATTAAGTGTATAGATAGATCGCCTAAGATTAATTGTTAATTGTTTAGCGATAAGACTTGGCTTGTTGTTTGGATCGCAAGGACGCACCTCCGACGCGCTTAGCGAAGCTACTTGGATTTGAATTGCTTGTTTGTTGTAAGTTTGAAGCTTGGTCGGAGGTTCGTTCTGCAGCCAAGGTTACCCAATTGTTAGTGGACTTATGTCCTGGCGTCCACTAAGGGGGAGATTGTTCACGCCACCTTGCGTGAAATCAACGTATTAATACGTAAATCTAGTAATCCCGTGACGCGCAGCGCCACAGCGAATAGATCTGGGATTGACTAGTAAATTTGATAGTCCTGTTCGTCTCGAGCGCCGCCCGAAGTCGGCCGCGTTACGTTTGTCTTGATTTATATATAAGAAAAAATGGCCGTTTGTTGAAGCGCCGCATGCGCCGGTCCTTGTGAATTTGAAAATATATTGGTTTTGACGTGCTCACCGGATTATGGGGTCCGTTTGAAGTGGGCTTTGTAGCGTTACCTACCTAATTTGAACTCAGTGTGTGCGTGTGTTGTGATCGACCATTTGTGATCCGGAAAATTGACTGCCGACGTGTTGAAGGCACGTGTACGCGAAACCCTTGAGTGCAGGGACCTAATACCTGCAGGAACATCGTGTCAGGTCGTGCCAGGTTACATACAAACACACACACAACCCATTACACCTTACAATTACCACACCTCGCCTGGCCACGACGATCGACGTGATTTCGGCCAGCGCTTGTGAAGGTGTTTGCCACGTAAGTACCTAGCTTACCTAGATAACAACCAGTTAATTAGATTGTAAGAACAGAGAGCCGCCTGCAATCACTCAATTATTTAACCCCTCTAAGCTGGGTCAGCGAAGTGCAAGTATCGACCATCTATGGGCCCGTGGATCGTGTACCCGCTTCTTGTCCGCTGACCGAGCTGGGCCAAAGTGGTGGCGTTTGGCCTCAACATATATACTTATGGTCTAAGAGCCAGGATGTAGGATGGAGGGAATCCACAAAACTGAGCATTTGCAGTACATAAGCTTCAAATGATAAACTTTATATACTTTTTCAGTAATTTAAAAAATCCAGAAAACTTAGCTGGGGTTCGTCATTTTTCAATCATTATGATTGATTTCACTGGACCATACATATAATATATTACTAGCGATCCGCCCCGGCTTCGCACGGGTAGCACTAATACTCCTAATAGTCTATACTTACCCAATATAGCTATAAAAATGGTTATTGTGAGTCAACCTTAAAAGATAGATGCATGCTATCGCGGACTTTTTTTAGAACTTTTTGAGTTTGTTTTCGTGTAACTTTAACTATTTACGCAGCGCACGCCACGTAAGCTCTCAGAAGAGAGGATTTTTTCCGACTTAGTTCACATAATTGCAATGTTCTCAAGGATCTCTAATTTCTTGAAAATAAAATGTAGCCTATGTTACTCGCTGATAATGTAGCTTTCTATAGGTGAAAGAATTTTTAAAATCGGTTGAGTATTTTTTGAGTTTATCCATTACAAACAAACAGACAAACAAATCTTTCCTCTTTATAATATTAGTTTAGATACGAGTATGTGTTACAGGTGTTTATTTGTTGGTAGATGTCTATAAGTAGTGATATTGATAATATGGAATGTTCTTTTGTTTCAGTTGCCCCTGTGACACTTGCGACCAATCCTGGAAACGAAGAATATCCGACCGATTCAAGCGATGATTGGGATATATTGTCTTTTGAAAATAATGCAAACGTTCACGAAGATCCAAGGAAATCCCAGGACACTGCACTAATACCAAAGGAGTCGTTGGCAACAATAAGTGATAGTATCGATTATCAAACAACGAGGCGAAATGATCGTTTGAAAAACGAAAGTAAACATTCCCAGGGTATATTCGGTACACAGTTGGGAAACCATACTGACCGGATACAGTATATCTGTGATGTTTGCCAAAAGATGTTTCAACGAAAAGCTTCCTTAGTTTCCCACATTAGGGCGCACGCTTTCACTAAATCATGTAAGTTAGGACAGTGCAAAAATCGTACGTTATCGAGTAAGAGAATATCCAGTATTCCCAAGACTACGCGCACTGAAGAGCCATTTGCTTGTGAGTTATGCAAGTACAAATGTACATTTAACAGTAATTTAGTGCGTCACATGAGGACTCACTCTGGCGAAAAGCCATTTGCTTGTGAGTTATGCCAGTACAAAGGTACAGATAACAGTAGTTTAGTGCGTCACATGAGGACTCACTCTGGCCAAAAGCCATTTGCTTGTCAGTTATGCAAGTACAAATGTACACAAAACAGTCATTTATTGAGTCACATGAGGACTCACTCTGGCCAAAAGCCATTTGCTTGTCAGTTATGCAAGTACAAATGTACACAAAACAGTCATTTAGTGCGTCACATGAGGACTCACTCTGGCCAAAAGCCATTTGCTTGTCAGTTATGCAAGTACAAATGTACACAAAACAGTCATTTAGTGAGTCACATGAGGACTCACTCTGGCCAAAAGCCATTTGCTTGTCAGTTATGCAAGTACAAATGTACACAAAGCAGTCATTTAGTGAGTCACATGAGGACTCACTCTGGCGAAAAGCCATTTGCTTGTGAGTTATGCCAGTACAAAGGTACAGATAACAGTAGTTTAGTACGTCACATGAGGACTCACTCTGGCGAAAAGCCATTTGCTTGTCAGTTATGCAAGTACAAATGTACACAAAACAGTCATTTAGTGCGTCACATGAGGACTCACTCTGGCGAAAAGCCACTTTGCTTGTGAGTTATGCCAGTACAAAGGTACAGATAACAGTAGTTTAGTGCGTCACATGAGGACTCACTCTGGCCAAAAGCCATTTGCTTGTCAGTTATGCAAGTACAAATGTACACAAAGCAGTCATTTAGTGAGTCACATGAGGACTCACTCTGGCGAAAAGCCATTTGCTTGTGAGTTATGCCAGTACAAAGGTACAGATAACAGTAGTTTAGTGCGTCACATGAGGACTCACTCTGGCCAAAAGCCATTTGCTTGTCAGTTATGCAAGTACAAATGTACACAAAACAGTCATTTAGTGCGTCACATGAGGACTCACTCTGGCGAAAAGCCACTTTGCTTGTGAGTTATGCCAGTACAAAGGTACAGATAACAGTAGTTTAGTGCGTCACATGAGGACTCACTCTGGCCAAAAGTCATTTGCTTGTTAGTTATGCAAGTACAAATGTACACAAAGCAGTCATTTAGTGAGTCACATGAGGACTCACTCTGGCGAAAAGCCATTTGCTTGTGAGTTATGCCAGTACAAAGGTACAGATAACAGTAGTTTAGTGCGTCACATGAGGACTCATTCTGGCCATAAGCCATTTGCTTGTCAGTTATGCAAGTACAAATGTACACAAAACAGTCATTTAGTGAGTCACATGAGGACTCACTCTGGCCAAAAGCCATTTGCTTGTCAGTTATGCAAGTACAAATGTACACAAAACAGTCATTTAGTGCGTCACATGAGGACTCACTCTGGCGAAAAGCCACTTTGCTTGTAAGTTATGCAAGTACAAATGTACACAAAGCAGTCATTTAGTGCGTCACATGAGGACTCACTCTGGCGAAAAGCCATTTGCTTGTCAGTTATGCAAGTACAAATGTACACAAAACAGTCATTTATTGAGTCACATGAGGACTCACTCTGGCCAAAAGCCATTTGCTTGTCAGTTATGCAAGTACAAATGTACACAAAACAGTCATTTAGTGCGTCACATGAGGACTCACTCTGGCCAAAAGCCATTTACTTGTCAGTTATGCAAGTACAAATGTACACAAAACAGTCATTTAGTGAGTCACATGAGGACTCACTCTGGCCAAAAGCCATTTGCTTGTCAGTTATGCAAGTACAAATGTACACAAAACAGTCATTTAGTGCGTCACATGAGGACTCACTCTGGCGAAAAGCCACTTTGCTTGTTAGTTATGCAAGTACAAAATGTACACAAAGCAGTCATTTAGTGCGTCACATGAGGACTCACTCTGGCGAAAAGCCATTTGCTTGTGAGTTATGCAAGTACAAATGTACACAAAGCAGTCATTTAGTGAGTCACATGAGGACTCACTCTGGCGAAAAGCCATTTGCTTGTGAGTTATGCCAGTACAAAGGTACAGATAACAGTAGTTTAGTGCGTCACATGAGGACTCACTCTGGCCAAAAGCCATTTGCTTGTCAGTTATGCAAGTACAAATGTACACAAAACAGTCATTTAGTGAGTCACATGAGGACTCACTCTGGCCAAAAGCCATTTGCTTGTCAGTTATGCAAGTACAAATGTACACAAAACAGTCATTTAGTGAGTCACATGAGGACTCACTCTGGCCAAAAGCCATTTGCTTGTAAGTTATGCAAGTACAAATGTACACAAAGCAGTCATTTAATGCGTCACATGAGGACTCACTCTGGCGAAAAGCCATTTGCTTGTAAGTTATGCAAGTACAATTGTACAGATAACAGTAGTTTAGTGAAGCACATGAGGACTCACACTGGCGAAAAGCCATTTGCTTGTAAGTTATGCAAGTACAAATGTACAGATAACAGTAATTTAGTGAGTCACATGAGGACTCACTCTGGCGAAAAGCCATTTGCTTGTGAGTTATGCCAGTACAAAGGTACAGATAACAGTAGTTTAGTGCGTCACATGAGGACTCACACTGGCGAAAAGCCATTTGCTTGTGAGTTATGCAAGTACAAATGTACACAAAGCAGTCATTTAGTGAGTCACATGAGGACTCACTCTGGCGAAAAGCCATTTGCTTGTGAGTTATGCCAGTACAAAGGTACAGATAACAGTAGTTTAGTGCGTCACATGAGGACTCACACTGGCGAAAAGCCATTTGCTTGTAAGTTATGCAAGTACAAAGGTACAGATAACAGTAGTTTAGTGCGTCACATGAGGACTCACTCTGGCCAAAAGCCATTTGCTTGTCAGATATGCAAGTACAAATGTACACAAAACAGTCATTTAGTGAGTCACATGAGGACTCACACTGGCGAAAAGCCATTTGCTTGTAAGTTATGCAAGTACAAATGTACAGATAACAGTAATTTAGTGAGTCACATGAGGACTCACTCTGGCGAAAAGCCATTTGCTTGTGAGTTATGCCAGTACAAAGGTACAGATAACAGTAGTTTAGTGCGTCACATGAGGACTCACTCTGGCCAAAAGCCATTTGCTTGTCAGTTATGCAAGTACAAATGTACACAAAACAGTCATTTAGTGAGTCACATGAGGACTCACACTGGCGAAAAGCCATTTGCTTGTAAGTTATGCAAGTACAAATGTACAGATAACAGTAATTTAGTGAGTCACATGAGGACTCACACTGGCGAAAAGCCATTTGCTTGTAAGTTATGCAAGTACAAATGTACAGATAACAGTAATTTAGTGAGTCACATGAGGACTCACTCTGGCGAAAAGCCATTTGCTTGTGAGTTATGCCAGTACAAAGGTACAGATAACAGTAGTTTAGTGCGTCACATGAGGACTCACTCTGGCCAAAAGCCATTTGCTTGTCAGATATGCAAGTACAAATGTACAGATAACAGTAATTTAGTGAGTCACATGAGGACTCACACTGGCGAAAAGCCATTTGCTTGTAAGTTATGCAAGTACAAATGTACAGATAACAGTAGTTTAGTGAAGCACATGAGGACTCACTCTGGCGAAAAGCCATTTGCTTGTGAGTTATGCCAGTACAAAGGTACAGATAACAGTAGTTTAGTGCGTCACATGAGGACTCACTCTGGCCAAAAGCCATTTGCTTGTCAGTTATGCAAGTACAAATGTACACAAAACAGTCATTTAGTGAGTCACATGAGGACTCACACTGGCGAAAAGCCATTTGCTTGTAAGTTATGCAAGTACAAATGTACAGATAACAGTAATTTAGTGAGTCACATGAGGACTCACTCTGGCCAAAAGCCATTTGCTTGTAAGTTATGCAAGTACAAATGTACACAAAGCAGTCATTTAATGCGTCACATGAGGACTCACTCTGGCGAAAAGCCATTTGCTTGTAAGTTATGCAAGTACAATTGTACAGATAACAGTAGTTTAGTGAAGCACATGAGGACTCACACTGGCGAAAAGCCATTTGCTTGTAAGTTATGCAAGTACAAATGTACAGATAACAGTAATTTAGTGAGTCACATGAGGACTCACTCTGGCGAAAAGCCATTTGCTTGTGAGTTATGCCAGTACAAAGGTACAGATAACAGTAGTTTAGTGCGTCACATGAGGACTCACACTGGCGAAAAGCCATTTGCTTGTGAGTTATGCAAGTACAAATGTACACAAAGCAGTCATTTAGTGAGTCACATGAGGACTCACTCTGGCGAAAAGCCATTTGCTTGTGAGTTATGCCAGTACAAAGGTACAGATAACAGTAGTTTAGTGCGTCACATGAGGACTCACACTGGCGAAAAGCCATTTGCTTGTAAGTTATGCAAGTACAAAGGTACAGATAACAGTAGTTTAGTGCGTCACATGAGGACTCACTCTGGCCAAAAGCCATTTGCTTGTCAGATATGCAAGTACAAATGTACACAAAACAGTCATTTAGTGAGTCACATGAGGACTCACACTGGCGAAAAGCCATTTGCTTGTAAGTTATGCAAGTACAAATGTACAGATAACAGTAATTTAGTGAGTCACATGAGGACTCACTCTGGCGAAAAGCCATTTGCTTGTGAGTTATGCCAGTACAAAGGTACAGATAACAGTAGTTTAGTGCGTCACATGAGGACTCACTCTGGCCAAAAGCCATTTGCTTGTCAGTTATGCAAGTACAAATGTACACAAAACAGTCATTTAGTGAGTCACATGAGGACTCACACTGGCGAAAAGCCATTTGCTTGTAAGTTATGCAAGTACAAATGTACAGATAACAGTAATTTAGTGAGTCACATGAGGACTCACACTGGCGAAAAGCCATTTGCTTGTAAGTTATGCAAGTACAAATGTACAGATAACAGTAATTTAGTGAGTCACATGAGGACTCACTCTGGCGAAAAGCCATTTGCTTGTGAGTTATGCCAGTACAAAGGTACAGATAACAGTAGTTTAGTGCGTCACATGAGGACTCACTCTGGCCAAAAGCCATTTGCTTGTCAGATATGCAAGTACAAATGTACACAAAACAGTCATTTAGTGAGTCACATGAGGACTCACACTGGCGAAAAGCCATTTGCTTGTGAGTTATGCAAGTACAAATGTACAGATAACAGTAATTTAGTGAGTCACATGAGGACTCACACTGGCGAAAAGCCATTTGCTTGTAAGTTATGCAAGTACAAATGTACAGATAACAGTAGTTTAGTGAAGCACATGAGGACTCACTCTGGCGAAAAGCCATTTGCTTGTGAGTTATGCCAGTACAAAGGTACAGATAACAGTAGTTTAGTGCGTCACATGAGGACTCACTCTGGCCAAAAGCCATTTGCTTGTCAGTTATGCAAGTACAAATGTACACAAAACAGTCATTTAGTGAGTCACATGAGGACTCACACTGGCGAAAAGCCATTTGCTTGTAAGTTATGCAAGTACAAATGTACAGATAACAGTAATTTAGTGAGTCACATGAGGACTCACACTGGCGAAAAGCCATTTGCTTGTAAGATATGCAAGTACAAATGTACAGATAACAGTAATTTAGTGAGTCACATGAGGACTCACTCTGGCGAAAAGCCATTTGCTTGTGAGTTATGCCAGTACAAAGGTACAGATAACAGTAGTTTAGTGCGTCACATGAGGACTCACTCTGGCCAAAAGCCATTTGCTTGTCAGATATGCAAGTACAAATGTACACAAAACAGTCATTTAGTGAGTCACATGAGGACTCACACTGGCGAAAAGCCATTTGCTTGTAAGTTATGCTAGTACAAATGTACATATAACAGTAATTTAGTGAGGCACATGAGGTCTCACACTGGCGAAAATTGCAATAATTGATAAGAAATGTTGATATATTAATAGTAGTAGAGAATGAATAATTGAATTTGTTTGTACAAATGACTCAAGAGAGATGAGTGACTTATAGTCTAGTCAACAAGTGCTTTTTGGGTCAAACTTTTTTTGGTGGTAGTCTAAACATGACGTAACATAAGAGACACCTGTATGTCCTACATGTTTTAAATAAATGAAACGAAATGAAACTAATTTACAAGATCTTCAAATATCCCAAAATAAACTGTTAAAAACGTTATTCCAACTTGACTATCGCTTCCCGACTAAAGAACTTTATAAAAAAACTAATACATTATCTATAAACCAACTATACAGATACAAAACATGCATGTTAGTGAGAAAAATTCTTTCAAATTCAATTCACACACAAATTACTTTTAAAACTAAATCACATAAACTTGGTACACGTAACAAACATAAATTACAATTATCAAAAGCTAGGACTAAAACTTATGGTACTAAAACTATACAGTTTGAGGGAGCACTACTGTACAATGGCTTACCAAATGAAATTGTTAATGAAAAATGTTTGATTAAATTCAAAAAAAGGTTACTCAAACATTTTCAATGTGAAATTTAAAATTATGATTAGTTTGTAGATAGAAATTAATATAAAGTCACCTGTTTTACTGTCTAAGCATAGTTTAAGTATTATTATTGTTCTCATATAAGTGAACTTTTTTGTTCTTCTTTGAGAAATAAAAAAAAAATATCTTTGAACCTAAATGAATTGAATTGAATTATCCGCCTCCGAAAAATATGAACGAGGTGTCATTCGATTTGGAATACCGTTTTTCGAACAAAAATTTGAATTTTTAACCTAAGTACAGTTGATAACAAAGTGAAAAATAACAATTTTTAAATTTTTCCAACGGGAAAGCCGGCCTTTGAGGCCTTTCCAAAATAGCTCCAAAAAAGGAAAAAATCTCAGAATGGGGAATATGCATGTGATTTAGAAATGGATAAAAAAAAATATGTGTAACCTTTATTGCTAAAGAAATATATGCAGATGATTATTTTTACAAATTATCATTTTTCTATTAATACATTTAATTATATAAAAGTAGTATTTTTCAAATTCCCGCTCAAATTTCCAAAACGCAACGCTATTGGCGGAACGAAACATGACGTCACCGTCCACTCTGTAGTCTGTCGACTGTTGACAGGTCGTTTGTTTTGTATGATTATTGAAGGTTATTTGCATTGTTTTGCCGCTGTTTATGATAAATCATTAGTGTTTTTGGAAATTAGATGGTAGTAGTAGATTCATTCGACTATTCATAAGCACTTGTAAAAAGTCTAATAAAAAACTTTTGAATTTTGAATTTTGAATTGAATTATTAACTGAAAGCAGTGATTCCTTGTGAAAAAAGACTCGCCACAATGACTGAAAGCGGTTTTGTCAAGGCACAGTCGGATAGTCTGCCTAAAATTGATGTGTTCATGATGACTACGTAGGTACTTCGCAAATAATTTTGACTTTACGTCCGCTGAACTAAGAGGAGTAAAAGCTGCAAGGTAAATAACCTTGCAGCAAGGATATAAATAAGGTGGGACGACCTCCGTGGCGCAGTGTGCAGCGCTGTTGTCTTAACGTGCGGCCCGGGTTCGATCCCCGGCGGGGTCAATTTGGGAATTTATAATTTCTGAATTTTCCTAGTCTGGCCCGGTGGGAGGCTTCGGCCGTGGCTAGTTACCACCCTACCGGCAAAGACGTGCCGCCAAACGATTTAGCGTTCCGGTACGATGCCGTGTAGAAACCGAATAGGGGTATGTGTTTAATATAACTGCCATGCCCCTAACAGGTTAGCCCGCTACCATCTTAGACTGTATCATCACTTACCATCAGGTGAGATCGCAGTCAAGGGCTAACTTGTAGTGGATAAACAAAAAAGTTTGTACATATTCGATTTTTCATATTCCTTATTCGATTCGATGTGTTACAGGTGTTTATTTGTTGGTAGATGTCTATAAGTAGTGATATTGATAATATGGAATGTTCTTTTGTTTCAGTTGCCCCTGTGACACTTGCGACCAATCCTGGAAACGAAGAATATCCGACCGATTCAAGCGATGATTGGGATATATTGTCTTTTGAAAATAATGCAAACGTTCACGAAGATCCAAGGAAATCCCAGGACACTGCACTAATACCAAAGGAGTCGTTGGCAACAATAAGTGATAGTATCGATTATCAAACAACGAGGCGAAATGATCGTTTGAAAAACGAAAGTAAACATTCCCAGGGTATATTCGGTACACAGTTGGGAAACCATACTGACCGGATACAGTATATCTGTGATGTTTGCCAAAAGATGTTTCAACGAAAAGCTTCCTTAGCTTCCCACATTAGGGCGCACGCTTTCACTAAATCATGTAAGTTAGGAGAGTGCAAAAATCGTACGTTATCGAGTAAGAGTAAATCCAGTATACCCAAGACGACGCGCACTGAAGAGCCATTTGCTTGTGAGTTATGCAAGTACAAATGTACACAAAGCAGTCATTTAGTGAGTCACATGAGGACTCACTCTGGCGAAAAGCCATTTGCTTGTCAGTTATGCAAGTACAAATGTACACAAAACAGTGGTTTAGTGCGTCACATGAGGACTCACACTGGCGAAAAGCCATATGCTTGTCAGTTATGCAAGTACAAATGTACACAAAACAGTAGTTTAGTGAGTCACATGAGGACTCACTCTGGCGAAAAGCCATTTGCTTGTGAGTTATGCAAGTACAAATGTACAAAAAACAGTCATTTAGTGCGTCACATGAGGACTCACACTGGCGAAAAGCCATTTGCTTGTGAGTTATGCAAGTACAATTGTACAGATAACAGTAGTTTAGTGAAGCACACGAGGACTCACACTGGCGAAAAGCCATTTGCTTGTCAGTTATGCAAGTACAAATGTACAAATAACAGTAGTTTAGTGTGTCACATGAGGACTCACACTGGCGAAAAGCCATTTGCTTGTCAGTTATGCAAGTACAAATGTACACAAAACAGTAATTTAGTGAGTCACATGAGGACTCACTCTGGCGAAAAGCCATTTGCTTGTCAGTTATGCAAGTACAAATGTACAAATAACAGTAGTTTAGTGTGTCACATGAGGACTCACACTGGCGAAAAGCCATTTGCTTGTGAGTTATGCAAGTACAATTGTACAGATAACAGTAGTTTAGTGAAGCACACGAGGACTCACACTGGCGAAAAGCCATTTGCTTGTCAGTTATGCAAGTACAAATGTACAAATAACAGTAGTTTAGTGTGTCACATGAGGACTCACACTGGCGAAAAGCCATTTGCTTGTCAGTTATGCAAGTACAAATGTACACAAAACAGTAATTTAGTGAGTCACATGAGGACTCACTCTGGCGAAAAGCCACTTTGCTTGTAAGTTATGCAAGTACAAATGTACACAAAACAGTAGTTTAGTGAGTCACATGAGAACTCACTTTGGCGAAAAGCCATTTGCTTGTAAGTTATGCAAGTACAAATGTACACAAAACAGTAGTTTAGTGAGTCACATGAAGACTCACACTGGCGAAAAGCCATTTGCTTGTCAGTTATGCAAGTACAAATGTACAAATAACAGTTGTTTATTGTGTCACATGAGGACTCACACTGGCGAAAAGCCATTTGCTTGTAAGTTATGCAAGTACAAATGTACAAATAACAGTAGTTTATTGTGTCACATGAGGACTCACACTGGCGAAAAGCCATTTGCTTGTAAGTTATGCAAGTACAAATGTACACAAAACAGTAGTTTAGTGAGTCACATGAGGACTCACTCTGGCGAAAAGCCATTTGCTTGTAAGTTATGCAAGTACAAATGTACACAAAACAGTAGTTTAGTGAGTCACATGAGGACTCACTCTGGCGAAAAGCCATTTGCTTGTCAGTTATGCAAGTACAAATGTACAAATAACAGTAGTTTAGTGAGGCACATGAGGACTCACACTGGCGAAAAGCCACTTTGCTTGTAAGTTATGCAAGTACAAATGTACACAAAACAGTAGTTTAGTGAGTCACATGAGAACTCACTCTGGCGAAAAGCCATTTGCTTGTAAGTTATGCAAGTACAAATGTACACAAAACAGTAGTTTAGTGAGTCACATGAAGACTCACACTGGCGAAAAGCCATTTGCTTGTCAGTTATGCAAGTACAAATGTACAAATAACAGTTGTTTATTGTGTCACATGAGGACTCACACTGGCGAAAAGCCATTTGCTTGTAAGTTATGCAAGTACAAATGTACAAATAACAGTAGTTTAGTGTGTCACATGAGGACTCACACTGGCGAAAAGCCATTTGCTTGTGAGTTATGCAAGTACAATTGTACAGATAACAGTAGTTTAGTGAAGCACATGAGGACTCACACTGGCGAAAAGCCATTTGCTTGTCAGTTATGCAAGTACAAATGTACAAATAACAGTAGTTTAGTGTGTCACATGAGGACTCACACTGGCGAAAAGCCATTTGCTTGTCAGTTATGCAAGTACAAATGTACACAAAACAGTAATTTAGTGAGTCACATGAGGACTCACTCTGGCGAAAAGCCACTTTGCTTGTAAGTTATGCAAGTACAAATGTACACAAAACAGTAGTTTAGTGAGTCACATGAGAACTCACTCTGGCGAAAAGCCATTTGCTTGTAAGTTATGCAAGTACAAATGTACACAAAACAGTAGTTTAGTGAGTCACATGAAGACTCACACTGGCGAAAAGCCATTTGCTTGTCAGTTATGCAAGTACAAATGTACAAATAACAGTTGTTTATTGTGTCACATGAGGACTCACACTGGCGAAAAGCCATTTGCTTGTAAGTTATGCAAGTACAAATGTACAAATAACAGTAGTTTATTGTGTCACATGAGGACTCACACTGGCGAAAAGCCATTTGCTTGTAAGTTATGCAAGTACAAATGTACACAAAACAGTAGTTTAGTGAGTCACATGAGGACTCACTCTGGCGAAAAGCCATTTGCTTGTAAGTTATGCAAGTACAGATGTACACAAAACAGTAGTTTAGTGAGTCACATGAGGACTCACTCTGGCGAAAAGCCATTTGCTTGTCAGTTATGCAAGTACAAATGTACAAATAACAGTAGTTTAGTGAGGCACATGAGGACTCACACTGGCGAAAAGCCACTTTGCTTGTAAGTTATGCAAGTACAAATGTACACAAAACAGTAGTTTAGTGAGTCACATGAGAACTCACTCTGGCGAAAAGCCATTTGCTTGTAAGTTATGCAAGTACAAATGTACACAAAACAGTAGTTTAGTGAGTCACATGAAGACTCACACTGGCGAAAAGCCATTTGCTTGTCAGTTATGCAAGTACAAATGTACAAATAACAGTTGTTTATTGTGTCACATGAGGACTCACACTGGCGAAAAGCCATTTGCTTGTAAGTTATGCAAGTACAAATGTACAAATAACAGTAGTTTAGTGTGTCACATGAGGACTCACACTGGCGAAAAGCCATTTGCTTGTGAGTTATGCAAGTACAATTGTACAGATAACAGTAGTTTAGTGAAGCACATGAGGACTCACACTGGCGAAAAGCCATTTGCTTGTCAGTTATGCAAGTACAAATGTACAAATAACAGTAGTTTAGTGTGTCACATGAGGACTCACACTGGCGAAAAGCCATTTGCTTGTCAGTTATGCAAGTACAAATGTACACAAAACAGTAATTTAGTGAGTCACATGAGGACTCACTCTGGCGAAAAGCCACTTTGCTTGTAAGTTATGCAAGTACAAATGTACACAAAACAGTAGTTTAGTGAGTCACATGAGAACTCACTCTGGCGAAAAGCCATTTGCTTGTAAGTTATGCAAGTACAAATGTACACAAAACAGTAGTTTAGTGAGTCACATGAAGACTCACACTGGCGAAAAGCCATTTGCTTGTCAGTTATGCAAGTACAAATGTACAAATAACAGTTGTTTATTGTGTCACATGAGGACTCACACTGGCGAAAAGCCATTTGCTTGTAAGTTATGCAAGTACAAATGTACAAATAACAGTAGTTTATTGTGTCACATGAGGACTCACACTGGCGAAAAGCCATTTGCTTGTAAGTTATGCAAGTACAAATGTACACAAAACAGTAGTTTAGTGAGTCACATGAGGACTCACTCTGGCGAAAAGCCATTTGCTTGTAAGTTATGCAAGTACAGATGTACACAAAACAGTAGTTTAGTGAGTCACATGAGGACTCACTCTGGCGAAAAGCCATTTGCTTGTCAGTTATGCAAGTACAAATGTACAAATAACAGTAGTTTAGTGAGGCACATGAGGACTCACACTGGCGAAAATTGCAATAATTAAATAAGAAATGTTGATATATTAATGGTAGTAGAGAATGAATAATTGAATTTGTTTGTACAAATGACTCAAGAGAGATGAGTGACTTATAGTCTAGTCAACAAGTGCTTTTTGGCTTTTAGGGTATCGTACATACCTAAACGTATAAGAATGGGCACACGAAATTGAGCTCTAATTCAATGCTGTTATGGTTTATTTTACTTTGATGCCGAACCATTGCCATTTGATGGACAATTCTTACGTAATCGGGGGGCAGGGATAAGCTCATAGTCGTAGGAAGGGTGGAGGTCAAAAGACGGCGCGGCCGATCACCTACGCGCTGGTCTGACTTGCCCCCCGATTACGTAAGAATTGTCCATCAAACGTTAAAGATTTTCGTCTAAGTAAAATAAACAATGACAGCATTGAATTAGAGCTCAATTTCGTCTGCCCATTCTTATACGTTTAGGGTATCGTACATACCTAAACGTATAAGAATGGGCAGACGAAATTGAGCTCTAATTCAATGCGGTTATGGTTTATTTTACTTTGACAAAAATCTTTAACGAATGATGGACAATTCTTACATGATTGGGGCCCAGGTCAAGACGTCGCTCACGGGTCTCCCGCTTACTACTCGTTACTACGTACGTCGTAAGGTCCTAGAGTGGAGTCGTCTCAGCAGACGAAGTATAGGGCGAACCCCGGCTAGGTGGGGCAACGACATCCGGAGAGTGGCTGGCATCAAATGGATGAAAACAGCCAAGGATAGGCAACGTTGGTGCAAAAGGCTATATCCAGCAGTGGATGTCTATTGGCTGATGATGAACCTCAGAGTCTATTCGTTGATTTTCTTTTATTATATTATTGGGATTGGTAGTTTTGTTCCTACTAAATGGTTAGATTGTTAATCCGTTTAGTTATATTTGAGTTCACTGGATCTGACTAATTTTGTTGTTTTTTTATTTTTTTTTTATTAGTGGATCCCAAAAAATATTTTATTTATCGCAAGGTTTTGGTTTAAGTGTATGGTGTAATATTTGACTTCAATATAAGCGTGTTAAGATTCGAAAATTATGGTATTTTATTGATTCCCATAAAAAGGTAGTTTTTCCAAGGCCCCGCCGCCAACGCCGACGCCGCCGACCTCAAAAAGTCGGCGCGCCGCCGCCGACTCATTCTCCATCGGCGCTAATATCTACAAGTCGCTCACGGGCCTCCCGCATACTATTGCAATGCGTAAAGCCGAGGACAGGACGGAGTGGAGGGCTATCGTGACGAGTGTCACGAAGTCACTTCAATGCGGACACGACCTTCAGCAATGAAGAATGCGACCGAGACAAAGAAGTAATTTATTTTTGACATAGGCATCATCCCTATTTTTAACCTCTCGGCTGGCACATGCCTCCTAGAGGCGTCAACTTTATATTGGATTGAGCTCACAATGGTAAGGGGGCGATTGGAGTACCTACAGTAATCCCTTGTTCTGCTGCCAACTCGTCCACGACATTTCTATTACATTTATGCTTTTCTTTGCTATGCCCAATAAATTTATCCACTTAAATGTATTTATCCACCTTAGGCTGCATCACCACTTGCAAGCAAGTCTGATTGCAGCCAAGCGCTAGCCAATATATTAAAAAAAAAAAAATTACCTTGAACTACAAATTGACTTAAAACTTAATCAACATAAAAGTGTCGAAAATAATAATTACTAATTTTCAGTAAAAAAGGTTTGTTCCTCATGCGTGGTGTGACCAGTTGTTTTGCTTTGTTCTCCCACATTAATTGTTTCAATATTGATATTTAATAACATTTAACAGAGCAGCCTGGCAAACGAAAGAGGGAATAGCTTTTTCACTAAAAACAAAATTGTGTGTGTCAGCTCCAACGCACGACTGGAGTTTACTCTTTACGAAAGATTATCTATACTATAAATGCGAAAGTTTGGATGGATGGATGTATCGATAGATGGATGTTTGTTACTCAATCACGCCAGAATGGCTGAACGGATCTGAATGAAATTTGGCACAGATATAGATTATTGTCTAGAATAACACACTTTTTATCCCGGAAAATTAAAGAGTTCCCGCGGGAACCAAAAAACCTCAATCCACGCGGACGAAGTCGCGGGCATCAGCTAGTAAAATATATAAATTAGTAAAGTAGGGTAAATGAACGCATTTTTTATATTACTGAAATCATACTTGATACATTTATTTATAATAATTAAGTATATAATTTATATTCATCAAAATATATTATATAGTCATGGAAACATAAACAAGTGTTACCATGGAAACATAAAGTCAATAACGTAACGGAGAAAGTTTGATTTTACTCCCCATTTTTCATACCCCGGGCTTATATATGAATACTTATCGATTCTAAAGGAGGTAAACTCCAAAAAAGAAAAGTTTTTTCTAGGCGTCTGTCGGCCGTCATCCTGATGATCATGTCATTCGACTTTGAGCTTGAATATTCAAATGTGCTGTTGTTGCTACTTGATATTGCCACTACGAAAATTTGAACGAATACCAACAACCGGCTGGAAAAAGAATGATATTTAAGCGTGGTTAACGTCAAAGAATTTAAATTATGATGAAATTATGTTGAAGGTAAACTTATTGGACATAGTTAGCAAAGAAAAACAGAAGTATAATAAATATGTTGTGGACTAGATGGCAGCGGAACGAGGTATCACTGTACCCCCTTACCATAGAGAGCTCAATGCGATTGAGTTGGCTTGGGCTCAAGCTAAGGGGCATGTGGCAAAAAACAATAAAACTTATAAAATGGCGGAAGTGAAAGAGCTTTTGGTCGAGGGAGTGAACAAATGTCACCCCAAACAAATGGCAAGAGTGCATAGCACATGTTATTAAAAAACAGAACAAACTATGCCGTATTGACCATTTGATTGACAGTGTCTGAGACACTTTCATTATAAATGTCAGTGACGATGACGAGGATGATGATTATTTTAATAATTCATTATTTACAAAAAAGTTTACTGTTATTAGTTGTTGGATATTTCTATATCCTTTCACAAACAATTTTGCTAAATTGTTCTTTCTAATTACTTAAAGACTATTTCAGTCTTCAGCCGGTAATAAGTATTTAATTTCTGCTAATGCATGTAATTACATGTGTGCACATTATGTATGCAAATATAAAATGTTTGTAACGTTTGTCACTTGAAATTAAAATAGTGCTCTATTAATTAATTAACAATTTAATATAAACTAACACTGTTATAAATTTAATCTTTAGAATCCATTAGCATTACCTACTTATATTTTATTAGAATTTGTTACCCTTTTTTTGGGGAAAATGTTTTAACCAAGAAACGTCATGAAACGTCAGAATTCCACGCAATGGGGACTATCGCGTGTGAATTTGCCACTAGAGGCGCTAGTGTCGCGTGAGGTCCAATAACATTCACTTTTCACTGGTTTTGGCGGGCTTCGTGACAAATTATTTTAATTTCTATATTTTACCTGTTGAAAAGTGATCTCCTTCGTGAAAATAGCGCAAATATGGATTATTTGGCGATGAATGTGAACGCTTTGAAAGCAGAAAAAGAAAAAGAGGCGCAAAAATAAGCGGCCTCAAAGAGCTGCTAATTCAGAGGTTAGTTTGTTTACTGTACTTATTACAAACTTATTTTTTCCAGAAATATGCTTGTTTGCCGAGGTAACAGCTATGTTTTTTTCTTTTTACATAATATATTTACCTAATATATTATGTATATTTACCTAATATGACTTCTGCATGAAAGGTTAAATGGGTTTCATGATCATCAAGGACACACTTTTACTATATGATATTGATGAACATCGATGTTTGCTCTAGGCATGCTCTAGGGCTCTGCCCTCTGGTACTATTTATATATCTGGTTATGTACCCACTGTATCTCTAACGAGAACACAACCTATCTTGGGATCAGATTAGGTACTATGTGTGAGATGACTAGAATTTAATAATATTTCTCTTTATTAATATTAGATGTTTCATTTCAGGTTTCTCCAGAAGGATTAATTGGAGAACTAACAGTATTGGAAGAGAAATGTCCTTTCTCTATAAAAGATGAGTTTATCAGTGTGGATAATTATAAGCACATAGAAATGATCAATAATGAATATTGCTTGAAAGAAAGTAGCCCCTGCTATTTTCAAATTCAAAAACTTGTTAGGTACTAAAAGAAAGTATTGTGATTTTTTTGTTTGGACAAATAAAGATGAAAAGAGAATTTATGTAAATAGAAATGATAAGCTTATTTCAGAAGTTTTATAACTTAATCTAATATCTAGCTAGTTACCATTGTTTAGTAGTTTCAGCTAACAAATCAACCATCTTTCAGTATCATATCCATTGTATGGATTTACAATGTTTAATAAGTATTTATTTGTATAGCAGTGTGTTTTAAAGGGAAAAGGAAGGATAAATAAAAGTTTAATAAGTAATTAATTTCTTTTTTATTTTATTTATTTAGTGCCTAACTATATAATTCCTCAGAATCCTGCGAATTCCTGCGAATCGCAACTAGCCACTGTTTTAGAACAGTTTTATCTTTTGGAAACATGTGTCCTCCTTTTTTCCGAACAAAACGGGATTGCACAACATTGCGGCATTGCTACTCGATATGAAGATAGCTGTTATAAATTAATAAACTTAATGATAATCAAGATTTAAAACTTTGTTTCGGCGCCGATCTTATAAAGTCGCCTTTGACAGCTATACCTCTGGGCCTTAGTCAACAGTGGCGCCAACTGGTGAGCAAAGAAACGATAGTCCCCATTAAAAATCCGAATGTGTGTTCCGTTATAAGCACTGCGAGCACTGGCAGTGCTCTTTACTAGGGACTTCCAGTGCTCTCAGTGTATTTCGGAACGCACCCCGAGTTTAATATTACCTATAACTTGTGTGTGAAGATAATTTTGAAGTATTAAATCTCGGCTAGGTAAAAACTCACAAAAGGACATTGCCCTGTCCCCATACAAAGTTCGCCTAAAAACCAACCGTCAAACAGTAAGGTATCAGCAATCGGTGTAGGTACATTAAGGTGCCTTATACGGATTTCATGATGTGTCATCCTTTTCCAGGTACACTTTAAAGAATCGGGAGTCACAGCTGTGGGGATGTCATGGTATCAAATTAAAGGTCATTTCTTCATCTCTCGTTTGACCTTATAAAAATGCACACTCCAATACAAATTTTCTGCATAAATACGTTTCTCCGAACGCAAGATCTGCTGAAAATGACGAAAAATGGGGTCCGGATAGGTACCCATAAAGCTAGATCCGCTGCATATTTTAACTTGAATATTAACAATAAAGTGGGGCTTATCCTCTATCCATGGTGCAAAGCATTAAGCATACAAATAAATATGTTTATAGTTTATGTGGCAAAAAAAAAAATGTTTCATACATTTTTCTATGAAAAGAAGCCGAGCGCTAGGCGTTTGGCGCTCAGTACGCGCTGAGACGCGCTCGTGGACGGGTGGGTGTATCGCTTTTTTGCACGAAATTTATTACGACAAAATGAACACCGTGTTGTGTACTGCCATAGAGATATAATATTCTCTATGTGTACTGCGCTTAGAAAAACTTGATACCGACATCCACAAAGAAGGAAGTTCTCAAGTGTAGGCGTATTTTTTTTACCCGATTACGGCAAAGCCACAAGGAAAGGGTATGTTAGGAATATATATGTATGTATGCATGTATGTATGTATGTAATAAAAAAAAATGTGAGCGCCATTTTGAAATTCTTTGTTATCGTACCGATTTCGTTCAAAATCGATATCTGGGGTTCCCTGGGATCACAAAACAGGAAACTGTTACCAAAATTTTAAAAAAGTCAGCGCCATTTTGATTTTTTTTGTTATCGTACCGATTACGTTCAAAATCGATATCCGGGGTTCCCTGGGATCACAAAACAGGAAACTGTTACCAAAATTTTAAAAAAGTCAGCGCCATTTTGAAATTTTTTGTTATCGTACCGATTTCGTTCAAAATCGATATCTGGGGTTCCCTGGGATCACAAAACAGGAAACTGTTACCAAAATTTTAAAAAAGTCAGCGCCATTTTGAAATTTTTTGCTATCGTCCCGATTTCGTTCAAAATCGATATCTGGGGTGCCCTGGGATCACAAAACAGGAAACTGTTACCAAAATTTTAAAAAAGTCAGCGCCATTTTGAATTTTTTTGCTATCGTACCGATTTCGTTCAAAATCGATATCCGGGGTTCCCTGGGATCACAAAACAGGAAACTGTTACCAAAATTTTAAAAAAGTCAGCGCCATTTTGAAATTCTTTGTTATCGTACCGATTTCGTTCAAAATCGATATCTGGGGTTCCCTGGGATCACAAAACAGGAAACTGTTACCTACCAAAATTTTAAAAAAGTCAGCGCCATTTTGAATTTTTTTGTTATCGTACCAATTTCGTTCAAAATCGATATCTGGGGTTCCCTGGGATCACAAAACAGGAAACGGTTACCAAAATTTTAAAAAAGTCAGCGCCATTTTGAAATACTTTGTTATCGTACCGATTTCGTTCAAAATCGATATCTGGGGTTCCCTGGGATCACTAAACAGGAAACTTTTACCAAAATTTTAAAAAAGTCAGCGCCATTTTGTAATTTTTTGTTATCGTACCGATTTTGTTCAAAATCGATATCTAGGGTTCCCTGGGATCACAAAACAGCAGTCAATCAAAAAAAAAGTCAGAAGTGAACTGTTTAAAATTTTGGTAACAGTTTCCTGTTTTGTGATCCCAGAGAACCCCAGATATCGATTTTGAACGAAATCGGTATAATAACAGAGAATTTCAAAATGGCGCTGCCGTTTTTTAAATTTTGGTAACAGTTTCCTGTTTTGTGATCCCAGGGAACCCCCGATATCGATTTTGAACGAAATCGGTACGATAACAAAGAATTTCAAAATGGCGCTGACTTTTTTAAAATTTTGGTAACAGTTTCCTGTTTTGTGATCCCAGGGAACCCCAGATATCGATTTTGAACGAAATTTGTACGATAACAAAGAATTTCAAAATGGCGCTGACTTTTTTAAAATTTTGTTCATAGTTTCCTGTTTTGTGATCCCAGGGAACCCCAGATATCGATTTTGAACGAAATCGGTACGATAACAAAGAATGTCAAAATGGCGCTGACTTTTTTAAAATTTTGGTAAGTTTCCTATTTTGTGATCCTACGAAACCCCAGATATCGATTTTGAACGAAATCGGTAAGATAATCTTTTATACATTATTTTACAATCTCAAAAACTGAGTATTATTGTAGCCGCGAGTATTGTTTCGGCGCATAAATAGGTACATAATATTTACCGCGGCCAACAGCGTAAACAAGTACCTAGTAAATAAATAATCGTCTAATATTTTCAAGTAACAAAATTGGTTAGTTGGCTATAAAATCGAGCGTCTCTACGCTCTATAGCTCTACGCTCTCGTAAAGCGTGCATATATATGCTGTAGTGTGACGAGTTTTATACCTATAGTTGAGTTTTTTACCTATAGTTGGTCGCGGGGTAAATGTTTAAAGGGCCTTAAATAATTAAACTTATTAATTAATTAATTTGTCAGTCATTTATTGATGGATTTAAAAAAACACTGATTTATTAGTTTTAATCTATATTTTACTTCCGTTGCGTTAAAATATATGATATTCACAACATCATGAAACTTCTCCATTCTCCCTGATCTTGCATCACTGCAAGCTGAGTGCTGACATTACCTACGTAGATTTTTTTTATTTTTAAAATAAACTTTTCAACTTTGGCTTCTAGTCTTTTTATCCGACTACGGCAAATAAAAGGAAGGGTCACGATTTTAGCAGTCTATGTAATAATGTAGGTACCTACATAATATTATATATTTTGTTGTATGTATGTTGTACGGTCCACAGTCCAACCGCACTACAAGTTAGCCCTTGACTGCGATCTCACCTGATGGTAAGTGATGATGCAGTCTAAGATGGTAGCGGGCTAAGCTAACCTGTTAGGGGCATGGCAGCTATATGAAACCAATACCCTTATTCGGTTTCTACACGGCATCGTACCAGAACGCTAAATCGCTTGGCGGCGTCTTTGCCGGTAGGGTGGTAACTAGCCACGGCCGAAGCCTCCCACCAGGCTAGACCGGGGGAAATTCAGAAATTACAAATTCCCAAATTGGCCCTGCCGGGAATCGAACCCGGGGTAGTCAAATTTACCCGTTATCACTATTTGTCTACCGAATATACCGTAATATACCGGATTTTGTTCATGTTAGGGTAAACGAAAAATTAGCTGGCAACGACAATTCATCCCACCATCTCGGAAAGAGTATTTTTACTCTTCGATATCTGAAGGTAAAATCCGTTATTATCCTCTAGAGGATAAAGTACCTAAATTGAATTTAGAACATGGTGTGCACGTTAGTAAATATCACTCGTCTATGAAGTTTGTGAATTCAAAACATCATTAAAACCTATTTACTTGTACCTCTATGGTGCCGAATTTCCATACAATCGTATGGAATCGTGATTTTTTTTGCATTTAGTCATTTCTTTGCTGAGGTGGGATGAAAAGTTACCTTGTAATTTTTTTTGCAATTAGTCATTTCCTCGCTGAGGTGGGATGAAAAGTTACGTGTTGCACTCGAGTGAAAAGATTTTTCACCTCGTGCTCTTTTGATTCCCTCGCCGACGCTCAGGATTCTAATTTTTAGAATCCTTCGCTTGCTCGGTCGTCAAAATTGAGCACGCGGTTAAAAAACAACTTTTCACTCTTGTATAACAAATAACTATTATCTCTCTCGTCGCGAGATACATCGTTGTGCGCACTGCGCATGCTAAGCCTGTAGGTTAGGACCACGATTGCATGCTAATTAAGTGTTTTGGTTCCTCGTACTCCTCTTGCTGTCCTTACAAAATCAATTCTAATATAAAATATGTGAAAGTGTGTCTGTCTGCTACGCTTTAACGGCCTATATTTTCAACCGATTTTGATGGGACACCGCTGAATATATTTTCATCAAACCAGAGTGAACGAGGCCAGTGGCGTAGCGTGCCTTGGCGGGGCCGCGTATAAAAATTTGTTTGGGGGCCCTTATGAAGGGTAATGATTAACTCACAAAAGAAAAAAAAATGTTTGCATAAAATTAAAAGAAATATTTATTCATCATAATTAGGTGTCTGTCTCTGTACCTATATACATAATCTATCTCACTTTTTCCAAAATTTTTACAAACAATTCAAATTAATTCCTATTTTCACACTAAATTGATGACAACTTTGGTCGCAAATAATTAAGATTAGGAGTATGAAATTATAAAACAATTTATAAAGAAACATAGTTTATTTATTCATTAGTTGAAATAACTTTACTTTGTAAACATACATTTAGTAGTTTTTACAAACAAACGGGTTTCCCAAACGACTGTTCAACCCTTTTTGCGCGCTTGATTTCGGTGAAAATCATCGTGCCTCGCACCCGACACGCACTTTCTCACACAATGATAGGTGAAATAGCAAACAGGTTACCCACGTGCGCCGGCAACTTCGGTCGCGCGTACTGAGCCCTCTTAAACGGGGAAATCCCGCAGCCCGCGATAACTGATGTAGGGTGTTGACAACTTTGAACGCACGCTTTACGCGGGAAAAAAAAATTGCTTTTTTTGACTTGACAAATTTTTGAAAAATTTGGGAAGTTTTTATTAATTTTTGCTTACGCACGTTGGGGGCCCCCTTGGCCCGGGGGCCCCGTATAATTGATACGGCAGATACGGCGGTAGCTACGCCCCTGGATCTCACGCACGCACACACACAGCGGTCAAAGTTATAACACCCTTCAAAGAATGAAGGGATAGCGTTGGAGGTAAAAATGTAGCTTTTGCCACTGAATACAATTAGGTACAGTTTTTGCTTAAAATGTAATACATAAGTTAAGAACAGTAGGTAAATCAAACCTAGATACCTGCAGCTATCTCTGAGACGTAACTATCTACCTCTTTGAATATACCTAGTACATATCTACCCAAACTATGTACGAGTGCTGTAACATGAGAGCTTGTAGAAATTTTTAACGATGTGCTTGATCAAAATTGAAAGTTGCACGCATGGTTTGATACGAATTTAGATTGTATATTTTAGGTAGGTACCATGTATGCATATTGGATACATTGCAAGCTGGTCAAGTGACGGAAGCTTATGAATTTTAGGTCCTGTGAATTGTTATATCGTCTTATTATAAAAGTTATTATAAAATTTAAATGACATACTTATTTAAACTAGTGGATTTTTGCCGTCCATGCTCAATTGGTTCCCAAGGAACCTTATAACAGCCTTTTTTCTTCAAGTTTAATGCTGCTGTCGTCCAGAGCTTTTTACATAAATGGCATACTTACTAATATGTACTTACCTACCTACCAGTGACCAAAAAGGAGGTGCTGTGAAATTATAATGACTTTTAGCTTGTATCAAGCGCGTTCTGAAAATGTTCCACTAGGTTGTGGACTATTACCAGGCCTGGCTCACTTGTCACGTGACCTGAGATATTTAACTACTGCTGCGTGGACGCTCGACGGCACTCGTATCAGTCGAGTGTTGCGCGCGGACCGTAGTTATACGTTTGACTTTTACTCAAGTTCTCGTTATGGATAAACAAAGAAAGATCAGTAAACGATATCGTATCACATTAGGTCGTTTAAACTCTAATTATTAAGACCTAACTTATCGCTCTTTGCACTTCCTAAGGACCCTGAAAGGTAAGTTTGTATTATTTGCCTATCTAGGTACATAGTACATACGTACCTACTTAGAGTTCTAAACAAAACTAATATTAATACATAATGTGGGTAGTTTTATATTTATATCCACACAAGATACAGTTTTAAACAAAAGTAAATATAAACCATAGGTAGTATCCAATATTATAGTGATAGCCTAATGGGTAGACTTCAGCCTCCAAGTCTGGGGTTCGATCCTGGGAACGCACCTCCAACTTAATTAATTAAAATATATCATTTACGGTGAACAAAAATCGTGTGTAAAGCTGAAAACATGCCTGAAGTTCTATAATCATTATAAAAAACTCTAATATGTCTGCCAACAAGAAATTGGCCAGTGTCGAGGAATATATGGCTTAAACCCTTCTCATTATGAGAAGAGCCTCGTAAGTCGTGCTTAGTAGTGGGACTAGTGGGCCGCCGATGAGTCGATGATGATTAATCCATAATGTGGGTATATTATTTTGTCTCGTAAACTCTGGCATGGGCCCCCTTCCACCCCATATAAGTGTAAAATATTCATTGATATTTCACTACTTGTGGAATATATAACGACTTTTTTTTATCCACTACAAGTTAGCCCTTGACTGCAATCTCACCTGATGGTAAGTGATGACGCAGTCTAAGATGGTAGCGGGCTAACCAGTTAGGGGCATGGCAGCATGTTAAACCCATCACCCTATTTGGTTTCTACAAAATCTATGAATAATAATAATATATCTTTTATCTATTTTTAAAGTAATTGTCGTCATCATTGCAACCGATTACCGACCCATAGTAATTATACCGATAGTAAGAATTTAGAAGTAGTCAACCCTAAGGCTACACGCGCCGCGTCTGAAGGGATAAGAGTTACGCGATAGAAAGAGATATATAGTGTAGGTATTTAATTATTTTCACTCGCAGCGCTGTGCGAGCTGAATTGCACTTTATTACGACGTAACCTGAGTCGCTGATGGTTAAAAGGTCTTCGCGGAGTAACTCTTCTGTTACTACTATTACCTATTCTGTGCTATTACTACATTATGCAACGCGCAGACAACTAGAGGTGCGACCTACTATCGCAAAGATTTTGCCATTGAAGGCTGAATTCTGAACTCGAGTGGTCCGTGCTCAGTTGAGGTGTTAGAAAATTATTGTAGAAGCAATGATAATTGCCGTATATTTTATGTGAAATTGTTAAAAATTTACATGCAATTTATTTAAATAAGTATATAAATAAAATTAAATACAGACTGATTAGTGAATAATATATTTTACCCGTCCGCGGATTTATAACAAAAAAAGTTTAATAACGTTCTATTTTTAAAATAATTTGTCAATTTTTTAATCCGTGACTGTGATTAATGTAAATAAATTATTAAGCTTGATTGTGATTAATGACTATTTACCTATATAACTAATAACTACATAAACGTATATAAAAAGTAATGATTACTAAATATGACAAATTACCTACTCTAAACCTGAAAAATATAAGTAGATAATAGTTAGTTAGTATCAAATATTTTAAAATATGTCACGTACTCTTACATACCTGTGATGTTAGTTTAAAGTTTCATGTGACCGAGTTTGGACTGTAAAAGTGGTTTTAGTGTAAAATAAGTTTGAAAGGGTGTGTTTAGTGACAATAATTATTGTTGAAAATGAAGTTCAATCTACCGGCTTCTCTTATCCGGCAGTATGCTGTGGTGATTACAGGTACCTACTTACCTAACAATTTGTGTTGCATCCTACCCACCAATTACTTACAGTGTATTAGGTATATAATTTTTCTCAAACATGCATGGAAATACTGTCATTATTTTGAAAAAAGAATACGCGAAGTATCGAATTTTCGGACAAAGAAAATCAAATCCATTGCAGGAGCGTTTTTTGCATTTGGAACATTACAACGCTCCTGCAATGTTGTATGAAAAGGCGTGCTGGGGTTATTAGATACTATTTGATCGGCAGCCTGATTACGTAAAATTTGCAGTAGCGACAGCAGTAGCAATGCGACAGCAATCACTACGAAATCGGTCGCAAAACGTCACTAGAATTAGTATTACGCAAGCCGATCGCACGTCTATTGCTCGCCTGTCGCAAAATGCACTTTTCATGCACTTTTGCTACAAAATTGCCGTTTGACAGCAGCGATCGCGAGATTTACGCCTGTCGCGAGATACGTAATCAGCCCGCGGATCTCTTTTGTCATTCTTGGCATACCATAGTCTCTTTTAGTACAAATTGCGTTTACGTGGCTGTATGCCTGTCGGCACAGATGATAAAAAAAAATTGGCGGCAAAGCTGAAAATTCGTCTTGATTTGTTACCTATTTACATACTTAATAAATATAAATTTAATAATAATTAAAATGGTTTCCAACGGTTCAGAGAGTGAAATGGAGATTGATTGTACTCCACCAGGGTACCAATCATGTAAGAATGTCCGATCAAAACGTTAAAGTTCGTCGTCAAAGTTTATAAACCATAACGGCATTAAATTAGAGCTCAATTTCGTGTATCCATTCTTATACGTTCGAGTATCGTTCATACCTAAACGTATAAGAATGGGCAGACGAAATTGAGCTCTAATTCAATGCGGTTATGGTTTATTTTACTTTGACAAAAATCTTAAACGTTTGATGAACAATTCTTACGCAATAGGGGGGCTGATTTAAGATAAGAAGCCAAATTTGGCAATGGAAAACCTGCTTCCAGCGAAGTCAAAAAAAAATACATGAAAGTAAGTATATGAAAATTGTATGTTATTATAAAAAGTATGTTTTATTTCCCTGCATTCTTTTGAGAAAAGCACTATACATTCTGTCAAAAAAGTACCAGGAATTCATCATTTGTTTCTAATTCCAAATTCAATTCAAAAATTATTTTTTGTCGCTAAGTTGACACAACTGTCGTCTATATTGCCGCGAAATTTGAGCGTCAATTGTTATTTACTTTGTTTACAGTGCGCCATTTTGTCAGTTCATCTCAATAGTGTTTTGAGATTTTTACAATGAATGAAAATATCGAACAAAGAGTTTGTCTCAAAGTTTGCATCGCAAATGGAATTTCGTGTCCAGAGTCGCTGAAAATGCTGCAGAAAGCTTACGGGGAGTCGACTTTATCAAAAACACGTGCATACGAGTGGTACCATGCATTCAAAAGTGGTCGCGATGTGGTGGAAGATTTGCCTCGCTCTGGTCGGTCATCAACGTCTTCAACTAAAAGGCACAAGGCCATCATTGTGAATGAATTTTTGACCAAAAACTCAATAAATACCATCGAACAACTACCGTATTCACCGGATATGGCTCCGGCCGACTTTTTTCTCTTTCCAAAACTCAAATTAACTACCTGTTAGGCAATAATTAATTAGGCACCCGTTTTCGATCGATAGAAGACATGTAAAAGAGAATTCGCGGCAAGAACTGAAGTCGATTCCGAAAAATGCCTTTAAAAAATGTTTTGAAAATTGGATTATTCGTTGGCGTAAGTGTATTATTTCCGAAGGGGCCTACTTTGAAGGAGATACAATAAATTTGGAATAATAATTAACATTTTGTATATTATAGACCTTTTCCCGGTAGATACTTTCTTGACAGAGTAGTAGGTATATATGCCTCGGCGGAAATGGCAATTGCCTGTCTCGTATTAGTGAAGTCCTCGCCTACGGCTCGGCCTTCAAACTCATACTCGACCTGCAATTGCCTATTTCCCAGCCTTTGCAATAATGTATTAGAGTTGTTTATTCTTATTGTAGCCACAACTTCAGCATATCGGGTATTTTGAGTAAAAAACCAGCAATACGACAACACTTTGTATATTTTACACTTCTTCGAGTCACACATTCACAATTACGATCCTGTGTCCGTCTAAAACGCAGGAAAAAAAAAACAAAAGACGCGCTCTTCGCTCTGATTGGTTAATCTTATTATTATATCCTTTTTTCCGTAACGCGCATTGGCGCCAAATTCAAATACAGTTTAAGTACTAACTTATTATTTTGAAATATCAGTAGGTAATGACCAAACTTCAATAGGTAATATTTGATACTAGGGTATTTATAAAATAATAGAACAACAGAACCTGTAGGTACGCCTTCAGCCCGGTCACGAGCGCTTCAAGCACTACCCGGACAATGGCCATGATCGGGTCGGTCTGCGCTACTCGCTGGGCCGGTTGGCTTACACTAATTTACAGGGCGGGCGTTGGTCGAGGTTGGAGGTTGTGAGGCGGGTTGGCTGCGCGGGCGTGGAGCTGGGGTCTGGCGGGGGCGCGGCGCATCAATTTGCGTCGGTCCTGGGGCAGCCTGTCGCGTTCAAGGCTGCTCCGTATTTGTTGTAGGCGTCTCGGTACGCACTGTCGAGGAAGTAGCCGGCGGGGCGGTTAGTTGGCTGACGTCGGCCGGCGCGGCGGCGGGCTCCGGTCCCTGTTGTGGAGTCGAGGCCGTCGTCGGCTCGGTGCGGCGCTAGCGACGCGCGCTTTTTCGGCGGCGTCTTCTCGCTTGCAACGGTTGGCCACGTTCGGTCGGCGGATATTGCGGCCGCTGTCAGAGTCGTTGCTCTCTCAGCGGCTGCAGGCTGCGTGGGACGTGGCGCCGACGCCAGTCGCGAATCGGTCATCATCGACGGTGCGACAGTGCCCCTGCACTGTTGCACCATCGGTTATGACCGACTCATGATGTCGGTGATGGCTGCGTTATGGTCGGCGGTGCAGGGGTTGATGTGGTTGGCGGAGCGGCGGTAGTTGTGGGGCCTGACAGTGGCCCTGCCCCGCTGTTGTTGTCGGACAGGAGCGCGGGGCGGTGGCTGCGGCAAGGTAATGCCGCACCTCTATCCTCGGTAATCTCGGGGTCGAGGGCAGTCTCTCACGCTGTGTTCGCCGGCGCAGCGAATACAGCGGAACGGCCGGTGGCAATTGGCCGAGTTGTGCCCGAAAGTTTGACATCGGTGGCACTGGGGCGGTTTGGTTCCTCCACGCCACGCTTCCACGGATTTGTGGTATGTGGAGGATCTCTGTGAGGTTGTAGAGTTGGCGCAATTCCTCCTTCGTCATGTGCGCCAACCGCACGGAGTAGGTGCAGCCATGTCGTCCTCTGGGTGGTGGGATTAGGGCATGAATACCGGGATCCCGGGATCTCGAAATCCCGGGATCTCGGTCGATATTTCCGAGATTCAAATACCGGTATTGAACTAGGTGCAATACCGAAATACCGGTATTGAAAAAAATATACAGACATTTGCGAAATTCAATATTTAGCGAATATTTATATATTCTAGCAACATCCTACTAAATAAGACTGAGATTTTTTTTAATGAAAATGTAGATGATTTAAAATGAACGATAACACAATATTATTAGAGGAACTATAATATAATATCGATTGTTAGTGTTTTTAATTAAGATTTTAAATAAACACAAGATTGCAAATTATTAAAAAAAAGTGTGGTGTCGTGGGACACCAGATAGGAACGTAGTTCCTTATTACATAAATATTAATTTAAAAAAGTCAGCGCCATTTTGAAATTCTTTGTTATTGAACCGATTTCGTTCAAAATCGATATCTGAGAATCCCTAGGATCACAAAACAGGAAACTGGTACCAAAATTTAAAAAAGTCAGCGCCATTTTGAAATTCTTTGTTATTGAACCGATTTCGTTCAAAACCGATATCAAATACCTAGGAGCGCTCGCTTACCCTCGAGTAACATCGCATCGAGCAAATGCCAAACCGGAATTATGCAGCGTGCATTACCGCGTGCGCCGTACTATACAGGCTGATTTAGTTTAGATAGGTGATAATTACGCAATATATAAATAATTATACATAATTTTAATAGTATATTATAGTATATAGAAATAGTGGTTTTATTATATTTGTTATGTTTATACATACCGGGTTAATTTTCTAATTGTTACATTTATTATAACATTTCTATGAATATTATGATTATAATTTATAGCGCTGACTTTTTTAAATTTTGGTACCAGTTTCCTGTTTTGTGATCCTAGGGATCCTCAGATATCGATTTTGAACGAAATCGGTCAATAACAAAGAATTTCAAAATGGCGCTGACTTTTTAAATTTTGGTAACAGTTTCCTGTTTTGTGATCCTAGGGATCCTCAGATATCGATTTTGAACGATACGGTTCAATAACAAGGAATTTCAAAATGGCGCTGACTTTTTTAAATTATGGTACTTACCAGTTTCCTGTTTTGTGATCCTAGGGATCCTCAGATATCGATTTTGAACGAAATCGGTTCAATAACAAAGAATTTCAAAATGGCGCTGACTTTTTAAAATTTTGGTAACAGTTTCCTGTTTTGTGATCCAAGGGAGCCCCAAATATCGAAACTCAATAAACACTTGTTTTCATTCAACACTAATCGTAAACACACACCAACCGCCATTCGTCTTTTCGAGTCAACTAAAGGATTCTTTCAAAAGCCTCTTAGGTGCGTCATCTCACTCATCTGACATTTCGTTTCTTCTCTCTCTGAATACCTCTCAACTTACGTACATACTAGGTTCGAAATTTAAACTATACATAAAAATCTTACGCATTTTCGGAATTACGCATTCGAAATTGAACTTTAATTCTTTTATGTTAAGGTTTAATTTCGAATACATTATACTTAAATTCTTACTCTCGGTCCGGACGTTTTTTGCCGGCTATTTTCCCAACCGCATCGTCCCATAAGGAACTAACGTTCCAAAAACGTGTTTTTATTTAAAATATTCAAGTACAAATTGAGAACTTCAATACCGGTATTAATACCGGGATCCCGGTATTGAAGTCCAATACCGAAACCAATCCCGGGATTGAAAAAATTCCGAGATTTACATGCCCTAGGTGGGATGGCTCGCCCCGCCTCGGCCGGGTAGCCGAGTTCGCAAAGCGCGGCAACCAGCTCGTTCAATGGGGTCTCAAGTAGGACGGCGGCGTCTTTGAGATACCGCTGCACAGCCCGGAATTCTTCGGCGGCTTTGGGAAGGAAGCGGGCCCCGCGTCCCAGCGGTCTCGCGTTCGTTAGACGTCCAAGCACTCGGGTGAGCGCCTGGAAGCGCTTCGACCAGTTTGGGAGGCACTCGGCTACAAGTGGCGGGGAACCTTGTAATCCGTTCGTAATGCTTGCTATGAAGTATAAGTACTACTTTGCATAAAATAATTACCATCTTAACACTAACATAAGTCGGAAAATTTTTGGTCGTAAGTGAAAAGTTTACGTTCGACAGTGGTAGAGTAAAATTTTCAACTTTAGCTTAAAAATACTTAAACCTGTCTACGTCACTTCCGACTAATTTTAAAAACTTTTGGGTTTTCTAAGCTTCCTTTATTAGTCTTAAAATTTGTTAGGTACTTTAGGAGGCATTATTGTGAGAAATCGGATGTCAAAGGCGGTAAGGCGGAAAATTCTGAATTTACAAATTGATTTTTGCGTATTTTTGACTATTTTATAGCTTATTGCTGTAGGAAATTTGATAGGAAATTTCTGAATTTAAGTATTTAGCACCAAAATAATCTTCCTTCGGATATTTATTAGATAATAAATACGGTTTTATGACATAGGTAATAAATATTATTGTCGTCAGTGTTTGATAAAGTGAAGTTTAGTAAGACATGCGAAAAGTAATGTGTGATAAATTATAACCAACGTTAGTAGAATGTTATAACATTAGTGTAGATAAAATTTATTATTCCATACCTTACTCAATACCACTACGGTTATTATATACCTAGGTACATAAGGTACCTATATTCTGTGACGTTGCTAGTTGTCGACAGGTTACAGTAGGTACTAGGTAGGGGTTATATTATGTAGGTAGATAGTAGATACTTAGAATCGATTTTCATATAATATATGAAAATCGATTATTATTATGTATAGGCCCGGGGTATGATAATTTATGGGGAGTAAAATTAAACTTTCTCCGTTACGTTATTTACTTTATGTTTCCATCATGGAAGAAGGAATTACGACTGCCGGTTTCCATGGTAAAACTTGTTTATGTTTCCATGGTAACACTTGTTTATGTTTCCATAAACAAGTTTTTAGTAACTTTTCGTTCGTATGGAGTAAACTCCGGTCTGTGTCCAGTCGTGCTTCGGGGCTCAAACGCGCAACTTTTTTTCTACCATTCTCATTTCTACCAAAACTCTATCGATATAAGTACATAATCATTTTACAAAATAGATAAGCCCACGGGCCACTACCTCGCTCGCGTGTAGGTAATTTTTATATCCCATGGGAGGGAACTACAATAAAACGTTTTCCCGGTTAAATACCTAAGCAGCATACTTAGTTTACAAGGTTAGATATTTCCTAAAAGTTCCTGTCAAAACCGGTTAAGAGTTAAGACGTGGTGAACAGAGAAACAAACAAACTTTCGAATTTAAAATACATAATGGGGCTGATTCTGTGTAACACAATCTCTAAACTAAACTAAAATGGCAGCTTTATCTGTAGCTCTGTCCCTTTCCATAAGGAGTAGGTATTATTATTTGTAATGCTCTAATATTAGTTTACTGTAGAGATTGTGCACTACAGTATCAGCCCCATTAGTTACTAAAAATATTATGATTATAATTTATAGTGTCTATGGGAGGTACCTACTTAATCTTCGTAAATTACACCACAAAAATTGTTACATATTACAACATTTCTATGAATATTATGATTATAATTTATAGTGTCTATGGGAGGTACCTACTTAATCTTCGTAAATTACATCACATTAATTGTTACATATTATAACATACTTACCTACCTATCAGTAGTCATTATTTCGAAACTTTGGTGTCGTTGAAAACCGGCTTCAATGTTTACGAATTACGATCTAATACTTATAATAAAACTGATACTTATAATCTGATACTGATACTTATGATCTGATACTTATAATAAAACTGTAACAGGTCCAATTCTGTAGGTACATTGAAGATATTTTGAAATTTTTTTTTGGAGGGCACTCATTATTCGATACTGAAGCCAAATCTGTATTTTTTTTCATTTTTGTCTGTCTGTCTGTCTGTCTGTCTGTCTGTCTGTCTGTCTGTCTGTCTGTATCTTGGCCGCGCATCACGCCGAAACTACTGAATGAATTCAAACGAAACTTGGCACGATTTGAGCCGATACTACGAGGTAGGACATAGGATACTTTTTATCCCGAAATTCTACCCCCGAAGGGGTGAAATAGGGATTAAAAGTTTGTATGAAAGTCCTTAATTTCTCAAGTTATAGCCATGAAACTTGATATATGAGCTGAGGGTTGAAAATGGAGACATACGTGTTTCACAGTTTTTGAAAATTCGACCCCCAAAAGGGTGAAATAGGCGATGAAAGTTGGTATGAAAGTCCTTCGTTTCTCAAGATGTTTTACAAGTTATATCAACGAAACTTTTTATTTTGATTCACGGTAAAAAATAAAGAAGTACTTACGTGTGTCACAGTTTTTCAAAATTCTAAGGGGGTGAAATAGGGGTTGAAGGTTTGTATGAAAGTCCTTCATTTCTCAAGTTATAGGCATGAAACTTGGTATCTGAGCTGCGAGTTTAAAAATGAAGACATACGTGTTTCACAGTTTTTCAAAATTTCACCCTCAAAGTGGTGAAATAGGGGTTGAAAGTTTGTATGAAAGTCCTTCATTTCTCAAGTTATATCCATGGAACTTGGTATATGAGTTGCGGGTTAAAAATGAAAACATAGGTACGTGTTTCACAGTTTTTCAAAATTCTACCCCCAAAGGGGTGAAATAGGGGTTGAAAGTTTGTATAAAAGTCCGTCATTTCTCAAGATTTTTCGATGAAACTTGGTATATCCACGCGGACGAAGTCGCGGGCATCAGCTAGTAATATCATAAAATTGTGTCTTTTGCAAAATTACTTACTACCTACCTAAGTAATTGTCCTAATTATACCTAAGGGTCCTACCAAACCTATCGCCGTGGAACCGGCTTGAGCCGGTCAGAATAAGTTACGTGAGTTATATGTACCTATACGGCAAAACCCTGTTTCCGCGTCAGTAGCCGTCGCGTCGCGTCGGGTCCGCCGCTGCAGCGGACGATACATAAAGCATTTTCTCAGACATGCTTGGAAATTTGAGCATTATTTTGACAACCTTCTTCGAGATAAATCGAAATTGCTGTACTGGCCAAATACATGTGAGCAGCGGCTGGCAAAAGTTGTATGAAAATCCATATGTGTCGTGGTTTAGCGGCCAAATAAATTACATATTAAATTCATATCTGTAGTGTAATTTAAAAATTGAACGATCTTTTACTCCGAAACATGGCAACCAAGGAGGTGACTTATCAAAGGTTTTATTTAAATTTCGAACTAGCTTGCAAATAGAAAACTGTTTATTGAAAAAAAAAACAAAAATGAACACTTTAACGCGGGACAAATTATTGTTTTCGTTGTTCGTCATTGATTTTGAAATGTCAATGACAAATTGAGTTCAAGTGAAGACAATGAGTCTGATGAACTTACTTTTTAAATAAAAAGTTCTGTCTAGGTACTACTTAGTTTTAATTTCCGCGCATTATTTGAGAAAAGTACTATACAAGCCTTGGCCACAACAACGCATTGATTTATTAAACAATTTATTTTATTTTATTTATCAACGCATTACGTATGTGTGCCGTTCGTCCTTCAATGCCTGTTTTGCTGGCCGCTGCAGTAATGTAAGTACTATTTCTGACTGGCTCAATCCGGTTCCGGGACGACTGATGTGGTGAGACCCTAATCTTTTTCGTGTACATCATTATTCATTATAGACGTCTAGCAAGTTTTTAGGAACCGTGCTTGAAGGACAAAAAAACAATATTGACCTTGGATCTTTTGATAAATTATATTTCGAACGTAATATTTATATTTGACATAGGTAGTTACCTAATAATTCATTATAGACATCTAGTTGTTATGAATGAACCAATTGATAGTATTTGACACTAGATGATGCCTGCGACTTCGTCCGCGTGGATTAAGTTTTAATGATTCCCGGGGGAACTCCTTAATTTTCCGGGATAAAAGGTAGCCTATGGCCTTCCCGGGGGCGTAACCTACCAGTATACCAAAGGGGTTGTTTCAAATTTATATGGAGCCTGGGCCAGGTATTTGTACGGTATTTCAAAATGTTCGGGGTCATAAAATAGTAAAATTTTTTGCTTTATTTCTTACTAAAACGTTCAATTTACAAGGTACAATGCGAAATTATTTTGCAAAATAAAAGCGCAACAACATGCGTCCATTTTAACATTGACGTATAATACACGTGTCATGATGACATTTGACATAAAATTACCAGCCGAGCGATCGCGTAACTTCTGCATCAATCATTGATACATCGCAATCACCTCTGATTGGTTAACACTCTTCCACTATTGGACATAATCCATTGACGCAGCAAGAATGCCATAAATTCAGCCAATTACAACAATTGATACTGTAACAATGATTGATGCAGAAGTTACGCGATCGCTCGGCTGGGAAATGTGAATTTACCTTAAAATATCCAAGAGCAGTCAGATTGATGGATGGATGCGCTGCGAGAGTTGCTATTCTACAAAATGTACCTAATTAAACATTTTATTTTTGTACCTCTTAATCACTGTAAAACTGCCAAAAAGCATATTTTATTTTGTTTTCTATGATTTTATAAGTACTATTTTTTGGAATACTGTACAAGTACCTGGCCCAAGATGAAACAACCCCTTTCATCAAAATCGGTTAAATAGAATGGCCGTGAAAGCGTAACAGACAGACAGACATAATCATAATATACCTATTATTTATTTGCTGATTGCAGGTTATTACATAGACATGACGTAGTGTGTGTGTAGTATTAGTATGATTCAAGAATCTTATTTCCGGTTCATTAGCTTAGAAATAAAAGGCTAACTAGGTAAGTCATGACAAGCTTAACTAGGTATGCGTGTGGTGAAGTTCAGAACTAATATAATCTGCTCTATGTTTATATACTGAAATGTTGAATTCATAATAGACAGTGGGGCTGGTTCTGTATAACACAATCTCTAAACTAAACTAAAATGGCAGCTTTAAATCTAGTTCTGTCCCTTTCCGTAGGGAGTATTATGAAAGGTTTAGCAATATTTGTAATGCTCTAATTTTAGTTTAGTTTAGAGATTGTGCACTACAGAATCAGCCCCAGTGGCGACTCCGGCGCACGCACAGATAAGTTTGTAAAGGAAGTCGTTTTAAGGCAAAGTGGGTGCTAGCCATAGAGCAAGTTCCACTGTGCGTTCAAATTAATTATTATCAAAGCAGGTTCCATTTTTGCCTTCGGAGACCGACCGAGATTACAGGTGGTCTTATAGAAGGAGGTCTAGAGTTCGATTCTCAGCAGCGGCAATTAAGATCTTAATACCTGCTCAACATCTATTAAAAAAGTGAAAGCTACTACAACGAACCCGGCTGTGTTTGTAGTGGGCTCTTCTAAAATTTTCGGCGCGTTTGGAACCTTCGCAGCTTTAGTTAGCTAATTATTGATTATCACGTTTTATGCCTACTTATTTGAAGTTCAAAAAGTGTACCTACAGTGTTATGTTACAACTAATTTGAATAAATAAGTAAATTGAATCTTGAAAAGTTTACTTATTCACGCCACAATGAGTTTTAAAGTTTACATACAATAGATACCTAATATTATTTTACTACTTAGTACCTTTGAGCAATCGAGAAACTGGCCTCGAAAGATGCCCTCGACATTTATTCACATACCTACTTACCTATTGCGTTCCTACTTAGGATTGGAACATAGATAAAATCTGCTGAGAGCTAGTTGAGCTTATCCGACCACGCTTCGCATGGTAGACGGAGAGCTGGCGACGAATTTCGGGAAGGTCCTTTTGGCAAGCTGAAATTGTGGAAAAATATAATTTCGTCAATTGGCGAATCCAGTCCTGCCAGTCTGGTAGAGCGTTTGCGGTTATTTCGCTACTGCGCAGCATTTGCAAGCAACATTTGCAAAAAAAAAACCAAAAAAATATTTTTTTGGCAACTTGTTTTTTTTAATCTTGTAATTTAGTACCTAGTACCTACTTATAGAATTCGAAAAAAAAACTCAGACATTTTTGTCGGTTATAAAGTATTAGGTAGACCGTACCAGACATCTTCATAAATATTTTATAAAAATTTCCAAAATATATTCTTTAGGCAATCTGAAATTTTAATCACGTATTTATTGAGTACTTAAGTAATTTCAATAATACATGCAAATCGCCAGACAAATTTTGCGGTTTTAAATAATTCCCAGACGTGAATAAAGTTTTCAAATGAGTATGACGTACCTACGAAATAACCGCAATATACTTAGCTCTACCAGACTGGCAGGATTGGATTCGCCAATTGACGAAATTATATTTTTTCACAATTTCAGCTTGCCAAAAGGATCTTTCCGAAATTCGTCGCCAGCTCTCCGTCTACCATGCGAAGCGTGGTCGGATAAGCTCGACTAGCTCTCAGTTACTTATGTTATGACGTCATCAAAATTCGAAGCACTTTCACTTACTTTAATCGATACTTCGCGAAAGTGTGTTTGTTTGTTGGTAAATGTTATTATTGTATGTCAATATGTCAATTAGTTATTACTTATTAGGTAGGTATATTTTGGTAACTTTAATTTTGTTTTAGTACCTATCACCAGAATAAAAAAAAACAAATCGACGGTCAAAACTCTTGAACTCAAAGTCAAAGTATACATTATTCAAAATAGGTAGGGTACCTACTACCTACCTACAAAGTACACTTTCTGAACGTCACGTTTACAAAGTATAAGACGTGATGGTGATAATCTTAAAACTAAAGCTACGAGGGTTCCAAACGCGCCCCTGGGTACCAATCATGTAAGAATGTCCGATTAAACGTTTAAGATTTTCGTCAAAGTAAAATAAACCATAACTGCATTGAATTAGAGCTCAATTTCGTCTGCCCATTCTTATACGTTTAGGTATGAACGATACTCGAACGTATAAGAATGGATACACGAAATTGAGCTCTAATTTAATGGTGTTATGGTTTATAAACTTTGACGACGAACTATAACGTTTTGATCGGACATTCTTACATGATTGGTACCCTGGTCTGAAAAGAGCCCACAACAAACTCAGCGGGGTCCACGCTTAGATTCGTAAATTGTGATATTATTTGAACAAAAATAATTACAATAATCTGATAAATATTGTTTTATTAAGAGTCTGAAGCTGAACATTGAAATACATCAGTCAATCTTATGATTAAGTGATGATAATATTACAATTACTTACCTACTTACTATTTTTGCATGCCTAATATGGCGAAACATTGTTACACGACATTCTGTTTAACACCTATTGTTTAGAACATGTTTATGCAAATAAACGAAATTGAAATTGAAATTGAATCATTCAGTTTGTTTAGTCTAAACGCAAAATTCTATTTCAATAAATCGGCTTTTGACTACAAATTTAGGCACATCCGATTGGCCTGAAAACTCTCTCGCCAAAAGCCTAAAAGCTCGGCTTTTGCCTTACTTTGGACCAAGTGCTCTGGCTATTTCTGGGGATTGCCTAGGCCAATCGCGATGCGCCCACACATCGGCTTTGGAGTTTGGACTAAGCATAACATACCTATAGTAGCTAGTAACCAAAGTTCGCTCATTCCCACGAACGATATTTCGACTTTCTTGAGGCAGAGCGAAGGAGTTACGAGCGTACTGCGGTTTCTACTTTGCCCATCGTGCAGATTTGTTTTTTTTTTGACAGTTAATCTCGGAGTAGTGACGACAGGCATGAGCACGGCATGGTCGTCTCCAGTCCTCGTGAAGCTGCGGAACGAAACGGAATCCCCACTGGCCAGGCCCATTACTGAGGAGGAGGGGTCTTGGATCGTATCCGGTGGCTTCTTGATTGCTACGTTCGGTGAGAATATCGATTTGCTTTAGGTACCACCCATCCTTCCAACAAACTTACGTTTGGAAATCCATGGTGGGGACGGCGTTTTATAAATATACCTCCGTGGCGCAGTGTTGAGCGCTGTTAGGTACCGGGTTCGATCCCCGGCAGGGTTTGGAAATTTATAATTTCTTAATTTCGATTCCAAGCGATTTAGCGTTCCGGTACGATGCCGTGTAGAAACCGACTAGGGGTATGTGTTTAACTGCCATGCCCCTAACAGGTTAGCCCGCTGTCATCTTAGACTGCATCATCACTTACAATCAGGTGAGTCAAGGGCTAACTTGTAGTGAAAAAAAAAAAAGAAACAAGATACAAGAAAACTTAAAATATACTTAGGTATGAAGCCCGCGATTTCGTCTGCGTGGATTGAGGTTTTTTGATTCCCTCTCAACTCAAGGAACTCTTTTATTTTCTGAAATAAAAAATAGCCTACGTGTTATTCCAGACTATAATCTATCTCGGTGCCAAATTTCATCCAGATCCGTTAAGCCGTTTTGGCGTGATTGAGTAACAAACATCCATCCATCCATACGTCCACCCTGTGCGTCCACCCAAACTTCCGCATTTATAATAGTCACGGCACGTGACGTACCTACTGTCATTTTGAGTAATATTGCTTAAGTATTGCTTTAAAAGCGTTTGCACTCCGAGTCGATGGGCAGGCAGCCTCATACTTATTATACCTTTTCCCCCAGGTAATCTTTTAGGTGGGATGCTGTTAGATGGCATAGGCAGGAAGTACTGCTTCTTGCTGATATCCTTGCCCAAGCTCCTGATGACGATGCTCTTGATCTTCGCCACGGAAGTGTGGATGCTCATCCTGGCCCGGGCGATCATGATTGCGGCAGACACCTTCCTATTCATCGCTGCTCCTATCTACGCCTCTGAAATTGCTAGTGTGAGTATATGTACAATTCCACCTTAGGTACTCATTTTCAAGGAAGGCTGAAGAGATTTCTTTTTAGAGATAAGCTTTACCTTTGTCCACTTTTTTCAATTAGTTTTAAGACAATATTTTCTACAAAAATAATAAAAATAAATTAAATTAAATTAAACCTTAACAAAACAATCCCAAGAGGTTAAAAATTCCTTGTTTTATAGGGTTCCGTACCCAAAGGGTAAAAACGGGACCCTATTACTAAGACTCCGCTGTCTGTCTGTCTGTCTGTCTGTCTGTCTGTCTGTCTGTCTGTCTGTCTGTCTGTCTGTCTGTCTCCAGGCTGTATCTCATAAACCGTGATAGCTAGAAAGCTGAAATTTTCACAAATGATGTATTTCCGTTGCCGCTATAACAACAAATACTAAAAATTAAAAAAATATATATATTAAGGGGGGTCCCCATACAATAAACGGTTTTTTTTCGTATTTTTTTGCTCAATATTAAAAACGGTAACAGGTAGACGGTTCAAATTTTCACAGAATATTAACTTGTATATTACCTTTCAAAATAAATAATTAAATATCAATAAAGTAAATATTAAAGGGGGGCTCCCATACAACAAACGTAATTTTTATTTTTAATACGTCATAAATCGTAAAACTTACTACAGGTTTGTACGGAACCCTCGGTGCGCGAGTCGGACTCGCACTTGGCCGGTTTTTTTAGAATTGAGTAGGTACCTACGGTCTATGCTATGCTGCATTACAGCGTTACAGGGGGGTTGGGCGAGCGGTAGGCATCGCCGAGAAATGAGCCCTAGGGTTCGAAGACACTGTGACACAATACTAGTACAGCGTTATTCAACTCAAAAAATTAAGTAGGTAAGGTCTTCGCAATGTGTTCTTTATGGTGAACAACCGTAAGGAATACGATAAAAAGCTCACATTTCCATGCCTTACAGTGAATTGAGTCGGTGTCGAGTCTGTCGACCTTTAAGAAAGATAACCACATCGAAAGCAAAGGCCATCGTGAGGAAACCTGCAATGCCTGTTCCCTATAATGTTCTCAAAGGTGTGTCAAGCCTGTTTGCAAATTTGGCCACTGTGCTGGTCTATAGGTATAGTCTAACCACACTCACAGATCACAGAATCAAGGGGCATGTGCTAAGAGGGCGTGGTGCGTGCGAACTCATCAGGCACAAAATAGCCCTGATGACCGTTTTTGTCCATAGTTAGATGTCATTCAACGATCGCTTCACTTCTCTCGGTTTGTAACAAAATGCCGCGTTGTTCATAGTCGACTCTAATCCACAGATCACAGAATCATCTTAAGAGGGCTCCTGTTTGCTATTTCACCTAACATTGTGTTAGAAAGTGCGTGTCGGGTGCGAGGCACGATGATTTTCACCGAAATCAAGCGCGCGAAAAGGGCTGAACAATCGTTTGGGAAACCCGTTTGTTTGTAAAAAATACTAAATGTATGTTTACAAAGTAAAGTTATTTCAACTAATGAATAAATAAACTATGTTTCATGGTAAATTGTTTTATAATTTTCATACCCCTAATCTTATTTATTTGCGCCCAAAGCTGTCATCAATTTTGTGTGAAAATAGGAATCTTTCGAGGCTCGTAACTTTAAAATAAATATTTTTTTCAATATTTTATGTAGCAATAAACCTAGATAATGACGAGACAAATCGAAATAATATTTATTTTTGAGCGTACAATATCAAATAATGTAGTAATTACGAGTTTACGTTTGTATGAAGAAGGTACCGGCTGGAATCCCCTTAATTCTGTGATCTGTGGTCTAACCCTTCTCATTCTGAGAGAGACTCATTGTCAGTCTGTAGGTGGTGAGCTGGTGACGGGTTGAAATGATGAAGGTGAAATTAATACTCCGTAATAATTTATCACAGCTCAATAATATTGCGTTGCGCGTTGACCAACCAAAAGAACAATTGACTGTCACAAGCCACAACTAGACGAAACAAGCATCCCCCTCAACATTGCCAAGATATCAATTGCTCACCCTATAGCCCGCGCACGAGCTCCGAGGAATCCTATGGAATGTTAAAGTAATGACCTAGAGTTGTTTATAGTACAAAACAATACTGCTATCGCAAAATTACACGCGTCATGCTCGAAAATAGTGCTGGGAGCGAGCTGGATATGGAGCGACGATCGAGGGTGGCGTACAGCCGTCGCTTCTTCAGACCCTGATTCCTCGGAGCTCGGGCGCGGACTGTATCTTTTTTTTATTTTTTTTTATTGCGTGATATAGGCTTACCTATCTATCTACGCAATGGAATAGAATGTAGTATATATTATGTATAAATAGTTATTTATGGTAGATACCTATATGTGTATTATTAGTATGTAGTGTTTATGTAGTCTATCTTATTCTATAAAAACTAAATTGCTTGCCACACAACCCGTGATTTCGCCATTCCGATCACCAAAGGTTGTCTGGGGTCTTTGCACGCTTCACTAAGCTAAGCTTCTTTTTTTTGTATTTATATGTTTCTATGTCTCTTTTGTGCAATAAAGAATACAATAATAATAATAATAGTTTAAGTTAGCTACAGGTCTCGGCTATCTGTGCTACAGCTAGCTCGTTGGTTACAGAAGGAGCACCGCGGTTCGCTTGGTACCTTCATGCAGATCTTCGCATGTCTGGGCATTGTGGTGACTCTATCAGTCGGCCCCTTCCTATCTTACACCGCTTTCAACATCGTGCTAGCTAGCGCTGTAGCTGCCAGCACTGTACCTGTATTCTTTATGCCTGACAGTCCCAGCCATCTTTATTCTAAAGGTGAGTTCAATCAATGTGACAAGCGACAACACTTTCTCCTTAGCTGCTCGGTTCTACCACAGTAAACAGATACAACCAGTATGGAAACTACCTAGAAACGTTCGAAACAGCTCACTCACACAAGTGTTTGCGTGCGCATCCACGACACGTCATGACGCGGCACTCACTATACTGACGGCACTGCGACGAGCGCTTATGGGTCTCGTGGATGCGCATGTGTGTGAGTGAGCTGTTTCGAATTTTTCTAGGTACTTTCCATACTGGTTGTATATGTTTACTGTAGTTCTACGTTGCGAGAAAGCGTTGTCGCCCTGATTATGACGAATTGGGAAACTCTTCTTCTTATCGGGTATCTCCTATGAATAAATAAAAAATCCAATATGAACCTTAACACTTAGGCATTAAAGTTCAATTTGGAATGTATTATAAATTTATATGTAAGACTTCTCAAAAAAATCTTACTCCACGCGTTACGCCGGACGTTTTTTGCCGGCTAGGGTACCCAGTCGTCCCATAAGGAACTTTGTTCCAAAAAAAAAGACTTTCGTGGTGTTTGGATGCTAGTAGGTTTGTTTCCATAGTAAAAATGAAGAACCTGAAGGTTCGATAATGTAAGAGATACCCCCCATTTTGCACCCCGCTTTGTACTCCTTCTTGGATATACAATATTGCAAGCTGCAAGTGCAAGATAAGCTGCAAGTGCAAGATACACTGTACCACATATATTTGCCTACTGTTGCGGATTATAGCAAATTAAATTTCTAGTTCCTTTATAATCATAGACTTCCGCAAAGTAACGCCTGCTTCTATCCAATATTGAAAACGATCTGGTGGATACCCGGCCCAAGATAATGCCTTCGCGTGTCTCCGTGATTGTGAAAAACAAAATTGCGAAGCACAAATTGGAATCCGCTTATGCTACTTTTATATTTCTGTGGATATTGTGTTTGATGATGACTAATGACTCTCTGTATTAGTAGACAGGATAAAATGTTAATGATTGTGCGTTACATAATTCAAAATCTTGAATCATAAATCTTAAATTTTTGAAGAACATTGGAGACTAAGTACTTACTGTTTATTATCTTATCTAGTAACGAAAGTGTCTGTCGGTCTGTCTGTCCGTCCGTCTGTCTGTCTGTCTGTCTGTCTGCTATGCTTTATCGGCCCACCTGTTCAACCGATTTTGATGAAATTTGGTACAGGGATAGTTTGGATCCCGGCTGTTTCGCTTTTTATCCCAGAAAATAAAGGAGTTTCTCGCGGACGAAGTCGCGGGCATCATCTACCGGCAAAGACGTGCCGCCAAGCGATATAGCGTTCCGGTACGATGCCGTGTAGAAACCGATTATGGGTATGGGTTTCATAAACTGCCATATCCCTAACAGATTAGCCCGCTACCATCTTAGGTTGTATCATCACTTACCATCAGGTGAGATCGCAGTCAAGGGCTAACTTGTAGTTGATAAAAAATAAACTAGTACTAGTATAAATTACGATTGGACGGCATTAGTATTGAAATGAGCGGTAACGAACTGACAAACAGACGTACGGAAAGACTTTTCCCTTAGTTTGTTCCCGTCGCTTCTACAGACTACATCGCCCCTGCATCGCTGCATCGCCCCGCCCCGCCGTCGCTCGTTTCGTGTGCGTCCCCATACAAAGTCATACATTTGAGTCCGTCGCCATCGCCCCGCTGTCGCCGTCGCGCTCTGCCGCCGCTAGTTTCGTGTCTGACGCCTTAGACACTGCATAAAAAGGTTCCATTTTGGTACGGAGCCCTAAAAATATGACACAATTATTAATCATTTGGGAATTATGTTTCTACCACACTACAATTTATTTTAATTGGCACTTTAAATAGCTTAAAAAATTGTGGGACATAAATGCTAAAGTTCATGTTAAGTGATTTCAAGCGGATGTTATCTATTTGTAATTTTCCATAATTTTAGTCTTCCGTGACAACAATAATTTTTGTAAATCATAATAATTAGGCTGCGACTACACTAGTAAGTTTTACTCACGTAATTTGCTTCAATGTAACTTACGAAATGTACAAATAATATTAGCTTTGTTAGTAACTTACGTTCGATTGTCATAAAAAAATTGGCAGTCATAGGGACTGCCGATAGAAGTGAAATAGTTATTTGTGTTACATGGGGCCAAAGAAAATTTTTGTGCCCCGAGGGCGCTATTTTGAATTCAGAGCGAAGTGAAGGATTCTATAGTAGAATCCCGAGCGTAGCGAAGGGTTCTAAAGTAGAATCCTGAGCGTAGCGAGGAATTCAATATACGCCGCCCGAGAACAAAAAATTTGGCCCCGAGTGACACACACTATTTTTCATCATTACGTAGGTATGAGAAAAAGCTAGGAGTATCAACCTACTATGTACTTATGGACATTACCTATACGTTTAAGCACCAATCAGAAGATACTCCTATCAACCTTCTATGTAATTGTATAGACATTATATAAACGTATATTTAAAGTTTAAATCAAATATCGTCATCCAAACCGCCCGATCCGTCCAGAGGTTTAAGCTGTACGTTGATAGATCAATCAGTCAGTCAGTCAGTCACCTTTTCGTTTTATATACTTTTACTTTTTACTTTTTTTATCCCAAGAAAATTCCTACCATTACGTGATACCTAAATAGAAAGGGGTCACGAGTCACGACTTCATTGCTGTGGGTTTAGCGATGAGGAATACGACGCAGAGAGAAAAATAGATATTTATTGTAATACTAGCTGATGCCCGCGACTTCGTCCGCGTGGTTTAACTTTTTTTTGATTCCCAAGGGAACTCCTTAATTTTCCGGGATTAAAAGTAGCATAATATATGTCACTCTCCAGGTCCTCAACTATACCCATGCCAAAAATCACGTTACTCCGTTGCGGCGTGATTGAAGGACAAACCAACAAACAAACACACTTTCGCATTTATAATATTAGTATGATTTTGCAGGACGTACTGAAGAAGCACTAGCAGTTCTATTAAAAATCCGATCATCCGAAGCGATAGCGAAACAAGAACTACAAGAGTACCAAGACTCGAAAACGAAAGCCGAAAAAATTGACAAGGCCCAGTTGTTCAAGGACAGGACGTTTCTGAAATCCTTGGCACTTGGATTCCTGCTATTTGCCGGTTGCCAGCTTACCGGTTTCAACGCTGTTCAGTTTTACCTGCAAACTATTTTGGAGTCCAGCAATACTAGCGTGAAGCCAGAGATAGCGTCGGTTATTATTGGTGGGATACAGCTGTTCGCTAGTTTCTGCACACCATTGTTTATGACCAAGTGTGGGAGGCGGCCTGTATTGATTAGCTCGTTGTCTGGAATGTTTTTGGGAATGGTAAGTGTTTAAATCAAATAAATATTATAAATGCGAAAGTTTGAATGGATGTATGGATGTTTGTTACTCAATCACGCCCCAACGGCTGAACGGATCTGGATGAAATTTGGCACAGAGATAGATTATAGTCTGGAATAGCACATAGGCTACATTTTATCCCGGAAAATTAAAGAGTTCCCGCGGGATTTATGTATTATGTATTATATATTACGGGATTATTGTATTTCCTTTGATGTGAAAATTGTAAGGGGAAAGCACTGATGCCTATAACACGAGTTTCAAACTTATCGTAGGCATCAGACGCTAAACCTATTAATGTGATTGTAATATTTTTTATGGACAATAAATGATTTATTTTATTGGTAGATATTGGAAGATGTGGTACCTAGGATAGTTACCTACTACTATCTACTACTTAAAATCATTAAAAAATATTTTTAAGAACAAGCTTTTATCGTCCGCCATATTGAATTTAGTGTGACGTCATTTTATTTTTGATACCCATATTATGAGGCTGCATAAAAAATAACTAGTCCGCTATCTTTGGGAGTCCACCATATTGGATTTAGAATGATGTAATTACATGCATGATGTAAATATGATGTAAGCTGAATGCAGCTTGCCATGCAAAACTAAAAGTTCATAGCTCAATCGAATGATCTAACGAAACCCACTACATTACACTTCTTTTTACAAGCTTTTATTTAAATGTTAATTGGACCTTGCGTAAATCGTACCATCTGCGAATAGGAGAATCAACAAATTGAAATTGAAAAAAGCGAAAACCGCAAATAGTTACAAGGGACGATATTTGGATCATTTGGCCAAATGAAAAGAGCAACTGCTGAGTTTCTTGTCGGCTCTTTTCAGAAGAATCGCTTTCCGAACCGGTGGTAGAGTCTTGAGTCTTGACTTATGATAAGTAACACAAATTGTCCTACGTGAAATAAATAAATCATTTCATTGCATTTCAAAATCGGAATTGGATCAATTGCGTCTAGACCAATATATTTTAGCCAATAGGAAAGGCTTTAGTAGCTATATCGTATTAATAATCACAGATCAGAAAAATAATATTACTTATAAATCTTGCTATTTCAGCTTGGACTGGGAACTTTCTTCAAGCTCACTGAAATTGGTAGCGAAATCACCGGGATCCTGAATTTCCTTCCAATCATATCACTCATCCTGGTGGTATATTGCTTTAGTGCCGGTGAGTAGTTTTCTATCGCATGGTCAGACACAACAGTAATTATATTTTTATGGTCAACGTTAGTTTTGACAACGAAAACGCTAGCAAACCGACTGGCACACAATAGTCATATGGTCTCAACCCAATAACGTCCCACTGCTGGGCACAGGCCTTCACTCTCATTGACCGAGCGAAGCGAAGGTCTCTGAGTCTACTTGAGCGAATTGGCACTTGTCCGTCCGTCCGTCTGTCAGAGCCTTATAACTTCTGAATTACTGAACGTAATTAGGTACTTCTATAAATATAATATGTAAACCGATGGCCTCCAGCCGAATATGGCTTAAAAAGTTATAAAAATCTTTATTTCAGGGAGGCTCTCATAGAAGCGAATCCGAAGTAAAATATTTTTTATAGAGTTACTTAAGGTTGCGGTATATCGAATAGAGTCCAAAAAATTTTTTTTTTCGACGCACTTTTTTACTTTATTCGCTTGCTGGTTATTGGTTATTTAACATATAAATCTAACGGTGGACGTGGATATAACGACTTTTGGGAGATCCACTATTTAATAACCACTAAAAAATTTTTGATTTGACTAGTCCTAGTCAAATACCTAATTGGGTATTTGACAAATACTCAATTTATAGTAGCTAAATAGGTACCCAATTAGGTTGGGTATTTGACAAATACTCAATTTATAGTAGCTAAATACCCAATTAGGTTGGGTATTTGACAAATACTCAATTTATAGTAGCTAAATACCCAATTGGGTATTTGACAACTATTCAAATAAATAATTTTTTAGTGATTATTACTTAAATAGATAATCTCCCAAAAGTCGTAATATCCAAGTCCCCTGTTAGCTTTATGTTGAATAACTATTTTAAACTATCGATTAAAGTAAAAAAGTGCGTCGAACTTTGATAATGTCACTATGCAGTATTTCATACAAAAACCCAAACTAAGCACGCGTTTTGACGTTTGAAAAAAAGATGCTGATTTGACCAGTTGTCAAATACCTACCCAATTACTATAATATAAAATATTATTATTTCTCTCAACAGGTATCGGTTCTTTGGTCTGGTTGGTAACTGCGGAAGTCTTCGACGGTCCAGCGCGAGCGCTTGGAGTATCAATAACTTCAATGTCGTGCATAATGTCTATATTCATAACGACTAAGTACTTTGCTCTCATGACCTCAGCGCTTGGTCCCGCTATAACGTATTGGTTCTTTAGCGGCGTTTGTATGTTAGTTTGTGTGTTATTTGCCTTATTCGTACCGGAGACTAAGGGGAAGACGTTTAGTGAAATACAGAGAGATTTGGGAAGAGAGAGCACAAAACATTAAAAAAAAAGTGTGTGTGTGTGTGGCAATCAATTCACACACGGCAGAAGGGAAAAGTAGCCTACGAGAGAATGAAATGAATATAACTTGTAGGTATTCTATAATCTATACCATTTTTTCGCAGGTAGCCTACGTGAGAATGAGATAATTATAATGAAGAAGAGTAGATAATATAGAGTGTAACACGTTGTCCTAGGTTAGTGACAGAGCGATCCTGCCCTGCCTACCTAGCTCAATTTCTTGTACCCATTCTTATACGTTTAGGTATGTACGATACCCTAAACGTATGAGATCCATTCTCATACGTTTAGGGTATCGTACATACACGAAATTGAGCTCTAATGTAATGCTATTATGGTTTATTTTACTTTGACGCCGAACTTTGACCATTTGATCGGCCATTCTTATTAATCGGGGGGCCAGGGGAGGTGTGTGACCGGACGGACATGGTCGCACCATAGGGGTTGCTTTCCTAAAGAGGGGTTTCTTTACCCCTGTCAGACACCCTGTTGTTTTATAATTTAAGAGTGTCTGACAGGGGGTTGCAGCAATCGTACTAAGTGTCTGACAATGGACAACGTGGTTTCTAATATTATTCCAAAGAAAAATATAAAAAACGGAGTTTAATAAGTACTTTAACGAATTTGAGGAGCCACTTTTTATACCTGATACCTTCCAAAGCAACCGCGATCCAAACTTCATAGTCATTAGTCGGAGATCGTTTATAGAGACATACATAGAAAAACTTTCAGCTTTAATTAAATAACGAAGGTCTGATCGTCGCGGGATCTTGGACCATACCTACGCAACGCCGCAACCCTAAAAAATGAAGCCGAGTAAAAAATTGACAATAGAAAAATATGGTGTAACTGATTCGTCAATTGAATAATATGGTGTAATTTTTTATCAGTCTGAATGTGAAGTAGATTTTATCTGCGACACGGAAGTAGGTATTTGGACTGACATATTGTGTATCTTTAAAATCTGCATTTTGATAAATAAGTAAGATGTCATTCGTCGCTATCTTTAAGTAGGTACTTACCGAACAGAATTGGAAAAGATATCGATGAAAATGGGTTATACTAATATAACCCAGTTTGTTATCCACTACAAGTTAGCCCTTGACTGCGATCTCACCTGATGGTAAATAAGTTTAAAAAAAAATGTCTTTAATATTGAATAAAATACACACACAGTTTATAACCTAGTATCCTAGGTAAAAACAGGAAAAATATAAGATATAAAACAGTTTAGCAGGCTAATGCCCGCTTTCACCGACGACCCATAAGATTTAAGGGACCCCTTAGCATATTTAAGGGCCAGTTAGGGGATCGTTTCCGTTTCACCAGTTTTAAAGGGTCCCTTATGCCCGCTTTCACCGACAACCCATAAGATTTAAGGGACCCCTTAGCATATTTAGGGGCCAGTTAGGGGATCGTTTGCGTTTCACCAGTTTTAAAGGGTCCCTTATGCCCGCTTTCACCGACGACCCATAAGATTTAAGGGACCCCTTAGCATATTTAGGGGCCAGTTAGGGGATCGTAAATCCCCTTCATCACTTTTAAAGGGTCCCTTAATGACATAGGGGTCCCCTAAATTTAGGAGATGGATTATTGGTCCCTAAGACGCCTCTTTTAAACTTACCAACTTCATACTATAACATTTTTGACACCATAATAATACCTAACACAATTGGATTATAACTTCATTATGCAAACCTTAGTAATACGGTAAATAAGTGATGCACTCTAAGATAGTAGCGGGCTAACCTGTTAGGGATATGGCAGTTAAATTAAACCCATACTCCTCATCGGTTTCTACACGGCGTCGTACCGGAACGTGAAATCGCATGGCGGCACGTCTTTCCTGGTAGGGTGGTAACTAGCCAGGGCCAAAGCCTCCCACCAGGCCAGACCAGAGAAAATTCATAAATTATAAATTTCAAGCTGACCCTGCCGGGGATAGAACCCGGGATCTTCCACGTTAAGGCAACAGCGCTCAACACTGCGCCAGGGAGGTCGTCAAAAATCACACACACTGCGTTATATACTGGCATTTATGTCTAAAGGCACGTTTACATTAGGTCGGTTTGGCCGTTTTCGGCTGAAGTCGTTTTCGGTCACCGACTAAAATACCTATGTAAACTGTTATCCGGTTGGCCGAATTTGATCGCCCGATTGCGGTGAGTGGTGACCGACCTAGTATAAACTGTAAAAGTTATTACGGCCATCGACTGATATGATCGATTTGTGGAAACTTGCTGTTGGCTGAAAATCAAATGCGGATGTAGCCTTCTATATTCGGTCACCGACCTAATGTAAACAGGAGTCAGATAACGAATTAATTAACCCTGTATGCCTACTCAGTATCGGACTACAGTTAAAGATGTTAAGGCCAATTATGTTAAACACAATCTCTAAACTGAATTAAAATGACAGCTCAAAATCTAGCGCTGCCCCTTTCCACTGGAAGTGGAAAGGGGCAGCAATATATTTAACTATCATTTTAGTTTAGTTAAGATATTGGGACTAATTCTGTAGTGCACAATTGTTGTTTAGTTTAGACTAAACTTAAAGCATTAAAAATATTGCTAACCCTTTCATAATACTCCCTGCCGAAAGGGACAGACCTAGATTTAAAGTTGTCAATAGTTTAGTTTAGAGATTGTTGAAAAGAAAATGCGCCCTTTGCCCTATTGGCTATTCGACTTCTATTTGGTTAAAAGTACCTACCTACTTATTGGGTTACAATGAATTGTCCCATAGTGGTTAAACATATTTTAATGAATAAAAAATTAAGTAACCTAATTACCTTTTAGTGTGTTATTTTAACAAAAATAAATGTTTGACGATATTTTTTAAAAAATTTTGAAAAGTACGTAGAGTAAGGATATTGTAATAAGTATGATATTTGCCTGTGCTAATACTATGTAAATAAAATGTGATACATCTGCTTTAATTTTATGACAGGGAACTTTCATAATATTTAAAGTAATTGTACATTTAATAGTTTAGTGTTTAAAAAACTGTTCAATGACTAAAAATAATATTATAATATATAATATTATTGTTATAATTATGTACCTAGATAAATTAAATAAAGAACGCTTGAATTTGGAGGAATTTCGTTTCACTAGAGGAACATACCTCATCCACACTAATCTATACCTTCTTGATATTATTACATAACTAACATAAAAGCAATAGCGTGTCTATCTGTATCTTTATGCCTGTGACGTTACGGTTCAACCACTATATAATAGCCGCCGCGTAAGTTGAACTATGCGCAGAAACACATTTCGGGTGTCAAACGAAGTGCAGTATGAAGTGCGCCGCAATGTATGTGTGGCCGCGCATTACCATACCCCTCGCTCCCCGTGCATGCTCCACTCGGCTCTGTAGTAGGTACAATGTACATGTGCAGACTATCGCCATTTTAGGTCAACTTACGGGACGCGATTTATACCGATCTTGATGATAATTGGCAAACAGAAGGCAGAAAGCTATATTTCTAGAGGAATAGGATAGGAGCTGTGGGAGGGACACATACCTAGGATATATGATTTTTATATCCCAGAAAATCGTCGAACTAACCGAACGCTCTCAAAGGGGTCGTGATCACGATCACTTGATATTTTTATGTAGGAACTTTTTCCGGTACATACGATGCCGTGTAGAAACTAGAAACCGATTAGTGGTATGGGTTTAATATAGTTGCCATACCCCTAACATGTTAGCCCGCTACTATCTTAGACTGTATCATCACTTAATGTCAGGTGAGATCGCAGTCAAGGTCTTACTTGTAGTGGATAAAAACTAATGTAAGTATATAGCAAGCGTTGATAGCCTAGTGGCTTAATTTCGGCCACCTGTTCAGGTGGTCGGGGGTTTCATGCATGTGCACGTACTTCTAGATTTTCATTATTATCATGTAGGTACGTTTTAAGAAATTAAATAAAACTTGCACTAATAGTTTAGGCAACTGGGCGGTTCGTTGTATGGAGACCCACGCATTAAATCCTCAGTCGTTGAAACTTGGCAGGGTTGTACTTAGTATGGTATGAAGTATGGTATGAACTAAAACTTATACAAAATATCCAAAAAAAATTCCATGCGGAAGTTAGGTTTTTATACCTAAAACTTAATGATTTATGGCTGAATATTTTCTTGATTTCTTTTAAAAATAATAGTAGGTAGTAGGTTTCATGATACTTTATCATACTGTAAAGTTTCGTAGCCTGAGGAATTATTGTTGGGGCCACTAGCTTTATTGCCCAGACTATAAATGGTGAATGAAAACATTGTGAGGAAACTCCTGCACGCCTGAGAGTTCTTCATAATATTCTCAAAGGTGTGTGAAGTCTTCCGATCAGCACTTGGTCAGGGCGGTGGACTATGGCCAAACCGACGAGTCGTGATCTGCAGACTCTTTTACTTAACACCTATCTAATCCATACTAATATTATAAATGCGAAAGTGTGTCTGTCTGTCTGTCTGCTACGCTTCCACGGCCCACCTATTCAACTGATTTTGATGAAATGTGGTACAGGGATAGGTTGTATCCCGGGAAAGGACATAGGGTATTTTTTATCCCGAAAAACTAAGTAGTTCCCGCGGGAATTGAAAAAACTTAATCCACGCGGACGAAGTCGCGGACATCATCTAGTAAAAAAATATAGGAGGGTAGTTCTGTAAGAAACAAAGTCATGTATAAAAAAGGCACCTTTATTTTACATACAAATATAAAAAAATGCTACGTACTTAACGAATAAAATACATAAAATTAAATTAGAACTATTACAATTAAAAATCACAAAGGCTTAGGTCACATACCTAGAACCTATAATTTAATAGAAAATACCTATTCTTATACGAAATTAATGCTGTGATACCACATAAAGCTAAGATAAAAGCTATATACAGCTACCCGAGAGCTATAAGCTCTAAAATACACCATTGAAGCACTAATTAATTTTCTATTTATTTAATATTTCTCGCTTAACATGTCTTAAAACATTCTCCGAATTTAGGTCACAGTTGATATATTTTAAAACACACATTGTGTTGGCAAACGCGGGTGCGTTCTCTATTGCCTCACTCTCATAGTCCAACCGGCTACTAATCTGGCAGATCTGGAGATCTAACTGGAGAGATCAGACGACAATTAAATTATGCATATAGACAGACGCACAATAAGGTTATTGGTAACTAGTTACTTATTCAACATAATGTTACTTCATAAAAGCTAGCAGTCTTAAATTATGAAATAACAACCCATCCTAAAAGTGAGTGCAATATGTAAGTACGTAATATATAATAAAGGTGAAAGTGTGTCTGTTTGCTATGCTTTCACAGCGCAATATATTTTAACCGTCTTGGATAAAACCGAATCAACTGGTTTACATTAGGTCGGTGACCGAAACGGTTGCACGTGGGTACGGCCAATCTGAACTAATATAACACGGCATTAGGATTTTAAAACATGTCCGTGTGGGTAGGTACCAAATAGGTATAGTTCGCGCGCGAGTTGAATGCAGAGTAAATGTACGGTGACACATACATTTACTCTGCATTCAACTCGCGCGCGAACTGTAGGTACTTAATTATTGTGCAGAGACACATTCACAATACGGAACCATTACGCGGAAATTTCAATATGGGCAGTCATATTGAAGTCACAATGACTGCCCACTTAAAAAAATATATTATTTCTTTGTTATTCATTAGGTACTAAATATTTAAACACAGATACTAATTGATACTTTAAAGGTACTAAATGCTGGTGAAATTTTACGCTGATCTATCACTTTGGGCAATCATTCTGATGCATTCCCAATTTTGACACATGACACAATCGTCACCGACCTTGTAAACTTGGTCCAAGAGCTGGCAAAGAATTTCGGGAAGGTCCTTTTGGCTTGGTTCCAATTTGGAATTGTGAAAAAATATAATTTCGTCATTTGGCGAATCCAGTCCTGCCAGTCTGGTAGAACGTTTGCGGTTATTTCGTATACAGTCGTACTCATTTGAAAACTTTATTCAAGTCTGGGCATTGTTTAAATCCGCAAAATTTGTCTGGCGATTTGTAGGTATTATTGAAATTACTCAATAAATACGTGATTAAAATTTCAGATTGCCAAAAGTAGGTACCTATATTTTTTAGAAATTTTAATAAAATATTTTTGAAGCGGTCTGGTAATACCTTTTATCCGACATAAACGTCTGGGATTTTTCTTTCGAATTCCTACCCTACCTAGTACCAATGTACTAAATTAAAAGATAAAAAAAAAAGTTGCCAAAAAATATTTTTTTAAATTATTTTTTTGCAATTAATGTTGTTTGCAAATGCTGCGCAGTAGCGAAATAACCGCAGACTGGCAGGACTGGATTCGCCAATTGACGAAGTTATATTTTCCACAATTTTAGCTTGCCAAAAGGACCTTCCCGAAATTCGTTGCCAGCTCTCCGTCTAACTTGGCATACCTATGACTTATAAGGCGCTGTTATAAGGCCATCATAACTTGAAGATACCTACTATCTTTGATAATACATAATCAAAGCCTTTAGGTACTTACATTTTACACACTTTGTCTTAATTTGTGATCAATGATCACAACTCAATTCACAATTGATTAGTAAGTATAATATAACGATTGAATGCTACATAAAATACCCTATTGACTCACTATAAGATACTTATTGTTGGGAATAAGCTGTATAAAACATAATGCTACAAGGTATCTTTGAGCATAAAACGTTGGGGAAAAAGTTTTCCTTTAATTTCACTCATCAATAATTATATAAATCAGTTTTTTTTTAAATAATTTCTACGGCAACAAGTCCGTCTAATATAATTATTTCTTTTTTTCAATTTACCAAAAAACTAATTTAGTTTTTCGTCGGACGGACTTTTTTTCTTAGCGTGAACACGTTACCAATACAAAAACTTCTTGATTGATTTTGATGTTACCATTTTTTATTGGCTTTGTATAATATACCCTTACATGTATTACCTTACCTCAGGTTTTTTCAAAGGTGTGAAGCCACCAATTCTCGATGCAGTTATGGGTTCGGACATTTGGGATGGGAAAAGTGACACAATCGAACACTGCATTGAAACACATCTCTTTGCCAGAACAGCACAAAAAGTGTTTCAACACCGCGTTTGGTCGTTCGTTTAAATTTTTGCATCCTCATCCCTATTGCTTCACAAATAATAAAAAACTAGAAGTTTAATTCGCTATAATCTGCCACAGTAGGTAAAAAATCTATGGGATAGTGTGTATCTTGCACTTGTAGCTTGCGATATTCACCACACCACACAAATCTTCCAAACCATCGTTGAGAACAACGTACGTTTCACTCCGACACCGGAGCATCGTCAGGAGATGTTGACTCGACAATGCACGATTGTTTACAATTTGTGTGGTGTGGTGCAGCGAATTAAACTTCTAGTTTTTCATTATCATGGACTTCCGCAAAGTAACGCCTGCTTCTATCCAATATTTGCTTCAAAAATGTTTTTGCTAGTCTTACATTTTCCTTAACTTAAGTCGCAAGAAGCAAAGAGCTAAGGTTCCTATGATCCAGGCAATGCTGACTAAGAACCCGCTATAGATGTCAAAGTTCATGAAAGAGGTTCCCTTCTCCATGAGGTCTCGGAGAGACTTGGCGGGTATTGTGAAAGGGAGGCCGAAAGAGAAGATTTGTAGGAAGTATGGCATCCCTTCTATTGGCCAGAGGATTCCTGTGGACAAAGAAACAATACTTTACAATAATTTAATAAAACTGTTTTATGTATTCTATATGGGATTGTGTGGTAGATTCTTACGACTTATCAGTGGCATAAGTGGTTCTACGTGAAATAAATCATTTCATTTCATTTATTTCATACAAGTTCCATATTTGTCGCAATCAATTGATTATTATTAAGTTTTTCTAAATATAATATGATCAGTATATGAAATGACTTCTTCTTTGAGATGAGTTAATCAAATAAATATTATAAATGTGAAAGTTTGGATGGATGTATGGATGTATGGATGTATGGATGTTTACTATGTTACTCAATCACGCTCCAACGGCTGAACGGATCTGGATGAAATTTGGCACAGAGATAGATTATAGTCTGGAATAGCACATAGGTTACTTTTTATCCCGGAAAATTAAAGAGTTCCCGCAGGAACCGAAAAACCTCAATCCACGCGGACGAAGTCGCGGGCATCAGCTAGTTTTATAATAAAAATCAATCAGTCTAAGATGGAAGCTCCATGGTAGCTTCGAGCCACTGCTCGATTTAATCTCTCCCTATTTACCAATATCAATTCCAAGGACACATTAGAGTAGAATCATAGGATGGAAGCTGCTGGAGGTAGCAGTTTGATAACCACGCTCTGCTACCACCATTTCGGTGGCCTCATGAGAAGCATGATTTAGCTGCATCAGACGCAAAATAACTCACCACAGAGTAGAATCATCGGATAGAAGCTCCCGGTGGCGATGAAGAAGGACACAGTGTAGCTCGAGCACAGAACAGACAGCAGGAAACCGAAGCACATCCCTCCCAAGCCTTGCAGGAACAGTAGGCAGGTGATCGCTATTAGGGATCCTTTGGAGGGGAGTTTGTATCCAAGGTACGCTACTAGCATCATTTCGATAGCCTGAAATGAAATGAAATAAAAGGGTTTGAATATTTTTGTATGGAAACTGGTCTACCTAAAGTTCCGCTATTTTATTTTTTTTTAATTATCGGCCACTCATTAAACCTGTATCATTAGCTGGCATCGAATATACAAGCAACTATTTTATGAAACAAAACCTTATAAAGCTTCAGGTTTCTATTTCGAAACATATACCTAAAGCTGGTGGGACAGTAGGTAGACTAAAAAAACAAGTGTGCTGTAGACTACACCACTGAAGTAAAACTTCTTTAGCTCCATCTTTATGTATGTATCTTCACTAACTTATATCTCCCTCTCATCTTCCGTTAGCCTCGCCCGATCACACTTTTCGTAACGCTCTCGTCACGCATTCACCAGCTTACTCCTCAAGTCAAGCGTGCGTAAAGAAGTTTTACTTCAATATTCAAACCCTTTTGTGAAATGAGGTCTTAATATCAAATAGCCATCGTGATCATCATCTCAAACCATCACCAATGGCTCACTACTGAGCACAAGTGGCCTCTCAGAATAAGGAGAGTGTGGGACACAGTTCACATGACTTTAACGCGATGGCTACTGATGGGAAAACGGCGATTTTCGTCCTTAATACCGTACACATAAAAAGCCGGTTCCTCGTCGATTGGTTTGGGGAGAGTGGATACCCTAAGAATTCGACCTACTTTTCAGGAAATTCAGGGTAGCCTAGTCACCTTTCTTTTTATCAACTACAAGTTAGCCCTTGACTGCGATCTTACATGATGGTAAGTGATAATACAGTCTAAGATGGTAGCGGGCTAACCTGTTAGGGGCATGGCAATTGTACCCCTATTTGGTTACTAAACGGCATCGTACCGGAACGCTAAATCGCTTGGCGATACGTCTTTGCCGGTAGGGTGGTACTTAACTAGCCACGGCCGAAGCCTCAGGTCCGGTCAGACCAGGGAAAATTCAGAAATTATAAATTCCCAAATTGACCCTGCCGGGGATCGAACCCAGGACCTCCGCACGTTAAGACAACAGCGCTCAACACTGCGCCACGGAGGTTGTCAAACCTCTTTTCGAATGTGGGTCTTACCTGCACCAATATGACAGTGGACTGCATAACGATGTGCACTTGTAACATCTCCTTGGGCTGCACCCCGGCTACCAAGCTCCTCTCCCATACTCCCTCCAGCCTGTCCGATATCATCAGCGTCGAAGTCACTATGGCTGCCAGGAAGAAGATTATACTGGAAAAGACAAAGAAAATGATATGATGTACATTCAACATAAGAAAAGAACACACGAGTGAGATTTGAAGAATTTAACGTAACGTATAAGAGCATAACAGTTTTTACCATAGAATGTCTTCAACCTAAAATTTTTTTTTTTTTTTTTTATTGAGATAGGCTTGCGCTTGACGACAATCATGCTAAGTACAAAGCAACGATGAATTCTAGGTTGGAACGCGCTTGCCTAGAAGATGCCTATTCACTCTTGCCTTGAAGGTACCTAAGTTATACGTGGCAAGAAACACGTGCGCTGGGAGGGTGTTCCACACCCTAGCAGTTCGTATCAGAAACGTCGAGCAAAAACGTTTCGTGCGAGCAGATTGGACGTCAACCACATAAGGATGCCAACGCTGACGGTTTCTCGCTCACACTTCACAACAAGGTTGTGAAGTTCCTGGAGCACACTCTCCATATATACCATGGCTATATCCGATAAAAAACCGATAAGCAGGCTACATTGCGTCGGTGTTGTAAACTGAGCAATTTCGCCTGCGTAAGTGATTGATCGCCAGATTTTAATACTTCTCAAGGGCAAATTCTGAATGTATAGTAATGAAAATTCAGATGTTTGAGATTTTAGTGTTCCGGTACGTGCCGTGTTGAAACCGATTAGGGGTACCTATCCATTAATATAACTGCCATACCTCTAACAGGTTAGCCCGCTACCATCTTAGACTGCATCATCACTTACCATCAGGTGTGATCGCAGTCAAGGGATAACTTGTAGTTGATAAAAAATAAAGTTTGAGAGGATTTTCAGAAGTGTCATACTAGTGAAGCTAGAGAGTTCCTTAAATTATACTTACGTAACCATAACACCAGGTGCCATGTAAGCCACTATTTCAGCGTCCGCTGTACCATAAACCGGTGTTTCAAACCGCACAGGGATCTGAAATGAGAAAATGGTTGTAGACTTTCTTGAATTCTCCTGCACATTTGGAAGCGGATCTTTCTGACGTTTGCTGAGTATACAAGACAAGCAACGTCGATCCAAGACGTTTGGAGGTTCAAAACTGGCCCATTCGTTTCCTCTGTGCCTCGGGGAGTTAACTTAGCCAGACGCTAAGCCGTCGGTCCCGGAAATTATCAGTTATCACTTCTGATAATTTCCGGGATATGGGGAAATACTGCCAACGCTTAAAGCCATATTGTTTCATTATTGTTGACTTTTGTGTTTTAGAAATAATCCTTATAGGAACGCCAAGGTACGTGACATCAAATTGTCATTTTGAGTAATATTGCATAAGTATCGCGTATGGCCCCCGATAGTACCTACCTAACTGCTACAAATCTGAGTCGTATGCAAAGGATTCGAGAGCCCACTGCATTATTATCTCAAGAAAACTCCTACCAATATGTGTGTATGGAAAGGGGCTACGACCCTCAGCAATGATGACTATGACGCAATATTACCTGGACTAGATCTTCGTTCTTCCCGCACGCTCGCATGGTGCGTCTGGAAAACGCCTCGTACGCTTTGTGCAGTTGTAGCTTTACGAAGTTGGTGATTTGGTGGTCTGGAAGGAAACAGTGGTCCTACAAAAATGGGTATTGGGTCCGGTTGATACTAAGGACTATTCACAAAAGTAGTACGTCTGATCGCAGCCTTTCAACACAAAACTGGTCAAATGCGTGAGAACACGCATAAGGTAGGGTTCCATAGTATATTTGCCAAACCTTGAGTTTTTTTGGCCTCACAACGATTATAAAATATCTATATAATGATACTTGAAGGGGGGATTATTTTGTGGATCTCGCTTTTCATGGCCGTTTAAATTTTTCTCTGATTTGTGTGAGTTAAGACTACCAAATGTCATTAGGTAAGTAAAGTCCACAGGTAAAGGCAGATAAACTTATCTGACCCGGTGACAGCGTCACTAGTATTTAAGAAAAAAATCATAGATTTCGCAGTCCCCGCAAGTCGAAATACCGTGGAATTAGGAATTACGACTTTAGTCTTCCTATTTCTATGCGAAATACGCCATTACCATGACGATAGGTCCAGCTTTTGTTGATTCTTAAAAAAATAAAAATCTCTTCTTCAAAATGTTTCAAAAATTTATTAACTGATTTTCAAAATTCCAACTCGAATGCACTTCTCGCCTGCATCCGCATCTTTTAACACCATTACCATGACGATCGGTCAATAATCATAGAAGCTACATCACTTTTTATATATGGGAATACCCGTTTTTATACAATTCCAAATCTAAAGGGACCACCTGCAGGTCACCATTATTAACCGATTTTCAAAAATTTTTCGCCATTTTGTAGCTAAACTAATACCCTAGGACTTTTTTTTCATTTTTTCTTAAGTCGGTTTTTTTCCGAAATATTTACAATTTAGTAAACAACATGTCCTCGATGATGTCGTCGTCCACGTTCCCCTCCGTGACTCGTATCGCTGAAGTTCCGCGGGAAGCTCACCGCTCCATACACCTTACGCTTCGCTATTACTTACAGCTACTTTTTCAGGCTCTTCGGAAATTTTGTATCACTCAGCGAACGATAGAGAGCTATCATAGAATATCTATATGTGAGCAAATCAGATCTTTGGATCTTATTCTTCAAGACTTACCTACACAAATATTAGCTCACAAATAAGTTAAGTGAGCCATTGAAACAAAGCAGCACGAGACAACGACGAGTACACGAAACAACGAGTATTTTAAAAAAAATGTAAAATCGATGAAGAGATCTATGTCTTGTAGTAAACTTTGTTTACAATTTTTTGCCACTACGTACCACTCATATCGATCCAGGCGTTAATAGTGCTGTCCTCGATGATGTCGTCGTCCACGTTCCCCTCCGTGACTCGTATCGCGAGAGCATCACTGAAGTTCTGCGGGAAGCTCACCGCTCCGTAAACCTTCCGCTTCGCTACCGCGTGCTTCGCTTCGGCCGTCGAGTTGTATATCGTCTGGAAGAAAGTGTTAAAATTAGAACTATAGGTACTTTAATTACCTAGCCCTGATTTTTTCTCTTTGACAACGCTTCTTTTTTCTTTATTTTATTAAATTTCTAGCGAAAGATGGGCAAACGATAAAATTAGAACTATACTTTAATTACCTAGGTATCTAGTAGCTGGGAGCCGCTGGAAGCAAGCGGTACAAGACCGTATCATGTGGAGTTTCAAAGTTCACCATATGACCATCCTTCACAATATATGATCGGTAAATTGTGGCTCGATACTATGACTCTATTGTAAGAACTTATTACATAAGTTATAACGTACAATCATAATAATAATTGATAAATGCGAAAGTGTGTTTGTTTTTTGGTTTGTTGGTTTATTGGATTAACACATCGGAGCAACGGATCGACGTGATTTTTGATAGAATGGATCTAGCGTAAACTAAGATAATTCAATGGACCAATTCTTAGATATAATTTTATAGTAGGTATAAGTTTAGGTTAAAATAATGTTACTCATTAGGTCATTAGCTTTACTTACTCATAGGCTAGATCGTAACCTTAGAACTAGAACTGTTGTTGGTACTCTATGATCATACTATAATATTATAAATGCCAAAGTGTGTTTGTTTGTTGGTTTGTCCTTCAATCACGCCGCAACGGAGCAACGGATCGACGTGATTTTTGGCGTGGGTATACCCAACTAATATAATAATAAACTATATAGTATATAAGTGGGTAATATAAACTATAGTTTAGGACCTGGAGAGTGACATAGTTTTTACTTTTTACCCCGGAAAATTAAGGAGTTCCCGCGGGAATCAAAAAAAAAAATTAAACCACGCGGACGAAGTCGCGGGCATCAGCTAGTCAGCAAATAAATGATTATGATTATAGTTATGTTTAGCCGGCTAGTAAGACAAAAGAAGAAGAAATAAAGGTGGAAGTACAGTGAACAGCTTCCGTTTCTCCATCTCCTCCAGGAACCAGCAACTCAGCATATACTGCTCGCAGGTCTCGTCTTCCCGCTGCGTCACGCGCGTTATGCTCTTGTTGTTGCAGATATCCGTGCCCACTAAAAACAAAACAAGTTACAATTAATATTCAAGGAACAAGAAGCTTAATAGGGATGATGACAATTCAATCAAATCAGCAACTCTTTATCAAACTTAAAAACGCACTTCCAGTTTGGAAGTTGTATGAAATTCACAGTTGTGACGTCATCAAATTTCAACGCACTTTTTTTCTTTAATGGTTATCAAACTTGAAACTAACCGAGGATGTGAATTTTAGGTTTTGTAGAAGACCCTCTATTTTATAATCAGTTAGAAATAATTTATTTTTGATTTAGGCATCATTCCTATTCGCTATAATCGGCCAACAAAAACGGTCATCAAGCGAAAAATTTCTTTTTTATTGTGAGATAGGCTTGCGCTTGACGACAATCATGCTTAGTGCAAAGCAATGATGAGGTCTAGGTTGGAACGCGTTTGCCTAGATCTAGAAGATTCCTATTCACTCTTGCCTTGAAGGTACTTAAGGTATATGTGTGCGCTGGGAGGGTGTTCCACACCCTAGCGGTTCAGATCAGAAACGTCGAGCAAAAATGTTTCGTGCGAGCAGCATATTTAAAGCCATATCGTAGGCCACGTGAAGTGATTCCTTCAAAAACCTCGCAACTGTCCAGCAATTTATATTATTGTCGTGTTGACAAATTGCTGGCGTGCGGTCAGAAAAAAGCCATTTGACGTGTAGTTTTTTTAAAAATAATGAAGAATTTTCGAGCAAGTAGGAGAAAATATATTTACATGGTGAAAACGCCGCTTCTTGGTTGACGACTGCCAAATGCAAGTCCCTGGGGTCGTGGCCGATGGCGGCGAAGAATGCCACCACCTGCACTACCGGGAACAGCACTGAGAATATTAACCCCCTGGAAACAAAGACAAGAGTATTGTTGTTAGCATTTTATCTATATTAATGTCCTCCCGACCGAATTTCGGCCACGGCGGCCAATCTCCGGAGAGATTAGCCATCTACGCGGGAGATATTAAAGTGCACAAATGTGTGCGCAAACACAGGTGCACTCTCTGTTCCTTTACTCTCATAGCCCGATGGGACGGAAAATCCGACACAACCGGTGAGAGATCAGGCGCAAGACCGACGGCTTAACGTGCTCTCCGAGGCACGGGGGTGAAACACCGCCAACTTCCTAATCCGGGGTAGTACTGAGAATTTCTTGTCAGAAAACCCCAGTACTTGTTGTGACTCGACCCGGGAATCGAACCCGGGACCTCGTCGGCCGCAGTCGAACATGCTAACCACTAGACCAACGAGGCAGTTTATCTATATTAATAATAGAAGGGAAATTAAAGCGAGCTGTACATGGCATCACTGCCTGTATGGTTCTCGAGAGTGGCATTCCCGCAGCTTCGCTCACGTAAAGTTCGATTTTCATACAAATTTCAAACCCATAGGATACTTTGTGTTGTACCCCGATATTAGGTGTTGAATTTTCAAAAATACTTTCTTAGCGCATGCCTATGTCATAAAAAATTGGCAGTCATAGAGACTGCCGACATAAGTGAAAACGAATATTTAAAATAATTAAAAAAAATTATAATATAAACCTTAAAACTAAGGCATTAAAGTTTAATTTCGAATGTAGTATATTTATATTTAAGACCCTTTGTCTTCGTAACAACGCGAGCATGTCGGTGACGCGAATCCACAAGTTTACCCCCTACCAAAAAGTGCTCAATGCGCTTAAAGAAGTGTTCACTTCAAAAACTATCAGTATGCCAAATTTCAGCCCGATTGGTCCAGTGGTTTGAGCTGTGCATTGATAGATCAGTCAGTCAGTTAGTCACCTTTTCCTTTTATATGTTTAAATCTTTAAATAAATCAAATAATATTTAATAATAATATGACTTTGTTAACTGTTTACATTACTTTGATATAATATGTACTTATTTGTAATTTTTAACCGACTTCAAAAAAAGGAGGAGGTTCTCAATTCGACTGTATGTTTTTTTTTTGTATGTTTGTTACGCGATTTCTCCGCCAATTATGAACCGATTTTGATAATTCTTTTTTTGTTTGGTAGGTCATACTTCAGAGGTGGTCCCATTTTAATTTGGTGAAGATCTGATGAATATCTCCGGAGATGGAGAATGGAACTCCTCAATGGATAAGAGTAAATTGCTCGCGATCAGTGTGATAGTTTTGTAAACAGTATGTTTTAACCATGCATAGCATATTATCTCGTTCTGGTTACACCCTGTATTTTAAAATAGTGGTGCCACTAACTCCAAAAAATGTTATTATAGAACTAAATTAACTCTTGTACACATAATAAATTAAATTATTTTTTACTTTTTAGTGTTTGTGGTTTTTGAAGTCGGTTTTTTTTTTGTTTGGTTTATTTTTGTTTCTTTTATTTTTAGGACGTAAAGGCGCCATTATCGTTGTGTCATGGGTCGTTGCAGGGTGTTTTCTTATGTTTGAATAAGTACTTTGTAAACTTTGTACTTTCTGCATAGATTTAAGATTGGTCTGGAAGCGGAGACTAATCTTAAATCTATGACTTTATGATAGCAGCTGAAAATCAAATTCATACTATCTATATCCATACTATATCATAGGAATATTATAAATGCGAAAGTGTGCTTGTTTGTTGGTTTATTGGTTTCTTATAGTTGAGGACCTGGAGAGTGAGCTAGGCTTTTTATACCGGGAAATTGAAAAGTTCCCGTGGGATTAAAAAAAAATTATTCCACGCGGACGAAGTCGCGGGCATCAGCTAGTAATATTATAAATGCATATTCAACTGCGGCCGACCAGGTCCCGGGTTCGAGTCCCGGGTCGGGCCATAATTAAGTATTGGGTTTTTCTGTCTAGAAATTCTCAGTTAGGAAGTTGGTGGTGTTTCACCCCCGTGCCTCGGAGAGCACGTTAAGCCGTCGGTCCCGGTTACTATTACTAACATGATAATAGTCGTTAAAGCCCGCCAACCCGCATTGGAGCAGCGTGGTGGATCTAAGCTCTAATTCCCACTCTCATGAGAGTGTGGGCTGTAGTGGTGGTGGTGGTCTGTCTGTCTGCTAAGCTTTCACGGCCCATCTGTTCAAACGATTTTGATGAAATTTGGTACGGGGTTAGTTTGTATCCCGGGGAAGGTTATAGGCTACTTTTTATCCCGGAAAATTAAAGAGTTCCCGTGGGACTCAACGCGGACGAAGTCGCGGGCATCATCTCTGTAGTTTAAAAATAAACCTTCAATCAAAGCGGAAGTTGGAACACACAGAACATACAATGATAAAACGTTTACGTTTGCAGACCTCATCGTTATAGTACATACCAATTGCCTATTATAATTTGCAAGGCGATAACCAAGTCTGGACTAATACAACCGCCGCACGTACGTGATACTCCAAATTTAGATAACGGAAAGTAGTTTCGATTGCATAGCCGCGAATACATTATGTTATTATGTATTGTGTTTAAAAATTCCGGGTAAAGGACATCATCCACGATTCATACATTTTTACACCCCTCCCGCTTTCTTTAAAATGTTTCCTCTGTCCTAAGGTTGCCTGGAAGAGATCGTGTGCCATATCTATTATGATTGTTTTTGTGTTTGTATTTCTTTTTATGGTGTACCTACAATAAAGTATATTTTACTTTACTTTACTTTGGTCCAAAAGTGAAAGTACCGGCCAAAAAAATTTTTATTTCGTTAGAACTTGTCCACCTAAACATTTTTTATTATTACTAGCTGACGCCCGCGACTTCGTCCGCGTGGTTTAAGATTTTCCCGCTTTTCTGTTGAAATTTTTCCTAAATTTTCTTTGCTATAAACCTCACGGAGCCCGAGACCTTTCCAACGAATGCAAAACCGTGGAAATCGGTTCGTGCGTTCTGGAGTTATAGCGTCAGGAAGGAAAACACGACTTATTTTTATATATTACTAGCTGATGCCCGCGACTTCGTCCGCGTGGATATACCAAGTTTCATCGAAATAACTTGAGAAACACAACGTGAACGGACTTTGTATAAAAGTTTGTATAAAACTTTCAACCCCTATTTCACCCCTTTGGGGGTGGAATTTTGAAAAACTGTGAAATACGTATGTCTTCATTTTTAACCCGCAGCTCATATACCAAGTTTCATGGATATAACTTGAGAAATGAAGGACTTTCATACAAACTTTCAACCCCTATTTCACCCCTTCGGGGGTAAAATTTACGAAAACTGTGAAACACGTATTTCTTCATTTTTAACCGGTAGCATGTATACCAAGTTTCATCGATATAAGTAACTTGAGAAATGAAGGACTTTCATACAAACTTTCAACCCCTATTTCACCCCTTTGAGGGTGAAATTTTGAAAAACTGTGAAACACGTATGTCTTCATTTTTAGCCCGCAGCTCATATACCAAGTTTCATGGCTATAACTTGAGAAATGAAGGACTTTCATACAAACTTTCAACCCCTATTTCACCCCTTTGAGGGTGAAATTTTGAAAAACTGTGAAACACGTATGTCTTTATTTTTAGCCCGCAGCTCATATACCAAGTTTCATGGCTATAACTTGAGAAATGAAGGACTTTCATACAAACATTCAACCCCTATTTCACCCCTTCGGGGGTAAAATAGGGGTTGAATTTGGTATGTATTATATATATATATATATATATATATAGATATGTATGTTGGTATGTATTTATATATTTATGTATATATTTATGTCATTAGTATGTATATTCGTGTAAGTTTATGATATAGTTTATATCTCGTTTCATTCCATCTCATATCTTGTTGTACCCATTCTTCCTGCACAACCTTTCTCACTGCCAAGGGTCACTGGTAGAGATCTCTTATAGAGATAAGTGTTTCCTTGTCCACTATGTTTCTGTTTTCTACGTATTGTATAACTTTTTGGTACAAAATAAAAAAAAAAAAAAAAAAATTTACAAAAACTGTGATACACTTATTTCTTCATTTTCAACCGGTAGCTTGTATACCAAGTTTAATCGATATAACTTGAGAAATGACGGACTTTCATACAAACTTTCACCCCCTCAGCCCCCCTAGCATGGGCCGAGACAATTTTCTCCCCGAGGAAAGGATAAATTTTTTATTCCTAAATAAATAAATAAAAACGCTAAATAACGGTTGATAAATAGTCCCCCAAGTCCCTGTGAAATGTCAAACGGGGATAAACCTCTCCTCGCCCCTGTTGCCGTGCTCTGTGAAGTGGATAAGTTAATTTTATCTCTTGTCAGTGGATAAAACCGGGGGATAAATTTTTTATCTCCGGCCCATGCTAGCCCTGCAGGGGTGGAATTTTGAAAAACTGTGACACACGTACTTCTTTATTTTTTACCGTAAGCCAAAATAAAAAGTTTCGTTGATATAACTTGTAAAACATCTTGAAAAACGAAGGACTTTCATACCAACTTTCATCCCCTATTTCACCCTTTTGGGGGTCGAATTTTCAAAAACTGTGAAACACGTATGTCTCCATTTTCAACCCGCAGCTCATATGTCAAGTTTCATGGCTCTAACTTGAGAAATTAAGGACTTTCATACAAACTTTCAACCCCTATTTCACCCCTTCGGGGGTAGAATTTCGGGATAAAAAGTATCCTATGTCCTACCTCGTAGTATGGGCTCAAATCGTGCCAAGTTTCGTTTGAATTCATTCAGTAGTTTCGGCGTGATGGATTTTTAAACTTAAATAAAACCAAGGGCAATCGTTATACAGCTTCGGTGTAATAATAAAAAATGTTTAGGTGGACAAGTTCTAGCGAAATACAGTAAACATTTTTGTTGGCCGGCACTTTTTACTTGTGGACCAAAATGGATGATGTCCTTTGCAGGAAAACTTAACAGGTCCAAAACGATGCAAATAACTTGAAAAAGGATAATATTGGATAGAAGCAGGCGTTATTTTGCGGAAGTCCATTATAATGAAGGAACTAGAAGTTTAACTCGCTATTATACGCGATAATAGGTAAATCTATGTGGTACAGTGTGTATCTTGCACTTATAGCCCGCGATATTTACCACACCACAGAAATCTTCCAAATTATTCTCAAAATGTAGACCTTAAAACTAAGGTATTAAGGTAAAGTGTGATTACGAATGTATAGTATATTTATATTTAAGACCTTTTGTCTTCGTAACATCGCGAGCATGTCGGTGTTCGCGAGCATGTCGGAGCGTGGTGTCGGTGCCGCGATTCCACAAGTTTACCCCCTACCAAAAAGTGCTCAACGCGGCTAAAGAAGTTTTCAGCACACGGTCAGGTATATACGATGATACGTCATGATACGTCACAGCATGTTGGTGTCGCGAACCCATAAGATTTTCCCCTACCAAAAAGTGATCAACGCGGCTAAAGAAGTTTTCAGCACACGGTCAGGTATATACGATGATACGTCATGATACGTCACAGCATGTTGGTGTCGCGAACCCATAAGATTTTCCCCTACCAAAAAGTGCTCAACGCGGCTAAAGAAGTTTTCAGCACACGGTCAGGTATATACGATGTGTTATACGCCATGATACGTCACAGCATGTTGGTGTCACGAACCCATAAGATTTTCCCCTACCAAAAAGTGCTCAACGCGGCTAAATAAGTTTTCAATTCAAAAAGCTTGTGTGTATCACTCACCCTGGATGCCTTGAGAACTGTTGTATACCTTTGATGAACACCGCTCTGTACCTCCCTTTCTTTCCGTTTTTGATCTTCTCCGGTTTATCTTTACTAGTTAAAACCTGAAATAAATAAATATTATAATTGGTATAATTTGACAAGTTTGCCAGCATGGTGGACTATAGCCGAACCCTAACACGGACATTTCAACCCATTACGCTAAGGTAGAAAATATTATGATGATGAAGAATGATATAAGACAAATAACTGCGGTGAAATGTTTCGTAACAATTTCTTCAATTGGGTTATCATACTAATATTAAAAATGCGAAAGTGTGTTTGTTGTCCTTCAACCAGTTCGCCGCAACAGAGCAATCGACGACGATGATCAACGGTATTTTTTTGCAAGGATACAGTTCAGCCCCCCGATTATGTAAGAATTGTCGCTCAAATGGTAAAGGTTCAGCGTCAAAGTAATATAAACCATACATTCATTGAATTAGAGCTCAGTTTAGTGTATCCATTCTTATACGTTTGAGTATCGTACATACCTAAACGTATAAGAATGGGTACACGAAATTGAGCTCTCATTTAATGCTGTTATGGTTTATTTACTTTGCCGTAGAACTTTAACGATTTCATCGGCCATTCTTACATGATTGGGGGGCAGGACCGGGAAACTGACATAGGCATACTTTAAAAAAAAATCAAATGAGTATATTTTTCTAAATATTTTTTTTTTCAAAAGAGAATCCACCGAGTTGCTTGCTGGTTCTTCTCAGTAGGTATTCCGAACCAGTGGTAGATTCATTCGACTATTAAAAAGCACTTGTAAAAAGTCTACTCGAATTAAAAATATTTGATTTTATTTTTTTGATGCGGGAACTCAAAAAAATTAAACCGCGCGGGTATCAGCAAGTCCTACAATAAAATTGTTAGCCGCGAAAAAAAAGGTCATATTATGATACCTATTACCTAGGGTCATATTATGATACCTAGGGTGGGTAGTCTAAACGTCCAAAATATGAGCAACTCACGTCTGTACTGCTGGTGACAGCGTTGAAATCTTCCCGGGACTGATAGCGGCTGTCGTTGACTATGCTGCTTTCCGGGATAACATCTGGAGACCCCGTGAGAGCTGGAAGAGTAGAGAATAAGAAAGTAAAAATCTGTAATGCTTTTAAAATCTCAATTTTTTTCTTTTGGTTCTTACTTTATTGAAACTATAAAGTAGACTTTTACCGCCCTAAGGCGATAATATATTACCGCACTATTATTAATGACTTCGGTCGACGATTCGGTCGACAACCCCCTGTCAGACACTCTTAAATTATAAAACAACAGGGTGTCTGACAGGGGGTTGCAATCGAACAAGTGTCTGACAATGGACAACGTAGTTTCTAATATTATTCCAAAGAAAAAATATAAAAAAACGGAGCTTAATACTTCAACGAATTTGAGGTGCAACCTTTTCTACCTGATACCTTCCAAAGTTCAAATAAAAATCCAAACTTCATCAGGGTTTCACTTTACCATTTCCAACTGTTCCCATCCTGTTATCAATTTTGTTTATTTCGCTTCAAAATAAGCTAATTCGACTGGACTATTAATTCAGCCTTTACTTTTTTGAACATCTCCTGAAGATGCTCCGGTGTCGGAGTGAAACGTACGTTGAGAATAATTTGTAAGATTTATGTGGTGTGGTGAATATTGCAAGCTGCAGGTGCAAGATACACTGTACTTTATATTTGCCTACTGTTGCGGATTATAGCCAATTAAATTTCTAGTTCCTTCATAATCATGGACTTCCGCAAAGTAACGCCTGCTTCTATCCAACATATTGCAAAAGTTTTCTAAAACTGCCCACCGAGCTTCAGTTTCAAGATGGCAACAGAACACATGTGACATGATAATAAGGTAGGTATACTTACTGGATCGCCTTCTATGCGTGACTTCGTGCTGCCTCAGCGCCATCTTGAGGAAGGCGTCTTCGAGCGTGTTGCAGTCGTACCTTCGCAAGATCTCGTCAGGGGTGTCCTCGTCTAAAAGCTGCCCATCTCGTAGTAGACCGATCTGACAAAATTCAAAATGATTACAAACTAGGTTTACCTTTAAATATAAAATATTTGGGATTTGACTAATGAGGATTTTCAAAGACAAATCATAGAATATAGTAGTGACGTATTGGTGCTAACCACAGGTTATCTGTGGTGCTAACAAAGCTAAAAGAAAGGAAAAATTCTAGAACTTCTTAAATGTAAGTATTACCTAGGTAGGTATGTACTATGTATGTAACTTTAATCTAATACATATTTAAAAAATTCTTTAAGTATTTTGTATAGCCTTGAGTTTTTGTATAGGTAGCGAGTTTTTACCATGTACTTATCTAAAAATCCAACATATTTCTTTCTAATTTGTCATCAATTTTCACTCTCAGGTCATTCATACTCTAGTAAGGAATCTATACTAATATTATGTAAATGCGAAAGCTTGGATGGATGTCTGTAATTGTATGGATGGATGTTTGTTACTCAATCACGCCGGAACGGCTGAACGGATCTGGATGAAATTTTTCACAAATATAGATACTCGTAATAGTCTGGAATAACACATAGGCTACTTTTTATCCCGGAAAATTAAACAGTTCAAGCGGGAACCAAAAAACCTCAATCCACGCGGACGAAGTCGCGGGCATCAGCTAGTCAAATAAATATTATAAATGCGAAAGTTTGGATGGATGTATGGATGTATGGATGTATGGATGTTTGTTACTCAATCACTCCCCAACGGCTGAACTGGCACAGAGATAGGTTATAGTCTGGAATAACACATAGGCTACTTTTTATCCCGGAAAATTAAAGAGTTCCCGCGGAACCGAAAAACCTCAATCCACGCGGACGAAGTCGCGGGCATCAGCTAGTTAAGTAATAAAGTATAACGGCCACTTGGTTGGTTGGAGGCAGTAGGTATGCTCGGTACTTTTCCAAAGGAATTTGTAAAATGAAATAAAATTAGTAACATTTCTAACCTTGTATCTATGTAAATGTTACCTCGTGGTCGTCGACCATCTAATAAATTAACCTAAGGCCGCGGTTACACTTGTAAGTTTCTTCAAAATATTTACCTACTCTTTAATATTTATTGAACACTTAAACTTAACTTAAAGCTAGCTAACCTAACCTAATCCATATCCATACTTCCATACTAATATTTTAAATGCGAACGTGTGTCTGTCCGTCTGTCTGTCTGTACGTCTGTCTGTCTGTACGTCTGTCTGTCTGTCTGCTACGCTTTCACGGCCTATCTGTTCAACCGATTTTGCTGAAATTTGGTACCGGGATAGTTTGGATCCCGGGGAAGGACATAGGCAACTTTTTATCCCGGAAAATTAAAGAGTTCCCGCGGGAATCGGAAATACTTTGTCCACGCGGACGAAGTCGCGGGTATCATCTAGTTACTATATAAATCATGCCCGCGTAGAATGGTGGCAAGAATGCTGGCTCCATTCTCGCGCTGGACAGCCAGGCTGATCCTTTGCGCAAAAAATGAGCCAGCCCTTCTGTCACCAGATGAGGCAATTAACCCCGGTGAAGTATCTCGCAAAATACCTAACTTATGACTGAATTCACACTTCAATGAAATTTCTTACAGTAAATAATGCTTGTAACGTGAGGTTTACGATGCCGTGTAGAATAGGTTTTTTTTGGATATTTTTGTATAAGTTTTGGTTCATACCATACTACAACCCTGTAAAGTTTCAACGACTGACGATTTAATGCGGGGGGGTCTCCATACAACGAACCGCCCCGTTGCCTAGACGAATTTCAAAACATGGGCCTCTTATATGACAGCTTGCAGTCACTCTAGGAGAGAGCTATGCTCGAGGTATTTCTACGTGATAAAAACAGAAATGAGGATATACCTAGTAGAATGAGAGGAACCCGCCTGTCTAGAACTATACCCTTCGAGATTCTGGACAACCGGATTACCCGTTGTCCTAGGTTTTAGCCACAGAAGAAGAAGAAGAAGATGCCATAGAAAATGACAGACGTATTTACGCGTCAACGTAGACGTGAAGGGTCAGCTACCTAGGCCAATGGGTGAGTAGTACAACAGTAGGGAATTTACTTACTCGCAACTGGTGTTGGGTCAAATATAAGCAATAGGCACTGAGCTTTTACAAGGGCAAGCAGGTCTTTTGAGCCTCTAAGTTATGCACGCCACAGATAAACCGATGCACTATCTCAACGTTTGCAAACTTGAAGTGGCAGTGAGCAGGGCTGTACCTACTATAAGTCCACGAACAACCGGACTCCAACATCATATCATACTATCATATCATACTAATATTATAAATGCGAAAGTGTGTTTGTTTGTTGATCTGTCATTCAATCACGCCGCAACGGAGCAACGGATAGATGTGATTTGTCTATTACGGATATCGTGAATTGTCTTCAAAAAATTTGTCAAAAAAATCATTTATAGAATCAGTTGTTTGTATAAAGATGAATTTTTTATTATTCATAATTTTGCCAAACGTACGTTGTGAAATGAAAATTTGTCATTTGTTTTTTATGAAATGATAGCTAAACGCACTTAATTCAGAAAGGTTAGAGGTGCGTGCCCGGGAATCGAAGCCGCGCCTCCCGACTAGCAGGCCGAAGTTTTAAACACTAAGCTATCGCTGCTCAAGTAGGAAAATTTGCAATTTTTTGCAGACTGGTTGGACAGGTTTTTTGGATCTAATTACAAAAATTTGAGACACGAATCTATCGTGTATTCTTTTTAAGTATATTTTGATACCTATACTAGTAAGTATTATAAAATAATGCGAAATGTTGGATGGAAGGATGGATGTTTGTTACTCAATCACGCCAAAACAGCTGAACTGATCTGCATGAAATTTGGCACAGAGATAGATTTTAGTCTGGATTAACACATCTATCGCTACTTTTTTACCCGAAAAATTCAAGAGTTCCCGCGGGAACAAAAAAAAACTCAATTCACGCGGACGAAGTCGCGGGTATCAGCTAGTAAAATTGTTTGAGACTGACTTATTATGTTGATTATGAGCATTGATTGCGATCGTCACACTGCAGTGTCTCTTTATCGAGCTCCGGGGTCTACTCTCTTTCTCTCAAACGAAACTTCGCAAACGAACGAACCGTTAACTCCTCTCCTACATAATATTATCTCTATGCTCCTCTCTATTTCGTTTTCGTAGGTACACGCAGACGAAGTACGGATCCATAGACAATTTTCGTGACCGATTGGATTGAACGATTTTGTGTGGGTCTATTATGTAATAACCGACTTTGCGAAGTTTCGTTTGAGAGAAAGAGAGAGACCCCCAGTACACACGGTAGATTTTCGCAACGCAATCCAGTCACCGCGTTATTGGGTAACGTGATGGAAAAAAGGTACAAACAATAATAGGTTAGCCAAGGCTGAAGTGTTGCTCGAACTATCTTGTAACATGCCTGCTAGACTGTAAAACAATGCCTAGGTTACCTACCTGGCTTAGGTATTCTGGTAGTAGTAATTATTTAATTAAATGCTAGGAAATTTACATAATGGATGTTATTTGTAACTTGTAGTGCATCCAAAGTAGGTACATCTACCAGGCTGATATTACACCAGCTATACGCACAGAATCAGACTAATGACTTATAAATGCAAAAGTGTATTTGCTTGTTGGTTTATTGTTTGTTGGGTTGTCCTTCAATCACGCCGCAACAGATTAACGGATTGACGTAATTTTTTTCATGGGTATAATTGAGGGCCTGGAGAGAGACGTAGGTTAGGGAGTTCCCGTTGGAATTAAACAAAACTTATTGCTTATATAATAGTGATATAAGTAAATATATATACTATGTGGCCAATATGTGGCTGGATATCTGATAGGACCTACCAGTGTCCAGTACTGTCCACTATTGTCCTCCCGACCGAATTTCGGCCACGGCGGCCAATCTCCAGAGAGATTAGCCATCTGCGCGGGAGATATTATAGTGCACAAGTGTGCGCGCAAACACAGGTGCACTCTCTGTTCCTTTAGGTACTATCATAGCCCGATGGGACGGAAAATCCGAACACGACCGGAGAGAGATCAGGCGCAGGACCGACGCGACGGCTTAACGTGCTCTCCGAGGCACGGGGGTGAAACACTAACTAACTTCCTAACTCCGGGCTAGTAATGAGAATTTCTTGTCAGAAAACCCCAGTACTTGTTGTGACCCGACCCGGGACTCGAACCCGGGACCTCGTCGGCCGCAGTCGAACGTGGTAACCACTAGACCAACGAGGCAGTTACCTATCTACCTTACCTACCTTACCTACTTAATGCTCATTGGTCGATACTTCTTTATTTTTTCGAATCTTCAATGCTTTGTCCACAAGTCGGTCTTACTATAATGGTACGTCTGTCCGTCTGTCTGTCTGATGTCTGCTACGCTTTCACGGCCCACCTGTTTTGTTGAAATTTGTTACAGAGATAGGTTGTATCCCGGGGAGGGACATAGGCTACTTTTTAATCCGGAAAATTAAGAAGTTCCCGCGGGAATCTAAAAAACTTAGTCCACGTGGACGAAGTCGCGGGCAATATATGCTTACCTTATGCGCTTGTTTCGTTTCGTCGATGTAATGTGTCGTAATTATAACCGTGGTACCCTTCCTGGCTTGATCCGCGAGGAACTCCCAGATTCTGAAACAGACAATAGATTATGTACTTAATTTATTAATTATTAATTTAAGTATTTAAATTTTGTGGATTTTAGATGACCTCCCTGATTGACGGCGCAATAATGAGCTTTGTGGTCTTATAATGGAAGCTCCAGTGTTCGATCCCCGGCAGAGTCAGTTTGGGAATTCATATTTGGTGGTCTGGCTTCGGCCGTGGCTAGTAACCACGCTACCGGCAACGACGTGCCGCCACGCGATTTAGCGTTCCGGTCCGATGCCGTGTTGTCAAAACCGATTAGGGATATGGGTTTAATATATCTAACTGCCATACACCTAACAGCCTAGCCCGCTACCATCTTAGACTGCATCATCACTTACCATTAACACCTTAGATTGCGGTCAAGGTAACTTGTAGTGGAATAAAAAAAATTGGCAGTCATAGGGACTGCCGATAGAAGTGAAAATGAATATTTAAAAAAAAACCTTAAAACAACGCGAGCATGTCGGTGTCGGTGACGCGAAACCACAAGTTTACCCCCTACCAAAAAGTGCTCAACGCGGCTTAGGCCCGAACTCCACCAGAGCGGAGACCAGACGAGAGGAGAGGAGATGTCATTTAAACAACCAATAGAATTTCGTTATTCCCGCCTCTCGTCTCCGCTCTGCTTCAGTGGATACCACTGAGCGGAGATACAGTATCATATTTGTATGGCACGATCGATGCGGAGATGTGAGTTGTGCCTGAGCTGGGCGGCGCGGGCGGTACAAAGCGGAGATGTGAGCTGTCCCTTGCAAGCTGGCGACGGCGCGTAGCGGAGACGGGAAGAGATTTGAGCGGCGTGCAGTGAGCGGCGTCGCTAGTTCCGTTCTTGTGATAGTTACATGGATGAGACGCCTGCCTTTCGAGTCAGATCGCGCTAAACTGTGCGTTCATCTCGACATCCAACGCTCTCCGCACGCAGCTCAGTTCCGCTCTAGCCAGCAGACATCTCCGCTCCAGTCGAAGCAGTACGCATCTCCGCGCAGCTTCGGTGGATACACCCTAGATGAAAAACATCTCTTCTCGTCTCCGCTTCGGACATCTCCGCACATCTCCGCTCTGGCGGAGTCCGGGCCTAAAGAAGTTTTCACTTCAAAAAGGTTTTATAGGAACACACCTAGTAGGTAATTGGTAGGTAGTAGGTAATAGGATTAGTAGGTAGCAATAAGCAGTAAGCACGTCATCCTAGTTGTGCAAACACGAAGGTGGAAACAATAATTGTGTTATTAAGAAAACGCTAGTAGGTATCTACTATCTAGGTAATCAGTTTTTTATACCTATTAATTATTCTACTGATAGGGCTGCCAATCACTAAAATACAGAAAGAAGCGCAAAAATGCACTCTATTTTAATTACTTCGGAAATTATCATAGCTTTTTTAATAGACAAACATACTAGCCGGAGATATATATTTTAGCTGAATATGTTTTTTTTAAATTCCTTGAGAACTCTTTGTCTTTCTGTCACAAAAAGCAGCTTAGGCCGGTCTTCGGGGTGCAGGCAGTCAAAAACGGATAAACGAATTTTAAAACCTTATATTTATAAAACTAGTCCATTTTCGCATTTATAACAGTTGCCAATTAATTTGTTATTCGCTTGATTAATAGTTTCCCATTTATAAGTTTAATGTTAGTGTATTTTATTTTTTATTTTCTACATATTGTAGCATTTTTTTTCTTTAAAAAAAAAAGCAACTGCTGAGTTTCGAGTGGACGCATTAACATAAAAGGCCAAACTTGTCCGGCTAAAACTAGACACTTGACAACCCTAGTAATTATGTACCTACTATAGAGTTTAATGTGATTTGGAGCAGCGTGGTGGGTCTAAGCTCTAATTCCCTCTCTCCTATGACATTGGAGGCCTGTGCCCAGCAGTGGGACGTAATAGTGGTAATAGGCTGTAGTGGTGGTGGCTCTCTGGAGATTGGCCGCCGTAGCCGAAATTCGGTTGGGAGGACATTATAATTTTTTGTTTTTTCTAAACTTGAACAGTTGAGTGACATGGTTTTCATCATCACTTGAAATTACACATGGGTGGTTACTACTATCGCTTAATGCAGTATTATTTCAAAATGACAGTTTTATGTTCCGTACCTTATCGTCCCTAAAATCATACTAATATTATAAATGCGAAAGTGCGTTGTTTGTTGGTTTGTTGGTTTATTGGTTTGTTATTTTGTTGGTTTGTTGGTTTGTCCTTCAATCACGCTGCAACGAAGCAACGGATTGACGTGAGTTTTGGTATGGGTATAGTTGAGGACCTGGAGAGTGGAGAGTGACATAGGCTACTTTTTATCCCGGAAAATTAAGGCGTTCCCGCGGGAATCAAAAAAACTTAAACCACGTGGAAGAAGTCGCGGGCATCAGCTAGTAAGGATTACGCGGGCATCAGCTAGTAAGGATTATGATTATTCTAAAAATATACGAACGTCAATAATATTAAAACATTAAAGCTTTATGAGATGGTAGTATGCCACCTGTGTGAAACAGGGGTGACTCAGCAGAATTTAGATTCAATTGAACTTTTTGCTTAGATTACTGAGGAATGTTTTACGATAGGGATGATGACAACTCAATCAAATCAGCAACTCTTGATTTGATTGAGTTATCAAACTTAAAAACGCACTTCTAGTATGGAAGTTGTATGAAATTCACAGTTGTGACGTCATCAAATTTCAACGCACTTTTTTTCTTTATTCTATTATTTAAAATGGTTATCAGACTTAAAACTTACCGAGGATGTGAATTTTAGGTCTTTTGGAAGACCCTCTATTTAATAATCAGTTAGAAATAATTTAATTTTGATATAGTCATCATCAATATTCTAAAACACGAACGTCAATAATATTAAAACATTAAAGGCTTTAAGAGATGGTAGTATGCCACCTGTGTGAAACAGGGGTGACGCAGCAGAATTTAGATTCAATTGAACTTTTTGCTTAGATTAATGAGGAATGTTTTACGATTCTATTGGTATGTTGAAAACGATACTGCAAGGTTAAATGTTGACCCAGATCTATCAAATAGCAATTACTTAACTTGATTGGTCATTTAACGGTGGCTAGAATGATTTATAATTATAGTAGCTGATGCCCGCGACTACGTCCGCGTGGATTGAGGTTTTTTGGTTCCCGTGGGAAATCCTTAGTTTTTCGGGATAAAAAGTAGCCTATGTGTTATTCCAGACTATAATCTATCTCTGTGCCAAATTTCATCCAGATCCGTTCAGCCGTTCGGGCGTGATTGAGTAACAAACATCCATCCATACATCCATACATCCATCCAAAGTTTCGCATTTATAATACATATATATATTTATTTGATACTTCATGCCTTTTCCCTTGGTGATAATTTTTTACGATTAGCCAATTATAGTCGTTAGAAATATTGTGTGGTCCAAGCGTTTACTCCTTTAACGCTAATGAATCTAATTTAGGCCCGCTTGCAGAAATCCTTTTATCCAAAGTTAGCTGCTACTTTGACAGAATTCGTATAAAACTTCTGTCAAAATTTTCCGAAAATGACAGCTGTTATGAAGCCGCCATTTTTTACATCGCGTGTCGTCGCGTCGCTTTCGTCACTCACATAGGACAATCCAGGTACGATCCCCGGCAGGGTTAATTTGGAAATTCATATTAATTTCTGAATTTTTCCCGGTCAGTTCTTGTCGGAGGCTTCGGGTGCGGCTAGTTACCACCCTACCGGTAAAGACGTGCCGCCAAGCGATTTAGCGTTCCGGTACGATGCCGTGTAGAAACCGAATAGGGGTATGAGTTTAATATAACTGCCATGCCCCTAACAGGTTGGCCCGCTATCTTAGACTGCATCATGACTTACCATCAGGGTGAGATCGCAGTCAAGGGCTAACTTGTAGTGGAAAAAAAAATACCATCTTAGACTGCAGCAGGGCTAGCATGGGCCGGAGATAAAAATTTTATCCCCCGATTTTATCCACTGACAAGAGATAAAATTAACTTATCCACTTCTCAGAGCACGGCAACAGGGGAGAGGAGAAGTTTATCCCCGTTTGACATTTCACGGGGACTCGGGGGACTATTTATCCACCGTTATTTAGCGTTTTTATTTATTTATTTAGAAATAAATATTTTATCCTTTCCTCGGGGAGAAAATTGTCTCGGCCCATGCTAGGGGGGCAGGAGATGACAGTCAAGGGCTAACTTGTAGTGGAATAAAACATACCCGCGTGTGAAGCCAGTGCGGGTCGGTAGGTAAATCTAAGACCTTTGCTGTCAAGGAAAAGGTCATACTTACCTACTTGTTAGTGAATTGCAAAATTTAATTAATTACAAAATATAATGGGCAATTTATTATTCTGAATAAGTAATATAATTAGCTACCATACCTACCTAACTTATTAATAATCCTACCTAGTATTAATGTGCAACGAACCTTACAAATTTTATCTTTTTATCTTTATTGTTACTTATAAAACTTTATGATGTACTTATATAAAGATAATTATTTATGTAAAGCTTAACCAAGTGAACTTAATAAAAAAAAAATTTGACTGCCCCGCCAACTTAATATTTAATGAAAGGAACTTGAAATTTAATTCGCTATTATCCGCCACATTATGTACGGTACAGTATACATCTTGCAATATTCACCACACCCCTTAAATCTTCCGATAACTTTATCATTTAGACTAGATCAGTCACAGTGGTCGGCAAACTTATTAGCCAAAGAGCCAAAATATATGAACATTACAACAATTTTCAGAAAAATTGGGAGCCAAATCTGCTTATTTAGTAAACTTTTATTACTCTAAATAAGTAGTACACTAAATAAAACTAGTGGTTCGCCCCGAATTGAGACCTCGCGGTATCCATAAACTTTTACAGAGCGCCATCTATTGACATCATTGTGAAGTTCTGTTAAAAATACAGAAGCTCAATAAAAATTAAATAATTTCGTTTCCTTATTGACCGAGCGAAGCGAAGGTCTCTGAGTCTACTTGGGTGAATTGGCACTTGTCCGTCCGTCCGTCCGTCCGTCTGCAATATGAACCTAACTTTAATTGTTTATTATAGGTAGTTTCGAAGAATGGCACGCGCTTTTCTACTTTTAGAGGCGCTTGATGGCGAAGAAAGAAGGGTGGAATTTTTGGAGAATAATTTTATTATATTAGAATAATTTGAATTTTAGATAGAGAGATGTACTCTGTGGTTTAGCCTATGATCAGTCGAACCCTTCACTCTTTGAATTCAACCACAGACAAGGAACGTACCAAAGATGACGATAAAAGGTATAGATAAAGCTGCTTATTTTGTTTTCATCTATTGCTGTCCTGTCGCGAGTGGCGCTAGTATCGATAGCAAAAGTGCATGAAAAGTGCATTCTGCGACAGGCGAGCAATAGACGTGCGATCGGCTTGCGTAATACGAATTCTAGTGACATTTTGCACCCGATCGCGTAGTGTTTGCTGTCGCATTGCTACTGCTGTCGCTACTGCAAAATTTTACGTAATCAGCCCGCGGATCTGCATGGAGATAGATTATAGTCTGGAATACCCTAACACATAGGATACTTTTTATACCGGAAAATCAAAGAGTTCCCGCGGGAAATAAAAAACCTAAATCCACGCGGACGAAGTCGCGGGAATCAGGCACCTAGTTTTACTTATTACCGTTGGAACATTAGCATAGGTACTTAATTTTTTAATGACGAATCTAATATATTAAAACTTAATGCAAATGTCAAATGTAGAATGTTCTAATAATAATTTAATTAGTTTATCTAGTTTGACAGGTTTTGACCGCCACGTGTTTCTTTGACCCATATAAATGTATGTCATCATAGATTTTATTAATTACTTATGTACTGTGTCTGGAAGGTTTCGTGGTTTCGAGGGAGTGTAAGGTGCGTTGCCACTAGAGAGGTGCTACGTTATTAAGCTGCTGCTTGCTACGGATAATTGTGTGTCAAAACCACCAGTAAAAGCGCTTTTATCTAACACTAACTGATGCCCGCGACTTCGTCCGCGTGGATTGAGGTTTTTTGGTTCCCGCGGGAACTCTTTGATTTTCCGGTATAAAAAGTATCCTATATGTTAGGGTATTCCAGACTACCTATAATCTATCTCTGTGCCAAATTTCATGCAGATCCGTTCAGTTCTTTAATTTTCGGGATAAAAAGTAGCCCATGTTCCTAAACCAACTTACTTAAATACATAACTAAAATTTTGCATCTCTCTGAGAATCGCGCCCTGAGCGCCTTGACCACTCGGCCACGGTTCACTTACCTGCCAGTGCCGAAATTTGAGATATGCATCTTGCTAATCCAGTCTTTATACGCGACTGTTTATGCCAACCAGTAGCGATATAATATTACAGTATCGAAACTACTTTCAAAGGCCCATATTCGATGGAACTCTTTGACCGAGGAATAAAACATTTTGCGTTTTACTAATTTTTGTTAGGGTTCCGTACCCAAAGGGTAAAAACGGGACCCTATTACTAAGACTCCGCTGTCTGTCTGTCTGTCTGTCTGTCTGTCTGTCTGTCTGTCTGTCTGTCTGTCTGTCTGTCTGTCTGTCTGTCTGTCTCCAGGCTGTATCTCATAAACCGTGATAGCTAGAAAGCTGAAATTTTCACAAATGATGTATTTCCGTTGCCGCTATAACAACAAATACTAAAAATTAAAAAAATATATATATTAAGGGGGGTCCCCATACAATAAACGTGTTTTTTTCGTATTTTTTTGCTTAATATTAAAAACGGTAACAGGTAGACGGTTCAAATTTTCACAGAATTTTAACTTGTATATTACCTTTCAAAATAAATAATTAAATATCAATAAAGTAAATATTAAAGGGGGGCTCCCATACAACAAACGTAATTTTTAAGCAATTTTTTTTAATAATTTAAAACTTACTACAGCGGAACCCTCGGTGCGCGAGTCCGACTCGCACTTGGCCGGTTTTTTCTATCTCTGTGCCAAATATCATCCAGATCCGTTCAGCCGTTCTGGCGTTCTGGCGTGATTGAGTTACGAACATCCATCCATCCATCCATCCATACATCCATCCAAACTTTCGCATCCGCGTTCGATTCCCGGTAAGGTCAGTTTCAGTATAATTTCTGAATTTTCTATGGTCTGGTCTCGTGGGAGGTTTCGGCCGTGGATAGTTATGATATGATATGTGATCCTCCTTGACGTACCTATCCGTCAACGACGGATCAGCCCCCCGATTTTCTAAAAGTTGCCGATCAAATCGCCAAAGTTCGGCGTCAAAGTAAAATAAACCATAACAGTATTGAATTAGAGCTCAATTTCGTGTATCCATTCTCATACGTTTAGGTATGTACGATACTTAAACGTATGAGAATGGATACACGAAATTCGGCTCTAATTCAATACTGTTATGGTTTATTTTACTTTGACGCCTAACTTTGGCGATTTGATCGGCAAATCTTACACAATCGCAACTGATCCGCCGTTGACGTTGACGTTGACGTTGGCTATAGTGTCGGTTATGTGAGCGTAGATGACTAGCGAATCCAAATTTTGTTTTAAAAGTCCGGACGCAGGGCGTACAATTAACAATACCACTGACTCTATCAAAAAATCAAAAAAAAATTTTTTTTTTTTTTTGACTCAATGCATTGTAGCCGTAGGTACCTATAGTGGGAGGAGGCTCTTAGCTGGGTCTTTTTTTACCACCCTACCCTGATTTAGTGAACATGCCTCTCTATAAAGTATTTATATTTAAAGTAAATACAATTATACACTAATTATATTAAGGAAAACAACAAATATGGCTAGAATTGCCATCGTAACTCGAGTAATATTATTCTCTTTTTCGATACCAATCCTAACCATTCGCAACACATGCGCTGATTTAGCGTTCCAGGCTAACTTGTAGTGGATAAAAAAACCGTGGCTTAGCAGCGCTGCACATCTCTGGTGGAAACGTAAATAAATTATGTATTAAAATTATAACTATATTTTCTTTATTGTAATAACTTATTTAATATAATTTTTAGACTAAGATTTCTAGATATAATTACTTGTTGACATTATTTATTTATCTAATGTTTGTAATAGCTTTAATGAACTTGATTTTATAATTTGTTTTTTATCACTGTACCTACTACATTGCACACACTTGATGGTTATAATATTATGTTCAATGTTTATTGTAATAAGATATTATTAATTTAAAATTTGCAATGCCCTGACAGCCCCCCTAGCATGGGCCGGAGATAAAAATTTTATCCCCCGATTTTATCCACTGACAAGGGATAAAATTAACTTATCCACCTCTCAGAGCACGGCAACAGGGGAGAGGAGAAGTTTATCCCCGTTTGACATTTCACGGGGACTCGGGGGACTATTTACCCACCGTTATTTAGCGTTTTTATTTATTTATTTAGGAATAAAAATTTTATCCTTTCCTCGGGGAGAAAATTCTCTCGGCCCATGCTAGGGGGGCAGGGCCTCATGCCAATGTAGGATCATGAACGCAAATATGAAATACCTAAATGAAATGAAATTAAATGAAATACCTTAAATTCTCATATCAGAGGCTCAATTATTGTCTAAGCAAATCGTAATTATTTGATAGCTTGAAACGTATTACCCCATTGAAATAGAATGAGTACTAAAATTCTACATCAATGCGTGCAGGCATCTATGAACTCCATAAACAGGTCGAATTTATATACGTTTGACAAACGATTACGATTACGATTTCCTTACACAATCGGGGGGCAGATTGGGTGGACCGTGGAACGTCTTTTGAGATCGGTACAAGTAGGTACAAACTGAGTCAATTTGCATTCTCATTCTAACTTGTTTCAAAAAAACAACTATTAAAACCCCCAAACAGGTATCGAGTTCCGCGAAAGATACCTTCTACGCCTAACTGCCAAAATGAAAAAAAAACTCGTTTTTAATTTTTCGAACGCAAAAATATTTAAATGTACCTGCCCCTAAACTACCTAACCAATGATTTCTATATTATTTTCATTTCTACATTCGATAGGTACTTAGTACTTACCTACTCATCAGATTTGCCTTGAGTAGCAAGTGTACTAGAAAGTAGACCCTACCTATACTTTGATTGCGAGTGGCTATGGATTTAGCGGTTGTTTTATTGTTACACTAGCTGATGCCCGCGACTACGCCCGCGTGGTTTAAGTTTTTTTGATTCACGCGGGAACTCCTTAATTTTCCGGGATAAAAAGTACCTACTCTATGTCACTCTCCACGCATGCCAAAAATCACGTCGATCCGTTGTCCCGTTGCGGTGTGATTGAAGTACAAACCAACAAACAAACACACTTTCGCATTTATAATATTAGTATGATTGCAATTAAGTAATATAATATAACATGGGCTTATGTTTACTTCATGAATAAATAGCGTAGTTTTGTATTACATATTAGTTTGCATCTTAAAAACCCCATCCATCACCATACGCAAGGGGGACAACTACAATATAAGTAATAAGACAACATAAGTAAATAATATTAAAGAAAGAAATGAAATGAAATCAATATATTGGACTGGCAGGTAGTCATATTACCTAGAAATACAAGTACCTAATGGGTGAGAGAAAAAGGTTGCTACATAATAAATACCTACCTAGTGGCAGGAACTAACAGGAAAAAAAAAATGTAACAGGTATAATTTCATGATAAAAGATAACTCAACCTTGTTCCCCCTTTACCGTTCTACCACAGAACAGCAAGAAACCGTTTGGCATCCTTATGTGGTTGACGTCCAGTCAGCTCGAACGAAACGGTTCTGCTCTACGTTTCTGATTCGAACCGCCAGGATGTGGAATGCCCTTCCAGCGCATGGTATTCCCTGCCGCGTATAATTTAAGTGCCTTCAAGGCAAGTGTGAATAGGCATCTTCTAGGCGGGCGCGCTTCAACCTAGACCTCATCATTGCTTTGTATTAAGCGGGATTGTCGTCAAGCGCAAGCCTATCTTGCTGTGCTTGCTTGAAATAAAAAAAAAACTTAACTTCTCAAGGGTTCGATTGTAGCTGTGGTAGGTTAACAAACTTTTTATTTTTTAATATGAAAAAGTTAACACCCTACCGGCAAACACGTGCCGCCTAGCGATTTAAGCGTGATGCCGTGTAGAAACCGATTAGGGGTTTTTAATATGTGTTCTTCTACATTCTTACATGATCGGGGGGAGCCAGCAGTGCAGCAGTTAAGCGCAAAACACACAGGGAAAGGGCGCGGGTCGGGCGCCGTTGCACACACCGTCACCCGCCACGCGCCCGACCCGACCGCGTTCTGTGTGATTCCATATAAATATAAGGAATTCAACCCGCCGCGCACCCAACCCGACCCGCGCCCGTTCCCTGTGTGTTTTGCCCTTTATAGGTAACGAGCATCATCAGAGATCACTAATAATCGCAGTTAAGGGCTAAGTTGTAGTGGAATAAAAAAAACCTGTACATATTTTACTTACACTGTTAGAGCAATTGATTTCACAAAAATCCAAAAAAACCGGCCAAGTGCGAGTCGGACTCGCGCACCGAGGGTTCCGTACAAACCTGTAGTAAGTTTTACGATTTATGACGTATTAAAAACAAGACGAAATGAACCGCAAAACTAACTTTGTTTGTAGAGGTTTATTGTTAATATCAAAAAATTACGTTTGTTGTATGGGAGCCCCCCTTTAATATTTACTTTATTGATATTTAATTATTTATTTTGAAAGATACTTAATATACAAGTTAATATTCTGTGAAAATTTGAACCGTCTACCTGTTACCGTTTTTAATATTGAGCAAAAAAATACGAATAAAACACGTTTATTGTATGGGGACCCCCCTTAATATATATATTTTTTAAATTTTTAGTATTTGTTGTTATAGCGGCAACGGAAATACATCATTTGTGAAAATTTCAGCTTTCTAGCTATCACGGTTTATGAGATACAGCCTGGAGACAGACAGACAGACAGACAGCGGAGTCTTAGTAATAGGGTTCCGTTTTTACCCTTTGGGTACGGAACCCTAAAAAAAATGGAGGTCTATGCCTGGAATTTTAAGCCTGGGCCACGCCTGGGCCACCCGATAAGATGTCGAAGTCCATAATATCAATGGACAATCCCATCCAATTAAACCAGTTATTCTCTGTAATTGTTGGTCAATTATGATTATTATCCAATGTGAAACAGGAAATCACATTGTCTTGAGTAAAAATTAAGTGTCTAGGAAGTAGGAAGAGCAGTTTTTTTTAACTTTATAAGTATAATTAGTAGAGTACCTATTAACTAGTTTAAAAATCATACGCTGAAATTGTATTTTATGATTATAAACGCAAGAAAAATGCTACATATTAAATAACAGGAACTACATAAAGCAATACATTTTTATAATCAAATTTTAAATTATTTTAGGTAGATTTTTCAGATTAACTTTTCAACTTTTTGAAGTGAAAGCTTCTTTAGCCGCGTTGAGCACTTTTTGGTAGGGGGTAAACTTGTGGATTCGCGTCACATTCACCGACATGCTCGCGTTGTTACGAAGCTACATTCGTAATTAAACTTTAATCCGTTAGTTTTATATACCTATTAATTACATACATTACATATAAATTTTTCTATTCTGTGACTGTAGATAATAAAAAAATGGCAGTCATAATATGGACTGCCGATAGAAGTGGGAACGAATACTTTTTTTTTAAATTACTTATGTAGATACGTTTCTACAGTTACAAATGCAAGCAAAATAATTGTTACATTTTTTTTATTCGTTATAGGCTTACGCTTGACCACAATCACATCTGATGGGAAGTGAAGATGCGGCCTAAGATGAGAGACGCGCTTGCCTAGAAGATGTCTATTCATTCTTGATTGTAGTTGGTGGGAAACACAGTTTTTGGTAGTGTTCCAGACCTACCCATGCGAATAAGGAATGAAGACGCAAAGCGCTTCGTACCTACATGTGGATGGATCGTTGACGACATAGGGGTGGAAACTCGCACGGTATCTTGCGGTACGATGGTAGAAAGGTGAAGGAGGTACAAGCAGGCCCCTCTTTCCCACTCGGCACTCTGGGCACGTGCCCAGGGCCCCGCAATCGATGGGGCTCCCTAGTTCCTGCCAGATCACCTACCGATAGATAACCGATATTCAAGAAAGAAAAAAAGAAAGAAAGTGTCTAATATGAAAGCTGAATAAATCTAGAATATTGCTTATCTACTTATGCCTGTTTTAACAAAATAGTCATATGTCAAATTAATAGGAGCCCCACTATCCTAATGTGCCCAGGGCCTCCAATAGGTTAAAGCCGGCCCAGGGTACAAGATCGAAAAGCTCCTGAGCACACTCACCGAAATAATATATCAGAATACCGATAGGCCGGCTACCTTTCAACAAATTACATTAAAAAAAAAGGGTGCCGTGAAAAGGTATTTGACAGTCGCAGTTCGCATCATTCTTCATACTATAATATTATAAATGCGAAATTGTGTTTGTTTGTTGGTTTATTGGTTTGTTGGTCCTTCAATCACGCCGCAACGGAGCAACGGATCAACATGATTTTTGGCATATAGGTATAGTTGAGGACCTGGAGAATGACATGGGCTACTTTTTATCCTGGAAAATTAAGGAGTTCCCGCGGGGATAACATAAAACTTAAACCACGCGGACAAAATCGCGGGTATCAGCTAGTTTTTAATAATTTACCCTGGTATGTTTAAAATAAATAATTTGGCCATATTTAATGTTGGCCTTCTCTAAAGTCGAACTGGTAGTGAATTTCGACCATGCATGGACATTGGGCGCATACAATGACTTTTGAAAAAACTAGAAGTTTAATTCGCTATAATCCGCCACAGAAGGTATATCTTGAACTTGCGGGCCGCGATATTCTCCACACCACATAAATCTTCCAAAATACGATCAACGTACGTTTCACTCCGACATCGGAGCATCCTCAGGAGATGTTGACTCTACAATGCACGATTGTGACCTTCTGTGGCGGATTATAGCGAATTAAACTTCTAGTTTTTTCTACTTTGACTTCCGCAAAGTACCTAACGCCTGCATCTATCTAATATTACTTATTCTAGTTTTTGACTGACTAGTGACTGATCTATGTATTGACGAGCCAAAAGGGGGATATAGGTTTCCGTGAAAGTTTATTTTTCAAGGTATATCCATACATAAACATATTATACATACTTAAGTACCCAAAGCACAGTTTTGTCCAAAGCTTTTATGAATATCCGTCTTATTTACAGTTATAAGTCCCAACTTATCTGGCCCGGTGTACAAACTTGGAACAAATGTGTATCTATGAATGTTTAGTTTTGGTTTTTATTTTATTTTTAATATTTATTACAGTGAATGAGACCGCAAAGACGCTGTTACCGGATCAGGGCCCCAATCATGTAAGAATTGTTCATCAAACGTTAAAGATTTTTGTCAAAGTAAAATAAAACCATAACTGCATTGAATTAGAGCTCAATTTCGTCTGCCCATTCTTATACGTTTATAGGTATGTACGATACCCTAAACGTATAAGAATGGGCAGACGAAATTGAGCTCTAATTCAATGATGTCATTGTTTATTTTACTTTGACGAAAGTCTTTAACGTTTGATGGACAATTCTTACGTAATAGGGGGGCAGATTTCGAAGTCTATTATTAGTCTAATCTATTATCTATCTAGATGACGATAGTAACATAAAAAAATCATTGTCTAGATGCAATTACTTGACATGCCCTAGATATTATCTAAGATATGACTTGTAATAGTAGATTGTTACACAAGGGACGTAAGTAAGCTATTACAGAACAAGATCCAATTTGGCGCCAGTGCGAGCGCAGCTCGCATAGGGCGCTAATGGATCGCGTGCACCCGAGATATTTAGTCACACGAGCGAGCGCAGCGAGCGAGGGTGAATATAGTTCGAGGGTGTAATAGCTACTTGCAACCGAGGTAAGCATTCTACTTTATATCATTCTTGCGAGGTAAATAAAACATTGGTAATGCAAAATGAAATTAAATCACTTTACGAACAAACTTCACAAACTTTCAGATCAAATGAAATGCCGCCATTGCCATTTTTTTTTCGTAAATAGTTTTCCATTTTTTTTTTACGGCTCTGAGTTCCAAGGAGTTTTGCATAGTTTGAAATGTTGAAATGTATGGAAATTAAATGCCGCCATTTTTTTTTTTTTTTTTTTTTTTTTTTTTTTTTTTTTTTTTTTTTTTTTTTTTATCCACTACAAGTTAGCCCTTGACTGCGATCTCACCTGATGGTAAGTGATGATGCAGTCTAAGATGGTAGCGGGCTAACCTGTTAGGGGCATGGCAGTTATATTAAACCCATACTCCTATTCGGTTTCTACACGGCATCGTACCGGAACGCTAAATCGCTTAGCGGCACGTCTTTGCCGGTAGGGTGGTAACTAGCCACGGCCGAAGCCTCCCACCAGGCCAGACCAGGGAAATTCAGAAATTATAAATTGCCGGGGATCGAACCCGGGACCTCCGCACGTTAAGGCAGCGCTCAACACTGCGCCACGGAGGTCGTCATGTTCAGTGTTTTTTTTTCAGTAAAAAGTTTTCTTACCATTTTATAAGAAAAGAGATTGTTTACCAAGGAGTTTTGCATAGCTTGAACTGTAATGTGAACATTACAATTCAAGCATAGTGCGACGTAATGTTGCCTTGAATTGCAAACACCAACTTACAAGGAGACTTTCCACCATAGTAATCCCTAGTTACTGAGCAAGTATGATATAAAGTAAATTATGTCTCAATTTAAAACGTAGCAAGCGTAAAACTACTAAATGCGCAATCAAGAACACGTATGCAAGCTTAAAGACCTGTTTTAACTTTAAATAAACTCAAGTTAATCGACAGGATGTTTGGAGTGGCCCCACAATTGTGGAGAAGTGGTTGGGCAAACATACAGCTTGGCAAACATAACTGTGCGGGTGACGGAGGCACCACTGTCCATAAAAAAATCTGCATTTTTAGGATCAAAACTGAGTAGATTATGTTAGTTCTGAATTTCGCCACACGCACAAATAAACTTGTCAGAGTGTATCAAATTATACATGAGTATACCTAACCTCTAAAGTTTGCACTGGGTGTGTCGGACCGAGGTTAATACGCCGATTAATCGATTTTGGAGGTTAAAAAATCGATCACTTTTAATCAATTTTTTTTGCTTTACAAAAATATTGATTAAAAAGTAATCGATTTAAAAAAAAATATTAGACAAATCAATTCTTTTTTAGTGATTATTATTAAACTAGATGATGCCCGCGGCTTCGTCCGCGTGAATTAACGTTTTTTTATTCCCGCGGGAACTCCTTAATTTTGCGGGATAAAAAGCCTAGCCTATGTCCTTCCCCGGGATATAACCTACCCCTACACCAAATTTCAGCAAAATCGGTTGAAAAGATGGGCCGGGAAAGCGTAGCAGACAGACAGACAGACAGACAGACAGACAGACACACTTTCGCATTTATAATATTAGTATGGAAGTATGGATATTAGTCCGCTTGAAATAAGATTTTTTAAGGTCCCACGGGAACTCCTTAATTTTCCGTGATAAATAACCGCCTATGTCAAAGCCGCCAAAGTAACCTATGTCACTCCAGCCCCCCTAGCATGGGCCGAGACAATTTTCTCCCCGAGGAAAGGATCAAATTTTTATTCCTAAATAAATAAATAAAAACGCTAAATAATGGTGGATAGATAGTCCCCGAGTCCCCGTGAAATGTCGAACGGGGATAAACTTCTCCTCTCCCCTGTTGCCGTGCTCTGAGAAGTGGATAAGTTAATTTTATCTCTTGTCAGTGGATAAAATCGGGGGATAAAATGAGAAACACCTTTAGCTAATATTGAGCTTAGTATACTTACTACTTGGTACTTTTGTGGAATTATAATGTTTATTTTTGCATTTCAACTTGATTATTCTTATTTGCTCGTAGGTATATCTAATTTGTTCGAGCGAAGCGAAATCTGCGAGTTAACTTGCGTGAATTTGCATTTTTTCGTCAGTCTTTCCGTTTCTATATAGGTAGTTAGTTGAGCAACTTTATTAATTTGATATAGAGATATCTTTCTATATCTCTAGAGGTTCAAAATACTTAAATACATTAAAAACTAAAATGAAAACCTAAAATATCAGGAATCGTCAAAATATTGCAACCAGGCAATGTGTCTGCAACTTAATACAGGATCCACAAAAACTCACCGTTCTCTAAGCACAGGGTCCAATCCTACGGTCGGTTCATCCAATATCAGCAGTTCCGGTTCATGAACCAATGCTGCTGCAAGGGAAACTCGCCTCTGCTGCCCTCCGGATAAGGACTTTATTAGCCGTCCCCCACTCGGCAGTTCTAACAGATTTGAGAGGAAGTCGAATTGTTCTGCTAGCTTCTTCATCTTCATGCCATAGATTCTGCCGAAGTAGTAGACAGCATCTCTTACGGTGAACTCTGCGCAAAGGGCGATATCCTGGGTACAAAGAAAAAGGGTTTTCTTAGATATTTGTTTGAAAAAATAACTATCGTTTACGAAAAAAGTTATCTCGGTTTATGGGGGCGAGTAATGCAGCCCAGCCCCCCCTAGCATGGGCCGAGACAATTTTCTCCCCGAGGAAAGGATAAAAATTTATTCCTAAATAAATAAATAAAAACGCTAAATATAACGGTGGATAAATAGTCTCCTGAGTCCCCGTGAAATGTCAAACGGGGATAAACTTCTCCTCTCCCCTGTTGCCGTGCTCTGAGGGGTGGATAAGTTAATTTTATCCCTTGTCAGTGGATAAAATCAGGGGATAAAATTTTTATCTCCGGCCCATGCTAGCCTTGCAGGGACCTTAATACTACCATCGCTAACCCTAACCTAAAGCCATATTATTTTAATAATGTTGACGTTCGTGTTTTAGAATTATAATCCTTATTTTAGGGACGCCAAGACTCAAGGTACGTGACATTAAGCTGTCATATTGAAATAATATTGCTTTAAGCGACGATGGTAGAAATCCCCTTGCTCCCCGATCGTGTAAGAAAATTGTAATCGTAAACGTTTGTCAAACGTAGATATAATTCGAACTGTATAAGAAGGTCATACTCATAACTGATAGTCTATGCTTGCATGTCAAAAAGTATGAATTAACTGGAATTAACCACAGACGTGGAATTAACCTTTGAATTAACTCCCCATGAAGTTCGAGTATTATGAGGATAGTCTAGTTGTAAATTTTCATACAAAAAGCGATAATGTTTTTATTCCCGTAAATGTTGTCCAATTTACATAATTTTTAGAAATGTTGCAGATACATTGAAGAACTATGCTCGTAAGTTTTAATTTTAAAGAAATATTGCTTATAAGGCAGCGAAGCGTTGTGAAACAGATAGCATTATTGAAAATACCTACTCGCGTCGCGTTTCGTCACTAGACGATAGTCTTAATACGTATTGAACTCCACAGACATATGAAGAGAAGTTGAACTCTCTTATTATGATTACGGTTTTACTCTGAAATGTATACCTCCTACAACAAAGGTCTGACATGGGTCTTTTTTAAAAAGGTGATCTTGGTCAATGATATTAGGTAGGTACTTATATACATACAAGAGTCTTAAAACATCATTGATCTTGGTGATATAGGGTATTTGACTGCTTTTAGAAAATAGTCGCATATTGTTAATAATGATTTATTATAGCTAACAATATATTTATTTCGTCTTAATTTTCAGTATTTTATATAGAAATCTCAAAAATAAATTCAAAAAATTAAATTGCCGCGTAAACGCTCTCTTTGACAACATTTGGGTGACATGACTTCTATGACGTAACTATGTAGTAAAAACGTAAACAAAGTGTGTGATATTTCAGTTTCCCTTGATAAAAACTTTGTTTTAGAGATTGTTTTTATAAAACTATGGTTTACCAATGGTGTGTGGTGTGCATACTACTGCAATGTACAAACAAGTCTACAAAAACTCGAGAGTAAACTGTTTAAAAGTGTTCCAAAGAAAGCCAAGATACGGAAGAAGTGGTTGCAACTTGCTCGAAGAGACCCTATAGTGGTCACTGAGGGTCACTTTAAGTGTTTATTTTTGCGAGGATCGCTTTGATGTGAGTTTTACACTATCTATCTAACAAACTATTACTAAATATAATTGTATAATGGTCTAAAAATGTGTACCTACTTCACCTGTTCTGTTTGAGGTTAGACATGTCCGTTTGTATTAGCTGGTTTGTAGTATGTTTATTAAGTATTTACAAACACATTAATAAGTAATAACTAATTTAGAAATTCTAGCCAATTTATGTAATTCAATAATTTCAGTAGATCATTACCTACTTGGAACTTTGAAGTGGAATTTGCAATCAAAAACTTATTATGGTATACTTATTACAGTTGGAGAAAATTCTAACCTACAACCAATACAAAATGGGCTTCACTTCTCTGTCGGTCTGTCTGCTATCTCTTCACAGCTCACACATCTGTTTAACCAATTTGATGAAATTTGGTACACAGATAGCTTGCATCCCGGGAAGGACATAGGGTACTTATTGTTCCCGATAATCACAGGGTTCACCCGAATCACACATTTTGATTTGATTTTTTGACTTAATCAGTATGGAATTAGGTTTTTTTTTGGAATTCCAGAAAATCCTTTCTTCACCGAGAGAGAACCTACATACAAAATTCCAAGTTTGTAGACATTGATGTATAATTTTAGTATGTTTGTAGATCCACCAGGTGGCTGTGCAATTTGCATTGATTGTCAGTAAGTTAAGGTACTGTTTCTGTAGGTATAGAAAATTAATTTTAATGAATATTTTGTCTTTTCAGAAACCACAAACACATCACGATAAAGGAATAAACACTCAACCAATCGCAACTGCTGATAAATCTGTCCAAATAGATTATTTAAAGATGCGTCACAGAAACAAGGCAGTACAGACTATGAATGTGACAAAAGATATACTCGGTATGAATGGTATTCCAAACCAAGGGTAGATTAACTTGACAATTCAAAAGCGCTTGTAAAAGTTTATTTGAATAAAAAAACATTTGAGTTCGAGTGAGTTTGATAAATAAAACAATGAAATAGAAATATGATTTTTATTATACCTATCCACATATTACATAATTTAAGAAGAAACTGATAGGAGTTCATTACTGCTAAAAGATGATGTTGAAGGATGTTGAGTGTGTTTTTTAGATAATTGCTCCACTGTAATAAATTTCATGGTAGTGCCTACTCTGGATAAAGTATTTTTTTTTCCGTAGCACTCAAGAGAGGTACCTACATGAAGGTTGTTCACTACGCTGGTGAGTCCACATCAAAAAGGCCACAGCATGCTTGCAGCCTCCAGTGGATGCAGCACAATCATAGCACTCACAACTTATAAATTGAGTTTTGTCTTCATCTACTATCATAGTTACAGAATATGATTTTGCTCTCACTTTGTGCTTGGGACATATCTTGCATTTGAGTGTACAAATGACAGATTCGCGATGTAGCTGGACATAACCAACAGCGATAAGACTCTCTCGAAGCTCTATAAAGAAAGAAACCAAAACTGAATATCACGATCTATGTTAGTAAATAATATAACCTAGTAAGTACTTAATTCTGCGAATGTTAGGTTTTATTCTTGGACGAAAAGATATTAATACAATAAATTGCTTTATTTAAGAAATATATAGTATACTTACAAGGCAGTTTTCACATTTTTTAGTTCTGCAGCATAGAAATCAGTGTTATTTTTGAAAAATGTCCAATTAGGTTTAAATGCATCATCTTTTGAGAGGTTTCCACTATCTGCTTTTAAATAATTGGGTTCCTAAACTATTAATTAGGAAAAGTATGGTTGGTAATGACTAATTGAAACAATAAAAAGCACAGAAACATAAAGAAAAACGGAAAAACACTCGTAATTGTTCGAATTTACTACACCACAGTTAGATTTTATTAAATAGTTACGTCACTAACGATTCAACCAATCATAGAGCGTTTACGATCACGTGAACATAGATCGAAAATTAATTAATTAATTTCATGTTTTATACAAAAACAATACATTATTTTTTAGTTCGGTCAAATGGAATATTACTTAAAAATAATAATCTATTAGGATGGCAACAGCAGAAACGATATTTTTAATACAGTCAAATACCCTATTGAAGAATGTCTACGGACTAGGTACTGGATTGAGTTGGCCTTAATAAATATCATTATTAATAGTTTCGGGGCGAACCACTAAATTTGTATATTTGGGGGCTATGCTAAGTATAATCACAAAATAGAGGAAAAAAAACGTCGAGACACCCGAAGGCCAACTAGGTACTTTTATAAACCTTTCAAAATCACTATACATACCTAATAATATTAAGTACTAGATGGTGCCCGCGACTCCATCCACGTGAAATTAGGTTATTTCAAAATCCCATGAAACTAATTGATTTTCCGAGATAATAGGTCTTTACTTATGAAATTGCCGTTTTGTATGGAATAAGTGAAAGTACTTATTTTTTCAAACTTTTTTATTTCTGTTATTCGAAGTAATCACCCATGCAATCGACGCATCTTTGCCAACGCATCGGCAGTTTATTGATGCCCTTCTTGTAAAAATCAGCCGGACGGGAGGCAACAAACTCTTCAAAGGCATTTCGTACTGCCTCTCGGGAATTGAATTTTTTACCCACTAAAAAGTTGTCTAAATTTTGGAAAAAGTAATAGTCGGTAGGTGCAAGGTCTGTTGAGTATGGCGGATGAGGGAGAGCTTCCAACCCCAGCTCTTGCAGCTTGGAGACTGTCTGTTGCGCAGTATGGGGTCGCGCGTTGTCGTGAAGGAGCAGTAAGGACGACCGATTGACCAAAGCTGGTAGCAGATGTGCAAGCTTCTCCATCATTCTCTCCAGTTCTTCACAGTACACATCTGCAGTAATGCTCATGCCGTTTTGTAAAAAGCTGTGGTGAATCACACCCGCACTAGACCACCAAACAGTGACCATCACCTTTTTAGGGGTAATTTTTGGTTTAGGGCATTGCTTTGGTACTGAACTAGGATCTAACCAACTTGCTGAGCGCTTTCGATTGTCGAACAGAATCCATTTTTCGTCGCACGTAACAATTCGTTTCAATATTCCTTCATTTCTTTGCCTGTTGAGCAGCGCAAGGAAGGTCTCGACGCGTACGTTGCGCTGGCGATCGTTAAGGTCGTGGGGCACCCATCTATCAAGCTTTTTTACCTTGCCAATTTGTCGCAAATGGATCAATATTATTTTGATGCTTACATCAAAAGCTGGCACTGCTAGCTCAGCTGTAGATTGAGTTTCGTCAGCTTCCACAATCTCCTTTAATTCATTATTGTTGACAAAGTCTCCGGACGACCACGAGCTTCATTTTTCAAGTCCAAATTTCCAGAACGGAACCGGGAAAACCAATCACGGGCTGTGCGTTCGTTTGTACAGTTCTCTCCGTAAACGTTTTTGATGTTACGTGCCATTTGTGTCGCGTTGGTGCCACGACGGAACTCATATTCCATAATTAGTAATTAATTACACGAATTTGTAAAGTATCCATAAAGGCGAAAAATGTTGAAATGTAATGAAAATACAACGCTAATCAAAAAACAAAAGACTGAGTTTGTAAAAAGAATGTCATGGTTTTCAAACAAAATTAATTTGAATTTAGAATACAGAGCCATTACAAACTTTTTTTTATTTGAAATGACCAGTACTGAAGAAAGGCAATTTCATAGGGAAAGACCTAATATCAAGAAGTGAACGTACTTAATCAAAAAATTAAAAAAATATTATAGCCAGTGTCACTCGGGACGATGTAAGGATTCTAACAATACTAATAACTACATGCATCGAAATCTGATAGAAGGCATTTAGAAGTTATCATAGTAGGGGTTTTTTTGAAGTGAAAACTTCTTTAGCCGAGTTGAGCACTTTTTTGTAGGGGGTAAATTTGTGGATTCGCGTGACCGACATGCTCGCGAACACCGACGTTAATTATTAAAAAAAAAAAAATTAAATATTCGTTTTCACTTAGTATCGGCAGTGCTTAAATATGACTGCCATTTTTTTTTACACACTACAAGTTAGCCCTTGACTGCGATCTCACCTGATGGTAAGTGATGATGCAGTCTAATATGGTAGCGGGCCAACCTGTTAGGGGCACGGCACCCATAGCCCAATTCGGTTTCTACACAGCATCGTACCAGAACGCGTACGAAATTAAGAGTTTCCGGTGGAGCCAAAAATATCAAACCCAGAGCCCTGAAAAAATTACACTCCTTTTTTTTGGGCAGTCGTGTTTTACACGAAATGTAGCAAAAAATCACGTCGATCCGTTGCTCTTTTTGTAAGGACAAACCAAGAAACAAACACACTTTCATATTTATACTACATAATATTATTACAATTTAATTTACCGGCAAAAACGTGCCGTAAAGCGATTTAGCGTTCTGTAATATATAGGTACATAAAACCTACCGCCTACTACCATTACTTTTTTCACATATCCTACAACATCCGTTCAGCTGGCAGAGGGGTGCGCGGACTTTCCTTTTTTTTTAAAATATATATAGCGACCAAACGAGCAGGCGGGTCACCTGATGAAGTGATTACCGCCACCCATGAACATTTGCCATTCCCAACTGCGTATTGTCCATTCCCAACTCACACTTTTCCTGAACAGAAATAATACACTTAGTTCTTTTCAGTCTGGGTTCCGCCGTGGGCACAGTACTGTTACGGCACTGACCAAGGTGTCTGATGACATACGGTTTGGAATCGATAACAAGCAGGTAACCATTTTAGCATTGCTCGATTTCTCTAACGCGTTTAATACCGTCGACTTGGATATTCTCATAGCAATTCTTGAATCAATTATTTTTCCTCTGCTTCTATCAGTTGGTTCAAGTCTTACCTTTATGACCGGTCGCAATGCATACGTGTTAGAGAAAAACTGTCCTCCTACTGCCGTCTCAGTGCTGGTGTTCCACAGGGTGGTGTCCTTTCTCCTTTGCTCTTTTCCATCTTCATAAATACTGTCACTAATCTTCTTTCCCTACCATATCATCTTTATGCCGATGATTTACAACTGTACGTATCCACTCCTGTTGAGCAGATATCTGAAGCTGTCAAACGTTTAAACGACGAGCTTAAGGGACCGGCGACCACCGCTCGCAACTTCTACTCGAACCGCAAATATAAATTTGCCGGTATATTGCTATCCCTATTTGGCTGAAGACACATGATCGCGTGCAAGCGCGATAGCAATATGAGCGTACAGAATTTGTTATACATTTAGTCTTGTTCCGTGAATACCAAAAATGATGAATGAAAAATAGTTGTGTTTTTAACTTCGTGTTGTTATTCTGTAACTTGACAATATAGGCTATGTTCCTGATCAATTAGTACGTGAGATATCGTTGGTTTTAATATGAAACAAATAAGGAGAAAATATGTCGTTTATGTCGCAAAAACATGCAAAACGCAATGTGCTTACATTTAATTTTGGGAAAGTATTTTGGAAAAATAATTATCCAGGGACCTAGATAAATACAAGTTCAATCTTAATAATCGCATAATTTGGAGGAAATATGCTCGAATTACTAATTATTTTGGTATTACGTTTGTATGAGCAATTCACCCTCCGCTGGCGCTATTGTCTGCAGCTGGAGTGAGTCCTTTGGTCTACTAGTGAATGCTAGTAAATCACAGGTCATTATCATAGGTAATTCCAGACAAATGACTAAACTTGATTACTCTGCTTTACCACCTGTGGTCTTTGATGGTAATGCGCTAGCTTATAGTCATACAGTTAAAAATCTTGGAGACCGCAAGTTTCAGAGGTTAGTCGGAAAATCTTTGGCGCTTATGGTTCTATTAAAAGGTGGAAGAACTTCTTGCCAATTAAAACAAACATCTTGTTAGCTAATACACTTCTCCTCCCCATCCTTGATTACGCCGATGTCTGTTATCTCGACCTGACCGAAGATCTTTTAAATAAGTTAGAACGCTTGCAAAACTTATGCATTCGATTTATTTTCGGCCTAAGGAAGTACGATCATATATCGGAATATAGGAGGAAGCTTAACTGGCTCCCTATCAGACAAAGGCGTAATCTCCATGTCCTATCTGTTCTCTATGCTACTCTTTACCACCCATGGTCGCCCCCTTACCTAAAGGAACGATTCAGGTTCCTTAGTTCCTTCCCAATCCAGCATACCTTGCGATCTGCCAGTGACAATAAACTTAAAATCGCCAAACGTAACGCCGAGGGATACGCAGACTCGTTCACCCTAAAAGCAGTCTTATTGTGGAACGCGCTCCCAGCTGATATCAGACGATCAAAATCTTTAGGGGCCTCATTTTCAGAGTGTTCTGGCACAGGGTAGATAAAATGTGGTTCTGGCAAGTCCCACATCAGAATCGGCGAAAAGCTTGGTTAATTTGGTCACTGCTTGCCATCGGTGACCGTCGTAGATAAGTATGTTAAGTGATCGTTTTATTTCTTGTTTTAGTTATGTTTAGATTATTTTTTTGTTCAATGTATTTAAAATAATGTTGCGATGGGGTTGACATATCTTTTAGAATAAAAACCCAAAAAAAAAATAAGATTAAAAAAAAAAAAAGACGCTGTTGTTGGTTTTGTTCTTGTAGGTACGTTTGTTGTATTAATTTAATTTAATTTTTATTATCTGTTGTTAAAGCGGCAATGGAAATACACACTCTTTCTACACTACATCAAGGATTATAATTGGGTATTTTACAACTATTCAAATAAATAATTTTTTTGTGATTATTAAATAAAGGATCTCCAAAAGTCGTAATATCCATGTCCCCTGTTAGTTTTATGTTGAATAACTATTTTAAACTATCGATTAAAGTAAAAAAGTGCGTCGAACTTTGATAATAACTATGTAATATTTCATACAACTTCCCATACTAAGCACGCGTTTTGATGTTTGAAAAAAAAGTTGCTGATTTGACTAGTTGTCAAATACCCAATTCTGAATCAAGAGCGTCTAGAATATTAAAGTAATACTGCTTTAAGCGATGGTAGTATGGCACCAGTAGTGGGCTCGGAGATTGGTTGATGATAACAGATAGATAGACAGACAAGGCAATCTCACCTGGGGCATATACCCAACCCTGGGGCCTGGAACTCCACTGCCCTTCTCTCCCGGCTTTCCCCCTAGCACCCACACCTCCCCACTGTCCAGTCTCCGTCTCCCGACTATGCAAGAAAGAAGTGTTGTTTTCCCACATCCCGATGGACCTAGGAGGCCGTATCTGAAACGATAAATCGAAGTCAAAAATATTATATTTAACACTTCGTTAGTGGCGCGTTCTACCATTGTAGAACACGCATGCATTTCGTGGAGTTTAAAATTAAATAACATTTATTGTAAACAATACAATAGAAATTAAAGCTAGCTAGTTATGTAGGGCGGCTGTTCCGAAGCAGGTTTGCAATGATGAACTCCTTTTGGGGTGTATAACTATTTAATGAAGTGGTATAACAAGTGGTAGATATAAAGGTATAACAAAATGTAAAAGAATATAATAAGTAAAGATGTCTGTTCGCACCGAAGTTAGGTAAGCGAAAGCACTAATTGTCCAGTTTGACGGATTCACGTCGGAATCTGACACTCGTGGCACGTTTCGCTGACGAGGGAGACCGGCAGCGTAACACCTCCGCCATCAGATGAGCAATTATTTGGTGATGAAGGCACCGAATATTGCGGCATTTATGTACTTCTTCAAAAGGTCTTCTTTAAAGGTCTTCTTCCTGCTTCGTGTGTGGTATTTATTCTTCAATATTGGTAGCTGATGATGTAATATTACGTAGTAATAAGACATTTGATAAAATAGTGGGTCATCACTCATCTGCTCTATCAGAGCCTCCTTGGACAGAGAGATAGGCGAGGTTAAACACGTTTCATCTATCTCCTGTAACAGTACTGAATCGCAGAAGATAGTCTAGTATAGTAGATGCATTTGGTGATCACTCATTGGGTGGCAGCACGAAGAAGTCCACTGCTCGCTGGGCTGTCGAATTATTCCTTCGGGCTTTCAGCCTCTATGTGCATAAAATCCAAGAAATTGGTTGTGATAACAGGTTCTATGACTACTACGATAGGCTATTATTATAGACTGGGCTAAACTATTGAAATATGTATAGAGATGATATATGCTAAACTTATACAAATTTCTGAACTAAATGTAAAAGGAAATCTAAGGACTACAACTTCTAGAATTCTGTAAAATAATAGCTAAACTAAACGTCTGCTCTTTATAATTAGGTTATTTATATAAGAAATGAACTTCTAAGAATAGGATGTTAATTGGGTATAATTCATAAAGTGAGAGTATGCTTGAATTGCTGGATTGGCTCAAAATATCTTGCATAATTTTCGGTTAAACGAAAAGTAACAAAAACTGAGCGTTCAGCATACATCTCTAATTGCTCATTGTCCTTAGTAGTCGCATTGTGACGATAAGTAAGAGCTTTCGTTATCTCAGATTAATGGAAAAAGTACCACATTTATAATTAAAGATTTCTTGTAAGGCCTAGTCTATAGATATATTATAAAATGTAAAAAGTGTATAAAGTAAAACTATAAAAAGGTTTAAAATGTATATTTTCTAATTTCAATAAAATTCTAAAAGTAATTCAATCTTCGTAAAGCATTTTGGATAATATAATGTAATGTAATATAGTGTAGTCCTATCAGTAAGTTGAAATGTGATACTGGGAATGTCGCGAGCTCATCGGACAAGTACTATACTTAGTTGGTTTTATTAAATTAAAGTGTTACTAACTGAATTGAGTACAACTATGGAACGTATTAATTTTTTGGACGTCTCTTTAATCTAGATTTTTTAAATGGGCCATGACTTTTCTTAGAAGTATATATATGTACACTTTGCCTAGAGACAAATTTGTTGTGTCTAGTATGGGACTTTTCTTGGATTTGGATAGGAGTTTCCAGGATTGAAAATTCTAATTTCGTACGAATAGTTTTAGATGAAGTCGGTGGTTTCGTTGAACTAGACAATTTTCCATCAAAATTCGAATCGGTATAAGTGGAACATAAGTTTTCATCGGTATTATTAAAATCATTGCGGTTAATTAGAACGTGATCGTATTCTGCTAATTTTAACTTCCATCTCATTATGCGTGTGCTCGGTTCTCTTTGATTCGGTAAATTTTGGAGGTCGGAAATTATTCTAACTTTTTGATTCAAAAGGTATGGTCTGAAGTATTTTGTGGCCCAGGCTACTGATAGAAAACCCTTTTCTATTTTGGAATATTTAAATTCGCTATCATTTAAACTTCGGGAAGCGTATGCGATAGGTATATCGGTGCCAGAAGGGCCTTGCGAGAGTGTTGCACTTAAGGTAGAATCAGACGAGTAAGTGGTCAAATTAAATTCTTGTTCAAAATTAGGATACGCTAGGATAGGGATATTTTTAGCCAGATATTGACATTGTTCGAAACAATCAATGAATTCAGGATTCAAATTGATTTTTGCACCTTTCTTTAAGCAAGATGTTAAAGGCTTGGTTAGGCTTGCGAAATTGGGTATGAATCGTCTGTAGTAACCAAGAAGAGATAAAAATTCTTTAATTTCCTTCCGAGTTTTAGGTAGAGCAAAATTTAAAATATCAGACATGTAATATGGGTTCGGTTGTATGCCATGTGGAGAATAGATATGGCACAGAGGTGTATCATGTTTGAAGAATTCTGATTTATCTGTATTAATTTTAAAATTTAAACACCTTAATCTTTGTAAAAGAGCACGCAGATTCAATATGTGTTCCTGCAATGAAGTAGAGAAAACTAAAATTTTGTCTGAGTAACTTATGCAATTTAGCAGATCTAGAAGACTCTTATTCATAAAGTTATAAGCAGTACTACAGTTTTCAAAACTTAGAGTTGTAAAATACAAGGACTTCCCTAATTTGTCTAAAACGTCGGTTAAGTTTGAAATCTGATACCAGTTCTCTACAAAATTGGGATTAAATTGAGGATAGTTATTAATGAAACTATTATTTTCGAAATAGAATAAGTCCGAATATTCTTTGACAAGATTAATTAAATTAGTTGCCTCTTCTTGATTTAATTGATCTGTGGGCAAATGTAATAATATGGACTCATAATTCCGCTTATCGTCGGCGGTGTCCATTTCACTTTTACACTTGGTTGGCATGTACTCGTATTGTTCGTGGGAATTATGTTGGTTAGATGTATGAAAATTATAAGGAATTTGAACTTCTGGAGTTTCCAATCTACTCGTACTATGTAGATTTAAGTCTACCTGTGGGAAATTATCAGGATCAGGGTCGTGTTGGTATGGTATAGAATAACTATTTGATGGGTATTGGGGTTCTGCTGAAGAAGGTATATGCTTTTGGAACCTCGGGTATCTTCGTGACCTTTTAGGGAATTTCATGCTACTATGATAATTTAGGTGTGAATAAGAAGAACGAGGTCTTGAAGTATGTCCATTACAATTTTGATAAAATTTGGTTCTATTCTGTAAGTAAATTATATTCAATTCTTCTTTTGCAAATTCCAAAGCTTTTTCTAAAGTTGGGGGTCTCATACACCTTAATCTTGACCCTAACGGTTCTCTTAAGCCCCTCAAAAAGGTTTTAAGAGCTATACTATGGTAGAGGGTTCTTTTTGCGTCTATAGTAGTTTTAACTGTATCGTGTAACTCTATGTATGTTATAATCGTGGAAAGTAGAGTTTGGACTTTTTCATAAAAATTTGATACTGTAGTATGACCTTGAGTTAAAAGGGATAGGTCTGTCAGTAATGCAGTTTCATTTCTATGGTCGGCGAAACAATTTATTAATGTAGATTTAATGCTAGTCCAATCATTTGAAATGCCGTTAGTTGCTAAGGTTCTGGCGGCAGATCCAGTGATTTTATTTAAGATTCCATTAATCAAAGAAAGATTTGAAAGTTCATACTCTGGAGCCGGATTAAGGAATGAGCGTACTAATTGGTCGGATAATTTTATGAATCTAGTTAATATATAAGAATTTCCATCGAAATTCGGTAAAAACTTAAGTGACTTATTTATACTATCTAACAAATCTACTTGACTAATTTCCATTATTTTAATTTAAAATTAAGTGAATTATTTTAACTATTAAAGACTAACACGGCTAAAATTATAAGACTAACACGGCTAAAATTATAAGAACTACGCGGGAAAGAAAAACCTTGAAGGTATATTATAGAACCCTGCGCAAAATTTTATACCACAACCAATAAAAAGGATTTCATGGACTTACATAACCAAAGTCGCTGGCGAGCTTCGATCCATCGATGTTCAGTATGAGTCGAAGTCTTCAGCGGCAGCTTCTATGACAGCAGCTCCTGGGAGGTTCTCTCGTCCTGTCAAGGAATCCGAAGGCGTCGACCTGATTTTTAGGTGATGCACGAAGACCTTGAAGCAGCAGAACGATCCTTTAAGACTGCGCCAGTTATGTAGGGCGGCTGTTCCGAAGCAGGTTTGCAATGATGAACTCCTTTTGGGGTGTATAACTATTTAATGAAGTGGTATAACAAGTGGTAGATATAAAGGTATAACAAAATGTAAAAGAATATAATAAGTAAAGATGTCTGTTCGCACCGAAGTTAGGTAAGCGAAAGCACTAATTGTCCAGTTTGACGGATTCACGTCGGAATCTGACACTCGTGGCACGTTTCGCTGACGAGGGAGACCGGCAGCGTAACAAGCTAGCCTAACCTAATTACCCACTATATAAATCATGCCCGCGTGGAATCGTGGCAAGAATGCTGGCTGCATTTTTGCGCTGGACAGCCAGGCTGATCCTTTGCGCAAAAAATGAGCCAGCCCTTCTGTCACCAGATGAGGCAATCAACCGCGGTGAAATATCTCTCAGAAATGTTTGCCACTAAGACTCCACGCCCCGGGTCTCCACGGCAAACGGAACAAATATGTACTTAACTCTATATGAGAGAGGCATAGTAAATTGATATTAGATATCAATTTATATATATATATAAGTATATATTATATATACATATTTATATATTAATTATTTATGTAGTTAATTTTTAGGGTTCCGTACCCAAAGGGTAAAAACGGGACCCTATTACTAAGACTCCGCTGTCTGTCTGTCTGTCTGTCTGTCTGTCTGTCTCCAGGCTGTATCTCATAAACCGTGATAGCTAGAAAGCTGAAATTTTCACAAATGATGTATTGCCGATGCCGCTATAACAACAAATACTAAAAATTAAAAAAATATATATATTAAGGGGGGTCCCCATACAATAAACGTGTTTTTTTCGTATTTTTTTGCTCAATATTAAAAACGGTAACAGGTAGACGGTTCAAATTTTCACAGAATATTAACTTGTATATTACCTTTCAAAATAAATAATTAAATATCAATAAAGTAAATATTAAAGGGGGCTCCCATACAACAAACGTAATTTTTATTTTTAATACGTCATAAATCGTAAAACTTACTACAGGTTTGTACGGAACCCTCGGTGCGCGAGTCCGACTCGCACTTGGCCGGTTTTTATTATTATAATAAAGGATATTATAGTAGTACCTATATAGTACGTATTAGTAGTATAATAGTTAATTTTATTGGATAGATATGAGAATTGTATGTAGTAGGTACTAATGAACATTTGTAGTCGTTTTTAGGGTTCCGTACCCAAAGGGTAAAAACGGGACCCTATTACTAAGACTCCGCTGTCTGTCTGTCTGTCTGTCTGTCTGTCTGTCTGTCTGTCTGTCTGTCTGTCTGTCTGTCTGTCTGTCTGTCTGTCTGTCTGTCTGTCTGTCTGTCTGTCTGTCTGTCTGTCTGTCTGTCTGTCTGTCTGTCTGTCTGTCTGTCTGTCTGTCTGTCTGTCTGTCTGTCTGTCTGTCTGTCTGTCTGTCTGTCTGTCTGTCTGTCTGTCTGTCTGTCTGTCTGTCTGTCTGTCTGTCTGTCTGTCTGTCTGTCTGTCTGTCTGTCTGTCTGTCTCCAGGCTGTATCTCATAAACCGTGATAGCTAGAAAGCTGAAATTTTCACAAATGATGTATTTCCGTTGCCGCTATAACAACAAATACTAAAAATTAAAAAAATATATATATTAAGGGGGGTCCCCATACAATAAACGTGTTTTTTTCGTATTTTTTTGCTCAATATTAAAAACGGTAACAGGTAGACGGTTCAAATTTTCACAGAATATTAACTTGTATATTACCTTTCAAAATAAATAATTAAATATTAATAAAGTAAATATTAAAGGGGGGCTCCCATACAACAAACGTAATTTTTTGATATTAACAATAAACCTCTACAAACAAAGTTAGTTTTGCGGTTCATTTCGTCTTGTTTTTAATACGTCATAAATCGTAAAACTTACTACAGGTTTGTAGGTACGGAACCCTCGGTGCGCGAGTCCGACTCGCACTTGGCCGGTTTTTTGTAGATGTATAGCACTTTAATTTGATAGATAGATAGATAATTAGATAGATATAAAACTATAGTTTTTTAAGCATCCTACTAGCTTGCAGCTACGTAGTTTTTTCCGTGGTGTCACCTGAATCAGGTCGGGTCGGGCTGAAAATCAGCGCTGTATGGTTAGTGCTTGCACTGAACATACAGCATTATGCTGAGCCTGGGCCATTTTTCAGGTTGTGCCATACAATATGATATAGCGCATCCCTGCGCCTCATCGTTGTTGTTTAGATACTAGATCTTGTTTAGATCGTTGAGGTGCAGGGGTGATCTACCTCTTTAGGTATGTTTATTATGTGTGGCACAATTTGGTAATATATGTTTTTTCTTTCTTTCTTCTTTTTCTATATCGCTTAAACTCATAGTATTCTTCTACATTTATTTGATGAACACAATCAGTGAGGTTACTGCAATTGGAAGCATTTTACATGTGAGAAATTTGATTAATTCAAATATAGAATTCTACGATAGTAGAGCGCGGGGGCACTCGCGTGAAATTTTTGCCTTTGTATTCTTCTTATTTGAGGGAAGTTTTTTTATTCATATTTTATTGAATAATATTAATTGAAATTTGTTATAAATATTTAATATTGTGACTTCATTTCCCAGAATAATAAGCTCATGGAGCGAAAGGTTTTTTTCGCAGGGGTCATCGCAAAAATCTCCTACCATTGCGTGTCTCGGACGGTTTAATTTAAGCTACTATATACCTATTGTATAAAACATGTTTATGCAAATAAACGAAATTGAAAAAATTGAATTGAGCTTTATGTAAATTAAACTACGTAGTAGGTTTAACGTTCTAATTTACGTATTATAAAAACTTATACCTACTTAAGGATCCGTAGTCCGTACCACATAATAGAAAAACGGAAATCTTAATCCATTTTTTAATTAAAATAAAACATTTTTTTTTAAATCCATCTTTTAATTAGGTTATCGGAAAAAAATAAAATGGCAGAACGGTAGGCCAAAATATTTGAACCCCTATAACTAAATCAGTTTAAAATTAAATGTCCTTCTGCGGCGGCCTTGGGTGTTTAACTCACAAAACCTAAGAGTTAAGAACAACTTCTCCCTATACTTACTATAATGAAGTTAAGCATTGCGACACATGTACCTACTAGGTATGTAACACAATGGAAAAGTTATAAAAGCAATATGTAATTTCAAATCATGACTCGACTTTTTTTTAAATATAAGTAATATAGGCTATCGGTTGGCTGCAATTAGACTTGCTTGCAGTTGCAAGTGGTGAAGCAGCCTAAGGTGGAGTGCACTTGGCTAGAAGATGCCTAGACTTCCCCACTTTAGCCCATTTACGTCCCACTGCTGGGCACAGGCCTCCACTCTCATAGGTGAGAGGGAATTAGAGCTTAGACCCACCACGCTGCTCCAATAACTTCAACTCATGTTTTTTGCATGTCAGTAATGACGAAACATGTTTGGTCAAATTTTGTATGTGTTATCTATTAATTGTACCATGTTTCAAGCAAATAAACTATTTATTTATTTATTTATTCATTTATTAATGCGGGTTGGCGGGCTTTAACGACTATTATCATGTTAGTGATAATAACCGGGACCGACGACGGCTTAACGTGCTCTCCGAGGCACCGGGGTGAAACACCGCCAACTTCCTAACTCCGGGCTAGTACTGAGAATTTCTAGTCAGAAAAACCCAATACTTGTTATTTGCCCGACCCGGGACTCGAACCCGGGACCTCGTCGGCCGCAGTCGAACATGCCAACCACTAGACCAACGAGGCAGTCGCCTAGTCTCAGCCTAGACTTCCCAGGAATGTAAATTAATTGGTTGTTGTTTTTTGGGTATAAGACGGTGGTTATGCCTACGTATCCAAGGTAAGGAACCCTGCGTGCGCAAGTTGAACCCACATTGACTTGGAAGTTAAAAAAAAAGAACAGTAGACAATTACTGGGAAGTATATTAATGAAAAAAAAAAACAGGTTTTAGTTTGTTTTAATCACCCAACCAACGTCAGAATGGTAATTTGGATAATAATTCGCATTTAAAATTCGCTACGCAGTGGATATTATAAATCATATCATAATATTTGGGTATGGCTTTGGCCCAAGAGCTGGCGACGAATTTCGGGAAGGTCTTTTGGCAAGCTGAAATTGTGAAAAATTATAATTTCGTCAATAAGGCGAATCCAGTCCTGCCAGTCTGGTAGAGCGTGTGCGGTTGTTTCGTATGTCGTACTCATTTGAAAACTTTATTCACGTCTGGGAATTGATTAAAACCGCAAAATTTGTCTGGCGATTTGCAGGTATTATTGAAATTACTCAATAAATACGTGATTAAAATTTCAGATATTTTTTTTTTTTTATGCTTTTTTTTTTAATTGAAAACAATACAATAGAAATTAAAGCTAGCTAGCCTAACCTAACTACTATATAAATCATGCTCACGTGGAATGGTGGCGAGAATGCTGGCTGCATTTCCGCGCTGGACAGCCAGGCTGATCCTTTGCGCAAAAAATGAGCCAGCCCTTCTGTCACCAGATGAGGCAATCAATCGGGGATTGAAATTTTTTTATTTCAGATTGCCAAAAGTATATTTTTTGGAAATTTTAATAAAATATTTTTGAAGAGGTCTGGTAATACTTTATAACCGACAACGACTGGGATTTTTTTTTGAATTCCTTATGTACAATCCAATTTAAAAGATAAAAAAAAACAAGTTGCCAAAAAAAGATTTTTTTGTTTTTTTTTCTTCAAATGTTGTTTGCAAATGCTGCGCAGTAGCGAAATAACGGCAAAAGCTCTACCAGACTGGCGGGACTGGATTCGCCAATTGACGAAATTATATTTTTTCACAATTTTCAGCTTGCCAAAAGGACCTAAGTTCCGAAATTCGTCGCCAGCTCTCCGTCTATTTCCCACGTAATGCTGACTTCAAAAATGAATTCGGCGCATATTATTTATGGCATGTTATTCCACGTGCAGGCTTTGAATTGACGATATTTCCTTTTAAACCAATCATGGTATCGGGAGGGTATTGATTTTATGCATGACGTTACGAATTTAGCATTTAAGCTAGGTAATTTGTAAAACGGGTATTATGATAGTAAGCCATCAATGATTGGTTAAGATTAAGACGAATTTAGCATTTATGCTGGGTAATTGGTAAAACGGGTAATATGATAGTTAGCCATGATGATTGGTTAAGATTAAGACGAATTTAGCATTTATGCTAGGTAATTTGTAAAACGGGTATTATGATAGTAAGCCATGATGATTGGTTAAGATTAAGACGAATTTAGCATTTATGCTGGGTAATTGGTAAAACGGGTAATATGATAGTTAGCCATGATGATTGGTTAAGATTAAGACGAATTTAGCATTTATGCTAGGTAATTTGTAAAACGGGTATTATGATAGTAAGCCATGATGATTGGTTAAGATTAAGACGAATTTAGCATTTATGCTGGGTAATTGGTAAAACGGGTAAAATTTTATTTTATTTTTGCTTGGACTACCTACCAACAAAATTACATGTAAATTAAACTTAGACACAAATTAATTTAGGGTAACGGAACAGACATACTTACCTAATTTCACTTAATAAAGGCAGCCACATCATGCACAATATATGGGTCGTACATAATCATAATATTATTATCACAAAAGAAATATATACTAATATTATAAATGCGAAAGTTTGGATGGATGGATGGATGTTTGTTACTATATCACGCAAGAACGGCTGAACAGATCTGGACGGATAGGCTACTTTTTATCACGGAAAATTAAAGAGTTTCCGCGGGAACCAAAAAATTTCAATTCATGCGGACGGAGCCGCGGGCATCTGTTAGTACTTACATTATATTATAAGCTATTTAATTACTTACTAAATAATTTAAACTAGACTAATATTTAACTAACTAAACGAATTATTAATTTAATTGAATTAAATCGCGCTTTAAAAAGTATTCATGACTTTGGCTTTAAATATTTTAATCTTGTCATGGTCAGGACAGGTCGATAGACTTATCCTTGCCCGTAAGTTCCATAAACATTCACTCAGCCGGGGCCCGTATTGTTGAGTGATTACCAAGGTTGGTTCTGTAGAATTTGTGTGTAAACAGCTGTTTGATAGGGTACCGCGGCAGATGCGAGGGAGCCTAAAATGATTGATAGACTGGTTTATAAGACATTACACTCCTTTTTTTTTTTGAAAGCTGTCGGTCCTACGCCTAATCTCTCTCGGGTCGTGTCGGATTTTCCGTTCCATCGGGATATGCGAGTAAAGGAACAGAGTGTGCACCTGTGTTACATGCGAACACACTTGTGCACTATAATATCTCCTGCGCAGATGGCTAATTCTCTCTGGAGATAGGCTGCCGTGGCCGAAATTCTGTCGGGAGCTGACATTAAATAGTTCGGAGTCAAAAATAACCCACTAAAGTGACGGATTTATGTGTCGTTCACTATGTCAAACTTTAAGAGTTTACTTCAACGATCTCAATTTACATAGACGGGCCCTGTCAAACAAAGAATGTGGGCGTATTTTACTAACACCATCTAGTCTGAAAAGCGGGACAGCGCTATGGCGGGGACAAGGACAGGCTTATACAGGTGTGGAGCGCGCTCCACAGGTCGGACACCCAATTTTTTTCTATGAAAGGGCCCATCTAGTACCTACCTACATATATATATCGATGGTTTACTTACATTATTCCCTTTTCGACGGTCATGTCCAAGTACTGCAGGACACATTTGAAGTCCTGTTTGTCCTGCTTCCCGTAGTACTTGTAAGCCCGCTTGATCACCACGGCCAGCGGGGCCGCCATCTTGTAAGGTCTGTCACTCACTACGCGCACATTATTCACTTTTTATCTGTAACAAAGAAAATTATTGGTCAGGTTACGAGTAGATACACAGCCCATTAACGTCCCACTACTGGGCACAGGCCTCCACTCTCATAGGAGAGAGGGATTTAGAGCTTAGACCCAACACGCTACTCCAATGCGGGTTGGCGGGCTTTGACGACCATTATCATGTTAGTGATATAATAGTCAGGCGTGCTCTCCGAGGCACGGGGGTGTAACAACTTCCTAACTCCGGGCTAGTACTGAGAATTTCTAGTCAGAAAAACCCAACACTTAATTATGGCCCGACCGGAATACCGGTATTGAAAATCGGTGAAAAAAAGTCCGAGATCGCGGTAAGTAGGTAAGTATTGGAAGCCCTAGATCAATGACAAATTTTGCTGAAATTTGGTAGAACTAGGTGGCATCTAGGCTAGATGCCACCTAGCTCTACCAAATTTCAGCAAAATTTGTCATTATTAAGTTATAAGTCATAGGATAATTATTTAGAGCGAAGTTATAGGTTGACAGGCAGTCTGGGTCGGTCCGGGAGACGAAAATTGTTAGGGGTCGCCCATCGACTATTTATTTATTTACTTTTATTTTTTATTTTATTTTTATTTATTCTTTATTCAACAATAAAAGGTTTTTACAAATTACATCTTCACGTCCTGAAACTCTCGTGAGTTTTTTTTTTTAATCCACTAGAAGTCAGCCCTTGACTGCGATCTCACCTGATGGTAAGTGAGTTAGTTCTAGTTTTTAATATTATGCTTTTGAAATTTCTGTTTGTTCTTTGTTTTTGTGTTATTCCAAATAAAGATTTTATTGAATTGAAAACTTCTTTATCCGCGTTGAGCACTTTTTGGTAAGGGGTAAACTTGTGGATTCGCGTCACCGACACCTCGTTCCGACATGCTCGCGAACACCGACATGCTCGCGTTGTTACGAAGACAAAAAGTCTTAAATATAAATATACTACATTCGTAATTAAACTTTAATTCCTTAGTTTTAAGGTTTATATATATACTAGCTAATGCCCGCGACTTCGTCCGCGTGGATTAAGGTTTTTTGGTTCCCGCGGGAACTCCTTAGTTTTCCGGGATGAAAAGTAGCCTATGTGTTATTCCAGACTATAATCTATCTCTGTGCCAAATACCACCTAGATCCGTTTAGCCGTTCGGGCGTGATTGAGTAACAAACATCCATCCATACATCCATACATCCATCCAAACTTTCGCATTTATAATATTATATATAGTATAGATTTTTTTTTTAATCAAAATGAAGTCGCGCATCTCAGAATTTACCATTACAAAGATACCTCTACTTATAAAAAGATAAGTCTATAATTCTCAGTTAATTATAGTTTCCCTACTACGATTTGTAGGAGGAAAATATATGAGTAAGCAATCGCAGTTTAGAAAATCTACTTCAGTTATAGCACAGGTTATAGGCTTGAAGAATTCCATTTATAATTAGGCAGATCTTCGGTTCGTGCAAAATCTATAGAAACGAGGTCGAATAAATATATCTAAAACCTGTTTGCATGTCTGTCCTACAAAACTCTTTCCGTACCCAGACATGCAAGCTTTGCGTATGTATACAGACAGATTTATATGGCTGCGTTGAACAGTCCGGTTGTCCAATGTGTTATAATTTGTTATTCAACTTTTATAAGGTTTCGCCTAAAGCCTAAGGCAATAAATTTTATTTAAAAATGGTTTATTTAGGCTTCTTTCTGGCTGTAAAGTAGGAACCACTTTTAATAAAGTATTAATTAGGAATTCCAATGCTTTTCAGTAAGAATAGAGATCGTTGGCTTTTAATTGGTGCCACTACTACTAAACTTTAACGAAATGATAATAATTATTGCACTGTAAGCCATCAACCTTTTCATGTAAAGCATTCTAAAAAATCACTTAATGTTGCAGTATAATCTCCAATATAATATAGGTAATTGGTGAGCCACGCAGTATAATCTCCAAGATAATATTATGAGTTATTAAGTACCTATATAATAATTACAGCGAACGTGTGTTCGGTTGTCTATTCATAAATTAGGGTTAACGCTAAGGCCAATTTTGACGTTTGGCACAAGGATCATCTGATAGCTTACATCCCAAAGACAGAAATATCAACGTAAAAAAAACCTAAAACCATGGAAAAGAAGTTGTGAGCATCATCTAATCCATATACTTACTAATATTACAAAAAAAATTAAAGTGTTTCTGTCTGCTATGCTTTCACGGCCCATCTTTACAGCCGACTTTGATAATGGTACAGAGATAGGTTGTATCCCCTGTAAGAAAACTAATGAGTTTCCGCAAGAAATGAAGAATGGGTAATCCATTCAAACACACATAAGCATAATCTAATGGTAAATTTAATTAGATTAAACAAAGTCATCGTTTGCATGTTACATGTACGTGTGTCGGCAACATTGGACACCGCTCCCTGACGCAATAGTTACGTGCAGGCTGTCGGATGACCGGAACAGTTACGTCACAGCTCACCAGCTAGCCGGCGAAATTGTGGGCAAGTGGCAAACGACCTTCTTTTGTGACCTCAACACCACATATTATAAACATTCTATTTCTTCATTAAGCTGTGGTGGTATAGTGTGATGATTAAAACTCTATAATGTGATATTTATAAAAGTCGTCAAAATATTTAATTATTTCAAAATATTTATAAAGTCGTCAAAATTTCTTTGCAGACCTGAATAGGACTTTGTTACCTACGTTTTTCCTTTATTTTAATTGTTGTGGCTTATGTTCATTTCTGTTCCCTATTTTAATGACTATTTTCTTCGGTAAAGTTCTTCGGTTTTTCGTTCATTTTTCTTGCTATTTTTCGTTTCTTTTTTCATTATTTGGAATACCTACCCGGTTTGACTGAGTTCAAATGATAATGAAATTACCTTTTTTTTGTTGTTTTTCGATCTCTATCGATTCGGAACAGGCTTTAAGTAGGTATCTATTGCTTTGAGGCCCGGGCAGATAGGGAGATAATATTTTCAATAGCAAATTTTTTTTTAATGTAGTTTTTGGCGAAAGAAACGAGTTTCAATGAATTCTTGTTAATTTATGGGATCTTTTAGTATAACCTTTTAAAAGAGCAAAGTTCGACATTTTATTTTTAAAACTAGCTGATGCCCGCGACTTCGTCCGCGTGGACTAAGTTTTTTCGATTCCCGCGGGAACTCATTAATTTTCCGGGATAAAAAGTAGCCTATGTATGTATGTATGTATATTCTTTATAGCTGATGCCCGCGACTTCGTCCGCGTGGAATAAGTTTTTCAGTTAATTTTCCAGGATAAAAAGTAGCCTATATTACTATTCCACGGTATAATCCCCCTATAATGGTGAAACACGTACTTCTTCATATTTTACCGAAAGCCCAAATGCTGTTTCATGGCTATAACTTGAGAAATTAAGGATTTTCATACAAACTCTCAACCCCTATTTCACCCCTTCGGGGATGAAATTTTGAAAAACTGTGAAATACATATGTTTTCATTTTCAACCCGCAGCTCATATATCAAGTTTCATGGCTATAACTTGAGAAATTAAGGACTTTCATACAAACTCTCGACCCCTATTTCACCCCATCGGGGGTGGAATTTTGAAAAACTGTGAAACACATATGTTTTCATTTTCAACCCGCAGCTCATATATCAAGTTTCATGGCTATAACTTGAGAAATTAAGGACTTTCATACAAACTTTCAACCCCTATTTCACACCTTCGGGGGTAGAATTTCGGGATAAAAAGTATCCTATGTCCTACCTCGTAGTATGGGCTCAAATCGTGCCAAGTTTCGTTTGAATTCATTCAGTAGTTTCGGCGTGATGCGCGGCCAAGATACAGACAGACAGACAGACAGACAGACAGACAGACAGACAGACAGACAAAAATGAAAAAAATTACAGATTTGGCTTCAGTATCGAATAATGAGTGCCCTCCAAAAAAAATTTTCAAAATATCTTCAATGTACAGAATTGGACCTGTTACAGTTTTATTATAAGTATAGATATTAAAATATCAAAGATAATATTATTGTTTAAAATCAAATAAATATTATAAATGCGAAAGTTTGGATGGATGGATGTATGTATGGATGTATGTTTGTTACTCAATCACGCTCCAACGGATGAACGGATCTGGATGAAATTTGGCACAGAGATAGATTATAGTCTGGAATAGCACATAGGCTACTTTTTATCCCGGAAAATTAAAGAGTTCCCACGGGAACCGAAAAACCTCAATCCACGCGGACGAAGTCGCGTGCATCAGCTAGTATTATAATAAACTAGATGATGTCCTCGACTTCGTCCACGTGGATTAAGGCCTTTAAAAATACCGTTATTACTCTATGATTGATGATCTGACTGATTGACTTTCCGGGTTAAAAAAGTAGTTAAAAGATAACTATACCTGTTACAGTCAAAACTCATAACTAGTCAAAACTAGTAAAAACAGTCAAAAGTGGTTTTGGCTAAGGTCGTTGGTCAAAACCACTTTTGGCTGCTAAAATCAGTTAAAAGTAGTTTTGACTATGAACATTTGTTAAAACCACTTTACAAACCGACTAGGGGTAGGTATGGGTTAAATATAACTTATCTTATTTTAGACTGCATCATCACTTACTATCAGGGGAGATTGCAGTCAAGGGCTTACTTGAAGTGGCATAAAAATCCATAGGTACATTTCCTAAATAGAAGTTTTTTGCTAATTCTAGGTGGTTAAAAAAAAACGGCCAAGTGCGAGTCGGACTCGCGCACCGAGGGTTCCGTACAAACCTGTAGTAAGTTTTAAATTATTAAAAAAAACTACTTACTAGATCTCGTTCAAACCAATTTTCGGTGGAAGTTTGCATGGTAATGTACATCATATATTTTTTTTAGTTTTATCATTCTCTTATTTTAGAAGTTACGGGGGGGGGGGGGGGACCAACATTTTACCACTTTGGAAGTGTCTCTCGCGCAAACTATTCAGTTTAGAAAAAAATGATATTAGAAACCTCAATATCATTTTTGAAGACCTATCCATAGATACCCCACACGTATGGGTTTGATGAAAAAAAAATTTTTGAGTTTCAGTTGTAAGTATGGGGACCCCCAAAATTTATTGTTTTTTTTCTATTTTTGTGTGAAAATCTAAATGCGGTTCACAGAATACATCTACTTACCAAGTTTCAACAGTATAGTTCTTATAGTTTCGGAAAAAAGTGGCTGTGACATACGGACGGACAGACAGACAGACAGACAGACAGACAGACAGACAGACATGACGAATCTATAAGGGTTCCGTTTTTGCCAAATTTGGCTACGGAACCCTAAAAACTGCGCTTAATTAGTTGTAGCAACTGTACCTAAAGTATTTCTGTGCGCAATTTTACACATTAAAATATATAAATTTAAATTGAAAACCATTTCACACAAATATTTAATAATAATATAATTTTTATTTCAGGAAACTCCGATATTTTGTTAGTAACAAAACACTTAACCTATGTTAGTAAATACAAAATACTTAACCTACTCTTAAACCTAAAAAACACAAATACAAGGCCCTTTGGGGCCTCCTAGCGCGACTGTGTGCACCGTTCCAGCACCTCCAGAGAGGGCTGTCCAGTTTACCCCCCAATGTGCCAAGGAGGGTGTTGGAGCTACTCAATAGCCTACTCATTATTTAAATTATTTAAATATTTAAATAGGCTCGTCGTTGTGTAAAAAGTTTTCATACATTTCCGGTAACATCATACTAATATTATTAATTCAAAAGGGTGTTTGTTTATTGATTTGTCCTTCAATCACGCCTTAACAAAGCAACGGATCGACGTAATTTTTTGCATGGGTATAGTTGAGTGACATTAGGCTACTTTTTATCCCGGAAAATTAAGGAGTTCCCGTGGGAATCGAAAAATAATCGCGGTCGCGGGCATCAGCTAGTATTATAATATTATTATCGTTTAGTTGGCTTAGTTCTAAAATAAACTCTTGTCAGGGTTAAATAAGCATGCGTCCAACGGTTGTTTAATTTTTTGTTTGCCGTCCAGACTCTAGATCTTGAGGTGTTTGACCTCTAAGTACTGTACATTAATATTACAGTTCAGAATAATAAAGATTAAGTACTGTTATGTAGTCAGTTTCCTCTTATATAAATCTTCTATACTAATATACTAATCAAATAAATATTATAAATGCGAAAGTTTGGATGGATGTATGGATGGATGGTTGTTACTCAATCACGCTCCAACAGCTGAACGGATCTGGATGAAATTTGGCACAGAGATACATTATAGTCTGGAATAGCACATAGGCTTTTTATCCCGGAAAATTAAAGAGTTCCCGCGGGAACCGAAAAACCTCAATCCACGCGGACGAAGTCGCGGGCATCAGCTTGTATAGATTTAAAATACTATTCAGTAAAAGTCTGCTATTACGGAAATGGCAATATACGGTAGTAAAGTTTGAACTTTATAGGTACACTGCAAAGTTCATTTCATTTATTAAGGTAGGTAAACGACATTCAAGTAATGGAGTTACTCAATGTATTCCTGCATTTGTATCCTGCATTGTATCCTGCATTGTTACCTAAGAAATCTTACACGGCGATTCAGTCTCAATGCATCCGACAAGATAACAGGAGTATTTAAGAGTTTAGTAAGCAAGTCGTCTAAGATTGTCGACTAAGTAGGTACTATCATTGCAGCTAGGAACTACAGTTCACTGAAGGACGCTATTCAAGGTGCATTAAACGAGAACCTTTCCAGCGGTAATGAAGAACGAGTGATGAATTTTCTCCATAACAGAGGTAGGTCTAGTTTTAATCGTAACCCACGAGGGCGTTTTCTAAATAATTCTTTTAGAGGATTTTCTAGGGGGATGCCCGCATCTCAGAATTCGAGTAATTATGGTCGTGGTCGTAGTTATCGTGGTAATTTTCATAATGTCTCTTCTCGCGGACAAAATAATTATCACGGCTCCAGCGGTTTTCGTGGCCAAACATGGGTTCGAAACCAGGCACGACGGAATCAACTTTGCCGAAATGAATTTTAGTGATGACTCAAATCAAAAGCGTGGTGATGAGGTCCAAAACAACAAGCTCACTGACAACGATAATAATATGTGGTTTATTCGACCATGAACATTTTTATTGCGAAAATATAAATTCAGTTTATATGAATGTTTTTGATGAGGAATGTAGCTGGCTTAAATAAAATAGCCTTTTATTTCCGAACCTAACTTATCTAATACATAGAAGTTTTATATAAAATATATTTGTTTTCTAAATTATGTCTCTAAGTTCGGCGTCCCTGATGGCGGCCAACAACCTCGCCATTGGGCTCGATCAGCCCCCCAATCATGTAAGTATGGCCGATTAAACGTTAAAGATTTTCGTCAAAGTAAAATAAACCATAATTGCATTGAATTAGAGCTCAATTTCGTCTGCCCATTCTTATACGTTTAGGTATGTACGATACTCAAACGTATAAGATTGGATACACGAAATTGAGCTCTAATTCAATGCAGTTATGGTTTATATTACTTTGACGCTGAACCTTTACCATTTGATGGACAATACTTACATAATCGGGGGGCTGCTGCAACCTTTGTCCAAAAAGGACCCAATGTCCGACGAATGTCGTCTTCCCATCTTCTGGTTGGTCGTCCCTGTCTCCTGGCCCCCTCCCTTGGGTACCATAGAGTGACTTGTTTGCTCCATTTATTTAATTTGCAACGTAACACTGTCCAGCCCCATTTCAGATGGTCAATACGAGTAAGTATGTCAGCCACTTTAGTTTTCTTTCTTATTTCTGTGCTCTTTATTTTTTCTCTGAGTTTTATTCCCAACATACTCCTCTCCATTGCACGTTGACATCTTGCAAGTTTCTCACGGTGAATTTCCGTAAGGGACCGTCTCACAACCGTAAGTTATACAGGGAAGAATACAAGTATTAAAGGTCTTCTTTTTAATATTGATGTTTAATTCTTTACTCTTCATGATCTCTTTTAGGGACCCATATCTCTCGCTATTCTTTTGTCTATTTCCTTTGACATCAGGTCACGGGAGAAATAATTTGCCCCAGATAAACATACTCCCTTATATAATCGAGCCTGTTACCATCTATTTCTATGTTTACTTCAGTGGAGTTGGTCATCAGTTTTGTTTTACTCGTATTTATTTGTAGTCCGACTTCCTTGCTCTTGCCAGAGAAGGTTTGGATCATATTTTGTAAATTCTAATGGTCTTCTTCTAGCCAATCTTATTCTTCTTCTTCAATGTCATCAGCAAATCTTAAATTATTTAAGAGACTACCGTTTATGTTGATGCCATACTTATTCCAATCCATTTTCCTAAATATATTTTCGAGCACAGCGGTAAAGAGTTTAGGGGATAATGGGTCTCCTTGTCGCACTCCTCTGTTTATGGGGAATGTGTCACCTATCGATTCTAGTTTTATGCGGCTTATGCTTTTTCTATAGATGTTTTTAATTATGTTAATCTAAACGCTGTACATTTCCAAACGTCGATTAATAACGTTCACAGCAACGAAAAAATGCCATAAAAAACGCCATCGAAAGATAGCGTTTTTTTTTCAAGCGCTGGCAGTTACTCGCCTTTTACACGCGCTCGATGTTTGCGCCCAAAGCGCTTAACTTGTTCTCGATGCGGTCATAACCACGGTCGATGTGGTAAATACGATCGACGATAGTTGTACCTTCCGCAACGCAGCCAGCAATAACCAAACTTGCAGACGCACGCAGGTCAGTTGCCATTACCTGCGCACCTGACAGTTTTTCAACGCCGTAGCAAATCGCAGTATTGCCTTCGATTCCAGCATGAGCGCCCATACGGATAAGCTCAGGGATATGCATGAAACGGTTTTCGAAGATGGTTTCGGTGATAACACCGGTACCTTCAGCCACCAGATTCAGCAAACTGAACTGAGCCTGCATATCGGTTGGGAAACCAGGATGCGGAGCAGTACGAACGGTAACGGCTTTTGGACGCTCACCGTGCATATCTAAGGAGATACAGTCTTCACCGGTTTCAATATCTGCCCCCGCTTCACGCAGTTTTGCCAAGACAGCATCCAGCGTATCAGGTCGGGTATTACGACAGATAATCTGGCCGCGTGTTACCGCCGCAGCGATCAGGAAAGTACCGGTTTCGATACGATCTGGCAGCACGCGGTAAACACCGCCGCCCAAGCGCGCAACACCTTCAATGGTGATACGGTCTGAACCGGCACCTGAGATTTTTGCCCCTAACGTGTTCAGGAAGTTCGCGGTATCCACGATTTCCGGCTCACGCGCTCCGTTTTCAATAACTGTTGTGCCTTCAGCCAGCGTAGCAGCACACATGATGGTAACGGTGGCACCAACGCTCACCTTATCCATGACGATATGCGCACCTTTCAAGCGACCATCAACGGAAGCTTTCACGTAGCCTTCTTCCAGTTTTATCTCTGCACCCAGTTGTTCTAAACCGGTGATGTGCAAATCGACTGGACGAGCGCCAATCGCGCAACCACCCGGCAAAGAAACCTGACCATAGCCAAAGCGAGCAACCAGCGGGCCCAGCGCCCAAATAGAAGCACGCATGGTTTTCACCAGATCGTAAGGAGCACACAGCTCATTCACATTGCTCGCATCGACGTGAACAGAACCGTTACGTTCAACGCGCACACCCAACTGGCTTAACAGTTTCATCGTGGTGTCGATGTCTTTCAACTTTGGCACGTTTTGAATTTCTACAGGCTCTTCCGCCAGCAGCGCGGCGAAAAGAATTGGCAGGGCTGCATTTTTTGCACCAGAAATGGTGACCTCGCCGCTTAGGCGAGTGGGCCCCTGCACACGAAATTTATCCATTATTACCGATCTCAGTTAAAGAGAGTCAAGAGAGACCACTCCTTGCCACTCTAAAAATATCGACGCGCCGTCATGGCCGGACTGACATTCGCGCACCCTCGCGCGTCTGCTCGTGCCCAGGGATATCTGCAAAGAAAAACACACAGCTAAAGTAACCTTCTGGACATGCTCGCCCATCCCTGACACGTCACTATTCGTAGATCGTCCCCTAACACCACATCTGTCCATTGCGTCAATTACCCAGACACCTACTGGGGCGGATAACTGAACTCGGGCTTCCCTTCGACCAGTAACCTCCTCAACGTGATGACGTGGACCGGACACAACCCGTCAGCATCCCTTCCACCAGTACCATCACGAACGTCGCACGTTCACACGCTGCCGCAAATGAAGTGATCCGGAACCTCGACCCGCATGAGCCAGTCCCTTAGACCATTCACTTTTTTTTTTAAATCTAATTCTTAAACAACTTTACAAATAGGCTTACAAAATAACTTTTATCCTACAAAACTGTTTTCACAGTTTGACTGTAGGCATACAGTCTCAGTCTCTATATACTTATAATACTTAATACTATATAATATAATAATAATTACTTAATTGTGAGAGTTAAATCCGTATCGATAATTACTTAATTACCTAATAATAATAATAATAATTACTTAATAATAATTACTTAATTTGGGAGAGCAAGGAGTTGCATGGTAGATTCTACAAGTCCCTAACCAGGGCGGATGTAGATCCAATAGCATCTATAATATTTTGGTTACAGTTCGGTGACCTCGTTGGGGAAACCGAAGGTTTTGTGTGTGCAATTATGGATGAAGTTACCAAGACGAATAACTATCGGAGACACATTGAAAGATGGCACTGTTGACATATGTCATGCGTGTCATCTTCCTGGGGAGTCCCTCAGACATATTGTCTCCGGTTGTTCTCATCTTGCTAATGGAGAATACTATTTTTTGCAATAAATTGTCGCAATATAATAAAATTAGCAAGTTATATCGATATTCCAATATAATATATTAGTTAATATTTCCAAATTAAAAAACCAAATTACCTAAATAATCTTGAAATTATAGTACTTTAAAAATTGTCCGCGACTAAAGTAATCATTCATCTGGTCCAATAAGTCTACAAGGGAATTCAACGTTAATTCTAAATTTTTATCTTGTAAACCGACAGTTTGAAGTTTAGCGCCAGTGAAATGCCAGTCTATCATACGGAGCGCACGTTCACGACGCGTATTTTGGCGAAATTTACGATATCAACCTGCTTAATCTGGCATTTGTAAGGTAAGTAGAATAATTAATCTGGCATTGTTTATGAATAATATTCAAGTGTATTTTAATGTTTTGTAAGAACCAGTTTCCCTTATCAGGCTGTATATTACTGTTAATTACTCCTATGATTTTAAAAGTTGATAAAAAACTGGTCAGCATTCGATTATCTTCAAATTCTTCATGAAACTGGTCCTCATTAGTCTGGGTTTATCTGGTACATAATATTCATATGACCAGATGAATTCAAAACACATCAATTATTAGAATTAGAATTACAACGTGCCTGCATGCGATATGCACCGCGTACCCTCCCGCTTCTAAACATACAGGATAAGCAAGCAACCAAGCAGGCAATACGCATCATACGTTGACAGTCCTGATAGAAGATTTGTGTGGTGTGGTGTTGTGGTCGTGCGTATTGCCTGCAAGTGCATTTTCTGCATGCAATAAAGTTGATTGAAATAGTATAAAAGAATCCCATTTACACTTTATCTAGTTAAAAAGTCTGCAAAATCTCATTCTTCTGCCATTTTCATCATTCATCTGGCTGATAATTCATCAGCTCACTCTAAATCATAAGTTACTGGGAGCAAAGCAGTGCGTTTAGAATAAATAATTTAATACTAAAAAAAAATTTAAGCCAGACGAATTAGTCATTTACCCTCGCTTTCAAAGAATCACCCTTTTATATATAACGGAGCCGAGGTTCCTATCCTGTTTTTAAAAAGCATGACGTCAGCATGGCTGACGTCATGATCTTCTCTATCACTCATGTTAGTTAATAAGGACAGGCATCTGAATTTCTAATAAAAGGAAACAAAGCGTAATGGCTAATTATTTAATTAACTAATCACCCTAGATTTACTTCACAACCAAAGAAAAACCTCTCTAACGTCTAAATGTAGTAAACACAGGTATGTGGCCCGCACATTCAAAACAAACACAATAGTCTTAACTATTTTTACGAAATAACGATAAACAATGTTGGTAAACTCACCATGATTATTTAATTAACTATTAACTTCTAGATTTACTTCACAACTAAAGAAAAACCTCTCTAACGTTTAAATGTAATAAACACAGTTATGTGGCATGCACGTAAAACACATAGACACAATAATCGTTACTATTTTGCAAGATGAAGGTAAAAGATGAACAATATTGGGTAACTCACCAAGAACACGTGCGCACCGTCGGGCCGCAGGTACCAGAATGAATTCATAAAATATGGCGGCGGTCGACGGTGCCGGCGTGTTCGAGAATATGCTAACCCAGCGCCCTCCGGCGGACACGATGAATTTTATCAACAATATTCGTTTTTAGCAACTCTTAATTACTTATTTTACCTAGATGAAATTAGTTACTTCATGTTAAAATCGTCTTTTAATATTTACAAATTATTGGTGTATTACTTAGTTAAGTCTAAATCTTTTATGTTTTCATATTTTAACTATGGTAGCCGCGTTTAACAGAAAAGTCAATTAAGAATCAATTTACACAGCTAATTGTTATTTTAGTTGATTCTTTATGAAAATAAATCTGAATAATCATAGAATTATTATTAAATCAGTTAATAATTAAATCTGAAACCCTATTAGACCTCTTATTTAACTCTGGCGAACATGTTTGAGCCGATATATATTTATGTAAAACGTGTTTAGAAATAATTTTATAAAAATATGTAAGTACAAATAAATGAGAAATTACTTAATACTAAGTATACAATACTTAATACTTACTTATTAATACTTATGCAGGTAATGTTTCTAACAGGTACTTTCTTAGTAATATTTTAAATCTAGACGTTTTTTTCTCTGTTCTTAAGAAGGCGGGTAAGCTGTTTAACAAATATGGGATGCGTTTTTGGAGGGTCCGGTCCCCGTAGTACCTAGTTGCTTACCCTGGGCACAAGATATTTATTCGCTGTAATGGACTTGGTACAGTGTCCGTGACTATGAGCGACTAATGAATAGCGCTCGCGCACTTACCCCCCAGCTCACACATACAGTACCAACCCAAGTTGAAGTGATCTGGAACCTCGACCCGCATGAGCCAGTCCCTTAGACCATTCAACAATCGCCCTGCGCAACAACCAAATTCATAGTCAAACCGTAGTCTGATCACTGATCAAGAACATAGACCCGTATATGGACAGTCCTCTCAATCAGCTAGGTACACACATACGCAGTTGCTACCGTCCACCAGTATTGAACGAATGTTGAACGATGAACGAATTCATGAACACGGCGTGTACATTACATAGCATATTTTCACTAATCATTTTTATTCATCACGTTCGGAGGCTGATAGGGTCTCAGAGCTGGCGGTCATAGTACGTGAACCAGACACCGACACCGTGTCACTATCATCATCAGATGCTACCGTCTCGATTTCTTGACAGTGGACTGCCGCCGTCTCGGTCTCCTCTACGTTATTAATTAAGGAACTAGCTAGCTGCGGCAGATTGCCCCGCTAAGCTGGTTTGGATAGGTATCTCTTGGGCGCAGATAAGGCACCGCGCACAGAATAGCGCCGACGGAGCCGTCGCGCTGTTTGAGCGGCAATACCTGATGCTGTAAATCGCCCGCGCTGCTGGCGATAACCTGGGTGTTCAAGCAGGCTAGTAAATCGCGAGATTCATTCAGCGTGGCTACGGAGTCATGGTTGCCACCTAACACCACTAACTGGCAGCCTGTTGACTGTAATTCCACAACGAAGCGGTTATACAGTTCGCGAGCATAGCTCGGAGGTGAACCGGTATCAAATACATCACCAGCCACAATAATGGCAACACGTACCTACGGGAAACACTTTTTACCAATAACGCGCTATGAAGGATCACTGCCCTTCATCAATCTTACGTTCCGGTACGATGTCGTGTAGAAAGTCCGAATATAGGGGTATGGGTTAATAAGTATTACTGGCATGCCCCTACCAGGTTAGCCCGCTACCATCTTTGACTGCATCATCACCATCAGGTGAGATCGCAGGCCAGGGCTAACTTTTAGTGGATAAAAAAAAACCTCACGCATCTTCAACACTTCTAAACTCATTCTGATTTCTGTGGCCGAATCTTAATAGGGGTTCCCATTGACACATGCCAACATTAGAATCATTTAGAATGGAATGTGATATCCATAACAATAACCTCGTCTGTAATGCCGGTTAATAAGGCAGTGTGACGTGTCACTGGCGTCACGATGGACCGTGGCTGTAGGTACAAGGCGCGAGGAAACAATTGGACAGGTTGCATTCGAATTTTGATTCTGACGTGGAAGATTCTAGTACGCTCCATGTGGTATTGATTATTGAGTGCAGCTGTACCACCACCACACCACTACAGCCCATTTACGCTCCACTACTGGGCACAGGCCTCCACTCTCATAGGAGAGAGGGAATTGGAGCTTAGACCCACCACGGTGCTCCAATGCGGGTTGGCGGGCTTTGAAGACTATCATCATGTTAGTGATAATAACCGGGACCGACGGCTTAACGTGCTCTCCGAGACACGGGGATGAAACATCGCCAACTTCCTAACTCCGATCTAGTACCTACTGAGAATTTCTAGTCAGAAAAACCCAATACTTAACCATGGCCCAATACTTAATTATGAGTGCAGCTGTGATACTGATTAATTCAAAATCTATACTAATATTATAAATGCGAAAGTTTGGATGGATGAATGGATGGATGTTTGTTACTCAATCTGATCTGCATGAAATTCGGCACAGAGATAGATTATAGTCTCGAATACCACATAGGCTACTTATTAAAATTAAGGAGTTAAAACTGAGGTTTTAACTCCTTAATTTTAACAAGTAGCCTATGTGGATTGAGATCCACGCGGACGAAGTCGCGGGCATCAGCTAGTTAATAATAAAGATAACTGTAAGCACGTATACTAAGTATGTCGCCAGATCAAGAAGAAACTGTTCACTTAACAAGAGATTAGAAGAAGAAATTAAGGGATTCCAGCGGAAATCAAAAAGTTATTATTAACCAGGAATCCCGTAAACAAGCCATTTTCGCCATCTTATAATATTACATACAAATTGAAAGTTCGTGCAAATTATGCGTGTGCGCACGCAGTAGGTAGGTAATGCCACCAATCGCAGAGGAAAGCCATTTTCGATCGACGGATTCGATACGATAAACATAAATAATATTTTTAAAACCCATAACGGGTAAATTAATTCAATTCAATTCATTTATTTAAAACATGTAGGACATACAGGTGTCTCTTATGTTACGTCATGTTTTGACTCTACCACTTGATTAAAGAATCAGGTCTCTTTCGACAGGTTGAGCAGATTCTAATATGGTAAATAAATAACATTAACGAAAGATTTTCCATGGGTTTTTCCAAAGTTTTCAACCCCAGACACAATAAGAGGGGAGTTATAGATTTGACCGCTGTGTCATGGTCACGTCATGGTAGTAAATATTATACTCTATGGTTTTTGCAGAGCTCCAAAAACCACCCAAAAACTCTGTGTTCAAAAATAGACCGATTTAAATGCAGCTTTATTAATTCGTAAGCGTATTTATCTGGAACGGTTCTTAGCTCTATGTTTGATGAAAAACTTTTTGTATTTTCACTGACACTGTACGTTTGATATTTTTACGAGTGCGTTTTAGTTCCTAGTAATTTCTTTAGTTTTTAAATCCATAATTTATTATAAAAAAATATACCTAGTAAACTTCCAAAATATTCCACTCGTTTAACCTTAACATTGAACTTGGCGCATATTTCTAATTATTTCCATTTCAATGGACACGTATACTTAACATATACCAAACTACAAAAGAGGTAGATAATTTATTCTAAAATACTGTCGCGTGTAACAAAAGATGCCATTTATTTTAAAATACTGGCGTATAGTACAAAAGATGTAGTTAATTTTTAATACACTGTCGCATAGCACAAAAGATGTCATTTATTTTAAAACTAGCGGATACAACCACAGAATAGGTAGTTAATAGTACGCTACTACGCTAAAAAAAAGGAAATTTGCAAATAATTTTAGTGGTCTAAAACCATCTTCGCATTATTGCCTTTCTAATAAAACCGGTTTGGGGCACATCGGTTGGATGGTTTCAAAGTCTATAACGAACATAGGTAAAAACAATTTTTGTGTTTTATACATATAATACTAGTCAATGCCCGCGACTTCATCCGCGTGGAATAAGTTTATTAATTCCCACGGGAACTTAATTTTCCGGGACAAAAAGTAACCTATGTCATTCTCCATAGTCCTCGAGTATGCCCGTGCAAAAATCACTTCAATCCGTTGGCCCTGTTGCGGCGTGATTGAAGGACAAACGAACTAACCAACAAACCAAAAAACAAACACACTTTCGCATCAAATAAATATTATAAATGCGAAAGTTTGTATGGATGTATGGATGGATGTTTGTTACTCAATCACGCCCGAACGGCTAAACGGATCTGGATGAAATTTGACACAGAGATAGAGTATAGTCTGGAATAACACATAGGCTACTTTTTATCCCGGAAAACTAAGGAGTTCCCGCGGGAACCAAAAATCCTTAATCCACGCGGACGAAGTCGCGGGCATCAGCTAGTTTATAATATTAGTATGATACTGATTGATGTCGTATAGTACAAAAGCCGCTTTCTCGCCGTTATCCGCGCGAGTAAAAGAAATGAGGTCACTATGCCATACGTTCGACTTCAACGCCAGCCTACCGGCCAGCTGACTTTAATGTTATGACTTTGTTTACTTAATACGTAAGGTAAGTTAATTTAACCAATGAAATTATGACATAGAGGCGAGAGAAACTATATAGCGAGTCTGATTCGTATTTGGCTGTTTTTTTAATCCCCGACGCAAAAAGAGCGGGGTGTTATAAGTTTAACGTGTCTTTCTGTGTATCTGTCTGTGGTATCGTAGCACCCAAACGGATGAACCGATTTTCGTTTAGTTTTTTTGTGTCATAGATAATTTTATCCCGAGTGTTCTTAGCCATGTTTCATGAAAATCTATTCAGCCGTTTGAAGATCATCAGCTCTTTTCTAGTTTTAATATAGGTATGTACCTAGATAAAGACCTGAACAATATATGTATAATGTAACATGTTTAATACTTAATATCTCGGAAAATCAAAGAGTTTGCTGCACGGGATTTTTGAAGCCCATGGGGACGAAGTCGCGGGCAGCAGCTACTTCATAAGAACAACTAATAGGGATGATGAAAACTCAATCAAATCAGCAACTCTTTATCAAAAGTAAAAATGCGTTTCTAAGAAAGATTGTATGAAATAGGTCAACAACTTCAACGAACAACAAATCAACAACACGTCAACAAATTTCAACGAACTTTTCTTCTATAATCTATGGTTTAAAATGGTTATCAAACTTAAAACTAGGCGAGGATGTGAATTTTAGGTCTTTTGGAAGACTCTCTTTTTAATAATCAGTAAGTTTTTTTTTTATTAACTTTATTTATATTTATTCTGTACAAATTTGTTGGTAAAATTTATTGAAAACAATACCATACAAATTAAAGCTAGCTAGCCTAACCTAATTAGTATATAAATCATGCCCGCGTGGAATGGTGCCAAGAATGCATTTCCGCATTTCCGCGTTGGACAGCCAGGCTGATCCTTTGCGCAAAAAATGAGCCAGCCCTTCTGTCACCAGATGAGGCAATCAACCGCGGTGAAATATCTCGCAAAAAATTTTGGCACTAAGACTCCACGGCCCCAGGGTCTCCACGGCAAACGGAACAAATATGTAACCCTCTATATTATAGGAGATAACTGCACTTTTGGGTTACCAAAAAGGTCGATGGTTACATCGACAGAAAAGCTGATTCAGTGTTAGGTGGATGTAGAGCTCTCCACTGATCACAAAAGTTGCAGTCTGCTTGCATTTGGATGGCCCTTTCACTAAATATGGCCGTTCAAAGACGGTTTATTGTTACCAAAAATGAACGATAATTAGAAAAGCTGATTCTTGTACAGTATTAAAGTATGCGCAGTACCTATGTAAACAGCGTAAAAACTGACGCATGAGGATGGGACTTTTTCTAGATATCAGCTTTCAAAGACGTTATAAACTATACTTACTATGCGTTCCTGTAAAAAAATATTAGCAATAACTTTGTCGCCGTTGATCGCTATTAAAAATTATTAACAGCAATCAACGGGATGACATAATAATTGCTAATATTTTTTTGCAGGAACGCATAGTAAGTATAGGTTATAACGTCTTTGAAAGCTGATATCTAGAAAAAGTCCCATCCTCATGCGTCAGTTTTTACGCTGTTTACATAGGTACTGCGCATACTTTAATACTGTACAAGAATCAGCTTTTCTAATTATCGTTCATTTTTGGTAACAATAAACCGTCTTTGAACGGCCATATTTAGCGAAAGGGCCATCCAAATGCAGGCAGACTGCAACTTTTGTGATCAGGGGAGAGCTCTACATCCACCTAACACTGAATCAGCCTTTCTGGCGATGGTTACCAAAATTGCAGTTATCTCTTAGTCTACTATGAGAGAGGCATACTTACTTCCGCCGCGCCGTTTGCCGGTTTCAGCCTTTTCTGCTGCGGCTCCCGGCCTTGATGCTGTCTCCCTGATATTATGACACGGGGCCAATTATAAATAATTTGTTTTTGACATAGTATTAAATCCAAACACGGTTTATCCATTTTAATACTTTAATTAGCAATTATTTACACAGACACACGTCAATAGCCTTACGCCATCTTATATGATAATCCTCGAGTACCCAGATCAGTGTTGCCACTCTACAAAACCATAACAGGGATACCATACATAAATTGTATTTAACTTTCAATCTAACAATAGGTACAGAATACATAAAAGGTAGTACATAGGCTCATGAGCACAAATCTGCTCTCAAATTGAGAAGGGCTTAGCCATATATAATTTTAAATAAAAACAATATGGCATTGCAGGCGTGATTTTTTTTTTTAAATTATGTTCACTTTATTCAAAAATCCCCGACCTTGCCATGATAATAATTATTAATTGACAATTTAATGATCTATGATTAATTTTGATCGTAAAATACTCAAGGTGAACCAAGAATTTGATTCTTAACATAACCTTGCATAAAATTACAAAATTAACCTCAAATTATGAACATGTAAGTACCTACCTACAGTGCAGACGACAAAATTACCACTGACTTCCGTACTAAATAAAATTATTATCAAGAAAAAAATATTATGAAACATTCTGATTCCGGTTTTTTTTTCATTTTAAGCGCCTAAATCGATACTTGAAAGAGCGAGAAGGATAGTTTGATTAACTGCGGTGTAACGGGAAAGAGATGGCAATAAAGCAATGTTGGCTGCAACAGTGGGAAAACCATAGGTGTTTAAAAAGTAAACTTTAAGTATTTAAAAACAAAGGACAGCTCTGTACCGTTTCCGGATAAAACTTTAAAAACCGGTCAAGTGCGAGTCGAACTCGTTTACGAAGAGTTCCGTATATACCACCGTTGACAGAACAAGTTTAATCTATGTAGAGTGGGTCCCCACCCTTTTAATTTATAACTTTACTAGTTGATGCCCGCGACTTCGTCCGCGTGGTTTAAGTTTTTTTCATTCCCGCGGGAAATCCTTTATTTTTCGGGATAAAAAGTAGCCTATGTCACTCTCCGGTCCGCAGTTATACCCATACCAAAAATCACGTCAACCCTTTGCTCCGTTGCGGCGTGATTGAAGGACAAACCAACAAACCAATAAATCAACAGACAAACACACTTTCGCATTTATTATATTAGTGTATGATGAAGTATAATTTTATTTTCAATAGATATTTGTTGTTATACGGCAATAAAAATACACACACTGAAAATTTTAACTGTCTAGTTATTATGGTTTATGAGGTAGGTACAGCTCGCTGACAGACGGAAGGACAGTGGAGGCTTAGTAATAGGGTCTCGTTGGCACCGTTTGGGTAAGAAACCCTAAAAATCAAAATTTTGTAGTATTGTTTGGAAAATATTGGTGTCGAGAAAGCTGTAACAAATCGTTTTTAGGGTTCCGTAGCCAAATTTGGCAAAAACGGAACCCTTATAGATTCGTCATGTCTGTCTGTCTGTCTGTCTGTCTGTCTGTCTGTCTGTCTGTCCGTCCGTATGTCACAGCCACTTTTTTCCGAAACTATAAGAACTAAGTATACTGTTGAAACTTGGTAAGTAGATGTATTCTGTGAACCGCATTAAGATTTTCACACAAAACTAGAAAAAAAACAATAAATTTTGGGGGTCCCATACTTAGAACTGAAACTCAAAAATTTTTTTTTCATCAAACCCATACGTGTCCCCATCTATGGATAGGTCTTCAAAAATGATATTGAGGTTTCTAATATCATTTTTTTCTAAACTGAATAGTTTGCGCGAGAGACACTTCCAAAGTGGTAAAATGTTGGTCCGTCCCCCCCGTAACTTCTAAAATAAGAGAATGATAAAACTAAAAAAAATATATGATGTACATTACCATGCAAACTTCCACCGAAAATTGGTTTGAACGAGATCTAGTAAGTAGTTTTTTTTTAATAATTTAAAACTTACTACAGGTTTGTACGGAACCCTCGGTGCGCGAGTCCGACAGGAGAAAAATATGCTGATTATAGACCAATTAGCTAATGCCCGCGTGGATTGAGGTATTTGCCTATGTGTTATTCCAGACTATTAATATATCTCTGTGCCAAATTTCATCCAGATCCGTTCAGCCGTTAGGGATTAACTGAGTAACAAACATCCATCCATCCATCCATATATCCAGCCAAACTTTCGCATTTATAATAGGTATTAGTATAGAAAAACATAAAATATAGATAGATAGATTACTAACGAGTCAAATTACGATCTATGGATATCAGCATATGTACAATCTAGTAATCTAGTAATAGTAATTATTGTAGTAATCTACTATCTAATCTAAAGAATCATGAGAACTCAGGCATGCGAGCGCGGAGCGAGCAGGCTTCCTTACGATGATTTTCTTTGCCGTTAGAGGTGCATGCCCGGGATCGAAGGCCAAGAACGCTTTATCCCCGTTTATACCGAGGCTTTAGAAATACATTTATCAAATTTCAATGCACAGATCATGCTCGGAGGACCTTTTTATATCGAAATCGTTTACCTTTTCCTTACTTAAGTACTTCTTATTTTTTTTATAATTGTGGTGCCAACCATTTTCTTGGAACGATAAGGAAACATAATCAGAGAATTCTTAAAAACGTAAAATATTTTCCTTATTTCAATTAAGGGAACTTAATTCTGAATTTGCTCTGGTCTGGCCCGGTGGCTTCGGCTGTGGCTAGTTACCGCCCTACTGGTAAAAGACGTGCCGCCAAGCAATTTAGCGTAACGGTACGATGCTGGCCGTGTAGAAACTTAGGTATACTTAGAAAATTAGGGGTAGGTATGGGTTTTAATATAGAAGCCATACCCTTATCAGGTTAGCCCGCTACCATCTGACTTTATTATCACTGGTCATATCTGGTGAGATCGCAGACAAGGGCCAACTTGTTGTGAAAAAAAAAGGTTGGCCAGTACAGTAGTAGTTGACTAATTTCATGAAATGCCACAATTTCATGTAGGTACCTACTCGACTTTTCAATAGACGCAATACCTACTTTGATAATAATAATTGGGGTTTCGTTTATAAAATATGATGAATCTATACCTACTTATAATAAAACTGTAACATGTCCAATTCTGTACATTGAAGATATTTTGAAAATTTTTTTTGGAGGTCACTCATTATTCGATACTGAAGCCAAATCTGTAATTTTTTTCATTTTTGTCTGTCTGTCTGTCTGTCTGTCTGTCTGTCTGTCTGTCTGTCTGTCTGTCTGTATCTTGGCCGCGCATCACGCCGAAACTACTGAATGAATTCAAACGAAACTTGGCACGATTTGAGCCCATACTACGAGGTAGGACATAGGATACTTTTTATCCCGAAATTCTACCCCCGAAGGGGTGAAATAGGGGTTGAAAGTTTGTATGAAAGTCCTTAATTTCTCAAGTTATAGCCATGAAACTTGATATATGAGCTGCGGGTTGAAAATGGAGACATAAGTGTTTCACAGTTTTTGAAAATTCGACCCCCAAAAGGGTGAAATAGGGGATGAAAGTTGGTATGAAAGTCCTTCGTTTCTCAAGATGTTTTACAAGTTATATCAACGAAACTTTTAATTTTGGCTTACGGTAAAAAATAAAGAAGTACGTGTGTCACAGTTTTTCAAAATTTCACCCTCAAAGGGGTGAAATAGGGGTTAAAAGTTGGTATGAAAGTCCTTCATTTCTTAAGTTATATCGATGAAACTTGGTATACAAGCTACCGGTTAAAAATGAAGAAATACGTGTTTCACAGTTTTCATAAATTTTACCCCCGAAGGGGTGAAATAGGGGTTGAAAGTTTGTATGAAAGTCCTTCATTTCTCAAGTTATATCCATGAAACTTGGTATATGAGCTGCGGGTTAAAAATGAAAACATACGTGTTTCACAGTTTTTCAAAATTCCACCCCCAAAGGGGTGAAATAGGGGTTGAAAGTTTGTATAAAAGTCCGTCATTTCTCAAGTTATTTCGATGAAACTTGGTATATCCACGCGGACGAAGTCGCGGGCATCAGCTAGTGTGTAATATAATAATATTTTAAGTTTGCTTAACAAAATATGTTTCAACGTTTAAACTCGATACTTGACTCTAGTCGGTCACTTGTTTAGCAAAACACGTGAGTATATCAGGTTGGTATAGCTGTTAAAATATGTTTCAGTATTTTTTTGGGAATTCCACCTCGTCATCGATTTTCAACTTAAAAATTACTCTCAACTAAGCGTTAGCTAGTTCAATATTTGCTACGGAGTGCGTCAGTTTTAGTCAAATTTACTTAAGTGATCTGAAAATTTTAAATTTTTAATCTATACTTACTAATATTATAAATGCGAAAATTTGGATGGATGGATGGATGTTTATTAAGTACTCAATCACGCCAGAACGGGATCTGGATGATGGATTTGACAGAGATAATTTTTAATAGGCTGGAATAACACATATAAAAAATTATATTTCCCGCGGGAGCCATGAAAGGTCCTTGGCCATAAAACCTCAATGCACGCGACGAAGTCGCGGGCATCAGCTAGTTATCAATAAACATTTTTGTTCAGAAAGTAATGTATAGTCGAAAACGCTTACAGTCGATTCTGCTACTGCTGCAAATAAATGTTTGAAAAGAAAAGTTAGAAGGTGCGTGCTCCGGATTTCGAACCATGGACCCATAAAATTGGAGGCCATCACTTAACCACTAGGTTGTTACCGCTTTTTAAATACATAGCATAGAAGTCTAGAATTCTAGATGATTATTCTACACAGGTGTGTCCATCCACCTGAATAGGGTAATAATAAATCAAACACTTAAAGTTGTAGAATGAGTACAAAACCTAAGTACCTATGTAACATCTATAATGTATTAGTTACTCATGGTCATAAATAAATATTGATCTTGTAGGTTTACTTTACGTGTGTACCTACTATGTAGTAGGCAAGTCATAACATCAATGTAGGTAAGTAAATGTAAATAAATTATGATACTAAGTCGTTAGTTCTTTATGGCAGGATAAAACGCAGGGCTATTCGTATAAAGTACCTATTCATAATTATTAGCATATTATTATTAGTACTTAATACATAGGCACATAAGTCGTTAAAAAGAAAGACACGAAAGAAATGGTGATTCATGAACCGCGCTGGCCTAGAAGATGCCTAAGTACTAAATCTTAGCTCACTAAAACCTTGGTAGGTACTCTTTTTTTTATCACTACAAGTTAGCCCTTGACTGCGATCTCACCTGATTGTAAGTGATCTTGCAGTCTAAGATAGTAGCGGGCTAACCTATTAGGGGCATGGCAGTTAATTAAACCCATACCCCTATTCGGCTTCTACACGGCATCGTACCGGAGCGCTAAATCGCTTGGCGGCACGTCGTTGCCGGTAGGGTGGTAACTAGCCACGGCTGAAGCCTCCCACCAGGCCAGACCAGCGAAAATTCAGAAATTATAAATTCCCAAATTGACCCTGGCGGGAATCGAACCCGGGCCTCCACACGTTAATACAACAGCGCTCAACACTGCGCCACGGAGGTCGTCAAAACTCAACTTCTCAAGACAATACGTAGCATATTATTGGTTAGTTTTGCACTTTGTTTTTCCAGACTATAATCTATCTCTGTGCCAAATTTCATACCGATCCGTTCAGCCGTTCTGGCGTGATTGAGTAACAAACATGCATTTGAGGTTTTTTGGTTCCCGCGGGAACTCTTTTATTTTTCGGGCTATAAAGCAGCCTATGTGTTAAATTCCAGACTATATTATTTATCTCTGTGCCAAATTGCATCCAGATCCGTTCAGCCGTTCGGGCATAACAGAGTAACAAACATCCATACATACAAACTTTCGCGTTTATAATAATAGTAAGGATAGCATAATATTATAATAATAATATTATTATAATCCTTACTAATATTATAAATGGGAAAGTGAGTTTGTTTGTATGTTTGTTCCGCTTTCACGCCGTAACTACTGAACCGATTGCTTTGAAATTTTGCAGACGTAAAGTTAGAAGTCCGGATTAAATATTTAATAGGGTACTACTTTTTATCCCGGAAAATTAAGGAGTTCCCGCGGGAACCGAAAAACCTCGATCCACGCGGACGAAGTCGCGGGCATCAGCTAGTATTAGATAATATTATTAGTTAGTTTTGAAATATTAAGCTTTATTATTTAGCAAATTTTTGTTTCAGTCAAATACTAGAAATACTGGGTGTTAAATACTAGAAAATACTTGGTCGTTAGATAAGCCTGGGTCAATTATTGTTACAGATACGGAAGCAGGTAGGTATAAAGCATAATATGTGTGTATGTGTGTTAGGTAAACCACGGAAACGCGGGAAAGTGGACAAATGACGAGACTTGATACCATTACAGTCATTTCCTTGACTCGTGTGGTCTAGATCTTCCTATGAGAGTGTATTATTAGTTATACTAGATGATGCCTGCGACTTCGTCCGAGTGAAATCAGTTTTTTCAATTATTTTTCCGGGATAAAATTGTACCCTATGTTCTTCCTCGGGTTGTCCCTAAGTTGCAAACTAAGTACTTACATAATTTTATCAAAATCGATTGAAAATAGGGACGCCGAACGATTGCGTTTGATCGACAATTCTTACACAATCGGGGGGCAAATCAGGAATGAGGAGATTTACAGAAGAACGAAAGTAACCGACATTGCTCGACGCGTTGCGAAGCTGAAGAGGCAAAGGGCGGGGCCACAGATAACGGAAACAAAAGAACCGACAGACGTTGGGGTCCCAAAGTGCTGGAATGGCGACCTCGCACTGGGAAGCTCAGCGTTGGCAGACCCCCTACTAGGTGGACGGACGACATCAAACGATTCGCAGGGAGTCGCTGAATCCAGGCGGCGCAAGACCGCGGCGTGTGGAAATCCTTGCAAGAGACTATGTCCAGGAGTGGACGTCAGTCGGTTGATGATGATGATGATGATGAATGGGTATTATTTACTACCTAGGGAACTGCTTAGTTTTCCGGGATAAAAAGTAGCTTAGGTACTATGTCCTTTCCCAAAACACAACTTATGCCCGTACAATGTACGCAATTTCAACGTTGAAAAGATGGGCTATTGAAGCGTAACAGCGATAATTAATGTTAGGTGAGATCATTGCCAACCTGTTCTGACTTCTGAGGCGCATTCGGCAATTTAAATAAAGTATTATCACAAAAGGACTGGTTTATTAATACTTGGGCACTTAAACTGTATACGTCCCACGTTATTTTGTTACTAACCTGAGACCATTATTGTTTTTGGTTTGAGAATATCATTTGTGTTACAACATAATATATTTTTAAATGTACATAAAAATATGACTTATGACAGATATAATCGAACAAAGTCACATTAAAAACAAATTAAAATTATAAATTCACATTCATAATTATTATAAAAGGAAAAATTGAATAACTGCCATAATATCCTCCTACTCCTATCAACCTTCAACGGACCGCCTAAACCTCTGTGTATTATAAACTAGTTACTAGATGATGAACCCGCGGCAACTCCTTAATTTTCCGGGATAAAAGTAGACTATGTCCTTCCCCGGGATACACACTAGGTATGCCTGTACAAAATTTCATCAAAATTGGTTGAACAGGTGGGACGTGAAAGCGTAGCAGACAAACAGACAGACAGACCGTCAGACAGACAGACATACTTTCGCATTTATAATATTATAAGTATGGATTTCAGATTTAGTTGCTAGAGCGAAAACCCTCTACGAACCGGACAGGACAAACCTTTCGTATTTCGTATTTCGACTTATCCTGTCGCCTAGTGTGGGCGCTCCATTAAGCGAAACATTGGCTGAGAAATATTTTATGTTTGTTGTGTTTTTTCACTCTTGGCGATAAGTCATTTAACAAAAGTTGCGTTATAAAACCAAAATTCGATCGTGATTGTGTACCTATCTGATAGCCATATTATTGTGTTATGTAATGATCTGTAGGTAAGCCAAATCTTTGCGCTAACTCACGGCAGTCTTAACGTGTTAAAACGTGCGTTAAAACGTGCGGAGGTCCCGGGTTCAATTCCCAGCAGTTTCAATTTGGGAATTTATAATTTCTGAATTTTCTCTGGTCTGGTCTGGTGGGAGGCTTCGAGCCGTGCCTCATCGTCGTCGTGGCTTCGGCAACGACGTACCACCAAGCGATTTAGCGTTCCGGTACGATGCCGTGTAGAAACCGACTAATGGTATGGGTTTAATATAACTGCCATCCCCCTAACAGGTTAGCCCGCTACCATCTTAGACTGCATCGTCACTTACCACCAGGTGAGATGTCAAGTCACCAGTGAAGGGCTAAATTGTAGTAAAATAAAAAAATAAAAGTTCTGTGCCCACCATAGTCAATAGCTTCAGTCATTTGGCTCCATGACATTTTGACCGTGAACTCTATTCTATTCTTTGCTTGATATAATTATTTATTTATCCATTGCACAATACCCCTTATCCACCCCATATGTCCAAAATTACCCCATGTAAACCCATATTTTCCACATTACCCCAAACTAATAAACCCAAACTAATAAACCCAAAGATGATTATGATGATGAAGACATGCTGTTTAGGGATACCATCATGGCGTTCTCAGAGGCCGTGGGTCATGGCATCAAACCGTGCTAAACCATAAGAGGGCCATCATAATCATAAACGCTGGGTCTGCGACGATCATTAAAATTGGGTATTTGACAAGTAAGTAGTCAACTATTTTTTAGGGTTCCGTACCCAAAGGGTAAAAACGGGACCCTATTACTAAGACTCCGCTGTCTGTCTGTCTCCAGGCTGTATCTCATAAACCGTGATAGCTAGAAAGCTGAAATTTTCACAAATGATGTATTTCCGTTGCCGCTATAACAACAAATACTAAAAATTAAAAAAATATATACTTATATTAAGGGGGGTCCCCATACAATTAACGTGTTTTTTTCGTATTTTTTTGCTAAATATTAAAAACGGTAACAGGTAGACGGTTCAAATTTTCACAGAATATTAACTTGTATATTACCTTTCAAAATAAATAATTAAATATCAATAAAGTAAATATTAAAGGGGGGCTCCCATACAACAAACGTAGTTTTTAAGCAATTTTTTTTAATAAGTCATAAATCGTAAAACTTACTACAGGTTTGTACGGAACCCTCGGTGCGCGAGTCCGACTCGCACTTGACCGGTTTTTTAAAAGTCAAAACGCGTGCTTATTATGGATTTTGTATGAAATTTTAAGATGTGACGTCGCGTCGTCTAAGTTCAACGCACTTTTTTTACTTTAACCGATAGTTTAAAATGGTTATTAAAAATAAAACTAGCAGGGGACGTGGATGTTACGACTTTTGTGAGATCATTTAGTTAATAATCACTAATAAATAATTTATTTCACTAGTAGTCAAATACCTACCCAATTCTACATCAATGGCGTCGATCGAGAATTCGAAACTCGAATGTTAACTATTTGGACTGGTGCGTGTGAGCGGACAATTTTTATTTGCCTAAGTAATTTTTCTACAGTCGTTCAACTTTATGTGGCGTTTAATAGCATAAGCATGGAATTTCTGGAATTACATCGGAGTGAAGCCGAGGTGGTCGGCTAGTGAATTCATAGTCACTTAATTATAAAAGTTATAAAGTACTTGGTATAATTAATGATATTATATAGGTTTCGCGTGTCAATGGTAGCGTGTTGCATTTCTACCCATTGCTTGATGTTAATTTAACCTTAACTATAAAAACTAACGGTCGAATATTGAATTTGTTTAATGACGTCAATAAATAATGTCTTTTTTTTAGACGGCGTACCACTGAAATAACTATTATTCAATCCATCACAGATTTACTACATCTGTGCAATCCATGGTTTATTCCGTAATCACGCTAGAGTCATTTAATTCCACTCCACTAAAACATTAAATTTCTAAGTCAATAAATTAATCAATCAATACTTATTTATTCAAATTAGGTACGCTGTACACTTATTGCCGTCCAATCTTAATAAATCCATACTTAATATTATAAATGCGAAAGTGTGTCTGTCTGTCTGTCTGCTACGCTTTCACGGTCCACCTGTTCAACCGATTTTGATGTTTGGTACAGGGATAGGTTGTATCCCGGGGAAGGACATAGGCAATTTTTATCCCGGAAAATTAGAGAGTTCCCTCGGGAATCAAAAAAACTTAATCCACGCGGACGAAGTCGCGGGCATCATCTAGTTTTTGTTATGTATTTAAGTAAGTTTTAAAAGTTTGGATGTTTGTTGCAATTTCAGAGTGGAGATATCTGATATAATCTGATTGAAGACATAGGCAACATTTTATACCGGAAATTTAAAGCGTTCCCGTTTCAAATTCAAATCTTTTTTTTTATTCAAGTTGACTTTGACATTAGTGCTTTTGAATAGTCGAGTGAAACTACCACTGGTTCGGAATTCCATTCCTACCGAGAAGAACCAGCAAGAACTCGGTGGTTGCTCTTTTGAAAATATTAATTTACAATAACATCAAAGTAAAGATACATACCTAAGTAACCGCCGCCGTCCTTAGCATTGCTAGAGCGAGTCAGATCCATGCTCTTTTATCCATTATTACCTTTACCATGAGAAACCTTAATTCACGCGTGTATTAATAGAGTATATTATTATCAAAAATAAATTCTTTTTAACTGATTATTAAATAGAGGGTCTTCCAAAAAACCTAATATTCACATCTCGGTTAGTTTTAAGTTTGATAACCATTTTAAAATATAGATTAAAGAAAAAAAGTGCGTTGAAATTTTATGACGTCACACCTGTGAATTTCATACAACTTCTTTACTAGAAGTGCGTTTTTAAGTTTGATAAAGAGTTGCTGATTTGATTGAGTTGTCCTCATCTCTATTATTGTTGTGTAGATGCATCTCGCTACCAAACTACACTATCACCCCATGCAATTCGCTAGGAAATCGTTGCGAGATGCAATGCCAGTCTATTTTATTTGGAGAACGCCCCACGAATACATATCCGCAGTTTAATCCATGTTTAAACAGAATGGTACCAAGGGCACACGAGTTACAAACTCGAACGTGACTCGAATGGTGATCGCGCAAGGTTAATTTCACCAATACGCTAAAGGATTCTTTAGTGATTGTTCCTTATCGTATTGCAGACATGTGGTTGGGGATAGTAGTTTGTTGACCTGAAGTTTTTTTAGGATTTTCTTACTTTGTCGAATAGCGTGACTTTATTCAAATAGGAGTTAACTGAAAATATCGTCCCCTACTTGTCCAATGATTTTGTTTTCTTTAATTAAATAAAGTAAAGTAAATTTTGGACTTTATTAATGTGTTTCAATTGTTTTAGTTGATATTTTAAATGTTTTAAAAATATAATACAGCCACTGCTTGTTTTTGTAACTTATTGATATGAGTCAGTAATAAGCATAGATTTAGGATTGGTCCAGCGGAGCCCGATCCTAAATCTATATGCTAATAAGGTCACAGCACTAGCACATTCCTGAGCTCTGCATTCAACTCGCACGCGTACTGTAGTCAAATCACAACTTTATTTCAAACGTCAAATCGCGCCCTTGTAGGTACTTAAGGGATTTTGTATGAAATACTGAATTGTGACGTCATCCTCTAGTTCATTGATATCGTTCTTCAACGATAGTTTAAAATGGTTTTTAATTTTTAAACATAAAACTAACAGGGGACGTGGATATTACAACATTTGGGGATCCTGAATTTAATAATCATTAAAAAAAATATTTATTTGAATGGTAGTCAATTAATACCCAATAGAAAGAAAGAAAGAAAGAAAAATCTTTATTTGAGGCACTTTTGCACAGAAATAAACTTTAGTAGGAACGTTGATAGTATAGAATAACATCTTTAGTAAGAATGCATTGCAGTAACTGATATAAAATCAGCCATACCTACTAAGAACTGAAGACACTAAAGGCCCTGGAATTTTAAAGTAGCTCTATACTCTTTCAATTGTATTGCGTGAAAAGAGAAAGGTGATCTGCAGAGCTTAATGGAATGTTTAAGTATCAAGTTTTGTGCTGGATTTTCCTTGTGTCGGATTAAGAAATAAGGTGCTTGAAATAATTATTGGGGTAGCCATATCTCGAAAATCCTGACACACTAGCTTGCTCATTGCGTATAGTGAATGATTATATTATGATGCCCATTGCCCACGACTTTGTCCGCTTGGATTAAGTTTTTTTGATTTCCGCGGGAACATTTTAACTAGGTACCTATCTGTAAGCTTACTCCCAGTTTTAACATTGCAGATACGATTGATCGACGTGAGCGTTCGATCACATTTGCGTCAAACTAAAATGAACCTTAATTGCATTGACTTAGAGCCACAAATTCAGTGCAACCGATTTAAATTTCGAAACGTATCGTTTGGAGCGCTGGCTGTGAATGCATACACGAAATTAGGGGTATATTTATACCCCTAATTTCGTTCTATATATATATATAGACTAGTATGGCGCGTGGTTGCGCGGCCCGCTACAGCGGACCGCGTAGTGGACCGCGTGGTCCACTGTCTATTTACTCGCTGTCCTACTATCCTGCCCCCCGATTATGTAAGAAAGGCCGATCAAATCGTCAAAGTTCGGCGTCAAAGTAAAATAAACCATAACAGCATTAAATTAGAGCTCAATTTCGAGACACGAAATTGAGCTCTAATTCAATCCTGTTATGGTTTATTTTACTTTGACGCCGAACTTTGACGATTAGATCGACAATTCTTACATAATCGGGCAGCTGATTTACTCTCTACGTGTTCTGATCTGAACAACACACTGCTATGCTAGTGAGCACAGTGGAAGCGCCAGCATGCCAAGCGTCCGACGTAAAAGAAAATTCTCATAAAGGAAAAACATAAAACAAAGACCACCAACCCCCGCCCCTCCCTTTTTGTTTGAGCAGCCCCTAAGTAGGTACCTATCTTTAATACCCTGACTGTGCTCCTCACCCATCATCCGAACCTTCGATCATCATCTCTCTCCATATTTTTTTCTCCGAACCATTCGTCAAAATGAGATTTCTTCCATAAAAACAAATCTTGAAAAGGAACCGTAGTCTTGCATAATTCTACACTTGTAGCCTCTTCAATATTCGCCATACATTTTCTATGGAAAAATAAATTCCGCCATCTTGAACTTTTTTCCTGTTCTTGAAGAAGACCTTCAGGTCCTGATCATCTTTTGCCGAGAAACCACTCTTCCATCTTTTATACTCTCCGAGATAGACACCGACGAAATTTGTATGGCGGCCATCTTAAATCCGCCATTTTGATTTTTTTTTCAGCTCACTGTAAATTGGATGAAGTTTCGAGTGACATTTGGTCGAGCACCCCCCACCTATCTTCAATACCCTTTTCTTTGGAAAAATAAATTCCGCCATCTTGAATTTTTTTCCTGTTCATCAAGTAGACCCTCATGTCCTGATCATCTTTTGCCGAGAAACCACTCTTCCATCTTTTATACTCTCCGAGATAGACACCGTCGAAATTTGTATGGCGGCCATCTTAAATCCGCCATTTTGAAATTTTTTTCAGTTAACTGTCAATTGGATGAAGTTTCGAGTGACATTTGGTCGAGCACCCCCCACCTATCTTCGATACCCTGGCTGGTGCTCTTCATCCGTCTTCGAAATCCTCAATCATCAGCTCTCTCCGTATTTTGCCTCTGAATGAATTTTTGTCTTCTATACGAAACGATGAGTGAAAAAAAATATTTTCATACAAAATTTTACAGGAGAGGTGATCAATGAGTGAATCAGCACGAGCAGCTATATATATATTAACTAGTATGGCGCGTGGTTGCGCGGCCCGCTGCAGCGGACCGCGTAGTGGACCGCGTGGTCCACTGTCTACTTACTCGCTGTCCTACTATCCTGCCCCCCGATTATGTAAGAATGGCCGATCAAATCGTCAAAGTTCGGCGTCAAAGTAAAATAAACCATAACAGCATTAAATTAGAGCTCAATTTCGAAACACGAAATTGAGCTCTAATTCAATGCTGTTATGGTTTATTTTACTTTGACGCCGAACTTTTACGATTTGATCGACAATTCTTACATAATCGGGCAGCTGGTTTACTGTCTACGTGTTCTGATCTGAACAACACACTGCTATGCTAGTGAGCACAGTGGAAGCACCAGCACGCCAAGCGTCCGACGTAAAAGAAAATTCTCATAAAGGAAAAACATAAAACAAAGACCACCAACCCCCCGCCCCTCCCTTTTTGTTTGAGCAGCCCCTAAGTAGGTACCTATCTTTAATACCCTGATCGTGCTCCTCACCCATCATCCGAACCTTCGATCATCATCTCTTTCCATATTTTTTTCTCCGAACCATTCGTCAAAATGAGATTTCTTCCATAAAAACAAATCTTGAAAAGGAACCATAGTCTTGCATAGTTCTACACTTGTAGCCTCTTCAATATTCGCCATACATTTTCTATGGAAAATAAATTCCGCCATCTTGAATATTTTTCCTGTTCATCAAGTAGACCTTCATGTTCTGATCATCTTTTGCCAAGAAACCACTCTTCAATCTTTTATACTCTCCGAGATAGACACCGACGAAATTTGTATGGCGGCCATCTTAAATCCGCCATTTTGAAATTTTTTTTTAGCTCACTGTCAATTGGATGAAGTATCGAGTGACATTTGTTCGAAATTGAGCTCTAATTCAATGCTGTTATGGTTTATTTTACTTTGACGCCGAACTTTTACGATTTCATCGGCCATTCTTACATAATCGGGCAGCTGGTTTACTGTCTACGTGTTCTGATCTGAACAACACACTGCTATGCTAGTGAGCACAGTGGAAGCACCAGCACGCCAAGCATCCGACGTAAAAGAAAATTCTCATAAAGGAAAAACATAAAACAAAGACCACCAACCCCCCGCCCCTCCCTTTTTGTTTGAGCAGCCCCTTAGTAGGTGCCTATCTTTAATACCCTGACCGTGCTCCTCACCCATCATCCGAACCTTAGATCATCATCTCTCTTCATATTTTTTTCTCCGAACCATTCGTCAAAATAAGATTTCTTCCATAAAAACAAATCTTGAAAAGGAACCGTAGTCTTGCATAGTTCTACACTTGTAGCCTCTTCAATATTCGCCATACATTTTCTATGGAAAATAAATTCCGCCATCTTGAATTTTTTTCCTGTTCATCAAGTAGACCTTCATGTTCTGATCATCTTTTGCCAAGAAACCACTCTTCCATCTTTTATACTCACCGAGATAGACACCGACGAAATTTGTATGGCGGCCATCTTAAATCCACCATTTTGAAATTTTTTTCAGCTAACTGTCAATTGGATGAAGTTTCGAGTGACATTTGGTCGAGCACCCCCCACCTATCTTCAATACCCTTTTCTATGGAAAAATAAATTCCGCCATCTTGAATTTTTTTCCTGTTCATCAAGTAGACCCTCATGTCCGGATCATCTTTTGCCGAGAAACCACTCTTCCATCTTTTATACTCTCCGAGATAGACACCGTCGAAATTTGTATGGCGGCCATCTTAAATCCGCCATTTTGAAATTTTTTTCAGCTCACTGTCAATTGGATGAAGTTTCGAGTGACATTTGGTCGAGCACCCCCCACCTATCTTCGATACCCTGGCCGGTGCTCTTCATCCGTCTTCGAAATCCTCAATCATCAGTTCTCTCCGTATTTTTCCTCCGAATGAATTTTTGTCTTCTACACGAAACGATGGGTGAAAAAAAAAAATTTTCATACAAAATTTTACAGGAGAGGTGATCAATGAGTCAGTCAGTCAGCACGAGCAGCTATATATATATTAACTAGTATGGCGCGTGGTTGCGCGGCCCGCTACAGCGGACCGCGTAGTGGACCGCTGTAGCGGGCCGGGTCCACTGTCTACTTACTCGCTGTCCTACTATCCTGCCCCCCGATTATGTAAGAATGGCCGATCAAATCGTCAAAGTTCGGCGTCAAAGTAAAATAAACCATAACAGCATTAAATTAGAGCTCAATTTCGAAAAACGAAATTGAGCTCTAATTCAATGCTGTTATGGTTTATTTTACTTTGACGCCGAACTTTTACGATTTGATCGACAATTCTTACATAATCGGGCAGCTAGCTGGTTTACTGTCTACGTGTTCTGATCTGATCAACACACTGCTATGCTAGTGAGCACAGTGGAAGCGCCAGCACGCCAAGCGTCCGACGTAAAAGAAAATTTCATAAAGGAAAAACATAAAACAAAGAACACCAACCCCCCGCCCCTCCCTTTTTGTTTGAGCAGCCCCTAAGTAGGTTCCTATCTTTAATACCCTGACCGTGCTCCTCACCCATCATCCGAACCTTCGATCATCATCTCTCTCCATATTTTTTTCTCCGAACCATTCGTCAAAATGAGATTTCTTCCATAAAAACAAATCTTGAAAAGGAACCGTAGCCTCTTCAATATTCGCCATACATTTTCTATGGAAAAATAAATTCCGCCATCTTGAATTTTTTTCCTGTTCATCAAGTAGACCCTCATGTCCTGATCATCTTTTGCCAAGAAACCACTCTTCCATCTTTTATACTCTCCGAGATAGACACCGAAGAAATTTGTATGGCGGCCATCTTAAATCCGCCATTTTGAATTTTTTTTTCAACTACCGCCAATTGGATGAGGTTTCGAATGACATTTGGTCGAGCACCCCCCACCAATCTTCGATACCCTGGCTGGTGCTCTTCCTCCGTCTTCGAAATCCTCAATCATCAGCTCTCTCTGTATTTTTCCTCTTAATGAATTTTTGTCTTCTATACGAAACGATGAGTGAAATAAAAAATGTTCATACAAAATTTTACAGGAGAGGTGATCAATCAGTGAATCAGCACGAGCAGCTATATATATATTAACTAGTATGGCGCGTGGTTGCGCGGCCCGCTACAGCGGACCGCGTAGTGGACCGCGTGGTCCACTGTCTACTTACTCGCTGTCCTACTATCCTGCCCCCCGATTATGTAAGAATGGCCGATCAAATCGTCAAAGTTCGGCGTCAAAGTAAAATAAACCATAACTGCATTAAATTAGAGCTCAATTTCGAAACACGAAATTGAGCTCTAATTCAATGCTGTTATGGTTTATTTTACTTTGACGCCGAACTTTTTCGATTTGATCGACAATTCTTACATAATCGGGCAGCTGGTTTACTGTCTAAGTGTTCTGATCTGAACAACACACTGATATGCTAGTGAGCACAGTGGAAGCGCCAGCACGCCAAGCGTCCGACGTAAAAGAAAATTCTCATAAAGGAAAAACATAAAACAAAGACCACCAACCCCCCGCCCCTCCCTTTTTGTTTGAGCAGCCCCTAAGTAGGTCTATCTTTAATACCCTGACCGTGCTCCTCACCCATCATCCGAACCTTCGATCATCATCTCTCTCCATACTTTTTTCTCCGAACCATTTGTCAAAATGAGAATTCTTCCATAAAAACAAATCTTGAAAAGAAACCGTAATCTTGCATAGTTTTTCTATGAAAAAATAAATTCCGCCATCTTGAATTTTTTTCCTGTTCATCAAGTAGACCTTCATGTCCTGATCATCTTTTGCCAAAAAACCATTCTTCCATCTTTTATACTCTCCGAGATAGACACCGACGGAATTTGTATGGCGGCCATCTTAAATCCGCCATTTTGAAATTTTTTTTCAGCTCACTGTCAATTGGATGAAGTTTCGAGTGACATTTGGTCGAGCACACCCCACCTATCTTCAATACCCTTTTCTATGGAAAAATAAATTCCGCCATCTTGAATTTTTTTCCTGTTCATCAAGTAGACCCTCATGTCCTGATCATCTTTTGCCAAGAAACCACTCTTCCATCTTTTATACTCTCCGAGATAGACACCGTCGAAATTTGTATGGCGGCCATCTTAAATCCGCCATTTTGAATTTTTTTTTCAACTACCGCCAATTGGATGAGGTTTCGAATGACATTTGGTCGAGCACCCCCCACCTATCTTCAATACCCTGGCTGGTGCTCTTCATCCGTCTTCGAAATCCTCAATCATCAGCTCTCTCCGTATTTTTCCTCCGGATGAATTTTTGTCTCATATACGAAACGATGAGTGAAAAAAAAAATGTTCATACAAAATTTTACAGGAGAGGTGATCAATCAGTCAATCAGCACGAGCAGCTATATATATATTAACTAGTGTTTCGCTCTGTGCGCGAGCTGCTAAAGCAGCTCACGAGATGTGGTTAGACGTTAGTACTAAGTAGTACGGACTTGACGTCTTTATTGTATTAAACCGAATTTATTTACTTAGATACACAATTCACCTGTTAAAGAAGAAAGTAGAAAGTAGAAAGATTTTAACAATGGCGCTGATTTTTTAAAACTTTAGTTTCACTTTCCTGTTTTGTAATCCCAGGGAACCCTAATATCGATTTTGAACGAAATCGGTCAATTAACAAAGAATTTCAGATTGGCGCTGATTTTTTAAAACTTTGGTATCAGTTTCCTGTTTTGTGTTCCTAGGGAGCCCTAAATATCGATTTTGAACGAAATCGGTCAGTAACAAAGAATTTCAAAATGGCGCTGATTTTTTAAAACTTTGGTATCAGTTTCCTGTTTTGTGATCCCAGGGAGTACTAAATATCGATTTTGAACGAAATCGGTCAATTATCAAATAATTTCAAAATGGCGCGGATTTTTTTTAATTTTGGTTACAGTTTCCTGTTTTGTAACCCCAGGGAGTCCTAAATATCTATTTTGAACGAAATCGGTCAATTAACAAAGAATTTCAACATAGCGCTGATTTTTTTAAATTGTTGTAACAGTTTCCTGTTTTGTAATCCCAGGGAGCCCTAATATCGATTTTGAACGAAATCTGTCAATTAACAAAGAATTTCAGATTGGCGCTGTTTTTTTTAAACTTTGGTATCAGTTTTCTGTTTTGTGAACCCAGGGAGTCCTAAATATCGATTTTGAACGAAATCGGTCAATTAACAAAGAATTTCAAAATGGCGCTGATTATTTAAAACTTTGGTATCAGTTTCCTGTTTTGTGATCCCAGGGAGCCCTAAATATCGATTTTGAACGAAATCGGTCAATAACAAAGAATTTCAAAATGGCGCTGATTTTTTAAAACTTTGGTATCAGTTTCGTTTTGTAATCCCAGGTAGCCCTTAATATCGATTTTGAACGAAATCGGTAAATTAACCAAGAATTTCAAAATGGCGCTGATTTTTTAAAACTTTGGCATCAGTTTCCTGTTTTGTAATCCCAGGGAGCCCTGGGCATGGGTAAAACGGAAACGTATCAAAATCTTGCATAGCTGTTCTACACGTCTTGTAGTCTCTTCAATATTCGCCATAATAGATTTTCTATGAAAAAATAAATTCCGTCATCTTGAATTTTTTCCTGTTCATCAAGTAGACCTTCAGATCTTGATCATCTTTTGCCAAGAAACCACTCTTCCATCTTTTATACTTTCTGAGATAGACACCAAATAAATTTGTATGGGAGCCATCTTAAATCCGCTATTTTAATTTTTTTTTCAGCTCATTGTCTTTTGGATGAAGTTTCGAATGACATTTGTAAAGAGCACCCCCCACCTATCTTCAATACCTTGGCCGTGCTCTTTACCCGTCTCCGAAATCCTCAATCATCAGCTGTCTCCATATTTTTGTTCAAGTTTAGTTTTCTGACGTGTATACGAAGCCATCAGTGAAAAAAAAATTTTTCATACAAAATTTTACAGGAAGGCATTTTTGGGAATAATTTCGAAAACTACCCCAAATGTGGCAACACTGTTTAGATATCTCGATACTGCCGGTCGAGTTACACAATCGATCCATACATGTGAACTTTCCCAAATGTTGCCAACTGCCTCAAAAACGTGATCGAAATTTTGAAAAACACAAAAAGAATACAAAATGGGCGCCACCTCGTTTTACAAAAACATTTTACATAGTTGTATAATTTTCCCGTGAACTACAGGGTATACCGCTCCTGATGGCGTTTCAATTTTTTGTCTCGCTCGCACCCAGCCGAAATGATCGCCCCGGAAAAAAGACCATGTCGAAAATAACTTTTACTTTGATAAATTCCAGTGTTGCCAGACCTCGGCCACGAAAATACCCATTAAAAAAAAAAAAAAAAAAAATCATGATCGAGCACGCCGTTTCGGATCTGTGGCGCCGCGGTTCGGGGTCGAAAAATCAAAAATTTTAAAGCACTACAGCTCGGCCGCCATCTTGTTTTTCCAATTTTTTCCACTTTTTCTATTGATCGTTTCCTAATTTCATCAATAATTGCGAGTTGTAACGAAATCGGTTGGAAAACAAAAGAGTTACAAGAATCACGTCGGCCGCCATCTTGTTTTTCCTAAATGTCATAACTTTTCCCCACTCGAATCCCGCACTCGAACACATCTCCCCTACATCATTGTATCGTTTTCTGTCTCTTTCTAGGAGAACAATAAATTAAGTCAATGAGTCCTAATCGCCATATAATTTGGTATGAAAAAAATATTCCGCCATCTTGATTTTTTTTTCATTTCACTAAATAAACCGCCTTGTCGTGATCATCTCTTGCCTAGAAACTACACTTCCATCTCTTTTACTCTCCGAGATAGAGATCAAATAAATTTATATGGCGGCCATCTTAAATTCGCCATTTTGAATTTTTTTTCAGCTCATTGTCAATTGAATGAAGTTTTGAATGACATTTGGTCGAGCACCCCCCCCCTATCTTCAATACCTTGGCCGTGCTCTTTACCCGTCTCCGAAATCCTCACTCATCAGCTGTCTCCATATTTTTCTTCAAGTTAAATTTTCTGACATGTATATGAAGCCATCAGTGAAAAAAAATTTTTTCATACAAAATTTTACAGGAGGAAATTTTGGGGAAAATCTCGAAAACTACCTCAAATAAGGCAACACTGTTAAGATATCTCGATACTGCCGGTCGAGTTACACAATCGATCCATACATGTCAACTTTCCCAAATGTTGCCAACTGCCTCAAAAACGTGATCGAAATTTTGAAAAACACAAAAAGAATACAAAATGGCCGCCACCTCGTTCCACAGAAACATTTTACATAGTTTCATACTTTTCCCGTTAACTACAGGATATACCGCTCTTGATGACGTTTCAATTTTTCATCTCGCTTGCACCCAGCCGAAATGATCGCCCCTGCAAAAAGACCATGTCGAAAATCACTTTTACTTTGATAAATTCCAGTGTTGCCAGACCTTGACGACGAAAATACCCAAATATCATTCGTACAAGTGGGACACGTGGTTGCTCGTACTCGAATTTTGCAAAAAGTCCGTATTTCGATTTTTTAATTTTTAGGGTAAATCTTGAAAATTTCCCGAGAAACGGGGTAATTTTTTTTCCCAATCCATACCTCGAGTCTGTACACACAATCGCCCCGTAGAAGTCGAAACGCTCCGACGTTGCCAACTGTGAAAAATTTGAGTTTTAAAATTGCGTTTTTTCGTAGCTCAAACAAAAAGGCCGCCGCGACAGCCGCCATCTTGAATTTTTAAAAACCCCTCCCATTCTGTCAAAATACAGGATAATTGTAGGCGAAAAAAGAAAAAATAATTATGCTCGACCACGCCGTTTCGGATCTGTGGTGCCGCGGTTCGGGGTCGAAAAATCAAAATTTTCAAAACACTACAGCTCGGCCGCCATCTTGTTTTTCCAATTTTTCCCACTTTTTCTATTGATCGTTTCCTAATTTCTTCAATAATTGCGAGTTGTAACGAAATCGGTTGGAAAATAAAAGAGTTACAAGAATCACGTCGGCCGCCATCTTGTTTTTCCGAAATGTCATAATTTTTCCCCACTCGAATCCCGCACCCAAACACATCTCCCCTACATCATTATATCGTTTTCTGTCTCTTTCTAGGAGAACAATTATGTCAATGAGTGAGTCAGTCAGTCAGTGGTAATTGAGCTATATATAGTATAATAAGATAGATAGTAGACCAACGAGGCAGTTACGGGCATCACATACCTACAGAGTAAAAAATAATTAATTCATGAAAAAATGTCGCTTACTTCATGGCTCGATATCCTTGGAAATCAGAATAAGTGGTAACAAAGATTCATGCTGAACGTGTAAAGTTTTTGGTCGAGGCAGGAAAAATCATAAAAATAACAGTCATTAATAGCGTTTAATTACACCTAATTAAGTACAGCTGTATAAAAACTGTTTACGTAAATTCAAATATTTACCTAAGTCAATCCACAGACAATCCTAAAGTAATAAAATAGTTTTTGCTCACTATAATTAAACATTTAAGATTTTAAAAGATTACGGGACTGAAATAAAAGTACCTAAGTATAGTTAAGTACTGAGTATTTTAGTTCCGTGATTTTTAGTTATTTTAGTTTCAGTTATTACGTTTTGTACCTACTATAATAAAATTAAAGTATGCCGCAGCCGTAGTTACCTACCTAGTAGTCTAATACCTACATCAAATAAATATTATAAATGCGAAAGTTTGGATGGATGTATGGATGTATGTTTGTTACTCAATCACGCTCCAACGGCTGAACGGATCTGGATGAAATTTGGCACAGAGATAGATTATAGTCTGGATTAACACATAGGGTTCTTTTTATCGCGGAAAATTAAAGAGTTCCCGCGGGAACCAAAACCTTAATCCACGCGGACGAAGTCGCGGGCATCAGCTAGCTTACTATAATGGTGGAGTTCGCTTTAACCTTAAACTGCGTCGAGGCATCGTCACTTACCACCGGGAGAAAACGCAGTCAAGGGCTTACTTGTCATCAATAAAAAAACCGGCCAAGTGCGAGTCGGGCCACGCGCAGACTAGGGTCCCGTAGTTGCCCGTCACAATATGCGGACATTTTATTAAGGCTAAGCGCGCACTGCGATGCGTTTTTTTATTTCGCATATTCATGCGAAATTATTCGCAATGCGAAAATGATTCCTACGCGCACCACGATTTTTATCGCACCACGAAAGACAGGGAACCGAAATCAGTGAATACTGTACCGCCATGAAAACAAGACGAACATTTAAAATCTATATCTATACTAATTATAATAAAACTGTAACAGGTCCAATTCTGTACATTGATGATATTTTGAAAATTTTTTTTGGAGGGCACTCATTATTCGATACTGAAGCCAAATCTGTAATTTTTTTCATTTTTGTCTGTCTGTCTGTCTGTATCTTGGCCGCGCATCACGCCGAAACTACTGAATGAATTCAAACGAAACTTGGCATGATTTGAGCCCATACTACGAGGTAGGACATAGGATACTTTTTATCCCGAAATTCTACCCCCGAAGGGATGAAATAGGGGTTGAAAGTTTGTATGAAAGTCCTTAATTTCTCAAGTTATAGCCATGAAACTTGATATGTGAGCTGCGGGTTGAAAATGAAAACATATGTGTTTCACAGTTTCTCAAAATTCCACCCCTTGAGAGTTTGTATGAAAATCCTTAATTTCTCAAGTTATAGCCATGAAACACCATTTGGGCTTTCGTTAAAATATGAAGAAGTACGTGTTTCACCATTATAGGGGGATTATACCGTGGGATAGTAATATAGGCTACTTTTTATGCTGGAAAATTAACTGAAAAACTTATTCCACGCGGACGAAGTCGCGGGCATCAGCTATAAAGAATATACATACATAGGCTACTTTTATCCCGGAAAATTAATGAGTTCCCGCGGGAATCGAAAAAACTTAAGTCCACGCGGACGAAGTCGCGGGCATCAGCTAGTTAAAAAATACGCGTCGAATTGAGAACCTCCTCCTTTTTTTACCCGTATTTTACATTGATTACCAACCCGTAGTTTTTTTTTGTTTAATCGATAGTTGGCTCCAATTTTCCACTATTTCTTTACATACTTCCTCCCATGTTTTTATTTTTAGATTTCGATCCATATATAACGGGGAATGTTTATTCCATAATTGAGGCCTCTTTGCCACCGCTCCAATTAATTTATCAACACCAATATCATTGACATCGTCGGTAGTCACAGCGGCAGCCGAAGGCGTCGTCGGCGCAGGTGATTCGGCCTCTGAAGTCTGAACTGTCTGACATGTCTGACATCACGAGAGCTCACTACTCGACTGACCGTTGCGCTTGCGATTTTTTTCGCAGTGCGCGGGACTCAGTATTTTTCCATAAAACACAAAATATTCATACGAAATCGCATCGCACCGTAATTGCGATTTTAAATCGCATGCGATTTTTTTTCGCGGTGCGCGGGTGTTAATGTATTTTGATGGTTCACAGATTGACGAATTTTTTCTCGCAACGATTATTTTCGTTGTGCGCGCGTAGCCTTGGTTGACTATTACTCGTACACTTGTAAAGTCTAAGCTGTGTAAACTTTCCTTTTAACTTCGTTATATTATACTATAGAGTCATACTTAATATTATAAACGCGAAATTCTGTTTGTTTGTTGGTTTGTCTTTCAATCACGCTGCAACGGAGCAACGGATCGATGTGATTTTTGGTATGGGTATAGTTGAGGAACTGGAGAGTGACATAGGCTACTTTTTATCCCGGAAAATTAAGGAGTCGCGGGCATCGGCTAGTATTATATAATACCTCTGCCAAATTACAGCTTTCAAATATTGCAAATATTTTACAATCGTGCATTGTCGAGTCAAGATTTCCTGAAGATGCTCCGGTATCGGAGTGAAACGTACGTTGAGAATAATTTGGAAGATTTCTGTGGTGTGGTGAATATCGCGGGCTATAAGTGCAAGATACACACTGTACCACATAGATGTACCCACAGAACACATAATAAATGTTCTGTGGATGTACCTATTGTCGCGGATTTTAGCGAATTAAACTTCTAGTTCCTTCTTTTACTAATAGTCTCTGATCTAACCCGCGGGTAAACAGACGGATATGGAGAAACTATTTAAGGGTTCCTTCATCCTTGATGACTACAGAACCCTAAAAACAATGTTTTCGGGTCAAAGTTAAATAAATCGCAAGTAATGACTTCATTAAACACAGACGGTATAATAGCCTTCATATTTTTTGGTTAAATATAACTCGTCAATATAATGTTGGCATTATTCCTTGTAAGGCTGCCTATTCACTGAAGCGGAGCGAAACGGAGATCGGAGACCAATCAAAAGATAATTTTTTTACCCACTATAACTTAGCCCTTGACTGCGATCTCACCTGATGGTAAGTGATATTGCAGTCTATAAGATGACAGCGGGCTAACCTGTTAGGGGTATAGCAGTTATATTATGCCCATACCCCTATTTGGTTTCTACACGGCATCGTACCGGAACTCTAAATAGCTTGGTAGCACGTCTTTGCCGCTAGGGTGGTAACTAACCACGGCCGAAGCCTCCCACCAGGCCAGACCAGGGAAAATTCAGGAATTATAAATTCCCAAATTGACCCTGCCGGGGATCGAACCCGGGACTTCCGCACGTTAAGACAACAGCGCTCAACACTGCGCCACGAAGGTCGTCAAAATAACCACGTCATCTCTAGACTCCAATATTTTCAAACTAGCCGCTGCCCGCGACTTCGTCCGCGTGGATTGAGGTGTTTTGGTTTCCGCAGGAACTCTTTAATTTTCCGGGATACAAAGTAGCCTATATGTGTTATTCCAGACTAAGTATAATCTATCTTGTGCCAAATTTCATCCAAATCCGTTCAACCGTTCTGGAGTGATTGAGTAACAAACATACATCCATCCATCCATCCAAACTTTCGCATTTGTAATATTATAGGATAGATATTAGTATAGATTAGATATAGGTAGTATAACACAGTTAATTGAGGAGATAATGTCCTCCTGACCGAATTTCGGAAACAACGGCCAATCCCCAGAGAGATACCTAAGCCTGCCTACCTAACTCCGGGCTGGTACTGAGAATTTCTTGTTAGAAAAGCCTAATACTTAATTATGGATTCGAACCCGGGACTTCGTCTGCCGTAGTCGAAAATTACCACTAGACCAACGAGGCAGTTACGTTAACGATGAGATACACTGTCCTACCAGTCATCCGACGGACAATGGAGGCGTCCGCGTCCAGAGAAACGCTGCACACCGCGTCAGCGTGGATTTGGGTTTTTAGGGTTCCGTAGCCAAATTTGGCAAAAACGGAACCCTTATAGATTCGTCATGTCTGTCTGTCTGTCTGTCTGTCTGTCCGTCCGTATGTCACAGCCACTTTTTTCCGAAACTATAAGAACTATACTGTTGAAACTTGGTAAGTAGATGTATTCTGTGAACCGCATTAAGATTTTTACACAAAAATAGAAAAAAAACAATAAATTTTGGGGGTCCCCATACTTAGAACTGAAACTCAAAAATTTTTTTTCATCAAACCCAAACGTGTGGGGTATCTATGGATAGGTCTTCAAAAATGATATTGAGGTTTCTAATATCATTTTTTTCTAAACTGAATAGTTTGCGCGAGAGACACTTCCAAAGTGGTAAAATGTTGGTCCCCCCCCCCCCGTAACTTCTAAAATAAGAGAATAATAAAACTAAAAAAAATATATGATGTACATTACCATGCAAACTTCCACCGAAAATTGGTTTGAACGAGATCTAGTAAGTAGTTTTTTTTTAATAATTTAAAACTTACTACAGGTTTGTACGGAACCCTCGGTGCGCGAGTCCGACTCGCACTTGGCCGGTTTTTTTTTGGGTTTTTTCTCCGGATAGAAAGTAGCCAAGGATAGGCTACTTTCCCCCGGGATGCAAGTTTTAAAATATATTAGTACGTTATTGGAACTCATTACATAGAAATTCTTTGATAAACTTTCCGTATAAAAATAAACTTTGAACATGATTGATTACTCTCAAGAATGAACCCTGGGTTTACCATTGCAATACTTAAACGGTATGGTAAATAGCTTGACGTAAAATTATTCAGATCATGTCTGAATTTAATTGCGTACTAAACGGTTGAGCAGCGTTGTGGAAAAGCTTTAGGGCTATATAGATAGGTTCCGTTTATCATGTCGACACTCGACACGCACTAAAAAGGATTTTTGGACAGTTACGCATGTAAGAGGATTGAAATATAAGGGAAAAAAGTTCGTATGAAAGTCCATCATTTTTAAAGTTATATCCAACAAAGGCTTTCGATTAAAATTCCAAAAATTGGAAAATCCGGTCTCTGAGAGTTTTACGTACCTAATAAGGAGCTAAGTAAGAACGCCCCAATGAATAGCGTCAGTTTTTACTTTTTATACTGTTTATATAGGTAGGTACTGCGCATACTTTAATACTATACAAGAATCAGCCTTCCTAGTTATTGTTCAGTTTTGGTAAACATAACGCGTCTTTGAGTGCCGATAAGTTATTATTTTTTCAGTTCCCCAGCCGAAATTCTTTATTGTACTCGTACCAAGAAACATACTTATGCATGCAGGCAGACTGGCAGTTTTGCGATAAGTGGAGAGCCCCACACCTACTAAATACTGAATCAGCCTTCCTATCGATAGTTACCAAAAATACAGCTATCTCTTATAATATAATATTTATGTTGCCTGGGAGAAATCATGATCTCTTGGTCAGCTTACCCAATGCTGCAATGCCGAAAAAATGATGTTTATAAAAGTTATTAATATTTCATTCTTTCTTTTAGATGATTTCCATGTTCCAATCCATTCAAATCAGATCATAATATTATTCTTTCGTATACAAGCTATTTCCGTCTCTTACAATCGGAAACTTGAGCCATTCAATGGTATTGAAACCACTTAGGTACCACCTACTATGCGTACTTAAAAATAGGCATTAATTAATCGCATGACCGCCCGCTCTACCACAGTCAGATTAAATTAAAAATTCTGTTGACAGAAGCCAGCGATGGACTAAGAGGCTGTGAGTGTGACTAAGCCCCTTAGTAAATGAGGCCCTAACACATGTGTGTGTGTGCGTGGGTACTGTTACTGTTACTGTGTACTGGTGGGTAGTTATTAATTAATATGTGTGGCGTCGCGTCTTATTTCCGTAGATTTTCCAGCTTGGAACTATAATTATATTATTGAAATAAAAATATTTGAAAAACACAATTTACTTTAGTTAAGCATGAGCAGAGCGAGCTCGAGCTTATGGCTTAAAGACAGCCTTTTATCTATCTTCGATCTTAGTATATTTGAGAAAAAATAGAGAATAATCCATATTAATAACATATTTATTAAAATGTGAAAGTTTTTCTGTAGGTATGTTATATTTTGTTTTTACCGCCCATCTCTTCAGTCGATTTTAGCTCAATTTGGTGCAGAATTTAATTATTTATAGGTTTTATCCCGTGCAAGGCTACTTTTATTCCGGAAAATCAGCTTTATCAGAATTAATTAAGCACACGAATTTTTCATTCAAAATCTTAACTTTTTCTCTCTTTATTTTTGGAGGACCACTAACTTCTAAAACTTGTTCTGTTTCACTTATTAGGATTCACTGAAGGATTTCTCATGGTTTGGACTTTGGAGGCCCCCTAGAATTAGAGGCCAGAGTCGGCCACTGTCCTTCTGTTGACATAAGCGACGCTTTTTGCTTGCATTCCAAAGAAACGTAAGTAAGTATGTTCTGGTATAATATTTACAATAATCTGTGTAAATACATAGAAGGCATAAGTATCTTTATTCACCATTCTGAATATTCCGATGAGTCAGTAGACCTATTTCAACAACATATATATATATATATATATTATACGAAAGTAAATTATGTCAGTCCGGATTCTGGTATAGTCCGGTCTCTCTCTTTTTAGGGTTCCGTACTAAATGGTAAAAACTCCGCTCCAATCTACTTCAGTGGATCGTTAGTGTTACCTGTCTATTGAAGTCAATTGTTGGGTGGACCAATCAGCCCCCCGATTACGTAAGAATTGTCGATCAAACGTTAAAGATTTTCGTCAAAGTAAAATAAACCATGACAGCATTGAATTAGAGCTCAATTTCGTCTGCCCATTCTTATACGTTTAGGGTATCGTACATACCTAAACGTATAAGAATTGATCGATTATTGATCGATGGCGAGATATTTTTTTCGTGTCACCTGCCAGGAATCTGATTGGCCTGTTTGAATGGACCGGCACCTTGATGTTTTTGAATTTTATCTTTTGTGGTCAGTAGAAAGTAGTTCAAGGGGCCCGGGGCATACTATTGTTTTAAATACCTATTGTTGACGTTCGTGTTTTAGAATTATAATCCTTATAGTAGAAACAGAAAGTAATTCAGGGGGCATAATATAATTGCTTTTAAATCCGTGTTGTTTTAAATATCGTTGAAGTTCGTGTTTTAGAATTATAATCCTTATTTTAATGATGTCAAGGTAGGTAACATAAAACCCCCCTGTATAAACCGAGCCGAAATAGATCCTGTTGAGTCATTATCTATAACACCTAAATTGTATCAATTTTGCTTACGTAATAAAAGTAGGTAGGTGTATATTAAGTAGATAGGTACGTGACCTAGGTAAAGAAAATATGTAGTCTACAAAGTAGACTAGACATGTTTTGCTCATTAGAGCGAAAATACTTAAATGTTTTTTTAAAGAAACCGAGTAAAACTCGAGGGGTTCAACCGAATGTGTTTTAGTTCTTTATTTTCAAAATTTTAATAAGGTCTTTGCAGTGTTACTGTTTCTGTACTCAAATAGGTAAACCTCTTCTCTTGATTTTTAAAATAGCTGTAACAATATACAGACAGACGGACATACAAACGGTAACTGTAACAAACAGAAAAACATTGTAACGGTACTTAACGAATGTTTTTCTGCTTATTTGTTTTTCCGCTCGACGCGTATAAACTGCTGGACCGATTAAGAGAAAACTTTTTTAGTTTAGAAAAAGTACATAAGTACCACAGATAAGTACCTTTTTGGCGTCTTTTATTTACAAAAAGATTAAAAGTTGTTTTGCGCGCCGTAAAATTTAAAATGCTGGCCCATGATCGCTTCACCTCCCTCCCTTCACCCTAATTTAAAAATGAAATTAAGGCTCACCAAATTTTTTTTTAACAATAATCAGTTCATACTTCACAAGATAATAAACCTTTAGCTTGACCTCAATTAAACGTGGACATTAAAAGAAAAAAAACTATTTATGGAGAACATAATATTATTATAGTGGTGTATTTACGAGACTCACCTGAAAAAACACGTATCACCTCCTTTTACTTTCTGAAGAAATTCCACGCACTGGCACAAAATTAAATTAAAAACAAAGAAAAAAAAACTGTCCAAAAGAACTTCAAAACACTTCGTGAAAAACAAAAAAAAAATAGTGTTCGATATTTGAAAATAGCGCGCTATTTGACACCTATACTTTTTCCAAGATGGCGACCTATTCGCGCTGCGATCCAGTGTTCACTAGTGGATATCGAGTCAAAGATCGCTCTCTCCGCCGCCAGAGAGCTAACAAACCTTGAGAGTCGGCAAACTTCGTCAATTGTTTCTTGCTTCTGGTCATTCAATGCGTGAACTTGAACAATGGCTGAAATTTGCATTTATTGCAAAAAGTTTATCTATTGTTTTTTTTTCTTTAATTTTATTATTGACCATCATACTTAATACATATTTTAATATCTAGCTGATTCCCGCGACTTCGTCCGCGTGGTTTAAGTTTTTTTTATTCTCGCGGGAACTCCTTAATTTTCCGGCATAAAAAGTAGCCTACAGTCTATTTGTAGAGGCGAAGTAATATATGTAAACAAAACATACCAGCCACGACATTGCAACTTTGCTAACAATATTTTCACTGTTGTTTATCACAAATCACTCACAAACGTCTTATTTCCTGAAGTAAAACATTTAAAGTTCTTATTATACTCAAAAGTAATTCAATTCAAGCACTTTGAAGCTAATAATTTATCAAATAACTAGCAAGAATCACGAAATAAAAACAAAGACTAATGACCTAATGGGCGTTTGACATATAGAAATAGAATGATTCCATAGAGATGTGATATGAAAAGTGAACCATAGACTGAATGATAGGAGCGGGTTTAATCGATTGTAATTAATCGAAAATCGATTACCACATTCTATGATTATGAAATTACCTTGTGATGTTGAGGACGATATTATAATTAAACCTTTCACTAACATCTTATCACTAACTTGATAATAGTCGTTAAAGCCCTCCAACCCGCATTGGAGCAGCGTGGTGGGTCTAAGTTCTAATTCCCTCTCTCCTATGAGAGTGGAGGCCTGTGCCCAGCTGTGGGACGTTAATGGGCTGTAGTGATCAGTTATCATTATGAAAAAATTGTGTGTGTCAGCTCCGACGTACGACTGGAGTTTACTCTTTACGAACATCAATAGAAGCAGCGAAACGAATGACGAGATTTTTTTGTCCCGGCCGCCAATCGCCTGCCGTTATAAAGGGATTAAAGATCTACGACCCTAATTTTACGATTTTCGATTTTTACAATCGACTAAAACCGCTCCTCTCATTCAGTCTATGGTTCACTGGTCAAACACATGTCAAACACCCATTAGGTCATTAGTTTGTGTTTTTATTTTGGGATTCTTGCTAGTTATTTGCTAATTATTAGCTTCTTAGTTCTTAAATTGAATTACTTTTGATTATAACTTTAAATGTTTTACTTCAAGAAATAAGACGTTGGTGAGCGTTTTGTGATAAACAACATATTAAAAATTTTATAATTTTTATTACAGTGCTTCACACACGAGGAAAGTTTCTAAACTTACTTAAATATACATATCAAAAATTTCGGAACCGGCAGGATTTGAACCTGCGTCTCTCTGGGCGCGATTCCCAGAGAGACGCAGGTTCAAATCCTGCCGGTTCCGAAATTTTTGATATGTATATTTAAGTAAGTTTAGAACATATTAAAATATTGATAAGGAAGTTGAAATGACGTGACTGGTATGTTTTATTTACATGATGATTTACTTCGCTCCGTAGAAGTATGTGTTCATCGATTTCAGAATGTATTCATTCAATCGTTCAGTCACAACTAATCTGTCAATGTTTCCATCACTATATGTATAATGACAATTATAATCACGTGATCTGACGCCATATTTGTTTACATATATTACTTCGCCACTACAAATAGACTGTAGGTATGTCACTCTCCAGTCTCCGTCCACAACTATATCTACCCATGGCAAAAATCACGTCGATCCGTCGCTCCGTTGCGGCGTGATTGAAGAACAAACCAACAAACAAACACACTTTCACATTTATATTATTAAGTATGATACATGACATATTATAATAATTAAATTGCACGTGTAGGTATTTTTGGTTTCCATCGAATGAGTCTGTGTTGGAAGAAATAATTAGCCTTATCCTGTGGCCTTATCCATATTAATTAAATTAAATTAATTAAATAAGAATAATAAAATTGAAAAAAATGGTAAAGTGTGTCTGTAATCTGTATGTTTAACCGATTTTGACGAAATTTGGTACAGAGTCGATTGCATCCCGATTCTCTTGGAATGACAGTTACTTTTAATCTCAGAAAATCAAAGAATCCCCCACAGGATTTTCATGACAACTAAATCAATGCGGACGAAGTCGCGGGCATCTATAATTATTGTTTACAGTCGTTCTTAGTTCCAAGTTCCCCACGCAAAATGTTCTTAACACCTATTTTTGACGAGAATTAATTATTCGGACTTAATTCTAACATAGGCTTTTTTGATGACCTCCGTGGCGCAGTGTTGGACGCTGTTGTCTTAACGTGCGGAGAGCTCGGGCTCGATTCCCAGCAGGGTCAATTTGGGCATTTATAATTTCTGAATTTTCCCTGGTCTGGCCTGGTGGGAGGCTTCGGCCGTGGCTAGTTACCACCCTACCGGCAAAGACGTGCCGCCAAGCGATTTAGCGTTCCGGTACGATGCCGTGTAGAAAACCGAATAGGTGTATGGGTTTAATATAACTGCCATGCTCCTAACAGGTTAGCCCGCTTCCATCTTAGACTGCATCTTCACTTACCATCAGATGAGATCGCAGTCAAGGCCTAACTTGCAGTGGATAAAGAAAAATAGGTAACTACATTATATTGTTTGTTTATCTTATTATATATTATAATCTTATTTCCTGCATCTTAATTATTAAGTGGAAATATTTTCAAAATTCTACGTTACTTTCAAGTAGGTACGTAATTTAATTACTTAAAATTCTAATTGTTTTATGCTGAAGTTAAAATATTAAAAACATTGTTATTTCCTGTATTCTTAAGGCCCCTGCCTAGGTAGTAGGTACATTGTAGATTTGGTTTTCTAATTAGGTTTTCGCGTCGTTTACACTGTTTGTTTTAAACACGGAAAAACAAATATTTTATTTTGACACTTAAACTTTGTAGTAACTTCTAATGTAAGCAAACGGGCAAACATATTATGCTACTAGCTGATGCCCGCGACTTCGTCCGCGTGGGTTGAGGTTTTTCGGTTCCCGCGGGAACTCTTTAATTTTCCGGGATAAAAAGTAACCTATGTGCTAGGTATTCCAGACTATAATCTATCTCTGTGCCAAATTTCATCCAGATCCGTTCAGCCGTTGGAACGTGATTGAGTAACAAACATCCATACATCCATACATCCATACATCCACACATCCATACATCCATCCAAACTTTCGCATTTATAATATTTATATATATAATATATTTATATATTTGATTATATTTGATTTAATAGTGACGGGTGTCAACTTACATATTATATCCATACTCCATACTAATATTATAAATGCGAACGTGTGTCTGTCTGTCTGTCTATCTGCAACGTTTTAACTGCAGAAGGACAGGCTAATAATTACTCATAGCCGGAAAATTAAGGAGTTCGCACTTGGCCGGTTTTTTGTGTTATTTAAATTAAAACTTAAACATGATTTAATTACCCAATGTTAATTAATTAATGTAGTCATACTTTATAGTTTTATTTTACCCCTGCTTCACAATACCTACGCGCCCCTAAGTAATTTTGGGTCAATTATTAATTCTATTTAAATAAGAATAACCTTTATCATACTAATATTATAAATGCGAAAGTGTGTTTGTTTGTTGGTTTGTTAGTTTATTGGTTTGTTGGTTTGTCCTTCAATCACGCCGCAACGGAGTCACGGATCGACGTGATTTTTGGCATGGGTATAGTATAGTTGAGGACCTGGAGAGTGGCATAACTTTTTATGGATTTTTTTGATGAAATTTGGCACAGAGATAGGTTATAGTCTGGAATAACACATAGGCTACTTTTTATCCCGGAAAATTAAAGAGTTCCCGCGGGAACCGAAATACCTCAATCCACGCGGACGAAGTCCCGGGCATTAGCTAGTTTAACATAAAACTATCAGGGGACCTGGATATTACGACTTTTGGTAGATCCTCTATTTAATAATTGCACTAAAAAATGCTTTGAGGGACGAGTGGCCTAGTTGTGACAACGCATATCAGTTGATTGCGATTGTTAAGCAACGTTGACCCAAGTCGGTATCTAGATGGGTGACCGAATTTGGTAGTCCGAATTTGGCCTTCTCGTTTCCTCCATGCCTCGGGAGCACGTTAAGCCGTCGGTCCCGGTTATTATCACTAACATCTGATAATAATCGTTAGAAACCTAAGAGTTGAAATTGTACTCTTAAATTCGAGTCGTATGCGGAAGGACCTGGGAACCCACCGAATTATTATCCCAAGAAAACCCCTACCATTATGCGCTTAATGCAGAGTGGTCACGACCCTCAGTAATGAGTATTACGACGCATAGAGAGAGAGAGAGGTCTCGTTGGAGGTTTCGGCCGGGCTATTTACCACTTAACACATATGTCGAGTAGAAGCCGATAGTGCCTAGTGGGAGATTTTCGTGCTATTCGATCGTGACTACGTTATCTACTATTTCTATGGAATTGTCAAGCATTGACAGCTGGCGCTTTCGATCAATTATTATACTAGAATATTATAAATGCGAAAGCGTGTTTGTTTGTTGATTTGTAGGTTAATTGGTTAGTTCTTCAATCTCGCCGCAACAGAGCAACGGATTGACGTAATTTTTTGCATGGGTATACTTAGTTGAAGACCCGGAGAGTGACATAGGCTTCTTTTTATCCCGAAAAATTAAGGAGTTCCTGTGGGAATTAAAAAATCTTATTCAACGCGGATGAAGTCGCGGGCGTCAGCTAGTTCCATATAATTATATAGTAACGTAAGTAGTTAACGTTGTAGCGATCGAATAAGTGAATAACTCCCGCTCGGCCTGATTCTCCGTATCAAATTTCATCAAAATAGTTAAAGCTAATTGACCGTCAAAAGCTTATATACAAACAGACATATATTCGCATTTATAATACACAAGTGGTGGGTTAGTAACCCTTTTAACATAATTGCTGAAGGTATCATTAAATTGTACATACATAATCATAAAGATATTATTATATTATTGTTGTTGATTCATTATCATACTCATATTATAAATGCGAAAGTGTGTTTGTTTGTTGGTTTATTGGTTTGTTGGTTTGTCCTTCAATCACGCCGCATCGGAGCAATAGATCGACGTGATTACTTATATTATAAATGCGAAAGTGTGTTTGTTTGTTGGTTTATTGGTTTGTTGGTTTGTCCTTCAATCACGCCGCAACGGGGCTACGGATCGACGTGATTTTTGGCATGGGTATAGAGTTGAAGACCTGGAGAGTGACATAGGCTACTTTTTGTCCTAGAAAATTAAAGAGTTTCCGCGGGAATCAAAAAAAAAAACCGGCCAAGTGCGAGTCGGACTCGCGCACCGAGGGTTCCGTACAAACCTGTAGTAAGTTTTAAATTATTAAAAAAAAAACTACTAACTAGATCTCGTTCAAACCAATTTTCGGTGGAAGTTTGCATGATAATGTACATCATATATTTTTTTTAGTTTTATCATTCTCTTATTTTAGAAGTTACAGGGGGGGGACACACATTTTACCACTTTGGAAGTGTCTCTCGTGCAAACTATTCAGTTCAGAAAAAAATGATATTAGAAACCTCAATATCATTTTTGAAGACCTATCCATAGATACCCCACACGTATGGGTTTGATGAAAAAAAAATTTTTGAGTTTCAGTTCTAAGTATGGGGACCCCCGAAATTTATTGTTTTTTTTCTAGTTTTGTGTGAAAATCTTAATGCGGTTCACAGAATACATCTACTTACCAAGTTTCAACAGTATAGCTCTTATAGCTTCGAAAAAAAAAGTGGCTGTGACATACGGACGGACACACAGACAGACAGACATGACGAATCTATAAGGGTTCCGTTTTTGCCAAATTTGGCTACGGAACCCTAAAAACTTAAACCACGCGGACGAAGTCGCGGGCATCAGCTAGTTGTACATAATCGTAAAGTATCCATTATGTAGGTATATTTTATTGTTGTTGAGGAATAAAGTCAAATAAGCTTCTTTTTAATAACGTCACGGTTATTAGCTGTAGGTACTAAATACTAATGATATTATTGCGTTTTACTACATAATGGAAAATAATAATTTATAAGTTTTTTTGCTGTAGGTATATTATTACTAGCTGATGCCCGCGACTTCGTCCGTTTGGATTGAGGTTTTTTGGTTCCCGCGGGAACTCTTTAATTTTCCGGGATAAAAGTAGCCTATGTGCTATAATCTATCTCTGTGTCAAATTTCATTCAGATCTGTTCAGCCGTTCGGGCGCGATTGATTATCAAACATCCATCCATACATCCATACATCCATCCAAACTTTTGCATTTATAATATTTATTTGATTACGTATATCACATCTACCATAACAAATCAATAATATTATTCTGTATAATATAATAACAATTTAATTTAAAATATTTTTCTCAGAATTGCTCACTGAAATATTATAAAAAATATATACTACTAGATGATGTCCGCGACTTCGTCCGCGTGGATTTAGCTTTTTTGATTCCCGCGGGAACTCCTTCATTTTTCTAGATAAAAACCTATGTCCTTACCCGGGATATAATATAACCTACCTCTATACCAAATTAAAGCAAAATCGGTTGAAAAGATGGGCCGTTAAAGCGTAGCAGACAGACAGACTGACAGACACACTTTCGCATCTATAATATTAGTATGGATTTGTTTTTTAAATATATAGAACTAATGGAATAACCCAGTAACAAACTGTAACGTTTTTTACCCCAATTTTTTACACTCACATAAAATCAAGTAAACAGTATATTATTATGTATATCAAGTAGGTACATATAAATTACACAGATTAATAATTTATGAAAAGGAGTGGCATCAACATTACTTATTTTTAATATTCTAGACTCTGTCATGTCTAGTAGTTTATCTAGTGCACAGGCATTGCGTGACGTCACGCCGAATTGGCCTTTCTTTTCTGTTATGATATCTGAGTCTGCACTCTACAGCCTGTGCCCTTATTACAAGATTTTAACGATGACCGTATTCGAGTATCGAAACGTAGGAAATTAAGATTAGCTGAAAATTGCGAACAAAAAAAACACGCCGCGTGTGCCTCTGCGTATTGCATCTCTCTGCAGCTCCAATCTCCATACAAACTCATTTGAAGAACAAGCTGATGCCCGCGACTTCGTCCGCGTGGTTTAAGTTTTTTTTATTCCCTCGGGAAATCCTTAATTTTCCGGGATAAAAAGTAGCCTATGTCACTCTCCAGGTCCTCAACTATACCCATGCCAAAAATCACGGCGATCCGTTGCTTCGTTGCAGCGTGATTGAAGGACAAACCAACAAACAAACACACTTTCGCATTTATAATATTAGTATAGTATGAAGTATGATGTTTGCCGCTACGTACCGCGCCGCGTCATGCATCAGCTGTAATGGGGCTAGAGTCTAGACCTTTTGTTCTACACTGTATCTGTATGGATGATTTTTTTTTACCGACTTCCAAAAAGGATGAGGTTCACAATTCAGCGTGTAATTTTTTATTTCGCAACGTACACTCTTCGTGTGCATATTGTGGTTGTAGAGTTGAACTTGAACTCTAAAACAAAAATAAAAAATTGGCAGTCATAGGGACTGCCGATAGAAGTGAAAACGAATATTTAAAAAAAAATTTCACCTCTCATGCTCTAAAAAGATGTCATTATAGCTTAGCGTAGGCGGACTAAAGTTAGCATTTAGGGTCTAGGGATTAAAGTAAATTTTTTATAGGTAGTAAATGGGTAGTAAAAATGTATAGTCTATGGTGAATATCAACGGCCCAAACGAATGTCACAGACACAGTCTAAGAAGATATTACGTTCTTTCCTACCAGTCGTTCAACGAAGGCATCTAGACAAAGCAAAGCTGCGGGGTGACAGGGGTGTAACGAATGAAACTAGCAGAATTTTTATAATACAAAATTCTATGACTCTTATGTATTTTAAGCAGTACCGTACATCTAGGACTGCTAAAGCTGTCATGGTATGATGGTAGTCAGGTCTGACATTTGTGTGAGCGTCGACCCACTGTATGAAATGAATAAATAGTTACGCTATGTTACACAGAATGATCTACTTTTTTTATGTTCCATTTTTGAAATAATTTGCACGCAATTACCTACAGCTCAATGTCTATGGTTCTTAATGTATTTTTTTTTAAATTCCTTCTTGTTAACAATAAGGAGAAAAATAAAATTGGTATTGCGGATTGCCGCGAAATCTCTAGAATTTTTATTGTAATTAATTACATTTATTTAAAGGGATGTTTATTTAATCCATTTCGGATTTCGATGCACAATACTTACGTAATACAAGGTAAAGGCATAGGGTAAAGTGAATGTGACTATTTATTTGTTAATATCATCAAGTGGAAATAAAGATCTTACTCCTACTGTAACAACAGAATGGCAAAAAAATAATTAAAAATCGTTATTTATTTTATTTTCTCGCAGTCGAAGTGAAAAGTAGAGTGTTTACCACAAGACTAAAAGCCATTCTACTCGATTCTATAGCATACCTCGCTACGCTCGGTAAGCTAAATATCTCGTATGAAATGGCTCATTTTAGTCCCTTGATGAACAATCTACTATTTACTATACTTAATCTTTTTTTAATTTTTAATTTTTTTTTAATTAAAAAAAATTAAAATATAAACCTTAAAACTAAGGAATTAAAGTTTAATTACGAATGTAGTATATTTATATTTAAGACCTTTTGTCTTCGTAACAACGCGAGCATGTCGACGCGGATCATGTCGCATGTCGGTGACGCGAATCTACAAGTTTACCTTCTTAAAGAAGGTTAAAGAAGTATTCAATTCAAAAATCAATTGTTTTCGACGCTCGAATACTCTCGTCGTCGGCGTGTTTTATGATAATCTTGTGGTAAGGGTACTGTACTGATTACCTTATTTGTTGAACGGAACACGCTAGTTGGCGGTCAGCGTGTTATTATACTTATTATTTTATGACGCAATTTTTTTTATCTGTATCTTTTCTAACAAATTTCATCAAAATCGGTTAAATAGATGTGCCGTGAAAGCGTAGAAGACAGACGGACAGACACACTTTCGCATTTATAATATTAGTATAGATTATTGTAAGCACACAAATTGGCTTAATTTGATACAAACAGAATAATTTTTCTCTTCATTCTGAGTGGATGAAGGCATATTAATTTTAATTAAAAGCGTGTGACAATTTTGTTCGCTCTCTATAATTTATTTAGCCTTGGAAGTAATTTTTTGCATGTTATTTTTTTGTTGTTTATTTTAATCTGGAAATCTAGGGTATGTTCCGATATACACTGCGAGCACTGTAAGGTGTGACGTCAATTTAGTATACTGCGAAGCCGTTCCTTTACAGTTACCTATACTGGTTACTGTTTAAAACGGAACGCAGTCAGCACTCAGCACTGAGAGCACCTTACCTCGAAAACGCCAGTGCTCACAGTACAAAAATGGCGACGATTTATGACGTCATATATTTCCCTAGGATACTGCGGCAGTATACTGTCAGTCCTTATCGGAACGAATTTCTCACCAGTAAGAGCACTGCCCCCCGATTGTGTAAGGAAATCGTAATCGCAATCGTTTGTCAAACGGATAATTGAACCCGTTTATGGAGTTCATAGATTCCTGCCCGTGGATAAGGATGTATTGAACTCCTTAAACAGTTCGAGTCGTAAAACGTATACTTTTTAAGCTGTCAAATGATTACGATTTGCTTAGACTATTAGGCCTCAGAACAGTGCTCGCAGCGTATATCGGAATTCGGAACATACCCCTAATCTATAGTCTATACAATATGTCAGACACTGACATAGCGATTTATTACATTTCAATCCGGAAAATAAAGTGTGTGTTCCGTTATAAGCACTGCGAGCACTGGCAGTGCTCTTTACTGGGGACTTTCAGTGCTCTCAGTGTATTTCGGAACGCACCCAAAAACAGCCGAGCGATCGGCTAAAAATGACAGCTACAGTGTAACTATCACCTCTGATTGGTTAACACTCTTCCACTATTGGACATAATCCATTGACGCAGCAAGAATACCATAAATTCAGCCAATTATAACAATTGATACTGTAACAATGATTGATGCAGAAGTTACGCGATCGCTCGGCAGTTTGGGCATAACTTATCTCAGCTTTATTAGGTATCCACTCGCTGATGCCCGCGACTTCGTCTGCGCGTTTTTTTTAATTCCCGCGAGAACTCCATAATATTCGGGAACAAAATGTAGCCTATGTCACTCTCCAGTGTCCTCAACTATACCCATGCAAAAAATCACGTCGAGACGTTGCTCTGTTGCGGCGTGATTGAAGGACAAACCAACGAACAAACTCACTTTCGCATTTATAGTTTAAGGATATGGAATACACCTAAATATGGAATATGGATAGATGACCAAGGTTCGTATCTACCTAGATACCTCTACTCTATCTAGATAGATCTAGATAGACACTGCTAGATCTAGATACCTTTTGCTTGGCTCGTACCTACGAGGTAAAAGGTAAAAGTAGTTCAAAAATTGTTGAATTCCATTAATTAAAGGCCAATTAATAAACTGTTAAGGCCGCCTCAAAAATTAAGCGACTGTTTATTGACCTTAGCTGTATGGACGCAATGCTAAATAAAATACGTCAGAACTCAAAGTTTTTCAAGGATTGCCTGATTATTATATCTTCGAATGAAACGTACTCATTTAATTGGGATTTATAGAACTTCACTTACAGGTAAGTTCGTTTAATCATCAATTATTTATTATACACTAGATGCTGCCCGCGACTTTGTCCGCGTGGATTTACCCGAAGTACCCAATGTCCTTCCCCGGGATATAACCTACCTCTATACCAAATTTCAGCAAAATTGGTTGAAAAGATGGGCTGGGAAAGCGTAGCAGACAGACAGACAGACAGACAGACAGACAGACACACTTTCCGGTCCGGTTATCTAGCACTAACATCAAACAACTTGCCGCCAACCCGCATTGGAGCAGCCTGGTGGGTCTAAGCTCTAATTCCCCCTTTCCTATGAGACTGGAGGCCTGTGCCCAGCTGTGGGACGTTAATGTGTGACTGTAATGGATGGATTTTCTGTTAGTATTAGATTATTCATAACCTTTAAATATATATTTAGAGGTCATCCGGCATCCGGTCATAGCGGCTAAATATGTTATAATTTTAATCATACTTTAATATCAAAATGCGAAAGTGTGTTTGTTTGTTGGTATGTTGGTTTGTCCTTCAATCACGCCGCAACAGAGCAATGGATCGACGTGATTTTTGGCATGGGTATCTGGAGAGTGACATAGGCTACTTTTTATCCCGGAAAATTAAGGAGTTCCCGCGGGAATCAAAAAAACTTAAACCACGCGGACGAAGTCGCGGGCATCTTCTAGTATTTTAATAATAAAAAGAATGCGCGGAAGTCCCACTTATTAATGTCAAGCCAAGCCGGTTGGAACTCGGGTTGCGAAATATTATTATATAATTTGTATGTTCTCTTTGTGATCTTATGTCGGCGTTTCTGTGTAGGTACGGCTCGAGCTGTTTTACAGATTTTTATATTCTTATACTATATTTTACTAGCTGATGCACGCGACTTCGTATGCGTGGAATAAGTTTTTAATTCCCACGGGAACTCCTTAATTTTCTGTGATAAAAAGTAGCCTAGCCTATGTAGGTTCTTAACTATACGTATGCAAAAAATCACGTCGATCCGTTGCTCTGTTGCAGCGTGATTGAAGAACAAACCAACAAACAAACACATTTTTAATTTAAAATGTTAATGAAGTACTCGTAGGTATGTTTGATTAGCTGATGCCCGCGACCTTGTCCGCGTGGATTGAGGTTTCTGGTTCCCGTGGGAACTCTATAATTTTTCGGGATAAAAAGTAGCCTATGTGTTATTCCAGACTATAATCTTATATCTATCTCTATGCCCATCCAGTATGGCTAGCATGCGCACTACGAGTAAAATTATGTCTACCCGTTATCTCTCTCTGTCTACCGAACCTAACATAGTTACTTGTCTCGTTACGTCAAAAGTAGAGATAAAAGTAATATATTTTCTTATCTGTGGTATTTTTCTCTACGAACCTTTACATGTCGGCTATTTTTTTCTTGTAATATACCGCATTTTGTGCATGTTAGGGTAGGTTAATGAAAAATTTGCCGGCAACGACAACATCTCTCTCTCTCGTCGCGAGATAATCTCGTTGTGCGCATGCTAAGCACACTGATCAGTTCCGGCTTCTGGCGTGATTGAGTATCTATGAGTAACAAACATCCATCCAAACTTTCGCATTTGTAATATTAGTATAGAATTATTATAGACTAGCTGATGCCCGCGACTCCGCGTCCGCGTGGTTTAAGTTTTTTTGATTCCCTCGGGAACTTCCTAATTTTCCAAGATAAAAAGTAGCCTATGACACTCTCCAGATCCTCAACTATGCCCATGCCAAAAATCACGTCGATCCGTTGCTCCGTTGCGGCGTGATTGAAGGACAAACCAACAAACCAACACACTTTCGCAAGTATGATATAGGTACTTAGTATGAAGTATGATGGGTGCGATGAAATGAAAGGTGCAACGCCATATTCATCTAACCAGTAAGTATGCTTTATTAGAATCATCATCATCATCAGCCATTAGACATCCACTGCTGGACATAGGTCTCTTGCAAGGATTTCGAAACGCCGCGGTCTTGCGGCGTCTGGAGGCTGGATCCAGCGGTTCCCTGCGACTCGTCTTATGTCCGATTAGCGATTTAGCGTTCCGGTACGATAACAGGTTAGCCCGCTGCCATCTTAGACTGCATCATCACTTACCATCAGGCGAGATCGCAGTCAAGGGCTAACTTGTAAAAAAAAAAAAGGTCGTCCGGCCACCAAGTAGGGGGTCTGCCAACGCGCAACGCTGAGCTTTCCAGTGCGTGGTCGCCATTCCACTACCTTGCTTGATTAGAATAGTAAAAAATCAATATTTTTTTAACGTTGTATTTACGATGCTAGTGCTGCCATCTTTTTGTGAATTCAGATAATATTAAGCCAGCAAGTTTTTGTAATTTATCAAGTGTTGTGGCTCGCGAAACAACTACGTAGTTCGAGCACTCCGGTATAGATGGCGGTAGTGGCGCTAGTGCAAATCTAGGCACATAGTTTGTGCAATTTCAAATAGATGGCAGTAAAAACCACTCACGTTTTCCGCTTACAGTGATTTCTATGCAATTCAGCCTATTGAATGAAACGCGATGTGAACACAGGTCACAGAGTAATATAGTACGTAGTGAAATTCAACCTATTGACATGCCCAGTTGCTCTGTTGCGGCGTGATTGAAGGACACACCACCAAACCAACAATTAATTAACAAACAAACACACTTTCGCGTTTATACTAATATTAGTATGATTCTCCTGGTGGGCTTCGGCCGTGGCTATTTACCACCCTACCAGCAAAGACGTGCCGCCAAGGGATTTAGCGTTCTGGTATACAATGCCGTGTAGAAACCGATTAGGGGTATGGGTTTAAAGTATAACTGCCATGCCCCAACAGGTTTGCCCGCTACCATCTTAGACTGCATCATTACTTACCATCAGGTGAGATCGCAGTCAAAGACTAACTTGCAGAGGATTTTAAAAAAATGTACTAAATAATAAACTTAGTATGGATTATACCGAGTTTCAGGTTGAATAATTGAGGTTTCCAACTTTATTTTTCTAGAATTTTCTCCAAATTAGCCCCGTTATCCCTGCTTAATACCCAGAGCCTTGGCCCTTGATACAACGAAACACGACGCGCCCAGAATTAATTATAAGATCGTTATTTTACGTGAATCTGTCTATTTAATGGATGATCTATGTTCTTTTTTGTAAGGGCCCAAGCGAAGGATCATTGTCGCATTGAGTTTGGGAATAATATTAAAAGTACCTAAATAATTAGGGTTCCGTAGCCAAATTTGGCAAAAACGGAACCCTTATAGATTCGTCATGTCTGTCTGTCTGTCTGTCCGTCCGTATGTCACAGCCACTTTTTTCCGAAACTATAAGATCTATACTGTTGAAACTTGGTAAGTAGATGTATTCTGTGAACCGCATTAAGATTTTCACACAAAAATAGAAAAAAAAACAATAAATTTTGAGGGTCTCCATACTTAGAACTGAAACTCAAAAATTTTTTTTTCATCAAACCCATACGTGTGGGGCATCTATGGATAGGTCTTCAAAAATGATATTGAGGTTTCTAATATTATTTTTTTCTAAACTGAATAGTTTGCGCGAGAGACACTTCCAAAGTGGTAAAATGTGTGTCCCCCCCCCTGTAACTTCTAAAATAAGAGAATGATAAAACTAAAAAAAATATATGATGTACATTACCATGCAAACTTCCACCGAAAATTGGTTTGAACGAGATCTAGTAAGTAGTTTTTTTTTAATAAGTAATTTAAAACTTACTACAGGTTTGTACGGAACCCTCGGTGCGCGAGTCCAACTCGCACTTGGCCGGTTTTTTTTAATAAAGATCAGTTTAGCCATTTTGTTTTAGCTCTTAGTAATCATTTGAGAGAATTACAAAAAAATACGATCGTGGAGACTACATATAATCTACTAGCTGATGCCCGCGACTTTATCCGCGTGGTTTAAGTTTTTTTTGATTCCCTCGAGAACTCCTTAATTTTCCGGGATAAAAAGTAGCCTATGTCAGACTCCAGGTCCTCAACTATACCCATGCCAAAAATCACGTGGATCCGTTGCTCCGTTGCGGCGTGATTGAAGGACATACCAACAAACTATTAAACCTACAAGCAAACACACTTTCGCATTTATAATATTATTATGATAATAATATTATCTCTGTGCCAAATGACATCCAGACCCGTTCATCCATTCTAGCGTGATTGAGTAAAAAACATCCATCCATCTTACCATCATCCATCCATCCTGGATCCAAACTTTCGCATTTATAATACATATTAGTATTGATTATGCACATATTTGGTTTTTAACTATTATAATGTATTACACAGTATATTTTTTGTCACATTCTTGTTACGCGATTATCTTGGACGACCGTCACGGTGCAGCGGTGAACGCTCTGATCTATAGAGCCTGGGAGGTACAAAGTTCCGTTCTCGGCAGATGCAATTTTTAACCGACTTCCAAAAAAGGAGGATCTCAATTCGGTGCATATCTCCGTGGTTTCTTAACCGATTTGAAAAATTTTTGGTTAGAGGAAGCTCCCGAGGTGGTCCCATAAAAAATTCTGACTCCAAATCCTCAATCCTGATGCTGTAGGTGTACCATACTACATGAAATCCTCAAAACTAGGGAGTTAGGAAATTTCGATGGTGAATTCATATACTAGTAGGTATCAAGTCACGGGTATACGATTCAACTTGAGTCCCAACTCCTCAACCCTGATGCTTCAGGGTACAGAACTCCTGAAAAATAGCGATTTAGGATTTTTTATGTTGAATTCATATTGTAGGTGTCAAGCAACGACTTCATACTTAAACCCAAGTCCCAACTCCTCAACTCTGCTGCTGCAGGGTACTGCACTCCTAAGCCGTTAGAGTTACTATTTAGAGTACACTAAAAAGTTAAAAATAAAAATTCTTTCCAAAAAACGGACTTTCAAAGCCGCTGTAAAGTAAAAAATAATTCTGATTTCTACACACTATGTTGAAGTCGGGCGAGTATAACAAAGATAGGCAAAGTTGACGCGTCAGGCTCGCCCGACAACATAGTGTGTAGAAATGAAAATCAAATTTTTTCGTTTGCGTGCTAAACATGTCGTAAGAACTTTATTTTCGATGGTTCGATCTCGCCTTCGCACAGGAATAGAGATGATGCCTGTATCAAAAATAAATTATTTCTAACTGATTGTTAAATAGAGGGGCTTCCAAAAGACCTAAAATTCATATCCTCAGTTAGTTTAAGTTTGATAACCTTTTTAAAATTTTATAGATTAAAGACATGCGTTGAAATTTTATGACGTCACAACTGTGAATTTCATGCAACTTCCATACCAGAAGTGTGATACAGTTTCATATTTGTTGAGTTGCTGATTTGATTGAGTTGTCATCGTCCTTAATCTAGCCTTCTACAGATGTTAGTATACCTACTAGCAGATTTAATTATCTCTGGTACAACAGCTCGTAATACTTTATCGCGATAGATCACCTATCATTATTAATTTTATTTTACTAGGATATGATTAAAACAAATTACCATACTTAACAGATTTTATTACCAATAATTCTGGTTTGGCAACATTCTACATTAGCTTGACGTAAGCTGGACAGTATAGGGTATTTAGGTGGACGAAATAAAAACTGAAATATAATAATAATATGGTAAATTCTTAAAGGTACATACTATATAGCCTATAGTTTCTATTGTTGAGTAATTATTTTAAAGAGTTTTTACGTTTTATATTTCGTATCCCTTGGTAATTGGCTTGAGTATAGCCAAGAGTGATTAATCAAAGCCTTTTGCATCTCTGGACATCTACAGCTGATGTGAATAAGTAGGTACGAGTACAGGAGCTCGCAGGAACAGCCCCCCGATTATGTAAGAATTATCCATCAAATGGTAAAGGTTCAGCGTCAAAGTAATATAAACCATAACTGCATTGAATTAGAGCTCAATTTCGTGTATCCATTCTTATACGTTTGAGTACCGTACATACCTAAACGTATAAGAATGGGTACACGAAATTGAGCTCTAATTTAATGCTGTTATGGTTTATTTATTTTGCCGCAGAACTTTAACGATTTCATCGGCCATTCTTACATGACTGGGGGGCAGGACAGTATTCGTACAGTGAATATGATTAACATAATGCATATATATGAGTACTTGCTGCTTGTTTATTACTTTTTATAAACTTTACTTTTGTTGTGTTTAAATTAATATTTTTTGTTACTGTGACGTCACCTGGGTCACAGCTGAAAACCAGCGCCTTGCTTTGTGTGCAATTTCCTGGCATACAGGTCTTTACGCTGAGCTGTAGGTACACCCATTCTGGGTGGTGTCACAGACGAAATTGTTACATCAGGTATTCTATGTTTTGTCTGTGCCAACATTGTCATATAAATTGTTTTCCTTTTCCTACAAAACAAGACCCGTGTTATTACCAATAAGAAGTAAGTAACTGAATAATTGAAAATGTCAAAGTAAGTAACCTGAATAATAGAAAATACTTCTAGATGATGCCCGCGACTTCGTCCGCGTGGATTTATGTTTCTATTATTCCCGCGGGAACTCCATAATTTTCCGCGAAAAAAAGTAGCCTATATAGTATACCTGTGCCCTTCAAATTTCATCACAATCGGTTGAAAAGATGCCCATCTTTTCTTGATCTGTCGGTTTGCTAACAGTCAGACGGTCAGACAAATAAAAATATGTCAATCACACTAAATTCAATATAGCAGACGATAATAAGAGCTAATTGTTTTGAAAAATGTTTTTTTAATATTATAATTAAATTTTTTATTAGACGTATTTTTTTTGGCTATATTTTGGTTTTACTAGTGATACGTCATTCAATATAAGCAGGTATTTTAAAATCATTATGAGGTATTTATTTAGCCAGTTTTTTGGAAAAACACCGCAGAATACCTAATGACCGTCTTAAGGTTTTAGCAAGTATAGCCATGATGTTTTATATAAGGGCGAAAACACCCTATGGACCGGACTCAGAAAATGACAAACTTATCAACGCGACAATGTGGCCAATTCTGTTTATCACAATCTCTAAACTAAACTAAAATGACAGCTTTCAATGTAGTTTTGTCCCTTTCCGCTGGGAGTATTACGAAAGGGTTAGGAATATTTTTAATGCCGTCATTTTAGTTTAGTTTAGAAATGGTGTACAACAGAATCAGCCCAAATGTAGGCCATGTCACATGTGAATGGTCAGCTAATGTAAAATAATATCGCTATTGGATAGAAGCAGGCGTTACTTTGCAGAAGTCCATGATAACTAGTGGTTCGCCCCGAACTGAGACCTCGCGGTTTCACAGAGCGCCATCTATTGACATCAGTGTGAAGTTCTGTTAAAAATATCATCATCATTAAAAATTAAATAATTTCGTTTCCTTATAATAATTATCTAATTTTAGTATTTGTTGTTCAAGTACAGGATATAATTCAATAAATTGATCAAGTTTCAGGATTGAAAGTTCAGAAAATTGAGAGTTCTGAGGTCAACTTTGGACGTTAGAAAATCGCCACTTTGAAACCCCCCCTTTTGTCAATTTTAGGGGAAAAATTCAAAAAAAAATATTTTGGACTCTATTCCTAATTATCTTTAAAATGATATACTGCAACCCTATGTAACGCTATAAAAAAATATTTTACTTCGCATTCGCTTCTATGATTGCCCCCCTGAAATAAAGATTTTTATAACTTTTTAAGCCATATTCGGCGGGAGGCCATCGGTTTACATATTATATTTAAATTTGAAGTAATTACGTTCGGAAATTCAGAAGTTATAAGGCTCTGACAGACGGACAGACGGACGGACGGACGGACAAGTGCCAATTCACCCAAGTAGACTCAGAGACCTTCGCTTCGCTCGGTCAATAAAGGAGGAAACTAGAAATTTAATTTGCTATAGAGGCAAATCTATGTGGTCTTACAGTGTATCTTGCACTTGCAGCTTGCGATATTCAGCACACCACATAAATCTTCCAAATTATTCTCAACGTACGTTGCACTCCGACACCGGAGCATCTTCAGGAAATGTTGACTCGACAATGCACGATTGCGGATTATAGCGAATTAAATTTCTAGTTCCTTCATTAGATACTAGATGATGCCCGCGACTTCGTCCGCGTGGATTAACATTTCCGGGATAAAAAGTAGCCTATGTCCTTTCCCGGGATTCAAACTATCCCTATGCCAAATTTCATCAAAATCGGTTGAACAGACAGGCCGTGAAAGCGTAGCAGACAGATAGACAGACAGACAGACAGACACACTTTCGCATTTATAATATTATAGATATAATAGATATATAGATATTATCGCGTCGCGCTGTCGCGTTTGTCGCTGACGCAGGAGCCTTAATAAGTTTTTTCGCATGTTATTTCTATTCAAAGTCAATGCCAATGACTAATGGGACTACTTCCATACCTAGTACCTACCTAATGTCCTCCCGACCGAATTTCGGCTACGGCGGCCAACCTCCAGAGAGATTAGCCATCTGCGCGGGAGATATTATAGTGCACAAGTGTGTGCGCAAACACAGGTGCACTCTCTGTTCCTTTACTCTCATAGCCCGATGGGACGGAAAATCCGACACGACCGGAGAGAGATCAGGCGCAGGACCGACGGCTTAACGTGCTCTCCGAGACACGGGGGTGAAACACCGCCAACTTCCTAACTCCGGGGTAGTACTGAGAATTTCTTGTCAGGAAAACCCAGTACCCAGTACTTACCTACCTATTAAGTATAAGTACCTACCTACGTCGGTACTTACCTACTACTTATACATAATGGGTAGGATTACAGCTGTTTTATAAATCAATTAGTTTATACCTTGGAATGCGCTTCCGTAGCTAGACAATGTATAAACTAATTGATGTATAGTTTTCACGGATTTTCCGTTCTTCCCAATGAATCATTAAACATCTTACTTACGGATCAATGCGAAGAAAATAATGAATTATTAAATAATCATAATATTTTATAGATTGATAAACATTTAGATACAGCTGTTGTGTGTGTCAGGATATGATATACCTATTAGATTGTTCAACAAGAGCATAAAACGAGCCATTTCATACCAGAGGCCCAAAATCATCATTTGACAGCTTAAAAGTAAAACGTATTACTCGAACTATTTATGGAGTTCACACAAGCTTTTTGACATTCAGGCATCTATGAACTCTCTGATCCGTTCAGCCGTTACGGCATGATTGAGTAACGAACATCCATCCATCCATCCAAACTATCGCATACTTCTAAAGTATAGAAGTATAGATTTAATCTATACTAATATTATAAATGCGAAAGTTTGGATGGATGGATGTTTGTTACCCAATCATGCCAGAACGGCTAAACGGATTTGGATGATTTTGGCACAGAGATTTAGATTGTAGTCTGGAATAACACACATGCTACTTTTTATCCCGGAAAATTAAAAACCTCAATCAAATCGGACGAAGTCGCGGGCATCAGCTAGTATAGTATATTTTTGTATACTTACGCTATGCTTATGACCATATGAACAAAGTATTTAGATACTTCAGTAGCTAAATACTTAGGTATCTACTATCCACTTACTGATTAGATTGACCCTACGTGTCATTACAAGCCGCTTTTTGCCCAGCTAAGGCTAATATTCTCTGCATTGTACCTACTCGGTAATTACTAATTAGCACGTAACGCTAATGAATGGACACACACTTATGCTGCTGTCTAAGTGCGAACTCGTAGTTTTTGGAAACCAGCCGTTTACGTCTTTTGGCCGTTGGCCCAGTTTTCAGTGACAAGATATTACGCCTATATCTAATAGGCCTACTATCCACTTACTGATTAGATTGACCCTACGTGTCATTACAAGCCGCTTTTTGCCCAGCTAAGGCTAATATTCTCTGCATTGTACCTACTCGGTAATTACTAATTAGCACGTAACGCTAATGAATGGACACACACTTATGCTGCTGTCTAAGTGCGAACTCGTAGTTTTTGGAAACCAGCCGTTTACGTCTTTTGGCCGTTGGCCCAGTTTTCAGTGACAAGATATTACGCCTATATCTAATAGGCCTAATTCTATATCTTAATGACTGCATCGAGATCATCTAATCTTAAAATAAACGCGTCTCACGAAACTTATAATATGGGGCTCTTCTAAGGGCGGATAAACAAATTTCTGAAAAATTCATTGGCGGTTCCTCGAAATGCTGCAAATGTACATGGACGGCTTATCAGTTACCATCAGGTGACCCGCCTGCTCGTTTGCAGCGAAAACCCATGCAAAAAATCACGTTGATCCGTTACTCTGTTGCAGCGTGATTGAAGGACACACCAATAAACCAACAAACCAATAAACCAACAAACCAACAAACCAAGAAACAAACACACTTTCGCATTTATAATATTAGTTAGATATGATATACCTAGAGCTACCTAGCTGGGTCCCCTTGCTGAACAGCCGATCTGAGAAAGATCTTCCTTTTGCTACGGTCGAGCACACACATCGCTCCCGACACAACTACTTTTCATGTGAGCGTAACATAGTCGAGGCGAGTGTATTTAACTTGGTTGTGTACTGTAAAAGTTGAGAAGTTGAGTTGAGTTGAGAAGTTGAGTAAAGAAGAAAAAGAAGATGTTAAAAGTTGACCCAGTCTTTTACGGTAAAATGGTCGTGCGTGTGAGCCTCATGCGCGTTGAATAAAAATAAGCGCGCGAGGAAAAATTTGCCGGCAAAAAGATTTTTATAATCTCAAAAAACCTTGGAAATTGAAATACTTCTGTGTCGGTTTCTGAGAACCTCCTCAACTCCATTCAACACTGCAATTTTTTTTTTTTTTTATAAATATTTATATATATATAGGTATAGCGAGCAAACGAGCAGGCGGGTCACCTGATGGTAAGTGATTACCGCCGCCCATGAACATTTGCAGCACCAGAGGAACCGCCAATGTGTTGCTGGCTTATGAGATGTTTGTTTATCCGCCCTTTGAAGAGCCCCATATTATAATCATGAGGGAACATAGAAGATGGAAGCTGGAAGTAAGTATCCGTTAAAACTTTTACCTATATATTCAATGTATTTCACCTTTTTGACCGAGCGAAGCGAAGGTCTCTGAGTCTACTTGGGTGAATTGGCACTTGTCCGTCCGTCCGTCTGTCAGAGCCTTATAACTTCTGAATTACTGAACGTAATTACTTCAAATTTAAATATACTGTGTAAACCGATGGCCTCCCGCCGAATATGGCTTAAAAAGTTATAAAAATCTTTATTTCAGGGGGGCTCTCATAGAAGGGGGGCTTTCAAAGTGGTGATTTTCTGACGTCCAAAGATGACCTCAGAACTCCCAATTTTCTGAAAGGCTGAGCCTGAAACTTGATTAATTATTTGAATTATATCCTGTACTTGAACAACAAATACTAAAATTAGATAAATATTATAAGGAAACGAAGTTATTTAATTTTTAATGAGCTTACGTATTTTGAACAAACTTCACAATGTTGTCAATAGATGGCGCTCTGTACAAACTTATTCGTTTGTGCTTAAAAAGAAAAGGCTGAGCCTGAAACTTGATCACTTATTTGAATTATATCCTGTACTTGAACAACAAATACTAAAATTAGATAAATATTCTAAGGAAACGAAATTATTTAATTTTTAATGAGCTTCACTATTTTTAACAGAACTTCACATAGATGGCGCTCTGTAAGTTTATGGATACCGCGAGGTCTCAGTTCGGGGCGAACCACTAGTTTATCGCAGTCAAGCGACAGTATTATTTCATCAAACAGTTAAAGTTTATAAATGCAATAAAATATATAAGTAACCAATTATATATATGTGTTTTGTGTTCTATTTAGCAATAGCAATCCCAGACCTAGTGTTAAAACGTCGAATTCAATCTCATATCGCAACATGTAAGTAAGTATCAAAAGTCTATGACGAAACTGTTATAGTAAGAATATACCACCTCTTGGTCATAAAGACCTCGAAAACTTGGGAAATACGCGAAAAGAAGTATATTAGTGGGCACCTATCGTGTTTATCATTAAGTTGATCAAGGAGTGGAACTGTCAAGGAATTTTGAACTCTATGTAAAGTGTTAAAGGTAGTATTTTAAATGGTAAGGTGTGAAGGCAAGCAGGCTTTAGCCGCAGACGCTTCGAAAGACTCCAAGTTCAGTGTTAGCGTGCGTCGTGCGCGCGCAAGTCGGCCATATTTTTTTACGTTCGATTTTTAAATTTCGCGCTGTGGTGTGTTCGTGTTTGTTTTTTTTAAAAAGAAAATTGTGTTATAGGAAGTTTTGTGGACCTGTTTTGTTATACGTCAAGCTTTAAAGGTATTTTTTTTTGTTAATTAATAAAAGGTATTTTAATATGTCGCGTTTATTATGAATTTATAAGTTTGGTTCGTGATTTTTCAAGGTAAAATAGAGATGTAGAGTGTTGATTCATATAATTTTTATTGTGAAATGCCGTGGCGTGCTTAGCTAAGGTTGGAAAGACCTTCGGTGTCATCAGAAAATTACTTTTTGTTCTGTTGAAGGCGCATTCAGCATTACGCAGTAATATTTAACAGTGATGGTTTAGTGGGTAGAACGCCAAGACAGATTGGTGGCAGGTTCCAATCGCCAATTAGCATATATAACTATAGGTACCTATTACGATTTTTTTTCGGCTGCAATTTATGAAAATATTGTCTTAGTGCTGATCATTATAATATTAGATACTTATCTAATATTATAATTTAGGTACGCGAGACTGTTAAACTGCGAATAGTTAAGGTTTTGTTATGTCAGTCCTATCAAAATTCAAACTTAAGTAGAAGATATTAATACTTATTTTCTACTTAAAAAGGAGGATCTGGTTCTTAGGGTTCCTTATATTGCTCTGATATCATAAGTTTTTATCCAAAATGAAAAAAAAAAACCCTCAAGTCATTCAGCCACGGTGGCCAATCTCCATAGAGATTATAGCAAACTGCGCTGGGGATATTATTATTATGATCCACTCTCTTTTTATTATCTCTCTCTCATATCCCAATGAAACGGAAAATCCTAAACGCCCAGAGAGAGTGCAGGACCGACGGCTTAACGTGCTGTTTGAGGCACGGGAAAGAAACAATTTTCTGTCACAAATACCTGTATTATCATCATACTAATATTATAAATGCGAAAGTGTGTTTGTTTGTTGGTTTATTGGTTTGTTGGTTTGTCCTTCAATCACGCCGCAACGGAGCAACGGATCGACGTGATTTTTGACATGGGTATATAGTTGAGGACTTGGAGACTGACATATAGGCTACTTTTTATCCCGGAAATTTAACGAGTTCCCGCGGGAATAAAAAAACTAATACCTCGCGGACGAAGTCGCGCGCATAATTATTGTAATAAACCAGATGATGCCCGTAACTTCGTCCGCGTGGATTAAGTTTTTTAATACCCGCGGGAACTCTTTGATTTCCCGGGATAAATAGTAGCCTATGTCCTTCCCCGAGATGTACCCTACCCCAATACCATATTTCATCAAATTGGTTGAAAAGATGGGCCGTTAAAGGTAGCAGATTATAGACAGACAATCACACTTTCTCATTTATAATATGAGTAGGTATGGATCTATGGTATGGATACTTACAAAACAGGCAATTTAACATCCTGTCGTACCCATCGAGGGTAACGGACCATTCTATTTCTAAAGACAACATGTCGTAAAATAAAGAATGGATTAAAATAAATCGTAATGTGATTCACGGCTTACCAACCCGTAATGTTATGAAACGTACGCCGGCCGCTGTCGGCCTTGCCCGAGTTAACGCTAAACTTTGGTTAACCGAAACTTGACTAGCTGCATACTATGATTTAAAACTTTTCCGTTACATAGTCTTAAGCAGTGGCGGCCTTAGGGGGTGGCAAGCAGGGCAACCGCCCGGGGCCTCGCTCTTGCAGGGTCCTCGCGTTCTTGCGCTACAGCCCAAGTAGAAAAAGTCATTAGGTACTAAACTTACTTAAATACATATCAACAATTGCGGAACCGGCAGGATTTTTAATTTTTGATATGACGTCAGTAAGTTAAGAAACTGTCCTCGGGTGCACTGTCGGAAGCACTGTAATAAAATTATAAAATCATTAGGTACTAATGTGTATTTTAATCTCGCGCCTCGCAAATATCTACCGCCCAGAGCCTCGCAATGGCTAAGGCCGCCCCTGGTCTTAAGTTCATTGCCGTAGATATTCTCATAGTGCTATAAAGAGTCTTCGAACAGTGCGTGTTGCCAGTGATGACTTACGGATCCGAGACATGGTCGCTGACTATGGGCCTGATAGGAAGGCTTAGGGTCACTCAGCGGGCTATGGAGAGGGCTATGGTGGGAGTGTCCCTAATCCGTGATCCAGGCAGCGCAAGACCGTGCCTTTTGGAGGACTCTACAAGGAAACCTATGTCCAGTAGTGGACGTCCATCGGTTGACGACGACGACGACGACGACGACGACGACTATAAACGGTCCGAGGAGTTCTTTCCTACCCACTCTACCAGTCGTTCGACGGAAGTGTTTATAGACACTAGAGTCTATACAGAGCGACGAAGTCGGGGACATAATTATAGGGCGGAATATAGGTAGTTACTAGTTCGGTATTTACTTTATTTATTTTATTTCGACCCTTGCTTTTCATGTTATTTGATAAGGAGATTTATAAAACTGACTTTGTTTTACTACGAAACCCTAAAAATTTATAACAATAGCAAAGACCATTTCATTTTACACAAACAACATACGATCATGCCATTCTGAAACCAGAATATAGCATACACTATAACCGGTACATAAATATTTAAAACTTGTCGATATAATAATATGATATTATTAAAGTTCAATTAGCGCTGATTCGACTCCCCTTCGCCCGAGTAGGTACTATATAACGATGGTTTTAGAGGTAGTTTAATACGAATTTTAGATGTAAGATATAACTAATAAATAAAAAAACCACGACTGCCCTCCCAAAAAGATTTCCAAAAAAATTATAGCCAGTATCACTCTCACTCGGGATGATTTAAGGATTTAACGATACGTCCGAATGTTCAGGCATTTAGAAGTTAATAACTCAAAGTAGAAGTTATTCCAGGAAATATATAATTAATATGACGATTAAGAGTTCATTTGGATTCATTTGGAGTAATCGATTACTTAATTAGACTACGAGACCCAGATAGGTTCATTTATATACTTACCTATTTATATAACAAAATAATACCAAGGAAAATGCGTGAGTGTAAATAAAATTAAAGAATAGCTTGTTATTAATTATACTATTTCAATTTATTTATTTAAAACATATAGGACATACAGGTGTATCTTATGTTACGTCATGTTTTGACTCTACCACCGGTTCGGAAAAAAGATTCTGCTGAGAAGAGCCAGCAAGAAACTCAGCAGTTGCTCTTTTTTCAAACAATATAATAAATTACAATACGTAGGTATCTACGTGAAATACAATAGTGTAAGTAATTATTGTATCCTGTGGGGAGCTGGACCCAAAGTCGGTTGCTACAACTTAGTTACTTACTTCCCCGGGATACAACCTATCTCTACCAAATTAAGTACATCAAAATCCGTTGGAAAGATGGGCCGTTAAAGCAGACAGACAGACAAACACACTTTGGAATTTATAATATTAGTATGGATATTTGCGAAAGTCTCACTCATCTTTTCACCCCGGAGAAAACAAATTTTTTTTCCCGGAAAACCAAATTTTCGTTCCGGTTTCGTTTCCCTGCGGAGATCACCGGCTCGCTTCGCTTGCCACCTACTCCCTTCGCTGGCCACCTCCCCCTTGGCTCCACTCGGCCTCGTAGGCTCGCCTCGTTCAGGACCTCTTTCGCGAGATTCTGGCTTGGCAAAACAACTATAAGGGTAGGGCAGACAAGATTACGTGGAGTCGGGGAGCCCAGAAAATATAGCGGACGCGTTAGTACAACAGAGGCCCAGTGGCGTGCACAGGGCATGAAGCTAGGTTAGGCATTAGTTAGTCAGAATACCTATTTACTAGCTGTTAAGTATATAATGGAAAATGAGCATTGACCTATTTCCATTAGGGTAAGCAGTGATTTTATGCCTCTATGAACTGTACGCCACTACAGAGGCCCAATTCTCTATAAAAATCGTAATCAATCGTATTACTTGAACTGTTTAAGGAGTTCATACATGCTTTTTGACGTGCAGGCATCTATGAACTCCATAAACAGGTGGGATTATACGTTTGACAAACGATTACGATTACGATTTCCTTACCCAGTCGGGGGGCAGGTTCACCTGTATCCTATACCTACTTACCAATACCACCATTTTAGTAGATTTACATTGTTACTACAGGCGGATCAACTGGCAGTTATTAACAAAATATACCTACTGCTAGGCCCATAAAAATGTTTTGACTCTGTTTGTTAATACCAGCACTAATTTTATGCAAATTGAATTTGTTTCAAATCTCGTTTAATTAAAGCTCGACTGTATAAACTAAAAATAGACGAGGTACAAACGAACACAAAGACCAATATATCAACAAGTAGGTAATATGTAAGATCGTTAATTCACACTTCTTGCTACAGGTAATTTACCTTGCATTATGTACTTTTTTTGTTATTTTTTTTAATCTTCTTCGCGATGTTTCGAAACATTGTGCGTTAGACTTTGAGGATTTTTTTTTGTTACAATGTTGTTATATTCTTGGAAGTTAAGTTAAGTATTCAACAATTTTTCCACTTGCAATCAACTGAATAGCTGCCTACGCAAACCACACCTTATTGATATAATAAACTAGCGATCCGCCCCGGCTTCGCACGGGTAGCACTAATAATCCTAATCTATATAATATAAACTATCCTATCTCTCAAGTTAGATCGAACTGCACATGGTGTGCGAATTTTATTATAATCGGTTAAGTGGTTTAGAAGTCCATTGAGGACAAACATTGTGACACGAGATTTATATATATATAGATGTTAAATGTATGTTCCTTGTTTATGAAGGAACTTGAAATTTAATTCGCTATAATCCGCCACAGTAGGTTACACTTTAGTGTTACAGTATCTTGTAATATTTACGTTGAGAATAATTTGGAAGATTTATGTGGTGTAGTGAATATTGCAAGATACACACTGGGGCTGATTCTGTAGTGCACAATCTCTAAACTAAACTAAAATTAGAGCATTACAAATATTGCTAACCCTTTCATAATACTCTCTACGGAAAGGGACAGAACTACATTTAAAGCTGCCATTTTAGTTTAGTTTAGAGATTGTGTTACACAGAATCATCCCCAATGTACCACATAGATTTACCTACTTTAAACTTAAATTTAAAGTTTAAGTAAGTTTTACTACGAATTAAATTTAAAGTTCCTTTACTATCATGGACTTCCGCAAAGTAACGCCTACTTCTATGTAATGTTCCTTGTTTAGTTTATCTTACGTGATTTTTTGCATGTGTAAGACTAAGGAGTTATAGTTTAGGGCCTGGAGTCTGGAGAGTGCATACCTATAATAGGCTACTTTTGATCTTTTTTTTTTTTTTTTAAATGTATAGGCCAGCGCTTGGCTGCAATCAGACTTGCTTGCAAGTGGTGATGCAGCCTAAGGCGGAGCGCGCTTGCCTAGAAGATGCCTATTCACTCTTGATTTGAAGGTACCTATATTAAAAGAGGAGGGGAAAACGGAAGCCGGAAGGGCATTCCATATCCTTCCATATCCTAGCGGTTCGAATTAGAAACGAGGAAGCAAATCGCTTCGTACGAGCCCGCGGAATTATAATTATCTCGGAAAATTAAAGAGTTCTCCAGGGGTTTTAAAAACCTAAATCCATGCGCAACAAAGTCGCGGGCTTCATCTAGTCCTACGATAATATTATAAATGTGAATGTTTGAATGCGTTGAGCGGCTCGGTCAATTTGGGAATTAATAATTTCTGTATTTTCTCTGGTCTGGTCTGGTGGTAGGCAAAGACGTACCGCCAAGCGATTTAGCGTTCCGGTACGATGTCGTGTAGAAACCGACTAGGGGTATGGTTTTAATGTTATATAACTGCCATACCCCTAACAGGTTAGCCCGCTACCATCTTAGTCAAGGGCTAACTTGTAGTGGAATAAAAAAAATGTTAGTATGTTTCTAAGTTTGTAAGGATGTTAAGTCCTTCACGCCGAAATCAAGTCAAGGACTGAACCGATTTGGCTGAAATTTGGAATGGAAATAGCATATAATATGTACTTGAAATAACACATAAGCTACTTTTTATCCCAGAAAATTAAAGAGTTGCCGCGAGATTCAAAAAACCTTAATCCACTCGAAAGAATTCGCGGGCATCATCTATTGCTAGGTATATAACGTCATTTTGTAGTTAGGTAGGTACATCAAGTTAGGTACTTATTTTTAAGCACCATACATTTATGTTTTGATGGTTTTAAGTGTCATTAAGCCAATATGCACAGACAATATCTGTACTTAGGTAGATAAATTACCATACTTATTTATACCCATGCTAAAATTGTTATGATTTTGACTGAGTTAAAAAAGTCATGATAGCTTAGTGGTTGAAACCTTGGCCTCTTTTTCGTTGGTCCAACGTCCGGTCCTTGGGGCACGCATACCTCTTTAAGTTACGTGTTTTTAAGCTATTGGGTATTTGACCATGACAAGTCAAATCAGCAACTTTTTATGGTATGTTTGTATGAAATACTAAACTGTGACGTCATCAGAATTCGGCGCACTTTTTTACTTCAATCGATACTTTAAAGTGGTTTTCATACATAAAACTGACAGGGGACGTGAATATTACGACTTTTGCGAGATCATTTATTTAATAATTACAAAAAAAAAAATCTGTTTGAATAGTTGAAGACGTGAGAAATGTACGGACGGACTTGACGGAGATTATATTGAAAAATAAATAATAGAAACCATATACATATTTTCTTTCATTAAGTACCTTAGGCCGCGGACTTATCACTCGTCCCTCGTAAGTCGTAACTAATAGTTACCTAGGTATTTGACAACTACTTATTACCTAATAGTTAGGTATTTGACAACTATTACCTATACTATCTACGGTTACTAACTATTATGGTAAGGTTAGTACTCAGTCGTATCGAAAATTTGGGAGCCTCGACGATTTGGGATTTGGGATTTGGCATTTACGGTTCATTCTCGACGTGGACTGTGCCGCTGGTTTTTTAGTGGGTATTCTGGAGTGAGTCCCACATCACATACCTACTCGTGTGCTCACATAATCCGCAATAAGCGGAATGCGTAAAAGCATTTTTCCAGCGATTAAAAAAAAAAGGTAAGTACTTTACTCATCACTTGCTGTAAAGGTGAAGGAAAATATCGTGAGGAAGCCTGCAAGCCCGAGAGTTCTTCGTAATGTTCTCAAAGGTGTGTGATATCTGCCAATCCGCACTTGGCCAACGTGGTGGTTTAGACCCTAGGTACTCATTCTCAGAAGAAGAATAATTATTGTGCTGAATTTTGTATTTTTATGCCATAGGGCTATAGCTGGGCTTTATAGCATTGATGTATAATTTTAGTATTGTGTCGAAAATGCTAGAACAAAGAAGTAAAATCTTCCGTTCCGTAAAATTTTCCGTTCCTTTTAAGGATTCGTTTTATTAATTATTATAATTGCTATCGATAAATGCGGGAAAATCCTTACAAAAGCTCTTTTTGTTAAGAATAAAATCTGTTCCGCGTCGATTTACGTCCATTCTGAGTTCTGACGTCATTGAACCTGTTACGACTCAGATTAATGAATAAGCTGGATGGAGATGGTTTGTCCATGTGTAAAACTGTGTGTGTGACTAGTCCGTAAAAATATTGTGGTTTAGCTTTGTGTGTAGTGTGTGTGTAGGCTTGATTTAATTAACAAATTAATTAATCTCATTGTTATTTATATTTTTATTCGACTTATCGACAGCATTCTACCTACTATGCTAAGAAGAACTAGTACTACTCTGAATTAGTTAAAGCTAATAACTTAGTGAATGAGTGCAAATAATTTGTCGTGTCGTGGTTTGTCCACGGTCTAGATCTCTAGAAATCACGAATCGAATTTTACGTTGTTGATGTTCGGTGAGCCGAGAGATGGCGCTGTAGCTTTCGTTTAGGAATTTCAGAGCTGTTTTGTAATTTTGGTTAATAAATAAAAGATATAAATTGACTTCATAATTTCTTTATTAAATTTAGTTTTGCAAGTATGTTACTTTTCCTTTTTATTTTTGTTTTGATAATACTAAAGGTTGGCAAAAGATATTTGTCTATGGTGAAAAAAAGGACTTTGGTTCAGCCATTTTGTAGAGAGGAGATTTTTGTGTTCCGTTTTGCAAGCTCATCATTTAAAAATGTAGTTCTTATAATATTCCGGATTTTGCAACATGGGGTGATTTCCTCATCCTTATAAACGCTATGCTAATACATTATGGTAAGTTTTCTAGTTCGTTGAAACTCATTTGTGATATTTTTTGTTGTGGCTTTGGAAAATTCCATCATGTCGATTTTCTTTGTTTTCAGTTTTCCTACTTTAAATCATATCCATTGTGGACAAACCTGCAATATAGAAACGGTCAGAGGATTTGGGAATGCTAGTATAGCTGGTAAGCTATTTTCTTGATCTCTGCTACGTGTCAAACAGGTTATAAATTTTGGTGCCACGTTACAATAAAGAATTTTCTTTTGTTCCAGGGTTTTCGTGTAAACAATTTTCGTGTTTTCAAATTTCGTATTAACAATTTTCAATCTTTTCAAAATAAACATATTTTCAATTTTCGTTTCAACGTATTTTCAATATAATCGATTTTTCGATTTTCGATTTTCAACTTCTCCTTTTGTGCGAATTTACTTCACTCCAACGAAAGGAAGCCGTTCATTGGGGCTGTTCCGAATGCTGATGTGGATCTGGGAGTTCCAGTCAACCCACGTATGAGATTCCGGTCTCCTGCAGAAGCTGAGTGAGCAGTGGAAACGCAGGAAACCGTTCTTGCCGCTGGCGGAACTTTCAGTGGATTCAAAAAGCGACAACACCCAAGTAACCGATTACTTTTCCTTTCCAAATTTTGTTATTATAAATTAAAGACCTAATAAGGTATTGAGTGTGTGGTGGTATTACCTGCCGGACCCCGGTCTCTGCCTATGAGCTACTTTTCGAAATAACCTTAGGTAATAGTGTGTTTAAGAAACAACGGACAACATTAAGGAATAGTTTATGTCACTAGGAATAATTTGTAAACAATAAATGAATGAACCGTTACATGCCTCTTTAATAAAACTTAGTTTTCTTTTGCACATATAAACCTTTCTGCTTTGAAACTGGACTCCGGGATACTCCGGGATTCCTGGATTCCAGCTTTCAAGCTTAAAAAAATAATTTAACTTTTTCCATCCAGTTTTTATTTAGTCTGAGAGTTACGACCTCTTTAATACCTCCTAGAGCTCTTGTCTTTTAAATCCGTTCTTATCGTACCTTTATGTTACAAACAAATAAATCAATATATAAACTCTTTTTTGAGTCACTAAAGTTTATACTTACTTTATTTTCCACTTCAGTACTTAATATTCCATTTTTAAAACTGGTTATTTTATTTCTTGTTCTAAATCAGTACTTACCTATAAGCTGTCAAGACCCGTTTTTTTTTAAATTTCGTATGGTTCTTTTTGTGTTACGATCAATAACACGACATTCCTTTGAAAGCACGGCGCGGACTAAAATAAGGACTTTGGCATTTAAATGTTGCCTCTGTATAAAAGCTGACAATCTGCATTATAGTGAATGTCATAGATAAGTAAATGGTAAATAATTCTTGCTACGAAAATGGATTGTGGGCAATAGCGAGTTTTAACAAATCAGAGACCCGATTGTATAAGCAAATCGTAATTATTTGACAGCTTAAAAGTTAAAACGTATTACTCGAACTTTTTATGGAGTTCATACATGCATTTTGACGTGCAGGCATCTACGAGTATGAACTTCTTAAACGTCAGCCCCCCGATTATGTAAGAATTGTCCATCAAATGGTAAAGGTTCAGCGTCAAAGTAATATAAACCATAAATGCATTGAATTAGAGCTCAATTTCGTGTATCCATTCTTATACGTTTGAGTATCGTACATACCTAAACGTATAAGAATGGGTACACGAAATTGTGCTGTTATGGTTTATTAACTTTGCCGCAGAACTTTAACGATTTCATCGGCCATTCTTACATGATTGGGGGGCTGATTTATCAGTTTGACAAACGATTATGATTACGATTTCCTTACACAATCGGGGGGCATAGGTGATTATGATCGTTACAATGTAGCAATCATTTTAACACCAGATACGCGACTTCTTCCGCGTTGAGTTAGGTTTTTGAAATCCCGTGGAAATTCTTTGATTTTCCGGTATATAGTTATATACTTACACTATTTAGCCTATTTCACTAATTATCCAGATCTTCAACTATAACCTTGCAAAAACCTCGTCAACCCGTTGCTCCCTTGCGGCGTGATTGAAGGACAAACCTGTGGTATGAATATGGGGTGTCAGATATCGCCCAATACGTATTAAATGGGTAACTTAAATTAATTCATCTTTTAGATTGACTTTAGAGGACTTCAGTAGAAATTCCCATGATTTATTGATTTTGATATAAAGTTCCAACGTTTGAAAATAACCAAGGAGGTACAAATTAATTAATATATTTTTACATCCCTCATATTCGGTAAGTAGCTGTCCTTATTACCCCCAAATGGAGCTTGTAGGTGACCAATTAGCGCTCTAGGGTAATAATGTAGCTAGAAAAGCCCTAGGGCGGTAAGTAATTAAAAAAAGTATGATGGTTAGATGTACGCGAACTTTTTGAAAGAGCGAAGAGTTTTTTTTTTAATTACTTACCGCCCTAGGGCTTTTCTAGCTACATTATTACCCTGGAGCGCTAATTATTGGTCACCTTCAAGCTCCATTTGGGGGTAATAAGGACCTACTTACCTCACAATCGAGATGTAAAGCAGAGTAGTTAGCTCGGGTGTAAGCATCAATTGAACCCTCGAACTATAGGCGCCCTCGCTGTGCTCTCGGGCTGTAAATATCTCGGGCTGCAATTGATGCCTTACAGCCCATGGCTACTAATCTACTATTAATTGGTCCGTGTGAAGCTCATTAACATAGCATCGCGCGGGTTAAGTTACGCCATTTTCAAATAATTAAAAGTAAAATAACAAAGCTGAGTAATAATAAGTGAGTATCATGTACAAACTGTTAAGGTGTGTACATACAGGGGCAATATTGCGCGGCTTCCGCGCGCCGAATGCCGCGCTGTTAATGGAGGGCTGTTACGCATATTATATTCGCGGGTTCAGTCCTCAAGTTTTAGTTCGGGTTGACTGCCTCGTTAGTCTAGTGGTCCCGGGTTCAAGTCCCGGATCGGGCCATAACAAGTGTTGGGTTTTTCTGACGAGTAATTCTCAGCACTAGCCCGGAGTTAGGAAGTTGGTGATGTTTTACCCCCGTGCCTCGGAGAGCACGTAAAGCCGTCGGTCCTGCGCCTGATCTTTCCCCGGTTGTGTCGGATTTATCCATCCCATCGGGCTATGAGAGTGCGCCTGTGAGTGTGCACGTGGCACGCGCCGTGGCCGTAATTCGGTCGGGTGGACATTATTACTAGGTCGCGACTCGCGACTCGCGGCAGAATTATTGTGTCCTGCAAACTCCGAGTTGCTGCCGCGCACTTGCCGCTCTATATTTGGACACACCTTTAAGTTTAACCATCTAAAATGTGTAGTTACGCGATTTGTGAATGCAACATAATGATGGGTCCATTCTTCGCTTGATTTCATCAAAATCGAAAGTTGGGTCGTTAAAGCGTGGCAGACAGACAGACGGATAGACAGTCACTCTTTCGCATTTATTATATTAGTATGGAAGTATGGATTATGCTCGCGACTTCATTCGCGTGCATTTAGTTTTTTTTAAATCGCGCGGAAATACTTTAATTTTCCGGGTCATAAAAAGTGGCCTATGACACTCTCCCATGTATATTAGACTAAGAGATAACTGCAATTTTGGTAACCATCGCCAGAAAGGCTGATTCAGTGTTAGATGGATGTAGAGCTCTCCACTGATCTCAAAAGTGGCAGTCTGCCTGCATTTGGATGGCCCTTTCGCTAAATATGGCCGTTCAAAGACGGTTTATTGTTACCAAAAATGAACGATAATTAGAAAAGCTGATTTTTGTACAGTATTAAAGTATGCGCAGTACCTATGTAAACAGCGTAAAAACTGACGCATTTGGATGGAACTTTTTCTAGATATCAGCTTTCAAAGACGTTATAACCTATACTTACTATGCGTTCCTGTAAAAAAATATTAGCAATTATTATGTCGTCCCGTTGATTGCTGTTAATAATTTTTAATAGCGATCAACGGCGACAAAGTTATTGCTAATATTTTTTTACAGGAACGCATAGTAAGTAATAAGTATAGGTTATAACGTCTTTGAAAGCTGATATCTAGAAAAAGTTCCATCCAAATGCGTCAGTTTTTACGCTGTTTACATAGGTACTGCGCATACTTTAATACTGTACAAGAATCAGCTTTTCTAATTATCGTTCATTTTTGGTAACAATAAACCGTCTTTGAACGGCCATATTTAGCGAAAGGGCCACCCAAATGCAGGCAGACTGCAACTTTTGTGATCAGTGGAGAGCTCTACATCCACCTAACACTGAATCAGCTTTTCTAGCGATGGTTACCAAAAGTGCAGTTATCTCCTATAATATATACTTATATGCATAAAATCAGGTCGACCCGTAGCTCCGTTGCCGCATGATTGAAGGACAAACCAACACGCTTTCGCATTTACAATATTAGCATGCATAATAAGAGAAAGACATGAATTAAATGCAAACCGTTATTTACAAGTGCCAGTTGTAGATAAAGGTCCGTCCTATTCTTAATTTGAACGCGTAGCAAGTAGGTATACCTATTGAACGTAAAGGTATATAGTACATTACTGCAGCGGCCAGCAAAACAGGCATTGAAGGACGAACGTGTAAATGTGGGCCGAGGCGAAGCCGAGGCACACATACGTAAGTCCATCAATGCCTAGTTTGTGGCCAAGGCTTGTATAGTACTTTTCTCAAGTAATGCGCGGAAATTAAAACTAAGTGTTCATTACACTCATTGTCTTCACTTGAACTCATTTTGTCAAATACATTTCAAAATCAATGACGAACAACGAACAACAATATTTTTTTTTTTTTCAATAAACAGATGTCTATTTGCAAGCTAGAACGAAATTTAAATAAAACCTTCGATAAGTTACCTCCTTGGTTGCCATGTTTCGGAGTAAAAGATCGTTCCATTTTTAAATTACACGACAGATATGAATTTACTATGTAATTTATTTGGCCGCTAAACCACGACAGATATGGATTTTCATACAACTTTAGCCGGCCGCTGCTCGCATGTATTTGGCCAGTACAGCAATTTCGATTTATCTCGAAGAAGGTTGTCAAAATAATGCTCAGATTTCCAAGCATGTTTGAGAAAAACAATTAGATAAGAAAAAAAAACACCATGGCTTTGTCGAAATGCACACAAAAAATGAATATGAGGTCATTGACTCATGCAAGGCTAATACGAGAGGAAGTCGATTACGGTAAAATGGTAGCGACAATATGACGATCGCAATGTCTCCTCTCTTTTAGACCTGGGCCCCAATCATGTAAGAATGTCCGATCAAACGTTTAAGATTTTCGTCAAAGTAAAATAAACCATAATTGCATTGAATTAGAGCTCAATTTCGCGTATCCATTCTTATACGTTTGAGTATCGTACATACCTAAACGTATAAGAATGGGTACACGAAATTGAGCTCTAATTTAATGCTGTTATGGTTTATTTACTTCGCCGCAGATTTTTAACGATTTCATCGGTCATCCTTACATGATTGGGGGGCAGACTGCCTCGTTGGTCTAGTGGTTAGCATGTTCGACTTCGGATGACGTGGTACTGGATCCACCGTCCAATACTAAATTATTTATGGCCCGTTATGGGCATGAAATTCCTGGGTTTGGGGTAGTATTTCCCACTTTCACCAACTTCGCTGTAAAGGCAGCCGGATTCAAGCACCAGAGTTCATGGTTCACCATTTACAAATTGGACCAATCTAAGGGTCCCGGGTTCGATCTCGGGCAGGGTCAATTTGGGAATTTATAATTTTTGAATTTTCTCTGGACTGGTCTGGTGGGAGACTTCGACCGTGGCTAGTTACCACCCTACCGGCAAAGACGTGCCGCCAAGCGATGTAGTGTTCCATTACGTCGCCGATTATGGGTTTAATATAACTGCCATGCCCCTAACAGGTTAGACCTCTAACATCTTAGCATTCACTTACCATCAGGTGAGATCGCAGACAAGGGCTAACTTGTAGTGGATTAAAAAAAAATTGGACCAATCGCGTCTATACCAACAAAATAAGCAGATACTTACGCAATCCCGCAGTAGTATATTAACAGTTACATAAAATTTATATTCATCAATTTACGTGTAACTAAGACGAAGCATTAAACGATAAAGTAACATTACACAAACACATTAAATCACATTTCGGCAGATCATACCCGAGATGAGGCAGCGTTTCCCAACCTTTATGACTAGACATATAGTTTCCTAACAAAGCAGGAAAACGAATTATGCGTTTAAGGCTGGGACGAATTAACCACGGGACGCGTGATATCGGCCATATTCGCCTTACCCCTCTAGCCGCGAACTGGGGCAGTTTCGCCATTATGATATTGTGTCGTCATAGTGATCCACTTTTTCATGCACTAGTGTCAATAATTGGGCAGAAAAATGACAAGGCACTCTCCCCTCGCCCCGCAAAAGTTAGTCGAACGTGATTTCATACAATTTTCTTATGTTTTCTATCGCGTGTTTATTTCATTCAATGTTTAAGACCTTGGTAACGTGGCTACCACGTCTTTTATAAGTGTCCTTCTTTATATTAAATGCACCGCATCGGATCGCCCCACAACGCGTTTTAATTTATATTTCAACTTCTTTATTAATTGCAATTCCATACACATATTCCTTAAAATATAACATTTAGTCAATTATAGGTAAGGCAGGCTATGAATACCCATTTTGAGTGTAGCAACAAACTGTTGTTGCTACACTCAAAATGGGTATCCACCTTCACCGCATGTAAAACGCAATGCACGCATGCACTGGCATGCGTGCAATGCGTTTTACATGCGGTGAAGAAAAAAAAAGTGTGTGTATGCAACTCACACACGGCAGAAGTGAAACTTCAGAAAAGTAGCCTACGCCAGAATGAGATAAATATTACTTGTATTGTATCTCATTCACTCGCTGGCTAAATCCTGTTATGAATAATATGTTTGTATCTTTTTGGTGTCGCTTTTTCGTTTCATCGAATTTTCAAATCACAACGATTCTAAAGAAGTATCACTTCAAAAAATTAAAGTGTACCTACACAATTTTATTACTTGCTTCAAACGATGTAGAAAAACAACGCGAGTAAACCTGCATGTCCGAGAGTTCTGTGTGTATGTGTGTGTGTGTGTGTGTGTGCCACAAGTCTGCCAATCTACACTTGGCCAGCTTGGTGGACAGTGGACAAGGTTTTCCCTTCTCATTCCGAGAGGAGATTTGTGCTCAGTTGTGAGTCTGCGTTGGGTTGAAACTTGAAGTCATGAAGTTTTAAATTCAAATTCAAATTTTATTTTATTTTATATTTAAATAAACTTTTTCAAGTGCTTTTGAATCGTCGAGTGAATCTACCACTGTTTTGGAATGCCAATCCTTACGAGAAGAACAAGCAAGAAACTCGGTGGTTGCTCTTTTGAAAAAATCAATTTACAATTTCATCAATGTGTAGATACTTATGTAACCGCTGTCCTTAGCATTGCTGGAGCGAGTCAAATACATGCTCTTAAGTTTCATATTATTTGTAACAAATACTAAATTCTTTTCTGACATTTTGTTGAGAGATTATATGTGTGTCAGAATCAATTATATTTTACTAGCCATAAAATTGGAAATTAATGTAGATTTTCATGCATAGCTTTACAATCAAATCAAATCAAATCAAATCATCTTTATTCAAAATTGGTACCTACAAAGTACACCTTCTGAACGTCATGTTTATCAAATAAATATTATAAATGCGAAAGTTTGGATGGATGGATGTATGTATGTATGGATGTATGTTTGTTACTCAATCACGCCCCAACGGCTGAACCGATCTGGATGAAATTTGGCACAGAGATAGATTATAGTCTGGAATAACACATAGGCTACTTTTTATCCCGGAAAATTAAGGAGTTCCCGCGGGAACCGAAAAACCTCGATCCACGCGGACGAAGTCGCGGGCATCAGCTAGTAAAGAATAAGAATTGATGGTGATAATTAACAACGGTATCTTAAGACTAAAGCTACGAGGGTTCAAAACGCGCCCTGGTCTGAGAAGAGCCCACAACAAACTCAGCCGGGTTAAATTAATTTTAATTTCTTATGTATATTTATTTTCTCACTATATTTTTATTTACTTTGAATGCTAGAGACATTGATTTTAGAGTAAGTTGAAGATCCTTCAATTATTCGAATTAGTACTAGAATACTACTATTAATAATTAGTACTAGAATGTCAGCAATTTCCCGGGCTAAAAAATAGTCTATGACAATATCCAGGTTCACACGTCACAACTATACCTATGTCGGGTACAAATATCATCAATTTTTTACTCTATTTCAGCTTGTATGAAGGACAAACTAACAAACAAACACACTTTCACTCATTTATAATTTACTAGATGATGCCCACGACTCCGTCCGCGTGGTTTAAGGTTTTATGATTCCCGCGGGAGCTCCTTAATTTTCCGGGATAAAAAGTAGCCTATGTCACTCTCCAGCTCCTCAACTATACCCATGCCAAAAATCAAGTTGATCCGTTGCTCCGTTGCAGCGTGATTGAAGGACAAACCAACAAAAACATACTTTCGCATTTATTTTAGTATGATTACTTAAATTTTTCATCCCGCGTTGCATTTGATTCAGCCTTTAATTGAAGCCAAGTAACACTACGCTCACCGAATTACTTACAGAGTGTAACTGATTACGTGATAAATAACAATGCTGGGATCTGTGTTTCATCATCATCATAATGATATTATGATCTGCGCAAGTCCACTGTTGAACATAGGCCTATGAATAAAATCGTTAAAAAAGGGGGTCTCTAAAGGGGGGTCTATTAAACGGTAGCATATAATATGTATGATTATACACTACTACTAGCCTAGTGGTGATAATAGACTACTTCTTAGTCTCTCTCTCTCTCTCTCTCTCTCTCTGCGTCGTATTCCTTATTACTGAATGTCATGACCCTATTCCATTGCTCACATAATGGTAGGAATTTTCTTGGGCTATTAATGCGGTGGACTCCGCATACAACTCGACTAAGAGTACCTAGGTATTTAAACTTTTGGGTGTTACGATTATTATCAAATGTTAGTGATAATAACCGGGACCGACGGCTTAACGTGCTCTCCGAGGCACGGAATAAACTAAATAAACGGTGGCATGCGCATGATTGAGTAAAATATATAATGTTGAAAAAAAAACTTACATTGAATGTTCCAAATATAATCGTCTTAGGCGGTCTCCTAAAACAAAATAAGTACCTAGATAACTTATTATAATAATTGATTTACTTAATTATAAGATGTATTGTTTCATTAGTTCGATAATTACGACTCTACCAAATTGGGATTAGAAACTGTCCTAACATATAAAACGAATGGCATAGAACACCAATTAACATGATTGTCACGTGCAAAATAAACCCATTGAGAGGTCAACTCTGAGGGCACAACAGATCATGTACTTCTATAGCCTTGATTGCGTCTTTCTTCTTTGAATAGAACAAAACAACGTCGCAATTCGGATTTGTTTGTATATTATCTGCAACTTTATAAGGTTTTTTGGTTCCTGTGGGAACTCTTTAATTTTCCGGGACGAAAAGTAGCCTATGTGTTATTCCAGAATATAATCTATCTCTGTGCTAAATTATCATCCAGATCCGTTTAGCCGTTCTGACGTGATTGAGTAACAAACATAGAGATAATATTATTATACTCTATGGTAACAAACATCCATCCCTCCATTCAAACTGTCGCATAAGTTATTAGTTTAAAAGGATATACTAGCTGATGCCCGCGACTTCGCCCACGTGGATTGAGGTTTATTTTGGTTCCCGTGGGAACTCTTTTATTAATACGGGATAAACCGTTCTAGCGTGATTGAGTAATAAACATCCGTCCATTCATGCATCCATCCAAACTTTCGCATTTATAATATTAGTATAGAAGTATAGACTAGATTATGCCTGCGAATTCGTCCTCGAAGATCTAGGTATTTTACCTAGATTGCCCACACAGGATGTTATCAATGCCTATGCTAGAATGAGTAATCAGTAATATTGCACAATGTAGGAATGGAGGAAAAATAAATGTTATAAAAATATTATATTAATTGTTTGTAAACAGGTACTTCCGCTATGTGCAAGCAAGCATAGGCTTTGTGTTGCTAAAGGTGAAAACACACTACGGACCATACTCAATACTCAATTTATTTATTATTAGCGATCGGCCCCGGCTTCGCACGGGTAGCACTAATAATCCTAATAGTCTATACCCAATATAGCCAGTGGGCAGTGGGTAGTGGGCAGGTTTTACATTTTAATATTACATTGTAAGAGTACGCCCCGTCGTCACCATACCTGCCACAGCCGCCAGCCCTCAGATTATAAGTAGGTATATTATAATCTGAGCGCGCCGGGCCGGCCGTAGTCGCGCCATGTTCCCTTGCACGTTACATTATTTCTATGATATCTCTTATGATATTCATCTAAATTAAATGGTGTCGGACAATTTTTATCTTAATTAAATACTTGAGATGACAAAGCATTGGTTTAGACCAAATTTGAAAATTATAAAAATGGTTATTGTGAGTCCTTAAAAGATAGATAATGGGGCTGATTCTGTAGTGCACAATCTCTAAACTAAACTAAAATTAGAGAATTACAAATATTGCTAACCCTTTCATAATACTCCCTACGGAAAGGGACAGAACTAGATTTAAAGCTACCATTTTAGTTTAGTTTAGAGATTGTGTTATACAGAATCAGCCCCATTATATGCTATCGCGGACTTTTTTTAGAACTTTTTGAGAGGAACAATTCCACCATACATTGTTTTCGTTTAACTTTAACTAACTATTTACGTATACGCAGCGCACGCCACCGTACGTAAGCTCTCATTTTTTCCGACTATTTTCGTAAGATCTCTAATTTTTTTGAAAATAAAATATAGCCCATGTTACTCGCTGATAACGTAGCTTTCTACCTATAGGTGAAAGAATTTTTAAAATCGGTTGAGTAGTTTTTGAGTTTATCCATTACAAACAAACAAAAGTTTCTTGCTGGTTCTTCTCGGTAGGAATTTCATTCCGAACCAGTGGTAGATTCATTCGACTATTCATAAGCACTTGTAAAAAGTCTATTTGAATAAAAAACTTTTGATTTTTTTTGAATTTTGAATCAATCTTTCCTCTGTATAATATACTAGCTGATGCCCGCGACTTCGTCCGCGTGGATTGAGGTTTTTCGGTTCCCGCGGGAACTCTTTATTTTTCCGGGATAAAAAGTAGCCTATGTGCTATTCCAGACTATAATCTATCTCTGTGCCAAATTTCATCCAGTTCCGTTCAGCCGTTGGAGCGTGAATGAGTAACAAACATCCATACATCCATACATTCATACATCCATACATCCACACATCCATACATCCATACATCCATACATCCATACATCCATACATCCATCCAAACTTTCGCATTTATAATATTTATTTGATTCATTATTATTTATTACATGTAACATTTACTCATAAATGTAACGTGATGTTTTGATGTTTTGATGACTCTACCACCGTGGTTCGAAAACTTAGACTTATGGTATATTTTTGGGATTTTCAATTTGTAGGTATTGAACGGCAAAAAAGGACATTCCAGTGAAAAAGTTTCGTTGAACAATTTTCCGATGCAAGTTATATCAAAAACACATTTCTTCAAAATTTGGTTGTTTCAGCTACCTAAACAATGCGGACGAAGTCGCGGGCATCTGCTACCAATAATATCATAAAGTTGATATTTATTTATAAGTACTGACATTATTATCATTATTGTACAAAAGCCTTCGTATAAGACTGGATTTTTAAAATATAATTTTTTTTGTAACCATTTATTTATTTATAATTATTGCCAATCAAATTTCTTCTAATAACCACTCTTAATAACAAAATAAAAAATATTAAAAACTAAATTAAATCTAAATTAAAAACTAAAAACTAAACATTAAACACAAAAATTAAAACTAAAAACTAAAAAAAAAAAAACCTAATCTAAAAGACCGCTACCAGTTAACAGCGTGCCCAGAATGCTGGCAGCATTGCCGCGTTGAATAGTTAAACTCACTCGCTGAGCGAAATATTATATACCAGCACTATCTGGTCACGTGTTGCCTCGACCAGGCGCGCGGAAAATTCCTTATAAATTCCGCGCGCCCCAGCCCCCCAAGGCCCTAGCGTCTCGACCCCAAAACTGTAACGCACTAGTAAATAAATAAATATGCATCGTTACTTATTTTTAAAAGTTGACTCACCGACTAGTGGATATTTTGCTACCATTTCAATAAAAAGTTTTTTGTGGAATAAAATAATTTATTTACTTAATAAAATAATAATTAATACTATTTTTACTATTATTACTACAATTTTATGGCGCCGTCCAAGCATACAGTACCTACCTACTTGCTTCACGGAAAATCAGAACACCATTTTGGGGATCAATTAATCTCATTCTTTAAGCAATTTTTATTTTTAAGTTTTCGATTCTATAATACTAGATGATGCCCGCGACTTCGTCCGCTTTTTTGATTTACGCGGGAACTCTTTAATTTTCCGGGATACAACCTATCCCTGTACCAAATTTTATCAAAATCGGTTGAACAGATGGGCCGTGAAAGCGTAGACGGACAGACAGATACACTTTCACATCATACTATAATATTATAAATGCGAAAGTCTGTTTGTTTGTTGGTTTATTGGTTTGTTGGGTTGTTGGTTTGTTGGTTTGTCCTTCAATCACGCCTCAGCGAAGCAACGGATCGACGTGATTTTTGGTATGGGTATAGATGAGGACCTGGAGAGTGACATAGGCTCGGAAAGTTAAAGAGTTCCCGCAGGAATAAAAAAAAACTTAAACCACGCGGACGAAGTCGCGGGCATCAGCTAGTTTATAATATTAGTATGGATTATGTTTGTTTACTTTTTGTATTTGTACGCCCCAATAAAGGTTTGTTTCTTTCTTTCAATATCAAAATTTTTCGTGTCTAAAAGTCAAGACCATGCCATGGGCCCAAAGCATCAAGCGCCGTAAAAATGTAGACCTTACTTTATATGTAGACTGAGTATTTTTGAGTGGACTTATTAATAAATGTGGTTTTATTTTTTACATTATTGCTATGGCAATGGACAATTCTTTCGGAAACGTGTTATTAAAAATGTATATACACCAGGAAGTTTTGCACCTTGCGCCGACGATAAAATTATGACGCTGTTAATAGTTCATGACGGTTTATAGCTGTGGTTTATAGTATGTCATCATGATAATTACAATCCATTGCCGGCTCATGAGTCTCCTCTCAAATGAGAAGGGTTTGGCCGTAGCCCACCACGCTGGCCAAACAAAATTCGGATTAAGGAGGTTGCGGGGTAAAGTCCCCGCAACAGGGGTATGGGTTTAATATAACTGCCGTACCCCTAACAGGTTAGCCCGCTTACATCTTAGACTGCATCATCACTTACCTCACAATGTTTTCCTTTACCGTTTAAAGCAAGTAATATTTAATTTATTAGAACACACATAACTTCGAAAAGTTTGCAACTGCTGAGATTCTTGCCGGCTCTTTTCAGCAGAATCTGTTTTCCGAACCGGTGGTAGAGTCAAAACATGACGTAACATATGAGACACCTGTATGTCCTATATACGTTTTAAATACCTAAATTGAGTTTATTGAGTTTTGTGGTCACCGGGAATCAAACCCGCGAGTTGCGAGCAGGAGGTGAGGTGTCTAAACCACTAGGCTATTATCCCTTCGTATCTAGTTTTATTCCCATTGGAACTCCTTAATTTTTGGGGATAAAAAGTAGCCAATGTGCTATTCCAGGCTATATAATATAATCTATCGCTGTGCCAAATCTCATCGAGATCTGTTCAGCAGTTCTGGCGTTATTGAGTAACAACCAAGAGCCTTATCTTCCCCCGGGATACAACCTATCTCTGTGCCAAATTTCATCAAAATTTAGTAACAGGCAGACAGACAGACGGATAGACAGACAGACACTTTCGCATGAATATGACTATGAAACATATTTCGTGACGTCAATTAGGCGGATCTTATAACTTATTGACGTCAAAAACTTGCAGTTATAACTGCATACGGTTAGATACGGTTTAGTTTTAGAGAATCAAGGTTCAGATGACTACATAACCCAACCAATGCGCCATAGTACCTAACAACATTATAAATTTACAATTAGATCGTAATTGTAATTTTTATTACAGAAAGAAACTGGTTATGTTAAATATTATAAAGTAAACAGCTCTAATGGGTATTTAAATCATTTTACGTACTAATGCTATGAGTAACACAAGATAAGTTTAATTAATTCGTGAAGTAGTTTGTGAATTGTATATCTTTTGCGTATTTTTAACACAAAACTCGTTGTGAGCGCGAAAATGTATCTGTTTCTTTTCATACGAGTATCTTTTGAATATTATATTTTATATCTTTTCATTGATCTGTACGACTTGCTGATTCCCGCGGGAACTCCTCAATTTTCCGGGATAAAAAGTAGCCTATGTCACTCTCCAGGTCCTCAACAGCTATACTCATGCCAAAAATCACGTCGATGCGTTACTCCGTTGCGACGTGATTGAAGGACAAACCAACAAACAAACACACTTTCGCATTTATATTATTATTATGATATTATTAAGTATGATTATAAGCCTCGTATTCAGGAAACGCAGGCCAAGCATGAGACTGATCTTGGAAGCGACGACATGGCAAAAGTAGCAGGCTCTACATGGAACAGAGTGGCTGAGAGATAGACAATTATTATGGAAAAGTTTGGAGGAGGCTTTAACCGCGGTCCTTTTACTAACGTATAAAATATAAATAATAAAAATTCTTTCCAAAAAACCGACTTCCAAAGCCACTGTAAAGTAAAAAATAATTTTGATTTCTACACACTATGTTGAAGTCGGTTTTTTGGAAAGAATTTTTATTTTAAACTTTTTAGTGTAGGTACTCTAAATCCGCACGGCTTAGGAGTGCAGTGCCCTGCAGCATCAGAGTTGAGGAGTTGGGACTTGGGTTTAAGTGTGAAGTCGTTGCTTGACACCTACAATATGAATTCAACATAAAAATCCTAAATCGCTATTTTTCAAGAGTTATGTACCCTGAAGCATCAGGGTTGAGGAGTTGGGACTCAGAGTTGAATCGTATACACGTGACTTGATACCTACTATATGAATTCACTATCGAAATTTCCTAACTCCCTAGTTTTGAGGATTTCATATAGTATGGTACACTTACAGCATCAGGATTGAGGATTTGGAGTCAGAATTTTTTATGGGACCACCTCGGGAGCTTCCTCTAACCAATGAAAAAAAAATTTTTCAAATTGGTTAAGAAACCACGGAGATATGCACCGACATACATTAAAAAAAAAAAAAAAACATACGCGCCGAATTGAGAACCTCCTCCTTTTTTGGAAGTCGGTTAAAAACAATAATTAACACCTTTATACCTATCTCTGTTTAAGTAGTATTAGTTCAAAGTTCAATAGTAGTAATATTAGGTAATAATTCTTCTCAGCTGATTAATTTTATCTGCTCCCTTTTAATTGTTATGTATATTAAGGGGGTGTAAAATTAACTAGTCCGCCATATTTAGGAGTCTGCCATAGGCCAAATTGGATTTAGAATGACGGCAATTAGCTAAATATGCAATTGTCATCCAAACTAAACTTGTATAAATTATATCTAATATCAGCTCAATCGATTGGGATAACTGTTTTAAAATTCAGTTGCAAGATTTGACCTAAACAAACCCACAAACAATGCAAGCTCGTAAAAAGGACGCGAGACAAGAGGCCCAATTGTCTGAGCAAATCGTAATAATTTGACAGCTTAAAACGTATTACTCGAACTGTTTAAGGAGTGCATACATGCTTGCTGACGTGCAGGCATCTATGAACTCCTTAAACAGGTCGAATTATCCGTTTGACAATCGATTACGATTTCCTTACACAATGGGGGGGCTGATATCGGGCGACGTTAGTCGTATCGCCCGACGTCGCTTGATATCTCTAAACGTGTCGCGGGACATTCATTGGGTATTTGACAACTAGTCAAATCAGCAACTTTTTTTCAAACGTCAAAACGCGTTTTTTTTTTTTTTAACCACTACAAGTTCGCCCTTTACTGCAATCTCACCTGATGGTAAGTGATGATGCAGTCTAAGATGGTAGCGGGCTAACCTGTTAGGGGCATGGCAGTTATATTAAACCCATGCCCCTATTCGGTTTCTACACGGCATCGTACCGGAACGCTAAATCGCTTGGCGGCACGTCTTTGCCGGTAGGGTGGTAACTAGCCACGGCCGAAGCCTCCCACCAGGCAAATTCTTAGTATGAGATATTTGTGTGAAATCTTGAACAGTGACGTCATCAAAGTTCGACGCACTTTTTTAGGGTTCCGTAGCCAAATTTGGCAAAAACGGAACCCTTATAGATTCGTCATGTCTGTCTGTCTGTCTGTCTGTCTGTCTGTCTGTCTGTGTGTCCGTCCGTATGTCACAGCCACTTTTTTCCGAAAGTATAAGAACTATACTGTTGAAACTTGGTAAGTAGATGTATTCTGTGAACCGCATTAAGATTTTCACACAAAACTAGAAAAAAAAACAATAAATTTTGGGGGTCCCCATACTTTTAACTCAAAAAATTTTTTTTCATCCAACCCATACGTGTGGGGTATCTATGGATAGGTCTTCAAAAATGATATTGAGGTTTCTAATATAATTTTTTTCTAAACTTCCAAAGTGGTAAAATGTGTGTCCCCCCCCCTGTAACTTCTAAAATAAGAGAATGATAAAACTAAAAAAAATATATGATGTACATTATCATGCAAACTTCCACCGAAAATTAGTTTGAACGAGATCTAGTAAGTAGTTTTTTTTTAATAATTTAAAACTTACTACAGGTTTGTACGGAACCCTCGGTGCGCGAGTCCGACTCGCACTTGGCCGGTTTTTTACTTTAATCAATCGTTTAAAATAGTTATTCAACATAAAACTAACAGGGGACGTGGATATTACGACTTTTGGGAGATCCTCACTTACCAATCACTAAAAAAAGAATTTCATTGAATAGTTTTCAAATACCCAATTGCCCCCCAGCGAATACGAGGCTTAAATCACATTCTATTAGGACCGATTTTGTACCGTATATTTTGTAGGTCTTTATAATTTAAAATGATATTTTTTAAATCTCTTTTGTAAATTCCTGTCGCAATTTGGAAAACGATTTCGCTAGGTAAGCACAATAATTTGGTGTTGCGACATCTAGCTGCTTAACGACCGGTAAGAAACACTATAATTGGCTAGTCACTATGAGTCAGCATATTTTAGTAAGCAACTGAATATCATGAGAACCTTAAAAACATCAATACTTAATTATATTATAAATTATGCGAAAGTGTTGAAATGATATGTAATGAAACGAAATGAAAATAAATTACAATATATTTTATTGCAGACCAAAGATTAAAAAAAAAAACAAAAAACCCGACTGCATGGATACCAAAATGTGTAAAACAAGATTATAATTTCATTATTATCAATTTACATAGTAAAATACTGTTATGAAATAATGAACAAAATATAATAAAACAATTAAGTATTCTCACAGCTCACGTTTTATAATAATATTTACCCTTATAAATAATTTTGTAAATATTACAAGTTATCAAGGCGCAGTCGCACGTCCAATAGCTGCGACTCGGTCTCGAGACGTTCCTCCTAATTATTGATATAGTACTTTAAACACACACGGTCGAAAACCCGTTTACTTAGCAGACTCTTTGTAAATTTGATATGACTCATAAAAATATAGCGTGAGTGACTTCCAAGACATCCAGTAATAAATGATTGCTTGTTCGAAATAAACAGGGCTTTTAAAAGGTTAAGGTCACCAAAGTTATTCTTAACTGTACTATTTTAGGATTCCGTGGTAAAGTCAATCGTTATTCCTCGTTTGATAAACAGCATTGATCACTAAACATCAGGCGACCCGGTTGCTCGTTGGCTTGTTATTCATAATTTATTCTTGTCCGTCTGTCCGTGTAGGTATTCTTTAATTATATTTTAATTTATTTTGTACCAAAAGCTTATGAAATACGTAGAAAAACAGAAATATACTGGATAGTGGAGTAGTATTTTGCTGGTTTAGTCGCGAATCCAATGTGGTCCAATTCGCCAATTCGATGGTCCAAAGTCAAATCCATACTAATATTAAAAATGCGAAAGTGTGTCTGTCTGTCCGTCTGTCTGTCTGTCTGCTATGCTTTCACGGTCCATCAGATGGATAGATTCTGTTCAACCGATTTTGATGAAATTTGGTACAGGTATAAGTTATACCCCGGGGAAGGACAGGCTACTTTTTATCCCAGAAATTTAAAGAATTCCCGCGGGAATCAAAAAACTTAATCCACGCGGACGAAGTCGCGGGGATCATCTAGTATTCATAATCGTACTACGTCAAGGTCGGGCCAAAGGGAATCCACCACCACCACTACAGCCCATTAACGTCCCACTGCTGGGCACAGGCCTCCACTCTCATAGGAGAGTGGGAATTAGAGCTTAGACCCACCACGCTGCTCCAATGCGGGTTGGCGGGCTAAGGCGAAGTAATTAATTCTTACTCCCACCATCTCCGAGAATAAAAAACCATAGGTATATTTAAAGATTTTAAAACTTTTTTAAAATCCTAAATTTCCTAAAACTCATATTTTCTCAAAATGTTTTAGCAACTAGCATTCCTGCGGAACCTGCCATATGGATTTTCTGACTCGAACTTAACAGCTGTTATTTTAATTATTAATAATTTCGCATCCACCTTGATCAGAATGTCTGATGCCCTTTAATAATTATCGTATTCGGTAAAATTAACCGATCCAGTTTCTTTTGCCGAATCTGCTTTCCGAACCGGCGGCGGTGGTAGAGCCTATCTAGTCTTAATGTTAAAATTAGTAACTCGTTCGTCTAGTGATCAGCATGCTCGACTGCTGCTGACGAGGCTCCGGGGTCAATTCCCGGGTCGGGCCATAACTAAGTATTGTGTTTTTCTGTCAAGGAATTCTCAGTACTAGCCTGCGGGGTTAGCATGGGCCGGAGATAAAAATGTTATCCCCCGATTTTATCCACTGACAAGAGATAAAATTAACTTTTCCACTTCTCAGAGCACGGCAACAGTGGAGAGGAGAGGTTTATCCCCGTTTGACATTTCACGGGGACGCGGGGGACTATTTATCCACCGTTATTTAGCGTTTTTATTTATTTATTTAGGAATAAAATTTTTATCCTTTCCTCGGGGAGAAAATTGTCTCGGCCCATGCTAGGGGGGCTGGAGTTAAGAAGTTGATAGTGTTTTATCCCGATGCCACGGCGAGCACGTAAAGCCGTCGCGCAGCGGTCCTGCACCTGATCTCTCTCTGAATGTGTCGTATTTTCCGTCTCATCGGGCTATGATAGTAATAGAGTACCTAGAGAGTGCACCACGAGTGCACCTTTGATGCACTTCTGCACTACAATATCTCTCAATTTTGGAGCCACGGCCTTCCATTACAATATCAGGAATTTAAATTTATTTTAGACTACCTGATGCCCGCGACCTCGTCCGCGTGGAATAAGTTTTTTTAATTTCCACGGGAACTCCTCAATTTTCCGGGATAAAAAGTAGCCTATGTCACTGCGTGTCCTCAACTATGTCCATGCATAAAATCACGTCGATCCGTTGCTCCGTTGCAGCGTGATTGATGGACAGACCAACAAACCAATAAACCAACAAACAAACACACTTTCGCATTTATAATATCAGTATGAAGTATGATCTTAGCTAACATCTTTTTGTATCTAATGCGTTAGAAGATATTCTAGATGGTGACGTTGGCAGGTATTTTCAGTGCACATTACTTTCGAGGGACCTAGGTATTTTCCTCAATGCAATGGAAAATTACAGAGGACCGTAAATGTCCACTTTCGACATCTGGTTTTTTGCCCTTCGTTGTCAAAAACCCGGCAATGCAATGATTTCCTTACAAAATAACGTGTAACGACATACATTATGGGGTCATCCATAAAGTACGTCACACGTTAAGCTAAGTACACGTAGCGTACACGCTAAGTATAAAAATTAAAATATTTCCAAGTTTTGTAAATTTTTCAAATGTTTGATTTGATGTTGATTAAGTATATTTAAATAATTTAAATGGAAATAAAACACGGAAGTGCAAGTATCTAAAAGAAAAATCACGAAATTAGTGTGACGTACTTTAAGGATGACCCCCTATGGTTGCATTTAAATCATTATTGTAATATCTTCTAATAATATCCACTTTCGATATCAATTTTGAATGAAATCGGTCCAAACAAATAAATAAGGCGCTGACTTTTTAAAATAAATAGCCTGATTGTGATACCCAAAGGTTAATTATAAATTAAATCGGTCCAATGACAAAAAAAAAAGAAAACTGCGGCCTTTTCTATCGTTCCTGGCGTCATCCCTGAGAAAGATACACCCTCCAAACGGCATACTAGGTAATTTTGTGTTTGAAAGACTGAATTTTGTATTAGAATTTAAAAATTCTGCCAGCTTGGAGATATCCCTCCCCGTCATGCCCCTGTCACCCGGCAGCATTAAAAAATACATGAAAATAAAATGTAAATTTAAAATAAAAATAACATTATAAAAATATTATCTACCCAGTAGCAGCGCTACATAGCCTCGGATGACAAAACGTGACAACCCGGGTTACCGCTTTTCGTCGTAGCATAGCTTTGAAAAGATGGGCCGGGAAAGTGTAGAAGACAGACACACTTTCGCATTTACAATATTAGTATAGGCTAGCGGACCGTGTCTTCGTCCGCGTGGATTAAAGTTTTTGAAAATCTAGTGACAGCTCTTTGATTTCCGGGACTAAAAAGGTGTCTGTTTCCTTTCCCGGGATATATAACCTACGAGTATATCTGTCATTCTCTGTACGCCAAAACCGGTTGAAAAGATGAATTATTCTCTATTCTAAATATTAAGAATTTATCTGTGCCACTCTCGAGAGTGTCTTTGAGTAGGTATGAAAAATGCAAATACTATTTGCTTCTATCGACGGTGCTGCATTTCAAGGGCATAGCTATATTTGCTGATGTTCAATAAAAATGGCAATAAAGTATAAATACTGCATAAGTCAACATTACGTCTACTTGGTGTCTGCTACAATATTATTATGTACTACATTTATGTTTTATAATATTTCGTTTATTACTCTTTTTTATTAGCAAGAACAGCATTGATGAAGCAGAGGTCCAATTGTCTAAGCAAATCGTAATAATTTGACAGCTTAAAACGTATTACTTGAACTGTTTAAGGAGTTCGTACATGCTTTTTGACGTGCAGGCATCTATGAGCTCCTTAAGCAGGTCGGATTATAAACAAACGACAAACGATTACGATTACGATTTCCTTATGCACAATCGGGGGCCGATTTTCATTAAGTCTCTGCCCTGAGGAAATTGCTCACATCCCTTCACCGAATAGAAAAGAGCTGATGATCTTCGCTGAGCAGGTTTTCTTTACTATCAGTTAGCCCTTGACTTCAATCTTACCTGGGATGCAGTCTAAGATGGTAGCGGGCTAACCTGTTGGGGATATGGTTATATTAAATCCATACCCCTAATCGGTCAAGGCCCTATAAGATCCCTTCTCTCGATCAAGTCACCTTTAAAAAAGACTAAATCAAAATCGGCTCATCCGTTTTTAAGGAGCTACGCTGCCACAGACAGATACACACGTTAAACTTATACCTAACACCCAATGATATTCTATATTGATAGCACCCTCTGTTTTCCTTGGGCAAAGTCTTGTTAGCAAAAAAAAAAAGAAACGCGCCGAATTGAAAACCTCCTCCTTTTTTGGTAGTTGGATAAAAATAGTGTGGCATATAACACAATATCTAAACTAAACTGTCCCTTTCGGCAGGGAGTATTATGAAAGGGTTAGCAATATTTTTAATGCTGTCATTTTAGTTTAGTTTAGGGATTGTGCACTACAACCGCTAAAGTGTGGAACACCCTCCCAGCGCACGTGTTTCCTGCCACATACAACTTTAAGTACCTTCAAGGCAAGAGTGAATAGGCATCTTCTAGGCAAGCGCGTTCCAACCTAGACCTCATCATTGCTTTGCACTAAGCATGATTGTCGTCAAGCGCAAGTCAATCACGCAATAAAAAAAAAACAGAAGTACAGAATCAGCCCCAATGACTAAGTATCTTTTTAACAAGTACGGAACTCTACCTTTTTCTGACGCACACTTGACCAGTTTTTTATGTTCAATGACTATAAACTTGACATCTTCCAAAAAAAAAAATTCGCGACCATGTAAGATAAGAAAACAAGATTATATAACTATCGAATAAGGAAGTAGGTACTACCTATAGCAATTTTTGCACATCTTTAGCATACATTTTAGGGTGTACCCTTATAAGTTACTCGTTAAGGTCGACAAAGTGTGCCAAGGGCGGAAATCGAGTCATTGCCAAATCGATTCTTCATTAATGATTATTATGGTAGTGGTTTGGATTTCATTAATGGTTATTATTATAATGGTTTGGAATTTTTGGCGAGTGCATAATTTTCGATAATTCAACAGTGACAAGGCAAGTCTGGTTTTTGTTTTTGTCATTAAAGTTCAGCGTGATGAAAAATTTTTGACTACCTCCCTGGCGCAGTGTTGAGCGCTGTTGTCTTAACTTCTGAGGTCCCGGGTTCGATCCCCAGCAGGGTCAATTTGGGAATTTATAATTGCAGAATTTTCTCTGGTCCGGCCTGGTGGGTGGCTTCGGCCGTGGCTACTCACTACCCACTACTACTATCTTGGACTGCGTCATCACTTAACATCAGGTGAGATCGCAGTTAAGAGCTAACTTGTAGTGGATGAAAAAACCTCTTAATTAATCTTTTTAGACTCTCAAAGGGTAATCACTCAAAGGGTAAAGCAATTTTTTATTCGACATTCACTTTTCAAGTTCACGAGCCAGCTAGTCTGTCTATTTTTTCAAAATTTTAATTTGCCCCTGACGCGATATCATGTTTAATTTCAACGTTAGGTATAGGTACAAGTTACAAATTGAAGTTGTTAAAAATAGATTAGATTACTACAGTTTACATCGTATTTGTAAAGAGCGGAAGAGCAATCTCCTTAAATTATCTAATTATAAGAAGTTTAAATTACCTAAAAAATGTTTACGGAAAAAGAAAATATAAGTTTATCATGGCCAAAATTACTAAAAACTTTTAAAAAAACCATTTTTATGAGGCAATTTAAGAAGCATTTCCTGGATAAAGGTGCCATTACCTATTATTTTTTTATGTTTATCTTGAACAATATAAAGTAAAAAAAAGTGAGTGAGTCAGTCACTACTTCTACTTTTTCAAATTTGTCAAAAATTTGACAAACGGACGAACGGATGGAGAAATATTATTAGGGGGTATTGTTTCACTACGGAATCAAATCTACGGAACAAAAAACGTGACAAAAGATCGACAAATAAGCGCGCTCAAGATCACATTACACGAATTACGTCCAATCGTGATTTAATGCATGGAAATCTACATTATGCCATGCATGCGAGACCTTCGAAGGCCTTTTTGTCGTAATAACACACGTTCCATACAATAATATATCATAATAATATATCTACTTACTTACTTACTACTAGGAAGAAGCTAAAGAGCCTTGCAGTAATCATTCACAAGGAAGGGTCATGATTTTAGAAGTCTATGTAGGTATGTATGTAATATGTATGTATGTTCCACCCACAGATCAGGGAACAAGGGACAACACCCCTTTTACACATCTCCCTTAAATACTACTTAGCCGATTTTGATGAATGAGGTGTCAATCGACTCGTTATTTATTTATTTAATCGTATGGCGTTTACATATAGGCGTTTTTGTGTTTTTTTTAATCCACTACAAGTTAGCCCTTGACTGCGATCTCACCTGATGGTAAGTGACGATGCAGTCTAAGATGGTAGCGGGCTAACCTGTTAGGCTAACCTGTTTTATAAAAAGAACGCTTATTGTGCCTGCAAGTTCGTCGCTCGTTTAGCACCACCCAGGGGACACGTGCCGGGAGGTCGAAGGTAGTTCCTGCGGACGTGAGCGACGGGGCATCCCCCATTCGTTATGCCCCCCGATTACGTAAGAATTGTCGATCAAACGTTAAAGATTTTCGTCAAAGTAAAATAAACCATGACCGCATTGAATTAGAGCTCAATTTCGTCTGCCCATTCTTATACGTTTAGGGTATCGTACATACCTAAACGTATAAGAATGGGCAGACGAAATTGAGCTCTAATTCAATGCTGTCATGGTTTATTTTACTTTGACGAAAATCTTTAACGTTTGATCGGCCATTCTTACATGATTGGGGCCCTGATAGTCCGGGTGACATGGTACATTTTACATTAACAAAATCGGACGAATGTTATATCAAAAAAAAACTATTGGCCTCCTTGTAAAGTACTCAAAATAACCTACAAAATAGCAGGATAACGAACTTTAAAATTTATTTAATAGTTTGTTTAATAAATTTACTTAGGTACCTACTTAAAAGTGCATTAGCTGAACAAATGACAAACGCAGAGTCATACAAACAAATAAAAAAACTGGATGCCCTTAACACAAATGACAAATTTTTACCCTGAATGGAGTATTTAAGAATAATGTTAGAAGCATTTGGTTTTGAGTTAATAGGTAGACCAGGCAAGGTCAAATTGCATGGGCAAATCCTAATTTGGTTAGGAATTATACAAATCTGTATAGTATACTTATAATCTCTGTATACAACGACCTTCACCGAGCTGGTTAATGGATGAACGATATGTATGGGTTAGGTATGTACGATACCCTAAACGTATGAGAATGGATACACGAAATTGAGCTCTAATTTAATGCAGTTATGGTTTATTTTACTTTGACGCCGAACTTTTACGATTTGATCGACAATTCTTACATAATCGGGGGGCAGTAAAGGTAGGTGATACGATACCGGTATTTTAATTTAGTTTGGGAAACCAGAGCAATGCTGCTGCCCTCGGATGACCAAACAAACGCGTTAGCCCAAAATTATTAGCGAAATTGAGAAAAACACGTATAACGATAGAAGCAGGCGTTACTTTGCGGAAGTCCATGATAATGACACACGTTTGAAGTTTGTTATTAGTTATTACATAGGTACAGGTTTTCGTCAATTCTTTGAATCGTCTAAGTACTCTCGGATGACAAAACACGGTAACCCGTTTTCTTTAAGACCCGTCAGAAATACATAGTTTAGTTTATTCATTTATTGCATGATTGTAAGTTTTATTTTATGAACAAGTTAGCCCTTGACTGCGATCTCACCTGATGGTAAGTGATGATGCAGTCTAAGATGGTAGCGGGCTAACCTGTTAAGTGGCATGGCAGATACATTAAACCCATATCCCTATTCGGTTTCTACACGGCATCGTACCGGAACGCTAATTCGCTTGGCGGCACGTTTTTGCCGGTAGGATGGAAACTAGCCACGGCCGAAGCCTCCCTCCAGCCCAGATAAGTTACATTAAAATATGTTACATAAAGATGGTACATATCACAATCTGCCAAATAATGGCGTGCAAAATTTACAGTAGCTATAGGTAGGTACAAAAAAAAATCATACGAGTATCATTACAGGAAAAAATTAAGTACTACTGGCAAAAAAATAATAATTACGAAATCAACATTTTAAAATAATTGAACAATCTTAAAAAAAACCTCCCTTTTTTGAGGATTGCGCTGTTTTGCCGCGCTTTTAGAACACTTGGCGGGAGCAGTAAATTACGGCAAAACGTGTTTTGTAGATTTTAAAACCCTTTGCGGTTTTTTGCATTTTCTTAATAAATAGAGTAAATTATTTTTGACCACACTATGCTCCATACTATAGGTTAGGGTCTACTCTAGGCTACTTTTTATCCCGGAAAATTAAAGAGCTCTCAATAGATTTTCAAAAGTCTGGATCCATGCGGACGAAGTCGCGGTAAATCTAGTTAAAAAACTGTCTAAGTACATGGATTACCTACTCTTTAAAATACCTCTCTATGGATAGAAGCAGGCGTTACTTTGCGGAAGTCCATGATATTTCTATTATAGCATGAGTCAAACTATAGGCCATAAAATCAGCAGTCATGCTAAAATAGGTATAAAAGACAGATTTTGCGACAAAATCGTCACTTCACAATCGTGCATTGTAGAGTCAACATCTCCTGAAGATGCTCCGGTGTCGGAGTGAAACGTACGTTGAGGTTATTTTGGAAGATTTATGTGGTGTGGAGAATATCGCGGGCTGCCAGTTCAAGATACGCACTGTACCACATAGATTTACCTTCTGTGGCGGATTATAGCGAATTAAACTTCTAGTTTTTTCAATACCTCTCTATGGCACTTGTAGCATCGGAGACAGACATAGGCTACTTTTAATCGCGGAAATCAAAACTTACGTACCTACTTTACAAAAACAAACTGTCAGCATAATTTTCCCAAATCGAAGTTTACAGCTTCATCCTAACACAAAGTATTTTTTTATTATATCCACTACAAATTAAACCTTGACTGCGATCTCACCTGATGCTAAGTGCGTAGCGGGCTAACCTGTTAGAGGCATAGCAGCTGTTGTATTAAACCATATTCGGTTTCTACAAGGCATCGTACCGGAACGCTAAATCGCTTGGTGGCACGCCTTTGCCGGTAGGGTGGTAACTAGCCACGGCCGAAGCCTCCCATCAGGCCAGACCAGAGAAAATTCAGAAATTATAAATTGCCAAATCGACCCTGCCGGGGATCGAACACGAGACCTCCGCATTTAAAGACAACAGCGCTCAGCACTGCGCCAGGGAGCTCGCCAAAAGAGTCACAGCTTCATCCTACACAAAGTAGGAAACAAACGACAAACAAAAACATAACAATTCAAATATAAACACTCATCACACAAACGATCAAGTGTCAAGTACAAAGCAAAATGCAATAGCAGCACAAAAACCATCTTATTGCCATTGTTGTGTGATCATAAAAACCCTTTGTGATTCTTAATTATTATAAGGCGTCCGTTAGACTATAGGTGGTGGCATCAGTCAATTCCGTCAATCATGCGTTATTTGATGGAACAGGGGAAGTCAAGTCAAATTCAAAGTCATAATACATTCGAGGCAGGTAGAGCACTCCTCTATAATAATACAAATTTATAGATGAATTGTTTGTCTATTAAGAGGTTTTGGCCGTGGCTAGTTACCACCCTAACGGCAAAGACGTACGTACGAATTAGCGTTCCAGTACGATGCCACTTACCATTAGGTGAGATCGCTGACGAGGGCTAACTTTTAGTGGAATAATAAAAAAAAACAATGATGAACTATGAGAGTGGAGGCCTGTGCCCAGCAATGGGACGTTAATGGGCTGTAGTTGTGGTGGATACACAGTAATTTTCAAATAATATAGGCCACGCCTTGCAGTCGTTTTGCCTTCCGTTTGATTCCTTGGGAGTCAAAAGATTTCATTCTGATGTCAGTTTTTGTCATGGCGGGTGAGCGGAGTGAGCGTCATATTTATTTTTTACTTTGACACTATCAAAATACCTAGACGAATGGCAGATCTTCTGCACTTACATTATTATAATCAAACGTAGACGTACACTTTATTGTTGTCAATAGTAATTAATAACTGTTGAATTTAACAAGTAAATGGCAGCGATGTATGGTTAAGGTTACAATAAATTGAGTAAACTTAAAACTTATGCTGCAAGGCAGCCAGACATAATCTTTGTCATTCAAATCACATTATTTAGATTTTATCCTTCAGTCCTGGGGGTCTACTCTCTTTCTCTCAAACGAAACTTCGCAAACGAACGTAATTAGTCTGTTATTAGACCCACTCAAAATCGTTCAATCCAATCGGTCACGAAAATTTTCTATGGATCCGTACTTCGTCTGCGTGTACGAAAACGAAATAGAGAGGAGCATAGATATAATATTATGTAGGAGAGGAGTTAACGAAATTTCGTTCGTTTGTTTGCGAAGTTTCGTTTTAGAGAAAGAGAGTAGACCCCCTGGAAGTGACTGTGAAGAAGCTGACAGCAAAATAAAAACTATCGTCTAATGGAGTCTTAAGTATTAAGTCGTCTTACGACATTTGAATGAAGAATAGTAACTATTAGGTATTATTGTGTGAAGAAACATTGTAACTTGTAACATAATGATGCTAAGTGACATCGTATAAAAATATGAAAATAAAAATATAAATATGACAAAGACAGATTTATCACTACCGTTTTATTGATTATTAATTATTTTACAATATATTAACTGTTGATTGATTAAAAAAATCAGCCAAGTGCGAGTCCGACTCGCACACAAAGGTTCCCGTACCATTGTACAAGATTTAACACTTGTACTTTTTAAGTTCAAAAACGTACTTTGACGACCTCCGTGGCGCAGTGTGCAGCGCTGTTGTCTTAACGTGCGGAGGTCCAGGGTTCGAACCCCGGCAGGGCCAATTTGAGAATTTATAATTTCTGATTTTTTCCTGGTCTGGCCTGGTGGGAGGCTTCGGCCGTGGCTAGTTACCACCCTACCGGCAAAGACGTGCCGCCAAGCGATTAAGCGTTCCGGTACGATGCCGTGTAGAAACCGAATAGGGGTATGGTTTAATATAACTGCCATGCCCCAAACAGGTTAGCCCGCTACCATCTTAGACTGCATCATCACTTACCATCAGGTGAGATCACAGTCAAGGGCTAACTTGTAGTGGATAAAAAAAAAATACAAGCTTATTGTATGTGGTGGCGCCCTTTAATTTGTAACTTTATTTTATTTTCATATTGTTGTTATACTTAGTATTTTTAAAAGACTCTTTGAAAATTTCACGCGACTACCACGGTTCAAAAGATACAGCAAATGACGCCGAAAAAATCACGTTGCTTGTATTTATTTTTTAATTTCTTGATAGAGCGGCAATAGAAATACAAACTCTGAAAATTTCAACTATCTAACTATTAGGGTTCATGAGTTACATCCCACTGACAGACATACGGGCGAACGGAGGGACGGACGGAGAGTGGAGGGTTAGTAATAGGGTTCTTTCAGTACGGAACCCTATAAAATATGTGACGCAGACCCGCGCTATTGATATATTATCATTAAATAAGTAAAAAATATGTTGTTTGTTCAGATCAAATGAAAAACAAACATTTGGGTGGCCAATTTTCCGTACTACTGGGTGTTTGCACAAAAAATATTATTGGGTGTGTCATTTATAACTTGGCTTTAATAACATGGCTTCTAAGAAGTGTTTAAGTCTCTAGACATGTGACGCTAGAGATGTTGGGCGACATCGCTGGACGTCGCCTGACATCGCTCGACAATTTTGATAACCGGCAATCACAGGCAAAAGGTCGCCAGACAAGATTTCTGTCGGACAACAGATGTCGAGCGGTGTCTGACGAAATCGCCCACAACAATATGTTGCGAGACATTTGTCATGAGTGATTCATCATAAACAAATGATACTTATGTATATTATGGAACTAGCAGCTGATGCCTGCGACTTCGTCCGCGTGGATTGAGTTTTTTCGGTTCCCGCGGGAACTCTTTAATTTTCCGGGATAAAAAGTAGCCTATGTGCTATTCCAGACTATAGTCTATCTCTGTGCCAAATTTCATCCAGATCCGTTCAGCCGTTGGAGCGTGATTGAGTAACAAACATCCATACATCCATACATCCATACATCCATACATCCATACATCCATACATCCAACCAAACTTTCCCATTTATCATATTTATTTGATTCACTCACGATAGTTTAAACTATAAATAAATGCGAAAGTGTGTTTGTTTGTTGGATTGCCCTTCAATCACGCCGCAACAGAGCGACGCGCGGTTCGACGTGATTTTTGTATGGGTACCTATACTAAAGGATGTTTATGATGTTAATACATATCATTGTCATTGCATATTCTACTGAATCTTCATTCTTATGTTCATTTGAACGTATTGTAATGAGCGAACACGAGGAATCAGGGTTTTTGTTACACCGTAACAAATATTGTAAACTGTTATATATATGTGTTATTTTAAATAAACAAATACTATTTAGCATGCAAATATTTAATGTAAATACTCATTAGGTTATATTTAAAAATTATTCCATTGAGATATCCATAATATGATTATGATGATTACACAAAAAAAAAGAAGTAGAACTAGTTTAGTTTATTAGTAGTGTAGTTAAGTTTATCTAGTTTTTAATTTGTTTTATTATTTTTTGTTTCAGAAAACCAAAATGCCGGCCTACGACAACGAAGGGGCCACAATATCTATGGAAGACGTCCGAGATCCGGGCGATAGTACGTTAAGAATTAGCACCATAGAAGATGAGCTTGCTGCTAGAAGGAACCGCATGTTCAAGACACAGCAGTCCACAGTAGCTTCTAGAAAACAGCAGGCGGTTTGTGTCAGAAGGGCGCACAAGAAATATGGGTCGACGAAAAACCCTAATGTCATATTGGATGGGCTGAATATGACCGTTCCTAAGGGTGCCATGTGAGTTAATATTTCTAAGGGCGGTTACAAACGAGCGTTTATTCAGCGTGTATATGCTCGTTATTGGAAGAGCGTGTAGGCGCGTACAGGCCAGAACAGAACAGGATTGTGTATGATAATATCTCCTTCGCATTAATCTCTGTGGAGATAGGCCGCCGTGGCTGAAATTCGGTCGGGATGACAATATAATAAATAATAATATTATTATGACAATAATTCTTTATTGAAAACATTACAATAAAACTTAAATCAGTTATCATATCTATAGCTTTAATATTGTCTTTACAGATACGGTCTTCTAGGAGCATCAGGCTGTGGAAAAACAACACTTCTCTCCTGCATAGTTGGGAGGCGACGGCTGAACTCTGGTGAAATATGGGTCCTGGGCGGAAAACCTGGAGGACCAGGCAGCGGGGTGCCTGGACCTAGGATAGGATACATGCCACAGGTAGCAAACCTATCCATACTTATAATATCCTAAACTTACCTGTTAGGGCCGAAATTTCTCAAATTCATCAAATTTCGGCACTGAAGGGTAAGTGAACCATGGCCTAGCGGTCAATTGCGTTCCGGGCGCGATTCCCAGAGAGACGCAGGTTCAAAAACTGCCGGTTCCGCAATTTTTGATATGTAAGTTTAAAAACTTTCTTCGTATGTAATAAATAAAAAATAAAAAAATAAACTTATGATATTTTTGGATGAAGACAGACTTTTTGATTTGTTTTTTAAAAAATATAAAACCTAGCGTATACCTTTATATCATTTAATGCAACTTTTGGAAAGAACAGTTTTTTTTTCGCTGTGGTCTTATCAGTGGGACGACCCGGGTTCGATCCACGGCAGAGTCAACTCGGGAATTTATAAGATTATAGTCTCTGAATTTTACGACCGTGGCTAGTAACCACCCTAAAGGCAAAGGCGTGCCACCAAACGATTAAGCATTGGGGTACGATGCCGTGTATTACCAATTAGGGTTATGGGTTTAATATAACTGCCGTACTCCTACGCTATCATCTTAGACTTAGACCTCATCACTTACCATCAGGTAAGATCGCAGTTAAGGGCTAACTTGTAGTGGAGTAAAAAAATCCACGCGGTTGAAGTCCAGACAATAAGCTAGTACTTATAAATTATGCGGTGACAGTAATTTATACCCATTTGTTATATTATACGAAGCACTGAAGCATAATGACATTTGTCTTTACCTTGAGATAATACCTAACTATAAAATGTTATGAAATGAGTCTCAAATCACTTAAAACATTTTTAAAAACAAGCATTTATTTTCCGCCATATTGAATTTACACTAGCGGCACGCTATGATGGCCGGTTGACACATTACAATAGGTCAATTTATTCTCGAACAAAAAACAATTAAGTTTTTTTAAATTTATGAATCTCTGCACATCACTATCGTCATAGCTATCGTCAATAAAGTAATACAATTATTTCCTTCAAAGTCGTTATCAATTAATACGGAACGTTTGTCCAACCGGCCATCATAGCGTGCCGCTAGTGTAGTGTGACGTCATTTTATATTTCGTATTCTTCTCAGCAAGCCATTTTAATTGGGGATGCATAAAAAATAACTAGTCCGCCGTCTTTGGGAGTCATACCCTAACAGTCGGTTTCTACACGGCATTGTACCGAAACGCTAAATCGCTTGGCAATACGTCTTTGCTGTTAAGGTGGTAACTAGCCACTGCCGAAGCCTCCCACCAGACCAAACCAGAGAAAATTCTGAAATTTTTAATTCCCAAATTGACCCTCCCGGGGATCGAACCCGGGCTTCCCGTTTATAATCTAAAAAAGATTAACAGAGCTCAGGGCTGCGCCAAGGAGGTGATCTCGTTAGAATTTCGCGAAATCCTTTCTTTGTGCGTGTCTAGCTTTGTAAAGGACCTACATGCTAAGGGTAATGTCCACGGGCCATTAAAAATACATTAGATGACAAACAAGAAAAACTGATAACATACCAAATCCATACGATTATAAAAACTAGATGATACCCGCGACTTCTTCCGCGTGGTTTAAGATTTTTTGATTCCCGCGGGAACTGTAATATGTCCTTCCCCAGGATGCAACCTATCTCTCTACCAAATTTCGTCAAAATCGGTTGGAAAGATGGGCCGTGAAAGCGTAGCAGACAAACAGACAGACACACTTTTGCATTTATAATATTAGTATGAAATAGATTATGCCCGCGACTTCGCCCGTGTGGGTTAAGATTTTTTTCATTCCCACGGGAACTATTTAATTTTCCGGTATATAAAGTAGCCTATGCCTTCCCCGGGATGCAATCTATCTCTGTACAGAATTTCATCAATATTGGTTGAAAATATGGCCCGTGAAAGCGTAGCAGACAAACAGCTTTCGCATCATACTTAATAATAATTATAAATGCTGCTCTGTGTGGTTGTTTGTTGGTTTGTTGGTTTGTCCTTCAATCACGCCGCAACGGAGCAACCGATCGACGTGATTTATGGCATGGGTATAGTTGAGGACCTGGTGAGTGACATAGGCTACTTTTTATCCCGGAAAATTAAGGAGTTCCTGCGCGAATGAAAAAACTTAAACCACGCGGACGGAGTCGCGGGCATCAGCTAGTTATTTAATAATCATCGCAAACATGCCAATCAGCGTCAATTTTTTACGTCCTTAATTTACGTCTTAAAAGTAGGTACTATAATACACCTTACATTTAAGATGTTGATTAGAGTGAGCAAAAAATTTAACTACACTAATGTACCTCAAAATATCTCGTTACTCACATTAAAATAACAATTTTGACGTAATGGTTGCCATTATTTGGACGTTTTTGACCTACGACGTGATAACGTGAGGGCTAATGTCGTTTACGCGCTTTATGCGCGCTATTTGTTTGACACAATAGGTAATGTGGAACATAATAGGGATGATGCCTGAGTCAAAAATAAATTATTTCTTACTGATTATTAAATAGAGAGGATTTTTTTTTAAATATGTAGGCTAGCGCTTGGCTGCAATCAGACTTGCTAGCAAGTGGTGATGCAGCCTAAGGTGGAGCGCGCTTGCTTAGGTGCCCATTCACTCTTGATTTGAAGGTACCTATATTATAAGATGAGCGGAAAACGGAAGCCGGAAGGGCATTCCATATCCTAGCGGTTCGAATTAGAAACGAGACAAAAATTACCTGAAATTCACATTATCGGTTAGTTTTAAGTTTGTTAATCATTTCATAGTATCGATTAAAGCAAAAAAGTCTGTTGAAAGTTGATGACGTCCAACTATGTATTTCATACAAACTTCCATACGAAATGTCTCTACCAACTCGTCTGATATTGAATATCGATTGTTTGCAGGAAACGGCGCTATTCGGGGAGTTTTCTATCCGTGAAACGATGATCTACTTCGGATGGATCGCCGGCATGAGCACGAAGGACGTGGACGAAAGGATAGACTTCCTTGTCAATTTGCTGCAACTACCAAATCCAACTAAGTAGGTATTTTAGCTTCTATCGATGCATACTCATGGAAAAGTCCCGACTCACTAACTCATCCTTTAATTCACTCACTCATTAACTCACTCTATCACTCATTGACTCATCAAAGCACCGCATAAAGCATCAAAGTAGCGCTTACACTGCGGCAGGGAGGTCGTCACCTATTTTAGCTTCTATCAATTCATCCTCAAAGAAAAGTCCTGACTCACTCACTCATTCCTTAACTCACTTACTCACTAATCAAATAAGTATTATAAATGCGAAAGTTTGGATGGATGTATGGATGTATGGATGTATGGATGTTTGGATGTTTGTTACTCAATCACGCTCCAACGGCTGAACGGATCTAGATGAAATTTGGCACAGAGATAGATTATAGTCTGAAATAGCACATAGGCTACATTTTATCCCGGAAAATTAAAGAGTTCCCGCGGGAACCGAAAAACCTCAATCCACGCGGACGAAGTCGCGGGCATCAGCTAGTAATTTATAAATTTACGATGAAATTTCTTTGTCTTTTCTAATTCAGAAATTAATTCAATAGGTTTCTTCGATTTTTTTTACAGACAAGTAAAGAACCTTTCGGGTGGCCAGCAGCGAAGAGTTTCGCTGTCCGCCGCACTTCTACACGAACCTGAACTGCTCATCTTGGATGAACCTACAGTGGGAGTAGACCCTGTTTTGAGACAGAGGTAACATTCCAATTTTTTGAGTAAAGGTTCATTATTTGAGATTCCGGAATACACTACTTTATTTCGGACGGAAGTAACGTTTGCCTTACTTCAGCCCGTTTTTAAAATAGCTACTTGAGGAGTTTTAATGGAGTTAAAATAAAGGAAGGGTAGGTAAAAAAGGTTATTGTATTGCTATCCCTTTTATAATGCTTACTGTAGATAAAGACACTACATTTAGTGTATAAAATACTATAATATATTATATACTTACCTAGGTGTAGGTGGTTATGTATGGTATTGGCGAAGCTCGCGGCTCCCTTGTTAGATTTTTGAAAATTTCACGAAAAGGTAATTTTCCGTGATAAAAATATCCTACCTACGAAAATACCTATCCTAGTCTACGACCTAACTATAGGTAATTAAGACCTGCAATCGAGCAAATAAATGGTCATGATTATAATTTTGATTATGATAATGATTTTGATTATGATTATGATTACGGGATACAATCTATCTGACGGAAATAGGTCTATTTCGTCAAAATTGGCTAAACGGATGGGTCGTGAAAACAAAATACTATTTAAGAAATACGATATAAGATAATTTAATTTATATTGTATACAAGAGTTAATTTAGTTCTAAACATTTTTTGGAGTCGGTACCAATTAGCCGCATGAACCGTCTACCTACTCTTCATTATTGTTGACGTGACTCCACATTGGCACTGACTCCAAAGAATGTTATTATAGAACTAAATTAACTCTTGTATACATAATAAATTAAATTATTTTTTACTTTTTAGTGTTTGTGGTTTTTGAAGTCGGTTTTTATTTTTTTTTTGAAAATTTTTTATTTCACAATTTTTAGTGGCCCCACTGTTTTAAAATACAGGGTGTAACCAGAACGAGATATGCTATGCATGGTTAAAACATTCTGTTTACAAGACTATCACACTGATCGCGTGCAATTTACTCTTATCCATGAGGAGTTCCGTTCTCCATCTCCGGAGATATTCATCAGATCTTCACTAAATTGAATTGGGACCACACGGGAAGCACCAGCTTTCAAATAAAAAAAGAATCATCCAAATCGGTCCACCCAGTCAAAAGTTCTGAGGTAACAAACATAAAAAAAAATAAAAAAAATAAAAATAAAAAAAATACAGTCGAATTGAAAACCTCCTCCTTTTTTTGAAGTCGGTTAAAAAGAATACGATTTATGAAAAGAACGACGAGAAATTTAAGAAATCCATTAAAAGTATGCTCCTGCAAAACTCATATTATACTGTTGAAGATTATGTAAATGATAGAGGAGCATGGATTTGATCGCTCCAGCAATGCTAAGGACAGCGGTTTAACATAAACTTACACATTGATATAATAATTGTAAATGAATTATTTAAAAAGAGCAACCACAGAGTTTCTTGCTGGTTCTTCTCGGTGGGAATGACATTTCGAACAAGTGGTAGATTCACTCGACGATTCAACAGTACTTGTAACAAGTTTATTTGAATAACAAGTGAATATAACTCAAAGAAATAAAAAATACGACTGCCATAGTTAAATGATATTTTTTTGTGAATCACTGGATATTGAAATATAGTCTTATATATTTTTGGAATCTACTCATCATTTTCTTTTCATGATGACAATATAGTTAATCTCATTTTGGAAAAAAAAAACAACTTTAGTCTTTGAACCGGGACCATGGTCACCCTATCAATTTTCTTTTAAATTTTACTAGCCTATGTCACCCGGAATAAGAGGATTCTAACGATACCTCATTCTTCAAAATCCGTTCAGGCGTATAGAAATGATGGTGGAATATACAAACTCACATACATACATACATACATGAACCCTGAAAACAATATACTCCTTTTTTCAGGCAGTCGTATAAAAAAATATGAGTTAAGCTCTTTTCAGACTACGCTATAATATAATAGCATATATGCATATAGCATATAGTTCATAGCACAATAATATCGCGCACCATACATTATTATGGACACGTTCACACTTCACTGTACGATATTCCTTATTTGCTATACTATATCACAACATTATAGCGTAGTCTGAAAAGAGCTTTATGAGTTATACAAAGACAGATTTAGAATTTTATAATACCTACACTTAGTACCTACATATATAATGGAAGGCTCTAAAGTCTAAACATCAAAGCAGTTGAGGTCGTGGATAAAAAAGGCAAATAATAAGATGGCAAAGGTGTTAGGTTCAATACCTTGACCTCGACGCTTGAATGAGTAGTTAAAGTAATGACAAAAAATAATAGCGTCTTGTTTCCTGAATAAAATCCTTTGACTGATGAACTTCTATTTATGATTTGTTTTTGTATAGGTACTTATTGTTATGATAATTATCATACTAATATTATAAATGCAAAAGTGTGTTTGTTTGTTGGTTTGTCCTTTAAACACGCTGCAACAGAGCAACGGATCGACGTAATTTTTTGCATGTGCATAGTTGAGGATGGGGAGTGAGATAAGCTGCTTTTTATTCTGGAAAAGGTATTTCCGTGGGAATCAAAAAACTTATTACACGCAGACGAAGTCACGGGCATCAGCTACTTATGTATAATTTTTGTAAAATAACTAGCTGACTCACCTTGGTTCGCTTGGATGGAATTCCTTTCATCATAGTCGATGACTAAGTTATAGACATAAATCTAATTAAGTACGATATTTGTGAGATGGTGATAAAAAAAACCCGGCGGAGTTGGTTATGGGCTCTTATCAGACCAGGGCGCGCTTGAAAAAGATACCGTGGTTAATTATTACCATCACCAATCACGTCTTATGCTTTGTAGACGTGACGTTTAGAAAGTGTACTTCATAGGTACCAATTTTGAATAAATATACTTTGAGTATGACAAACTAGATGATGTCCGTGACTCCTTCCTCTTGAATAAAGTTTTTAATTCTCGCGTGAACTCCTTTATTTTTCGGGATAACAAGTAGTTTATTACCTGCTTCCCGCGATACAACCTATCTCTGTACAAAATTTGATTAAAATCGATTGAAAAGATGGAACGTGAAAGCGTTGTAGACACACAGTCAGACAGACAGACAAACTTTTGCATTTATATCATTAGAATGGATCTACATGCAATCATCACAATTTCCCAAGATGGACCGCTGGAACACTGGGAAATTCGAACCTAAATCCACGATCGACTAAGTTGAGGGCACCTATGTATTCATTAAATTTTGTAAAATTTTCCAGATAGAAACGTATAATTTTGTTATTATGAAAAAAATTTGTGGTATATTTATGGTTTTCTATTATGTTTTTGCAGTATATGGGACCATTTAGTGGAAATTACCAAAGGCGGAAAAACAACAGTCATCATTACCACACATTATATCGACGAGACAAAACAAGCTAACATTGTGAGTAAATAATCACCTCCGTTTCTTTTTTTTATAACACAGAGTCAATTTTTTTTTTAATTTTATCCACTACAAATTAGCCCTTGACTGCGATCTCACCTGATGGTAAACGATGATGCAGCAGTCTAAGATGGTAGCGGGCTAACCTGTTAGGGGCATGGCAGTTAATTAAACCCACACCCCTATTCGGTTTCTACGCGGCATCGTACCGGAACGTTAAATCGCTTGGCGGCACGTCTTTGCCGGTATTGAGGTTATCATCTTAACTAATCCTGGAACTACCAATATTTGTGTTTTGAAGGGTAAGTTAATCCAATATTTTGGTTTAGGTGTTGTACAACGGAAACCTTGCGTTGGTTTATTTTGTTTATTAATTATTGTGTACAAAAATTATTGCAGTCTTCAATTTCTTGTAGCTATCAATTATTATAATCTTCGTGTAAAATTACTTATATTAGAATAAATTAAACTGACTGACGTATTATACACGTATCTCAAACCGCACATAGGAATATATTTGAATACATTAAACTGACTGACGTATTACACACGTACCCACAAAAACCACAAAACAAAATCTTAATAATTCTAGGTATTAACTTAAGTCTTAGGTATAAACTGGAGATTTTGCTTTTTCTCTGTAATCTTAATGAAAATTCTATGATGATCTAAATTATGATTCTGATTCTATAATGATTATTATTATTATACACTTTATTTGTACCACCACAACAAGTAAAAATAACAAAAATAAAAATTGGAAATAAAACAAACACAGACAGAAGTAGGATACAAAAGGCGGCCTTATCGCTTAGATAGCGATCTCTACCAGGCAACCTTAGGAATAGGAGAAAATAAAGGAAAATAGACTGTAGGTGGCTTTATAATATACTTACATTCAATGATGAAAATGATCTAAACAATATTTTTTATCTCGTACCCTATACAGATCGGTCTCATGCGCGGAGGAAAATTCTTGGCGGAAGAATCACCAATGGAGCTGATAAGGCGGTACAACGGAGAGAGTTTGGAAGATGTGTTCCTCAAGCTGTCAGTTCTGCAGAACAGGGGCAAGAGACGCCGGTCCAGCATCCTCGCTGATGTGGTGGAGCGGGTTGAGATACCGGCCATCCCTGTAAGTATAACATGCTGATAGGCATACAGACAATCACACTTTCGCATTCATAACTACATTTATTTTCCGCTAGGATATGGAATGCCCTTCCGGCTTGAAATCAAGAGTGAATAGGCATCTTCTAGAATCTAGGCAAACGCGCTCCACCTTAAGCTGCATCACCACTTGTAATCAGGTCGTATTGCAGCCAAGCGCTAGCCTATGTAATTAAAAAAAAATTAGGGAACAATCAATCAGCTCGATTGCGTCCACTGCTGGTACAAAAGCCATCGCACAGGGTCCTTCATCTTCATCCACCCACTTCTCGCGTTTTTTTACTATACTTCAAGTTAGCCCTTGACTGCGATTTCATCTGGTATGTGATGATGCAGTCTTAGATGATAGCGGGTTAACCTACACGGCATCGTACCGGAACGCTAAATCGCTTGGTGGCACGTTTTTGCCGGTAGGGTGGTAATTAGCTACGGCTGAAACCCAGAGAAAATTCAGAAATTCTAATTCGAACTTCCCAAATTGACCCTGCCAGGGTTCGAACCCGGGACCTTCCACTTGTAAGACAGCAGAGCTCATCCCTGCGCAGGAAGCTTGTATGCAGGCTGGGTTCATGTCTGCACATATCTGCTCAATTGGCCATGTCGGTTCTGCGAGAAACATGACCTACACTATTGATAATGTAGCTCGCTTATCCATTGGGCTATTTAGGTTACTCTGTTTATAATAGGTCTATAATACTATGCATAAAAATGTATATAATATACTAATCTAACTTAATATATTATTATATCAAATAAATATTATAAATGTGAAAGTTTGGATGGATGTATGGATGTATGGATGTATGGATGTATGGATGTATGGATGTATGGATGTTTGTTACTCATCACGCTCCAACGGCTGAACGGATCTGGATGAAATTTGGCACAGAGATAGATTATAGTCTGGAATAGCACATAGGCTACTTTTTATCCCGGAAAATTAAAGAGTTCCCGCGGGAACCGAAAAACCTCAATCCACGCGGACGAAGTCGCGGGCATTGTAGCTACAGCTAGTGTAGGTATTATAAATTAGGTATAATAATCAGTGTGAGAAGAAAACCAGACTTATCGCTGTAAACATCAATTTAGTTACAGAAGACTGTGACACAGTTTCCGAAAGCAATAAATTATATTAAAATCCCAAGTCTTACACAGATTATTCAAATTCTTTAGAACATTAATTCAGGAATATGGTAATTCTATTTTCAATGTAAATGCATTCAAAACGCCTTAGTATTTTCGTGCAAGTACTTAAAATATATATTTGCATTTCCAAGTGCTGATCGATACTATACGTTTTAACTATGAAAATCGTATAGTACGTCGCAACTCGTTGACGACCTCCGTGGCGCAGTGTTGAGCACTGTTGCCTTAACGTGCGGAGGTCCCGGGTTCGATCCCCGGCAGAGTCAATTTGGGAATTTATAATTTCTGAATTTTCTCTGGTCTGGCCTGGTGGGAGGCTTCGGCCGTGGCTAGTTACCACCCTACCGGCAAAAGACGTACCGCCAAGCGATTTAGCGTTCCGGTACGATGCCGTGTAGAAACCGAATAGGGGTATGGGTTTAATATAACTGCCATGCCCCTAACAGGTTAGCCCGCTACCATCTTAGACTGCATCATCACTTACCATCAGGTGAGATCGCAGTCAAGGGCTAACTTGTAGTGGATAAAAAAAAAAAAAAAAAAAAACTAGTTGTTCTTTAACTACTAAATCATTATCAAAAGTTTACTGTTTTATTTGTTTAAAACAATCATCAAAAAGAAATCAAAATTAAATTGTAATGCCTGCTTCTAGGCTTAGTATAAAATTAGCAAATCATTTGTTAAACGCTATACTGTGTCCGAGGACATATTTTAGAGATCTCCAGATGTCTTTCAACAAGTTCAAACTAATGATAATTGTCACCATCTCGTTTTATTAGGGTTCCGTACCCAAAGGGTAAAAACGGGACCCTATTACTAAGACTCTGCTGTCTGTCTGTCTGTCTGTCTCCAGGCTGTATATCATAAACCGTGATAGCTAGAAAGCTGAAATTTTCACAAATGATGTATTTCCGTTGCCGCTATAACAACAAATACTAAAAATTAAAAAAATATATATATTAAGGGGGGTCCCCATACAATAAACGTGTTTTTTTCGTATTTTTTTGCTCAATATTAAAAACGGTAACAGGTAGACGGTTCAAATTTTCACAGAATATTAACTTGTATATTACCTTTCAAAATAAATAATTAAATATCAATAAAGTAAATATTAAAGGGGGGCTCCCATACAACAAACGTAATTTTTTGATATTAACAATAAACCTCTACAAACAAAGTTAGTTTTCCGGTTCATTTCGTCTTGTTTTTAATACGTCATAAATCGTAAAACTTACTACAGGCACACTACAGGCACAGAATCAGGTTTGTACGGAACCCTCGGTGCGCGAGTCCGACTCGCACTTGGCCGGTTTTATTTCAATGACGTTCAAAAAGTGTACAATGGAGCCAATTCTGTATAATTCAATCTCTCTGTCTTCTGTCCCTTTCGGCAGGGAGTATTATGAAAGGGTTAGCAATATTTTTAATGCTGTCATTTTAGTTTAGTTTAGAGATTGAGAGACAGAATCAGCCCCAGTGTACAATTTTTTGAAATAGAAATTTGAATTGAACTATTATTTTGTTATCAGGACCCAACTGTAGACACTGAAGATCCAGAAATCGGTGAGATATCTGGAGAATTTGGAGACAACGTCTCCATGACCAGCAAAGGGAGGGGCATAGTGGCGGAACCAGCCGTGGTGGAAGCTTTACCCCCAGAAGAGAAACCTCCAAGGGGTATACTTGAGAGGATCCAGCCAATGAAGATGCATCACATGCAGGCGTTGGTTTGGAAGAACTTTTGGAGTCTGTTCAGGAATTTCGGGTAAAGTGCATTTTATTTATTTTACTAGCTGATGCCCGTGACTTTGACCGCGTTTTTTATTCCCGTGGGAACTCTTTAATTTTCCGGGAAACCAATGCTCAGTAGTGGATGCAGATGATGAAGATATTTCATCATGCGTGTGGGCTTAGGTTATATTTTAAAACCCTAAAATCTAAATTATTTGTTGGGTTTTAAGATGTCTAATGGATCATGTTTTATCTCAAGAATACATTAATCCAGAATGCAAGCAAATTATATTATGCCAAAATGTTCCTCTCAATTTGTAATATCAGTAACTATAAAAGGATATACATAATATCCGGATAAACTCACGCGTTGTGTCGGAAACCCACAGAACACGTGAGTTTATCCGGATATTATGTATAGTAATAATGAATATCGCTCACGATAGTTTAAACGTTAAAACTATAAAAGGCTTTGTACTTTGTGACTGACAGACAACCTACAACCCAAACGGCTGAACGTAGAAATTTGAAATTTTGAGAGAATATTCCTTGAGCAGCCTACAGGTGCACTAAGGAAAAGTTTTCGAAATTCCACCCCCAAGGAGGTAAAATAGGGGGTGAAAGTTTGTACGAAAGACCGTCATTTCTCTATTATTAAGTACTATAACTAGCTGCTTCCCGCGACTTCATTTGCGTGGTTTAAGTGTTTTTTGATTCGCGCGAGAACGTCTTAATTTTCCGGGATAAAAAGTATCCTATGTCCGTCTCCTGGTTCTAAGCTACTTCCCCACAAATTTTCAGCTAAATCGGTTCAGCTGTTATTGAGTTATAAATAGTGTAACTAACACGACTTTCTTTTATATATATAATAGATTTGATTTATTAGAACACCGTTGAAGGCAGTTGGTTCACCAATTTTGTGAACCAGCTTAGGTATTTTTATTTTTTACTTTTTATTTTCCAAATCTTTGGAAAATAAGAGGTGAATTTGACTTAGCCAATTTTCAAAACTGTTTTTTCCCCCAGGTTGCTGTCATTCATCATTGGTCTGCCAATATCACAAATGATCCTCTTCTGCCTTGCTATTGGCCATTATCCCGTTGGTCTGCCAATAGCAGTGGTGAACCACGAAGTCGGAGCCAACAACACGGATGCGCTATGCCCTTACGATAAGAGCTGTCCTCAAGACAAGGAGACTTGGGAGTGGAATTTAACCAGATTCAGCTGTCAATACTTGGATTTCTTGTCTCAAAAACAGAATAACTTGGTAAGTAGCTATGCAATCAATAGCAAGGGTCATATCTGACGTGTGTAATTTCTACGTAACTCCCTATGCTGCTGTACTGATGATACTTTCTTTTTCTGATTAATTTCTTTACGGTACGTCTTTGTCTAAAGAGTAACTAGCTCCGGCCGAAGCCTCCCACTAGATTGAAAACGCTTTAGGTATACAGTAATAGGTCAGTAGCGTCGCGTCGGCTGAGGCGACGTTGTTTCCTAGCCCCCACCCCACCACCACTACAGCCCGTTAACGTCCCACTGCTGGGCACAGGCCTCCACTCTCATAGGAGAGAGGGAATTAGAGCTTAGACCCACCACGCTGCTCCAATGCGGGTTGGCGAGCTTTAACTACTAAGTATTTAATCGATGATCGATTAAATCGATCGAGTCATGTTAGTGATAATGTACTTAGTACTTAGTTAACTAAGGCTTAACGTGCTCTCCGAGCCACGGGGGTGAAACACCGCCAACTTCCTAACTCCGGGCTAGTACTGAGAATTTCTAGTCAGAAAAACCCAATACTCAATTATGGCCTGACCCGGGACTCGAACCCGGGACCTCGTCGGCCGCAGTCGAACATGCCAACCACTAGACCAACGAGGCAGTCAACAGGCACAGACCAACGAGGCAGTTCTAGCCAACTCAAGTGATATAAGTATGGATCGAGTAATTATATTCATTTCACCGGCCCAAAAAATAATAGTACCAGGCCCGATAAAAAACTGGCTTATTGAAAAAAAATTATGTTTATAATATTCAGCTCTTGTCATATGTCTATAAAACAGTAGAATCACCTGCGTCAAAATAAGATTACAATATCTAGGTAAGTATGTGTAAGTCTCCAATATCTTACCCCATGAAAACAACAAAATGTTTATTGCTAATTTATAGCTAGGAAGTCAAAAGCCGTAAACATTTTAATTGCAAAATACTCGGTGAATTTATGATACGGAGCTAAAGGGAGCAACAAAATTAAATCATAACCCTTTATCTAGGCGACTGTCGCTATTTATTAAGCGAAATGAATTCGTGTAAATGCGGTGACGGATTGGATTACAGAATAATAATTTTGTTTTGCGGTCCTTTGTACTTACTTAAATCCGTTTGTTTCGAAATGTTCTCTTCTTTATCTTGTACGTTGAGATTTTGGACTAGTATTAATAAAAAAACATCGAGCTTAGAAAATTTTCTCAAGTATAAGCCAACTAGCTAATACCCGCGACTTCGTCTGCGCGAATTAAGGGTTTTTGGTGCCCGCGGGTGCTTTTTAATTTTCCGGGATAAAAAGTAGTAAGTTTAAGTTCAACCGTTGTGGCGTGATTGAGTAACAAACATCCATCCATCCATATTCTATCTATACAGACAGACAGACACACTTTCGCATTTATAATATTAGTATAGAATTAGTAATAGATCTATGATTAAAACCGATACTTTAGAACATATTCTTAGCCCATGTCGATTAATTATAAATTACGTACTATCAATTACTTACCTTAGAGTAATTTATATTAATAGGCATTATTTTAAACATCGTAGGTAGCAAAAACTTGCACTGTACGGATTTTTAGAATATTGTAAGGATGTATCAAATAAATATTATAAATGCGAAAGTTTGGATGGATGTATGGATGTATGGATGTTTGTTACTCAATCACGCTCCAACGGCTGAACGGATCTGGATGAAATTTGGCACAGAGGTAAATTATAGTCTGAAATAGCACATTGGCTACTTTTTATCCCGGAAAATTAAAGAGTTCCCGCGGGAACCGAAAAACCTCAATCCACGCGGACGAAGTCGCGGGCATCAGCTAGTTACCAATAATGTTAAACCTTTGCAGCTTTGAAAGACTGCGAATCGTGTGGTGCTCGAAAAATCTAGAGATTTTCGGACATATTTTGTCAGTTTTTGGCTTATAACTTTTAAAAACTGCGTTCTATAGAAAAAGCATTTGGCATACTTGCGCTTTTGAAGTAGATAAAATCCATATCCATATACTAATATTATAAATGCGAAAGTGTGTCTGTCTGTCTGTATGTCTGTCTGTCACGGCCCATTTATTCAACCAATTTTGATGAAATTTGGTATCGAGGTAGGTAACATCCCGGGGAAGGACATAGGCTACTTTTTATCCCGGAAAATTAAAGAGTTCTCGTGGGAATCAAAAACTATTTAATGCACGCGGACGAAGTCGCGGGCATCATCTAGTTTACTATAATTTGAGTTCAACCGCAACTCCACAGATTCAATAAATTCCGAGATAGAGTACTTCAAACATCGGTAAATTTTAATCTTAAAATTGGGTGTTAATTCGCACTTCAAACATTGGTAATTTTTCTCAAAAGTGGTGTCAAATATTTTACTCTTTCTCTACAGATTACGTATCCAAGTGAGAGCTTAGCATTGGCAGATGCGGAGCGTGGCAAGGCGCGAGTGGTTCTGGTCTTCCCTGCGAACTTCTCCACCAGTCTTCAGGAGAGGATGAGGGATCCGAGACACGCTGACGTCTACACCATCATGACCTCTGATATACAAGTCCATATGGATGATACTGGTGAGTAGGTCTCTCTCTCTCTATCTCTGCGTCGTATTCCTCATTACTAAGGGTCGTGACCACTTTCCATTAATCAAATAATGGTAGGAGTTTTCTTAGGATAATAATGCGGTGGGTTCCCATGTCCTTCCGCGTACGTCTCGACTAAGAGTATTTAAACTCTTAGGTTTTTGTAACGATTATTAGCAGATGTTAGTGATAATAACCGGGACAGACCGCTTAACGTGCACTCCGAGGCACGGAGGACCCGAAAAGGCCAAATTTGAACCTCCAAATTCGGTCACCCATCCAGTTACCGACGTGGGTCAACGTTGCTTAACATTCGCAATCGACTGATATGCGTTGTCACAACTAGGCCACTCGTCCCTTAAAAGTGAGTAGGTACAAAGAGATTAATGTTCCATTTTAGTATTACCAAATTTTACTATTATTTCATCTGTACAGAAACTACAATATGGGTCTGCCCCCATAGACGGCACGAAACGGCACGGGGTTTTCATGCGACTAATTATAGAAATATAGCTTATTAGTATGTCAATAAAATAGAAATTTCAATGATGATCTTATTAGGTACGAAAACACTAGGCAATAGCGGTGTGCTATAAAGGCATTGAAATTTCAATTGTATTCGTGATATTTCTATTCGTCGCGGGAAAAATTCCCGGCCGTGTCATGCCGTCAAGGAGGCCATACACGTAAGGGTTTGCATGATGGTTTTTCTAGGGGCTCGTTCAGAGAACCGCGGAGCGTCGGCGGGTAAACCAAACGTATGCTAATATAATATGATATCTAGCGATATTATGTTTGATTTCTTGCGATACTCGGCCTCGGCCACATTAATGATAAAGAAAAATGGTGAAAACAGCAAGTATTTTTCCTCACCATTAGAAACTACCGTCTCCCATCCCGCCCCGTCCGCCGTCCGCCGTTTCACGTGCTGCCTCTCAGTAAACTATGAAAACGCAAAACGCGACGCTTGTCGCTCCTCGGCATATCGGTCCCTGAACGGACCCTAACATGAAACTCGAGTTTCAGTTTAAGATCTATTGTATTTATGGTGAAACCATACATTATCTAGTTTGGCCAAGTATACCAAACTGCACTTGTTATATTTTGTGTCTGCCATTTTCGAACGTTATTTGAGCTTCACAGTTTCGGATTTCGGGGTGAAATTCGCATTAAAAGGTCACTAACATTTAATACCTTATCAGAAGAGAAATTAGTTTCTAAACTAATAAATCCACACTAAAATAAAATTATACATGCGAAAGTTTGTCTGTGAAACTGAATTCTGCAAATCTTTCCAAAAAATCCCCTTATCTTCTGCAGAATACAAATGAAAAATTCTTAACAAAATCCAGTGAATATGGCAGATTACGCCAATGTATGCACATTTTTAAGCTGAAATTTAGACATTCGTAGCTTCTTACATGTTATTATGTCAAAAACTGGGTTCGTCGTTGAGTTCGCCAATAAAATTCATAAGAAAGCAAAAGCATTTATTTACAAATTAGACTATAGGTACATAACCAAGTATATAATATCTATAAAAGGGTAGATCATCCCCGATAGATAGATAGATAAAACAAAAAAATGTCATCACTTTTTTATCTTTTTAACAAACTATTTGGTGGTATACTTACCACATACAGAAAATAACTAGTATAATGCCCGTGATTTAGGTTTTTAAAATTCCCGTAGGAACTTTTTGATTTTCCGGTTTGGTAGCCTAAATCCGTACCAAAATTACACCAAAATAGGTTAAACAGATGTGCCGTACAGCAGCAGCAGACAGACAGATAGATAGACGGACAGACAGACAGATGGATAGGCAGACAGCAACACTTTCGCATTTATGTTAAAAAAATAAAAATATGTCATTCAATCTTGTTGTAGCATCAGCGTTGAATTAAAAGCTGTAAGTTTAGAGAATAACAACGTTGCTCGGGTAAATTGAAAAAAAAAAATACATAATATCGTACCTTTTAATTTGCATACAAACGAGATTGTCGGCAAATTCCCGCAAATTCTTCGGTATTATTATTTTGAGGCATTTGGGTATGTTTTGTTTAATTTATGAGTTATTTTACTTTGTTATGGCTTTTTAGAAATTAATTAAAAAGCTTATTTTTAGGGTTCGGTAGCATAAAAAGGATCCTTATGGTTTTGTCTAGTCCGTCCATTTGTTAGCCATTCAAAAAAATATAAGTACCTACACTATAATAGCTGTAAAGTTGAAATTAAAAAAATAAAGTAATATACTTAACATGTTAAAATTTAAAAATAAATACAGGCTTATTGTATTTTAAGATAGGTTTTCGTTGCTATCTAAACTGCTGTTTAAGACAAAAATGACTGCTAATGTTGAATGCTACGGAACTCTTCCAGTGTGTTCTACTCGTAACACTAACTTGACCGGTTAAAACATGCCGCCAAGCGATTTAGCGTTCCGGTACGCTGCCGTGTAGAAACCCATGAGGGGTATGGGTTTAATATAACTGTCATACCCCTAACTGTTATCCCGCTACCATCTTAGACTGCATCTGCACTTACTACCAGTTGAGATTGCAGTCAAGGACTAACTTCTCGTGGTTTTTTTTTAATCGTATCATATAATCAACTCTTACAAAATAATAATAACGTCCTCCCGCCCGAATTTCGGCCACAGCGCCCAATCTCCATAGAGATTAGCCATCTGCGAAGGATATATGTGCGGGATATATACAAGTGTGTGCGTAAATATAGGTGCACTCTCTATTCCTTTACTTTCATAGACCGATGGAACGGAGAGCTTGTCAGAAAAACTCAATGCTCAATTATAGCCCGACTCGGGACTCGAACCCGGGACCTAGTCAGCCGCAGTCGAACATGCTAACCACTAGACCAACGAGGCAGTAATCTTACTAACTACGTCATGGTGGAATAATATTTTTTAAGCCTCAACATGTTACCGATATTACCTTAAGGTTCCATGGGACCGATAAAAGGCTCAGCTGGCAACCTTAACGCTCCGAAATTGGCTTTTAGTAATCTTGTAAAGGTCCTTTGAAGATTTTTGAGAGGTTTATTCACGGTAGCTTGGTTTCCTTTCAGTGTATCGCTTCTTTGGAGAAAAGACACGCCTTTGTAGATAGGTGTCTGACTATAAAGACAAATAAAAAAATACTAATATTATACATGCGAAAGTGTGTCTGTCTGTCTGTCCGTTTGTCGGCCAGTCTATCTCTGGTTTTAACGGCCCTGTTCAGGACTCTAATAGCCGTGGGTAAATGAAAAGCATTGATCCCCGAACGTATGAGCGTTTATTCTGACTATTGTTCAAAAATATACACATTTAAAGGGGAGCAAGTAATAGTGCGAGTCATTGACGTGCAGCGCCATCTATTTGTTAATATGAACAACTTTAAATATCTACAACACAAAACTTAAATTTAAACATACCGGCCGCCAAGGACTAAATAGTCCTTCAACGTAATTTATCACTATTAAAGAAACTATTATTACCAAAATACGTGAACTGGAGTTTGCAATTTCATTTAAAACGGTTCCGCCAAAACAATAACATTTAATCTGGGTTGGTAGTAGACAATATATTATATGCTTATACTCGTATTTTTAAATGAAAAAATCCGACCTCGAAAGTAACAAATTCAAATCTTATACTATTATACTAATACTACTACTACTATAATCTTTACTATGTATAGTAAATATGAGAACAAAAATACAAAAAAAATGTTCCATGAGATTGCACAATTATTCATAGTGAGGAACGACAGGGATAAGACAAAGTCTTGAAGTTGGACGTCGAATTAATGAGTCTTTAATTCTTATAAAACGAAGCGTGGCGGCACGCGTGGTTTTATTTTGCCTGGGATGGAGTATGGAGATCTACTTACAGCAAGACTATTTAAGGTAAGTTGTCCTCTTGCACTTAACTCCCATAGTTAATCCGGTTTTCAACACCGAAGCTAAATATTCCATTTGAATTATTTGCAAGCACGTTAAACCTTCAAACTTCAGCGATAAGTATGTTGCTATGGATGCGCACTTCTTGTTTGGGTTTTCTCCTTATTATAATCAGATATCGTTGATAACGATTCTCTGACTCGCATTAATCCACCTTTCTCCAGAAAGAGGTAAAGGGCGATTGATTTGTTCTTCTGATCAGATTTCTGTCCTGAGAATATTGCTGAATGAATTTCTACGACCTACGTTTAATGCCTTTGGACGTTTGGGTACAGCTTGTAAGTGATTCTTCTATTTCCTTCGATTTTAGTAATTTATTTTTTATTTATTTTAGTTTCAGGTGCAGAAGATTCGTCTAGGAGTTTCACCGTGTAATCAAGTGCATCAGACCGGCGGTTCCAGGTAAGTGTTACTATCTTCGTTATGACCCTTTCTGTTGCTTCCATCTTATTTAACGTAATTGCTTTTAACCATCCTACTGGTTCTTTCCGATTCCTTATCCATTTTTGCAATATGAAACATTTCTTATTAAATACTTCAGTTTCAGATTGGCAACCAGATATAAAGTAGTCCCTGTAATAATCTAGGGCGATACAGCCTTCACTCGTCATTATCTGCTTGAGAATCTTGACAGCTAAGCAAAGAATCCATGATGTTACACATGACAGTCTTAGTAATTTATAGTCTTTAATTTCAGAATCGCGCTTATTTCGCCGCACCAGTTGATTACAGATTTTGAAGATGTATGTGATAAGCCATATTGCATGTAGATGTAGATGCCAGCCTGTAATGCGAGGCCGAATAGTTTCATTGATCGACACCTTAGACGTAATTAACTGGGTTCTAGTTTTTCGGGCCTTGTCTCCAAATATCCGTGACTTAGCATCGGGGCGAAAAGGCACTTGAACAACGTAATTATAAGACTGATCTCCACTCTTACCTGCTGTTTTATTTTCACCTGCTTGCCTTTCAGCATTGGAAACCTTTTTCTCCGTCCTGTTACGCTCTGATTCAAGCGTGGCATGCATATTCATAATTCTGTTGTGACATTGGTGTTTTGCGTTTTCATCGAAGTCTACCAGACCCGACAGTATCCATCCGAGGTAAGTATCTTGTGCAATCAATGATCCATTGGATTGTTTAATCAACCCTTGTTTCAGAATACTGCCATATACTTCAGCACCCAACAAAATGTCGATCCTATTGGGAACATTATACTGGGGATCAGCTAGTCCAACTTGATTTAAATCTTTCCAATACGGTTGAACAAATTTCCGTTCTGGCAAGACCGAGGTGATCTGTTTTAAGACATGAGCTTTAAGTTTTAGTTTGAAAGTTGGATCATGAAGTGACTGCATGTTTATCGTCACTACATGCTTAGAAATAATGTCACTGTGACCTCCACCTAATCCTGAAACACAGCTTTTTTCAGTAATCTTATCTAAACCTAAAAGTTGAACAGTGGCTTCTGAAATGAAAGACGCTTGCGATCCTTGGTCTAGTAGAGCTCTTAGTTCATGAGAATGGCTGGTTTGGGATTCAACATTTACTAAAGCGGTGGGCAATAAAGTTTGGCTATGCATTTGTCTCTTGGCAAAATGGGACGCAATATGATTGGCCTCATACGTCGGATTAATTTCTACTTCGCTATTTTGGGTTTGCTCATCATCTTGGTCAAGCTCTATGGCCTCTGTGGCACTTGCTACGGTATACAAAGGGGGTTTTCCATGGAGGAGACTGTGGTGACGCTTCTTACAAATACGGCAAGTTGTGGGTACACGGCAGGTTTTTTCTGTGTGATTAGGGCCTAAGCAGTTCCAGCAAAGTCCTAATGACTTTACTAGTTCTTGTCGACGGTTCACATCTACTTCGATAAATTTACTACATGAGAATAGTCGATGATTTTCAGTGCAGTGAGGACAAGTTACGTTTGAAATAGAATGCAATGATTTCGAAATACTAGAGGTAGTATTAGGTTTAATTTTAACAGGTTCAACAAACTCTAAGGCTCTGAAGCGGCATTCTAAAAAATCTTTTAAGTGGGTAAAGGTCGGCAGCTCTTCACTTAAACTATTCACATGTAATTCCCACTGTTTACGCGTCTCAACATCCAACTTTAAGCTTACAATATAGATAATAAGTATATCCCAAGAATCTACCTTAATACCTAAATTAGACAACTCGTGCATACAGTCAGATGTGGTATCTAGGAGGTCCTTGAGACCGTTAGAGCTTTCATTCGTCACCAGTCGTTGATTGAATAACCGTTTAAGGATACAATTTGACATAAACCGCTTATTGTTATACCTATTCTGCAATAAGTTCCAACATTTTGTGTAATTAGCTTGAGTTATGGGAATATGCTTTATTAACTGCTCCGCTTCTCCTTTGAGTTGAGTTTTCAAATAATGTAAACGTTGGACGTCATCTAAAGTAGCGTTATTATGTATTAAAGAGATAAAAAGATCTTTAAATGACGACCACTCTGCATAGTTACCACTAAACACAGGTATAGATATTTTCGGCAACCGCACAAGAGAATCCTTAGCCGCGTTGGATGTAAAAGCATCAAGGTTTGTACAAGATCTAGTTGTAGAGCTTAATAACGTAATCAACTCACTCTTATAGACTAAGTAACTTTCGTAACCTAAATTGAATATATCACTTTTAAAGTAACCACTTTTGTCCAATGCCTCACTTTCATAACTGGAAATGATGTTCTCATGCTTGTTAGAAAATCGTTTGATTATCTCCTCTATTCCTTCCAATCTTGCCGTGACGTATGATTCTGTTATTCGTTCTTTAGGGGATTTTTTAAAATTGTTTCTAGCTCTTTCTATTTGATTTTTTAAATCTTGTATTACTCTTAAATCGGCTTCCATTTTAACCCCTTTTAGTTTTATTAGTGTTAAACAGAATTTTATGAAATTGTACTAAATCCCAAATTTTTCCAAGTGTTAGCTTAGTTGAAATTTTCTAAGTCCAAAATTTGTTCTAAGTGTTCTCAACTCTTCACAAATCGTACAAGTCCAAATATTTTTCTAAGTGTTGGATTTTTTGCTTTTTGAAATTGTACTAAGTCCAAAAATTTTTCTAAGTTTTTAAAACGTTAAATATCAAGGTTTTGGACATAGGTTCCCCGTCTGGTCGTTTTTTAACGAATTTTTCTAAGTTCTAACTAACACTTTGCAAATTTTACAAGTCTACAAATTATGCATTAATTTTCTAAGTTTTTCTCTCACTGATAATAGAGTTTAAATTTGCGTACTCACAGTTCTGTTGCACTTTACCACTTCACGTAATACGAACTTCCTGCTTGTTGTCTTTGGAGCTGCTGTTGTCAGGAACGGCCACCAGGTGGCGCCACTGGATCTTGTGTCACTTTTCTCGAAGTCGTACGTCAGTTGTCACTTGTCAATGCTATTTATAACTGTCAACTTGACACTGACAGCTGTCACTGCGTTGATTTTGAAACTTGATACTAAGAGCATTTAATTAAACTTTATAGACAATGTACCAATATTGGTCAAAAAACGCTCCGACTTTGAAGGACCTTGTTCAGGACTCTAATAGCCGTGGGTAAATGAAAAGCATTGATCCCCGAACGTATGAGCGTTTATTCTGACTATTGTTCAAAAATATACACATTTAAAGGGGAGCAAGTAATAGTGCGAGTCATTGACGTGCAGCGCCATCTATTTGTTAATATGAACAACTTTAAATATCTACAACACAAAACTTAAATTTAAACAGGCCCATCTTTTCTACCGATTTTGACGAAATTTGGTACAAAGGTAGGGTACATCCTGGAGAAGGACATGCTTTTTATCCCGGAAAATTAAGGAGTTTCCGCGGGAATACAAAAATCTTAATCCACGCTGACGAAGTCGCGGGTAATATCTAGTAATAGGTACATAATACTATTAACATATTAATTTTTATGGTATGGATTTTATATTATTACCGCCATACATTCTGTCTAGCTTAGCTTGTGTATAGAAAAAACCTACAATGTCGTGCTAACTTGCAATCGATTAATAAAAAGATAATTTATAACACCCGCTGTAAATAATTATTACAATAGTCAGTTCTAGAGTCGGTCCTGATACAACGAGTCATTAATAACGCAGAATCCAGACAAAAAGCGTTCAAGTTTTGTTTACCTATTTAATCACAATTCGAAAACCATTTCTCATGGCTGCGCTGGCAGATAAAATGGAGATAAAAAGACTATATAAAAATGTAACTTTATAATAAAAAATTGTATTCCATGTAGTATTGTATCACTAAAAGTCGACAATCTATAGTTCGCGCGCGAGTTGAATGCAGAGCTTATGTATGTGGCACCATACAATAACCTCTGAGTTCAATTCGCGTGCGAACTATACCACCGCTTTAGAAAGCAGATTCTACTGAAAAGAGTCGGCAAGAAACTAAACAGTTGCTCTTGTTGAAAATATTAACGTTGCAATATGAAAGTTCGAAATATGTTTGTAAGTTTGTATATTTGTAAGTTTGTATTTTTGGATATTTATTACTACTTCACGCCACAATAACTGAACAAATCTACGTATTGAGATACATTTTATTACACATAATTAAAGAGTACCTACCTATAATTTGACTTGAAAATTCCTAAGGTTATTTATGACTAAAATCCATACTTATATTATAAATGCGAAAGTGAATCTGTCTGCCTGCTTTCACAGCCCAACTACTCAACCGATTTTGATGAAATTTGGTACAGAGACAGGTTACATCCCGGGGAAAGACATGGGCTTACTTTTTATACCGGAAAATTGAAAAGTTCCCGCGGGAATAAAAAAAACAATCCACGCGGACGAAATCGCGGGCATCATCTAGTACTTAAATAATGGCATGGGCTGGTCACGTCTATCGGAGCACCGATGGACGTTGGAGTCGAAAGGTCCTCGAGTGGAAACCGCATCTTGGTAAACGCAGCGTTGGACGCTCCCCAGCAAGGTGGAGCGATGATATCCGGCGGGTGGCTGGCTTCGATTGGATGCGAAAAGCCGAGGAAAGAGCTGCACGTTGGTGCTACTTGAAAGATGCCTATGTCCAACAGTGGATGCACAATGGCTGATGATGATGATGACCTATAATGAACTTTCCTTTCAGATAAGCAAGTGGAATGGATGCTGAATCGAGACATCCTCGTGGCGTTCATGGACGCAGCCCAGCAACTGGCCGAATCCTGCCAACTGCCCACCAGAATACTAACGATGCCTGTCTATGTGAGTACAGTCACAGATTAGAGATCATCCATAAAGTACCTACGTCATACGTTAAGGCAGGGGGAGGGGGTCGATGAAGTGTGACATCTTCTTCTTCTTGTTGTCGAGGCTCCAGTTCCGTGCGACCTGTATCACTGCGACCGTCTCCGATCTATTGTGATCACCTCTACTTCAAATTTCCTCGCCAATACTTGTATCCGCCAGGAATAGCAGCGTTTTCTTGACTGGAATACGGGAAGCGTCCTTTAGGTCAATAATATGTTGGCCCAGATGGATACTTCGTTTGTGCATTAAAGCAGGACATTGGCAGATGATATGCAGCGGAGTCTCAGTGGATTCCTGGCATAATCTGCAGATATCCGTGTCCCTAAGCTTAAGGTTAAACATGTGTCTGTTCAGACCACAGTGACCTGTTAGAGCCCGCGCTATAATGCGTAAGTTTTTCCTGCTGAGCGCTAGCGCCTCGGAGGCGGCCTTCTTGTTGAAGGTTTTAACCAGCGCCTTGGAGTGGTTTAGACCACTTAGGTTTCTCCAACGAGTGAGTGTTTCATAAAAGCAGTAGGTAAGCAGGGTGAGCTGCACCAGGCTTTTAGGTATGCCGCAGACCGGTTCTGGTCCAATCTGCCTGTCCTTGGCCCGTTTTAGCCAGAATGTCGGCATTCTCATTGCCGACTATTCCCATATGCCCAGGTACCCAGCGAAGAATCACCCTGTTACAGCGGGCCAGGGTGTTTAGTGTGTCCCTGCAGCAGTCAACCAGTCTTGAGGTGATTACCTCTGATGACAGGGCTGATAGAGCTGCTTGGCTGTCTGAGTGAATGTAAATTATTTTGTTGGCGTAGTTCTTCTGCAGGATAGTTTCCGCACAAATTATAATGGCGTAAACCTCCGCTTGGAATATGGAGGAATGGACACCCAGATTACGATAAATCTTAACCCGTGGTTTCTCTCCAAAGATTCCACATCCTACGTCCTTGCCCGACTTCGAACCATCGGTGTACCATTTGAGGCTGCCCGATGACCAAGTGATTCTGTTATTTATCCAGTCATCTCTATCCGGAATTTCCACCTTATAGGGCCTATGGAAGTAATGTTTTGGGACCATCATGTCAGATGGCATTCCCAAAACCGGGATCCCAAGCAACGAGTTATGAAAGTCCCTCAGTGCCTCGGAGCTCCAGTTTGCCTCCCTTTGGCAGGTGATCCTGTACATACTCATTCTCGCCTCCTTCCTCAGAAATATGTGGAGAGGAGGTAAATTGAGAAGAGCTTCCAGGGCTGCTCCTGGTGATGTGTTCATAGCTCCAGTAATAAGCAGGCAGGCCGTTCTTTGTAGACTGCCAAGCTTATTCTGGGTGGTGATCTGTGTCGTTTTGCCACACCAGACTGCTGAGGCGTAGGATACCATTGGCCTCACCACTGCTGTGTAGAGCCAGAAGGTGACTTTTGGTTTTAGTCCCCATATGGCCCCTGCCAAACGACCACAGATTCCTAGCGCCATTTTGGCTTTTTTGAGTACACCGTCAACATGCGCGTTCCAGGTTAGTTTCTGGTCCAAAGTTATTCCCAGATACTTAACCTCTGTTGAGAACGGTATACTTTTATTGTTCAGCTTAGGCGGCTCGAGTTTGTCGAGTTTGTGCCTCCTAGTGAATGGTACTATAACTGTTTTCTCCGCATTCACAGTGAGCTCGTTATCTCTACACCATTTGTTGATGATGTAGAGTGCCCTCTGTATAAGGTGCGAGATCATGCTTTGGCAGCACCCTCGCACCGTGACTACCAGGTCGTCGGCATATCCCTGAGTGTCAATACGAAGTTCAGCCATCTTCTGCAGAAGCTGGTCCACAGCAAGAGTCCACAGCAGAGGCGATAACACACCCCCCTGTGGGCATCCCCTCGTCGTGAGCACCTCCGCAGAGACGTTGTTTAGCTCAAGCTTGGCTATGCGATTTGAGAGCATTGCCTCCACCCATCTGATGGTAGTCGTGTCGGCCTGTTTGTTGGCCAGCCCGCCCACCAACGTGCGGATTGGAGTATTATCAAATGCGCCTTCAATGTCTAGGAAGGCCGCCAGAGCGATTTCTTTGTCCTCCAGAGCCTTTTCAATCTTGTCAACAAGGCTGAGCAGGGCAGTTTCCGTAGACCGCCCTTTGCAATAGGCATGCTGGGTGTGATGAATGGGCCTCTCAATGAGAAGCGCATCCCTTAGATACCTGTCGAGCACCTTCTCCATTGTTTTTAATAGAAATGAGGAAAGGCTTATGGGTCTAAAGGACTTTGGCAGTTCATAGTCCTTCTTTCCCGCTTTCGGTATGAAAATGACTTTTACATTAGTCCATGAGTCTGGTATATATCCCCAGGCGTAACTTGCCCTGAAGATCTTGACCAGGAGTGGGATTAGTAGGTCCACACCTTTCTGCAGGAGAAGAGGCGTGATGCCATCCATCCCACTGGATTTGTTGGCGTTGAAGGAGTTGATAGCCCACCTCACAGCACCAGGTCTGAACACAATGGCAGCCCTCCTCCAGTCCTCTGTTCGAGGTCTGCTGTGAGTACCCGCCAGAGCGTTCCTGTCTACCAAAGGAACAGCCCCTGGGAAGTGCGTTTTGGCTAATAACTCTAGGGTTTCCTTCTCGTCAGAAGTGAACGATCCATCTGGTTTTTTTAAGAGTCCCAGAGGATTAGTGTTGGCCTTAGCGAGCATTTTATGGAGTCTAGCTCCTTGAGGTAAACTATCAATTTCCTCGCAGAATCTCCTCCATGATGCCCTTTTGGCTCTTCTGATTTCTTTGCTGTATTCCGTCAGGGCCTTCCTATAAATCTCCCATTCTTTGGTTCTTTTGGCCCTGTTGAAGAGCTTCCGTGTTTTGTCGCGGAGTCGCTTTAACTTTGAGCTCCACCACGGCGTCTTACGCCTCGTCGTCCTGACTTTTAGGGGACAGCTGTCCTCGAAGGCCTTAATCATTCCTTCGGAGACAGCCGTCACCGCCGCATCAAGACATTCTGGCGTTTTAATGCTTTTAGGGACATGTCCCAAGTTAGTCTCCAGGTTACTGTGATAGTCCACCCAGGAGGTGCACCTTGGATCCCTAAAAGTGATAGTTTCTATATGGGGGGCTGTTGCCAGTCCAAAGCAAATATGCCTGTGGTCTGACAGAGAGGCTTCCGCACTGACCTTCCAGTCCAATATCTTCCTAGCAAGGCCATAGGTTGCGAAAGTGATGTCTAGAACTTCTTGCCTAGCTCTTGTAACAAAGGTTGGGGTGCAACCTCTGTTCAGGAGCTGGAAGCAGTTTGCGAGGAGGAAATCATAAAGATACTCACCCCTCTCGTTGGTGTCGCTGCTTCCCCAGTTCTCGTGGTGGGCATTTGCGTCAACGCCCACTAGGAGCTCCGCGTTGTGCCTCCGGGCGTATTCTACCGCCGGAAACAGTTCAGCTGCGGGGTTTCTTATCTCACCGGGTAGGTAGGCTGAGCAGACAATGATTCTCCTGTCCTCCCACCCCTTGAGATCGACGTAGGCCGCTACCAGGTCATCAGTGCATAGTTCTGGAACAGGCAGAAAGTTAATATTTTTGTTGAAAACAATGCAGGCTCTGGGCCTGCTTCCGTTGGTGTGCGATAATAACTTACCCCCAGCGTTCAGGCCCAGAATATTGGACTTTGACACCCAGGGTTCCTGTACTAGGGCGATGTCTGCTCTGCCCTCAACAAGGCAACGCTCCAAGACAGCAGACGATGCAGTCGCGTGATGGAGGTTGGCTTGCAGGAACCTCACGGGGGTGCCCGAAGAGGCCATTACTTGGCTCTTTTGATGAAGGGTTGGGTCCGAGTACTACCTCCATCCGGTTGAGTCCCTGTATGTCCTCGCTCGGTTGGAGTTTCCCCCGATTCCCTGCCCCTCATCTTCTTCTTCTTTTTGCCCTTTCTGGGGCCGACAGCCGCGCCCGCAGGCCCAGCGGTCCCACCACCCGTTCCGCTCGGTCCGGGGTTGGATTTCGCGCCGTTCGCAAAGCGCCCCGGCGGGTTCCTTCCCAAGCCACTGGGTCCAGGCGCGGTAGTTGTGGAGCTAGGGCCCGCAGATGCAGGCCCCGTCCTCCCGCCGCCTGAACCACTTGGACGCGGGTTGGATCCCACACGGTCCGCCATGCGTCCCCGCGGTTTCCTCCCCAGACCGCTCGGCCCAGGGGTGGTAGCGCCGGGGCCCGCCGGCACAGCCGCGCTAGCCCCTGTCTGGGACGATGGTTGCTCACCTCTGAGCCGGAACTCCAACTTCCTACAGCCTAGATTGGCTCTAAGGTTGTTGGCCCGGAGGATGCCAGCGGACTCTTCGTCGATGCCGTACACTGCTAGAGTGCCCGAATCGACCTTCGTCTCGCTGACAACCCTCCAGTGCTCAGCACTCAGCTCCACGTTCTGATACGAGATCATGAACATTGCATCGGTGGCATTTCCCGCTTCCAGCGAGGGAATTATCACCGATGCAGTCCACGGTCTCGGTAACTCATGTTCGTGGAGAATAGAGAGCCGAGCCTCCGGCCAGGGTTTGCAACCCTCGATTATCTTTCCAACCAGTCCTTGCTCTCCTGGTTGTCGCAGGTGATGAGCAGCCATCCTGGCCTGTGAGAGATGGAAGTGAAGCTTGGCCCACGTCCAGTCTTGGCGTGCTGGCGTTTACGCCCCTCCTCGCATATCGCCTTACTGATGGACGCATGGACCAAGTTCATTTGTGCCTCCGTCATCCGTTCGGAATGCTTGATCCCCACCTTGACGGAGCTAGTGACGTCTCTGTAGCTGGGGGTTGGAGCTTCCCTCCCCTCCGGCGTTGAGGACGTTTTTGTAGCCTTTTTGGGCTGCTCCTTTGGAGATTCCTCCTCCGACCTGCCCCTTTTCAGGTTACTGGTCGGCTTCTGAGAGGGTGGAGGGCCCTTAACCTGTTGGCTGACAATACAAAGGGCTTCCTCCATGGAGTGCCCTTCGTCAACTAGTTTCCAAAATCGCCTACGCCCCGCGCCGCTCAGATTTCTGAAAGCGTCGCTATGCCTAAGCGATTTGGCTGATAGTGATGGAGCCGGAGTATTCTCAGGCGTGCCCGAGGCGACATCGCCCCCAGCGTCCTGGTCCACACCGGCCATATCGATGTCAGGCTGAGCGGAGTCCACCAAGTTCCTCTGCTCGGTCTGTGAAGCTACCGGTTCCGCAGAGTCCGAGTTCCTCCGCGGCACCTGAGCAAAGTCAGGCGTAACAGAGTCCTCCGAGATCCTCTGCTGCTCCTGTGAGTTGCCACCCGGGGTGGCTTGAAACGACTGTATGTTTATATTCTCCATGCAGTTCCCACGAGTAGCTAGGGAAATATAGACGTCGCAGACGACAGAGCCCCGCATGCCGCCTGAAGGGCAGATACTGCCTCGATTCGCCCCGGTTTCGAGGAGACAACCGTTTGAGACTGAGCACCCTCCCAGCCACGCATCCATCGGCACGGTGCGTATGACACCTTGGATTAGGGATTTTTAGAGGTTTACTCCTCAGCAAAACGGCGGTAGGTTTCAGTTACATCTGTTTCAGAAGGAATCAGATCAATAACAGGCAGCAACCACGTGAAGGATGACCGACCGCCTTACCTAGGGGATCCAGGTGACCTGCACTCCCCCCTAGGTCATTCGCCAAGTCCAGCTCCAGAAGGGTGCTGGAAATAGAGATGAAGCCATGCTATTATTCACAAACTCATACCGTGGCCTCAACTCCGCCCGAAGTGTGACATTGTGTGACAAGGGATTTGAGGGGTCCTAAGTTTCGTGACGTCACATTTCAAAATGTTATACATCTAACTTAAAATGCTAACGAAAAGCTTTAAAATATTTCCAACTCTATCTGTGTTTTGTTGGCGAGTTTTCTAGATGTTTCTAGATGTAAATTGCTAGATATGTGACGTCAAACAAGGGAGGGGGGGTATCACAAATGTGACCAACTGTGACAAGGACGGGGGAGGGGTCAAAAAATCACGAAATCAGTGTGACGTACTTTATGGATAACCCCATAAGTATTTAATAGGAACGAACATTTTCATCTCGAGTGGATGGACAGAAAAACAGTGCTTGCAGTGCAATGTTTGACCTAGCACAAGTCCACTGAGAGAATATTCTACTCTTACTAAGTAAGTTTTAATTCGATTGATCGTATAAGCATTCGATGAAATTAGCGTCAAAGTAAAATTAACCTTTAAATCATTGATTTAGAGTTCAATTTCGTTTATGAATTGTGTAAGAATGTTTCCGTGTACGATAAAACTTATCAAGGATGTGAATTTTAGGTCTTTTGGAAGTCCCTCTATTTAATAATCAGTTAGAAATAATTTATTTTTGATATAGGCATCATCCCTATTGTGGAAACGCACCATAATAGTGTAAGAGCCTATGCACACTACGATTTCCTTACGTACAGCTAACGCTCGTTTCGCGTAAGGGCGTCTTATAAAAACTTAACATCGATAAAACTTACAAAAGTATTATTATTTTCAGATCCATGAGCCAATTTTCGGATTAGAAGTGCCGAATTTCACGGACTTTGCTGGCCCTGGGGTAATCCTTACGTAAGTTCAAATTACTTCAAAAATGTTTAGTTTTTTGAATATTAAATTTGATTTTTCACTAGTGCGTTTGACAGACTTTGTTCTGCCCTGACCTAGACCTAGACCTAGCCCCCGATCCTGACCCAATCTAGAATCTGATTGCAGCGCCACCTAACCATTGTGAATCTAAACCATACCGAAACCCCTTCAAACTTACTCTAATAAAAATTTCATAAAAATCGGTCCAGCCATTTTCAAGTTTTTGCGAGACTAACGCACGGAATTGATTTTTATACCTTTGACAGTACCCTTTATCTAAGTTTTAATTCGATAGATCGAATAGGTATTCGATGACACGTCAAATTAAAATTAACCTTATCTAATCGATTTTTTGAAGCGCAAAATGTGACGCGCGTCCGAATCCGTTAAAATTCAAAATTCAAAAGGGTTTTATATTCAAATAGACTTTTTACAAGTGCTTATGAATAGTCGAATGAATCTACCACTGGTTCGGAAAGCCGTTCCAATACGAGCTTATACGTGCAAAAAATACGCTTAAAGACACAAAAACTTAGGACTTCAATACTTTATTATTTCAGGATTATCTTTTTCTTGGCTGTCGCTTTGACGTCGGGATCCATGTTGGCGGAGCGGAATGAAGGGATTCTGGAGAGGTCGTTGGTTTCGGGGATCACCGGTAAGGAGACTTTATTCATTCGTCGTTAAGATAGCCCTTGACTGTAAACTCAACTAAGCTATGTATTTTCTGTGTCCTTAGTAAATACCAGACGATCGTGTCTGAGATGCAAGTGCGTCAACCTGTCTATAGATTAATTTAACTGTTTATGGCTGTTTTAAAATAAATATAAATTAAATATTTGTAATGTAAATTAAATATTCGTAATATTTGTAATATGTAATGTAAGGAACGACTTAGCCCTACGTTTGCACGCCATGCCAGTATCAGACAACTTTTGACCGATTTTTTGTGTTTTTTCACCTCGTCGAGTTAAGTAAATAAATATCACTTGTTTTAACCACGTTATAATCGTCAAGAAAAACAGCGTGAGGAAAAAAAATTGTGTGATAGAAGTTAAAAGCAGGCGTTACTTTACGGAAGTCCATGTTAATGAAAGAAGTAGAACTCATCGGAACGCTAAATCGCTTGGCGGCACGTCTTTGCCGGTAGGGTGGTAACTAGCCACAGCCGAAGCCTCCCACCAGGCCAGACCAGGGAAAATTCAGAAATTATAAATTCCCAAATTGACCCTGCCGGGGATTGAACCCAGGACCTCGTCCTGTTGTCTTAACGTGCGTCGTGAACGTCGTGAGGTCGTGAAAGTTCTAAAGTCATTAAAGTTCTACTTCTTTCATGAAAAAAAAATTGTTTAAATTATAAAATGACTAGCTGATGCCCGCGACTCCGTCCGCGTGGTTTAAGTTTTTTGATAACTCCCTAATTTTCCGGGATAAAAAGTAGCCTATGTCACTCTCCAGTCCTCAACTATGCCCATGTCAAAAATCACGTCGGTCCGTTGCTCCGTTGCGGCGTGATTGAAGGACAAACCAACAAACAAACACACTTTCGCATTTATAATATTAGTATGATGTTGATGATGTATTCTTCATCAGGTACGGAGATTCTCTTCGCGCACGTGATAGTCCAGATGTTAGTAATGATGGTGCAGACAGCCACTGTGCTCATCCTCGGTTTCCTGGTCTTCGATCTCACCATCAGGGGCCCGGTGTTCTGGGTCGTCGTGCTGACACTCTTAAATGGATTGTGTGGGATGACTTTCGGTAAGTTGATCTCATTTATGCAGATTTGATTTTTTAAGCGGATTTCACGACCTCCGTGGCGCAGTGTGTAGCGCTGTTGTCTTAACGTGCGGAGGGCCCGGGTTCGATTCCCGGCAGGGACAATTTGGGAATTTATAATTTCTGAATTTTCCCTGAGGTTTCGGCCGTGGCTAGTTATCACACTACCGGCAAAGACGTGCCGCCAAGCGATTTAGCGTTCCGGTACGATGCCGTGTAGAAACCGAATAGGGGTATGGGTTTATGGGTACCATCTTAGACTGCATCATCACTTACCATCAAGTGAGATCGCAGTCAAGGGCTAACTTGTAGTGGATAAAAAAAAATAAAGATTCCTTTTCCTTTCTCTTCATTTGACCAGCGTGGTGGACTATAGCCAAACCCTTCTCATTCCGAGAAGAGACGGTAGATGCCAACGAGTTACGGCTGCGTGTATTTCAGTTTTAAAATTGCCTTGGGCACTTTTTGATTTTCCGGGATAGCTAAAAAGTCTGAAAATCCGGAATGCCTGTAAAAAAGCTTGTAGGTAATAAAGGTTTTCAACTCATCAAAAAATCAACAAAGAAACACACTTTCGCATTTATAATATTGGTAGGATTCTGCCGTTAGCTCCTATGTGACCCATTTCAAATTACCATCCGGCAGCTTTTAAGGTTTAACCCCACTACAGTGGTGCGGCGCGGCGCGGCACGTAGCGGCAAGTATTCTTTGTACAAATATGTCGCAGTGCATCGCTTAAGTGGGACCAGCTACGACGACCTCTGTGGCGCAGTGTTGAGCGCTGTTGCCTTAACGTGCGGAGGTCCCGGGTTCGATCCCCGGCAGGGTTTGGAAATTTAAAATTTCTGAATTTTCCTGGTCTGGCCTGGTGGGAGGCTTCGGCCGTGGCTAGTTGCCACCCTACTGGCAAAGACGTGCCGCCGAGCGATTTAGCGTTCCGGTACGATGCCGTGTAGAAACCGAATCGGGGTATGGGTTTAATATAACTGCCATGCCCGCTACCATCTGACTGCATCTTCACTTACCATCAGGGAAGATCGCAGCCAATGGCTTACTTGTAGTGAATAAAAAAAAAAGCTCCATACAAACTCATACACAGAATATTTGCCACTACCCTACATGCCGCGCCGCGCCGTTCATCTGTAGTGGGGCCTAAAGCTTAACATTTTTTTCTACCTACCAACTGACTCGCATCATTAAAAGTTCTCGGTTAAGCTTAAAAGAAAAAAAAGTGTGCGCTCTTGTTAACAACTAACGAAGCCCTCCGCATGGTTCGGGTAACTTGAACATTGCGGGTACTTTTACATGGAAATTACTTTTTAAGCCTTTGTTAATACAAAAGCGTTGTGTAAGGTTAATTAACTGACTACATGGTCTCGAATTCGACAAGGGGGTTTACTACCATCGCTTTTAAAAGCAGTATTATTTCTAAATGACAGTTTTATGAGACGTACTTTGATGTCTTTAAAATAAGGATTATAATTCTAAAACATAAACGTCAATAATATTAAAACAATACGGCTTTAAGCGATGGTAGTGTGTAATACTTGTAACGTGATGTATGTTTTGTATTGTCTACTTATTGTAACCTTTTTCTTTTATTAAGAAAAGAGCAACTCCTGAGCTTCTTGCCGGCTCTTCTCAGTAGAATCAATTTTCCGAACCGGTGGTTGAGTCTTAACGTATCATAAGTGACACAAGTTGTCCTATGTGAAATAAATAAATCATTTATCATTTCATCATTTGGTAGTACGGCGCTAGGTCTTTTATAAAATTACCAATAAGTACTCTGAGTATATTTATTCATTCAAATCAGGGATGTAACGGAGGTAAGTTTATCGGAACCGAATTCGGAATCGGAGTTTTAAAATTTGATTTATCGGAATCGGAACCGGAATCGGAACTGGAATCGGAACCGGAATCGGAACCGGAATCGGAACCGGAATCGGAGGCAGAGTCGGAGTCAGAGGCAGAGTCGGAGTCAGAGGCAGAGTCAGAAGTGGTCATAAGAGAGATATTTTTCATTTAAATAGGAACACATAAAAACATCATTCAGTCAACCTTTTTTCATTTTAATTATAAAATAACCTTTTATCGTTAAATTTCTATTTGATGCTTCGACCTCCGATTAAAACTTCCGATTAAAAAGTTTCGGAACCGAAATCGGAACCGAAATTGTAATAATAATCGGAAGTTCCGACTTAACGGAATCGGAATCGAAGCTCCGTAACATCCCTGATTCAAATCATCGATAGCACGCTCAATGTACCTTTCACTCGGACACCGGAGCATCCTCAGGAGATATTGACTCACGAATCCACAAATTGTAAAGTGAATTTTGTTCTAGGTTTCGTTGTATCCTGCATTTGTGATAAGGAGAGGACTGCCACATACCTGGCTCTAGGGTCATTCTTGCCCATGATGTTGCTATGCGGAATCATTTGGCCTGTTGAAGGTAAATATTATTGTTACATTAATACACAAGCTCTAGGTTATTTCTGCCACGTACCTGCAAATTATAGAACTAGCTTCCTTCCTCTGTGTTCCCTCATGATTCTTCAAAGGGCTCTTCAAAGGGCGGATAAACAAATTTCTCAAAAGCCGGCAACGCATTGGCGGCTCCTCTGGTGCTGCAAATGTTCATGGGTGGCGGTAATCACTTTACATCAGGTGACACGCCTGCTCGTTTGCTCGCTATATATATATATATATATTTGGAATGAAATTTCCTTATGGTACGATGCGGAGGGGTAAGGAAAATGCGTGGAGTAAGATTTTTTTACGAAGACAAAAGGTTTTGAATATAAATATACTACATTCGAAATTAAAGTTTAATGCCTTAGTGTTAAGGATTATATTTTACATTAAAAAAAAAATTAAGAATGAATAAAATAAAAGTGTCAAGATAATTTTGTAAAGTACTTTTTGATTTTTATCTATAAAAAAATCATAATAAAAAAATTATACCTGAATAATTATTTTCTTTTTACCTCGACTACAACTTGAAATTAATAAGTATTTATGTAATAAGGAAATTCGTTCCTATCTGGTGTCCCACGTCCCACGTGTTTTTTTTTGAAGATAGCGGTGGTAGCCTAGTGGTTTAGACACCCGACTTTCTATACAGAAGTACATACCACAACGGCATACTATATATAATCCATACTAATATTATAAATGCGAAAGTGTGTCTGTCTGTCTATCTGTCTGTCTGTCTGCTACGCTTTCACGGCCCATCTGTTCAACCGATTTGGATGAAATTCGGTATAGTGGTAGTTTTATCCCGGAAAATTAAAGAGTTCCCGCGGGAATTTAAAAACCGTAATCCACGCGAACGAAGTCGCGGGCATCATCTAGTACTACATATATTAAATATCACTTGCTACAAACCGTTAAGTAAAACATCGTGAAGAAACCTGCACGCCCGAGAGTTCTTCAAAACGTTCTCGAATGTGTGTGAAGAGTGCCAATCCGCACTTGGTCAGCGTGGTGGAATATGACCAACCCCTTCTCATTCCGGGAGGAGACTCGTGCTTAGTGGTGAGCCGACAATACGTTGAAATGATGATGATGATGATACAAGTATAAGCAGTATACAAGAATATCACTGACTTAACACCAATAGCTGAATAAAGGCTGTTGATGTTAATCCAGTATTACTAATAGCTGTGGAATGGGCGCGCAACGCGGTGCGGTACAAACTCATACAAATATCGTTTGCCGCTGCGTGTATCTCAAGTGGGGAAGGACCTCTATGTGTCGTGACCCCATTCGATTAATACCAGTTGTTTAGGTGAGTGCGAAGGTCTTTCCACATCCTGCCTAATACGATTTAGATTATGCGACTCTTAGGTTAGGTATTTTGTACGATTAATATCAGGTTTTTGGTGATAATAACCAAAACTGTCGGCTTTACTTGCTCTTTAAAGCTAAGAAATATAGAACCTACATTGACTTTGCTCAGACTTATCTTAGACATAAAATCAGCCAGACCTCAATGAGTACAGTTCAGAGTTTTTTTTATAAATATATATAGCAAGCAAACGAGCAGGCGGTTCACCTGATGTTAAGTGACTACCGCTGCTCATGAACATTTGTAAATCTGTACCATTTTAACTGAAACTTAAATCAAGCAAAATCAAAGTACGCTTCATAGATCTCAGCATAAAAGGTATACGATATATAAACGAAAAGGCCAAAATCAGTCCCCCATCCACGGGTTCCCAGTCCCACCCATCCGGTACTGGCTTGGGTGAACGATGCTTGATCAGAGTGATACCCACTGTCGCAATTAGGCTACAAGTCACTCAAAATTCGGTGTATTTGACAACAAGTCAAATCAGCAACTTTTTTCGAGCGTCAAATCGCGCGCTTAGTATGGGATGTTGTTTGAACTAGATAAAGTATGTAAAATATCGCTGTGTATGAAATACTGAACTGTGGCGTCATCAAAATTCGACGCACTACTTACTTCAATCGATAGTTAAAAATGGTTTTCAAAAATAAAACTAACAGGGGACGTTTACGACTTTTGGGAGATCCTCTATTTAATAATCACTAAAAATTAATTTATTCGAATAGTTGTCAAATACCCAATTATTCTCTGACGAAGCTATTACGTCTTTTAAACAGCTATTATACAACCATTTCGTTTCCAGGTATGCACATCATCCTCCAATACATCAGCTACGTTCTACCTCTAACGAAATCCACGGAATCCCTCCGGTCTATGCTTCAAAGAGGCTGGTCAATCGCCGTACCAACTGTATACTCCGGTTTCATTTCAACCTCAATCTGGATAGTGGTGTACCTTACGCTTAGTATCCTGCTCATCAAGTTTAAGAAAGGCTGAAGATTTATAGATTACTAGTTGATGCCCGCGACTTCGTCCGCGTAGAATAAGTTTTTCATTTCCCGCGGGAACTCTTTAGTTTTCCGGGATAAAAAGTAGCCTATGTCACTCTCCATGCCAAAAATCCCGTCGATCCGTTGCTCCGTTGCGACGTGATTGAAGGACAAGCCTACAGACCAACAAACAAATGCACTTTCGCATTTATATTATTATAGTATGATTTTAGAGCATATTTGAAGGTTAACATAATTGTAGACATTTTTCCTTTGCGATTTTCTCATAAAGTAGGTAGATATTAATAAGATGTTATTGGGTTTTTAAGGGACACGCATCGAAATGTACTAAAATTCTATAGTTCGCGCGCGAGTTGAATGCAGAGCTTATGTATGGTGACACATACTTAGTCTCTGCATTCAACTCGCGCGCGATCTGTACATCAATGGGAACACATCATATTTTTTAAACTCATTGGCAGTTTTGTCTGGTAATACAGACGTCTATAATAACTGATATTTCTTAAATTATTTTAAAAAAAACTTTTGAAACCAGCGCTTATAGATTATATAGACACATTATGCGACTCTACCTCTAGGTTTTTTAAGATTTATGTTTGAATGCCTAGACTTGTACCGCCAAGTGATTATGCGTTCCGGTACGATGCCGTGTAGAAACCGACTAGGGGTATGGGTTTAATATAATTGCCATAAAAAGTTAGCCCGCTACCTTTGACTGCATAATCACTAACCATCAAGTGAGATCGCAGTCAAGGGCTAACTTGTAGTGGTATAAAAAAAATCATGCCCGTGTGAAATGAATGCTGGCTGCTTTCTATATGACACATTTTCAATTCTTTTACATAGCCACTTCTGTCACCTTAAACTTAATTTTTTTAATGGACTTTTTCTAATAAGGTTTTTGAATGTACGCTTGTAATTTAAGTTAACGACACTAAGTTATTAATTTTACTTTTTTTTTAATGCTTGATGATTACACTTCTTCTAAACGGGATATCGTAAGATAATATTTGAAAAAAACTGATCACTTAAGTGCAACGCACACTTGTAAAGTACAGCCCCCCTAGCATGGGCCGAGACAATTTTCTCCCCGAGGAAAGGATAAATTTTTTATTCCTAAATAAATAAATAAAAACGCTAAATAACGGTTGATAAATAGTCCCCCAAGTCCCCGTGAAATGTCAAACGGGGATAAACCTCTCCTCGCCCCTGTTGCCGTGCTCTGTGAAGTGGATAAGTTAATTTTTTCTCTTGTCAGTGGATAAAATCGGGGGATAAAATTTTTATCTCCGGCCCATGCTGAGGGGTCAAGCAGCTGACTCTCTTGTTAAACAACTCAATTAAAGCTTTATTCGCTCAGTTATAAAGGGGAGACAAGGCGACTTTCTTGAGTCTCTGTTTTGTTTTCATTGTACAAATTTTAACCGTATCTCGAAGAATTAAAGCTGAATTTACTATAAAAACTGCTGCGATTTGATTGTTATACGTGGGTAAGCCTCCAAATACTATTTTACAATTCCGTGTAATAAACTAAATAAAACAATTATTTCCTACAAAAAATTGTACTTAATAAGAACAAGTTTTGGATTTATAAAATCCGGTTGATATAAACCGGTTTGGTAGTCACGGACAGTTAATTTAGGTCAAACCACGCGTACTTAACTTCATAATAAAAATATGACGTTAAAAAATAATATTATGTAAGGGCGGTTACAGTCGTATTGCTATTATCGTATTATAAGCTCGTATTGGCTTACGCGTTTACACGCGCGTTATATTATGCACTTCAAAGAACCGTATTCCGTCATGTTCGCTCGAACCCGTGGGTCAGTCAGTAGTTGTAGTCAGTAGGTAGTATACGAGCTAATAAGCACGTCTAAACTCGTAAGAGTTGTTCGTGTGGCAAGGAACGCACCCATACGCGCTTTCCAAAACGAGTTTATACGCACCGATAAAACGCTAATCTGTAACCACCCTAAATATTTCGGATTATACTTCTACCTTAGTCTAAAAATAGTTACCGAGTTCTTATTTCTTATGGTTTTATTAGTCTTTTAGATATAGATTAGGTAGGTAAATAATAAAAGTTATCGAATTCATATAAAATGAATGAATGTGATAATGTGTGACTTATTGTAATGGTTAATGTGATTCTTAAATCGTTTATTTAGTGATGTAAAGTAATTTTTAAAGTTGTATGGGCATAATACTTAATTTCTGATGAATTTATAAGTTACAATACTGAATTATGATGAAATACAACAATCATGACAATTATTAAATTCATGAATGACAATTATGATAATTACATTAGATATACAATGCGTATGACTAAATTATTATTATAGTAAAAGTTGTGTAGACTTAATAATGATGATCATAACATAACTCTCCTATTATATAAGTAATTATTAATTAATTATCGATTTATGCATTGTGAATTGTGATCATCATGATTATAAAGTTCAAAATATTAGTGTAAATAATAAATAATTATGTTTATAAACTTAGTGATAATTTTGGGGTTATTAATCATTATAATATTAAAATAGTCTTGGTTTGCTCAAGTATAAGTGACATGGTAACCATGTGATAGTAGTGTAAGTATGGACAAATTAAATATTAAGAAATTATTCGATGTTTTATTTATTACAATATTTTTTTCTACAATTTTCATAATATTTTCCGAAAAAACATAAACTATTAAAAGGCATTAATATTATTTTCTTTATATTAGAAGATTTATCTGCAATCTGGTTAGATTGGCCTTAGGTAAGATTGATAATACACTAGAGATATATACATAAGAAAGAACAGCGTTTTGTCGTTGTGTATTGCGCTGGTGTGTGTAGCTCCATAAAAGTGTAGTGTGGTGCAGTGTATGTTTTCACCACAACAATCAGGAATATTAAAAAAACACTAAACCTAAGGCCGCTGAAGTTTACAGTCGTACACGAAAGCGTATATGTTGGTAAGGCGGAGTACACACGAGGCGGCGTTGTTGTGGTAACTCTGCTCTGCTACACGAGCGTGGGGGTTCACTGCGACCTGTATAGAATAGTATATTGTGTGTTTAAATAATAATAGTAATAGTAGATTTCAGACGAGGGTGAAGTTGCCTGCCTGAGCGAAGCGAGGGCTTACAAATATGATATCTGTCAGTTTAGTTGATGGTTAAAATGACAATTATAAAGATTTGAAATAAACAAAAGATACTCTGACAGGATTGAAAGGAGGGCTGCTACGTCACGTCTGAAATTGACTAGTTTGGGGTGGCTCAACAGGCATTGAGACTCGCACTTTCAATGCAAGTTATATGAAAACATTAATACTCAATTTATTTGTAACATGTAGGACATACAGTTGTCTCTTATGTTACGTCATGTTTGACTCTACCACCCGTTTGGAAAGAAGAACTAATGAGAAGAGCCGGCAAGAAGCTCAGCCGTTGCTCTTTTTAAAAAATGAGATGATACAATTAGTAGGTATCAAATAAATATTATAATCAAATAAATATTATAAATGCGAAAGTTTGGATGTATGGATGTATGTTTGTTACTCAATCACGCTCCAACGGATGAACGGATCTGGATGAAATTTGGCACAGAGATAGATTATAGTCTGGAATAGCACATAGGCTACTTTTTATCCCGGAAAATTAAAGAGTTCCCGCGGGAACCGAAAAACCTCAATCCACGCGGACGAAGTCGCGGGCATCAGCTAGTTTATAATATACAGAAGTGTAAGTATACTATCCTGTGGGGATCTGGACCCAAATTCGATTGCTTCATACAACTGCATACAATTAGGCTAAGTTGCACATGGAGAGATTCTCGAATGCGGGTGCAGTTTCTTGCTAACTTTTCAGCTTGTGTAAGCAAATGGTGGAAGTTCTCTTCCTCTCGAAAGCAATGATAGACCCTCTTAACTCTCCTCGATCGCTTGAATGATGCGAGTTTATAATATAAATAGCCGCGGGCGACCGCTATTTATTTGCTCTTGCCCCTTGAGAATTTCAGCCTTTTATATCCGAACTATTCACCAGATCTTCATGAAATTTGTTAAAAAAAAGATCCAAAATACCCTCAACGTACGTTTCACTCCGACACCGGAGCATCTTCGGGAGATGTTGACTCTACAATGCACGATTGTGAAGATTTATGTGGTGTGGAGAATATCGCGGGCTGCAAGTTCAAGATACGCACTGTACCACATAGATTTACCTTCTGTGGCGGATTATAGCGAATTAAACTTCTAGTTTTTTTCAATGTCATGGACTTCCGCAAAGTAACGCCTGCTTCTATCCAATATTTTTTTTAAAACTTAAGCTGCAAAAAGCTGCAAAATAGGTTCAACATCGCTTAACATCGCTTTATGTCGCTCTCTGCTTAGCAGACGGATATACTTCCATATTTATAATATTGTACTAGCTGATGCCCGCGACTTCGTCCGCGTGGTTGAGGTTTTTTTGATTCCCGCGGGAACTTCTTAATTTTCCGGGATAAAAAGTAGCCTATGTGCTATTCCAGACTATAATCTATCTCTGTGCCAAATTTCATCCAGATCCGTTCATCCGTTGGAGCGTGATTGAGTAACAAACATACATCCATACATACATACATCCATCCATCCAAACTTTCGCATTTATAATATTTATATGGATGGATCCATTTAATTTAGTCCAAGCGGAAGAGTGATAGGAATCCCACATCGGGCGCCAGTTTTAAATACTCAAAATTTTGTAAAACTAAAAATAAGCTCTAATTCGTGAAAAATAAGGTTGTATGTACCTTGAAAGTATAGTCGCCTGGCTCGACATCGGTCACATCCACCCACTGGCAGTCAACGTTGTACTGGTAAATGTCTGAACAGTTTACTGACACACCTGGGAACAAACGGAGCATCATCAAAATCTGTAACAAATTCTGTAAAAAATTACAGCTTTTTTTTTTTTTTTTATCCACTACAAGTTAGCCCTTGACTGCGATCTCACCTGATGGTAAGTGATGATGCAGTCTAAGATGGTAGCGGGCTAACCTGTTAGGGGCATGGCAGTTATATTAAACCCATACCCCTATTCGGTTTCTACACGGCATCGTACCGGAACGCTAAATCGCTTGGCGGCACGTCTTTGCCGGTAGGGTGGTAACTAGCCACGGCCGAAGCCTCCCACCAGGCCAGACCAGGGAAAATTCAGAAATTATAAATTCCCAAATTGAACCTGCCGGGGATCGAACCCGGGACCTCCGCACGTTAAGACAACAGCGCTACACACTGCGCCACGGAGGTCGTCAAACACAGCTCTATGCGGTAGTTTTCAAATTCGTATGCAAAGGCTGGCTCACTGCTAACAGAGCAATCTCTACCAGGCAACTTTATTGGCGAGAGGAGTGAATAAGGATTATGACGAAAGGGATAGCAATATTTTTAGAGACGTTATTTTTTTACTACATTTCTCATTTCATTTATTTTCATATTTTTACTAGGTTCTTTCCGCAAATTCATCAACGTGAATAGTTTTTGAAAATTCTCGTAGAAAATCTTTGATTTTCCGGGATATAAAGTAGTTTTGTCCGTCCTTGAGATGTAACGTATCATCTCTGTACGAAAAAATTACGAAATTTCGTCAATATCGTTTACACAAATGGGCCGTGAGACACTTTCGCATAATTACAATTTTAGTATCTAAGACTCAGTGTACAGATAATGAGGCAATTTCTGCTCACAATCTATGATCTCTTACCTAAACTGGCAACTCTAAATCAAGTGCTATTCCGTTCCGCAGGGAGTATTATGACAGGGATAGAAAATTATAATAAATAAATCTATATAAATAAAAACGAATGTTGCTAAGCGCAAAACTCGAGAACGGCTCAAACAATTCGGCTAATTTTTTTTTCATATGTTCCATAATATGGCACACGGAAAGTTTTAATTAAAAAAAAATCAATAAAAAAAAAATCGTGGTAAATTAAAGAGTTCCCGCGGAAACCAAAATATATTATTATTATATATTTAATATAAATGGAGCTATCAATTTTGTTTAAGAGACGGTGTGCAACAAAATTAGCCTCATTATCTTACTTCCGAACCCGTGGTAGAGTCCAGACAAGTTGTCCTACATAAATTAAAACATTTCATTTAATTTCATTACCATAACCTTAACTTTTGAAGACTCGGTATCATCACCATTTCACATAAATTTTTGCAATAAATAAATTGAATAGGGATGATGCCTATATCAAAAATAAATTTTTTCTAACTGATTTTATTAAATAGAGGGTCTTCCAAAAGATCTAAAATTCACATCCACGGTTAGTTTTAAGTTTGATAACCATTTTAAAATATAGAATAAGGAAAAAAAGTGCGTTGAAATTTTATGACGTCACAACTGTGAATTTCATACAACTTCCATACTAGAAGTGCGTTTTGTTTGATATAGAGTTGCTGATTTGATTGAGTTGCATTCATCCCTATTATAAATTTATATATTTTGTATTACTAGCGCAATGCAAGCAACAGCCCGCGGTTTTTGTATACTTACAGAATGCTTTTCATACCTTGATCACCATAATTCTTGCAGGAATACTTCTTCTCCACGCCAGGTAGACACGTAATGTCTTATAGAATGTTTTTTTTCTTTTATAATGTTTTTCATACCTTGATCACCATAATTCTTGCAGGAATACTTCCTCTCCACGTCCGGTAGACACGTATTGTCTTCTAAACAGAACGAAGCCTTATGTCCTTCGGCCACTCTTCGACCACTAGCGTCCATTATATCAAATGTTGCGAACACTTCCATGCTGTGGTAGTGCCTGCAATGAATATAATAGAAAAGTTTTTGAGAGCACTTCTTTAGGCGCCATTAAAGAGCCCAAAACGTTACGAAGAGTGCTTTACGGCACGCAGCCTGTAGTCTTTTAGCGGCTGCGTCGCGCGAACAGGCTCATGAATTAAGGGCTCCGAACGGATTCGAAACTAGTCGGGCACTTTTCCGACATAACATGTGAGTTTAACCGGTAGTTATGTACCTATAGTTAAGAGTGATTTGATTTATTGACCAACAGATTATCTAAGTACAATTTAACAAATTTACTTATATATTACTAGCTGATGCCCGCGACTCCGTCCGCGTGGATTGAGGTGTTTTAGGGGTATGGAAAATAGATAGTAGCCGATTCTCAGACCTACTGAATACGCGTATAAAATTTGGTAAAAAATGGTAAAGCCGTTTCGGAGGAGTACGGTAACAAACATTGTGACATGGAAATTTTATATATTAGAAAATGTACTCTTTTAATTTAGAACTAGGTGTGTTCAATGGGCCACCTCCTCTGGTCTCTCCTCCATTCTCTGGCCCGGCAATAACGTACCGCCAGATGCCGTGTAGAAATCGATTAGGGGTACGGGTTTAATGACTACTGTACCCCTAGCAGGTTAGCTCGCTACCATCTAAGACTACATCATCACTTACCATCACGTGAGATCGCAGTCAAGGGCTGACTTGTACTTAGTGGATAAAAAAACACTGAGATCGCAGCATTTTTACTGAATTGCCAAGTTTTACACGTGGATATATTAAAAAAAAATTGTGTGTGTCAGCTCCGAAGCACGACTGGAGTTTACTATTTACGAACGATTATAAAATATATAGATTAGTAAATGAACGCATTTTTTATATTATTACTGAAAGCATGCTTGATACATTTGTTTAAATAAATTATATAATTTATATTCATCAAAATACATTAAATAGACATGGAAACATAAACAAGTTTTAGGAGAAAGAACGTAACGGAGAAAGTTTGATTTTACTCCCCATTTTTCATACCCCGGGCTTATATATGCAAATCGATTCTAACTAAAGGAGGTAAACTCCAAATACTTACATGTGACAAAGATGCCATTGCCACAAATGCTTGGGCAGGTAAGGTCTAAACTCCGCGTTGCCAATGTTCAGGGAAGATGCAGTAAAACGCAGGAGTCGTCGTGTTTCGAACTGCCAGTTGGGATTCGTTTTCTGGATCTGTTAATCGTTAAGAAGAATGTGCTAAAATTCAAAATTCAAATGCTTTTTATTCAAATAAACTTTTACAAGTACTTTTGAATCGTCGAGTGAATCTACCACTGGTTCGGAATAACATTCCTACCGAGTAGAACCAGCAAGAAACTCGGTGGTTGCTCTTTTGAATAAAAAAAAATTACAATTTAATTAATTTGTAGATACAAAAGTAACCGCTGTCCTTAGCATTGCTGGAGCGAGTCAAATCCACGCTCTTTTGTCATTTACTTATGCTATTTAAAAGGACCATTGTAAACGGTGTAAAATCAATCAATCAGTAGGAAGAAGAAGTACCTACACATGTGTATGTATACATACTACTAGCTGATGCCCGCGACTTGGTCCGCGTGGAATAAGTTTTTTGAATTCCCACGGGAACTCCTTAAATTTCCGGGATTAAAAGTCTATGTCACTCTCCAGGTCCTCAACGATACCCATAGCAAAAATCACGTCGATCCGTTGTTCCGTTACGGCGCGATTGAAGGACTAACCAACAAACCGGAGCAACGGATCGACGTGATTTTTGGCATGGTTGATTTTTGGCTCTTTATCCCGGAAAATTAAGGAGTTCCCGCGGGAATAAAAAAAACTTAAACCACGCGGACGAAGTCGCGGGCATCAGCTAGTTTTATTTAAATAGATGAAACTGGTTTAAGGTCAAGGTAAGAGTGGCAAATAATATTATAAAGTCAACTTAAATGTAAAGCTACGTGGGAAGGAGATTTGTTTTAGAATAAGGAAAATCATTAAACATTTGTGGTCCTAAAAATATACCATTATTATTTGCTTTCTCTTCGTTTCGTTGTTTGTTCCGATTTCAGAAAAATATGTTTTGTCGTGCTATTTTCAAAACCAGGCGCTTGTGTAAACCACTTCACCACTCTTCTGCGGTATTTCACAGATTCAATATTTGTTGGTGCCTAGATACAAATACCAGTATGCGGAAAAGACAAATGTATTCTACAAATAGCATGATAAAGTTCAAAACATATTTTTCCAAAAATACTTCTGCCGGACCACCTTGTTTATCTGCTACATTAAAAAAAATTCAAAAAAATATCCGCTGGAATTTTTAACTAGAAATTATACGGAGGTTAGCGATACGCACTGCCACCACAGTACACCGCACAAACGTCTTTTTCCTTGATTAAGGTTACGTTCGCTGCGCGAAAAAAAAAGTTGATTTTATAATTATTGGCTGATGATGATGTTGATGATTAAAACTCTACTACATTACCTATCAATCTCACCTATGAGCTAGTCATATAACAAAATTGCCACCAGCACCCTCTCTATTTAATCTTATACCTATTTTGTCAGACATGTAATAAATTGTGGTTGTCAAAATAAATAGGCGCAGTACCTACTATAATCCGATATGATTGATTATATAACTCGAACCCTTTGCTATGTATGGGTCTACTCACAATATATTAGGTCTCTTTTCGGATATTAAGCTGGTATGGAGAATACAAATCCCATATGTTATGATATTATATTATGTAAGTTCTGGAAGAGCTAATATTATATTTATTATTATATTAGAGCTAATATAGCTTTGCAAAATTTCTTGCACCAATATATTATGCGTAATTTACCTTTTATAGACATTGTAGAGGATAATATTTTATAGCTTACTACTTATTAATGGCCCCCTTATATTTAATACCCAGAGGGAATGGGGGTGCGGGGCGATCTAAACAGGTTAGATTTCTTGCTTAGACTTCATTATAGAATTAAATCTTCATCAAAAGGCAAGATAAACCTTGACTCGACATATATATTAGACACAGCATTAGCCTAGGGTATATTAGCAATTATTATTTAACAACAGTTTTACGGGTTTTTCTAGTTTAGCGTAAAAAAAAGAACATATTATTAACTACTAGCTAATGCCTGCGACTTCGTCCGCGTGGATTGAGGTTTTTCGGTTCCCGCGGGAACTCTTTAATTTTCCGGGATAAAAGGTAGCCTATGTGCTATCTATCTCAGTGCCATCCAAATTTCATCCAGATCCGTTCAGCCGTTGGAGCGTGATTGAGTAACAAACATCCATACATCCACACATCCATACATCCATCCAAACTTTCACATTTATAATATTTATATTTGATATACCATATTGAATGTTATGGGTTTTTATAAAGCTACAGAGTTTTTTATACGAACCTCGTACGCAGATTGGCTCAGGCAGTTCTCTTCCATAGCACACTGCAGGTGGAACATGGGCGCGTCTTGAAGATGAGCAGACCTTTGAATTGCTGTTGTATCCAGGAGTAAGTCTGCCAGCTGCCTTGTGCAGACCACTGCAGCTACGTGCCCTGTAGAAAAAAACCATTTTTTTTTAAATACATAGGCACATGTTAGGCTCGTAATTGTAGTACTTAACAGTCATATTTAAAAAAAATATAGACTAGCGCTTGGCTGCAATCAGACTTTTTTTTGTCCACTACAAGTTAGCCCTTGACTGCGATCTCACCTGATGGTAAGTGATGATGCAGTCTAAGATGGTAGCGGGCCAACCTGTTAGGGGCATGACAGTTATATTAAACCCATACCCCTATTCGGTTTCTACAAGGCATCGTACCGGAACGCTAAATCGCTTGGCGGCACGTCTTTGCCGGTAGGGTGGTAACTAGCCACGGCTGAAGCCTCCCACCAGGCCAGACCAGGGAAAATTCAAATTTATAAGAAAGGATTTTTGAAAATTCAACTCCTAAGGGGGTACAATAGGGGTTTGAAATTTGTGTAGTGTACGCGGTGTCCACGCGGACAAAGTCGCGGGCTAGTTCTGGAATAAAATGACCCTCACCTGCTTCACCAGGACACACCACGTCACCAATATCCTGATGTTTGCACATAAACAGGTTCGTCTCATTTCCCTCGCACTGTACACCACTGAGGGTAACATTGGAGCTGCCAAAGTAATCCGTTTGGAGAGCCTGCTCAGCATAACCCAGGGCCAAATGACGGCAAATAGCTGAAGCCTCGTATAACGTCCAGCCATCTGGGCATATGCTGCCCCAGCGTCTGTTATAGTAGATCTGTGAATGTATCAACATGAGTATAATTAGTTTTTTTAGTTTTTTATTTATTTATTTTATAGAATGCACAAACAAATACATAATTTTGTTTCTCGCCAACCTACACACGTAGTTTGTTAGTCACTTAGTAGGTTGACGGGTAGAGAGATCAAATACTCAACCGAAATGTATAGAAATATACTCTCAAGTACAGAGATATGTCTGTCCAAAATGTACGCCACAGTACTTATGTTAAGCTAGATTAATTATATAGTTTTGGGTTTCGCCTCACCGACTGAATCATACTTATACTAATATTACAAATGGGAAAGTGTGTTTGTTTGTTGGTTTATTGGTTTTTTGGTTTGTCCTTCAATCACGCTGCAATGGAGCAACGGATCAACGTGATATTTGGCATGTGTATAGTTGAGGGCCTGGAGAGTGACATAGACTTTTTATCCCGGAAAAGGGAACAAAAAACTTAAACCACGCGGACAAAGTCGCGGGCATCAGCTAGTTCAAAATAATACCTTCAGGCAACGAAAGAACAAATACAGCGGTGTGGAACTTTATTAAAAAAACATTGGGGTTCTATTATTGCCTTCTAAAATGTTCTACTTTATATTTTTAGATTGTTAATATTTCTGTTTGTTTTGTTTTGTTGTAATTGGAATCTTTAAAGATTTTCTTAAACAATCCTATTTAACAGCGTAGACAAATTTTCCAAATTAGGTTATTTTTATAAATAAATTTCTTAAAAGCTGCTCTCACCTCGACTCTACCTTCACTGCTGCTTCTTCCACCAACAAGTCTAATACTAGTACTTATATCAACAACTTCATGTAAACGTCTAGTTGGCTTCATCTTCAAGTTACTAGGCATATTGTTATCGGCTATTTCAGTACATATAACACCAGCAGCTTCACTTTCATCACAATCGGATGATCCCCAACCCGTGAATATACATCGGGATACGGATTTTTCATCCCCTTCGCAGACTACGTCATCCATCCAGAATTTTTCTGGAAAGTTAGAACTCATTAGAACCGTAAAATTTTAAACTATTATATAATATGCTAAATAGGTTAGCCCTTGAATATTATTTTCAAGTAGGTATGGTAGTTGTAATATGGTATGTTATAACAGAGCCTAAAGCTTTTTAGGGTTGAGGTTACGCAGTGTTGTAGTTAGGGTTTAACACTGCGTAGAAATAAATAGAGGAATGGATTTAATAAAAATGTATCTTCCAATTTAGCGGGTGAGAGCGCAGTCAAACTCTAAAAAAACAGCTAATTTTGACCAATACTGTTTCACTAGAACCCGTAATGTTACCCCCGTTTTTCACCAAAATCAAGGTCAAAAGTGAGTAGCAAATAAAGCTGCCTGAAATATAATATTTTATTTCAGTTGTAAAAACGAATAGCGTTGCAGTGCTTTTAGGTCTAAACTTACTTAAACTTTTAGGTCTAATTAAATTTTTACGCCAAAAAAATTACCTCTTGAATTATTTTTGGCGTTTAACTCCATTGGTGTTCGTTAAACTAACACCAGAGTTGCTGACTAGCTGAAGCGATCTAATTCGTGCAACTTTTCCATCGTCATAATCAACTTATTTCCATCTCACTATTGAGCACTCGTCTCCTCTCAGAATGAAAAGGGCTTACAGTGGCCAAGTTTGGATGTGTCTAATTCTATAAAATTCGATTTGCGTGCCCTGGGATCAAACTCAAGACAACCCGAATAGAAGGCTGAGTCTTGACCACTGCTTCAACTTTTACACAATCATTAAAATATCCACCTGCACAAAGTGATCCATTCAGGACTGAGATCTTGTCAATACCATGAGCTTCAGTAAAGAAGGAACGACCGGAGGGAGATAAAACATTAACTAACCAGTAGCTTCTCCGAACTGTCCGCCATGAGTAGCAGTGCCAGTTCTATTCAACATGCGGCACACCACATGGGCAGCTGCATCATCCCAAGAGTCATCACATACTGCACCCCAGCGACCAGCATGATAGATGTAGACGTTGCCTAGAACATGAAAACAACCAATCAGATCCTGCCTTCCAGGGCAAAGTTCTCGTTGGCATTATTTAAAGCGATTCCTAATTTCAAGTCGAAAGCGTAAGTAGTTACTGAAATTTATTAGCATATTAAGCTGCTGTCACGGATGGACAAAATACAACTGAACTTTGAATCGAGTCTTTATAAGCATTTTGGTAGGAAATAAGAAAAAATTGGTTGCTTAATTAAAATGTGTCAGAAACGTTGCCGCTTCTAAAGTTTGGTTTGAAAAACCTTGACTGACTTTCCTCCGGTAACCATACCTATCAATGTTTACTTCCTTCTCTCGATGGATAGGTACTGAATGGTTGATGATATTAAAAGTAGAAAGTATTTTTTTCCAGTATTAGTCTTGAATTGATTTACTTAAACAACCCTGTAGTATTTTTGTTTAGTTATTGAGATTGATAACAGATACGGGTGAAGGTCAATCTTATATATGGGTCAGGCCGTTGCACATAATCCATACTAATATTATAAATGCGAAAGTGTGTCTGTCTGCTACGCTTTCACGGCCCATCTTTGATGAATTTAGTACAAGGATAGGTTGTGTCCCGGGGAAGGACATAGGCTACTTTTTATCCCGGAGTTCCCGCGGAAATCAAAAAATTTTAATCCACGCGGACGAAGTCGCAGGCATTATCTAGTATAATAATAAAACGAAAAAATTACCTTCAAACTTGTTCGTTCCTCCCACTAGTTTCACTCTTCCTTCTAAATATTTCTGTTTATTTAGCAATCGCTGTATGAACGCCGCTCTAGTAGCTCTTTCATTTTCAGTAACATCTCTACACAATATCACTACTATCTCTACAAGCATTAGTAATAATCGTGTATACATTTTCCAGTTCATCAATTAAATGAATATTCAGTTATATTGTTTGTATCTTGATACATTGAACCATATAATCAATTATATACAATTTTATTAAATTTGGCTCCAAAATTACCCCATTAATAGTCCAAGGTAAAGTAAAATAACATTTAAATACATTAAAATTTAACTGAAACTGAAATAACTAATAAATCAATTTATTTAAATTAAAATGAATGTAATTTGAACCCAAAATAATCCTTGCAGCACTCCAATAATGTAATCACTTAGAAAACACAGATAAATTTAACTTTTTAAGATTTTTGTTCTCACACAAGCGTTCGATTAGGGACATCAGGAACACTGACTTCGCATGAAGCTAATTAAGAGTTAGAGACATTTCTAGTTCAATGTCAGCTATGATGATGCGATCATCACCATACGGTTCAATTATGAAGCTTGTGTCTGTACTTTTTGAAATAAGACACTGAAATAAAAGTCTGTAGTAAGTTCTGTAGTAACCTACTGCTAGAAATTCGTAATGAACTACATTAGATTCCGCTTTCGTTGAAAAGTCTTAGGAATCCTGCATTAATTTTCTAAATTAATCTAAGAAGGCTGTAGTTATAATATATTCGTATGGAATTTTTTCAAAGTTTATTTCTAGGAATTGCTGCAACCATTTGACCAAAACTTTTAAAGGCTAGAACAGATTGTATCTGTAGGTTTTGTATCGTAGGCATTGAAAAAGGGGTTTTCAGATACTTAATCTAGTAGTTTTATATTAGTATATCTAGATGAATCAGTGAATGCATCTGTGTGGCTGTAGTTTTAAACAAAATTACTCTATCCCACACAGGGTTTAGTTTTTAAAAACCCCAGGATCTGCTTGATTTTCCGGGATAAAAAGTATGCATTATATCTCAGGAATGCAAAACATTTTTGTGTCGAGTTTCATCAACATCGGATAAACTGATTTGCCATAAAAAGTAACAGACAAAAGGACAATGGACTTTTTAAGTCCTTCGTATATTTATTGGATTTATGATTTCGAAGTCGAAGTCAAAATTATTGGTACCTAAACAGTACACTTTTTGAATTTACAAAAGATATAGGTAGAACGAATTTTCTTTTCACAAACAAAACCAATAAGATGTACACTAGCCCTAAAGACCTACTTATATTAGAAACATTTGACCTAATTGCGTCTCATACAATAGATGCTTCTAAATTGAATCGTGCGTCACTCAATACACAGAACGAGGGAGCAGTTTTTGTCGCATAATTGTTGGGCACCTATTATTACAACTATTGTATAACGAACAAAACACTTTTATTGCTTCTATTAGTAGCGTATAATTCTAAGGAAGGTAAAGAAATCATTTCTATTCGAAAGAAATTAACAAGCTTTCAAAGTAGTCAAATTTATTGCTTTTAAGACCTCTCTGGCGCATTGGCGAGCGCTGCGGTGGTATTAAGGTCTCGGGTTCGAGTCCTGCGTATTTCCGTTTGCGTGGCTAATAGAAGGAAGTACTTCCTCGAACCCTGCACGGGTTTGTTACGCTAACTTCCTTTCTAAACTCGTGCTCAATTCAAGGCACGAGTCCTCCAATCGCGCACGGGTTTGCGCCCTGATAGGCGCATTTATTTCCGTGTTCAATAAAAAGCAGTACTTGCCTTGACGCACCGAATCCGTGTTTGTTTAATGTGACGTGTTTGATGAATAGGCAATAAAACACAAAATTTTGAATTTTTTTCAAAATTCGTTCGGACAAACGGTTCGTTGGACAGCAAAACAAAAAGATTCGAATAAAGAATTATAAAGGTAGAAAAAAGTTATAAAATTCCTATTTATTCGTTGTAGGATATTTATGATAGAAACTAGAAATAAGCGATAGAAACGAGAGATTCTAAGAGCTTCTTGTAAAGACGCTGCAGTATAAATTCCACGATTCAGATAGTTCTAGTCTAAACCGGATTAATGCGGTTCAATGCGGATATACCGGTTCAAACTGGTAATACCTTCCCGTTTACTGCTCCCAGGTGAATTGTGGAGGTAATGGATACATCTTAATCTATGAGGATTAATTGGTACCTTCAAATAAAATTAGTTTACCCACTTAAAAGAGGAATTAAGCCGAAGCGAGGGTATTTTAGTTGATAATTATAATATTACTATCCAATTGAAATCCAATATTAAATTAATCCAATTATTTTAATTTATAAAATCAACTATTTGCTAGACTAGCTATTGTCCGCGTCTTTTATTGTGTAACAAGATGATGCGCGCGACTTTGTCCGCGTGGATTAACAGTCCGTAAACCCGTAAACCGACATTTTAAGAACTTTTGATGAGGTTTGTGCATGAGATATTAGTATTATAACAAAAAGAAAATTAAAACATTAAAGATTAATCCCTCCTTAGTAGACTGTTGCAAATAAAAATTTAATTTTATTGAAATACTAGCTGATGCCCGCGACTTCGTCCGCGTGGATCGAGGTTTTTCGTTTCCCGCGGGAACTCCTTAATTTTCCGGGATAAAAAGTAGCCTATGTGCTATTCCAGACTATAATCTATCTCTGTGCCAAATTTCATCCAGATCCGTTCATCCGTTGGAGCGTGATTGAGTAACAAACATACATCCATACAACCAAACTTTCGCATTTATAATATTTATTTGATACTAGTGAAATTCTCATTCTTGCAGAATACGTTTACCATTTTTGCACTTTTGGGTGACACTTTTCACCCATATAAATCCACGAAAAATTATAATAAATGACTTATAAAAAATATTAATATGATAAACACGCTCTTAAAATTGGACTGTTGCAATTCGTTTTTATACGTTCTATACAAAATTAGTTAATAAAAAAATCAAATCAATGTGCACGATTTATCAAAATTTACGCGTCACAATTTCTTAAAAGTTTGACAAAATTACTGATAAAATAAAATTTACCATGAATGTTTAGTATTTATGTAACACAAATTGGGTAAAAATAAAGTTCTATAAAATACCTATATGACCAAAAAATATTATCAAAGTCTGATCAAATTCACGTGTAAAATGGTACTGCAGATCGTACGACCGCACGTACGTACGAACTTGACTACGCAAAGTATCAAAGTATCTTTACTGGCCTATGTCGTCTATGTATGAGTGCAGCCTAACGGTCTACTGTGCGGTATACCTACAGATTCCAAAATTGACCGATGGCGAGTATACGGCCTCTTAAGTTTTTGTAATTCCGCGAGAACTCCTTTATTTTCCGGTATAAAGAGTAGCCTTCCTCGGGAAGCAACCTTTCTCTATACCAAATTTCATCAAAATCAGTTGAAAAGATGGGTCGTTAAAGCGTAGCAGATCCACAGACAAACAGGCAGATATACACACATTTGCATTTATAATATTAGTATGGCTATTGTTAATTTTACAGACGGTTTTTATTGGAGACATCGGTCTGCCCGCTTATTTATTTAATCGTATGGCGTTTAGTGTATATAAGCGTTTTTATAATATTATAAAGAATGCTTATTTCGCCTGCAAGTTCGTCGCTCGTTTAGCACCACCCAGGGGACACGTGCAGGGAGGTAGAAGGTAGTTCCTGCGGACGTGCGACGGGGCATCCCCCGCCGCTCTGCCCGCTGAATGACGTATTCGTCTGAAATTGACTAGTTTCGGGTGGCTCAACAGGCATTGAAACTCGCACTTTCAATGCAGGTTATATGAAAAATCATTTTATCACTACCGTAGTGTACGGGCACGAAATGAGCGGTAGCGGGGCGACGGCGGCAGCGGGGCGATGCGATTAGTCGGAGAGCTGGCGACGAATTTCGGGAACAATTTGAAAGAGGTCTGGTAGTCATAGTCATAGTCATAGTCATAAATATTGATTCAATTTAGGTAGACACACTACACTTATTGACGTCCAGTTATATAAAAATATGATGGTGATAATCTGTTACGGTATCTTAAAACTAAAGCTACGAGGGTTCCTAACGCGCCCAGGTAATACTTTATAACCGACAAAAACGACTGGGATTTATTTTTTCGAATTTTATAAGTATAAAATTTAAAGATAAAAAATCAAGTTGCCAAAAAAATGTTATTTCGGAATTTTTTGGCAAATGTTATTCGCTGCGCAGTAGCGAAATAACCGCAAACGCTCTACCAGACTGGCAGAACTGGATTCGCCAATGAACGAAATTATATTTTTCCACAATTTCAGATTGCCTAAAAACACCTTCCCGAAATTCGTCGCCAGCTCTCGAATTCCATCGCCCCGCTGCCGCCGTCGCCCCGCTACCGATCATTTCGTGCCCGTACACAATTGCTCGCACGAATTAGACATACCAGACTCTGCAAACAATACCTACTTTACATAAGAAAATGTAAAGTACTTAGTATAAGAGATCTGCAACATAGATGTCGGTTGCGCGCATTGATTTAGGTTTTTTTTAAAATCTCGTGGAAATCTTTGGTTTTCGGCGATATAAATCTATAAAGTGCGATATGGCCACATCCACATGGAAGAAGTTGCGATGCATCATAATGTTCTATAGTCTTTCTAAAAGGTCGAAGGACTTTCATAATATATTTATGCAGTTTCTAAGTCAACAGTAGTTCGGTATAATTTTCTCAACAAACTCCGGTATTTGATAATAGTTGCAAAGTACATAAACCGCTTTTGCCATAATTCGTTTAATTTTAAACAAGCATCGTTTAGTTCATACTGCTGGAAATGCTGCCGTTATTAAATTTCGATGCATGAAATTTCCCTTTATTATTATAGCCTTTATTATGTAAATGTGATTGCACTTTTAGAACAAGCAAAACGTAGCGAAAAATAAAGAGTGTCCATACAGGCGCTATCGAAATTGCATCTCAGTGAAAAAAATATCTATACCTACACAGGGTGTATTTTTGTGAGCTGTTAGTGGGCGATAATTTAGACTATATACCTAGGGCATTTGGTAAATTTACGAGCAGGGGCGGCCTTAGCCATTGCGAGCATTGCGAGGCTCATGGGCGGTAGATGTTTGCGAGGCGCAAGATTCAAATACACATTAGACATTAGTACCTAATGACTTTTTCTATTTGGGCTTAATAGCGCAGGAGCGCGAGTATCCTGCAAGGGCACCCCGGGCGGTTACCCTGCTTGCCACTCCCTAAGACCGCCACTGTTTACGAGGAATCTCGCCGTTGATTTCAAAGCGTATCCATAACAACTGCATCCAGCGATTTAAAAATAATCCATACTTAGACTGCTCACATGTCAGCCCCCCTAGCCAAGTTACATACCTCGTGCATATTCTCTTTCAAACCAATCATTAAAGCTTTAGCGAAAGCGATTAAAAACGCTAATCAATGACCTACAATTACTATAAATTTTAAGTATCAAAAATAATCCAATATTAGCGATCTAAGGCGTCGATCACACTGCCAGAGGTCTCTATATAAGCGATAGCATGATATCGTAGCCTAGTCTGAACTGAGTATTCAGTTATTTTGTTTTACGCTAGAGTGTTAACGATTGTAGAAAGGGATTAGACACGAAACGTATGTAACATAGCTAAGGGGGGGCAGAAATTGACTCCGTCATTGTGTTAAAAAAATAAGTTCATGCATTTTCAGTGAAAATCGATAGAGTATATTTTTTAACCCGTCTCATTCTGAGAGGTACTTGTGCTCACTAGTGGGCCGCCGATTGCATGAAATGATGATGATGATGACTATCCATTTATTCTGTCCATCAAAAAGTTTGCTTGATATAAAATAACATAATAATTAATATTTTGTCAACAGAAAACAACAATCAAACTATTTAGAAACTGTATTAAAACTTGACAATACACGTATTGTGAGGAACAGAGGAGTAAAGCTTTTCATAGCAAACTTTCTCAATTTAGTTGCCAGATTTCATTCAATGTGGATTTATAAGAAACGGCATGCAATAGACTCCATGTATCGTATACGCGTGTTACAAAATGTTCTCTTTTGCCAATCTAATAGACCACGTGGTCATGAAATGAAACGCGTGGATTTATAAGAAACGGCATGCAATAGACTCCATGTATCGTATAAGCCTCGCGTGTTACAAAATGTTCTCTTTTGCCAATCTAATAGACCACGTGGTCATGAAATGAAACGAAATGATTTATTTTATAGGTTACATTCATGTCATGAAAAAATATAGTGGGATCATGCACCCAGTAAGCATAACAAGCGTGTCTAGAGCAAGATAGGCTCATAGGGTATAGCATCGGTACGGTATAGTTAGAATAAGTTTTGTACAGTATGCTTAGAATTCTCGTAATCTTGTTACTCTTTCAATATAACTATTACCACGGCACACCGAGAAGCCGTGAGTTATGGCATCTTCACGTAGGTACAGTTCGCGCGCGAGTTGAATGCAGAGTAAATGTTTGTGTCACCATACATTTGCTCTGCATTCAACTCGTGCGCCAACTATAGTTGTTATACCTAATCCAAACAATCGCACTTCAATATAAACTAATTCTACCAGGCTATGCCAGATTCTATCAGATAATGCAAGTCCTCGATCGAGAACATCTTCTCTTAGACTTATTGATCAATGACTAGATAAACTTTTGTACAATAGTTATCAAGTATGAAATGGCTATTTTAGGAGTTGGTAATATTGTGGTAGATAAACTTTATCGACGAAAGAAAGTAGGTTGCAGATAAAAAGTTTATGAGAGTTTTTAAGCTTCGTTAATAGTTTGTAGTTTTATAGAGTACCTACAGACATTAATAATTATTTATCCGAGTAAAGTTCAATATCCTTTTGCTTTATTTTTTTCGTCTGAAAATCCATAAGTACCTACCTACTTACTCGCATTTATTCATTTTGCATTCATAATAGATTTCAGCACTACAATAAATACAAATTGCAATGAATAAATTAGAGGTCAAATTTCGACATTTGAACCTCGCTCGAGTACAGCAATTATTTATTGACGTAGGTACTAACTACCCGCGACTTCGTCCGTGTGGTTTAAGTTTTTTTGATTCCCGCGGGAACTCCTTAATTTTCCGGGATAAAAAGTAGCCTATGTCACTCTCCAGGTCCTCAATTATACCCAAAAATCACGTCGATCCGTTGCTCCGTTGCGGCGTGATTGAAGGACAAACCAACAAACCAACAAACAAACACTTTTGCATTTATAATATTAGTATGGTTATTAGAGTATAGAGACGGCCGTTGGCCGTATAAATCTTCAAAAAAGTAATTTATTTTAATTTATCACAAACATTTGTTTAGTACAAAAACTTTATAATGAGCTATCCAACGGCTTTACTTTTCATTGCTTTTAAGTGGTCTGGAATATCAATTTAAAATTATACACACATCGGGTTAGGGCTTCAGGTATTATTGAATACTGACTATATTATTAAACAGATGATAATAATAATAATGTCCTCCCGCCTAATTTCGGCCACGGCGGCCAATCTCCAGAGAGATTAGCCATCTGCGCGGGATATATTATAGTGCACAAGACGTGTGTGCGCAAACACAGGTGCACTCGCTGTTCCTATCTATTGATTCCTAGAAGATCAACGCTATCGATTATCGAAACGCTAAATCGCTTGGCTGCACGTCTTTACTATAGAATCCGCATTAGGTACGCATTCCTACCCATCGCCCATGGACGGCGGTAATCACTTATTTATTTATTTATTATCTTCCAACTTATATCTATCCTTACAGGTATAACCTAATGCGATAGACTAATACAACTTAATACTACAAAAATAATAACAATATACAAAATCATAATACATACCTACTACAAAAAATATTTACAGTAAAATAGACTAAACTAACAATAAAAAGATACCTATCCTATGAACTTAACTTAATACAAATGTAACCGTTTTTATGAACTCGCTCAGTGAGCAGCTGAAGAGATCCCTCTGTTCAGCCACTGCGTTGAGCGTACGAGTCGCGCGCACCAGTGGCGCCCTCTGCAGCAAGCACGTGCAAGCGCGCGGTGTCGCCAGCAGCGGCGGCACACGCCTGCGCGACACGCTCTCATTCGGCACACACAACCTTAACTCGTGCAAGATAGCAGGGTTGTGCACCTTCCCCCTCAAGATTTTAAATAAATAAGTTGCCAGCGATACTTCTCTCCTCAATTCAAGTTTACTATATCCCACCATGCCCATAACAAACAAAGAAACAAACTTAACATCATGTGACCCGCATGCTCGTTTACTTGTTATTACTTGCTGGCTAATCTTAGTGGAGATTGACGGCTGTGGTCGAAATTCTATCTTAAACATCGATTGATCGAGGACATTATTTTATAAAAAAAAATGATAAATGTTGAAGTTATTTATTATGCCCAATACATTTCAAATATTGGATATGAACCTCTTTGTAGTACCGATCACCCTTTGTAATACCTTTCTGAAGGGGTTAAAATCTCGAACTTTTTACATATAAGCAGGGAATTCTCACGATTTTCTAATATAAGTACTATGTGTTGATATGAGTTTCATTGATTTTGTTTTACGATACCTATTGGGGGCGACGTAGTATCAAAGGTGTGGAATAACTAGCTGATGCCTGCGACTTGCGCTTGGATTGCACTTGCGCTTGGATTGAGGTTTTTTTGGTTCCCGCGGACTCTTTTCGGAAAAACTCTTTAATTTTCCGGGATAAAAAGTAGCATATGTGACACATTTTCGCATTTATAATATTAGTATAGATTAGTGGGTGTGATTGTACTCTTATATAAATGACAATAAGCCCGCGACTGTTCGCATGGTTTAAGTCGTTTAATTCCCGTGAAAACTGCTTTTTTTCTGGGATAAAAAGTAACCTAAGTCACTCTTCAAGTCTTCAATTATACCCATGCAAAAAATATGTATGTCCCGGAAAATTGACGAGTTATTTTTTTATGCTACTACAAGTAAGCTCTTGACTGCAATTCTTGACCTGATGATGGGATGATGGGATGGTTTCCGTGGGAATTAAGAAAATCTTACACCACGCGGACAAAGCCGCGGGCATCTGCTGGTCTGGATTAAACCTGTATCTAATAAATTGTTTGTCAATCTGTCGCCTATAAAAATAGGATAATAACTCAATGCTTGTCTTAGGTCTGAGACAAATTGATTAAGGTTAAAGCGAAAACAAGAAAAATAATGGCGGCATTTTCTACTAAGATTGTACTCTGTTTACTACGTAGGCAAGGCATAAAATGTTTGAAAAGTTGCTTTTACTACACTACTGCTAGAACTATAAAGTAGACTTTTCTCACCCATGGGCAGTAAAAATGTTACCACACAGTTATTAGCTTACAAAGTATAGTGCGGTAAGATCAATTTTCGTACTAGTGCGGTAATTTAATGTCCGCCATGCAAACAAGTCTATACCGCCATCTTTGACGAGGTATTTTATAGTACCAAGTAGTTAGAACGATATAATATTTAAAACTCTGTTCTGATTAACTACATGACATACTTAAAACTTCTCCATGAGACATTAAAAGGACAAGAATCTCGTGCGCCTTTGTAGTGAATATGGAAAATGGCATTTTTTTTTAAATTTTTACTGTTTTCACGCTCAAACTTAATGTAAAATGGTGTCATAAATGATACACATGCGAACTCACATCGCTATTTAATGACTTTGTTTGCGGCTCAGGCATGTAAGGCTAATAAATAGCGTTTGTGCCTCAAGTGTAATTGTTATTATTCTGCACTAGGAGCATGAATAACTATTCTCAAACAAGTGCGGAAATGTTCCACGCTTGATTAATGACCTTATAAACAAAACTATAATAATTAATATTTTGAATAAAATAAGAAACGCTCCAGAAAAGTGCCAAAAAATATATTTTTGTTTTCCAAGTTTTTTTTCATGAGTTTTCTTTTGAATCTGGTTCTCTTCAAAGGACGGTAGCTAGCCTGCACTGTCAAGTTACCTCTGCTTTGAACTGAAAGTAAAATCACTACATGTTAGACTTAATTAAAGTAAACTATATTAGGTACATCTTAAATTAGCAATAAAAGCTTATTAATAACAATAAATAGCTTGAATATTGGCGCAGAAACAAAGAGATACGATTTATCTTTTCTAATTGTAACGTATCGAGATATTGGGGTCAAAAGAGAAATATCCAAAAGATAATGCCAACTATATTAAGTTTCTGTGACAAAGCTATTTGCTCCGGTAACAAAAAAGGCCCCTTCGGCCGCTTAAATCAAATAAATACGAGGCCCCCTTTGTTTGCCCGTGGTCGAATTTCGCTCGGCTTACTCTCATAATCGCCAGTAATTTTCTGGACATTGTTTAGCTTAAACACGTCCACACTGTTTAATTCTTTAACATTTTTGAAGTGAAAACTTCTTTAGCCGCGTTGAGCACTTTTTAGTAGGGGGTAAACTTGTGGATTCGCGGCACCGACATGCGACATGCTCCGCGCCGACATGCTAACGTTGTTTTAAGACAAAAGGTTTTATATATAAATATAGGTACAACATTCGTAATTAAACTTCAATGCCAGTTTTAAGGTTTAATATTTTTTTTTTTAAATTTTAAAAAAATATATACTTAGGTAGGCCTTCCGGCTTCCGTTTTCCCCTCCTCTTTTAATATAGGTACCTTCAAATCAAGAGTGAATAGGCATCTTCTAGGCAAGCGCGCTCCACCTTAGGCTGCATCACCACTTGCAAGCAAGTCTGATTGCAGCCAAGCGCTGGCCTATACATTTAAAAAAAAAAAAAAAAAGGTAATATAAAATATTTAAAATAATAATAAAAAAAAATATTCGTTTTCACTTCTATCGGCAGTCCCTATGACTGCCAATTTTTTTTTCTTAAAAATTAATAACTTTTTCTCACCTCCGGGCGGAAAGCGTCAATTTTCCTCCCGCTGCGCTAAACGAAAATGCCGCTTTCCGCCTCCGTCGAGGAGAAAAATAGTATACACACCACGGGCAGTAAATAAGAAAGCCTCAGATCACATGTTTATTGACCTCGGCTTCGCCTCGGACAACAATTACATGTGATCTGAGACATTTCTTATTTTACTGCCCTAGATGTGTAATGTACTATATTCATCGTTATGTAGGTATTATGTGTATAACATTTTTCTTATTATTTTTCTTAATAATTACTTGCTTTATTCATCGTTATGCAGATATGTTTACATTATTATAATATCCATACCAATATTAAAACAGTTCTTTTTGGCAGAATAAAGCGCGCAGACCTCCCCCGAATGTGTAAGGAAATTGTAATCGTAATCGATTGTCAAAAGGACAATTCGACCTGATTAAAGAGATAATAGATGTCTGCATGTCAAAAAGCATGTATGAACTCCTTAAACAGTTCGAGTAATACGTTTTAAGCTGTCGAATGATTACGATTTGCGACAGTTGATGGCCTGGACAAAACGCTTAAACTCTGATTTTAATTAGTGTTGAACATTATAAACACCACTACGTACATGGCTATAATAATAAATGCGAAATAGTGTTTGCCTGTCTATCTATAAGCCTGTCTGTTAATCTATCTATTTGTATAGATTTTACTGTCAGTCTGACTACTTTTGATCCCGAAAAATCAGGTTTCCAATGGAATATTCAAAAATGAAAGCGATGGAGTCTAAGTTGGAATGCGATTGCTTAGAAGATGCATTTTCACTCTCCTCGAAGTACTTAATTAAAGTTGCACGTGGCACACTGAAAAAAATAGCACGAGACTTTTTACTGTTTTGGCACAGTAAAATTTAATTCGGTTAAAAAAACTGATTTTTTGTAAAAGTAATTGATTACTGACAGTTCGTTGAAATGGGCAAAAAACAGTAAGAAGCTAATCAGTTGTTTCAATTGTTTGTACATTAATGTTTACTGAAGCAAACGGTTCTTTTTAAGTATTGCCGTTTTCAGAGCTTTACTGATATTGTAGCAGTTATTTTTACTGCTTCAGAACGGTTTTTTTAGAATATAGTTAGGAGCTAAACAGCTATTTTAATTGTTTGAACTTTAAAGTTTACTGAAATAAACAGTTCATACTAAGTATTACTTTCTTACTTACTGTCTTACAAACAGTAAGAATAGTCAACCGGTAAAATCTACTGTTATAACTCAAATGTTTTTTTTTCGGTTACTTGAACTTGTTTGGACAATAGGCTCCATTTTTACTGGCCAAAGCAATGTATATTACCGAAAAAGCAATTAGTTTTACTAATTATTTTTTTCAGTGCAGGGATGGCAGGAAGAAATGTTTCGAAATTCCACAAATTAGCGGTTCGTATTAGAAACATTGAAAAACGCTGCTAACAGCGAGTAAGTACGTCAACTACTTAAGGATGCAAACCTTTTAAACCTAGAGTCCAATAAAAGCCCTATAAAAAAATTAAAACACGTATTTTCAGCATTTTCCCACAATTTCATTCCTGAGGGGCTACAAACGTGATGAAATATGGTCATATAGAGCAAATGGTAAGCAAAAAATATGGTGTAGCTATTTCTGTTTTTTGGGTTCCACAAAAGTAACCAAACAAACTATACTTAATGTAGTTAAGTTTGGTTATAAGGTCGAAATACTTTAATAATATTATGCTAGCTCAACACTGGTACCATCTCCACTACAGCCCATTAACGTCCCACTGCTGGGCACAGGCCTCCACTCTCATAGGAGAGTGGGAATTAGAGCTTAGACCCACCACGCTGCTCCAATGCGGGTTGGCGGGTACCATCTCAGTCCGTGAAATTAGGCATGTCGATTCGCTCTAAAAAAATCGATCTCTGAATGGATACAAATCGAACATACTTACTAGAGTTGATTCTCGGTTAAATCTAGCAGTAAAAGATCGATTTTCGATTAATCGTGACATTTTCCAAACATGCTTAGTAATTATGCTATATACCAAAATTCGATCGGGAGGACATATTGAACTGTCACGATGCGGTTTATTTGTATTGTGAAAAGCAAAAAAAGAAGAAAAGACAAAAGAAAAAATCCTCTACTGACTCTACGGAACACTGTATAAATAAATGAGACTTGAACTTAGCCGGTTCTCTTATAACATACGAGTGTGTATCAACCCACGCTTCAATTTGCGTGCGCATATGAGTTTACATTTAATTAAATTCTCGCTTTTTTATTTATTCAATAAATTCTAATGAAAAACATACAAATACGTGAACCGTGGTGCATGTATCTTTTTTATAAACTTAATACCGAATATGCATACACTTCATGCTAGCATATTCTCGAATGAAAATATTGGTTGTAATTTTTTATCTAATACTAACTGATGCCCGCGACTTCGTCGATCGTGAATTGAGGTTTTTTGGTTCCCGCGGGAACTCTTTAATTTTCCGGGATAAAAAGTGGATGGATGTTTGTTACTCAATCACGCCAGAAAAGCTGAACGGATCTGGATGAAATTAAGCATTAGATTTTAGTCTGGAATAACACAGACTACTTTATATCACGGAAAATTAAGGAGTTCCCGTGGGAACCAAAAAAACTCAATCCACGCTGTTGAAGTCGCGGGCTTCAGCTAGTCAAACATAAAACTAACACATTTTAATATTTACGTATTTGACAACTATTCAAATAAATTATTTTTTTGTGATTATTAAATAGAGGATCTCCCAAAAGTCATAATATCCATATCCCCTGTTAGTTTTACGTTGAATAACTATTTTAAACTATCGATTAAAGTAAAAAAGTGCATCGAACTTTGATGACGTCACTATGCAATATTTCATACAAAATCCCATACTAAGCACACGTTTTGACGTTTGAAAAAAAGTTGCTGATTTGACTAGTTGTCAAATACCCAATTAAAAGTTGGTTAATTCGACTTCCAAGATTTGTTTACATTAACTTTGTTAGTAACAGGTATTTTAAATTAAAGCGTGTTATAATAGACAGCTTTTTCTCTACATTTTAGTATCATGACATTTTTGTTTGCTATTGCCCGAGATATAGCTTGGTAAAGTGACTTTATTGGACTTTTAATATTTGAAAGTTCAAGGTTTTATAAAGCTAGAAGCTTTTATGATCACCGATTCAATGATTCAGGGATTTGATGAATAGTTAAAACTGAATGAAAGTTTTAAACTAGGGCTTGGCACTATGAAGATTAGAAATGGCAATTATCTTTTATTGCTTATACTAGCTGACGTGTCTTTCGTCTATAAGCATCGATTTACCAACTAAGGATACAACATTACCTGCAAATTAATACTCAAAAAGCGTCCACAATCGCTTATACAACCACAGCTATAGATAATAGACAAAGAGACACCAAACGGTTCACAAAAACCAGCCATATATCTTTATATTTAGGGTTCAATTTTGTAATAACAATTCGTCACATACGACATTTTGTCGCCTAGTGTACTCATGCGCGACTGAGGCAAAAATTGTTCATTGTGCCCAATTTGACCGTGCCGTTTTTTGCGTTTCGATGGTGCGTCTAAGGTATTGGTAAGTCAATGTCTATAAGTTATAATATAGTGAAAGAGTTCCTTTTTTTTATCTGCATGGCAGCCCTTGACTGTGATCTCGATTGGATGGTCTGTGATTATGCAGTCTATGATAGTAGCGGACTAACCTAATAATGGTAATGGAAGTCTGTCAATCCGCACTTAGCTAGCGTGGTGGACTATGGTCAAAACTCTTCTCAAAACGATGAGACAATGAAGTACTTACTCGTAAGTACGTTGCAATCAACAATTAAAAGAGAATAATGTTAAAAAAAAGCCGTGTTAAGCTAGGTAATGTCGGACGACAACCAGCATAACAATACATAAAAAAACAGTGCAGGATAGCTTTTGTTTATTCCTCTACAAGTTAGCCCTTGGCTGCGATCTCACCTGATGGTAAGTGATGATGCAGTCTAAGACGGTAGCGGGCTAACCTGTCAGGGGCATGGCAGTTATATTAAACCCATATCCCTTTGGTTTCTGCACAAATCTAAATCGCTTGGCGGCACGTCTTTGCTGGTAGGATGGTAACTAGCCACGGCCGAAGCCTCCCACCAGGCCAGCCCAGGGAAAATTCAGATATTATAAATTCCAAATTGACCCTGCCGGGGATCGAACCCGGGACCTCCGCACGTTAAGACAACAGCGCTAAACACTGCGCCACGGAGGTCGTCACACTCTCTTTTCAACTTTTAGTGTACGGGCACGAAATGAGCGGTAGCGGGGCGACGGCGGCAGCGGGGCGATGGAATTCGAGAGCTGGCGACGAATTTCGGGAAGGTGTTTTTAGGCAATCTGAAATTGTGGAAAAATATAATTTCGTTCATTGGCGAATCCAGTTCTGCCAGTCTGGTAGAGCGTTTGCGGTTATTTCGCTACTGCGCAGCATATACCATTTGCAAAAAGAATCCGAAAAAACATTTTTTTGGCAACTCGATTTTTTTGTTTAAATTTTATACTTACTTATAAAATTCGAAAAAATAAATCCCAGTCGTTTTAGTCGGTTATAAAGTATTACCAGACCTCTTTCAAATTGTTCCCGAAATTCGTCGCCAGCTCTCCGACTAATCGCATCGCCCCGCTGCCACCGTCGCCCCGCTACCGCTCATTTCGTGCCCGTACACTTAATCTTTGTTTTAGGGAAGTCAACGTGCGTGACATAAAATTGTCATTTTAAAATTATACGGTAGTTACCCCCCTGTACTACTAAATAAAAAAATAAATAAATAAAGCCTTTATTTCCTTGAAATTTTAATTCACCTAACTTACTCTGAGTTGCTCGAAACTATTTTAAAAATTTAATTGTTGATTAAACTAATTTAATCACAAGACTCCATACGATTCTTGCGATTAAATTAGTCTAAGTACCACCTAAATTTTTGTATTTGTTTCGTGCAACTCAGCGATAGTCTTTTTAATTAAATACAAATATTATCATTACAAGTTAAAATATAATATTATCATTAACATATACGTTACAATTTCAATGTCAATTATAACAATTAATGTCAAACTATATAATGTATAATTTAGTGTAAAAAAAAAAATATTAAGTAGTATATTATATTGAGTATTTGTCATAGGTTAGGTGTTTTTAAAATATTTTATTTATTTCTTCACTATTTTACTGGAACGCCCATTTCTGGGCATAAGCCTCCTCCATTCCTGTATTACTACAACTAGCTAATTCGTTTTATTCCACTTGGCTAAATGCAATTCCGTCTTTTTTATTATTCATTGAACTCAGCCACATAAAGGGCATTTCGCTGCACTGGAAATATATTACATTACATTTTAATTATCTTTTCCTCTGAAGCAGCTAATTCTGCGTAGGTTGAAAGCTGTTTACAGTAGACAATGAAAAGCTTCCCCTACAAACTCAGTTGTAACTGTACTCCCAACTAGATAAGACGTGTTCTATTACCGTCTCTCTATTCCGAAGATTTGTTGATAAATTCTCACATAAATATACGATAAATTAGTGATTATATTCTCCTTGAATAATAGTGTTTATTTTGAATATCATAGAAACATTTAGATTGTTCTTTCGAGGTGCAATTTGCAAATAACTTTTGAAAGTTTGTATAAAAAGTTTTGGTGTAGAATCGAAAAGTGAAGTTTTGTGAATTTGGTTTGTTAAGTTTTAATTGAACCGCTTAAATGTAAGTAATTTTTCACTTTATGTAAGCACTAGCCGATGCCCGCGAGTTCGTCCGCGTGGTTTAAGTTTTTTGATTCCCGCGAGAACTCCTTGATTTTTCGGGATAAAAAGTAGCCTATGTCACTCTCCAGGTCCTCATATAAACACGTGCAAAAAATCACGTTAATCCGTTGCTCTGCTGCGGCGTGAGTGAAGGACAAACTCTCTATTTAACGTCCTTGGGGATAGAAATTACAAAAATTGTGAAATACGTAATATTATAATTGTGAATACACTGCGCCACGGAGGTCGTCAAATCAAATCCAATAGGCCTCTAATAATCAAGAGTGATCTTCAAATCTCCATATCATTCGCATACCGTTTCATCGTTTCACAAGAGTCTATGAGTCTCTACTGAAAATGTCGTGAGTGGATTTTGAGATGGTTGTATCGCTTCGTGTGGAAATTACTGCTTACGTTGGCAAGGGCATGTGTCATAGGATGCATATATTGACCTTAGTATAATTTCCAGCAGTAATTTTGACGACCTCCGTGGCGCAGTGTGTAGCGCTGTTGTCTTAACGTGCGGAGGTCCCGGGTTCGATCCCCGGCAAGGTCAATTTGGGAGTTTATAATTTCAGAATTTTCCCTGGTCTGGCCTGGTGGGAGGCTTCCTCCGTGGCTAGTTACCACCCTACCGGCAAAGACGTACCGCCAAGCGATTGAGCGTTCCGGTACGGTGCCGTGTAGAAACCGAATAGGGGTATGGGTTTAATATGACTGCCATGCCCCTAACAGGTTAGCCCGCTACCATCTTAGACTGCATCATCACTTACCATCAGGTAAGATCGCAGTCAAGGGCTAACTTGTAGTGGTTAAAAAAAACTAAGTATGAAAGCGATACGAGTGAATAGGCATCTTCTAGGTAATCGCACTCCACCTTAGGCTGCATCATTACTTCCAGCAAGTCTAATTGCAGCCAAGCGCTAGTCTATAAATAAAAAAAAAGCTACCTCTAATAAAAAAATTAAATTGCTTAGCGGAAAATCCAGATGCCAAAAAAGTCTAGAACGTGAGTGTCTAAAAAAAAAAAAACATACGCGCCGAATTGAGAACCTCCTCCTTTTTTGGAAGTCGGTTAAAAAGACACTGAGGCTTATAGTATTAGACGTAGGTAACCTTCTATGTTTGTATATAAAACTATATTTTTTTTCTTACTTAACAGCTTTAGGTAGGTATCCTATATCCAGCGGCGTGCACAGGGCTTGAAGCTAGGGTAGGCATTAGTTAGTCAGAATACCTATTTACAGACTGTAAAAAGGAAAAATGAGCACTTACCTATTTCCATTAGGGTAAGCAGTGGTTTTATGCCTCTATGAACTGCTCTCCACTGCCTATATCCATACTAATAAGATTATTTATGCGATCTGTCTGCTTTCTTTTTTATGGCTCATACAGAGGTTTGTATGAGCCATAAAAAGAATCATTCTATATACATCAAAAATATCCTATAGTCAATAGTCAATAGTCAAATATTGGTAAAATTTAGTTTCCAAGTAATTTTAAAATATATAGGTACATGTTACAAAAAATATTGTATATAATTATACTATATACCTACTAACATTATTATACATTTTAATAAACCATTATAACATTGCATTGTTATTATTATATAATTTTAGTATCCAAGAATTCATTGTAGCTATAGAAGGACCTCTCGACCAGCCAGGTCTTTAGTTTATTTTTAAAATTTGTTAAACTGGGTGCATCTCTAATTATTTGGGGTAGGTATACGGTTGTAGACTTCAGCGCCCATGCCTTTATCGGTTTTTGATGCCTTTTTTAATCGTCCACCCTTAGTAAGTAACCAGCCCCACAATCATGTAGGAATGGCCGATCAAAACGGTAAGTTCGTCGTCAAACTAAAATAAACCATAACAGCATTGAATTAGAGCTCAATTTCGTGTATCCATTCTTATACGTTAAAGTATCGTACATACCTAAACGTATAAGAATGGGTACACGAAATTGAGCTCTAATTTAATGCTGTTATGGTTTATAAACTTTGACGACGAACTTTAACGTTTTGATCGGCCATTCTTACATGATCGGGGGGCTGCTTGGATATCGTAGGCAACGGCTTTGCGTGTCGCCTCTTGTTTTAAATTCATCCCTATGGTTGACGACATACAGTGCAGTATCGTAAATTAGTAGGCACGGCAATGTTAGGATACCCATACTGGTGAAGTAGGGTCGGGCGGAGGTGTCCTGGCTCACTTTAGCTAATAATCTGACTGAGCGTTTTGCAGTATAAATGCGCGTTCCCAGTCTGCGCCACGCCCCCATAGCTCGATCCCGTATTGAAGTAGGCTGTGAAACGAGGCAAAGTAGCACGCTCGAGCTGTTTTCGAGGATAACGTGGATGCAACGCGCTTTAGAGCAAAACAAGCTGTTGATAGTTTGCCGCACAGCTCGTCTATGTGTGCGTCCCACTTTAATCTTTGGTCCACTCGAAAGCCTAGGAATGAAGTTTTTTCCGCTTGTTCAATACGTTCGTTATTTATAGTGATAGACAAAGGACGACACCTGCGACCTGCTAAGTTAAAGCGAATAAATTATTGTGTCTTTAGGATGTTAAGGGCAAGACCGTTTGTCTGAAACCACTCGAGTGTTTGCTCAGCTTTTACGTTTAGGCGCTTCTCCAGTTCGTCTATTGTAGATGCAGTGATTATCATGGCCACATCATCAGCGTACATGAAAACGTCAACATCACCAATACAAAGTGGAAGATCATTGAGTAGTAGGGTGAAAGCGAGGTTTGACAGGGAGGACCCTTGCGGGACGCCATTTTGAGGGGTTTGAGTGTCCGATTGTAAGGATCCAGCTTTACCAACAACTCTTTGCCTTCTGTCTTTCATGAAATCCACTAGCAAATTTAGCGCGGGCCCATCTATCCCATAGTGCTTGAGTTTCATTTTTAGGATAGTGTGGTTAGCGACATCGAAGGCTTTTGATAAGTCGAACTAGTGTTATACCTAATATAGGATATTTTTTGACCTGAAAAGCAATTGGGTTCCGCCGGGATAGGGGATGAAAGTTTATGTCGCTGTTATTCAACAACCCCTACAAACCTGAATCGATTTAAACAATTTTTTTTTATTCTACTACAAGTTAGGCCTTGCCGATCTCACCTGATGCTACGTAAGTGACGATGCAGTCTAAGATGGTAGCGGACTAACCTGTTAGAAGTATGGCAGTCATATTAAACCCATACCTCTAGTTGGTTTTTACACAGCTTACACCCCGTACGTCTTTACCGGTAGGGGTGTTAACTAGCCACGGCCGAAGCCTCCCACCAGACCAGACCAGAGAAAATTCAAAAATTATAAATTAATTTAGAATTCTAAATTGATTGAAAATTATAAATTGACCCTGCTGGGAATCGAACCCGGCACCTCCCACGTTAAGGCAACCGCGCTCAACACAAACGCCTTTTTTATAAATGTCATATTAGATACTATCAGGTAATTGCATGAAGCATGTGCAAGTGTAAAAGTGACATTTTCATATGAATAATTGAAACATCATCGCTAAATTCAAAATTCTTTATTTGCAGAAATATTTTTTACAATGAGATGTTATTCGTTATTTTTCCGGTAGAAATGTATTACCTAATTTAACATTGTTATGGCCTGTATCCGGTTCTGTATTGGGTTTGGAAAACAAAGCTTTTTGCTAGCAAAAGAATAAGGCCCCTAAAAACACTTAGATGAAGCCAATGATAATCCATACTTTCATACTAATATTATAACTGCGAAAGTGTGTCTTTTTTTTTAAATTTATTTCTTAAACAAGTTTACAATAATTAGGCTTACAAAATAACTTTTATCCTACAAAACTGTTTTCACAGTTTGACTGTAGGCATACAGTCTCAGTTTCTATAATAAATACTTAATACTATGTATATCTGTCTGCTACGTTTTCCCGGCTCACCTGTTTAACCGATTTTGATGAAATTTGGTACAGGGATACGTTGTATCCCGGCGAAGGACATAATATACTTTTCATCCCACCATCTCGGAAAGAGTATTTTTACTCTTCGATATCTGGATGCAAAAGCCGTTATTATCCTCTTGAGGATAAAGTAAATTGAATTTAGAACATCGTGTGCACGTTAGTAAATATCACTCGTCTATGAAGTTTGTGAATTCAAAACATCATTAAAATCTATTTACTTCTACCTCTATGGTACCGAATTTCCATACAACCTTTTTTTATTTGTTAAAAACTCACACTCGTAACCTTCTTGGTGTACTTTTTTAATTTGCTTTGCGCGCACCATTTTCTTTCACGTCATATTGTTTAAAATTAAAACCTTCGATTAAAAACAAGAAAATTGAAAATAAGTGAAAAACCTAAAATGAGTGATTCTAGTGACGAAGAAGTTAATTTGACGTCAACAGAATTGAATTTAATCTTGTGATTTTTTTTGCATTTCCTCGCTGAGGTGGGATGAAAAGTTACGTGTTGCACTCGAGTGAAAAGATTTTTCGCCTCGTGCTCTTTTGATTCCCTCGCTGACGCTCAGGATTCTAATTTTTAAATCACTCGCTGCGCTCGTGATTCAATTTTGGAATCCTTCGCTTGCTCGGTCATCAAAATTGAGCACGCGGTTAAAAACAACTTTTCACTCTTGTATAACAAATAACTATTTTATGCCGGAAAATTAACGAGTCCCCGCGGGAGTCAAAAAACCTTCATCCACGCGGACGAAGTCGTGGGCGTCATCTAATTCTATATTAATGATGAAAATTATAATCCAAACGATCCCATAGGATATTATAATTAGTTAAGTACATACCCATAGGATATGTTATTTCTACTACAGTATAATATTATACTTAATTATAGTATAATTATCAAGTTATGGGAGCATTTATGAGACTTTATAAGACACCTCCAGTATTAAAGGCTAAGGGTGAAAACACACTTATAATTCATTAGTTTTGACCAGCTACGAAATGTCCGCGCACTTTTGTGTGTATAATGGAGCTGCACAGGCGAGCGCGACACTACGAAACGTATTTATCATACGCTGCCGATAGTTCGGGCGGACGTTTTATGTGTTTTTATCCTTTTCCGTCCATTCGCGCGTACATTCGCGTGTACAATCGCCCTAATTACTCAACCACGAGATAATTTATAATATGATGATCCTCATAAAGTTCACTGAACTTTATAATTTTACGAGGATCATTCCCTTTTATAATTATACCCTAATGTACGCACTTAAGTGCTACCTTTTGTAAACTCATCAAATAAATATTATAAATGCGAAAGTTTGGATGGATGGATGTATGGATGTATGTTTGTTACTCAATCACGCTCCAACGGAAGAACGGATCTGGATGAAATTTGGCACAGAGATTATAGTCTGGAATAGCACATAGGCTACTTTTTATACCGGAAAATTAAAGAGTTCCCGCGGGAACCGAAAAACCTCAAATCAGCTAGTAATTATTAATTACTAGCTGATGCCCGCGACTTCGTCCGCGTGGTTTAAGTTTTTTGATTCCCGCAGGAACTCCTTAATTTTTCGGAGTAAAAAGTAGCCTATGTCACTTTCCAGGTCCTCAACTATACCCATCTCAAAAATCATGTCGATCCGTGGCTCCGTTGCAGCGTGATTGAAGAACAAACCAACAAACCAATAAACCAACAAACAAACACACTTTCGCATTTATAATATTAAAATATGATTACTAGACGACTAGTAATAATACTATACCCGCCCGCGACTTCCCGCGACATCGTCTGGGTGGGTGTACGAGTACATTTTTTATTCTTTTTATTTTCCATGGGAACTCTATGATTTTCCGGAATAAGAAGAGGCCTACCTATTGTCTTTCCAATACCTCTTGCAGGTTAGCTCGCTACCGTCTTAGCATCATCACTTACATGATACCTACCTACTCGTACCTGCACCAGATGAGATCGCAGTCAAGGGCTAACTTGTATCCATATCCATACTAATATTATAAATGCGAAAGTGTGTCTGTCTGTCTGCTACGCTTTAACGGCCCATCTTTTCATCCGATTTGGATGAAATTTGGTACAGATATAGTTTGTATCCCAGGGAAGGGACGTAGGCTACTTTTTATCCCAGAAAATTGAGAACTTCCCGCGGGAATTTAAAAAAAAAAACGAGACCCCTGCATTAAATCCCATTATTGAAACTTGGCAGGTTTGTAGTATGGTATGAACTAAAACTTATATAAAAAGATCCAAAGAAATCCATGCGGAAGTTAGGTATATAAACCTAAAACTTAATATTTTTGTTTTTGATTATTTTTTGAGTTTCGTCGCCTGAGGAATTATTGTTGGGGTCCACTAGCTTCCTTGCCTAGAATACATAATTGTTTTAAACTCAAAGGATTGCATTTTCTAATTTCCTGTTTTTGACAGCGTTCAAGACGAGAGCAAAATAGTAATTTAGACAGTCTTTGACCGGTGTCGTCAACCTTCGGGTTTTATGACCTGTTGAAAACGAGACTGAACCGACATGACTCTTTATCAAAGCCCTCCGTATTAATCTTCGAGTAAACAAACTGTTTACTGGTTTGCTATGATCTGTCAACTTGTTAGCACTTCAAAATTCAAAAGTTTTTTATTCAAATAGACTTTTTCAGGCGTCAGACACGAAACTAGCGACGGCCGAGCGACGGCGACAGCGGGACGATGGGGTCCGAGAGCTGGCGACGAATTTCGGGAAGGTCCTTTAGGCAATCTGAAATTGTGGAAAATATAATTTCGTTCATTAGCGAATTCAGTTCTGCCAGTCTGGTAAAGCGTTTGCGGTTATTTCGCTACTCCGCAGCATATAACATTTGCAAAAAAATCCGAAAGTCATTTTTATGACAACTTTAAATTTTATACTTATAGAATTCGGAAAAATTAATCCCAGACGTTTTTGTCGGTTATAAAGTATTACCGGAACTCTTTCAAATTGTTCCCGAAATTCGTCGCCAGCTCTCCGACTAATCGCATCGCCCCGCTACCGCCGTCGCCCCGCTACCGCTCATTTCGAGCCCGTACACTTAAAGTGCTTATGAATAGTCGAATGAATCTACTACTGGTTCGGAATGCCGTTCCTACCGAGAAGAACCACCAAGAAACGCGGCGGTTGATCTTTTGAAAAAAAAAAAATTACAATTTCGTTAATTTGTACATAAGTAACCACTGACCTTAGCATTGCTGGAGCGAGTCAAATCCATGCTCCTTTGTCATTTACGTAATCTTCAACCGTATTATAAAAATTGACTAGGTAGTTAAGGCGCTCTCAGTTCGCGAGATCGAAATACAGGCGCGCGAAGTTGATATCAAGCAAGTGCGTGTCGCAAAAAATGGAAGAAATCTATACCACCACCACCACCCTACACTACAGCCCATTAACGTCCCACTGCTGGGCACAGGCCTCCACTCTCATAGGAGAGAGGGAATTAGAGCTTAGACCCACCACGCTGCTCCAATGCGGTGGAAATCTATACAAATATTATAAATGCGAAAGTTTGGATGGATCAATTTTTTTTTTTATATTTATTTAAAACATACATCTCACAGCCAACTTAAAAACTAAAAGGTGTTACAATGAATTAATTAAATGCTTTAATTATTAATTTAAAGGTGTTACAACTAGTGCTGTGCTAACAATTATTATGTGATAATTTTATGATCTCCCACTTTCCAATATGTAGTATAGACTGTATCTTGGAAAGTAAGAACTTCCCTCTATGATACAAACATAGTTGCTAGCAGTTACGGAACATTATACAAGATAAATAAATAAATAGTGCACGAGTGCATCTGCTTCTCTGTATGTGTGTGTGTGTGTGTGTGTGTGTGTGTGTGTGTGTGTGTGTGTGTGTGTGTGTGTGTGTGTGTGTGTGTGTGTGGGTGTGTGTGTGTGTGTGTGTGTGTGTGTGTGTGTGTGTGTGTGTGTGTGTGTGTGTGTGTGTGTGTGTTTAACGTATTATTTTAGGTCAATTTATATTATTATCTTTATCAGGAGATCTTCTGTTTGGTTGTAGTTCAGTGTATTAAGATATGATGTTTGTATTTCAAATCACGCCGGAACTGCTGAACGAATCTGGATGAAATTTGGCACAGAGATAGATTATATAGTCACAGGCTACTTTTTACCCCGGAAAATTGAAGAGTTCCCGCGGGAAACACAAAAACCTCAATCCAGGCGGATGATGGCTTCTGCTAGTTTTTCATAATGTTCTTATAGGTGTGCGAAGTCTGCCAATACGCACTAGGATAAAGTTAGACCACAGAGGAATTAGACTATGGCCTAAGCCCTCCTCATTTTGAGAGGCAATCTTGATTGAGATGCCATCTGAGAAGATGAGATGATGCGAAAAGGTAATAATTGGGAAATTGACTAACCAAATCAGCAACTTTTTATCAAGTTACATCAAAAACGCGTGCTTATGGGAGTTTGTATGAAATACTTCCTTGTGATGTCATCAACAGAAACACAAAAAATGACATAGCAAACATCCTCATAATAGATAGATAGAAAAATTCTTTGTGTGGCACACAAACTTTATTATTATTACAAAACATAAAAATACAAAGGAAATGAAACAAACACCAAAGTAGGTAATAAGCACATAAAACGGAATAATTACCAAAAACCAGAATAAACTCACAATTATATAATAAAAACAAAGTAAAACATAATAATTAAGCTACCAAAAAAAATATTCTATTCAGAATGGTTTTTATAATAAAAGAAGCCACCTACATCCCCAGCTTTGTTGGATTCCGAAATAAAGGCCTCGTTTAAATACAGCGAAAATTGTAAAAATAGCTCTGAAGAAAAGTTATAATAAAGGAAGGTTTCGTAGGACCTTTAATATACATTATAAACTGGATGCCTCCCACTAGAAACTTCAAAATGTCGTGGAAAATTAATGATTTTTCGGGATAAAAAGTAGTCTATGTCAGTCTTCAGTATACAATCTGTCTGTACCAAAGCATTATATGCGAAAATGTGTCTGTCTGCCTGCTACGCTTTCATGGCCCATCTTTACGCTTTTGGCCCACCGATTTTGATAAAATTTGGTACATCCCGATAGATATAGAGATAGGTTACATCCCGGAGAAGGGCATTCTTCGCGGAAATAAAAAAAAAATTTAATCCACGTGGACGAAGTCGCAGGCACCATCAAGTTTGGTCATAGTTGGTTAGGCGAATGGGCCGTGAAAAAGTAACAGGATCATAATCCCCACTTTTTTGTGTGTCTGTCCATTGTCAAAATGTTGTACCTACAGACACAGGTTGTACCCCGGGGAAGCCGGAAATAGGATACTTATGACCTGGGAATTCCCACTTCCCACGGGAATTTCTATGAAAACCTAAATCATAAGATGACAACTCTACAAATTCAGCAACTCTTTACCAAACTTAAAAACGCACCTCTAGTATGGAAGTTTGTATGAAATTCATATATATGACGTCATCAAATTTCAACGCACTTTTTTTTCTTTAAAATTAAGTTTGAAATGGTTATCAAACTTGAAACTTACCGAGGATATGAATTTTAAATCTTTTGGAAGACCCTTTTTTTAATAATCAGTAAGAAATAATTAATTTTTGACATAAGCATCATCCCTATTACAATCTAGTCAAGAGCGTTCCAACTTCCAACCTAGGCCTCATCATTGCTTTGCACTAAGCATGATTGTCGTCAAGCTTAATTTAAAAAAAAATGTTTACGCTTAAAATATGTTTACGTTTCAGTACAAAGACAAAACAAATCCCAATTCCCTACCAATTGCGTTGCAAAGTGGTTTTCGCAGTTAGTATACGCGGTTTTGCTAACAACGTAAATAAATATGCCCAAGTTTGTACTGCTGTTCAATAAATGAACTTAAATATCTTATTAACAATAGAGTAAAGTGGAAAATCGTTTACCAGATTGTGGCTATAGACGCATTTGCAGCTTTGTACTCTAAACCAAGCGTGTAACATACACATAATCTACCTACTTTATAGTTACAATAGATTCGTTCACTTTGTATTATAGCTTTTATGTATAAAGTTTTACGAGTCATATTACAACGACAATTTATTTTGAATATGCATTTGTATGTTTTATAGCTACATATTTTGACAAGGAACAGTTGATCTTCTTTAATGGGTTTAAGGGTAAAATTGGCGTGATAGCAAAAGTTTAATATGCCATGTGTGCCACCATATAGGAGAAAACAACCCTTCCCATTGTTTCAAGTTTATGATACACGATTTATTTCATTACACACATAAACTATAATATTAGCAATAGATTTTTAAGTATAGTATCATATTTTAGTGCGCCCAGCCTTGTTTGAAGGTAGCGGGATTAAAGACTTGGGCGCACAGAATGTTTGACGATGCTCGATGCGTGATGCATGATACGAGGCGTGATGACAACGTGTCCCTATCTTTAAAAATTGAATGACATATTTCCCTGTTTAACCCTGCCTACGTGAAGTAGGGTATACGTGGGAAAAACGACAATTGCAGCTTGGACCGATAATACCTATGAAAAACAGTCGAATTCTTACTCTCGTATTTTCTGTTTCCTCCTCCAAAACAGAATCGATTTTTTTTTCAAGAATAATTTAAGAAGATAAATAAAAAAAAATAAAAAATAGAGAAGTTTTTCGGATGATGACCGCCAAACTTCATTTTGAAGAAGGCACGCGATGATGATAATGAATTTAAGAAGGACTCGGGCTGTGTCGGTATGTTTTTCTTTTTTTGATTATATTCGTCAAATTTATTTGCGGGATATCTGATGATGTCGCCAAAACTGGGCCATTTTTTGCAATTTTTGAAGGTTCCATATTTTTAAAATTATTAATTTATCGAAAAAAGCAAAACATAGACATGGAATGGACAAATATAGATTTTATGGTGCAAAAATATTTTCTCTAATTTAATTATGCACGGAGAAAACAGACAACGATTGTATGGGGAAACCGCCCTCCCGTATCGTCAGGGTGCGTTTCCAGCAGAGATGTGCTACGAATCGTAGCAAATCTCTGGCGGAGAGATGTGCTACGATTCGTAGCAGAGACGGTTCGTAGCTTAGCATCGTAGCCTACAATACTAAGCTACGGATGTGTCAGACCAACCAGTAGGAGCGCTTGATTTTCATAGCTAAAGAAAAAAAAAAAAAATAAAAAAAAAAAAATTGATTTACAGGAATATGGGTAGGTACAGATAAAGGTCTTAACATAATATTTTACCATAAATGGTGTGCAAATTGTTAGTATTTTTAAGTTGTTACTTCAATATCATAAAATTAAATTATTACATTACTAGCTGATGCCCGCGACTTCATCCGCGTGGATTGAGGATTTTTTGGTTCCCGCAGGAACTCCTTAATTTTTCAGGATAAAACGTAGCTTATGTGTTATTCCTGACTATAACCTATCTGTGCCAAATTTCATCCAGTTCAAATGCCAAATTTAAAAAAAAACGATGAAAAAAAGACTCCCGCCCCGGCCGACGCGACACGTCGGCTACCGACGCGGAAACGGCATTTTGCCGCGCTTTCACACCTAATCCCGTATACATAAAGCTTACATTAAGCTTTTCGCGTCGATAGTTGTGGAGAGAGTTGAGACCCAGGACTGGACTGTCCATTGGAGCAGAGCGGAGTGGAGATGTGTCGAGCGGACCAATGAGATTATTGATCGATGACACCATACTATTTTCCAATTACCTGCCAGGATTCTGATTGGCCTGTTCGGCACATCTCCGCTCCACTCCGCTTCAATGGACAGGCCCCCCTAAATATTTATTTAAGGACTTATGTAACTCCTAAGGGCTTTACAGAATTCTACCTCTCATTCTCTCTGCGTCTTATTCCTCATTACTGAGGGTCGTGACCCCTTTCCATTAATCAATTATTGGTTGGAGTTTTCTTGGGATACTAATGCGGTGGGTCCCCACGTCCTTCCGCATACGACTCGACTGAGAGTATTTAAACTCTTAGGTTTTTTGTAACGATTATTATCAGATGTTAGTGATAATAACCGGGACCGACGGCTCAATGATTAAATCGAAAATATTATTTGTATTTAATAGGTTGTCATCATTTTATAATTTTTATTACAGTGCTTCACACACGAGGAAAGTTTCTAAACTTACTTAAATATACATATCAAAAATTTCGGAACCGGCAGGATTTGAACCTGCGTCTCTCTGGGAATCGCGCCCTGAGCGCCTTGACCTCTCGGCCACGGTTCACTCCTGCCAGTGACGAAACTTGAGATATGCATCTTTAATCCAGTCTTTTTACGCGACTGTTTATGCCATCCAGTAGCGATATATTAAAGTATCGAAACTACTTTCAAAGGCCCATATTCGATGGAACTCTTTGAACTAGGAATGACACATTTTGCGTTTTACTAATTCAAAGAGTTCCATACCGAAAGTTGTGAAAAAAAAATAAACAGTTCGAAAAAAATACCGCCCCCCCCCCCCCCCCCCTTATCTCCGAAGTTTACCAATAGAAATAATTATGGTTAATAGAAGCTTATGTATATTTTACAAGAAAAATAAAACCAACGCTCTAACTAGCATAGTTTTTTTGATATTAACAATAAACCTCTACAAACAAAGTTAGTTTCGCGGTTCATTAAAAAGGGATATTTTGTGTCTTTTAATCTTAAAAACTCATTTAAACTTTTGAATTCAAACGTAGTAACATAATTACTACATAGAAACTAACATAGTTATAATTAAACGAACTTAGATATTTATAAGTAAGTAAGTAGGTTACTATTTCCTCATTACTACAGGTTTGTACGGAACCCTCGGTGTGCGAGTCCGACTCGCTCTTGGTCGGTTTATTTTATTTTTTATTTGGGAGTTTTCTTTTATTCCGCTACAAGTTAGCCCTTGACTGCGATCTCACTTGCGTTATGATGCAGTCTAAGATGGTAGCGGACTATAACCTGTTAGGGGGGTATGGCACCAATATAGTCGGTTTCTACACGACACCGTAAGTACCGGAATGCTGAATCGCTTGGTATTGCGTCTTTGCGGGTAGGGTGGTAACTAGCCACGGCCGAAGCCTCCCACCAGATCAAAAGTTCCCACGAGAATAATTTTCCGGGATAAAAAGTACTATGTCCTTCACCGATATGCGACCGATCTCTGTATCAAAATCGGCTGAACTGATTTTCCGTGAAAGCGTAGCATACACAGTTGCAAAATGCGAAAGTTTGGATGGATGTATGTATGTATGTATGGATGTATGTATGTTTGTAACAAATCAGGCCAGAACGGCTGAACGGATCTGCATAAAATTTGGCACAGAGATAGATTATAGTCTAGATTAGCACATAAGCTACTTTTTATCCCGGAAAATTAATGAGCTCCCGCGAGAACAAAAAAAACCTCAACCCACGCGGACGAAGTCGCGGGCATCAGCTTGAATAGAATATTTATAGAGTTCTGCAAAATAATTTAGGAGTACGATGCGCAATTTGGATTCAGTAACTTATTATTAAATTATGTATTCACAAATTATTTCGATACAGTAACAACGCTTTTAAATACGTTATCCAAAAAGAGCAGTTTACCACAATATATAGTAGCATATATTAAAATCATTGATTAAAACCGAGAGTCCGTGGAAAATTTGAGGAGGTGCAATTTACATTACCTCGCCTCGCCTCATTGCCTCGTTGGTTTAGTCAGTGGTTAGCATGTTCGACTGCGGTTAACGAAGTCCTGGGTTCGATTTGCGGTTCACGGAGTTTTTTTTTGTTTCGGAGAGCACGCAAAGCCGTCAGTCCTCAGCCGTCAGTCCGTAAATGCCTGTACTCTTTGCGGTCGTCTCAGATTTTTCGACCCGTCTGGCTATGAGAGTAAGGGAATGGAGCGTGCACCTGTGTTTGCGCACAAACCTGGGCACCATAATATCTCCCGCGCAGATGGCTTAACTGCCTTGTTGTTTAAGTGGTTAGCATGTTCGACTGCGGCCGTCGGGGTCCAGGGTTCGAGTCCCGGGTCCGGCCATAATTAAGTGTTTCTGACTAGAAGTTCTCAGTACTAGCCCGAAGTTAAGAAGTTGGCGGTGTTTCACCCATATCACATCCCGTGTGACAACGCATATCAGTCGATTGCGATTGTTAAGCAACGTTGACCCAGTTCGGTAACTGGATGGGTGACCGAATTTGGAGGTTCAAATTTGGCCTTTTCGTTTCCTCCGTGCCTAGGAGAGCACGCTAAGCCGTCGGTCCCGGTTAAAGTCGTTAAAGCCCGCCAACCCGCATTGGAGCAACGTGGTGGGTCTAAGCTCTAATTCCCTCTCTCTTTTGTGAGTGGAGCGTTGGGACGTTAATGGGCTGTAGTGGTAGTGGTGATGGCTTATCCCAGTGGAGACTGGATGCCGTGGTTCACTTCTGAAACCTTTTTATTTTTTTTATCCACTACAAGTTAGCCCTTGACTGCGATCTCCCCTGATGGTAAGTGATGATGCAGTCTAAGATGGTAGCGGGCTAACCCGTTAAGGACATGTCAGTTACATTAAACCCATACCCCTACTCGGTTTCTACACGGCATCGTACCGGAACGCTAAATCGCTTGGCGGCACGTATTTGCCGGTAGGGTGGTAACTAGCCACAGCCGAAGCCTCCCACCAGGCAAAACTTAAACAAAACTTCACCAAACCTTACTTTAGTTTCAAACACCTTCGAAACTTTTCCACCGGCTCTCGTCCCATTATTAGTACATTGTTTATTTAACACCTGTTCCACTGAGCCGAACGTGATTTATGCAAAGGTTTGGTATCATGCTAAACACTGTATCGTAAATCTTCTATAAGCCGTGCAGCCAATAAATAAAATACCTATACTATCTACGGTAACTGACTGACATGATATTATTTAAAAATGTGGGCGTTTTATGTGCTCGTAGCCTCGTACCTTTAGTATTAGGATATCGTTAAACTAAAGTCGTACTTAAATGCCAAATCATCTTTAAATTGAATAGGGGTTTTCAACTTTTGACAACTACTTGGGTATGGTAGTATAAGCAACTCTTTATAAAACTATGGAATGTATTGAAAGAAACGTATCTTCTGCAGCTTCGAGATATTATTAACACATATTAAAAATCTATATCTATATATATAAAATTCAAAGTCCTGACTGACTGACTGACTGACTGACTGACTGACTTATATATCAACGCACAGCCTAAACCGCTGGGGTTAGAAACTTGAAATTTTGACAGTAGGTTCCTTTAGTGACGTAGGCGCTCAATAAGGAAGGATTTTTCAAAATTCCACCCCTAAAGGGGTGAAATAGGGAGTTAAAGTTTGTATGAAAGTCCGTCATTTCTCAAGTTATATCCATGAAACTTGGTATATGAGCTAACAGTAAAAAATAAAAAAGTATGTGTGTCACAGTTTTTCAAAATTCCACCCCCAAAGGGGTAAAACAGGGGTTGAAAGTTTGTATGAAAGTCCTTCATTTACACTTAGCATTTGGGCTTTTGGTAGAATATGAAGAAGTACGTGTTTCAACATTTTCGAAAATTCCCAAAGGGGTGAAATAGGGGATGAAAGTTTGTAGGAACGTTTTTCAAATTATATCAACGAAACTTGGTATTTTGGCTTTCGTTAAAAAATAAAGAAGATCATGTGTCACAGTTTTTCAAAGTTCTACCCCCAAAGGGTTAAAATAATGGTTGAAAGTTTGTATGAAAGTTAAGTTATAGCCGTGAAACTTAGCACTTGGACTTCCAGTTAAATATGAAGAAGCACCTCCGTAATTCACCATTTTAAAAAATTCGACCCCCAACGCCGTTAAATAGAGTTTGTCCTTCAATCACACTGCAGCAACGGATCAACGTGATTTTTTGCATGAGTATAGTTGAGGTACCTGGAGAGTGACATAGACTACTTTTTATCCCGGAAAATTATGGATTGCCTGTGGGGAAAAAAAACTTAAACCACGCGGACGAAGTCGCGGGCATAAGCTAGTATTTATATAAAAGCGAAATGCCACTCATTCACTCACTGACTGACTAATCACGATATCTCAGGAACTAAGTATAAAGCACACAGACTTGAAATTTGGAAGGTAGGTTCCTTGAATCTATGGTGTAGACATCATAATATAAGAAACGTTTTGTACGTTTTGTACGTTACACGGGTTTGTACCGTCATAATCATAATCATAAATCATTTATTTTGCAAAATTGTGGGTACTTAAAAGTATTCTTCTGAAAAATTTTTTTTTATGTAAAGTTTATGTGGCAAAAAAAAAATGTTTCATACATTTTTCTATGAAAAGAAGCCGAGCGCTAGGCGTTTGGCGCTCAGTACGCGCTGAGACGCGCTCGTGGACAGGTGGGTGTATCGCTTTTTTGCACGTTTATTACGACAAAATGAACACCGTGTTGTGTACTGCCATAGAGATATAATATTCTCTATGTGTACTGCGCTTAGAAAAACTTGATACCGACATCCACAAAGAAGGAAGTTCTCAAGTGTAGGCGTATTTTTTTTACCCGATTACGGCAAAGCCACAAGGAAAGGGTATGTTAGGAATATATATGTATGTATGCATGTATGTATGTATGTATTAAAAAAAAGTGAGCGCCATTTTGAAATTCTTTGTTATCGTACCGATTTCGTTCAAAATCGATATCTGGGGTTCCCTGGGATCACAAAACAGGAAACTGTTACCAAAATTTTAAAAAAGTCAGCGCCATTTTGAATTTTTTTGTTATCGTACCGATTTCGTTCAAAATCGATATCTGGGGTTCCCTGGGATCACAAAACAGGAAACTGTTACCAAAATTTTAAAAAAGTCAGCGCCATTTTGAATTTTTTTGTTATCGTACCGATTTTGTTCAAAATCGATATCCGGGGTTCTCTGGGATCACAAAACAGGAAACTGTTACCAAAATTTTAAAAAGTTCACTGCTGACTTTTTTTTGATTGACTGCTGTTTTGTGATCCCAGGGAACCCCAGATATCGATTTTGAACGAAATCGGTACGATAACAAAGAATTTCAAAATGGCGCTGACTTTTTTAAAATTTTGGTAACAGTTTCCTATTTTGTGATCCTACGGAACCCCAGATATCGATTTTGAACGAAATCGGTAAGATAATCTTTTATACATTATTTTACAATCTCAAAAACTGAGTATTATTGTAGCCGCGAGTATTGTTTCGGCGCATAAATAGGTACATAATATTTACCGCGGCCAACAGCGTAAACAAGTACCTAGTAAATAAATAATCGTCTAATATTTTCAAGTAACAAAATTGGTTAGTTGGCTATAAAATCGAGCGTCTCTACGCTCTATAGCTCTACGCTCTCGTAAAGCGTGCATATATATGCTGTAGTGTGACGAGTTTTATACCTATAGTTGAGTTTTTTACCTATAGTTGATCGTGGGGTAAATGTTTAAAGGGCCTTAAGTGATTACAGATTAATGAAACCGTAAATTATTTTTTTCAAAAGAGCAACCGCCGAGTTTCTTCCTGGTTCGTCTCGGTAGAAACGGCATTCCGAACCAGTGGTAGATTCATTCGACTATTCATAAGCACTCGTAAAAAGTCTTGCGACTAAAAAAACTTTTGAATTTTGAATTCACCCCGGAGGGGTTGAAATGGGTGTTGGAAGTTTGTGTGAGACAGTCCTTTGTTTTGTGTTAGAGACATGAAAATTGGCAATTTTGTTAATAGTTACAGATATAGCTTTGGTAAACGTAATAATATTTCGTTTACGTGAACCTATCCTCATATTGTTGAAGTCATTCTGAACACATGTTACTACCGCCTACTAAGCGTAATGGTGCTATTTTAATAATAATAATGTCCTCCCGACCGAATTTTCGGCCACGGCGGCCTATCTCTAGAGAGATTGGCCATCTGGCCGGGAGATATAAAAGTGCACAAACGTGTGCGCATACACAGGTGCATTCTCTGTTCCTTTTACTCTCATATCCCGATGGGACGGAAAATCCGACACGACCGGAGAGAGATCAGGCAGGGACGGTTTTAAGTGCAATTTTAATAATAATATAGAGTAGACACGAAATATCGTCTCAAGTTCCTAATAGACGTCCACTGTTGGACGAAGGTCTCCTGCATGGATCTCCACAGGACACGGTCTCGTGCCGCTTTCTTCCAGCGGCTCCCTGCAGCTACTCGCTTAAGATCTTCCGTCCACCCGGTTGGGGGTCGGAAGATCTTAAGCGAGCATCCATTCCAGCACTTTGGGACCCCAACGCCTGTTGGTTCATGACACTTTTAATTATTCTAATAGTTCTACTTCCCTAATATTAAAGTGCAAAAATTCACTGAAATATCACTAATGCAAGGTGAAAAATATTTTAATATTCGCAAAACGAAATAAGGCCGGGGAAGTGAAGGATTTTCCATCTCGATCAGTGTTCCGTACTAAAATACATCGTAATCGAGAACCAAGAAGGTTTATTTAAATTACACTTTGTATACTTAGTACTTACAGATAGGTATACCTAAATTACTCAAAATGACAGTTTGATGTCACGTACCTTGACGTTCCTAAAATAAGGATTGTAATTCTAAAACACGGAAGTCAACAATAATGAAACAATATGGGTTGTAAGTTTGCAGTATGGTTTGAAATGTGCGCCTGAAATTTCGGACGTGTGCAAAGTGGTCCAAGATCTCGCGACGATCAGACCTACGTTATTTTATTAAAGCTGAAAGTTTTTCTATGTATGTCTCTTATAGAAGTATAAACGATCCCCGGCTATGAAGTTTGGATCGCGGTTGCTTTGGGAGGTATCAGGTTGAAAAGGTGGCACCTCAAATTCGTTAAAGCCTTAAGCTCCGTTTTTTTATATTTTTCTTTGGAATAATATTAGAAACCACGTTGTCCATTGTCAGACACTTAGTACGATTGCAACCCCCTGTCAGACACCCTGTTGTTTTATAATTTAGAGTGTCTGACAGGGGTTTGCAATCTCTGCTGTACTCTGTGATACAAAAAATCCCAAAAAGGGCATCGACTCAGCGTAATGCTGCACCATTTCAGCGCTGATTTTCATCATTCATTTCCTATTTCAAATCATTTAATTTCATATTTCTGTGGTTTTATTTGTTTTAATAATTTCTGTACAACACAAACATCTGAATTTTTTAACATTCCCGTTTTTACTTCTATGTATGGAACACTAAAAATGTGAACGATATCAGTTTGCTTAAAATATTATACAGAATACATTTTTGAAAAATGGATGCAAAATAAGTTGAAGTAGAGACGCGCAATTTTAAAATGTAATTTTCTCTCACCTTAAAGCAAAAATTCACTACGGGCGTTACTACCATCGCTTTTAAAGCAGCAGCAATACTAGCTGATGCCCGCGACTTCATTCGCGTGGATTAAAGTTTTTTTTGTTTCACGGAACTCCTTAATTTTCCGGGATAAATAGTAGCCTATGTCACTCTCCAGGTCCTCAACTCATGCAAAAAATCATGTCGATCCGTTGCTCTATTGCAGCGTGATTGAAGGACAAACCAACAAACAAACTTTCGCATTTATAATATTATTATGATTATTGACGCCTCTTCTCGAAATAATCCTTATTTTGACGTCAATGTATGTCGTATAAAACTGACATTTTAAAATAATACTTCTTTATGTTATGGTAGTATGCCCCCTGTACTGTTTTGACCTGTCGCCTAGTGCGCGTTCCACATAAAACTGACTGTAGGTACTGACTGAAAACTTACTAATGACTATACAAATCGTTTGAAATGCCGCCAAATGGTGGTAAGAGCCACGCTTACCACCGTTTGGCGGTGGTACGCTGATAGCATTTCCGCGCTGGACAGCCAAGTTGATCCTTTGCGCAAGAAATGAGCCAGCCCGCCGTAACATGTTTTGTAAGTTGTTATTTAGACTGGATATTTTTTTTTATCCATGCTACAAGTTAGCCCTTGAGTGCGATCTCACCTGATGGTAAGGGATGATGCAGTCTAAGATGGTAGCGGGCTAACCTGTTAGGGGCATGGCAGTTTCGGTTTCTACACGGCATCGTACCGGAATGCTAAATCGCTTGGCGGCACGTCTTTACCGGTAGGGTGGTAACTAGCCACGGCCGAAGCCTCCCACCAGGCCAGACCAGGGGAAATTCAGAAATTATAAATTTCCAAACCCTGCCGGGGATCGTACCCGGAACCTCCGCACGTTAAGGCAACAGCGCCCAATACTGCGCCACGGAGGTCGTCAGGTATATTCCCTCGGCCGTATTTTATGGGATGTTAGAGCCTCGAAAGCCGTAACAGGTGGATTTTTAGTACTATAAGGTCAAGTAGCGTCAGCAGCATCGACTTAACATAAAAATGCTTCTAAATTACAGTAAAATATATAACACTAGATGATGCCCGCGACTTCGTACGCGTGGATTAAGATTTTTTGATTCCCGCGGGAACTCTTTAATTTCATTTCAAAATAAATTAGCCTATGTCCTTCCCCTGGATATAAATTATCCCTTTACCAAATTTCATCAAAATCGGTTGAAGAGATAATTTTTTTGATTCCCGCGGGAACTCTTGAATTTTCCGGGATAAAAAGTAGCCTACGAGTATGTCCTTCCCCGGGATACGACCTATCCCTGTATCAAATTTCATCAAAATCGGTTGAACAGGTAAGCCGAGAAACCGCATTTTTAATATTAGGGTGGATTAGGGGTATGGGCTTAAAAAACAGCTGCACTTCTGATAGGTTAGCCCTCAACGTAATAGCTTAAATGCGTATGGTAGAACCTTTAGGTGAAAATCAAAAACCATAATATTTTATCAAGAAAAACAATTCCTAAATGATGAGCGAGAAAAAACATTTCGAATAAAAGCGTCTTAAATATTGGAAAAAGTAGTCCGAGATGCCGTAGAAAGTTTTAAGGGGGTGCTTGAATAACTAAATAAAAGTCGTTAAAATCTATTAACTGCCCTGAATGTGGAAATCTTAACCTACCAGAAGTTTTTGGAATCTTGAATATTTGAATATGTTTTATAATATTATGTATAGGTTACGTATACTTAATTGTATCTGCTTGCCGATATATTTATATTATAATAATATTGTTGTCTCTGTAAGTGAATTTTTGTAACAATTCTTTAAGAAATACATTCTTTAACCTGGAATATCCATTACACAACTATACCCAGACATCAAGCGTGCCGCAGAGATCCAAACGGCGCAAGACCGAGGCATTTGGAAGTCCCTACAAGAAATCCTTGTCTAGCAGTCATGGTCGTTTATAAGTTGACGGCGACGCCGACGACGACAGTGAAAACCTAGTGGTGGCAGCCTATTATATAGTGCTAAGTGTGTTTTACTTGGTGGGATCCGGGTTTTACGGCCCTACATAAAACAGAATAACTAGTAGTAGGCATATAGTAGTGTTGAAGATAAAACTTTCGCGTCGCCATTGCATTGCGACTCCTAAGTACCTATGTACTTTGAACTAATTTTATGTCGCTATATTAAGAACTACTAAAACCATTTCTATTACCTAATTTAGAGCTCATTCTGTGGGCGTCCCATACCTACTTTATCAAGCTCCTCCCCAAAATTTACCACCTGATCTTTAGCTACGCGATTTACCCCATGACTGACACTTTCTTAATAAAACTCTTCCAAGCCTGCGTCTCGAGGCCACATGAATAAAACCGAGTAAAGGTGATCGCATACTACAAGTTATTAGATAAACGTTAATAAAATAGGAATACTTTTTGAAGTGAAACTTCTTTAGAATCGTTGTGATTTGAAAATTCGATGAAACGGATGTTGTCGCCACGGTACAAGTGGCGCCACCGGACGAACGTGTACCTATACAAAGCGTTCCATTTTTTTAATTTTCTGTAGCTGTAGAAAGTCTAACGTATAGAGTGTATTCTAACGTAACGTAACAGTGTAATTCTATCTCATTCTGAGAATGAGATAGAATACAAGTTATATTTATCTCATAATCTCGTAAGCTACTTTTCTGTAGGTCCACTTCTGCCGCGAGTGAAGCACACACACTTTTTTAAATCTATAAATTTTATTTTGTTAGGTTACAATACTTAGTAACTAAGTAAATTTAAGTCTCATCTCATGATATCTTATTGTGTTTCATAATACTTCCTATTTACTTTAAGTAAATTTGCATGCCATATTCTTGTAGCTGGTTAGCGAGTAAGGTATAACAGAAGCAACTAAATGTTTTGATTTGATTTTAGACGTCTCACAAGTCAAGTTAACTGTACTGGAGGGTAATTGGCTAAAAATGACAGCTACAGTGTAACGATCGCAATCACCTCTGATTGGTTCACACTCTTCCACTATTGGACAAAATCCATTGACGCAGCAAGTATACCATAAATTCAGCCAATGAGCGTGACCTAATGACCTAATGAGTGAGATCCAACCACAAGGGATGCACTTACCGAACGCTGGATGTGAGGTTTTCATGCTGCTGATGCCAATCGTATTTTTATCAGTACTGAAATTGGGTTTAAAAATTTCAACTGTTACGGTTCATGAGCTAAGCCCGCTGACAGATTGACGGACGGACGGACAGCGGAGGTATTAGTAATAGGGTTCCGTTAGCACCCTTTGGGTTCTGATCTCGAAAAACAGTCCGATTTCTGATACATATTTTGAGCATATAGATAATAAAAGTAAAAGTAAAAGTATAATATACTTTATGTACACCATTAAAAGAAATACAAACACAAAAACAATCCTAATGGATATGGCACAACAGGCGGCCTTATCGCTTAAATAGCGATCTCTTCCAGGCAACCTTAGGGCAGAGGAAACTTTTGAAAGAAAGCGGGAAGGGTGAATGACAGACATGAATTAATAAATATTATCTCGTATATACATAAAAACACAGAAATGTATAATGTAAAACACAAACACAACAATGTTATGTGTAATGTTAAAAACACAGTATAAAAAAGTAATAGTAATAGGTAATAGACGACAGATGAATAAATAGATTATAATGATATATAATGTTGTTTCAATTTAGTTTTCAAGATAGGAAGAGATTGAGATAGCTTAATATCCAAGGGGAGAACGTTCCAAAGCCGTATAGCAGTTACCGTGAAATAATTTTTATAAAAGGAAGGAAGATAATACTTAGTACGATTAACAAAATTATTTGTACGGTCGAAAGTAAGCTTTTATAACGTGGTTCTAAAAGATGTGTTAAACAGCAATTTTGTTGATATATCTGTATGTAGCATATATATAGGTGAGCAGTATATGAATACATACTTGATCAAAACGTCGTACCCCTTTTCAAAATGGCATTTTGGTCTGGCAGTATGTTTTCGACCTTAGAGAGTTTGGAACCGAGAGTTGAGACCGTATTTAATAAGATTTACGATTGTTTTAACTTAGGAAAAATGTTGCCGCTACATTCAGGTGTTGCAAAAAGTCATTCCGTTTTGTGAAAATAAACGACACTTGTCTGCGAAAGATACTGCCGAGCGATATTTTATTCCAGTTTTTACTTAAAATTAATAGCATTCTTGACTGCCTTATTACTAAGGACATAAGTATCAAGGCTCTTTTTTGATAATGTCCTCTTTAAGATGTTTTTCAACGCAGCCAGTGTTTTTTACACGACTGCCCAAAAAAGGAGGTTAATGTTTTCATATATGTATGTGAGTTTCTTTGTTCCACCTTAACTTCTAAATGCCTTAACAGATTTTGACTTAAATATGGGGTACCTATCGCTAGAATCCTTACATCATCTCGAGTGACAATGGCTATACTTAATTTATGTTTTAAAATGTTTTATGAGGGGCCGCTACTTCGAAAGAGTCGGCGAAAGAGTAGGTAGGCCAAAATATTTAAGCCCCTATATTCCTCGTCTCCGTCGTCTTCGCTTATGCTTCCAATTTACCAACACATGGATATGAAATTGGTTAAGATTATTTTCCAAAATTGATAAATGTGAGTAAAAATAGAAGCTGAGTGAAAAAGCCCCGTATTAAACGATTCAGTAACATTGAATAGCTTCGATGAGAGCGCAGTAAATGAAAATCATTGTATGGAACAATGGTATTGAGAGCGGAAACATGCCTTTTTTATCCAGTTTAAGACAGTAGCGGGTTAACCTACTAGGGCCATGGCCATTCAAATAGAATGAGTAGGTACACTAAAATTCTACATCAATTAAAACCCATACCCCTATAATCGGTTTCTACACGGCATAGCACCGAAATGCTAAATCATTTGGCGGCACGTCTTATTAAAAGTGAATGAATGAACTATTTCACAGTATCCAAAAACCTTTATATATATTAAAAAAATGGATATCCAATGAGTGTGCCTTACATTTTTTTTTCTATCCTTGCTTTTCATATTCAAGAGGTACCTACTTATACCTACCTGTTTTTTTTAAATTGAAATAGTATGACGCGGTAGCACTTTTCCATAGCTGCATTTCAACTTTACAGCTTTTCTGGTGTATTCTTAAAATTATTGTGACACACAGACAGACAGATGAAATTATAAGTGTTTTTTACTTTTCTGCGGAACTCTGAATATACTAATTCCACGCACTAATAAAGTTAGCCATCGGAAATAACCTTACAGATGTTAACGACGGCAAAACAAAATGGATGACCAGGAAAATGAAATGGCGGCTATTGTTCGCAAAAACCGTAAGACTCGGACTCTTACGGTATGGTGCAAAAACTATGTAATTAGAGTGTTAGACCTAAATGAGTAGTAATACTATAGAGGACAAAGGAGACGATTAATAATACATGACTGCCCTAAAAAGTCATCAAACATGTAGTTAGTAAGTATCTTAGCCTACTACCCTGAGATCGCAGTTAAGGGCTAACTTGTAGTATATACTATATAGTATCAAATATAAATATTATAAATGCGAACATTGGATGGATGTATGGATGTGTGGATGTATGGATGTATGGATCTTTGTTACTCAATCACGCTCCAACGGCTGAACGGATCTGGATGAAATTTGGCACAGAGATAGATTATAGTCTGGAATAGCACATTTTTTTATCCCGGAAAATTAAAGAGTTTCCGCGGGAACCGAAAAACCTCAATCCACGCGGACGAAGTCGCGGGCATCAGCTAGTGAAAAATAAAATTAAACTAAAAACTTAACAGGGACAAAATTTAGTTCCAATTTTGACCACCGGGTCAGATAAGTTTGACGGGCTATGTAATTAATAGACTTTGGAGTTATTTTTATTGACTTAAGGACCACCGTGGAATTCCACGGCGTCTATCACGTGGAATTCCACGTGATAGACGATTTTCAATTCTGCCAAAGCCAGTGTTCTATAAATTTAAGACAAATTTAATATAGCGGATATAATACTTCCGTTGCTAAAAGATTTTATCTGACGTCGAGTTATCAAAGAGAAAAATTCAAAGGGAAATTTTGTGATTAAGCGAAATGTAACCACTAGTATCCAACTATTCTTTCGTCTTTGTCAGGAAAAACATTAATCTTTATAAACAAATAAGTGATACTCACAATCGATGTACTAGAAACCGCCATAAACTTGTAACAACGTCATATAGAGTGCGCAAGGTGCAGAAATCTTTTGTGGGGTCGAGTATACGCTTTTATAACATGGTACCAAAAGAGTTTCTGGAGTTGCCATTACATAAATTTAAAGACTGTGTTAAACAGCATCTGTTAAGTCGAGCTTATTATAGTATAGATGATTTTCTCGCTGACAAAGTTGCATGGAAGCAACCGGCTTCGCATCCAGCAACCCACAAGTCAGTGTAATACCTACTTGTTACGTAGCGTATGTATTTTATATTATATACAAATTGTCACATTTTTCTGTTTTGAAAAGAGCAACTGCTGAGTTTCTTGCCGGTTCTTCTCAATAGAATCAGCTTTCCGAACCGGTGGTAGATTCTTACGACTTATCATAAGTGGCACAGGTTGTCCTACATGAAATAAATCATCATTTCATTTCATTTCATTTCATTTCATTTCATTTCATTTCATTTCATTTCATTTCATTTCATTTCATATTATATTACAAAAGATAGAAAAATTGGTGAAGTGTGTGTCAGAAGATATAAGGTATGGTTCCGTACCATACCTATACCTTACCTATCATAAGTATTTCGGGTAAGATATTTGCAATAAACTTTGGCGGTCACTATTTTCAAAAAGCACGAAATGATTTTAAAATGCTTAAATATATTACTCCTATTTTCCTAATCTGAAAACCAGCGGTACAAGCTCTGACCCGTGCTCTGTGGAGATCCATGCAGAAGACTTTCATCCAGCTGTGGACACTTATAGGTTGTGACGAAGACGACCATGTTTTTTTTCTTTTCAAAATTTAAATATTCCCTTGCGTTCCAGTAACGGGGTTGTTTCATCTTGGGCCAGGTACTTGTACAGTATTCCAAAAAATAGTATAAAATCATAGAAAACAAAATAAAATATGCTTTTTGGCAGTTTTACAGTGATTAAGAGGTACAAAAATAAAATGTTTAATTAGGTACATTTGTAGAATAGCAACTCTCGCAGCGCATCCATCCATCAATCTGACTGCTGTTGGATATTTTAAGGATAATTCACATTTCCCAGGTAATTTTATGTCAAATGTCATCATGACACGTGTAATATACCTACGTCAATGTCAAAATGGACACATGTTGTTGCGCTTTTATTTTGCACAATAATTTCGCATTGTACCTCGTAAATTGAACTTTTTAGTAAGAAATAAAGAAAAAAATGTGACTATTTTATGACCCCGAACATTTTGAAATACCGTACAAATACCTGGCCCAGGCTCCATATAAATTTGAAACAACCCTTTATATAACTGTGTTAAAAAATTCAGCAATTTCAATTTCAATTTATTTATTTGTGAAGAGTACATTTGAGGTGGAATAAGTATAAAATGTGCTCCTATCCTACCAGTGTGGTGTACAAAATATACAGAATGAACACAAGAAGTAATACAAAATGTTCTTATTTTAATAAAATTAAAATTTTGTTATTTTGAGATAGTAAATATTTTGAAGTCTGAGAGGAGTTTCTATAGGCTAGATTAAGGGCGCCTTCAAATTTGCCGCAAAGCGTAGCGCGGCTGCAGCGCGGCTGCAGCGCTGCGGCCGCGCTCCTGTCGCGAGGTTCGAACATCATAGGGTTGTACCTATATTTATTTTCACGATGGACTCTGACGAAGAAACACTGCTCTGTGTTACTATTAATACGAAACAACGAAAATATAAAGTAGTTGTACCTACATAATATTATACTTACATGCTTCATTTTTTTCACTTGGAGTCTTGTTTGTGAAATTGTCAATAAATATAATGCATATTTCTTCCCAAGCCTTTTTCTTTTCGATTTTATTGCTGTACTTGTCGGACTTCGAATCCCATATTGCTGGACGACTCTCAACCTCATCGATAAATTCTTCTACCTGATTTTCGTTCATGTTTAGACTTGAACAAAAATACGTGCGCAGTCCCGTCACTAGTCGATCGATGAACTGATGCGCGGCCGCAGCGCGGGTGCAGCGCTGCAGTCGCGTGTTTTTTATTTATATGGATTTACAAAGCAGCGCGACCGCAGCGCTGCAGCCGCGCTGCTTCCGCGCGGCACTTTGCGGCAAATTTGAAGGCGCCCTAAGTGATACGTCTTGCTTATTACAGACTAGCTGATGCCCGCGACTTCGTCCGCGTGGATTGAGGTTTTTCGATTCCCGCGGGAACTCTTTAATTTTCCGGGATGAAAAGTATGTGTTATCCCAGACTATAATCTATCTCTGTGCCAAATTTCATCCAGATCCGTTCAGCTTTTCTGCGGTGATTGAGTAACAAACAACCATCCATCGAAACTTTCGCATTTTTTTTGTAAAGATGGATTAAAATGTCGAGTGACGACGATAGCAGCAGTAATTTAACTCCGGAAACTATTAAAATAGATGCGGACCAATACGGAACTCTAAAAAGGTATTCCTAATATATACGTACGTATGTGTAATCACGTCCGTCTAGTAAAACCTGTGAACACGTATTGAGGTCACCTGAAAGCGTTGAAACGAAACTGAAAAAGGTAACATTTATTTTCCATTTATTAAAGGGTACCTTTACGTGGTGGAAATCTTAAACATTTTTTTTGTACAAATTGTCTTAGGGTCATTTGGGGTTTGAAAAGGGTAATAAATTGAAGCGGTGATAGCCTAGTGGTTAAGACTATCACCTCGTGTACGGGGTCACGGGTTCGATCCTCGGGCACGCACCTCCAACTTTTCAAAGTTACGTCACATAATAGTACAGCTGGTTACGTGCGCTTCAAACGGTGAAGGAAATTTTTGACGACCTCCGTGGCGCAGGAGGTCCCGGGTTCGATCCCCGGCAGGGTCAATTTGGGAATTTATAATTTCTGAATTTTCCCTGGTCTGTCCTGGTGGGAGGCTTCGACCGTGGCCAGTTACCACCCTACCGGCAAAGACGTGCCGCTAAGCGATTTAGCGTTCCGGTACGATGCCGTGTAGAAACCGAATAGGGGTATGGGTTTAATATAACTGCCATTTTTCGGGTTGTGCCGTACGTGATGCGGTAGGTATTTCTATGCTTGTTATGTGTGGCACAGTTTGAAAATAAATGTTTTTTCTTTCTTTCTTTCTTCTTTTCTTTCCATGCCCCTAACAGGTAAGCCCGCTACCATCTTAGACTGCATCATCACTTACCATCAGGTGAGATCTCTGTCAAGGGCAAACTTGTAGTGGATAAAAAAAAAATTGTGAGGAAACCTACACGCCCTAGAGTTCTTCATAATGTCCTCGAAGGTGGGACCTGGGAACCCGCCGGATTATTATCCCAAGAAAACCCCTGCCATTATATCATTACTGCCACGTATAACTTAGGTACCTTCAAGGCAAGAGTGAATAGGCATCTTCTAGGCAAGCGCGTTTCAACCTAGACCTCATCATTGCTTTGCACTAAGCATGATTGTCGTCAAGCGCAAGCCTATCTCACAATAAAAACAATTAACGGAATGGGGTCACGACCCTCAGCAATGAGGAATACGACGCAGAGAGATATATTATCATACTAATATTATAAATGCGAAAGTGTGTTTGTTTGTTGGTTTGTCCTTCAATCACGCTGCAACGGAGCAACGGAACGACGTGATTTTTTTGCATGGGTATAGTTGCGGACCCGGAGAGTGACATAGGCTAAAAATTGAGGGGTTCCCGTGGGAATTTAAAAAAACTTATTACACGTGGACGAAGTCACGTCCATCAACTAGTATAACATAAATACCAAATTAAATGAAATTGATGAATAAACTATGAAATTGTTCACTAAATTCTAAATTAGTAAAACTAAAATAAACGGTAAGTAGAAATTCCATAAATTACCCTGGACTCCCAAACTATGATAAACTCGTGGCTTTGATGGTTGGGGGGGATTTTTATTCAGTAGTTACAACGAAAAGACATAACAAACTTAACAACAAAATAACTTATCCAACAGCAGGATAACTATGCTTTTTTTTTTTTTTATCCTCTACAAGTTAGCCCTTGACTGCGATCTCACCTGATGTTAAGTGATGATGCAGTCTAAGATAGTAGCGGGCTAACCTGTTATGGGCATGGCAGTTATATTAAGCCCATTCCCCTATTCGGTTTCTACACGGCATCGTACCGGAACGCTAAATCGCTAGGCGGCACGTTTTTGCCGGTATGGTGGTAACTAGCCACGGCCAAAGCCTCCCACCAGGCACCTTATTTTCCATAACAATATTCACAGAGTAGAAATACAATTTTGTAAAATAATATGATATGACCATAAGGCATTCCACCACTACAGCCCATTAACGTCCCACTGCTGGGCACAGGCCTCCACTCTCATAGGAGAGTGGGAATTAGAGCTTAGACCCACCACGCTGCTCCAATGCGGGTTGGCTTTAACGACTACTATCATGTTAGTGATAATAACCGGGACCGACGCGACGGCTTAACGTGCTCTCCGAGGCACGGGGGTGAAACACCACCAACTTCCTAACTCCGGGCTAGTACTGAGAATTTCTAGACAGAAAAACACAATACTTTACTATGGCCCGACCCGGGACTCGAACCCGGGACCTCGTCGGCCGCAGTTGACCATGCTAACCACTAGACCAACGAGGCAGTCGTATGGCATTCACTCGTACGCATATTCGGTTTCTACAAGGCATCGTACCGGAATGCTAAATCGCTTGGAGGTGCCGTCTTTGCCGATAAAGTGATGTTGATAGTAAAGAGAGTTTTCATCCCGAGGAAGGGCATAGGCTACTTTTTATCCCGGAAAATTAAGGCGTTCCTGCGTTAATGAAAAACGCTAATCCACGAGGACGAAGTATCGAGCGTCATCTAATTAGGCACTTAGGCAGGTATCATACTTCATACTTCATCATACTAATAGGTATTATAAATGCGAAAGTGTGCTTGTTTGTTGGTTTGTTGGTTTGTCTTTCAATCACGCTGCAACGGAGCAACGGATCGACGTGATTTTATGGGTATAGTTGCGGTCCCGGAAAATTGAGGAGTTCCCGTGGGAATTTAAAAAAACTTTTTCCACGCGGACAAAGTCGCGGGCATCAGCTAGTAAACTAAATTAAAATTAAAGGATTTTCGCAACAAAATTACAAAGCTCTGCTAAAAAAACTTTTAACCCCCTTCTAGGTGTATGGCAGTACAAAAATAGAGCAATACTAAGCGGAAAAAAAATATTTTCTTCCCAGAAATATCCAAGCCCGTAATCAGTACCTACTTAGCTCTAATTACATGGTTCCAAGCTCTTTTTGCCACTTTACGAAGAAGAAATTTTTCTTTATTACTTTTTCTCGAGATTAATTTCGTTGGGCATTTAAGTATAATGATTTTCTTTAGCCTTTAAAAGCATATTAATTTAGAGACTATTTTAAATTTAAACGAATCCTCGAAAAATCAGCGCAATTCATATTCAATTCATGTTTGATTCACTTTACTTATTGATAATTATATAATCTATACTTCTATACTGTCTAAACTAATATTCTAAACGCGAAAGTTTGGATGGATGGATGGATGTTTGTTACTCAATCACGCCAGAACGGCTGAACGGATCTGGAAGAAATTTGGAACAGAGATAGATTATATTCTGAAATAACAGATAGACTACTTTTTATCCCGGCCGTCCAGGCCCACTACTCCACTTTTATTTTTTTATTTTTTTATTTAGGCCGAAGTCCACCTCGCTGGTAAGTGTACATAGACAGACTTCACTCACTTTCCTCAGACATTCAGGTTTCCTCGCGATCATTTTATATCAGAAAAGTAAGCAATGTTAGTGAGTGTGCAAATAGCTTTAAGCTTCAGTGTACTTATTCTATACAATTGTCGCACTTACAAATTCAATTGGACCTTTCCTTTTACTGAAAGAAAAATACGATAGAAATGTATCTATCTCTCTAGCACAAAATAGATTCTAACAATTTGTTTTTGTTTCAGAAAATGGACTTACATAATCGGAACCAAAGGGCAGCGTAAGTTCATGATCGGGGTTTCTGACTTGGAACTTATTGAGGACATATTAAAATGGAACGCAACCACAGATATAGAAACAGAACTAGTTATAGAAAACATAAAAGAAAAAAACTACAATGCAAGCGAAAACATATATCATATAATACGGACTGTAGATAAAAAAGTTTCGAAGATATTCTGTAACGATTCCAGTAACAGTGACAAAAATATAAGTAACGTTACAAACTTCAGTGATATGTGTGACTCGAGTGATGACTACGATGTGTTTGAAGTGACTGTGGTAACGATACTATTTCTTCTCATTGTAGTGACAGCAATAGGTAATACTTTGATAATATCGGCGGTAGTGACTACAAAGAGACTGAGAACTGTTACCAATTGTTTCGTGACAAGTTTGGCGGCGGCAGATCTACTTGTTGGCATATTCGTCATGCCACCGGCTATCGCAGTCCACATAAGTGGTAAGTTGAATTCTCATCTACATCCATATCTCTATATATAAAAATGAATCCCTATTTCCCTTGGTCACGGCATCACGCGTGAACGGCTGGACCAATTTCGCTGATTATTTTTTTGTTGTGTTTGTTATTGTAAGGAGAAGGTTCTTATGAAAGAAAATGTTTGAAAAATTGTACGGAAAAGTAAAAAAATTGGGTTAAAAAAACACCATATACAAAAGTAAATGAGACATAAGACAGTAGAGAGATCTTCAAATATATTGTCAGAATGACGGTCATTTATTCAGTTTCATATATTATATACATTTATACTGGGAAAAAAACCAGTTCCCACGGGACTCCATAAGACCTAAAATCCACGCGGACGAAGTCGTGGGCATCAGCTAGTCATAAAATAACTACTAATCATAAATGCGAAAGTGTGTCTGTCTGACTGTATGCTACGCTTTCACTGCCTATCTTTTCAACCGATATGTATGAAATTTGCTATAGAGACAGGTTGTATTCCAGAGAAGGACATTGGCTACTAAATGGAAAACTAACTTGGGAAACTAAGGAGTTCTCGCGGGGATAAAAAAATCTATACAACGCGAACGAAGTCACGGGCATTATCTAGTTTAATCTTTTTAATATTAGTTTTTCTAACTTCTCTCTTCATAATAATATTAGTTAAGATGAAATTGCAAGTAGTAGTTTTAAGTTTCCGCGGTAATACAAGATTGTCACTTATTTTATCATCCACGCTTTCAGAAATTCCGTCTTCAATTTTCTGATAAAAGCGTTTGCTTTGCACTCAGGTTGAATGTATATATAATATCCCGGCATTTATCCAGGTACTATGATATCGTAATGTCTAGATTTTAGACATGTGGCCCTCATACGATCTGTCTGTGTTGAAACATTAACAGACTAGATTTATGACCTATCTATACCTAGTACCTACTACCTACTAATATTATAAATGCGAAAGTTTGGATGGGTGGATGTTTGTTACTCAATCACGGCAGAACGGCATAACGGATCTTGATGAACTTTGGCACAGAGATTATAGTCTAGAATAACACAAAGGCTACTTTTAACCCGGAGGGTTAAAGAGTTCTCGCGGCAACCAAAAAACCTCAAAACTCAATCCACGCGAATGAAGGCATTAGCTTGTGAGTTAACTAGCTGATGCCCGCGACTACGTCCGCGTAGATTGAGGTTTTTTGGTTCCCGCGGGAACTCCTTAGTTTTCCGGGATAAAAAGTAGCCTATGTGTTATTCCAGACTGTAATCTATATTTGTGCCAAATTTCATCCGGATCCGTTCAGCCGTTCGGACGTGATTGAGTAACAAACATCCATCCATACATCCATCCAAACTAAATCGCATTTATAATATTTATTTGACTAGTCGCCTACATAAGTTATCATATTAAATTCTCTTATTATAACACGTTCTACTTAGAAGAAGGATCATATAAGTAATCTAAGGCTGAATTTGCTTAACGTCGCGTCGTTTAAATGCTAAAGTTAACCGACAGGGGCTAATTAATTATTCACGACTAGCTGATGCCCGCGACTTCGTCCGCGTGTTTTAAGTTTTTTTGATTCCCGCGGGAACTCGTTAATTTTCCGGGATAAAAAGTAGCCTATGTCACTCTCCAGGTCCTCAACTATACCCATACCAAAAATTACGTCAATCCGTTGCTCCGTTGCGGCGTGATTGAAGGACAAACCAACAAACCAACAAACAAACACACTTTCGCATTTATAATATTAAGTATGATATTTGGCCACATCATGAAATAGTTATTTTATACATTTAGATATTTTCCTTCATTGATATCGTCTAGTAATATGAACAGTGTAATATATCACGAAAAACCACCATTTAACGAAATGGCCTACGCTATGAAATAAATAATCAATTCTACGATCTAGGCACAACATGTACACCTGGCCCTAATAATTACGAGAGATTTTATCTATCGCAAGCCCGTACGAGCTGTCTAGACCTTTGATATATTAAACGACTAGAGTTATGACTTAACCTAGTCGTCTACATATCATACTTTAATCAGTAATACGAAATTTATGGACGTGCAAATAGCGCTGTTTTAATTAACAATAACATATAAACCTACTATCTGAGAGATGGGAAAATTATTTATTAGACTATCCAACCGAATTCTCGGAAAATGAAAGTGAATTACCGATTTCATTTAGAAAATAAACAAAGGGGAAGGTAAATTGGTCGAGTTAACTTAATAAAGAGTGAGTGGTGTAATGATTTAATGATTTATTTATTTTACTCTACCTGCACCGGTTCTGGGGTTCGGTTATTTGATAGCTAACGAAAAAGACATTAATCAAATAAAATCTATACCCATAGGTACCTATTAATTATCAAATTTCCCTCCAGGGAAGGGCCCTATAGTAAATTATATAAATTAATGATTTATTTATTTAACTCTACCTGCACCGGTTCTGGGGTTCGGTTATTTGATAGCTAACGAAAAAGACATTAATCAAATAAAATCTATACCCATAGGTACCTATTAATTATCAAATTTCCCTCCAGGGAAGGGCCCTATAGAGTAAAAATTGATGATGGGTACCTACGCTTGAAGTAGCTTTTATGAAAAAGCTTTTTATAATGATTGGCGGCCCCGACTGAAAGCGTTTCCAAATAATTACCTACCGTGGCCTTTTCTGTCGCTTTTCAGTCGCAAATTACATCAAAAATCGCTCAAGAGCCAGTACACTATCACAATAGGGATGATGCCTATATCAAAAACTAGAGGACGCCCGCGACTTCGTTCGCGTGGCATAAGTTTTTTTAATTCCCACAGGCACTCCTTCATTTCCGGGATAAAAAGAAGCCTATGTCACTCTCCAGATCCTCAACTATACCTACCCATGCAAAAAATCACATCGATCCGTTGCTCTGTTGCGGCGTGATTGAAGGGCAAACTCTCTATTTAACGTCCTTGGGGATAGAAATTTCAAGACTGTGGAATACGTATTTCATAAATTTAAATCGGAAGCCCAAATACTAAGTTTCAGGGCGATAACTTGAAAAACGACGGACTTTCATTCAAACTTTCAACCCCTATTTAACCCCTTTGGTGGTGAAATTTTTAAATATTTTGACACACGTACTTCTTTATTTTTTACCGATAGCCAAAATACAAAGGTTCGTTGATATAACTTGAGAAATATCTTGAGAAATGAAGGACTTTTTTACAAACTTTCATCCCCTATTCCATTCCTTTGGGGGTTAAAATTTCAAAAATGGTGAAGTACTTACTTCTTCATATCTAACTGAAAGCCCAAATGCTAAGTTTCACGGCTATAACTTGAGAAATGAAGGACTTTCATACAAGCTTTCAACCCCAATTTACCCCTTTGGGGTGGAATTTCGAAAAACCGTGAAATACATATTTCTTTATTTTTTACCGAAAGCCAAAATACCAAGTTTCGTTGATATAACTTGAGAAATGACGGACTTTCATACAAACTTTAAACCCCTATTTCACCCCCTTAAGGGTGGAATTTTGAAAAATCCTTCCTTAGAGAGCGCCTACGTCACAAAAGGAACCTACCGTCAAAATTTCAAGTTTTTAGCCACAGCGGTTTAGGCTGTGCGTTGATATATAAGTCAGTCAGTCAGTCAGTCAGTCAGGACTTTGAATTTTATATATATAGATATAAAGTATTACCATGTGAAGGATTACTTATATGGCAAGGAAGCTTGGCAATAATTTGCTCTAATGGCTTTGATAGTTCCTTAGTTAAGATGATTTGTGAGATGGTGATAATCGGAAACCTCTACTGGAACCAGGAAGCTGCAGTTAAAATAGATGGGAAGCTCTCAGACTGGCAGCCAATCACTAGAGGTGTCCGCCAGGGCTGCATACTGTCTCCATTACTTTTCAATCTGTACTCTGAAGAGATCTTGACAGATTTACTAAACTCTATTCCACAAGGAATTACAATAAACGGAGTGTGCGTCAACAACATCAGGTATGCGGACGATACAGTATTGATTGCTAATACTGCTACCGGGCTACAGCAATTACTAGCTGAAGTAGCAAAGGCTGGAGAAGCTACAGGATTATCCATCAACGTCGGTAAAACTAAAGCCATGGCTATTTCAAAAAGTCCAGTAAGTCCTTTCCATCTGAAATTAAAAGATCAGTGCATTGACGTGGTCCCGAAGATTAAGTACTTAGGTAGATATTTCACTTCGGACCTAGATCACCTTCAAGAAATAAAATGCCGTATCAGCCAAGCAAAAGTTGTGTTTCACAGGATGTCCAAGACCCTATGCAATCCTAAATTACAGCTTGAGCTAAGATGCCGCCTTGTGAAATGTTACGTCTGGTCCACCCTCTTGTATGGTTGCGAAACATGGGTTCTCAAAAAGGAAGCAACTAACCGATTGCAGGCTTTCGAAATGTGGATATACAGGAGAATGCTGAAGATCACCTGGAACAGCTTTACACCTAACACTAAGGTACTGGAACTAGTCCACAAAAACAGAGAACTCATGTCCACCATCATGCGGAGAAAACTGGCTTTCTTCGGACACCTACAAAGAGGAGCCCAATTTTCACTTCCAAGACTAGTTTTGGAGGGAAGGATCGCAGGCAAGAGAGCTCCAGGCCGCCAAAGGCGCAAGTGGTTGGACGATATAAGGGGGTGGACAGGGCTTAGCTATCCAAAGCTGAAAGATGCGGCGCAAAATAGGAAAGATTTTCGGATGATGACCGCCAAACTTCATTTTGAAGAAGGCACGCGATGATGATGACGATAATGAAAAAAAAAAAGAAAACCCGGCTGAGTTTGTTGTGGGCTCTTCTCAGACCAGGGCGCGTATGAAACCCTCGTAGCTTTAGTTTTCATATACCGTAATTGATTATTATCACCATCATATAACTGTACATGTAACTGGACGTCAATAAGTGTAGTGTACCTACCTATTGAATAAATATTTATGACATGTATGACTTAAATTATTTCTCACTGATTATAAAATAGAGGGTCTTCCAAAAGACCTAAAATTCACATCCTCGGTTAGTTTTGAGTTTGATAACCATTTTAAAACATAGATTAAAGAAAAAAAAGTGCGTTTAAATTTGATGACGTCTCACTCAATTTCATGCAACTTCCATACTAGAAGTGCGTTTTTAAGTTTGATAAAGAGTTGCTGATTTGATTGGTTGTCATCATCCTTATTTTTAAACGCAGGTAGATTGTTCGTAGAAATAAATAAACAACGATTTTGCTTCGTAACGTATAATTCGTTACAAAGATTCTGCTTCGTAACGTTCGTTGTTTATGTACTAGGTAGTAGCTGATGCCCGCGACTTCGTCCCCGTGGATTGAGGTTTTTGAATCCCAAGCGAACTGTTTAATTTTCCGGGATAAAAAGTAGCATAAGTCCATCCCCGGGATGTACACTCTGTACCAAATTTCATCAAAATCGGTTGAGAAGTTGGGCCGTGAAAGCGTCGCAGACAGACAGATATTATACACTTTCGCATGTATAATATTAGATTGGATACGTTGGAACTTTTAAAGTAACATGAAGTTTTTTTCCTGTGATTTTGACGTAATGATATTTTGAGCTCTTAGTAGATACAAGCTTTTATTTACAAGTTTACAAGTTAAATTTGCCCCAATTCCCGGATTCCGGTTGAGCTTGCAAGCAAGTTTTGTCAAAACAATATTACATTATCATCCAATTTAATATGTTAATTATAATATGTAAATTGTATGATAATGTAACTTGTTGTTTTAACATGGAGCTGATCTGTTAATGAAGCCGAAAGGCGGCTATGGGAACTCTGTAATAAAACGACGCAACCCCATCGAACTGGGTTCTCGTTAGATTCGTCTTGTCTGCCTTTTATTAATTAATATTTACTACTAAACGCTCGTTTCGGAAAATTAAACGCTCGTTTCGGAACATTAAAGAGTTCTCTTTTGTTAAATCCACTACAAGGATCCCTTGACTCAGTGGCGTGCACTTCAAAGAGGCATAAAAGCACTGCTTACCCAGGTGGAAATACGTCAATGCTCAATTTTTATCAAGACGGTCAGTAAATAGGTATTGTGACTTATCAATGCCTACCCTAGCTTCAAACCCTGTGCACGCCACTGCCTTGACTGCGATCTCACCTGATAGTTTTTGAAGTGTCGTTAGATAATGCAGTATAAGATGGTAGCGGGCTAACCTGTTAAAGGCATGGCAGTTATATTAAACCCATACCCCTATTCGGTTTCTACACGGCATCGTACCGGAACGCTAAATCGCTTGGCAGCACGTCTTTGCCGGTAGGGTGGTAACTAGCCACGGCCGAAGACTCCCACCACCACCAGGCCAGACCAGTGAAAATTCAGAAATTATAAATTCCCAAATTTTATAATTTTATTACAGTGCTTCACACACGAGGAAAGTTTCTAAACTTACATACATATCAAAAATTTTCGGAACCGGCAGGATTTGAACCTGCGTCTCCTCCTCCTCCTCCTCCTGCGTCTCCTGCGTGTGTTGTTGAGGATGTGTCGCTACTGGATGGCATAAACAGTCGCGGTAAAAGACTGGATTAAAGATGCATATCTCAAATTTCGTCACTGGCAGGTAAGTGAACCGTGGCCGAGTGGTCCAGGCGCTCAGGGCGCGATTCCCAGAGAGACGCAGGTTCAAATCTTGCCGGTTCCGAAAATTTTTGATATGTATGTAAGTTTAGAATTCCCAAATTAATCCTGCATTAAGACGGCTGCGCCGCCGGGGAGGTCGTCAAAAAGTTCCCGCGGGAAAAATCTTCTACCAAGCAGACGAAGTCGCGGGTATTAGCTAGTATTCTTATATAGTGTACTCGCTTTTGAACGATTTTTGATGTAATTTGCAACTGAAAAGCGAGAGAAAAGGCCACGGAAGGTTATTATTTTGGAAACAACTTTCTCCTCGGGGCATCTTTATAAAACAGACTCCATAAAAGCTATCATCCGTTTTCACTAAACTAGAAAGTTTGATTTTGACGACCTCCCTTGCGCTGTTTGTCTTATGAGCGGGAGGTCCCAGGTTCGATCCCCGGCAGGGTCAATTTGGGAATTCATAATTTCAAAATTTTCTCTGGTCTAGTCTGGTGGGAGGCTTCGGCCGTATTTATTATCCAGTTATATTAACATGCCATATTTTGTTCATGGACGTATAAAAGCTTCTTCCACTACAGCCTATTAACGTCCCACTGCTGGGCACAGGCCTCCACTCTCATTAGAGCTTACACCCACCATGCTGCTCCAATGCGGGTTGGCGGGCTTTAACGACTATTATCATGTTAGTGATAATAACCGGGCCCGACGTCTTTACGTGCTCTCCGAGGCACGGGGGTGAAACACCGCCAACTTCCTAACTCCGGGCTATTACTTACTGTGAATTTCTGTCAGAAAAACCCAATACCTACTTAATTATGGCCCGACCCGGGACTCGAACCCGGGACCTCGTCGGCCGCAGTCGAACATATAAACCACTAGACCAACGAGGCAAGAGGCAATCTGAAATAATTGGAAACGCTGAATCTTGAGCTGTCGTCCGCCTGTCAAGGCCCTTATCACAAAAACAGCTAGGTTTCAGCTGCAAAGTTTAAATAAAAGTCTGCAACACAACCTATATTATATCTTTGATTCGATGCCTGTAGTTGAGGTTTAGGAAATGGAATACAAACGTATTTCCACCGAATATTGCGAGAGCAACCCCATCCCGTCAAACTTGATTATTTTGAAAACTCTTAGAGCGGCCGTACACGGGCAGCTTTAGTCAAATTCAAAGTTCAAAGTAAGATCAAATCAATTAATCCATATCCATACTTCCATACTAATATTATAAATGCGAAAGTGTGTCTGTCTGTCTGTCTGTCTGTCTGTCTGCTACGCTTTCCCGGCCCATCTTTTCAACCGATTTCGCTGAAATTTGCTATAGAGGTAGGTTATATCCCGGGGAAGGACATAGGCTACTTTTTATCCCGGAATATTAAGGAGTTCCCGCGGGAATCAAAAATCCTTAATCCACGCGGACGAAGTCGCGGGCATCATCTAGGTTTCAAAATAAATGGTAGCAATGTCTTTTTTTTGATATTCAACTTATGTGAGTTAATATATAACTTTAATATTACCAAATCAGTTTTATCAACATCTTCTCACAAATTACAATCCATACTTAATATTAAAACTGCAAAAGTGGGTCTATCTGTCTGTCTAGAATTTTCGAAGCTGTAGAATTCCATTCCCAAGCTCTCTTTTGATTAAAATAATCTCCATACTTTGTAATAGGAAAACGACGTTCTTGAGAAGCTTCAAGAGCATCGTTAACAATTATAAATAAATAATAAGCAGTTAACAAGAATTCAATAGCAGTCGCAATATGGAAATTAATGGAGTGCTAACTGTTTTGTTGAAAGATGAGACTGCCTCACCGTGAGACGAAAATTTAAAATGCTCGACTTGGAATAGTGACGACTGCTTTAGCTTTTTTAAACATATCTTAGTAGGTATATATTATTATTTTATAATTTTTTATCAAAGAATGAACCGATACCTACTTACATAATATCGGAAATTTCGGCGCTAAGCACAAAATAAATCAGGTCCTAGCGGTAAAAAGCGTTCAGGGCTCGATACCTAGAGCTAGGTTTGATTCCTGTAATTTATTTCGTAAGGTAGATTATAATTCGTTAAGCAGTTACAACTTAAACGGTCAGTTATGACTGCTTTCAACTGCCTGTGTACGGCCGGTCTTATAGAAACAAAGCAATAACGTTTGCCCACCGTCGATGTATATTGCCCACAAACAATCAAGCAGATTTGAAATACCACGGTACTATTATCACAGTCATAACTAACTTCATACAGTCTATCGACTCAGACGTATACACAGATAAATTTAGAGGTTGAGACACGAGACAAGGGACTTTCACCGATCGGCAGAACTCGGCAGAACATAATGATTGCGAAATTGCGGAACGGAAAGCTGAAAGGAATCTTTGGCGAAATTGCGGAACCTAGGAAATGGAATCTTTGGCTATCGCATTCTTGGACTGCCTTTAGTCCGTTTAGACCAAGGTACGATTACCTTTACATGCTTCGCATCATCCCTACTATGGAGGTGTTACGACCGTAAAACTGGTCCGCCACGATAACATCAAGGGATTCGTCTCACTGTCTATATTTACGCAGTGAAGGCCATCTAATTCGAACGGAAAGGCATATGAATGCACACTGAAACCACTTGGTCTATCATATTGGACTAGATAGCATCACTAAACCTCTTAATCTCTCACTCTTAGTCTTAGTATTAAACCTACCTATCGATTCGTCAACCTTTTGAGGTTAAAGCTCTTTAAGCTCAAACGCCTTTCCTTTTTTGCATGGACAGTGAAGCATGTAAAGTGGTCTAAACGGACTAACGGCAGTCCAAGAATGCGATAACCAATAGGAATGCAGATTCAGCAATTGTTGATATCTATATATATAAAATTCAAAGTCCTGACTGACTTATATATCAACGCACAGCCTAAACCGATGGTCTTAGAGACATGAAATTTGGAGGGTGTGTTCCTTGTGAAGAGTAAGTATCCACTAAGAAGGGGTTTTTCGAAATTCCACCCCCAAAGGGGTAAAATAGGGGTTGAAAATTTGTATGAAAGTCCGTCGTTTTTCAAGTTATAGCCACGAAACTTGGTATATGGCCTGGGGGGGTAAAAATAAAGACAGATGTATTTCACCATTTATTTAAATTCGACCACCAAAGGGGTGAAATAGGGGATGAAAGTTGGTACGAAAGGCCTTCATTTCTCAAGATATTTTTCAAGTTATACTCGTATCAACGAAAAACTTGGTATTTGGGCTTCCGCTTATGATGAAATACGGATTTTAAAGTTTTTGAAATTTCTATCCCCAAGGACGTCAAATAGAGAGTTTGTCCTTCAATCAAGCTGCAACAGAGCAACCGTCGATCGACGTGATTTTTTGCATGGGTATAGTTGGGTACTTGGAGAGTGACACAGGCTTCTTTTTAGCCCGGCGTAAATTAAGGCGTGCCTATGGGAATTAAAAAACTTAACCCACGCGAACGAAGTCGCGGGCGTCCTCTAGTTTACAATAAAATATTTCACGATCATTATGTTCTACCATTTTTTGTTTATTTATGCAATAAAGTATTAATAAATAAATAAATAATTTCTCTTTCCTAGGTAGATGGGAGCTAGGCTGGATCCTATGCGATATCTGGATCAGTCTGGACATTCTTCTCTGCACCGCTTCTATCCTCTCCCTCTGCGCTATAAGCGTGGACAGATACCTCGCCGTCACCAGGCCTTTGACGTACTCGAGAAGAAGAAGATCTAAGAAGTTGGCGTTAACAATGATCTTCTTTGTGTGGATCTCCGCTGGGACCATCACTTGTCCACCTATGTTCGGATGGTAAGTCTTCCCTACTATGCCAGTGTTCTATAACGAGATTTAAATCAAAATCAAAATCAATTTATTTGTTGAAATACTACTACATACTAAAAGTAAGTTGGTACATTTTTAAAATTTACAAAATTCGGTAGAGTTGGCCCAAAAAATCGGTAGATTTCGGTAGATATTTATTTTAATACCTAACCTTATGATTACCTTCATAATTGGGTATTTAACAAAAAGTCAAATCAGCAACTATTTTCAAACGTCAAAACGCGCGTTTAGTATGGGATGCTGCGTGAAATACTAAACTGTGACGTCATCAAAATTCAACGCACTTTTTTACTTCGATCGATACTTTTTCAAAATAAAACTAACAAAGGACGTGAATATTACGACTTTTGGGAGATCCTCTATTCAATAATTACTAAAAATAGTTTATTTGAATAGTTGTCAAATACCCAATTAGTAGGTATGCAGTTTGGAGGTGTAAGTGTAGGTGTTGAGAATGGTTTGCAATTTATGTGGACGTCGATCCACTGTAGGAATTTAAAATAATATGCTTACACTGTGATATTTGTGTGCGAACTTGATAAACAATAATATTATTCTTGTTTTGAAAGTTATGACTATGTTATGACTCTTGAAACTTAGTGAGTTAATAAACTGTAATAACAATAACAACAATTAATTGCATAACAGATAGATAACAGAAGATAGATAGATAAAGTTGTATGTAAGAGATTGCTTTAGCAATTAGACCACGTTTGCACGTTTCTTTGTAGTTTTATTTTACCTACTTCATTTTTAATTGTATATTGTATATTATGTGTGTGCAATAAAGATATATCTAAATCATACTAATATTATAAATGCGAAAGTGTGTTTGTTTGTTGGTTTATTGGTTTGTTGGTTTGTCCTTCAATCACGCCGCAAAGGTGCATCCGATCGACGTGATTTTTGGCATGGGTATAGTTAAGGACCTGGACAGTGGCATAGGCTACTTTTTATCCCGGAAAATTAGGGAGTTCCTGCGGGAATCAAAAAAACTTAAACCACGCGGACGAAGTCGCGGGCATCAGCTATAACTTGGCCACATCTAGTTGGGATGTTGCTTAACACAACTAGGATGTGGCGCCTAATTTCGTCATCATCTTAACCCCGTCGCAGCCTAACTCTGAGCATTAGTCTCCTCTCAAAATGAGAAGAAATTAGGTCATAGTCCGCCGCGCTGGTCAAGTGCGTATTGGCAGACTTCACCCACCTTTGAGAGAATATTATGGAGAACTCTCAGGTATTCAGGTTTCTCAAGATATTTTCCTTTACCGTTAAAGTAAACCGTAAGTCTTAAACTTTAAACTGCAATCTTTTGTATTCAAATAAACTATTGAATCGACACACACGCACTGTACCACATAGATTTGCCTGCTGTGGCGGATTATAGCGAATTAAACTTCTCGTTCATTCATTTTCAAACAAACTTTTTAAAGTGCTTTCGAATCGTCGATTGAATCTACCGCTGGTTAAGGAATGTCATTCCTACCTAGAAGAGCCAGCAAGAAACTCGTCGGTTGCTCTTTTTAATCAAAATTACAGTCATTATAAGGATACAAGTAACTGCAGTCCCAAGCGAGTCAAATCCATGCTCTTTTATCGTTTACATAATCTTCAACAGTAGAATAAGCTTTAAGGAGCATACTTTTAATGGAGTTTTTAAACTTGTGTAAAGGCAAGTATATTGTGGACTTGTTGTGTACTTTTTAACTCCACAAACGTAGCACACACTGCCTACTGGCGTAGTGTTGAGCGCTGTTGTCTTGACGTGGGAGGACCCGGGTTCGATTCCCGGCAGGGTCAATTTGTATAATTTCTGAATTTTCACTGGTCTGGCCTGGTGGGAGGTTTCGGCTGTGGCTAGTTACCACCCTACCGGCAAAGACGTGTGCCGCCAAGCGATTAAGCGTTAGCGGTTCGGGTAAGATGCCGTGCAGAAACCGATTAGGGGTAAGGGTTTAATATAACTGCCATACCTCTAACAGGTTAACCCGCTACCATCTTAGACTGCATCATCTCTTACCATCAGGTGAGATTGCAGTCTAGAGCATAATTTCGTATCATTCTGACCATGTCAATTGTCACACATCACAAACTGAGCATAATTTATCTGAGGTCGCATTGTACGTGCAGAAATACATCTTATAGCTTTGACGACCATTGACGATCTCTCTGGCGCAGTATTGAGCGCTGTTGCCTTAACGTGGGAGGACCCGGGTTCGATTCCCAGCAGGGTCAATTTGGGAATTACTTGTAGTGAATAAAAATAAACTAGTGGTTCGCCCCGAACTGACACCTCGCGGTATCCATAAACATGTACAGAGCGCCATCTATTGACATCATTGTGAAGTTATGTTAAAAATACTGAAGCCCATTAAAAATTAAATAATTTCGTTTCCATAAAATATTTATCAATAAAATATCTTTAAAATGATATATACCGCAACCCTATGTAACTCTATAAAAATATTTTACTTCGCATTCGCTTCTAAAAGAGCCCCCCTGAAATAAAGATTTTTATAACTTTTTAAGCCATATTCGGCGGAAGGCCATCGGTTTACATATTATATTTAAATTTGAAGTAATTACGTTCAGTAATTCAGAAGTTATAAGGCTCTGACAGACGGACTGACGGACGGACGGACGGACAAGTGCAAATTCACTCAAGTAGACTCAGAGACCTTCGCTTCGCTCGGTCAATAAAAGAATACTACATAGTAACACATAACTCCAAAAAGTTATAAGTGCTAAAGATGGTATTTAGCTTAGGAGGCTTATGAGGCTTATGAGGCTTATATTAACATTTGCTCTCAGGTACGAACCGGACCACAACCAAGGTGGGGTATGTCGTTACAACCAGAACCCTGGTTACGTGGTCTTCTCTGCCATGGGCTCCTTCTTCCTGCCGATGATCGTGATGGTCTACGTCTACGCGAGGATATCCTGCGTAGTGGCGAGGAGACACCAGCAGCTTTCTAGCAGTTCGTCCAAATGCAGCAAGGTACATTTTCATGGTCCCCTGAGACATCTAGGGTTCGTCCTGAGAAAAATAAAAACCACACTGTGGTATCATTGTTTTTGGGACCTGGGGGGCTACTACCATCGCTTTAAGCAGTATTATTTGAAAATCCACCCACTGCGGGGCCTTAAAGACCCAAGCAGCCAGTGGTCAGGGCTCCAGAGAGAGGAACTTCGTCACAATTCGCGCCGTCTCAAGGATCACCGCCTTCTGTATCCGACCCTTAATCCAACCAACCAAGCGAAAGCTTCTTGAGGTGTTGATCGAAAGTTTAATGCCCCCCTCTGTCGCCCCATAGTACGCTCGCATGACGCTCTCATTCATGTTCTGAGACCATCTCATGCGGTGCACTACACCACCGGCGGCGGGAGCATTATTCGGAACACGCAGTTCCTATTGCTCCATGCCATCCCGTGGGGGGGGATGGTTCCTCGTCGTGGTCGTCGTGGTGGGCTTTGCACTGCAGACCCTGCAGATAACGGCGGGGTCTCATAAAACTTATACTACTCTCATTTATTTATACAGATTTTTATAAAATTATTTCTAAACACGGAACTATTATTAACTTAAACTTATTATTATTAGTATTAAAAAACCAATGCAAAACGCTGAATATGCACAATGTGGGTTGGTTTTTGTTACAGAAATCCAACTTATCCTGCATACGCACCGAGTCAGACTCAGGGTCCGACAAATTGTCGTTGCGACAGAACGCTTGTAAGCAGCCATCGAAGGCCTCCACCGCTCTTAGTGAAACCTCTCTACAGAGCGAACATAGATGCCCCTGCTGCTTCCGAAGCGAAAAACGACGACAGTCGAAGTACAGGTCGGTCCAATAAAGGTGCAGCCCCACTTGAGATGCATGGAGTGGCGCGGCACGTAGTGGCAATTTGGCAAATATTACTTTTAAGTGTTTGTACGGGGCCGCGTCGCGCAGTACAACCTCATACAAAGAATACTAGCCGCTACGTGCCGCGCTGCGCCGCGTCTCCGTAATGGGACTAAAACCTTAAGCCTTGTTAGCTCAATGGCTTGAGAAAGTAAAAGTTGTTAGTTCAAATAAAGTATATTTATTACCCGTAGAACCAGGGTTGATCTTATACCTTTATTATCAACTAGATAGTATTCCACAATAAGTATTTATTAAAAGTCTAGTCATACTGAGATGCCACTAAGACCCATCGCATTTCCGGGCAAAGGCCTCCTCTTCTATTCATGTTTTAGTATTGCAAGTGTTTCTATGGCATAGAGGGCCGGCGAACTCTACAATATTCTCTCTACAACTATTCTCGTATATTGGCTTCCTTGTGTTAAAGTGTGGGTACTAATCAGTATTTTCTGTAGTCCATCTACTGTCTTTCTTCTCAGAATAAGTATAGGTAAGTATAATAGGGATGATGATAACTTAAACAAACTTTAAAACGCACTCATAGTATGGAAGTTGTATGAAATTCACAGTTGTGACGTCATAACATTTCAACGCACTTTTTTTCTTTAATCTAAACTTTAACTTAAAACTAACCGAGGATGTGAATTTTAGGTCTTTTGGAAGACCCTCTATTTAATAATCAGTTAGAAATAATTTATTTTTGATATCTAAGGCATCATCCCTAAGTAGTTATTATCAAATTAAAAAAGTTATTTTTTCATACAGGTCCAGTCAAGAAAAGGAATCACGCCTCTACGACGTCGCCTACAAATCCAACTTCAAATACAAAGGGAAAACCCACATTCGCCACAGAACCTATTCATCCAAAGAACACATGGAAAATCGGGTATCGTCCTTAAGGAGAGAAACCAAAACAGCTCAAACCTTGAGCCTGGTCGTGGGGGGTTTCATTGCATGCTGGTTACCTTTCTTTTTATACTACTTATTGACCCCTTTCATACCAACTGATTATGTTAATTCAGTATTAATGTATTTCCTCACTTGGTTAGGTTGGTTCAATTCTGCGATCAATCCTTTCATCTACGCCTTCTATTCGCCGGATTTTAGGATGGCGTTTTGGAGGCTCACTATCAAGAAATGCAAGCGAAGCAAGCGCAAGAATTAAATCAAATTAGGACAGATATTCACCTAGATACATGCTCTACAATTATATTATGTTGCATCCATACCTAAGAATTTGCTTAAATGAACTCAAAAACGTTGACCATAGATTTTGAGACCTTTTAAGGTCTAGCCACACTACAGAGTCGCGGCGCGGTACGTAGCGGCAAGTATTCTTGGTACAATTATGTCGCAATGCATATCCGTGTCGCGTCGCTTTTAAGTGGGCCCAGCTCCATACAAACTCATGCAAAGAATATTTGCCGCTACATGCTGTGCCGCGCCGTGCATCTGTAGTGGGGATAGACCTTTAAGGAGGTAATAAGTACTTAGAATACCTAAACCAAAAAATCTAAAGATACAGTGACTAAGTATGATCACCGCTTTTCAACTGCAAGTTTTCTTCCGATGACGTCAAATAAGTTACACTAAAATAATCCCTGAGACTAATCCCAAGTGTAACTTGTCAAATTAACGTGACTTCAGCTAACGTGACATGAGTCAAATCATGTCACACTGAATACATGGCGTATATTATTTTGTGCCGCGCACGTAAAATTTATAAATCCACGTATAATATTACATTGACATATCCATCAATCCTGATAAATATTCACAAATAATATTATTTGTTCAATACGAGTTTCGAATATTTACCCGAAAATCTCTTTTTGTTTTCATGTCTATAAAAAGCTTTAATATGTCGTTTAAAAGTATAGTACATAATACCTCAATGTTTAAAACAGTCAATATTATAAATTCAATAAACCTCTGTATGTAAGTTTGCTTACATTCGATTGTTCATGTTGTATTAATGCAATTTTCATAAGCTTTGTACATTTTTTTATTCGTTTTATATTAGCTCAATGATCGGGACGTCATACGCGCAGATTAAGGGTTTTTTTTAACTCCTGTGGAAACAGTAAAGGCGCCTTTTTTGAGCTAGTGAGGTGAAAATAAAATGTATTAGCCTCGTTGAAGAAAAACAAAAGACAAAAACTTATAATAACACATTCGAAGTGCATTTTATTTAATCAGAATTCAAAACTAATTTACGTAATTTTATTCTAAGCTCTTGATTCTAAGAATTTTATGAGTTGCGATAATTAAATCTTAGATATAGGTACTTATAATATAATAAGATTACCTAATAATATTAGGAAATAAAATAATCGGCATAATAATAACTATTATGTTCTATATTGTAAATAAAAATCAATTGGTGTACGTCAGACTCGCAACAATTCGGAAATAGCCGAAACGATTTTGATGAAATTTGTGTGTTTGTGTGGGTCTCAGAATGGTTCAGATTCACAAACGGACCCCGGTAGGTGACGCTGCAATCGAGTTCTAGGCCTAGACCTGTTAGGCCCTATTGCGTGGATAATTAATTATTATTATCTATTGTAGATATTGAATTTTTTTATTGAGTAGGTACCAAAACCTTTCCAAAAATCAAAGTGTATAATATATAGGTATATTCATAATATTCTAGATTATAGATAATTAGAATTTAATATTATTGTGATAAAATGCCGATATATCTACCTACTCAAATAAAGTTTTACTATCTACGCTATGTGTTTTATTTTCATGTCTATAGTACACGAAATTTTATGTACCTATACTAAACATAAGAGCTAATTCTGTAGTGCACAATCTATGCACACAGTGCACAGTGCACAATATATACGATGCCGTGTAGAATTCGATTAGGGGTGTAGGTTTAATATAATTGCCATACTCCATATTAACTGCTAGGGCTAACTTGTAGTGGTATAAAAAAATAAGGATACGTGGGGATAGCACCGCTTTAGCCCAGTCTAAGGAGATAGGTTCTTTAATGGGGACTATCGTTTCTTTGCTCACCAGTTGGCGCCACTGTTGACTAAGGTCAGAGGTATAGCTGTCAAAGGCGACTTTATAAGGTCGGCGCCGAAACAAAGTTTTAAATCTTGAATCTCATTATGTTTATTAATATTTATAACTATCATCATATCGAGTAGCTAGTTCCGCAATGTTGTGCAGTTCCGTTTTGTTCGGAAAAAAAGGAGAACACATGTTTCCAAAAGATAAAACTGTTCTAAAACAGTGGCTAGTGGCGTTTCGCAGGAATTCGCAGGATTCTGAGGAATTAATTATATAGGCACTTAATAAATAAAATAAAAATAAATTAATTACTTATTAAACTTATATTTATCCTTCCCTTTCCCTTTAAAACACACTGCTATACAAAAAAATATTAATCATTGTACTTAAATCCATACAATGGATATGATACTGAAAGATGGTTGAGTTGTTAGTTGAAACTACTAAACAATGGTAGATACTAGATTAAGCTGGAAAATTTTCTAGCAATAGCAGGTATCATGTATGTATGATAGTAGGGGCTACTTTCTTTCAAACAATAAGTATTCATTATTGATCATTTTTATGTACTTATAATAATTATCACACTGATAAACTCATCTTTTATAGAGAAAGTACATTTCACTTCCAATACTGTTAGTTAGTTCTCCAATTAATCCTTCTGGAGAAACCTGAAATGAAACATCTAATATTAATCAAGAGAAATACCTACTATTATTAAATTCTGGTCATCTCACACATAGTAATCTGATCCCAAGATAGGTGTGTTCTCGTTAGTGATACCTACTGTGGGTACATAACCAGAGACATAGGTATATTTCAATATCATGTAGTAAAAGTGTGTCCTTGATGTGCATGAAACCCTTAACCTTTCATGCAGAAGTCTTAGTAAGTAAATATAATATATAATACCTATATTAGGTAAATATATGTAAAAAGAAAAAACACAGCTGTTACCTCGCAAACAAGCATACTTTTGGCAAAAAATAAGTTTGGAAACAGTAAACAAACTAACCTCTGAATTAGCTGCTCTTTGAGGCCGCCTATTTTTGCGCCTCTTTTTCTTAATTCCGCTTTCAAAGCGTTCACATTCATCGCCAAATAATCCATATTTGCGATAATTTCACGAAGGAGATCACTTTTCAACAGGTAAATTAAAGAAATTATAATTTATGTCACGAAACCCGCCAAAACCAGTGAAAAGTGAATGATATTGGCCCTCACGCGTCACCAGCGCCCCTAGCGGCAAATTCATACGCGATAGCCCCCATTGTCGGTTTGACGACCTCCGTGGCGCAGTGTGTAGCGCTGTTGTTTTAACGTGCGGAGGTCCCGGGTTCGATCCCCGGCAGGATCAATTTGGGAATTTATAATTTCTGAATTTTCCTTGGTCTGGTCTGGTGGGAGGCTTCGGCCGTGGCTAGTTACCACCCTACCGGCAAAGACGTGCCACCAAGCGATTTAGCGTTCCGGTACGATGCCGTGTAGAAACCGAATAGGGGTATGGGTTTAATATAACTGCCATGCCCCTAACAGGTTACCCCGCTACCATCTTAGACTGCATCATCACTTACCATCAGGTGAGATCGCAGTCAAGGGCTAACTTGTAGTGGATAAAAAAAAAACCACAGGTTTCTAAGCTATTAGCTATACTTACTATATACTTTACTTAGGTACTTACTTTACTTTACTTTTTTATAGCTTTACTGTCATGGTAGCCGGGTCTGTCATTTGTATGGGCTAGTCATAGATTTAAAATGGTCTCGCCGCGCTCTACTAGATGCCGCCGGCGTACTAGCAAAATGCGGCCATTTACTTGTAGCCCAGATTGGCACATGATTTGTCTATGTGTTAGTCTCCGTAGCACACACATAAAATTCAAAATTCAAAATGTTTTTTTATTCAAATAAGCTTTTACAAGCGCTTTTGAATCGTTATAATATGAATCTACCGCTGGTTCGGAATGCCATTCCTACCGAGAAGAGCCAGCAAGAAACTCGGTGGTTGCTCTTTTCCATCAAAACTTACAATCATCATAATGATACAAGTAACTGCAGTCCCACGCATAGCTGGAGCGAATCAAATCCACGCTGTTTTTTTTTTTTATCATTTACGTAATCTTCGATTGTATAGTAAGCTTTTTTCACGAGCATACCTACAATACTCAATACACGCCAAGACTGGCAGACAGAGGCAGCCCATTTCCGACGGTGGCACCCGTTCACGAGCATGACGCATGATCCAGCCATTGCTTCGCTCAACCATATTTGAGGGAACGTAACAACCCGCACCACACGACACCACCACAGAAACGTTAAAGAGAGTGTGACATACCCGACTACCCATATCAAGGCATAGAATTGAATACTGTTTAAGGGTGCAAATCGCCACCTATCGGCAATAATAATATTAAAGTTTGTATGTGTGTATGTTTGTTACTCCTTCACGCGGCAACTACTTAACCGATTTGGCTGAAATTTGGAATGGATGTAGATTATACCCTAGATTAACACATAGGCTACTCTTTATCGTGGAAAAATCCATGGATCATTAACTTTACACAATTTGTGAAAACCAAAATTCACGCGAGCGGAGCCGCGGGCAACAGCTAGTCGGAAAAAATTGTAAAAAAATATTGATCTTTATGTTTTAGTTTATCGTTTAAATGAATATATTATCATAGAAATGCTCTTTTGTCATTTACGTAATCTTCCACAGTATAATAAGCTTTTTTCAAAAGCATACTTTTAATGGATTTCTTAAACTTGTGTAAAGGCAAGTTTAAAATAGATTGTGGAATTTTGTTATAAAATAGAATGCTCATTCCCACGAACGACCTTCGGACTTTTTTGAGGCGGAGCGATGGTGTCACGAGCTTATGGCAGTTTCTAGTTGGCCTATCGTGCAGATCGCAAATTCTTTTGTAATTTTGAAGGCGCTGTTTCACAAAGATTAAATTACTGTAAATGTATTGCGAGGCTACTGTAAGAATACCTATTTCCTTGAATTTCTCTCTAAGGGATTCGCGCGATTTAATAATCCTCAAAATGTAGTCTAGTTGTGATAGTGAAGCTTCGAATGAAGCGACTCATATAGTTAGTTTTTTAATTTTTTGAAAACAATACGTTAGAAATTAAAGCTAGCTAGCCTAACCTAATTAAGGACTATTAACTATTAACCTAAACCTTTTTTTTTTTTGTTTTTTTTTTTGTTTTTTATTTTTGTTTTTTTTTTTGTTTTTTTTTTTTTTTTTGTTTTTTTTTATGTTTCTGTATTTTGAATATGGGTTTGTAAAATTGCCTGAAATAAAAAATATTTATTTTATTTCTTATTTTAAACGTTTGTAAGTTCGTTTAATCACTAATTATCGCTTATTTTCCTCGCAGGTGTAGTATAAAGCACTATGTATCACTCGGTAGAAAGTACGATTCCTACCTCGCGTGTATTGCGGCCCTTCGGCTACGCCTCGGGCCTCAAACAACACCCTCGATAGTAATCGGTCACTTTCTCCCCTCGGTGAACAATGTACTATTTTTTTAGTTTTATCATTCTCTTATTTTAGAAGTTACACATTTACAGTTTAGGGACACATATTTTACCACTTTGGAAGTGTCTCTCGCGCAAACTATTCAGTTTAGAAAAAAATGATATTACAAACCTCAATATCATTTTTGAAGACCTATCCATAAATACCCCACACGTATGGGTTAGATGAAAAAAAAATTTTTGAGTTTCAGTTCTAAGTATGGGGAACCCCCAAAATTTATTGTTTTTTTTCTATTTTTGTAAGAAAATCATAATGCGGTTCACAGAATACATCTACTTACCAAGTTTCAACAGTATAGTTCTTATATTTTCGGAAAAAGTGGGTGTGACATACGGACAGACAGACAGACAGACATGACGAATCTATAAGGGTTCCGTTTTTGCCAAATTTGGCTACGGAACCCTAAAAAGATGAAAAAAAGACCTAGGGTATTAGTTTAGCTACAAGTTGGCGAAAAATTTTTGAAAATCGGTTAATAATTGTTGTCGGTGGTCCCTTTAGATTTGGAATTGTAGAAAAACGGGTATTTCCGTACATAAAAAGTAATGTAGCTTGTATGATTATTGACCGATAGTCATGGTAATGGTGTTAACAATAAGATGCGTATGCAGGCGAGAAGTACTTTTTCGTAAATTTTTGTATTCATTTTCAATGCTCCGATTCTTGCGGGGACTGCGAAATCAGTGAATTTTTTAAATCCCCTTGGAACTCTTTGATTTCCCTGGATAAATAGAACGGCTACGTCACTCTCTTATGCTTTATTGCAGCATGACTGAAGGAAAAACCAACAAACAAACAATCAAACACACTTTTGCAGTTATATAATTATAATACTAGCTGATGCCCGCCACTTTGTCCGCGTGCAATGAGTTTTTTATCCGACTTTCTTTGCAAATCCGACTAACACGAAAATGTCTTTTCATTTTTCGGGTTAATATATAACCTATGACACTCACAAATAATGTGGCTTTCTATTGGTAACAGAATTTACAAAATCGGTTCAGTAGATCCAGAGATTACCCCCTACAACCTCACAAACTCACGAACTTTACCTCTTTATAATATTAGTATAGATTAATACAGTTCATTTATTTAAATAATAACAAATCATACATTATATAACACTAAATAAACAAATATTATACATTAATATACTAAAATCTAAATATTAAACTAAAGTAGTATGGTATTGTTGTATACAGTACCTACCTACGGTTCTATGTTTGACAAAGGTTAGAAATTCGAGCTAGGCGTGGGTGATCCGTAATTATTTGAATGGTTAAACATTGATTCTGAAGGTACTTAAATACCTAATCCCCTTTGTCAGATCCCATCCATAGTATTCTCGACAATAGTCTATAAACCTACGCATCCTTTAGTAATATACCTTAAAAATATATTTGATAACCTTTCTGGCGCAGTGTTGAGAGCAGTCTTATATTGGGAAGTCCTGGGTTCGAACCCCGGCAGAGACAATTTGGGAATTCATTTTTCTGGTCTGGTCTGGTGGGAGGCTTCGGCCGTGGCTTGTTATCACCCTACCGAGCCGTGGTGCCGTGATGCAGTATAGAAACCAACTATGGGTATAGGTTTAATTTTTAAAGGACTAATTTTTTTTTTATCCACTACAAATTAGCCCTTGACTGCGATCTCACCTGATGGTAAATTATAAATGCGAAAGTTTGGATGGATGGGTGGAATCATGGATGTTTGTTACTCAATCTATTTATTTATTTGGCAACCAAAACAGATTAGGTGCAATAGTAAATACTGATCTAACCTTAAGTGTGCGGGCACGAAATGAGCGGGAGCGGGGCGACGGCGGGAGCGGGGCGATGCGACTAGTCGGCGAGCTGGCGACGAATTTCGGGAACAATTTGAAAGAGGTCTGGTAATACTTTTTAACCGACAAAAACGTCTGGGATTTATTTTTTCGAATTTTCTAAGTATAAAATTTAAAGTTAAAAAAATCAAGTTGTCAAAGAAATGTTTTTTCGGTTTTTTTTTGCAAATGTTATATGCTGCGTAGTAGCGAAATAACCGCAAACGCTCTATCAGACTGGCAGAACTGGATTCGCCAATGAACGAAATTATATTTTTCCACAATTTCAGATTGCCTAAAAACACCTTCCCGAAATTCGTCGCCAGCTCTCGAATTCCATCGCCCCGCTCCCGCCGTCGCCCCGCTCCCGCTCATTTCGTGCCCGCACACTAAGTCTTAGGTCTAATTACATTTTAATTATTCTTCTTTTTAACCGACTTCCAAAAAAGGAGGAGGTTCTCAATTCGGCGCGTATGTTTTTTAATAACACCAGAACGGCTGAACGGATCTGGATGAAATTGGGCACAGAGATAGATTAGAGTCTGGAACAGCACATAGGCTTTTTATCCAGGAAAATTAAAGAGTTCCCGCGGGAACTGAAAAACCTCAATCCACGCAGACGAAGTCGCGAGAACCACCTACATATTTTGTTAGTTTATTGAATTCTGTGTAATCGAAACGGTTTGAAATTTGACCCAAGTGTGGGTATTAAAGACCCTAAATATTTGAATTGGTAAACTTTGATTCTGAAGGTAATAATCCTCTTTGTCGGATCCAATCCAAAGTAAACCCACGCCTATCTTTGTAAAGCTGGTATCTATTATTAGAAATTAATAACACCTTAAGATTTTGCAAGTAGACTGTGGAGTGAGGGCTGAAGACATCTTGGCTATCATACTTCATACTAATATTATATATGCGAAAGTGTGTTTGTTTGTTGGTTTATTGGTTTGTTGGTTTGTCCTTCAATCACGCCGCAACGGAGCAACGGATCGATGTGATTTTTGGCATGGGTATAATTGAGGACCTGTAGAGTGACATAGACATAGGCTACTTTTTATCCCGGAATATTAAAGAGTTTCCGCGGGAATCAATAAAACTTAAACCACGCGGACGAAGTCGCGGGCATCAGCTAGTAGGTAATAAATAGTACAGGTATTGGCCACAGATTTTTAGTAATTTGAGTGATTAAAAAAATTTAAGCGGTTATTGATCTTGTTACTTATTACGATTTTGGCCTCCAATTCGGGGAATTCAGGGTTCGAATCCCAGACACGACTAACTTTTCGATGGTTTTAGATAAATACAAAGAAAAAAGAAACCTTAGTTGGCGGTACAAATATAAACTAGAAGTAAGTATCAATTAAAAAACCCGACTACGGGAAAGAAAAGAGGATCCCACTTTTTGGATGTAAAATCCGTCGTATCGATTTTGTTCGTGTAAATTGTAGTTTATGTCACCTGGAGCATAATAACAAATCTATTGACACCTCATTCATCAAAATCGTCTTTGTAGTTTAGGCGCTACGATGGATCATACATAAATACAAACATACACACATATATTATATAAACTGCTAAATCATAACCCTTCTTTTTTGCTTTGCCGGAAAAAAATAAACATGCATAAATCAAACAAAAGAGGTCAATTTGGGAATTTATAACTTCTGAATTTTCCCTGTTCTGGCTTCTGGTCTTCCACTAAGGAATGCAATCTCGATCTCGCGAGATCCCGATCATCCGAGATCTCGCCTAATTTTTCGAGATCAATCTCGAAGCATAAAATGACGAGATCTCGGCCGAGACTGACGAAAATAGGTAGGGTGGTAACCACCCTACCGGCAAAGAGATCGCAGTCAAGGGCTAACTTGTACCGGATGATTAAAAAAAAGTCACAGTTAATTATGCGATTAACTGTGTTTGTGATTTTAAATCTCAAATAAAGATTTTATTTATTTATTTATTTATTTATAACTTTAAAGAAGAAATATTTGCTAGATTAGTTCCCAAAATGGTCTCCACTCTTGCATGTGCTAGACCATCTCGTCACTAGTAAAAAAAATGTGATGATGCTTGCATGCCTATGAGTTTTCCATAATGGCATCAAGCGTGTGAAATCTGCCTACTCGCACTTGGCTAGCTTGGTGGACTATAGCATATGCCTGCATTTCCATTTTCCAATTTATTTCCAACTAGCTAATGCCCGCGACTTCGTCCGCATGGATTGGGGTTTTTCGGTTCCCGAGGGAAATCTTTAATTTTCCCTATGTGTTATTCCAGACTTTCTCTATCTCTATACAGACAGACTATCTCTGTGCCAAATTTCATTCAGATCCATTCAGCTGTGGGGGCGTGATTAAGTAACTTACTACTCTGTCAAGAAAGTATCGGGAAAAGGTGTATAATACACAAAATGTTAATTATTATTCCAAATTTATTGTATCTCCTTCAAAGTAGGCCCCTTCGGAAATAATACACTTAAGCCAACGAATAATCCAATTTTCAAAGCATTTTTTAAAGGCATTTTTCGGAACCGACTTCAGTTCTTGCCGCGAATTCTCTTTTATGTCTTCTATCGATTGAAAACGGGTGCCACAAAGTGGTAATTTGAGTTTTGGAAAGAGAAAAAAGTCGGCCGGAGCCATATCCGGTGAATACGGTGGTTGTTCGATGGTATTTGTTGAGTTTTTGGTCAAAAATTCATTCACAATGATGGCCTTGTGCGATGGCGCATTGTCGTGGTGCATCCAAGAATTTTCTTTCCACAAATCTGGCCTTCATCGTCGTTTAAAATGATACGAATCGATTCTTGAGACACAGAAAGTTCAGCAGCTATCTCTCTCAAACTTGAATGAGGATTTTCAGTCACCATTTCTTTCACATTAGCGATGTTAACTTTAGTTGAAGACGTTGATGGCCGACTAGAGCGAGGCAAATCTTCCACCACATCTCGACCACTTTTGAATGCATGGTATGCACGTGTTTTTGATAAAATCGATTCCCCGTAAGCTTTCTGCAACATTTCCAGCGACTCTGAACACGAAATTCCATTTGCGATGCAAAATTTGAGACAAACTCTTTGTTCGATATTTTTAATCATTGTAAAAATCGCAAAACACTATTGAGATGAACTGACAAAATGGCTCACTGTAAACAAAGTAAATAACAATTGACGCTCAAACTTCGCGGCAATATAGACGACAGTTGTGCCAACTTAGCGACAAAAAAGAATTTTTGAATTGAATTTGGAATTAGAAACAAATGATGAATTCCTGGTACTTTTTTGACAGAATGTACATCCATCCATACATCCATACATCCATCCAAACTTTCGCATTTATAATATTAGTATAGAAGTATTTAAGTATGTAAGTTATTTATTAACAAAGAAATTTTTACATTTACATGGTTTCTTAGCACCCCTTAAGCCTTGTCGACTTGTCTGGGAACTTAAGACTAGTCTTGTGTCAGTACTGCAGAAATCACCTTACCAACACGCCATTGAGGGCGTCAAATTAAAATTTCCTTAAAACATAAACTTAAAAACGTCGAAATCTTATGTTAGCGCCGCTCGATGACTACTGATGGCGCTGGACCTGTTTTGCGGCAAAGCAGTCATTACGCGTGTTTTCCACCAATCAGAGAAGTTCCTGATATGTTTAGCGGCATGACGTCACAATACTACTTTAGAATATTACATTATAGCAACTTCGGGTACTCTGCATTGCCTTGAATAACAAGTGTCAAGAAAGTAGACCTATATCTTTACCTTGGTTGCGAGTGGTTATGGATCTAGTGGTTGTTATATTGTTACATTGCAATTAATTTAATATATCTAAAATGTTCTTATGTTGCTTCCTAAATAAATGACCGAGTCTGTGTATTACATATTGTTAGTTTGCATCTTAAAAACCCTATCCATCACCATACGCAAGTAGGTCTATAACACTTAGCACGAGTAGATCTAAAATCGCACAAAGAAATCTACATCCGAGAAAAAGTTCCGCATTTTTAAGGACATATAATAAATTCTGCGGAACTCCGCAAAAGGTTCTGGAAAGATTAAACTCACGCGTTGAGAGATGAAAGGAATCCTTCACGAGAGAAAAACAAAGATTAATGTTTAAGCGACAGTCCATTTGGAGCTTAGGAGTATTTATGAGTTGAGTTTATTATGTTTTTGACACGAGAAAAATATCTTGAGTCCTAAGTTCGGGATAAGCGGGTAGATTAAAATCCCAAAAGAAAGCAAAGAGTGTAAGAAACCCAGATTTATTTACTATGGTGCACCGGGAAGGATATGGCTTTAAAGCAATGTTGAAATGTAAGTAATAAAAATACTTTAAAAATCGTTACGTATTATTATAAATGCGAAAGTTGGTTTGTTTGTTGGTTTGTCCTTCAATCACGCTGCAACGGAGCAATGGATCGACGTGATTTTTGGCATGAGTATAGTTGAGGACCTGGAGAGTGACATAGACTTCTTTTTATCCCGAAAAATTAAGGAGTTCCATGGGAATTAAATTAACAAAGCTGTGTACTCTCATATATCTATCTTATAACTACTCGTAGATTAAACAATCTCTTGGATTGGTGATAATTAAATTACAATCTCTTGCGACATAATATGTGATAATTAAATTACAATGTACTCGTAAATTAAAAAAAGTGAAAAATTACAATTAATAATATGTTAGGATTATAATTCTACGAGATATAGGCCCCTTCTCGGGTTAAGGCCTCCCCCAACCTCTTCCATCTCTTTTCCTAATCTAAGTCAATTTTTCCCCGCTGTTTTTATGATGTCATCAGCCGTTGGATTAAGTTTTTTTAATTCCCGTGGAAAAATGTTAATCCACGCGGACGAAGTCGCGGGCATCATCTAGTCAACGATAAATACTCATCAATTCTATTTAATTTCATCTGATTAACAGTTATACCTGGGGGAATCAATAAGACCTAAATAAATCGTTAAACCAATGTTGGGCGGCCATCCACGAGAATTTATAATTGGGTTTGGAGTACACACAACCCTCGGAACCTACCTACTCTCGAAGGCAAATTCACGCGAATAATTGGAGTTTAGATTAATATAATTACAGTTGAGAATTGTTTTTCGATTAGTTATGTAAGTAGAGTTTGAAGTACCTTTTATTTTACCTACGTAATTTGCCTTCAACGGATAGATGTCCACTGCTGGACGTTGGTATCTTGTAGTGATATTCACGAGCCGTAGTCTTGCGTTGCCAGTTTTATCAATAATTTTTTTTTATTTTTTTTATTGCGTGATAGGTTTGCGCTTGACGACAATCATGCTTAGTGCAAAACAATGATGAGGTCTAGGTTGGAACGCGCTTGCCTAGAAGATGCCTATTCACTCTTGCCTTGAAGGTATACTTAAGTTATAGGTCATGTGGCAGGAAACACGTGCGCTGGGAGGGTGTTCCACACCCTAGCGGTTCTACACTAATACCACCTAATACTATAAATTATAATAGCGGTATATTTCTATACTAATATTATAAATGTGATGCGAAAGTTTGGATGGATGGATGAATGTTTGTTACTATATCACCCCAGGACGGCTGAACGGATCTGGACGAATTTGGCACAGAGATAGATTATAGTCTGGAATAGCACATAGGCTACTTTTTATCTCGGAAAATTATAGAGTTCCCGCGGGAACTAAAAAAATCTCATTCCACGCGGACGTAGTCGCGGGCATCAGCTAGTCTTCTCTATATATGTATATATATATATAAAAATTAAAAATCAATTGCCTCTATTAATTTTTAATTTAAATTAAAAACAAATTAAAAACAAATTGCCTCGGTTGAATCGGGCCGATTCAACCGAGGCAATTTGTTTTTGTAATTTGTTGTTTGTTTTTTTTGTTCGCTTGTCTCGAGAACGGCTGGGCCAGCCGTTCTCGAGACAAGCGAACACGTTTGTCTCGAGAACGGCTGGACCGATTTAGAGGGATTTTTTGAGTGTGTTTGTGTGGGTCCCGAGATGGTTTATATTCACAATGGTTTATATCACATATTGGACCCGATAGGGGGCGCTGCAATCGGGTTCGAGCTTCAAGGCAGGTCAACGTCGGCCGGGTCCACTAGTTAGGTATAAAAAAGTCAGTAATAGGTACTTTTTTCATTAAAATAGATACTTGAAAAATTTGTTACGGAATACATTCCTCGTTATGGCTTTTTAGACCTTACTGCAGTATTATATCTACCTACATAAATAATCTAACTTGAAAACTGATATTTTTTTTTTTTGAAACGCGTCTGTATCTGTACCACGCTTTTTTTAATTACCTATTTATTTTGCCCTATTTGAGTACAAAATAAACATTATTAATAAGTTTCTAGTTGAAATTCTCGTTTCTAGCTGAAAATCCAATAGTTTCACGTTGTATCTATAAACAGGAGTGCCTGCAGGCTATCCTTGGTGTAGAGTTTCATAGAAGGTATTCCCTTCGGAAATACTGTGATGTAGTTCTTGTATAAAATATATTTCAGGAGGTAAAGTTCTTGCAATCCACGAGCGCGCGTGAACTTTACTTGCAGTATATTGCATAATTAGTTCTGAATCCAAGTTCCAAATCCAAAAAGAAGAAACTACCGCAAATAGACCACGTTTTAAGGAAAAGAATAATAATTTACACATAGGAACATTAAATGTGAGAACTTTAAAAACACAAGAAAAGTTAACAGAGCTTTTGCGGTACGGAACCTAAGAGTGGAAGGAGAAGGGGGAGGCCTTTGCCCAGCAGTGGGATTATATGTAATTCATCGTAAAAAAACGTACTAAAATAACACTAAATACAGTTTTATATAAATAAATAAATAAAATATTGCATAAGTGTGCGTGCCTCTCGGAGCGGTCAGTCGTACACGCTAGAGGTGGTTAATATAACACGTAACGCAATATGATAACGCGTTATTGTTCCATAACGGGATAACGAGTTATGTGAGGAGCCGCCATGACGTTACGGCGTTATGAATATCACGCGATCGCGCGCGGTGCCTCGTAATGAGTCGTAACGTAATAACACTAATAACGTTGTAACGGCGCCCGCCTGTCGGTAGCGCGCTGCCGCTGGCCGATGGTTATATTGGTTAGTCTCGCGTAACGCGCTGTTGTGAGTGAACGTCATCGTTGCGTGTTACGAAATTTAGCGTGTTGCAAGACATATCGCGCCTGCCGGCCGCCCACACGTTTTCAACAAGCGCGTTATAACATAGCGTATTTAAAAGCATGTTAAAAATTTATAGTTTATAGTCCGTAGCGTGTTATGGATTTATAACAGTTTTGAACAACTCTAGTACACGCAATCACGTACACGCACACATTTACACGTATACAAATGAATACAGAGGATTAAAAAAAATAAAATACACAGGATCTTGTAATAAGGCATTGTCGAGGAAGTGTGAAAATTATAATATTGTGATGTTTTCTAGATTTTTTTGAGGAACATAGGTAATATTTTATGTTGAAGGTTTAAAACGTAAAATGTTGGCGAGTTGTAAAATCCGTGGCTGAGAGTAAAGATGTCGATGTACAAAATAGGACAAGTAAAATTAATTGTTGTTCTTTACTTGATGTCTCTTTGGAATATTTATTTATTTATTTAAATATTTATTGCACACAAGTACATGGAAATAAAGAAGACAATTCAATTAATTATATATTAATTTAATTAATTAATAATTTCTTAATTTAGAAAAATTTTGTTAGTGTTGTAAAAAAGACCAATTCGTATATTAGTAGCTTTCTCATATTCCCGTTACTATAGTTAAAAAAATCAGATTAGGCTCCGTGGCCAAAATAAAATTGTGTTTTGACATATATAATTCCTTTTAAAATTTGAAATAAAAACGTAACATTTAATTAAAACTTTTTAACTTAAGCACTACAAGTTATTAAACTTTCATGAAAAACGAGCTAACTTAGTCCCACAAGTTAAAATTCCGATAAGATTTGAAATTCATTGCAGCTTTCAAAGCACAGAACATTTAATAAGAGGTTAGAAAGGCGATGTGGGCGGGTCACGCGCGCCACTATATTGAGCGAACGCTCATCTATAGTTCAAACGTACCAAAAACACACCTCAGTCGGCCGCGGACTGTCTTGGGAAGTTTTACGCGCAAAAAAGTGTTTAAAATGCCTTCTTGCGCGGTAATAACCTGCAGAGCTAGAAGCCAAAATGTCAATGTGACTAATGGCAAGATATATTTTCATCGGTAAGTACATTAAACCTTGATTTTAAATGATTTAATTGAAAATACTAAAGACATTATGTTTTCCTTCACTAGTGTGACTGGATCGCAAATTTGTATGTACATCGCTGGTGCGAACAACGCGCTCCAACAGAGTCATGTACGCGAGCGGCAATGTAAAGCGTAGTGCGTATGAACGATCAACTCCACTTGTTACGTGGTATTACCCAATAAGAGTAACTAGTCGATAGGGCTGAGCAGCATTTTTCCACCGTATCGATAAATAGTTTATTTGTTTCTGAGTTTATTATTATGAACTTTTAATGATAGTTACAGATTTAGATTTTATTCATAAAATGTTTGAAATATTGTTATAGTATTTTGTGTTTGTTGGTTTTGTTGTATAGTGTGTTTTAAATATTGTTGATGTATTCAAACAAAACCATTTGTAAACCATAGTTGTTTTTTTATTTTATTTATTTCTTATAAAGAAACAGTAATTATAAGCAAAAGAAATATCATTATGTCTCCATACATTTTTTAATCTATACTTATAATAAAACTGTAACAGGTCCAATTCTGTACATTGAAGATATTTTGAAAATTTTTTTGGAGGTCACTCATTATTCGATACTGAAGCCAAATCTGTAATTTTTTCATTTTTATCTGTCTGTCTGTCTGTCTGTCTGTATCAAGATACGCGCATCACGCCGAAACTACTGAATGAATTCAAACTTGGCACGATTTGAGCCCATACTACGAGGTAGGACATAGGATACTTTTTATCCCGAAATTCTACCCCCGAAGGGGTGAAATAGGGGTTGAAAGTTTGTATGAAAGTCCTTAATTTCTCAAGTTATAGCCATGAAACTTGGTATATGAGCTGCGGGTTGAAAATGAAAATATATGTGTTTCACAGTTTTTCAATATTCCGCTCCCGAAGGGGTGAAATAGGGGTTGAGAGTTTGTATGAAAATCCTTAATTTCTCAGGTCTCTTAATAGCCATGAAACAGCATTTGGGCTTTCGTTAAAATATGAAGAAGTACGTGTTTCACCATTATAGGGGGATTATACCGTGGGATAGTAATATAGGATACTTTTTATCCTGGAAAATTAACTGAAAAACTTATTCCACGCGGACGAAGTCGCGGGCATCAGCTATAAAGAATATACATACAAACATACATACTTTTTATCCCGGAAAATTAATGAGTTCCCGCGGCAATCGAAAAAACTTGGTCCACGCGGACGAAGTCGCGGGCATCAGCTAGTTTAAAATAAAATAGTAAAATCTACAGACATAGAGTCCAACTTAAGTTAACAATATGAATATTGACATGCTGTCGACCGTACGAAAAATAAACATCGATAAAAAATATTTTAGTCAATCCCTAGCGTATGTTGCTGTTTTACACGACAACACGCGCAAGTTTAAAGTTTCACTAGTGTGCGTAGCTTCGCCAATCGCAGCGCTTTTTTCTGCCTCACGCACACATGGGAACTCTCGTGTGTATTCGTTTAGATTAGTAGTAGTGAAGAATGGTGGGATCAAAACGGCGACAGCGGTTTCCGTACAAAATTTGCACTAGGGCCTTTCTAACCTCTATTATATGTTCTGTGTTTCAAAGTATTCGGATCGCTAAGTTAGCCCAACATTCTGTAAAATGTTTAACTTCTATTCAAATGTTTAACTTGATTACTACATCGTTGCGAGAGTCATGAACAAGTAGAGTACTTCTTTAGGCGAGAACGGGTATGTTCACAAATACTTAAACTAGCGGACGCGCACGCAATTTAAAAGCTTCATATCAATACTTAGTTTTGTCTGGTGGAAGGCTTCGGTATCGTGGCTATTTACTGACAAAGATGTACCGCCAAGCCGATTGGAAGTAGGTATGGGTTTAATATAACTGCCATACTCCTAACATGTTAACCAGCTACCATCTTAGACACACAGTAGACGCCTGGTGGTAAGAGATGACAGTATCATCTCTTACCACCAGGCGTGAGCGCAGTTAACGGCTAATGGAATAAAGAAAAAGGTTATTGTTAGATGGCAGAAATTATAAATTCCCAAATTGACCCTGCCGGGAATCGAACCCGGGACCTCCCAGGTTAAGACAACAGCACTCAACACTGCGCCAGGAGGTCGTCGAAACTACTACAATGATTTTATTATTGTCTACACACGTATTTGGTAGTGATTAAAACAATAGGTATAAGTAAATTACTAACACCTACAAAGTTTGTCAGTTAGCTATTTCCAATTCACGACTACGAGCAGGGGCGGCCTTAGCAATTGCGAGGCTCTGGGCGGTAGATATTTGCGAGGCCCTAATGGCTGTGAATTGAAAGTATTTTTATTCGTGATGCTTGACGAGAAGTTCAAAAGTTATAAACAAAAATAAAATTCGAGTTTTAATATTATAAAATTGTAAATTAGCAAAAGTTAACAAGCCCATATACGGCATAATATTATTTATTATTGATGATAAACTAACATGAGAAAGGTTTATAGCGATAAAGATTTTACATCTTAGGTAGGTACTAGGTAGTAAGTAGATAATTTCATAATTTCATAATTTTTCATAATTTTTATTTTGCCAAATTGTGGGTAAAACAGTTGTTATCTTATAATTAGTGCCGTTCACAATTTACTGCTAGTAGCAGTGTGCAAAAATATACATGTATTGCCTTAAATTACGTTATTTTTATCAATTATTAATAATGTTTACCCAACATCCAATTCCCTTAAGTCCAAAAATTTAAAATGTGGCAATATAATAATGTATGTTGAAATAAATCATTTTCATTCATTTTTAATTTTCAATTTTTAAATTTTCAATGTCAATTAGTAAATAAAATATATAGATAGGTTGAAAATAGGTAGGATCTTTCATCAAAGATTCATTCAATGTACTGTAATGTACAAACTACAAATACACTGTAAATACCAAATAACTTTTTCTACTTGGGCTATAGCGCGAGGACGCGAGGCCCCTGCAAGAGGCCCCTGCAAGAGCGAGGCCCCGGGCGGTTGCCCTGCTTGCCAACCCCTAAGGCCACCACTGACTACGAGTACCGAAGTAAACAATTGTTTACTCGCTAGAATACGTAGCCCGAGATCCTGTGGGAAATGAGAAACTCAACACTCAATTTATTTATTACATGTAGAACATATGTGCCTCGTTGGTCTAGTGGTTAGCATGTTCGACTGCGGCCGACGGGCAATATAATATTAATTAATTAATATTAAGTATTGTGTTTTCCTTTTTTTTTTTTTTTTATTGTGAGATAGGCTTGCGCCTATCCTTACTAGAAATTCTCAGTACTAGCACAGGTACTAGCCCGGAATTAGGAAGTTGGCGGTGTTTCACACCCGTGCTTCGAAAAGCACGTGAAGCCGTCGGTCCCGGTTACTATCACTAACATGATATGATATAGACAGGAAACATTGCGTCGGTGCTGTAAGCTATGCTATTTACACATATAGGGGCGCCAATGTTTCTTAATGAAAGAACTTGAAGTTTAATTTGCTATAATCCGCCAAAATAGACAAATCTCTGTGGTGCAACATGTAGCTTGCGATAATCTTATTATTATTGCGCCCAGTAAGCCAGCAATTTGCAACACACAAATATTCCAAATTATTCTCAACGCACGTTTCACTCCGACACCGGAGCATCTTCAGGAGTTGTTGACTCCACAATGCACGATTGTATTAACCACTTCGTGAAAACCTCCTGCGGGCTCTCGTCTATGCTAATACGGCTTTTGAAAGTCGGTTAAACTTGAATTACTTGGGGAACACTTCTGTGAATACTTGATTTGTCTCTCTCTACATCGCATCGTACCGGAATGCTATTTATGTATGTCTCCCACCAGGCCAGACCAGAAAAAATAAGAAATTATAAATCCCCAAATTGACCGTGCCGGGGATCGAACCTGGCACCTTCCACTTTTAAAACCACAGTGCTCACTGCGCAAGGAAGGTCGTCAAAACGTTTCGAACAACTCAACGTTAAGTACCTCATACGGCCGTTACCAAGCAAAAAATCGGCTGTCTGCAATATATTGTGTTGTGTTGTGCGAGAAGACCTGAAGGCCAGGCCACCTGCGGCCATACGATATAATTTCGTAAACGGTGCCTTGACATGTCCACATTGCTCCCGTAAATTTGTAGCAAAAGTAGGATATGCCAGCCACATGAGGGCACATAAAAGGGCAGAACATCAAATGCCCTCCAGATACTAGGAGTTTTTCCCAAGCAGTCGCCGTGGCCGAAATCGGCCAGGAGGACATCATCATCATCATCATCATTGTGTTGTATTGTTTACTTATTGTAACCTTTTTCTTTTTTTAAAAAAGAGCAACTGCTGAGTTTCTTGCCGTCTCTTCTCAGTAGAATCAATTTTCCGAACCGGTGGTAGAGTCGTAACGTATCATAATTGGCACAAGTTGTCGTACATGAAATAAATAAATCATTTCATTTCATTTCGGCCTACACTTATTACTTAGACCAATTTGATTTTCCGGGGTAAGTTTTTACCCTGGAAAATCAAAGACGGATTTTTGAAACCGAAAACCATGTGGGTGGAGTCACGGGTTCATCTAGCTCATAATTAACTATATTATACTTAATGTGAACGTGTGTCCGTCGCGTCGGTGTGTCTGTGTATTATTATCTAGTAATATTATAAATGCGAAAGTGTGTCTGTCTGTCTATCTGTCTGTCTGCTACGCTTACACGGCCCATCTGTTCAACCGATTTTGATGAAATTTGGTATAGGGATAGTTTGTATCCTGAGGAAGGACATAGGCTACTTTTTAGACCGGAAAATTAAAGAGTTCCGGCAGGAATCAAAAAACTTAAAATCCATGCGGACGAAGTCGCGGGCATCGTCTAGTCTGCTATACTTTTACGACCAATCTATTAAAATGAGTTTGATGAAAATTTGGTACAAAGCTAGATTGCCTTACGAAAAATCAAATTTTAAGCAATGAAATATCACTAATTGATTTAACGTTGAATGAAAACATCCTAAGGAAACCTGTAAAAATAGCATAGTTACTATTATACAATCGAAGATTATATAAATGATAAAAATGCGCTGATTTGACTCGCTCCAGCCATGCGGGGGATGATAAAAATGCGTGGATTCGACTCGCTCCAGCTATGCGTGGGACTGCGATTACGTATTGTAAAACTTTTTAAAACAGAGCTTCCGCCAAGTTTCTTGCTAGTTCTTCTCAGTAGGAAAGTAAAAACACTTCATTACACACAAACAGTGCACAATTTACAAGTTGTTATCACAGACGCGTACGAAACGATTTGCTTCCTCGTTTATATATCGAACCGCTAGGATATGGAACGCCCTTCCGGCTTCCGTTTTTCCATCCGCTTATAATATTGGTATCTTCAAATCAAGAGTGAATAGGCAACTTCTATATAAGCGCGCTCCACCTTAGGCTGCATGACTACTACCAGCAAGTCTGATTGCAGCCAAGCGCTTGCAAAATAGATGGTAGATTAATTTGACGATTCAAAAGCACTTGTAAAAGTTTATTTGAATTAATAGTACATTACATCGCGAGACCGGGAAGTACGCGTTTTCTGGTCGAGTGTTAGTTAGACTCTGCTCTCCCGGTCGAGGTGTGTATAGTGCTTTTCTAAAAAATTAAAAAAATGACTTCTTTTTAATATGTTATATTATGTAATTAAAAGAAAGTAAATAAAAAAAGCAACCTACTTAATAATTATTAATTATTTATTATTTATTATTATAGAAATATATATTTATTATTATAGAAATATTAAAAGTTAAATTAGTTATATTTGAATTACTAATTGAAATTGTAATTGGTTTTCCGGGTACATTTATGTTTGTTTAGCTAATTCGGCCTCCGCTCTCAGAAAAGGAGGCGTACAATCTAAATCCATAATATCCTCACTCGAACTCATTTTTTAGTCACTTCTAAATAATAAATTATAACGATTAGGTATGTAGTTAATTCCCGCCTTTCAATATTATAAAGATAAAAAATAAATATTATACTTACTTTTAATTATTTTTTTTTGAGCTGTGAGTGCTGAACGCGTAATACGGTAGTTCCAAATTTAAACTATTATAATATGCATCATCCCTATTGCCAACAATTTGCAACAAAGAAGAAAACGGAGGCCAAAGAACATTATAACAAGTTACTCAGGAAGAAAGATTCCAAATTCAAACTTATGATATGTAAAGAATGTATGTACATTCTTTACTGGCCTATAGGCCGGGAAGTTTAACTTTCGAACTCATTTACAGAGTATGAAATGTGCACATTTCATATAATTTTTTAGAAAAATGATTTGATTTGATTGGATTTGCATGCGCGACAGTTCTTTATATAATGGTCTTAAAGATATTAAATTCATTCGTAAATTCATTCGACGATTCGAAAGCACTTGTAAAAGTTTATTTGAATAAAAAACATTTGAATTTTGTATTTTGAATTTTGAATTGTATGAAATCTGTCAATGCGCTGGTTAGCATATTTTATACTTTTTATATTGTATTTATTTTTTAATTCCGAAAATTGTTACATAAAAATAATTTAAAAACTAGACACAATTATTAGGACACATTGTTAAATGTACAATTTATCGAAGCTGCCACATCATTCAATAAAAAGTTACATCACAAAAAATATCTAAACTTAAATTAAAATACAAAACTTTAACATTAAAATTTTAGGACAGAAAATAAAATAATAATTAATCAATAGAATGTTGAGACAAAAGTTAAATTTAAGAAGACTTTAAGAATCTTAACGTTTGTTTTTAGCATGGGAGACTATGGCCTAACGAATAACGATTCCAATTTACTTACATTACATTAACTTCGGGCGGATTTGTTATAAAACATTTGACACAATACGGCATAACTTACCTACTTGCAGAGATAACTTTCAAATTTCCAAAATCTTCGGAATGAATTCTTTCACAAATTACAAAAGTCTTTCGTACGAAGTTACCCTATTACAAGTGTTTCAAAAGTACTTTCGAATTTCTTTACTTTCAATTAGGTTTAGCTGGAGTTGGCTAAGCGAAAATCTCTTTAAATTCCAATTAAACCGATTAGGTATTTTAGATTTATGCCGACGTATGAATTTTACGGCTTGTAGAGAATTTGACATTTGTTTATATTTTCTTTGCCTATTATTATCATCCGTTGTCTTAGGTGAGCGACGAAAGCGACGCGACGCGACACGACTCCATAGAAAGTGACAGACTTATCCAAGGGACAACGTAGGTCACGTGGAAGGGTCAGCCACTGTTTGATAATGTCGCGTGATGTCGTATCGTGTCGCGTTTGTCGCTCGTAGGACAGGGCCTACTACTAGAGCCTATGCCTACTATGACGTCCGTGACTTAGTCCAATTATTTATTTATGAACTTTTATTATCATAGGAAAATCAACAGCGATTCATATTATAATCAATAACTTAAAAACAGGATTACTAAGGCCAATTACAGATTTTCTCGAACAGACAAATAATTTGCAATTAGTGAGAGTGAGTTTCGACGTTTCTGATACGAACCGCTAGGCCTAGGGTGTGGAACACCCTCCCAGCGCACGTGTTTCCTGCCACTTATAACATAAGTACCTTCAAGGCAAGAGAGAATAGGCATCTTCTAGGCAAGCGCGTTCCAACCTAGACCTCATCATTGCTTTGCACTAAGCATGATTGTCGTCAAGCGCAAGCCTATCACCAAAAATAAAAAAAGTTTAAATTATTTTAGGATTTCATTGGAAATTTGATTTTTCGGTATAAAAAGTAGACTAAGTATGTAATATGATTTCTTGCAACTGAATGTATGAATGAATGTATATACATACTTTTATTGTACATCACAAAGGAAATTATACAACAGTATACTTAGCTAATAACAATGTAAGTATACAATTTGGCGGCCATATCGCTATACATAGCGATCTCTTCCAGGCAGCCAATGGTGTAAACGGGCTTAGCTACAAATATAAAATATTTATATTCTTTAATAGACATTGAGTAGCATAGCCTACTTTCTATCCCAAAAAATTCATTCTGCGGGATTTTATAAGAAACCTAATCCACGCGGACGGAGTCTCGTTCAGAATTTAGTTGCTTAAATTTCCAAAAATTCCAAAAAAGTTTCACCCCCGTGCCTCGTAGAGCACGTAAAGCCGTCGGTCCTGCGCCTGATCTCTCTCCGGTCGTGTCGGATTTTCCGTCCCATCGGGCTATAACAAAGTGCACCTATGTTTGCGCACACACTTGTGCACCATAATCACAGGGTAGATAAACCTATAATACCTCGCGCGCAGATGGCTAATCTCTTTGGAGATTGGTCGCTGTGGCCGAAATTCGGTCGGGAGGACGCTATTATTATAAATAAAAAAAGTTAAAATCACTAATGTAATCGTGGCCTTAGAGTCCCGGATACACAAAATTACCGCTTTCGCATCCAAGTAGGTATACCTACCAAATACCTACTAAAAAGTTAGGTAAGTATGTAACCGTTAAAACAAAGCCCGTAATTTATATCCACATTGTATTACAGCCTACAGGGGAGCGATTCATATGTGCCAACATTCGGGGTTCATATTTCATTGTGTGTCAGCGGAAAACATTAGTCATTCTTTGTGCTCCGTTAACATCGACCGGGTGTGATCCTCCTTTTCTTTTTGAAATGAAAACTTCTTTAGGCGCGTTGAGCACTTTTTGGTAGGGGGTAAACTTGTGGATTCGCGTCACCGACACCGCGTCACCGACATGCTCGCGTTGTTACGAAGACAAAAGGTATTAAATATAAAGAGACTGGTAGATTCATTCGACTATTCATAAGCACTTGTAAAAAGTCTATCTATTTGAATAAAAAACTTTTGAATTTTGAATTTGAATATACTACATTCGTAATTAAACTTTGGGGGATGCGCCTTCGCTGGGGGATGCCCCGTCTATAACCAAGAACTATAACCTTCTACCTCCCTGCACGTGTCCCCTGGTTGGTGCTAAACGAGCGACGAACTTTCAGGCGAAATAAGCGTTCTTTTTAATTAGCTTGTTAATATTATAAAAACGCTTTTAAATATACTAAACGCCATACGATTAAATAAATACATTAAACTTTAATGCCTTAGTTTTAAGGTTTATATATTATATATATTTTTTTTTGTAAGTTTTCACTTCTATCGGTAGTCCCTATGACTGCCAATTTGTTTACTACAAATTAGCTTTTCATCTACTGGTGCTAAGTGATAATGCAGTTATACTGCATTATCACTTAGCACCATTATATTATAATGGTATATTGGGCTGACCTAGTAGGGGCATTATATATTTTTGACGACCTCCGTGGCGCAATGTGTAGCGCTGTTGCCTTAACGTGCGGAGGTCCCGGGTTCGATCCCCGGCAGGGTTTGGAAAGTTATAATTTCTAAATTTTCCTGGTCTCTAGTATATAATCCGATCTAGTTCTTGGCCTATATAGTCCGATTAGGGTATTTTTTTTTAATTTTTTTTTTATCCACTACAAGTTAGCCCTTGACTGCGATCTCACCTGATGGTAAGTGATGATGCAGTCTAAGATGGTAACGGGCTAACCTGTTAGGGACATGGCAGTTATATTAAACCCATACCCCTATTCGGTTACGACACGGCATCGTACCGGAACGCTAAATAGCTTGGCGGCACGTCTTTGCCGGTAGGGTGGTAACTAACCACGGCCAAAGCCTCCCACCAGGCCAGACCAGGGAAAATTCAGAAATTATAAATTTCCAAATTGACCCTACCGGGGATCGAACCCGGGACCTCCGTAAGTTAAGACAACAGCGCTCAACACTGCGCCACGGAGGTAGTCAAATTCAATCGATTGGGAAAAGTAAAAGTAAGTAAAAACAAGGTAGTAGTAGTACGAGAATTGATTTTTTTTCTTTTTTAATCTTAGTTTATTTGGGACTTAAGGATTGACTGAAACTTCAAAGCCTCAAGTAGGTAGGTATAAAATGTCTATAAAGAAGAAGGAGTGGATCCTTAAACTCCATTTATCTCGCATATCGCTAGGGAACATCACTCATCCTTTGTGCTTAGGTATTACGTGGTATTACATAGATACGGCCTCACAATCCCTTTATCGACCATCGAGGGAAAAGTCGGCAGGCTAAGTGTTTGTAAAACCATTATTTGCCTGTTAAAAAGACTTTTTACCTGAACATAAGAGGATCGTCTAGTAACGAAACTCGACGCGAGTAGGTATAGGTATTTTCAATAATGCTATCAGAGTTGCAAGTCCAGTAGGCATATGCCTACATTTTATTCTTGAAATATTGTTTCGGGTGACAACGTTTATTACCCGAAATTAGACTATTTTGATCTCATTAGATTCAGTACACCTTAATCTAGGCTCGTACGTTTTTTTTTTTAGTAAATTTAGTTTAGTTAAATTTAAAAAAATTAAAATACTCGAGGAAGTTTTTAGGTCAAAAATATGGATATTTAGACGCTAATAACTTTTAACATAAACGTACACGAGCATAGTTCTTCATTGTATCAACATTTCTAAAAATTATGAAAATTGGACAACATTTACGGGAAGAAAAACGTTATCGCTTTTTGTATGAAAATTTACGACTAGACGATCCTCTTAAGTAAAAAATTTACAATTCACCAGGAAGATGCGTTATTTTTTGTATTAAGAGACCAATCATCATATCATACTTAATATTATAAATGCGATAGAAAGAAAGAAAGAAATCTTTATTCGGGGATAAAACAAGTACAAGAAATAACTAATAATAAAATAAGACTATATAGAAAAAAAAAAGAAACGCGAAATGTGACTTGATCCCCAAAATGGTCTTCACTCAGCATGTGCTATATCTGTTGGGATATAGCGCTGATCTTCCGTGAAGCCAATATGCTTGGACGGCGCCAAAAACATAAATAAATATAAATATATGTACTATATGTATATACTTATGAATAAAAATAAAGAAAAAAAAATCTGTTAGCCTATGATATTATATATAATAATATGTTTAGTATAACAATATGTAAATAATTTAAGAAACAATATTTTTTAAGGCGTAAAACAAGGCGTACTATAACGGCAGTTAATAGTGTGCAAGGTGTAAGACTATATTATTATATAGAAAGAGAGGCAACATAAGACCCTAAGTTTAGTGTGTTTGTTTGTTGGTTTATTGGTTTGTTGGTTTGTCCTTCAATCACGCCTCAACGGAGCAACGTATTGACGTGATTTTTGGCATGAGTATAGTTGAGAACCTGGAGAGTGACATTACTACTACTACTTCTTTACTTTGCTACTTTTTATCCCGGAAAATTAAGGAGTTTTGCCCGGCCGCCTAGCGTGCGCGTTCCATATAAAAGTGAATGACGCGAACTTTTTTATCCTGTCCCGTCCGAAATGTGTTTTCCCCGTAATTTGTCTTCAGAAATAATGACCGTCCAAGTTTCTGGCAAATTGCATGACTACTTAAAACCCCTATACGTGTTCTGACACGCATTTTCTAACAAGTGGATTTTACTTATCATATTTACTAATATTATAAATGCGAAAGTGTGTTTATTGTACTTATTTGTAACGAATTTGAGGAGCCACCTTTTCTACCTGATACCTTCCAAAGCAACCGCGATCCAAACTTCATAGTCGAGGATCGTTAATACCTCTATACACAGAATAGAGACATACATAGAAAAACTTTCAGCTTTAACAAAATAACGAAGGTCTGATCGTCGCGGGAATTTGCGTTATATGAATTCGCGCGAAACGATTCGCGGCAAATTCGCCCCGTTCCGGAGGCGACCCTAGTTAGTAAACTAGGGCGACCTTACCTGTGAAAAATCAGCTGTTACACCCATTCTTGATGGTTAAGTCGTTTGTATTGCGTGACCGGATTACTCGGCACGTGAAAGCACTTAACGCTATTGTAGTTGCAAGCGACATATAAAGGGAAAATCTTTCGCCGAAAACATGACGTTCATTTTCGGTGAAAAAGTAAAGAAAATAATTCTTCCTGTCTAGTAGCACCGAGTATAACTACCGGGTGAGTTTTTAAAATGGCCACGACACGCTACGGCTGAAGCTTCTGAACCAGTCCAGAGGAAATTCAGAAATTATCTTCTTCTTTTTGCCCTTTTCCCACGTTGCACCCATTCTTATACGTTTAGGTATGTACGATACCCTAAGGCCTAAACGTATGAGAATGTATACACGAAATTGAGCTCTAATTTAATGCTGTTTTGGTTTATTTTACTTTGACGCCGAACTTTAACGTTTTGATCGGCCATTCTTACAAAATCGGTGGGCTTATTTTAAAGCCGTCATTTTAGTTTAGTCTAGAGATTGTGTTACACAGAATTGGCCACAGGAAGTGTTCGGTCTTGGACCGTTAAATGATAGAATCGCTTGATATGAGGTTTATTGACTGCTTATAACTATTTTAATAATTATAATTATAAGCAAACAATAAACCTCCTATCAAGCAAATCATTATAATTATTGAATAATTGTATAATCATAATTATGTATTGCAATAATTATAATTATTCTATTTGTTCTAATTCTAATGTGAATGCTAAAATGAGTGGCACGCGTGATGGTCACGATGATGGTGTATGTGCACTGATATACTTAATATGTTTTTAAATTAAATGCATAATGAAAAGTAGGTGAATGATGACCGGGCACATTGTACGGTGTGGCACGTAGAGTTAAAATATTAGTATACTAGCTAATGCCCGCGACTTCGTCCGCGTGGATAGAGGTTTTTTTGGTTCCCGCAGGAACCCTTTAATTTTCCGGAATAAAGAAAGAAAAAAAGAAAGAAAAAAGAAAAAACATTTATATGCCAGTTTTGCCACACATTTCCTTACCTCAAGGGTATGCTACCCCGGCGCCTCCATCCCCACCACCAACACCAATGAGCTAAACTGCCCAGGTGACAGAAGCGCCGGGACAACCATAGAGTAAAGTATGGGGACAACAGAGGCCCAATTGTCTAAGCAAATCGTTATCAATTGACAGCTTAAAACGTATTAATCGAACTGTTTAAGGAGTTCATACGCTTTTTGACGTGAAGGCATCTATGAACTCCATAGACAGGTCGGATTATACGTATAAGACAAACGATTACGATTACGATTTCCTTACACAATCGGGGGGCAGGAGTCATATTGTGTGGCACAATCCGAAAAAGGCTCCATCTCAGCATAATGCTGTATGCTTTGAATATGCACAAGAGCAATATAAAAACCATACAGCGCTGGACAAAAAGTAACCTACAGTCCGCGCACGAGCTCCGAGGATTCGGGCTCTGAAGAAACGACGGCTGTACGCCACCCCCGATCGTCGCGCCATATCCAGCTTGCTCCCAGCCATAGAGGTAATTATACCTTTATGCTCCCAGCACTAGTTTCGAGCGTGACGCGTGTAATGTTGCTGTAGCAGTATTGTTTTGCACTTTAAACAACTCTAGGTCAACTTTAACATTCCATAGGATTCCTCAGAGCTCGCGCGCGGACCTTATGTGTCATTCCAGACTATAATCTATCTCTGCGCCAAAATCCGTTCAGCCGTTATGGCGTTATTGAGTAACAAACCATCCATCCAAACTTTCACATCAAATCAATCAAATAAATATTATAAATGCGAAAGTTTGGATGGATGGATGTATGTATGGATGTATGTTTGTTACTCAATCACGCTCCAACGGATGAACGGATCTGGATGAAATTTGGCACAGAGATAGATTATAGTCTGGAATAGCACATAGGCTACTTTTTATCCCGGAAAATTAAAGAGTTCCCGCGGGAACCGAAAAACCTCAATCCACGCGGACGAAGTCGCGGGCATCAGCTAGTTTATAATATTATACGTAGGATATACATTTATACATATAGACTGTAGATTCTTACTTTGAGACCGTACTTGAACTAAAATATCCTACAAAGAAGTCCATACAATGAAGTCAAGCTTTGGGTCCCCGTGATATTGTTATATTTTAAAGAAGCACAAAAGATGATTAATGTTGACAACGGATTTTTGATGATAAATGAGAGAGTCGCGATGTATGAAATTATGAATATCATATTGAATCAACTTTTATACCTATAATCTTATTTTTGAAAATTAAATGGTTTGGACCAGTGGCGATTCCTCTAAGATTGCGCAGCTTGCGCCGCAATACCAATAATTATGAATAAGTTACTTACCAATTATACTAGATCTATATAAGTAATATACTAATATTTTATAACATGAAATAGGTACCAGTCACAAAACATAAGTTTATCAATTAAATGTTTGCGTTAATCGATAATTATTTAAAATCACGCACGCTCCATGACCACCTCGCACCTTGGTTGTGAGTTGTGAGTTGTGACGTGCGCCGCATCGCCACGTGGCTCGTTCTGCGCGAATCTTCGAACTCCGTTGGCCCGCTTTAACTCCCGCTCACTACGGGCCGAAGGCGTGCACTATGAGTTGCGCATGTGCCGTGTGGTATTATTTTCGAAACTCAAAAACCACTCAACCGATTTTAAAAATTCTTTCACCTATAGAAAGCTACATTATCGGCGAGTAACATAGGCTGTATTTTATTTTGAAAAACATTAAAGATCCCTACGAATATTGTAATAATGTGAGTGAAGTCGGAAAAAATTGTCTCATCTGAGAGCTTCCGTGTCGTGCGCTGCGTAAATGGTAAAAGTTACACGAAAACAATGTATGGTGGAATTGTTCCTCTCAAAAAGTTCTAAAAAAAAGCGTCCGCGACAGCATATAGCTATCTTTTAAGGTCGTCTCACAACAACCGTCATTATGATTTTCAAATTTGGTCTAAAACAATGCTTTACTTGCTAAGGTGTTTTTACCAACATAGTATTAATCCTTATCAAAATAAAATGGTTGTTCATCTCAAGTATTTAATATAGATCAAACCCTTACACCATTTAATTCAGATGAATATCTTAGAAGATATCATAGTAATAATGTAACGCGCACTATACTAATATTATAAAGAGGTAAAGTTTGTGAGGTTGTAGGGGGTAATCTCTGGATATACTTAACCGATTTTGAAAATTCTGGTACCAACAGAAAGCCACATTATTTGTGAGTGTCTATAGGCTTGGTGCGAGAACCGAGATTAACCCGAATAATTAGGGAGGTCCCGTGGGAATTTTAAAAAATTATTCCACGCGGACGAAGTCGCGGGAATCTGCTAGTGTAAGATAAATAAAAATAGTATTCTTTATTCTAGTAAGTACAAGTTACCCCTTGACTGCAATGTCACCAGGTAGTGGGTGATGATGTAAGTACCTACTCTAAGATGGCGGGCAAACCTGTTAGGGATATACCTATCAGATAAATTAAACCTATGTAACCCCTAATCAGTGATATATGAGGTAAATGTGTTTTATTGAGAAAATACCTAACCATCAGATAGCGCAAACCCAAGATTTACCACCAGGAATCGCCACTGGTTTGGACACAAAGCGTCCGCGTCGGAGGTAATCCACGTTGTATCCTGTCACCTAGTGTGCGCGCTCCATACAAAAGTGAATTATTGCTTGGTGGTTATTTAATAGAGGATCTCCCAAAAGTCATAATATCCACGTCCCCTGTTAGTTTTATGTTCGATTGAAGTAAAAAAAAAGCGTCTAATTTTGATGACGTCACAGTTCAGTATTTCATACAACACCCCTTACCAATACCGCGTTTTAACATTTGAAAAAAAATTGCTGATTTGACTTAAAATTCGACGCACTTTTTTTACCTTAATCGATAGTTTAAAATGGTTAATAAGCATAAAAATAACAGGGGACGTGGATATATCGACTTTTTGGAGATCCTCGGTGTAATAATCACTACAAATTTGTTTGTAATTGTGTCACTAAAAATTTTTATCCGTTTGCGAATGATTGTGATAGGCAATATAATTAACTAAAAATTAACTTACTTCTGTAAGCACATCTTGTGAATTGTTTTCGTGGACAAATTATCATTGTCATTTCATTTATCTATCTATCTACAAAATAATTTATTTGACTTGTGGTCAAATATCCAATTTAAATCTCACGGGTTTGTACTGTAAAGGAAAACTTCGTATAGAGACGTATATACACGAAGAAATTTTTGTGGTTTTAAAGCCGCGGCGAGTTTAATCGCCTTTAGCAGTACTATCGACTCAATTTTTTTTAATTTTTTTCTAAGTACTTACTTTTTTGAGTTAGATTTTTTTTTCGAAATAAACTCGAAACTGTGAGAAACATTAGTAGTGGTACGCGGCGAAGTTCAAAGAAGCTAGCCGGCGCGAGCGGCGTCTGACGTCAATCATCGAACCGATTCGGGGTTTAAAAGCCCCGCCCCTCAATCCTTTGAAACGGCCCGCGCGCCGCTGACCGCTCGCGGCTAGCCGACTTCCGGCCTCAGTTACGCAAAACACGTCACACGTGACACGTGCCGTAAGTGGCGCTAATTCGTTTCAAATACGCGCAAAAATGGATCGCCATTACGAATACTCCAATTTGGAATACCTAAGTATGGTGCAAATGTACGCCATTGCAAATTACAATGCGACAGAAGCTCGACGGCTCTACGCACAACCGGATCACTTAAATTCCCTTCGTCTGCGAGGAATCCGAAACCAACAAGTTCCGTCGAGTATCACTTTCTTAGGCGCAACGCAGCGTTTAGTCGACCATGGGCAATTCCGAACACCAGAGCATGTTCAAGGTCGAGGTCGTCCCCGCATGTACTCGCCGGAAGTCGACGAGGAAATCTGGAATACCTACTTCGAACGCGATCCTCGGCGAAGCACCCGAATGGCTGCAATTAGGTTTAACGTGAGCCAGTATTACGTGTGGAGATTGTTTAACTCGGAAGGCTTACATCCATACCATTTTAGGCGTGTACATGCACTTCACGAGAACGATGGGCCAGCTAGGATTGAGTTTTGTCAGTGGTTATTAAACAATCGTGAATTAAGCATTCTGTGGACTGTCTAGTCAACTTTTACTCGTATTGGAATTTTTAACCAGCACAATAAACATTTTTGGGCCTTTAACAACCCCCACGTGATCCGCGAAAGTGCTCGAATCAAAGAAAGTGCGTAAATACGTGATTGTAAAATTTAATACCTAAAATAAGTGTACCCACCTACCTCGTGAGCTGTAAATAACCTGCAATGATTATGTAAGTACTGCCGCCTAAAAACTTTCATCGAATCTTTACCTAATGTTAAACAGCTGATAGCCGTGGGTACGTAGGTGAACGACCAGTCGTGCGCCGCTCGGTTCAAGCGTCACGTGACTCGCTCAGTCAGCTGGCGCTACTAATTGAACGCAACATTTTCGAAATAATAATTTCTCGATTTTTTATTTTTTATTTTAATACTTGGGTCAGGATAAATGGTAGAAGTAAATTGTACTGTTAATTTCGAATCACCTCTCAGGGGCCTTAAAACCACTAAAAATTCAGCTTGTATAGATAGACGCATAGATGTCTTTAATAGATGTCTAGGGCTATCCCGCTCCGCCTCCAGCGGCCGTCGCCCTCACGGCAAGAATGACCTGCCCATCACCACAAATTCATCGTCAAAACTATAAATTGAATGAATTTCGTCCCATCAAAACTTTTATTCGCCCACAAAAGGCCGATAAGCCAGATCCAAGTTGTTAAAAAGATTAAGTTAACCTACCGTGAAATATACTTGGAAAATTACTTGGCTTAGTTGATAAAACCTGGAGCTATTGGGACTGAGGAGAAAATCCGTGATATAATTTACTTAATACTGGATGATGCCCGCGCCTTCAACCGCGTGGATTAAGTTTTTTTATGCCCGCGAAAACACCTCAATTTTACGAGATAAAAATGTAGCCTGTATTTGAGATTAGGATTGCAGGCAAGAGAGCTACAGCTCGCCAAAGGCGCAAGTGGTTGGACAGGGCTTAGCTATCCAAGACTAATGACTCTCAGACTTTACTTAGAGTTAAAACGAGAAGGACTTATGTGAGTAACATAAATCTGTCCTCACCTTCGCTCTATAGATCTCACACTAAGTGTCAAAAAAGTCAAAGTTCGATCTATAGATCTCACACTAAGTGTCAAAAAAGTCAAAGTTCGATCTATAGATCTCACACTAAGTGTCAAAAAGTCAAAGTTCGATCTATAGATCTCACACTAAGTCTCAAAAAAGTCAAAGTTCGATCTATAGATCTCACACTAAGTGTCAAAAAAGTCAAAGTTCGATCTATAGATCTCACACTAAGTGTCAAAAAAGTCAAAGTCAAAGTCAAAGTGTCTTTAGGATAAGCCTTTTTTACGCCGGCTTCCTTTTCCATTGGTCGGGGATTCAACCCCCGGGCACGCACCTCTAACCTAAAAGAAATTAATCATACTAAATATTATAAAAGCGAAAGTGTGTTTGTTTGTTGGTTTGTTGGTTTGTCCTTCAATCACGCCGCAACGGAGCAACGGATCGACGTGATTTTTGGTATGGGTATAGTTGAGGACGAGAGTGACATAGGCTACTTTTTATCCCGGAAAATTAAGGAGTTCCCGCGGGAATCAAAAAAACTTAAACCACGCGGACGAAGTCGCGGGCATCAGCTAGTCAAATAAATAAATATTATAAATGCGAAAGTTTGGATGTATGGATGTATGTTTGTTACTCAATCACGCTCCAACGGATGAACGGATCTGGATGAAATTTGGCACAGAGATAGATTATAGTCTGGAATAGCACATAGGCTACTTTTTATCCCGGAAAATTAAAGAGTTCCCGCGGGAACCGAAAAACCTCAATCCACGCGGACGAAGTCGCGGGCATCAGCTAGTACCTTCATAAAGGGCACATGACTCTAAAATAAATTAAATACCTCCGAACACGAAACTCCGAAGTCATGTACATTCTATGAAGGTATTTAATTTTTCAAAACGCACATTACCTTCAAAAAGTTGGTGTGCCCGGGGATCGAACCCAGGACCCCGTATGGCGAGTTCGGGAGTAGGCTATCACCGCTAGTCAATTACTAGTTTCAATATATTATCCCAAACAATCTCTATTTAATGAGTTTTAATTTAGATTTTAATTTATTTCATAGCTTTAAATTGCATATTGATTATGATTTAAATAAAAGAAAATAATCTCTATTTGAATGCCCTATAAAGATAAATTATCCTCTCAATAATATTTATCTATCAAATGAAAAAATTGCTTCATTAAGAGGATTCTTGAACTCTATCAGTCGGTTTCGAATAACGCAATAGGTACTTGTCACAAGTGCCCATTATCTATATAATAAAGGCATATTCTGTGATAAAGGCAAAGGGGGTACTAGGCTGCATAAGACTCGTACAACGGCTCTATAAGAGCTAAGCTAAGAAGGAAAATAATAATGAGTATATATATATACCTATAGTTATATAATATAGCGAGCAAACGAGCAGCCGGGTTACGAAATGTTAAGTGATTACCGCCGCCCATGAACATTTACAGCACAAGAGGAACCGCCAATGCGTTGCCGGCTTATGAAAAATTTGATTAAGCGCCCTTTGAAGAGCCCCATATGGTAATCATGAGGGAACGCAGAAGATGGAAGCTGGTTCCATAATTTGCAGGTACGTGTCAGAAAAGACCTGGGATAACGGGAGGTGGAAGAAAACCAGGCATCCAGGTGTGCATGGTGAGGATGAAATTTGTTTCTGACCAAATTCATACTCACATCAAAAATGGTCTTATTAGTACCTGTACTATTTATCTATTCTGTGTATTAGGTAGATTGAATAACTCTTCAGAACAATCCCCAAAGTAAATCAAATAAATATTATAAATGCGAAAGTTTGGATGGATGTATGAATGTATGGATGTATGGATGTATGGATGTATGGATGTATGGATGTATGAATGTATGGATGTATGGATGTATGGATGTATGGATGTATGGATGTATGAATGTATGGATGTATGGATGTTTGTTACTCAATCACGCTCTAACAGCTGAACGAATCTGGATGAAATTTGGCACAGAGATAGATTATAGTCTGGAATAGCACATAGGCTACTTTTTATCCCGGAAAATTAAAGAGTTCCCGCGGGAACCGAAAAACCTCAATCCACGCGGACGAAGTCGCGGGCATCAGCTAGTAAATAAATAATTTTATTCAGCCAAAAAATTAGTACAACGAAATGAAACACATGGAGTACCACAGCTCTCATGGAACCAAGGAGCCAACCAAGATTTAAGCCAACCTTGGTTCCACGAGACCCGGGCACTCACTCTTTAACTCAAGCTTAAAATCTATATTTATTGGCTTAATGAGGCGCTAATAAAAAGAAAAATATTTTTTTAAACCACTACTTACAAGTTAGTCCTTGGTTGCGAACCCATTTGATGGTAAGTGATGATGCAGCCTAAGATGGTAGCGAGCTAACCTGTTAGGCCCTTAGGGGTACGGCAGTATAATAAAGCCATATGATACCCCTAATAGGTTTCTACACGGCATCGTGCCGAAACGTTTAATCGCTTGGCAGTACGTCTTTGCCGGTAACTAGGTAGGGTAGTAACTAGCCACGGCTGCAGCCTACCACCAGACCAGAAAAAAGAAAAACTTCAGAAATTATAAATTCCCAAATTGACCTTGCCGTTATTCGAACCCGGGTCCGAATTTAAAACCACAGCGCTCAGCTCTGCGCCATGGAGGTCGTTAAACATACAACAATAAACATATACATACAACATAAACAGAACAAAATAAACAACTTTTTACATAAATAAAAACCCACAAACAAACAAAATGGAAAATGGACTTATAAATTCTAATTTCAATGCCTGCAGGTAATATTGAGTGCACCACAAACTCACTGGGTTTTTTTACATTCAAACAATTGAATCTACCTACGAGTACCATGCGGCCAGTCCAAGCAGAAAATTATTGTTCCCAGGAAATTAAAATACACCGGTTTTTTCTTTACCTACTTGGAATACAGACAGCTTTGAATATAAAACACTAGATGACGACGTCAGAGTTGATTAGTTTTTTTTATTCCTGCAAGAAATCCTTAATGTTAAGGGATAAAAAGTAGTCCTATGTACTTCCCCGGGATTCATTCTAACTTTATACCAATTTTCATCAAAATCGGTTCAAAATAAGTTGGAAAATTTTTGGTCGAAAATGAAAAGTCGGAAGTGACGTAGACAAGTTTATGTATTTTTTATCTAAAGTTTTAAATCTTAAGTTGAAATTTCAACACTACCACTGTCGAACGTAAACTTTTCACTTACGACCAAAAATTTTCCGACTTATGTTAGTGTTAAGATGGTAATTATTTTATGCAAAGGAGTACACTATATAGCAAGCATGTTCACAAAAAAAAGTTCGGAAAAAAGCACTAAATAAAAAGAAAAAAAATTAACACGTACTCCCTCAGAAATCTCCTAAAAAATCGAAAACTAACAAAAATCGCTGAACATACATGGGATATTTTTTGATAGGTCTAAGTACGAAGAATCAAATTTTTGGACTATGGACGTCACTATTTGGGCCAAACCTGTATAATCCAGTGCGCATTGAAAATTAAACTCTCAGCGCTATTTAATACCCTCGCTTGCCGCGCATGTATAAAGTTTGCGCCTCGGGTGTATTTTTCAACATAGTTACCTACTACACCTTTAAAAAAAACATGATAAATTAAAGTATACAATAATATACAACTAGATGATGCACGCCACTTTATCCACGTGGATTAAGTTATTTGATTCCCGGGGGAACTCCTTGATTTTCCGAGATAAAAAGTAGCCTATGTCCCGGGATACAACATATCCCTGTACCAAATTTCATCAAAATCGATTGAAGGGCTGGGCCGTGAAAGCGTAGCAGACAGACAGACACACTTTCGCATTTATAATATTAGTATGGATATGGATTGAGTCTTCTGGATATGGACATGGCATGCACAAAAGGGCACCTTAACTACAGCGAAAACGTCAGGAAATATTATCTACTAGCTGATGCCCGCGACTTCGTCCGCGTGGATTGAGGTTTTTCGGTTCCCGCGGGAACTCCTTAATTTTCCGGGATAAAAAGTAGCCTATGTGCTATTCCAGACTATAATCTATCTCTGTGCCAAATTTCATCCAGATCAGTTCATCCGTTGGAGCGTGATTGAGTAACAAACATACATCCATACATCCAAACTTTTGCATTTATAATATTTATATGGATATATGGATTGCTTTTTGTTTGAGGCAAAGAAAATGTCTCACGATTGTGTCACCGGCGGCTAAAGTCACCTTGAAGCATAAATGATTTGCGGATGTGTGCGTAAAAGAATAATTCTCAGACAATTTATTATCTCTTTAACAAATAAAGTCCGACGCTTATTCTTAGTTTAATAAACTCGAAATGAAATAATCTCTTTCATAATGTACCTACTTTTTTAATAAGACGAAACGTCTCTTGATTTATGAATGGAGTTTTCATTTTGAACGGTTTTTATACAGTTCTTGTATAATGAGTCTTGAGTCTTGACTTATTTAAAAATATTAAAGACTTTTTCAAGCAATTAAGTCATTATTCATCATTTCAACTGATTACTGGCTCACTAGATACTGACTTACATTATTATCCCAAGGAAACTCCTACCATTATTTGATTAATGGAAAGTGGTCACGACCCTCAGTAATGAGGAATACGATGCAGAGAGAGACTGACATACTGAGCACGAGTCTCATCTCAGAATGAGAATGGTTAGGCCATAGTCCATCACGCTGGCCCAATGCGGATTGGCAGACTTCACACACCTCTGAGAACATAATATGAAGAGCCCTAGATCATACAGGTACATTATACCCGGGCCAGCGATAGTTTGAGAAGACAATATTGATGATGGCGGTATAATACACATAATCAAATAAATATTATAAATGCGAAAGTTTGGATGGATGTATGGATGGATGTCTGTTACTCAATCACGCCCGAACGGCTGAACGGATCTGGATGAAATTTGGCACAGAGAATCATAGTCTGGAATAACACATAGGCTACTTTTATCCCGGAAAACTAAGGAGTTCCGGCGGGAACCAAAAAACCTCAAACCACGCGGACGAAGTTGCGGGCATCAGCTAGTACGCAAATATAGACACGCAAAGCCGTACCCTACGATATCCAAACAGGTTACTAACTAAGGGCACAGGGTAAGTAGATAAACCTGTGCTAAGGGTGGACGATTAAGAAAGGCATCAAAAACCGTTAAGGGCATGGACGCTGAAGTCTTCAACCGAATACCCCTAATTAATCAGAGATGCACTCAGTTTAACAAGCTTTAAAAATAAATTGAAGACCTGGCTTGTCGAAAGGTCCTTCTAGCTACAATGAATTCTTAGATTATAAAATTATATAATAATTACAATACAATGTTACAATATTTATTAAAACGCTAGTAACGAGTATAGTATAATAATTTTATTATATTATATACAACATTTTTTGTAACATGCATATTTTGTAAAATGACTTGTAAACTAAATATTACAAATAAACTTGACTATTGACATAAACGGTCAACTGTTATAATTTATAACCACAAAAATTACTATTCATATATTATTTTAAACAAGAGAGAGAGAGTTACATATTTGTTCCGTTTGCCGTGGAGACCCTGGGGCCGTGGAGTCTTAGTGCCAAAAATTTTTTGCGAGATATTTCACCGCGGTTGATTGCCTCATCTGGTGACAGAAGGGCTGGCTCATTTTTTGCGCAAAGGATCAGCCTGGCTGTCCAGCGCGGAAATGCAGCCAGCATTCTCGCCACCATTCCACGTGGGCATGATTTATATAGTAGTTAGGTTAGGCTAGCTAGCTTTAATTTCTATTGTATTGTTTTCACCAAAGAGTATAAAAAAAAAAAAAAAAAAATTTTAAACAAGTGTGTTGATATTTTTTGGTGTTCGAAAAACAATGTAGGTACATTTATCGACCAACCACACTTATCAACATAATTAAAAACACAAATACATTTTACTAAAAAATATTTTAACGACTATTATAGTATAACTGTAGTTTAATCATTAAGATAATATATAGATGATAAGTTGACGACCTCCGTGGCGCAGTGTGTAGCGCTGTTGTCTTAACGTGCGGAGGTCCCGGGTTCGATCCCCGGCAGGGTCAATTTGGGAATTTATAATTTCTGAATTTTCCCTGGTCTGGCCTGGTGGGAGGCTTCGGCCGTGGCTAGTTACCACCCTACCGGCAAAGACGTGCCGCCAAGCGATTTAGCGTTCCGGTACGATGCCGTGTAGAAACCGAATAGGGGTATGGGTTTAATATAACTGCCATGCCCCTAACAGGTTAGCCCGCTACCATCTTAGACTGCATCATCACTTACCATCAGGTGAGATCGCAGTCAAGGGCTAACTTGTAGTGGATAAAAAAAAAAAAAAAAAAAAAAAGATAGATAGATGATTTATTTGGTCACGAAAACGATTCACAATTTGTGCTTGCAGAAGTAAGTCAATAGGGATGATGATAACTCAATCAATTCAGCAACTCTTTATCAAACTTAAAAACGCACTTCTAGTAAGGAAGTTGTATGAAATTCACAGTTGTGACGTCCTAAAATTTCAACGCACTTTTTTTATTTAATCTATATTTTAAAATGGTTATCAAACTTAAAACTAACTGAGGGTGTGAATTTTAGGAAGACCCTGTTTTTAATAATAATCAGTTAGAAATAATTTATTTTTGATATAGACACCATCCCTATTGTTTACTACTTTAGGATACGGGTCCTCCTAGTTTAGGGGCCAGGAACACGCTGTATTTTTGTACTTTAGTTAATTTGATTAATAAAGATTTCTATTTTTATTTATTTCTCTATGACAAACTCTCTTGAATCTCCATCAAACTTTTCCCTTTGGTCTCCGGTATAAAGAATATGGTGAATAGGAATGCGCACGCGCATGTACATGAGAAGAACCAGAACGCCACGTGACCGCCGACGGTCGCTAACAATGCACCAAAAGCTGTGGTCACCATGAACCCAAATAACCACGATGTCGTCATGGTTACAGTTGAGCCCTTGCTTCTGACGCTACTTGTGAACATCTCCCCTATGATAGCATTTGGTATTATACCCAGACCTGAAAGCAAAACGTTACTTCTTAATTTTCCATTCTTAGTATTTGGTCTGGTTAAGAGAGAAAAGATAACAGGGACCAAAAAAAACATCATTATAGATAATATACATAATATATACAAACCCATTGCCTAATCACACGACCACTCTTCTCAGAATGAGAATGGTTTTGGCCGTTGTCCACCACTAAACTATACTACTAACTTATTCAGCACTAGATGATGCCCGCACTGAGAAAAATTTCCTTGTTTACCTTCCGATTTTTACCTTCTAAAACCGATTCCTTCCAAAATTGGGTCTTTTCCTTCCACCGATTACCTTCTGAATCGGGGAACTGCCAAATTCCTACCGATATTTAGAAGAAAATGAATTTTATCCGTCTAATACGGAAGAACATAAAGGAAGGAAATTTGTTGGAAGGAATTAACCAAGAGGGAATTTCCTTCCAGCTAAATATTCCTACTAATTAAGGATGCATTATAATAATTCCTCCCAAATTTATCCTTCCAAATTAGATGTTAATGTCCTTCTAAATTCAAATCCAAAGTTGTCGGAAGGAAAACGCAGCTAACCTTCTAATATTGAAGGATATTTACCCTCTTAACTAGTGGGAAATAAATTGACATTACTATTCCATCAAAAAATAAAATATTAGAAAGGCTCGCTGGAAGGAACTACCATCCAAATTAGATGGATTACATTTGGAGGGAATAACACAAGGAATATCCTTCTAAATTAGATGATAATATCCTTCTAAATCAATTAAGATTTTTCGGTAGGAACAGTGTAAGAAGGAAAACGCAGCTAACCTCCCGATATTGAAGGATATTTACCCTCTTAACTAGTGGGAAATAAAGTGACTATCTAAAGTGATGAAATAAAGTGACTATTCTATCAAAAACGAAGGGATTAGAAAAGCTCGCTGGAAGGAATTACCATCCAATTTAGATGGATCACATTTGGTGGAAATAATACAAGGAACATCCTTCTAAATTAGATGATAATATCCTTCTAAATCAATTATAATTTTTCGGTAGGAACAAAGTCAGAAGGAAAACGCATATTTACCCTTCGAAATTAAAGGATACTAGCTGATGCCCGCGACTTCGTCCGCGTGGTTGAGGTTTTTTTGATTCCCGCGGGAACTTCTTAATTTTCCGGGATAAAAAGTAGCCTATGTGCTATTCCAGACTATAATCTATCTCTGTGCCAAATTTCATCCAGATCCGTTCATCCGTTGGAGCGTGATTGAGTAACAAACATACATCCATACATACATCCATCCATCCAAACTTTCGCATTTATAATATTTTTTAAAGGATATTTACCCTCTTATCTAGTGGGAAATAAAGTGACATTACTATTCCATCAAAAACGAAAGGATTAGAAAGACTCGCTGGCAGGAATTACCATCCAAATTCGATGGATCACACTTGGAGGGAATAACACAAGGAACATCTTTCTAAATTAGATGATAATATCCTTCTTAATCAATTATAATTTTTCAGTAGGAACAGTGTCAGAAGTAAAACGCGTATTTACCCTTCGAAATTGAAGGATATTTACCCTCTTATCTAGTGGGAAATAAAGTGACATTACTATTCCATCAAAACCGAAAGGATTAGAAAGGCTCGCTGGAAGGAATTACCATTCAAATTAGATGGATCACACTTGGAGGGAATAACACAAGGAATATCCTTCTAAATTAGATGATCCTTCTAAATCAATTATAATTTTTCGGTAGGAACAGTGTCGGAAGGAAAACGCATATTTACCCTCTGAAATTGAAGGTTATTTACCCTCTTATTTAGTGGGAAATGAAGTGACATTACTATTCTATCAAAAACGAAGGGATTAGAAAGGCTCGCTGGAAGGAATTACCATCCAAATTAGAGGGATCACATTTGGAGAAAATAACACAAGGAACATCTTTCTAAATTAGATGATAATATATCTCTCCAAACAAATTGGAATATTTCGGTATCGGAAGGAAAACGAATATTAATCTTTCTAAGTTTTATTAAATAGAAATTGGTACCCGACCCGACCACTAGATGTCGCTACGCGTATATTGGCTCGCGGTATAGGGTGGCGCCGGTCAAACACATATATATCGCCGTGTCCGCTTGTATCGGTATTCCATACCTGCATAGTGCCAAATGGTGCTTCCACCTAGTTGGGACATTCATTGAAAGCACATAGCAGAGCATAAATCATAGGTGGTATACGGACCCCTGCTTCCACCCTTGCTGGGACAAGGCTTTTGAAAGCCTATAATTTATTATATACGACAACTACGGAAAATTTTGAAATTACCTTCCTATTATACCTATCCGATTACCTTCGGTATTTACTTTCTAGATTGGGGGGATTACTGAGATTCTCAGAAAGTAAATACTTCTAAATTGGAAGGATAATGCTAAAATACCCACCGCTTTTTCCTTCGTCGTAGGTAGGTTTTAATATTACCTTCGTTATTTACCTGCTGAAATGGGGGGGAAATGCAAAAGCCCGCTCCGTTTTCCTTCGCCTTAGGTAGGTAATATTATGCCTTTACCTTCTAGATTTGGAAGGTTATTTATATTTACCGTCCTTTATTTTCCTTCCAAAACTTACCTTCCCTTTTGACTCAGTAGGAATTTCCGACCGAAATTGGAAGGTACGTATTACCCACCAAAATAGAAGGCAGACATTGTTCGGAAGGAAATATTTGGACGGTAATAATATCCTTCCAAGTTGAAAGGTAAATTTCCTACTGAGTCAAAAGGGACGGTAATACCTTCCGTATTTCGGAAGGTCTTTTTTCTCAGTGCGGGACTTCGTCCGCGTGGATCGAGGTTTTTTTGGTTCCGACTACCACGAAAAAGTCTTTTCATCTTTTTGTGACTTAAATAAATATGAAAGTTAGACATTTATGCTGTCGCTGACTTTTTTGTAGGCATTATCAAGCTCTACAACTTTTTTCTAGAACTCAATCATAATATTTTCGTTCGACCGTTTTTTCTCTGACTTATTTTGCAAATCCGCCTACCAAGAAAATGTCTTTTAATTTTTCGGGTCAATATATAGCATACTAGATGATTCCCGCGACTTCGTCGGCGTGGATTAAGGTTTTTTGGTTCCCGCGGGAACTCCTTAATTTTCCGGGATAAAAAGTAGCCTATGTCCTTCCCCGGGATATAAGCTACCTCTATAACAAATTTCAGCAAAATCGGTTGAAAAGATGGGCCGGGAAAGCGTAGCAGACAGACAGACAGACAGACAGACAGACACACTTTCGCATTTATAATATTAGTATGGAAGTATGGATGACACTCACAAATAATGTGGCTTTCTATTGGTACCTGAATTTTCAAAGTCGGTTCAGTAGATCCAGAGATTACCCCCTACAACTTCATAAACTCACAAACTTTACCTTTTTATAATAATAGTATTGATTGCAGGCATAGAAACTGCAAGGGCTTGACACTGTCATGCCCATTCTTGATTAACGGACTTCCATCATAGACTTTGGTCATAGTCTTGGATAGAAGCAGGCGTTACTTTGCGGAAGTCCATGATATTGAAAAAACTAGAAGTTTAATTCGCTATAATCCGCCACAGAAGTTAAATCTATGTGGTACAGTGCGTATCTTGAACTGGCAGCCCGCGATATTCTCCACACCACATAAATCTTCCAAAATACCCTCAACGTACGTTTCACTCCGACACCGGAGCATCTTCAGGAGAGATCTTCTTGTAGAGTCAACATCTCCTGAATATGGCGCCTTCCACCCGCCGCCACCTTCTGTGGCGGATTATAGCGAATTAAACTTCTATAGTTTTTTCAATATTTGGTCATAGTCGACCGCTTATAGTTCGTCAAACTTATATGACCCGGTGGCCTGAATTGGAACAAATTTTTATGCCTGCTTAGTTTTGTTTTTATTTTATTTTTCATAGATACTAGCGACACTGCCACCGGGTCAGAAAAGTTTGTCCGACCATACTTGTCAATAAATGAAGAAAGAAGAAAACAAAATTAGCAAAAGACGTACCAGCATCATAACCAATGTAGAACAAAACCAGAAGCACCAGTGGTAACCATTTTACATTGTCTACAACTGAATTTCCAATGAGGTCCAAGTAAAAATATAATCCAAGTGTGAACTGAAAACAAAATTAACAAAAGAATAATTATATTAAACAAAACTTTTTTTTTTTTTTTATCCACTACAAGTTAGCCCTTGATTGCGATCTCACCTGATGGTAAGTGATGATGCAGTCTAAGATGGTAACGGGCTAACCTGTTAGGGGCATGGCAGTTATATTAAACCCATACCCCTATTCGGTTTCTACACGGCATCGTACCGGAACGCTAAATCGCTTAGCGGCACGTCTTTGCCGGTAGGGTGGTAACCAGCCACGGCCGAAGCCTCCCACCAGGCCAGACCAGGGAAATTCAGAAATTATAAATTTCCAAACCCTGCCGGGGATCGAACCCGGGACCTCCGCACGTTAAGGCAACAGCGCTCAACACTGCGCCACGGAGGTCGTCAAACAATAGCTTTTGTGAAAAAGATTGTAGATGCAGCCGTTGTTGTTACGATTATCTATAATAATATCTTTTAGACTAATTCGTTGTCTCTTTAATAATCATTACTTATTTAAACGTTTGAATTTTCTTTGTCAGTCACAACTTTTATTAATGTGGGAACCAAAACAGATTACAATAGTTTTTGCTCTAATTTAAAGTCAGAATTAATAACATTTTAATCTTATTATAATCCTTAAGGGTCGCACTACATGAATACGTTTTTTATATATTGGATAGAAGCAGTCGTTACTTTGCGGAAGTGCATGATAATCAAGGATCAAGAAGCTTAATTCGCTATAATTATTATCAACGTATGTTTCACGTAAAGTCTTTACAATCGTGCATGTCGTGTCAACGTCTCCTGATGATGCCTCGGTGTCGGAGTGAAACGTACGTAGATAATAATTTGGAAGCTTTGTGTGATGTGGTGCTGTGCCGGTGCCAATTGCAGGCTAATAGGGATGATGAAATTCACAGTTGTGACGTCATAAAATTTCAACGCACTTTTTTTCTTTAATCTGTATTTTTAAATGATTATCGAAGTTAAAACTAACCGAGGATGTAAATTTCAGGTCTTTTGGAAGACCCTCTATTTAATAATCAGTTCGAAATAATTTATTTTTGATATAGGCATCATCCCTATTGGACGGTGAATAGCGCAAGCTACACGCTGTACTACACACATTTGTTTGCATTGGCGAATTATAGCGAAATAAGCTTATTATTTCTTGATTATCACGCAGTTCCGCAAAGTAACACCTGCTTCTATCCATTATTTAATAACGTATTCATGCAGTGCGACCCTTATGGATTATAATATGATTAAAATGTTATTAATTATGACTTTAAATTAGAGCGAAAACTATCGTAACCTGTTTTGGTTCCCAAATAAGAACTTATGGCTGACAATGAAAATTCAAACCAGTGGCGATTCCTCTAAGATTGCGCAGCTTGCGCCGCAATACCAATAATTATGAATAAGTTTCTTACCAATTATACTAGATTTATGTAATATATACTAATATTTTATAACATGAAATAGGTACCATTCACAAAACATATAAGTTTATCAATTAAATGATTGCGTTAATCGATAATTATTTAAAATCACGCACGCTCCATGACCACCTCGCTCCTTGGTTGTGAGTTGTGACTTGTGACGTGCGCCGCATCGCCACGTGGCTCGTAACTGCGCGAATCTTCGAACTCCATCGGCCCGCTTATCTAACTCCCGCTCACTACGGGCCGAAGGCGTGCACTATGAGTTCAGCATAGCTCTGCATTTGCCGTGTAGAAACTCAAAAACTACTCAACCGATTTTAAAAATTCTTTCTCCTATAGAATGCTACATTATCAACAAGTAACATAGTTAGGCTGTATTTTATTTTCAAAAACATTAAAGATCCCTACGAATATTGCATTAATGTGAATGAATTCGGAAAAATTGTCTCATCTGAGAGCTTCCGTGGTGTGCGCTGCGTAAATGGTAAAAGTTACACGAAAACAATGTATGATGGAATTGTTCCTCTCAAAAAGTTCTAAAAAAAAGTCCGCGACAGCATATAGCTATCTTTTAAGGTCGTCTCACAATAACCGTCAATATGATTTTCAAATTTGGTCTAAAACAATGCTTTACTCGCGAAGGTGTTTTTACCAACATAGTATTAATCCTTATCAAAATAAAATGGTTGTTCATCTCAAGTATTTAATATAGATCAAATTCGCCCTTACACCATTGAATTCAGATGAATATCTTAGAAGATATCATAGTAATAATGTAACGCGCACTATAGGTACTAATATTATAAAGAGGTAAAGTTTGTGAGTTTGTAGGGGGTAACTAATCTCTGGATCTACTGAACCGATTTTGAAAATTCTGGTACCAATAGAAATCCACATTATTTGTGAGTGTCATAGGCTTGGTACGAGAACCGAGATTGACCCGAAAAATTAGGGAGGTCCCGTGGGAATTTAAAAAACTTATTTCACGCGGACGAAGTCGCGGGAATCTGATAATGTAAAATAAATAAAAATAGTATTCTGTATTCTAGTAAGTACAAGTTAGCCCTTGACTGCAATGTCACCACGTGGTGGGTGGGTGATGATGTAAGTACCTACTCTAAGATGGCGGGCAAACCTGTTAGGGATATATATCAGTTATATTAAACCTATACCCCTAATCAGTGATATATCAGGTAAATGTATTTTATTGAGAAAATACCTAACCATCAGCTAGCGCAAACCCAAGATTGACTACCAGGAATCGCCACTGATTCAAACATTTAAATAAATAATGATTATTAAAGAGACAAGGAATGTCAATGAAAATAGTCTAAAAGATATTATTTTATATAATCATAGCCGATAAGAGCCACAATTTACACTTAAATAAGATTAACTCAAAGATGGGCAGAGATAAAAATGAATAGTATGAAAGATAATCACCATACTTATGGAGCATAGCGCGCTAGACATTGCCAAAATTAATTTCCTTCCAGCTCTTTCAATGAATAATGGTGTCACAGTACTTCCTGATAACTGGAAACATCCAATTACAATCATTGACACGTTAGAACTTATTGATGATCCAGCCATTTCAAAAATGGCAGCAGAAAAGAAAACCACAGCCAAAACTCCGCTGCAGTGTTGTAAAACATTTATGAGAACAACTATACATAGTGCTTTTCTGTTACTTTTGACGCTAAACAATTCGATCCATTCCTTTTTAGTATTCGTTCCAGTTATTTCTTTTTTAATTTCCAATAGTTTATCTTTATCTTCCAATCTGTCAAGGTCTTGTAAAACTTTTACTACTTCTTTATCTTTACCTACAAAATATTATTACTGAAATTAAGATAAACATTAAGCCATATTATCTTATCTAGACTGTCTGTATTATAAAAATAGTTAAAGTAGTATTATTTTTGGAGTCACTTACATTTTTCAGATTGGATAAACCATAATACCACTTAACTAATATGCATATCTTATGTATATTGTAATAGATCTAACCACGTGTACAATACCTATTATTTGAGATATTAATGATTTGATTTGAAAAAAAAGGATAGTAGATAAATCTAACTTTACTAATTACACTTCCGTGTCAACTGACAGCCTTAGCTTTAATTTTTGAGTTTATTTATTTTTGAAAAAATCAATAAATTAATATTCTAAGTGCGAAAGTGTGTTTGTTTGTTCTTCAATCAGGCCGCAACAGAGCAACGGATTGACGTCATTTTTTTGCATGGGTATAGTTGAGGACTAGGAGAGTGACGCTTTTTATTGCGCGTAATGAGTTCCCATGGAAATTAAAAAAAAACTTAAACTACGCGGAAGAAGTCACGAGCATCAGCAAGTAAATTATAATTAAAATTAAAAAAAAATACAAACCTTGTAATACATAAAATATCGGTGTCTCTGGTAACCATAGTACACAAAACACGTAAACTAGACTCAAAGACAAAGGAAGATAAGTGGTCGCATGGTAGGACACAAATGGCGCGAAAGCGAACAGCAGTATAGAACCCAATGTCATGAATATTCCCATGGCTGACAAGAGTATACCTCTGATGTTTGTTGATCTGTGGAAAAATCATTCCATCTCGATTATACGAAGCACGAAAATAAAACTGAAAATAAGATACATAAGAATTATTTTATAATGTGAAATGGTAACAAACTGATAGACTAGACACACTTCTGCGCCCCTATCATATCGAGACGTTTAGCGTATTCGAGTATCGAAACACTTTGAAGTCAGTAAAATGGACTCAAACTCTATTGATTTTAAGTCACAAATTTAGTAACACCGTTTTTAATTTCACAACATTTCCGCTTGGAACGCTGACTGTAGTTGTGTGGACGAACTTGAACTATATAACAAGTTAGTTAAGGTTCATTTTACTTTAAAGCTTGTGTTTCGACGCTCGTATACCAATATAGTATGTGTATACATACAAAAATATACATACTTACGCAATTTCACCAATGTACACCAAATTCATAACGCCAATTGCACCACATCCTATGCCTGACAGAAATCTTCCGATGAAAAGCATAGTTAAGTTGGTTGCAGCCGCCATTATTGTGTAGGCTATGATCAAACAAACTCCTCCAAATATGAAACAAGGCTTTCGACCTTTCGTGTTTGACAGCCATACTGTTATGTATGGACCTGAAAAAAATATGAAAATTTTTAAGTTGCTCCTGACGTGTATCTAGATATCACTGTACGAAATTTCAATAGGGATGATGCCTATATCAAAAATAAATTATTTCTAACTGATTATTAACTAGAGGGTCTTCCAAAAGACACAAAAAATTCACATCCTCGGTTAGTTTTAAGTTTGATAACCATTTTAAAATATAGATTTTAAAAAAAAGTGCGTTGAAATGTGATGACGTCACAACTGTGAATTTCATACAACTTCCATACTAGAAGTGCGTTTTTAAGTTTGATAACAGTAAAGAGGCGCGAAATATTTGATAAGTTTGATTTTAAGACAAATGATGTAGGGGTGTTTCAAAGCATACTGGCTGACCCTGATTCAGAGGCAGCCAGAATGCTTTTTGATTTTAAATTAAGATAATTAATAAAACTAGTTAGTTATAGTTAGGTATAAGTTTGTCACAGGAAACGATGGGGCTGACGTTCTTTGTTTTGTGAAGAAAAGCCCCCAAATAAATCAGAATAAAAAAATAAAAAAAAAAGTTTGATAAACATCTTTATCAAACTTTTTTTTCGAGTTGCTGAGTTGTCATCATCCCTATTGCACAGGTCTTATCATTCGTTCGTCTCAACCGATAGAAGTCGATGATGATGCTGGATGAAGGTATCCTGAATGGAACACGATCTTGTGCCGCTTGCGTAAAGACCCGGTATCACTTTGACCATTTACAATCTATTGTGACCGCCTGTCTATAGATCCTGACCAATACTACTTGCTGCTAGGAACAGCAGCAGCTTCTTGGCCGGGATATTCTTTGCCTCTTTAGGGTGCGCTAAGTGCTTCCCTAGGAGGAGGTTACGTTTGTGCATTAGTGCTACTTACTACTCGCTTAAGTTCGTAGATCCTCATAATGGGGGGTCGTCCAACGCTACGCTTTCCAAGGCCGCCATTCAAGCACCTTGGCAAAGCCCAGCTCTTAAAGTTGAAATTTATTGACCATCGAGAGATGGACAGACAGACTGATTGGCACATCAGAACTCATAATAGAGAGAGAACACCTCAGCTCAGAAAATCATTTCATTTCATTTGAGAATATTATGAAGAACTTTCGGGCAGATTTCCTTTTGATTTTTTCCTCGTTAAGGCAATATTTCATTGCTTAGATCGCACATAACTTAGAAAACTCATTTAAAGTGCTATCACCTCTTCGCCTTTTATATTATTATATTTTTATATAAACGAGCAGGCGGGTCACCTGATGGTAAGTGATTACCGCCGCCCATGCACATTTGCAGCACCAGAGGAACCGCCAATGCGTTGCTGGCTTTTGAGAAATTTGTTTATCCGCCCTTTGAAGAGCCCCATATTATAATCATTAGGGAACACAGAAGATGGAAGCTGGTTCTACAATTTGTGGCAGAAATGATCTGGAATAACGGGAGGTGGAAGAAAACCAGGCATCCAGGTGGTGAGAATGAAATTTGTTTCTACGACGAAGGGAGACTGAGACTGGAGAACACAGAAGGTGGTATTTGATTAAATAACTCCTCAGAGCACTCTCCATTGTAGAGATGATAGAACACACAAAGAGAACTAACGTCTCTTCGGTGCTCGAGGGACTCCAGCGTGCAAGTAATTTTGGGATTGTCTACGAGTCGAACTGCCCGCTTTTGTATCCGGTCAAATGGAAGGAGCTGGTACTGGGGTGCTCCGGCCCAGAGGTGAGAGCTGTACTCCATGTGGGGCCGAACTTGCGCTTTATACAGCAGAAGCCTGTGCTTAGACGCAAAGTATCTTTTCGCTCTGTTGAGCACCCCGAGTTTTTCGGAGGCTAGTTTGGCTTAAACTTGTTTGGGTTTGGCCTGTTTTACTACCTTAAAAACTGTGTCCATATACAAACTCTGTGTCAATACTCATACAAACAAGTTAACTGTAATCGCAAGATAATAATCAAATATACCTACGAAATCTGGAATAATAAAACGTACCACTTTCTTATTTAATCTAGCAAATAAAGCATATTAAGATCTTACAATGTAAGCATTGATGTATGCATACCTAATATAAGTGTAGGTAATATACAAATAATATAAATTCGAATGTGTGTTTGTTTGTTGGTTTGTCCTTCAATCACGTCGCAACTTACAATCGATCGCCATGTTTTTTTGTATGGGTATAGTTGAGGATCTGGAGAGTGACATAGGCTACTTTTTTATCCCGGAAAAGGAGTTCCCGTGGGAATAAAAAAAAACTTACACGACACGGTTCACATAATAGTGTGCTCACCAGTCACCACTGTGCCAGGGCGGTGTCTTTGCAGTTAGGGTGTTAACTAGCAACGGCCAAAGCCATTCAATACACGAATGAAGACATTATACAGTTCGCGTGCGAGGTTCGCGGAATCTTAAGGAATATTGACGTAATGAGATAGAGTTGTGATTTAGTCGATATTACGTTATCGATACTAACACATCTTTTGTACCTGTGCGCGTGCATTGAATTCATTATTAAATAATAATTCTATGAGGATAGTATGTGCAAATAGGAAGAAAAAACAAATTGTGTTGGTTTGTTGGTTTATTGGTTTGTTGGTTTGTCCTTCAATCACGCCGCAACGGAGCAACGGATCGACGTGATTTTTGGCATGGGTATAGTTGAGGACCTGGAGAGTGACATAGGCTACTTTTGATCCCGGAAAATTAGGGAGTTCCCGAGGGAATCAAAAAAAACTTAATCCACGCGGACGAAGTCGCGGGCATCAGCCAGTTTAATTATAATGAACAGTACAAAATGAACGTAAAATTAAATTAATCACTGTCGTAATCAGAAAAATCAGTACCTACCTTAAGAAATTTAAAAATTAAACAGCAGTTTGCACACACAAAGAAACTTTTCAGTTTTGTACTATTTATAGTACAATGTAACACTGCTATCGCAAAATTAAAAACAGGACTCGATAAAGCGTAGGTACTCTCGCGTCAAGGTCGGCACTAGTCTGGGAGCGTGCGGGGTATGAAGCGACGGTCGGGCGCGGGGTGCACCCGCCCGCTACCTCAGCCCCCGATTCCTCAGAGCTCGCGGGCGGACTATACATTTTATTTATTTATTAATTAATTAATTAATTAATTAATTAATTAATTAATTAATTAATTAATTAATTAATTAATTAATTTGTTTATTTATTTATTTATTTATTTATTTATTTATTTATTTATTAAATAATTACAGCGATGCCAAAACGCATACCGAGTCAGGAATTACAAATTTGACAAAATTGGTTAAAACTAATATAAAATACGTCTAGCTTTTGGTGCTGAGCAATCAGATCATGGAGCAGAGTAAGTACTCGTAGGGTTGGCATATATACCTGGGATGGCCCCCAAGTAAATTATAGTAGCTACTAGGGACAGTTGTGTCTCGGTCAGCAAATGCGGGAGCGGCGACTGGTCAAGGTCGCGCAGTTTTGGTATCACCGGCCCCGACCATGACATGGTATATCCACCTATCATTTGTCCCAGGTATACTGAAAAGATATAGACACGAGGTTTAGTTATTTTCGTTTCGTTTCGTTTCGTTTAGTAATTTTTTTATAAATTTAGTAAATGACAAGGAAGCTTGGCAATAATTGGCTCTTGCTCTAATGGCTCTGATAGTTCCTTAGTTAAGATGATTTGTGAGATGGTGATAATGAAAAAAAAACCCCGGCTGAGTTTGTTGTGGGCTCTTCTCAGACCAGGGCGCGTTTGGAACCCTCGTAGCTTTAGTTTTAAGATACCGTAACAGATTATCACCATCATATTTTTATGTAACTGGATGTCATTAAGTGTAGTGTACCTACCTAATTTGAATAAATATTTATGACTTATGACTTATAACTTATGAAATATGAATAGAAAATAGTACGTGGTTGCAGTTTGTGAGTGATATCACGGTAATGGTATGTGATATACTCCATTGGTGTCGACCCACTGCATTAATTTACACTTATACTGTGGTAAGTAGGTACTATTAAATATTCAGTGTCAGCACGAGACAATAGCTTTGCATCTGAGTGTGCATCAACCAATGCACCGATAATTCGTATCTACCATCGATATACCTAATATAATATTAAGTAGGATGGGCCCTTTCATTGAAAAAAATTGGGCGTCCGACCTGTGGAGCGCGCTCCACACCTGTATATAAGCCTGTCCTTGTCCCCGCCATAGCGCTGTCCCGCTTTTCAGACTAGATGGCGTTAGTGAAATACGCCCACATTCTTTGTTTGACAGGGCTCGTCTATGTAAATTGAGGTCGTTGGTATCTAAAAATTATAAATGCAAAAGTGTACGTATGACTGTCTGCTATGCTGTCCCGGCCCATCTTTTCAATCAATTTTAGGTATAGAGATAGGTGGGTAGCCCGGGGAAGGACATATTAGGTATAGGCTATTTTTTATCCCGGAAATTAAGGGACTGCCCACGATAGTAAAATAAACTTTATCGACGCGGAAGAATTCGCAGGCATCATCGAAGTCACAGACAACATCTAGTATTCTATATATTGGGACTAACAATAATTTGGCTGTATCGTTTTTGAGGTCATCTGGCTCAAACATAGAACTAAAATAAATTACCAGTAATTATGATGCAAATGTAAATATAATTTATTCATGCGTAGCGTTCCAGTAAGACAAGGTACAGAGTCAAGAACTAAATTTGTAATTCACATTGTTTTCCATAAAAAGGTATTAAATATGCTTTGCAAATCAGCATCACTAAGTACCTTTATTACTCATAATATACCTTATATTACTTAAAAATTACCAAGTCAATTTATAATATTAGTAAGCGATATAAATGCGAATGTGCATATGCCTGTCTGTCTGTCTGTCCGTCTGCTACGCCTTCACGGGCCATCTGTACAACCGATTTTGATGAAATTTGGTATAGGGATAGGTGGTATCCCGTGAAAGGAACTAGGCTACTTTTTTATCACGGAAAATTGAAGAGTTTCCGCGAGAATCAAAATACTGTAATCCACGCGGATGAAGTCGCGGGCATTATCTAGTTTATAATATTACGTGATGTCCATGGCATGGATTAAAGTTTTTTGACACCCACCGGAACTCTGATCCGGCAAAAGTCCATACTCCATACTAAACTGCATATTATTATAAATGCGAAAGTGTGTCTGTCTGTCTACTACGCTTTCAAGGCCCACCTGTTCAACCGATTTTGATGAAATTTGGTACAGGGATAGGTTGTACGTTGTTGTATGTTGTCCCGCGGGGATAAAAAAACTCAATCCATGCGAATGAAGTCGCGTGCATCATCTAATTTATATCCACTACAAGTTAGCCCTTGACTGCGATTTCACCTGATGGTAAGTGAAGATGCAGTCTAAGATGGTTCGGTTTCTACTCAGCATCGTGCCGGAACGCTAAATCACTTGGCGGCACGTCTTTACCGGTAGGGTGGTAACTAGTCACGTCCGAAGCCTCCCACCAGGCCACACCAGGGAAAATTCAGAAATTATAAATTCCCAAATTGACCCTGCCGGGGATCGAACCCGGGACCTTCGCTCGTTAAGACAACAGCGCTCAACACTGCGCCACGGAGGTCGTCAAAAAATATTACTAGATGATTCGTCCTTAACTTCGTTCGCATGGATTAAAGTTAAAGGACTAGTAAATCTATACTAATATTATAAAGCGGTAAAGTTTGTGAGTTTGCGAGGTTGTAAGGAGTAATGTCTGGATCTACTGAACCGATTTTGAAAATTCTGGTACCAATAGAAAGCCACATTATTTGTGAGTGTCATAGGTGTGTTAACCCGAAAAATTAGGGAGTTCCCGTGGGAATTTAAAAAACTTATTTCACGCGGACGAAGTTGCGAGCATCTGCTAGTAAATCATAAAAATAAAAGTCACTCACCGCATAAAGAAATTAGCACTTGACGTTGAACGCCCGTAATCTTTAAATACATCATAAATTTATTTATTCCATTTGTAATATCTTAGAACTATAAACACTGTCTTCAAGCACACACACACACATCCACGTTAGCCGGAGGTGTAAACAATAATAATAAAGAATACTATAATTTTGCACGAAGCGTTTTACTTGCCTTAAGGTCTCTCACAGTGCGACGCGGATCGCGCGGAGCAACCGCATGCAGCGCGAGATGTAACCGCAAGGACTGAAAAACAGATTCATAAAGGTTACAGAAATATAAGTGTTACAGAATGAAAGTGTAACAGAATCGAAGCTATAACCCTTTTGAATGTATTTTTAACTAGCTCGCGACTCCATCCGCGTGGCTAAGTTTTTTTGATTCCCGCGGGAACTCCTTAATTTTCCGGGATAAAAAGTAGCCTATGTTTGTATGTATATATGTATATTCTTTATAGCTGATGCCCGCGACTTCGTCCGCGTGGAATAAGTTTTTCAGTTAATTTCCCAGGATAAAAAGTAGCCTATATTACTATCCCACGGTATAATTAACCCCAAACACTTATAATATATTTATGTAACAGAAACGAATCTGTACCAGAAATGAAAGTGTTTTAAAGTGTAACCGAAATAGCGACGTTATAAATATAAATAAATAATAAATAAATTCATTTATTTGCTTGAAAACATGGGTTACATTACAGATAGTAGGTTACAATTATGTTTTGCCATAATATAGGCGTGCAAATATTAATTATACTTAGTCACTAGAAATACCTACTACTAGCACATCATTGTATTTTATCTGGATACCTTAATATTTATTACATATATTATTAATTTATTATGAATTATTTTTGCTATAGATTACTGTTACGCTAAGACAATCACATTAAGAATTTTAATAACAATAGCACTACATACCTACTTAACACATAATGTGCAAAATTATTAATATTTGCCAAATAAGACGTTGCCAAATTTACTGTTGACGCGTATTCAAATTTGAACCTAAGGTGAAAGCAACGATTGTTGCCATTGTTTTAAGAAAAACATGGCCATGTTGTGTCAGAGTGTGTAAAGTCCATTGAAGTGAGAAGAACGCGTTGTCACACCGTGCAGTTGGTTAGGGCATGTACCTAGTAGGTTACAGATAAAAACACTTATTAACAGAAATAAACGGTTACAGAAATATTGGGTTACAGTATCGTTTCTGTTTCCGTTATAAGTGTTTCTGTTTTATAACAGATAAACAGTGTTTAAACCCCTTATTATACGACTGCCTGAAAAAAGGAGTATATTGTTTTCAGGGTTCATGTATGTATGTATTTGAGTTTGTATATTCCACCATAACTTCTATACGCCTGAACGGATTTTGATGATTAAGGTATCGTTAGAATCCTTAGCTTATTCCGGGTGACATAGGCTAGTAAAATTTTAAAAAAAATTGATAGGGTGACCATGATCCCGCATCAAAGACTAAAGTTGATTTTTTTAATTCCAAAATGAGATTAACTATGTTGTCATCATCAAGAAAATGATGAGTAGATTCCAAAAATATTTAAGACTATATTTCAATATCCAGTGATTCACAAAAAAATATCATTTAACTATGGCAGTCGTATTTTTTAATTCTTTGAGTTATATTCACTTGTTTCGGCTGTGTTTCGGTTACTGTTTCAGCCCATAAGTAACAGTGTCATAGGAATATTTCATTGCCATGCGGTCACTGCGCGCGCACGGTCAATTGACCACGTGACAGTGAAATGCTCCAGTGACACACCGGTACGTCGCAGCGGATGGTCCGCGCGGATTATCTGCGTCGCACCGCAAAGGCTCGTAGTAGGTTTGAGGGACGTTTGGCGTAGCTGTGACAACGCATATCAGTCGATTGCCATTGTTAAGTTGCGACGTTGACCCAAGTCGGTAACTGGATGGGTGACCGAATTTGGAGGTTCAAATTTGGCCTTTTCGTTTCCTCCGTGCCTCAGAGAGCACGTTAAGCCGTCGGTCCCGGTTATTATCACTAAGATCTGATAATAATCTTAACTTAATCTGAGTTTAAATACTCTTAGTCGAGTCGTATGCGGAAAGACGTGGTGGTGGGAACCCACCGCATTACCTATATAATCCCAAGAAAACTCTTACCATTACTTGATTAATGGAATGACGACCCTCAGTAATGAGGAATACGACGCAGAGACAGAAGTAGCCTATGTGTAATCCTGACTCTAATCTTCTTCTTCTTCGTCGTAACACTCTTGACAGAGTGGTCGTGGTCATCACGAAGTGACGGCTTTAGTGGCAGATGTTATGCGCCTCACGAGCATCCGCCACTTCTCCCTGCTGGCCGACAGCCTGGTACACTCGTGTAATGAACCGCCAACAGCCGACTTAATTTGGTCGGTCCATCGCATGGGTGACCTTCCTCGCCCTCTGGTGCCCTCCACCTTGCCCTGCACGATGAGGCGCTCGATGGAGTCATTCTCACGCCGGGAGACGTGTCCAAAAAATTTTAGTATGCGACTCTGTACCAGCGATGAAAGCCGTTGCTTAATGCCGACTTCTTGGAGAATAGAGACGTTGGTGCGGAATTCGGTCCATGAGACTCCTAACATTCGCCTCCAGCACCACATCTCCAGAGCATCAATCTTTTTTTTTTCGACTTGTCGCAAAGTCCACGTCTCCGCAGCGTATAAAAATATGGGGAAAACAAGCGTTTTAACGAGCCGGGTCTTCGTAGCTTTTGTTACGTTCCTGTTCCTCCATATTTTCTTCAGCCTATCCATCGCGACTCTAATCTATCGTTGTGCTAAATGTGATGACATTTGACTCAATCACGCCAGAACGGCTGAACCACAGATCTGTGGGATGAACGGATGCGTTCAGCCGTTCTGGCGTGATTGAGTAACAAACATCCATCCATCCATCCAAACTTTCGCATTTATAATATTATTAGTATAGATATAGTATAGACCTACGTCCACTGCTGGGCAATGGTCTTCTGCATTGATCTCCACTGAACACTGTCTTGTGCCGCTTGCATCCAGCGGCTCCCAGCCACACACTTGTGATGACCGTCCACCTAGTGGGGGGTCGTAAGTATGACGTAATTTTATATTGAAACATTTCTGAATTCTGAATAATAAATTGATTTATTAATAATTCGTTTATTATTATATCTTCCACAAAGATAGTATATATGTGGAGATCAGCCGCCGAGGGCGATTTTCGGCCGGTAGGACTTTTTGAAGTGAAAACTTTTCGAAAACTTTTTTGACGACCTCTGTGGCGCAGTGTTGAGCGCTGTTGCCTTAACGTGCGGAGGTCCCGGGTTCGATCCCCGGCAGGGTCAATTTGGGAAATTATAATTTCCGAATTTTCCCTGGTCTGGCCTGGTGGGAGGCTTCGGCCGTGGCTAGTTACGACCCTACCGGCAAAGACGTGCCGCCAATCGATTTAGCGTTCCGGTAAGATGTCGCGTAGAAACCGAATAGCGGTATGGGTTTAATATAACTGCCATGCCCCTAACAGGTTAGCCCGCTACCATCTTAGACTGCATCATCACTTAACATCAGGTGAGATCGCAGTCAAGGGCTCACTTGTAGTGAATAAAAAAAAAAACTTCTTTAGCCGCGTTGAGCACTTTTTGGTAGGGGGTAAACTTGTGGGTTCGCGTGACCGACATGCTCGCGAACACCGACATGCTCGCGTTGTTACGAAGACAAAAGGTCTAATAGAAATATACTATATTCGTAATTAAACTTTAATGTCTTAGTGTTAAGGTTTATATCTTAATTATTTTAAATATTTTTTTAATGACCTTGAATTAAATAATCTAGCATACGAAACTTTAACCCAATACTAATAGGTTTTAATAGAAACATCTATTGTGCATTAAAGTGCAATAGAAATGAATATGACCCTTTGACACGTGTATGCAGTTGGCAGATTTAAAATCGAATCTGCGTCCTAAGAAATAAAGTTCAAATTGGTCTGAAATGGTTTTATGTTGACATTACTTTCCGGTCAGCAAGGTAGCAAGTGGAAAAAATAATAAGTAAATAAAATTTTATTTCAAGTATCAATTTACTCGTATTATCTGTTAGTAAATACAAAATTTATTTTCTATGTTACTATAATTAGGTACTTAACTTAAAAGACTTATTATAATAAAAATAGATAGTCATCGTTGCGCCATTCCGCTAGAAATAGCACAGCAATGACTCATAATATATTACTAGATGATGCCCGCGACTTCGTCCGCGTGGATAAGGATTTTTGATTCCCGCGGGAACTCTTGAATTTCCCGGGATAAAAAGCAGCCTATGTCCTACCCCGGGATAGATACAATCTATCCCTGTACCTACCAAATTTCATCAAAATCGGTTGAACACATAAATTTTTTCGGTTTCCCGCAGGAACTCTTGAATTTTCCGGGATAAAAAGTAACATATGTCCTTCCCCGGGATACAACCTACCCCAACGTTCATCATAATCGGTTGAACAGATGGGCCGTGAAAGCGTATAGCAGACAGACACACTTTCGCATTTATAATATTATATATAAATATATAAATATAGTATGGAAGTATGGGTACAATCCAGTCTACTGGCAATAAATGGTGCACCAGTGATCTTTTGCGCATAGTCGCATAACAACAGTCAACTTGCGCCCCGGCGAACATCCCTGATGCACTACAGAAACGGGGCAGCCCCATCAGCACCCTAAATGCATTATTGTACTGGACGCGGAGAGCGTTTTGGTGTACCTGGCACACAGGTTGCACGTGTAAGGTTGGTTTAAGGTCGTCTTTTTTAAGAGAAGTTGGAAGTGTAGAAAGATGTGTAATAAGCCTTCTAGTACGGGATTAATAAACATTCACCTCCAAAAAAAATGTAAAGGCTATTTTTTTCCACTATTAGTCCTATCTTGATGAACTAAACATTGTTATATATTATATTGATGAACTGTAATTATATGTATAAGTCGGTAAAAAAGTGTTATACCTATGTAATATTAACTTTACAGCTAAGCTGAATAAATATTTTCATTTTCAAAAATTTTCATTTTCAAATATTGCATTTTCAAATATTTGGATTTTCAAATATGTATTTTCATTTTCAAATATTTTCATTTTCAATTTTTTTGTTTTTAGATAATTTAATGAAGATCATCTTTGACATTTTTTTTGTAGCTCTTATAATTTTTGAGAAAATTACAAAAAGACACAATCAGGGATATATTTTAGGGGAGGAGGGGGGAAGCCCGCATCCTAGGAGTGCGGATTTTTGAGGAAATACTTCTAAGACCCTAAAAGACACTTGTGCCAAAACTAACTTTACATTTTTCATTTGGAGGTTTCCATACAAAGCTTGCAGGTGATTTTAAAGTTGCTTGAACAACGCACAAACTTACCCTCCGCTCCCTCTCGATATCAGCATCATCTTTGAGGTCGGGGGCAACATATTATGCCCAAGGTACTTAACTTGAAACACCCTCTCTAATGTTGTACTATTGAGTAATAAGGGTGGTACACTGTTGTTGGTACACTCGGCCTCAAAGACCATCATGACACTTTTTGAAGTGAAAACCTCTTTAGCCGCGTTGAGAACTTTTTGGTAGGGGGTAAACTTGTGGATTTACGTGACCGACATGCTCGCGTTGTTACGAAGACAAAAGGTCTTAAATATAAATATACTACATTCGTAATTAAACTTTAATACCTTAGGGTTAAGGTTTATATTTTAATTATTATAAAAATATATATATTATATTATATATTATATTTAAATATTCGTTTTCACTTCTATTGGCAGTCCCTATGACTGCCAATTTTTTGGCATTGTTGTTGTGGCATTGGCATTGTATTGTAAGGCACTACAACGTCAGCCTTACACATAGCCATCAATTTTCATAATTACCATTTGCCTGCAACTTCGTCCGCCTGGATTTAGGTTTTAAAAAGAGCCCGTCAGATGTTCTCAGAAGTATAAATTTAAAATTTGAAACAACCCCCTATATTGAAGAAACAGGATAAGTACCAACTTCGATTTAATTTATTTATTTTATTGAAAAGGTACACAAAACAGGTTGCCACCAAAACATCGTCAAAATACAAGAAATTCAAAACAGGATCCAAGCAACAACCCTATGTATGTGTAGGGACACAACATTAGATAGAAAATTTAATATAAATTAAAATCACAATACTGTGTATAGTTAACATTAATATTACTTAAAAATTAAAAATTAGAGTGTAGTTATAAAATGTATCGATTCGATCGAACCTGTGGAACTTGCTCACATCCCTTCATCAACTATACAGAGCTGATGATCTTCAAACGGATGTTCTTGAATCATAGCTAAGAGCACTATCGATCAAGTCACCTTTCAAACAAAAAAAAACTAAATCAAAATCGGTGCATCCGTTTGGTAGCTGCGATGCCACAGACAGACACACAGATACAAACGTTAAACTTTTATCTGTCACTTCTCTTTTAGCGTCGGGGGCTAAAATCTTTTCTCTCAAAAAAATAAAAATCTCAAGTTTCGACATAGTGGACCAGGAAGCATTTATCTCTACAATTATAGATCTCTACCAGTGACCCTTGGCAGTTAGCGTCGTTTAGCATCATCATATCATACTAATATTATAAATGAGAAAGTGTGTTTATGAGAAATTTAATTCGCTGTAATCCGCCACAGTAGGTAAATCTATGTGGTACACCACACCACATAAATCTTCCAAATTATTCTCAACGTACGTTTCACTCCGATACCGGAGCAATGAGATGTTGACTCGACAATGCACGATTGTAAAGTGTGATTGTTTGTACAGAGCAAAGGATCGAAGTGATGTTTTGCATGGGTATATAGTTGTGGACTTGGTAAAGTGACATAGGCTACTTTTTATCCCGGAAAATAAAGAAGTTTTCCTGTGAATTTCAAATTGTAAATCCACACGAAGTCTTCTCCTTTATGATAAGGCTTTCTGGATCTCCAACAAAGTTTTTCCTTTTGTCTCCGGTATGAAGAATATGGTAAATAGGACTGCGCACGCGCACACACACGAGAAGGACCAGAATGCGACGTGTCCTCCAACAGTCTCGAGCAATGCACCGAAAGCTGTGGTCACTAAGAAGCCACACAGCCAAGATGACGTCATGGCTACCGTCGAACCTGTGCTCCTGACGTTGCTCGTAAACATTTCCCCAATTATGGAATTTGGGATTGAGCCCAAACCTGAAAATGAGGACATTATTATACTCGTTAATAGGTACTAACTAATATTATTGTTTAATTTTAATACAAAAATAGAAAAGAAATTCTCATTAGGTATTAAGTAAATTTGGTTTATGTATTTACATATTTTTCAGCTATTATCTACTAAGCATTACAAAAAAATGTGTTTAATATCCATTTGTTCAGATATATTTCCACTTTCCAGTAAATATTTTATTTATTTATTGAATATTATTATTATACTATTATTATTAATACAGGTGTTATTCAAGGTGCTGGTAAAAAATCCTTAACAGCCGAAAACGCATAGGTTCCTCTCCATTCCAGTACGCTTTTCCCTAAAGCTAAAGGAAGGAAGGACTTACCAAAATCGTATCCAACAAAGAAAACAATAAGGCACACTAATGGTAACCACATTATGTAATATATAACTGAATTTCCGATGAAGTCCAAGTAAAAGTATAATCCGAGCATAAACTGAAAATAACAAACACATTGTAAGCAATCTAGTATTAGTTTTGTCTCGTGGGAGGCTTCGGCCGTGACTAGTTACCACCCTACTGGCAGAGACCTGCCACCAAGCAGTTTAGCGTTACGATGTCGTGTTTAAATCAGGGGTATGGGTTTCATATAACTGTCGTAACAAGCTAGCTTACAGATTTATGTATCAGCAGCCATTGATGACTTTGCCGTTGCAAATGATTTCCTCAATGCTGATTTAAATGCTCAATGCTGCCTGGTGGGAGGCTTCGGCCGTGGCTAGTTAGCCTACCGGCAAAGACGTGCCGCCAAGCGATTTAGCGTTCCGGTACCATGCCGTGTAGAAACCGAATAGGGGTATGGGTTTAATATAACTGTCATGCCCCTAACAGGTTAGCCCGCTACCATCTTAGACTGCATTATCACTTACCATCAGGTGAGATAGCAGTCAAGAGCTAACGTGGTGGATAAAAAAAATATACCTAATTATGTTTCGCGTGGCAATATAGAATTTATCTATCTACGAGTATATAGCCCTCTGCCATCTTGGACTGACTCGCCCCTTACAATCGGCTCAGATCGCAGTCAAAGGTTATTAACTTGTATAACGGTTAAAAAAATGATCAAATACTCGAAAAAGCATAACTGACTATAAAATTAATTTAAATATTTTTTTACTAATTCAATCCAAACCGATGAAAAAATAATTAAAACTAAAATATAATAACACTAGCTGATGCCCGCGACTTCGTCCGCGTGGTTGAGGTTTTTTTGATTCCCGCGGGAACTTCTTAATTTTCCAGGATAAAAAGTAGCCTATGTGCTATTCCAGACTATAATCTATCTCTGTGCCAAATTTCATCCAGATCCGTTCATCCGTTGGAGCGTGATTGAGTAACAAACATACATCCATACATACATACATCCATCCATCCAAACTTTCGCATTTATAATATTTATATATATGGATTAAAATCGCTGCTCCTGCCACTGTTTACTGTCCTATCGTATTGGATTGCTGTCTCAACTGGCTATGAGAGTGACGGAATCGAAACATTGCAAATCTCGGTTGAAATAAGCTGCCTTGGCCAAATGTTGGTCCGGAGATCTTTACAATAACACAATATAGAAAATTGAAATACTTACCATACTAATGCAACATGTAGCACTTGAAATAATCAAAATCTTTTTTCTTCCAGCGCTTTCAATAAAAAATGGCGTCACAGTACTGCCTACTAATTGAAAACATCCAATTATTATCATAGATATATTTGAGTCTATTGGTGATCCAGCCATTTCAAAAATGGCGGCAGAAAAGAACATAACAGCCATAACGCCGCTGCCATGCTGTAAAGCATTAATTACAACGACGATAAACAATGCTTTTCTGTTACTTTTAACAGTAAATAATTCCACCCACTCTTTCTTATTATTCGTCTCTGCAAGTTCTTTTTTCATTTCTAATAATTCGTCTACTTCATGGGATCTGCCCAAGTCTTCCAACACCTTCACTGCTTCTTTGTCTTTATCTATAAATTGAATGATTTTTTAGATTTATCTTAGCTTTAGGGCGATTTTACAGTTGCCAAAATATATCCTTAACTAAGGAATTTTGTCGTACTATCAAATTCTTTAAAGAAAACTGGTTTATTTAATTTATCTTACAGTCGAATGTCATCACTTAGATCAATATCTAGTAATCAAGATCTGAGACATGAATTTAGATCATCTGCCGGAAAACAATTCTTGTACAGCTTATTATTAAATTTATTTGGGGTAGATTGTGAGATTTTTTATCTAATATAACTTTTCATTACTCATACACGGAAAGTAGGTTTGAAGTTGCCTGAGAAGCGGGTTGAAAGTAATACTTTTCAGCCCTAGGGAGAATCGTTTTGAACTGAATTTTTATTGGAGTTCAAATGAAACACGACTTTTTTTTTTTTTTTTTATACCCGAGTGCATCAATAGACAAGAAGAAAGATAGACTTTATTCATAAAGTAAAGACAACTGATTCATAGACTTTTTATTTTGACTTTCCTTATATTCGTAATGAAAAGCACAGTGTTTACCTCGGGATGAAAGACTTATTTAGTCCCTCGAACTATAGGCCCCCTCGCTACGCTCGGGCGCCAAACCCCGTCTCGGGACTAAATAAGTTACTTTCATCCCTAGGGTAACAATGTACTATTACGTCTGATAACAATCGTGTCAATATTTAAAACGCAATAACAAAGCTACATTGGACTACGTTCGCTACCCTAGAAAGTGCCTATTAATATTTTGCCTTGAAGGTATTCAATTTATGCGTGCGTTTCGAAAATCAATACAATAAAAAAAATAAAAAAATACCTACCCTGTAATGCATAAAAAATCGGTGACTCTGGTATCCATAACATAAGAATAACGTGAAGTGTACATAGCGCTATACCAATGTAAGTTGTACCATGATATGAAATGTATGGTCCGGTAGAAAACATTAGTATGGAGCCCACCGTGAACATTGTTCCCATAATTGTTAACAAAATTCCTCTAATATTTGGAGATCTGTGAAAAAAATGTATAGGTACCTTTAGATACTAGGATTTCACGACAAGAAATAATAGGGAATTAGCGGGGAATCGAGTACGGTGGCGCGCTCTTGGCAAGGCCTATACGTCCAGCTGTGGACATACTCAAGGTAATTGATTGATTGAAACTTATACTCGATCTCACCGATGCAAAAAACATTATTGAGTGCATCATTTGCTACGCATTTAAAAAATATACAATAAATTGGGTGGATAGGGAAGGTCAAAGACAGCGACATATTATATTGTACCTACGAAGACTGTATGTGTTAGCGCGTTCTCAGTAAAACCTTCGTCCAGCTGCGGCCTTAATCAAGGTTCTCAAGACCAGAGCACGTTTGGAACCCTTCTAGCTTTTTTTAAGTTGACGTTAAATTCTCGACAATACTAACCTCACCTCTTTGACTTTCAAAAATTGTACATCGTTAATATTGATGTTGTGAATAATAAATGTACTGATTTGATTGATTAAAACTTACGCGATCTCTCCGATGTAAACAAAATTCACAATATTGATGGTACCAATCGCGACGCTTACAAAAAACCTCCCAATATAGAGCATCGCCAGATTATTTGCTGTCGTCAAAATTATGTAACTCAGTATTGCCACAATCCCACTCACAATGAGACATGGCTTTCTGCCCTTTGTATTTGATAACCAAGTCATTATATATGGACCTGAAATTGAGATGAATTGAAACGAATAATTTAAACATAAATGGCTCTATCGAGCGTCTCATCGTGCAGGGCAAGGTGGAGGGCACCAGAAGGCGAGGAAGGTCGCCCATGCGATGGACCGACCAAATAAAGCCAGCTATTGGCAGTTCATTGCACGAGTGTACCGCGCTGTCGGCCAGCAGGGAGAAGTGGTGGATGCTTAATTCTTAAGAAGAATATTTAAAATTAAAAATAACATCCTGCTAGATTAGCTACATTTTTTAAGGTATTTGATTAGGTGTACTACTTTGCGTCGTTAGTCCCCCTTTCCGCAAAATATCCTAAGAATTCGTGACATCTTTATAATATGTACTGCCGCAAACCGTAGACATTCATAGAGATATAGAGAGAGGGATTCGTTTGTAGATTCGTTGCAGGTGACCGAAAAAAAGCAACGGTTGTCATCAGCATCCGTTTGCAGTTTGCTCTTTGAAGTACCTACACAAGCGTTTGAGATGAAGTCTTTCATTATGCTTCACATCGCATTTTAAGTACCTACAATTGGAAAAAAAATGCACACCTGGTATCGCTCCCAAGTAAGCAAAACTGCCGACCAGTGCCAGTTGTGTCTCGGTCAGCAAATACGGGAGCGGCGACTGCTCAGGGTCGCGTAGTTTGGGTATCACTGGCCCCGACCAACCACTCCCATAGCCACCTATGAGTGGCCCTAAATATACTGAAAAACAAAATATTTTATTTACTATATTATTATTTCCTTAGTGGTGTTAAAGGTTTTTGAACTATTTTAACTTGTCAATTTGGTTGACTACTATTCAAATAAATTATTTTTTAGTGATTATTAAATAGAGGATCTCCCAAAAGTTGTAATATCCACGTCCCCTGATAGTTTTATGTTGAATTACCATTTTAAACAATCGATTAAAGTAAAAAATGGCGTAGAACTTTAATGACGTCACATTTCAGAATTTCATATAGATCCCATACTTAAGACGCGTTTTGACGTTTGAAAAAAAAGGTGCTGATTTGACTATTTGTCTAATACCGAATTACATACCAAGTACCAACCTTATTAGAAGTACGACATGTGGTTCGCGTGAGTTATTTTTTTGAATAAGGTGAGCGCGCGCCATATTCGGTAACCCTCTAGCCGAGAACTGGGCAGTTCCGCCATTCATTATGATACTAGCTGATGCCCGCGACTTCGTCCGGGCATCAGCAGGTTTAAATTCCCACGGGAACTCCTCAATGTGTGCCTCAATAATTATCCGGGGTAAAAAGTAGCCTATGTCACTCTCCAGGTCCTCACCTCGTCAACTATACCCATGCAAAAAATCCCGTCGATCCGTTGCTCCGTTGCAGCGTGATTGACGGACAAACCAACAAACCAATAAAACAAAAAACCAACTAACAAACACACTTTCGCATTTATATTAATAGGTAGTATAATTATTGTGTTGTCATAGTGATCGACTTTTTCATGCACTTGTGTCAATAATTGGGCAGAAAAATGACAAGGCACTCTCCCCTCGCCCCGCATTTCATAAATTTTTCTTACGTTTCCTATATCCCGTGTTTAATTATTTCATCAAAATTGTATTTCATTGGCATGAGTAAAATTATTATTGTTGTTTTGTTTAAAAAGTAGATATTAAGGTAATTTCACGAGGTCTACACCAAGCCAATGAACTCCATCAAGGTCAAACTATATGTATTCCACTTATCGTAGTAATAGAATTGTATTGTCAGCGTTTTTGTTTTACAACCAAAAAAAAAACAAATCACATATTTTTGGAATCTTGAGGCTTTGCTTAATATTAAACTCGATAGATTCGTCTTTTTTTTTATTGTATTTTTGTTTGGCATATCCGATATATTGCATTTTTTGTGACTCTTAGGTCACTATGAACTGAAAAGTTGGATCATAAACATCAGTAACGAGAGAAAAAAGTTATATTAAGACAGATCCTACCACACCTAGTTTATTAAAATCTGATAAGTTAATTATCTAAGAGGGAACCGATAAATAAACAAACACACACAAACACCCCCCTGATCTATACTAATATTATAAAGAGGTAAAGTTTGTGAGTTTGTGGGGTTGTAGGGGGTAATCTCTGGATCTACTGAACAGATTTTGAAAGTTCTGGTACCAATAGAAAGCCACATTATTTGTGAGTGTCATAGGCAATACGAGTATAATAACTCGAAAAATTAGGGAGTTCCCGTGGGAATTTAAAAAACTTATTTCACCCGGACGAAGTCGCGGGCATCTGCTAGTATCTGATAAAAGGAAAGAAATATAATATGATTAAATGACTTACAACATGAACAAATGAGCACCTGTAACCTAATCCCAGTTATTTGTAAAAACATTTTTTTTTCTTATGCAATTTTAAAATTCACAACAACTGCACAGCTAACGCGTCTCTTGCTAAGACTTTTCAATAATGAAATAAATACATTATCCTTTATTCAAACGATTGTCCTCCTTTTTACATATTATCTATCATCACTCGACAAAATGACTACAATGTTCTCAATCCAGTACTTCGATCCAGTATGGCTCAAACTCGAATGACAATCGTTAAGGCTCGCTGTACAAGCAAGCAATGGTAACTCAAACATTTTTATTATCCATACTTCCATATCCATACCCATACTAATATTATAAATGCGAGTGTGTCTGTCTGTCTGTCTGTCTGCTACGCTTTCACGGCCCATCTGTTCAACTGATTTTGATGAAATTTGTTACAGGAGTAGGTTGTGTAAGGACATAGGCTATCCCGGAAAATTCAAGAGTTCCCGCTGGAATCAATAAAAATTATCCCTTCAACCGATTTTAATGAAAATTGGTATTGTATCCAGGGGAAGGACATTTTCTACACAAGGCCACTTCTTATTCCGGCAATTTTAAGAGTTCCCGCGGGAACCAAAAAATCTCAATTCACGCGGACGAAGTCGCGGGAATTAGCTAGTAGTTTTATATTCGTTTTACGTTTACACTTAAATATTATACAAATGAATAGTCTATGGGATTCATAAACTGATTTGCTTTTGTAAGACAAATAAAATAATCATATAGGTACTCGTACCTTCATAATATTTTGGAAGAATACAATTAAGAAGTTTTAAAGTTAAAATAAATTTACTTTGAACTAATTTGGAATGACTGGTCGTGTTGACTCCGCCAATGTGCCTTGATCCTAGAGCCTAAAAAGATTGAAAACTGATAAATATATCTTAGTGAAGAGTATTGGCCTTAGCATTAAAAGATAAGAAACGGACTTTTATTTGCACTATGTATTTAACTAAGAAGATTTAGGAGCTAATTCATGGTGATAAGAGCGAAAATTGACTCGCAATGTTGCGAGCCACCATTTTCAAGAAAGTCCGTCATTTCTTAAGAACTTGGTATTTGAGCTACCGGTTTAAAATAAAGAAACACTTGTTTCACAAATTTTGAAAATTCTACCCGCAAAGGGGTGAAATAACGGATTGTATGAAAGTCTTTCATTTCCACCACTGCCCAGAAATGATGCACTAACTTTTTTTAATCTGAACCTCTGGGTTTTCAATTTGTTTGTGTTACGTGTGTTATTATTGTGGCGTTTTTAGGGTTCCGTACCCAAAGGGTAAAAACGGGACCCTATTACTAAGACTCCGCTGTCTGTCTGTCTGTCTGTCTGTCTGTCTGTCTCCAGGCTGTATCTCATAAACCGTGATAGCTAGAAAGCTGAAATTTTCACAAATGATGTATTTCCGTTGCCGCTATAACAACAAATACTAAAAATTAAAAAAATATATATATTAAGGGGGGTTCCCATACAATAAACGTGTTTTTTTCGTATTTTTTTGCTCAATATTAAAAACGGTAACAGGTAGACGGTTCAAATTTTCACAGAATATTAACTTGTATATTACCTTTCAAAATAAATAATTAAATATCAATAAAGTAAATATTAAAGGGGGGCTCCCATACAACAAACGTAATTTTTATTTTTAATACGTCATAAATCGTAAAACTTACTACAGGTTTGTACGGAACCCTCGGTGCGCGAGTCCGACTCGCACTTGGCCGGTTTTTTATTTATTACTTTTAAAATCATCTATATTTTTGCGAACATACATTATATTTTTCATATTATATATATTGGCTCGCTACTGTCATTATATGACTTACTTTTAAAAATACTTCTTTTAAGTGATTCACATGGACCTAAGTTATAATATACTAGCTGATGCCCGCGACTTCGTCCGCGTGTGTTAAGTTTTTTTGATTCCCGCGGGAACTCCTTAATTTTCCGGGATAAAAAGTAGCCTATGTCACTCTCCAGGTCCTCAACTATACCCATGCCAAAAATAACGTCGATCCGTTGCTCCGTTGCGGCGTGATTGAAGGACAAACCAACAAACAAACACACTTTCGCATTTATAATATTAGTATAATGGCGCGAACTGCACGTTTTTGCAGTGAAACTAAGGTCTTAATATCCGCTGCACGGCTATGATCTTTAAGTCGTTGCTGCACGGCCCCAAAGCAAGATACCTTAGACCATGAGACTATGAAAGTAACTAAAATAAACGATTTTAGCTGTAGGTACATCACTTTTACAATTTTTCGTATAGCATAGGCAGCTGAGCTCAACCTTTTAGAAAGCTTGCTTAATATTCCCCACTGAAGTTTACTGTCAATACCAATTCCAAGAAAAACAGTTTCTTCCAGTAATGTCAACTGGTCTTGACCTAAAAAATGTTTAGTATCTTCCTGCCATACTTTTTTTTTTTAATTTATGCAATATATCTCTGACATGAGGATCCCCTTGTTTGTGTATTGTATTTTATTGTTCAAGTTATTAACATTGGGAATTTTTGGTAGTTTATTTACTGCTGTATGTTTAAACTATATATATTTTGTTTTCGTATTTTTATAATACAAAGGAAATAATTATATCTTTGTTAAACATGACGCATTCTATCATAACACATTCACATTGTTTCAGGGCTTTCTTGGGGTTGAAGGACTGAACAGCAACCTGTACCTCCTCCATTTTAAACGTGGGGTCTTGTTCATCATGACCACTTTCGTTTATACGTTAGGGAGAGTAAATTTAACACACTTGGTTTTATTGGTGTTTAAAAGGCAAATTATTTGTTGTGAACCAGTATAAAACCTGGGACAGAGCAATATTAACTTCGTCCATGCTATTTTGCTGTCTTTCTATTTTAAAGATAAGTGAAGAATCATCCGCAATTATTACTATATTTGATAAGTTCTGAACCATATGTGGCATATCATTTACATACACTGAGAACAAAAATGGGCCTAAAGTGAAGCCCTGTGGTACTCCATTTTTGATCAGAGTTTCTATTAACAAAAACTAAACAGGCATAAGAATTAGTTCCAATTTTGGCTACCGGGTCAGATAAGTTGGCGAGACATCCTACCATAACGCTGATTTTTAGGAGAGACGGATGACTTGCTTGCTTTCGTGGCATTTGAATGCAGAGTAAATGTATGTCACCATACATTTGCTCTGCATTCAACTCGCGTGCGAACTCTATATATCAGTGTAAATTACATAAAGATCGGTATACGGATTGGCCGCAGCCGTGAAAAGGTAATGGGCGGACATGTTTCGCATTTACAATAATATTAGCTGTGATATTAGTATGTAGGTACATACCTACATATATACATACGCAAGAATGGATTTTTACAAGTTCAATTTAGGTGATAAAATGTTTAGAATCGCACATTTAAACTTAGAATAGTACATTATTGCAAAGGCCGGGAAATAGGCAATTGCAGGTCGAGTATGAGTTTGAAGGCCGAGCCGTAGGCGAGGACTTCACTAATACGAGACAGGCAATTGCCATTTCCACCGAGGCATATATGCTTTACTCAAAAGAATGCAGGGAAATAAAACATACTTTTTATATTATCATAAAATTTTCACTTTCATGTATTTTTTTTTTGACTTCGCTGGAAGCAGGTTTTCCATTGCCAATTTGGCGTCTTATCTTAAATCTGGTGATAAAAACGCTCCTGCAATGGATTTGATTTTCTTTGTCCGAAAATTCGATACTTCGCGTATTCTTTTTTCAAAATAATGACAATATTTCCATGCATGTTTGAGAAAAAGTTATTTAAAGTGCTTCGCGTGTTTTACTACCTTAAAAAGTGTGCCTATAGCTGTTAATACTCTTACAAACAAGTTAGCTGTAATCGCAAGATACAAACTGGAATAATAAAACGTACCACCTTGTTAATTAATCTGGCAAATAAAGGATATTATGATTTTACATTGTAAGCATCGGTGCCTAAACATACCTAATATTATATCTAGAATAGGTGTTCTATAGTAACTGCTTAACGGAAAAAGGCAAAAGCGTCTACAAGATGTTATAGATAATTGTAGATTTAAACAGTGTTGTTCTCTTATAGAGCAAGACACTTAGTACGATTGCAACCCCCTGTCAGACACTCTTAAATTATAAAACAACAGGGTGTCTGACAGGGGGTTGCACGATTGCAACTGTCTGTTTATGTTGTACCCTAAATACCCTGTTGTTTTATAATATATAAGAGTGTCTGACAGGGGGTTTCAATCGTACTAAGTGTCTGACAATGGACAACGTGGTTTCTAATATTATTCCAAAGAAAAATATAAAAAAATGGAGCTTAATACTTTAACGAATTTGAGGTCCCACCATTTCTACCTGATACCTTCCAAAGCAACCGCGATCCAAACTTCATAGTCGGGGACCGTTTACTCTATTTTAGAGACATACAAAGAAAAACTTTCAGCTTTAATAAAATAACGAAGGTCTGATCGTCGCGGGATCTTGGACCATTACCTTGTTCTGTCGGTTAAGCACTCTTGGCCGCTTTTGACGATCTCCGTTTCGTGGCGCAGTATTGAGCGCTGCTGTCTTAACATGCGGAGGTCCCGGGTTCGATCCCCGGCAGGGTCAATTTGGGAATTTATAATTTCTGAATTTTCCCCGGTCTGGCCTGGTGGGAGGCTTCGGCCGTGGCTAGTTACCACCCTACCGGCAAAAACGTGCCACCAAGCGATTCAGCGTTCCGGTACGATGCCGTAAAACCGAAAAGGGGGTATGAGTTGATTATAACTGCCATGCCCCTAACAGGTTAGCCCGCTACCGTCTTAGACTGCATTATCACTTACCATCAGGTGAGATCACAGTCAAGGGCTAACTTGTAATGGAAAAAATATATATATGGAGGTACTTGCTCTCGGCCTTACTTCGGCGTACCACATAATAGGTAGGTAATAGTACGTTCTACTCCTCGCATTTTAATTTTAAGTTTGACAGCCCTTACAAATAAGGTATTTAAAAGTCATTCTGCAGTCAGTCAGTACTCAGTAGGTAGGTAGGCTATGGGAGTAATAAGTACTTACTAGGTAGTACGAGTAGGTTTCCGCTTTCAGTGGAGCTAGCATGCGCACAACGAGTAAAATTATGTCTACCCGTTATATCTATTTGTCTATCGAAACTAACATGCTTACAAATATGACTTGTCTCGTCCCGTCAAAAGTAGAGAAGAAAGTAATATTTCTTATCTGTGGTATTTTTCTTTACGAACCCTTACATGCCGACTATTTTTTGTCGTAATATACTGAACTAGCTGATGCCCGCGACTTCGTCCGCGTGGTTTAAGTTTTTTTGATTCCCGCGGGAACTCCTTAATTTTCTGGGATAAAAAGTAGCCTATGTCACTCAGGTCCTCAACTATACCCATCCCAAAAATCACCTCGATCCGTTGCTCCGTTGCGGCGTGTATGAAGGACAAACCAACAAACCAACAAACAAACACACTTTGGCATTTATAATATTAGTATGATTTTGTGCATCCGTGTAAACGAGAAATTAGCCAACAACGACAACATCTCTCTCTCTCTCTCGTCGCGAGATATCTCGTTGTGCGTATGCTAAGCCTGCCGGAAAGCGCAGCGTAGGGTGACCCTCCACTAGGTGTACGGACGATCTCAACTTGGTTGTGTTTCACCCCCGTGCCTCGGAGAACTAGTAATGAAGTCAGTCCAGCCCCTGGGGCCATACTACAGCAGTATTATTTTAAAATTACAATTTTATATGACGTATGACGTCGTCGTCGTCTCAACCTATTGACGTCCACTGTTACACGAAGGTCTCCTGCATGGATCTCCACGGAGCACGGTCTTGTGCTGCTTGCTTTCAGCGGCTCCCAGCTACAGGCTTGAGATTGTCCGTCTACTGGGAGGTCGTACGTATGGCATCCATACTTAATATTATAAGTTAATGCGAAAGTGTGTCTGTCTGTCTGTCTGTCTGTCTGTCTGTCTGCTACGCTTTCCCGGTCCATCTTTTCAACCGATTTTGATGATACTTGGTACAGGGATAGGTGGCATCCCGGGGAAGGACATATGCTACGTTTTATCCCGCAAAAAATGTGGAGGAGAATTAAAAAAAATAATCCACGCGGACGAAGTCGCGGGCATCATCTAGTACTAAATAACTTAAGTAATTTAATATTGAAACTGAAGACTTAAATTTCTGAAGTCTGAATAATAAATTATGGATTTATTATTTACTAGCTGACGTGGTTTAAGTTTCTTTATTCCCGCGGGAACTCCTTGGTTTTGCGGAATACAAAGTCTACTGCACTCTCCAGGTCCTCAACTATACCCATGCCAAAAAACACGTGGATCCGTTGTGGCGTAATCGCAGGACAAACCAACAAACAAACACACTAAATTTCTCAAATTTATAATATTATATTAGTATGACATGATATTTTATTTATTATTAAATCTTCCACGCAGATGGTGTATCTATGTGGAGATCGGCCGGGAGGACTTTTTTTTTATTGACATTAAATTAACTATGCATACGACACGTTGTAATAGAAACCTCTATCGTGCAATAAAGTGCAATGCAAATGAATAATGACACTTTGACACGTGTATGCAATTGGTAGATTCAAAAACGAATCTAAAATCTAAGAAATAAAATTCAAATTTGTCTGAAATGGCAATACTTTACGGTCAGCAAAGTAGCAAGTGAAAAAAATAAGCATTTGCCTGCAACTTCGTCCGCCTGGATAAAGAGCCCGTTAGATTGTCTCACAAGTATAAATTAAAAATAACCCCTGACATATTGAAGTAGGTAACAGGATACCAATTTCGATTCTATCAGACCTGTGGAATTTATTCACAACCTTTCATCAACTAGAAGAAAGCTGATCAATCAATCAATCAATCGTTTATTTGCAAGAAACATTGCACAATTAAGATGACAAACTAATTAAAGAACAAACATGTTTCGTCATTGATGATCGTGATGATCTTCAAACGGCTGAACCGTTTGTCTTTAACCATAGACCTAAGAACACTCTCGATTAAGTCAAAATAAAAATTCAAATCAGTGCATCCGTTTAGGAGTTACAATGCCACAGACAGACATACAGATAAACACGTTAAACTCTTTTTGCGTCGGGGGCTAGAAATCCTTTTTGTGAGAATCTACACGCAAAATCTCAAGTTTACACATAGTGTTCAAGGAAGCGCTTTGTACAAGATATTATTATCAGTGACCCTTGGCAGTAGGAAAAGTCGTATTTAACGAAGAATATGTAATAATAAATAAATCTTTATTTGGGGTAACATTTAACACACATAAAAATCAAACAAAATAATAATTACAAAATACAGAAGAAAACTTATAGACTAGACTATGCAATCTGTGTCGCAAAAAATCTCAAAAAGGGCATCGAATCTGCGTAATGCTGATTATGGGGTAGCTTAAGACACTCTCCAAGTCCTCAACTATACCCATACAAAAAATCACGTCCATCATTTGCTCTGTTGCAACGCGATTGAAGGACAAACCAACAAACAAACATTTTCGCATTTATAATATTAGTATAATATTATAATGATGCTAAGTAGTCAGCGTTTTATTTTAGACTAGCTGATGTCCGCGACTACGTCCATCTGAATTGAGATTTTTTGGTTCCTGCGGAATCTCTTCAATTTTCCGAAATAACAGGTAGCCTATGTGTTATTCCAGACTATAATCTATCTCTGTGCCAAGCCGTTCTGGCGTGAAAGAGTAGCAAACATCCTTCCATACATGAATCCATACAAACTTTCGCGTTTATAATATTAGTAAGGATGATAAAACAACGTTAAAAACTCGTATACAAATCTCTAAGTTAAATGACAGTACGCTAAGTATAATTTTTTACATAGCAAATTCAATCAATTCGCAAAGTAAAATGAACCTTAACTGTATTGATATAGAGCTCAAATTCGTGTATGCATTCTCAGAAAGCGCTTTCCATCCTTTTCCAGGTTGCGCTCCAGGAAAGTTTCCTGGGATTTTCAAATTGCAAATCCACACCAAGTCTTCTCCTTATGATAAAGCTTTCTGGATCTCCAACAAAGTTTTTCCTTTTGTCTCCGGTATGAAGAATATGGTAAATAGGACTGCGCACGCGCACACACACGAGAAGAACCAGAATGCGACGTGGCCTCCAACAGTCTCGAGCAATGCACCGAAAGCTGTGGTCACTATGAAGCCACACAACCAAGATGACGTCATGGCTACCGTCGAACCAGTGCTCCTGATGTTTCTTGTAAACATTTCCCCAATTATGGAATTTGGGATTGAGCCCAAACCTGAAAATAAGGAAAACGAATTATTACACAAATAAATACACTAGATGAAGCCTGCGAATTCGTCCGTGTCTAATAAGCTTTTTAATTCCGACAGGAATTCCTTTATTTTCCGGGAAAGCCTATGTGCTTCCTCGTGATACAACCTATCTCTGTACCAAATTTCATCAAAATTGGGTATAAAGATGGGCCGTTAAGGATAGCAGTCGACAGACAGACACACTTTCTCATTTATAATATTATTCTGGATTTCATCCCTATCACCTGGATGCATGGTTTTCTTCCACCTCTCGTTATTTTTTTGTCTTTTCTGACACGAGTCGTCAAATTACGAAGCCAGCTTCTACCCACAGTGTTGCCTGATAACTACAACTGACTAGTAACCACCCTACCGCCAAGCGATTTAGCGTTCCGGTACGATGCCGTATACAAACCGACTATAGGGGTATTGGTTTCATATAGCTGCCATACCCCTAACAGGTTAGCCCGCTACCATCTTAGACTTCACTTAGCATCTGGTGAAATCGCAATCTAGGGCTAACTTGTAGTGGAATAAAAAAACGCTGCTTTCACTCCAGATCGTATCTTCCTAAAGCTTTGCTAATGGAAGGAAGAAGTAAGGAAGGAAGGACTTACCAAAATCGTATCCAACAAAGAAAATAATAAGGAACACCAATGGTAACCACATTATGTGATATATAACTGAATGCCCGATGAGGTCCAAGTAAAAGTATAATCCGAGCATAAACTGAAAATAACAAACACATTATAAGCAATTTAGTTTCCTAGGTTTTGTTTAGGTTTCGGGGGAGGTGTCGGCCGTGGCTAGTTACCACCCTATTACCAGGTTACTGATAAAGACCTACCGCCAAGCGGTTTAGCGTTACGGTACGATGTCGTGGCGATTACAAGGGTATATTATGGATATAACATAAATGACCTAACAATCTAGACCGCTACCATCTTGGACCATCTTAGACTGACTCATCAATCGGCTGAGATCGCAGTCAAGGACTAACTTACTAAAAAATAATGAAATACCCAAAAGACTATAATAGTAGATTAGTAGCCAAGGGCTGTAAGGCAACAATTGCAGCCCAAGATATTTAGGCGCACGAGCACAGGGAGGGCGCCTATAGTTCGAGGGTGCAATTGATGCTTACACCCGAGCTAACTACTCTGCTTTACATCTCGATTGTGAGGTAAAGTAGGTCCTTATTACCCCCAAATGGAGCTTGTAGGTGACCAATTAGCGCTCTAGGGTAATAATGTAGCTAGAAAAGCCCAAGGGCGGTAAGTAATTAAAAAAAAAACTCTTCACTCTTTCAAAAAGTTCGCGTACATCTAACCATCATACTTTTTTTAATTACTTACCGCCCTAGGGCTTTTCTAGCTACATTATTACTCTAGAGTGCTAATTGGTCACCTACAAGCTCCATTTGGGGGTAATAAGGACCTACTTACCGAATATGAGAGATGTAAAAGTACTTTATAGAGTTTTTAAATTAATTACCTCAACACAAATTAAATCTAAACAAATATTAAAACTAAAATATAATAATAATAATAATAAAATCGCAGCTCCTGCAACTAAATCGTATGGATTGCTGTCTCAACATGATAAAAGAGTGACGGAATAGAAACATTGCTAATCTCGGTTGAAATAAGCTGCCGTGGCGGCCGAGGCAGCTTATTTATGACTTTTGGTCCGTAGACCATTACAATAACACAACATAGAAAATTGAAATACTTACCATACTAATGCAACATGTAGCACTTGAAATAATCAAAATCTTTTTTCTTCCAGCGCTTTCAATAAAAAATGGCGTCACAGTACTGCCTACTAATTGAAAACATCCAATTATTATCATAGATATATTAGAGTCTATTGGGGATCCAGCCATTTCAAAAATGGCGGCAGAAAAGAATATAACAGCCATAATGCCACTGCCATGCTGTAAAGCATTAATTACAACGACGATAAACAACGCTTTTCTATTACTTTTAATAGTAAATAATTCGATCCAATCTTTTTTATTATTCGTCTCTGCAAGTTCTGTTTTCGTTTCTATAAATTTGTCAACTTCATGGGATCTGCCCAAGTCTTCCAAAACCTTCACTGCTTCTTTGTCTTTACCTATAAATTAAATGATTTTTTAGAATTTATCCTAACTTCAGGACGATTTTACAATTGCCAAGTATCTTTAATTAAGGAATTTCTTTATTGTATAATCTTATTTTATACAGAAAGTTAGTCTATTTAATTTATCTTACAATCGATCATATCATTGCTCAGTTCAATGTTAATGAAGATCTGACATCTGAGATAATATGAATTTTAAGCCGGAAAACAATAATTGTTGTACAGTTTATCATTAAATAATTTATTAGTGGTACTTAGATTGTGACATTTTTTTTATCCAAGATACCTTTGTGGCTGATAACAATCATGACAATATTAAAAACGCAATAATAAAGCTACCTTGGAATTTGCTACCCTAGCCTATCTAAATTTTGCATTGAAGATACTCAATTGGGTATTTGACAAATAGTCAAATCAGCAACTTTTTTTGAAACGTTAAAACTTAACGCTTCTTAAGTATGGGATTTATAATATGAAATGCTAAAATGTGACGTAATTAAAGTTCGACGCATTTTTTTGCTTAATCCATTGCTTAAAATAGTTATTCAACATAAAACTAACAGGGGACGTTGATATTACGTACGTACGTACGTGGGAGATCATCTATTTAATAATTACTAAAAAAATAATTTATTTGAATAGTTGTCAAATACCCAATTGAAACGCAGCAGGAAACATGTACACCAAAAGGACGTTCCAGGCCTTACATAAAACTGTTTTATAAAAAAATCATTTCGAAAAGAAATACAATAAAAAAGAAAAGAAGTACCTACCCTGTAATGCATAAAAAATCGGTGACTCTGGTATCCACAACATAATAATAACGTGAAGTGTACATAGCGCTATACCAATGTAAGTTGTACCACGATATGAAATGTATGGTCCGGTAGAAAATATTAGTATGGAACCCACCGTGAACATTGTTCCAATAATTGACAACAAAATTCCTCTGATGTGAGGAGACCTGTGAACAATATTGAAAATACTTTTACTATGTAAAACAAAACCCAAAATCAGCTTTCTGTCTGTACAAGCTAGAAAGGCCACCTGATTTGCATATAAGAGACAAAATAATTGACAAAACTACAGACTTGAGAATTAGGTAAGTGCGTAAACTTACGTCCGCTTTCAATGTTCTTGTATCTGAGAAAAATCTATGAGCTAGGTATGATATAAGAATGGATAGGCATAGGTCTACCCATTCAAAAAATGTACATTGATATGATATCATAATTCTGAAAAGTAAATTAAATGGATCAATTGATTTGATTGTTCAAAACTTACGCGATTTCACCGATGTAAACAAAATTCACTACATTCATGGAACCAGTCGCGACGCTTTTAAAAAACCTCCCAATATAGAGCATCGCTAGATTTTTCGCTGTCGCCAAAATTATGTAACTCAATATTGCCATCACGGCAGCAACTATCAGACATGGCTTTCTGCCCTTTGTATTTGATAACCAGTTCATTATGTACGGACCTGAAATTGAGAAAATCATTTTATATACATTTTCTAATTAGAGAATAATTAAAATATTTAAACCATCTTAGGCCGCGTCATCACTTCCCATCAAGTGTGATTGTGGTCAAGCGTAAGCTTATAATCAATAAAAAAAAAAAAAACCTGCTAGATCTTTTGGGCACATAATTCAGCAGGTACGTATTTGATTTGTTTGTTATACTACTCTGGGTCGCAAGTCCCCATTTTCGCGAAATATCCTAAGAATTCGTGATATTATCTTTAGTATCTACTGTCGCAAATCTGTACGAGACACTGACTCACACATCATATCTAAAGGTTTAGAAACTTGAGATTTGCATGAAGATTTTTTATAACGTATTTTATTATAATATACCTACGCTTAGAAAGGATTCTCAGAAATTCAAGTCCAAGCAAAATCGGGATGGATCAGCTAGGATATTCTTATTTTCTTGCAAGTTGCGACAAACTTACACAAAGTACTTTGGTTCGGAACTCCCACCCCACCAAAAAGTACCACAACTAAACCGGGATCTTGTTTTTTTTGCATTTTAAGTCATCATTATCATGTGGTGCCATCTTCAAACTGAAGCTCGGCGGTTAGTCGAAGAAAACTTTTGCAGTCTTGTGCTATTTTCTTTATCACCTATTCAGTCCAGTGCCGTTTTGCCAGCTATTTTGCCTTCCACGATCAACCGTAGAAATTCATTGAGGGATCCTCATTGCAGGTGACCGAAAAAAAGCAACCTTCCTTCGTACGACGGTTGTCATCAGCATCCATTTGCAATTTGCTCTTTGAAGTATACAAGCGTTTGAGATGTCTTTTAAGTACAATTTGAAGAAAAAATGCACACCTGGTATAGCTCCCAAGTAAGCGAAACTTCCGACTAAGGCCAGTTGTGTCTCGGTCAGCAAATACGGGAGCGGCGACTGTTCAAGGTCGCGCAGTTTTGGTATCACCGGCCCCGACCAACCGCTCCCATATCCACCTATGATTGGCCCTAAATATACTGAAAAATATGGTAGATGTAATAAAATACGTCGCTTTTTTGGTTGTAATCCTTTTATTTCCAACTAGCTGACTTCGTCCGCGTGGTTTAAGTTTTCTGATTTCCGCCGGAACTCCTTAATTTTTCGAGATAAGAAGTAGCTTATGTTTATTCAAGACTATAATCTATCTCTGTGCCAAATTCAAATCCGTTCAGACGTTCTAGCGTGATTGAGTAACAAACATCCATCCATCCATCCAAACTTTCGCATAGGAATATATTTATACCTATAACGAATCTTTAGGCCTTGCATAATATTTAACTCGATAGACTCGTATAATAAAATGAAATAATATTTTTTTTCACGTAGGTCAACTTGTGCCACATAAGAAAAGTCGTGAATCCATCTCGAGTTTGGAAAGAAAATAATAGTGAACTTTGTTTCTTTTCTTGATGTATTTTTGTTTGGCATATCCGATATATTGATTTTTTGAGACTCTCGGGCTGTCGTTATGAACTGAAAAGTTGGATCATAGACATCAGTAACAATAGAAAAAAGTTATATTCATACAAATCCAACCACACCTAATTTATTAAAATCTATTAAGTGAATTCATAAGTAAAAGGGAGCCGATAAACAAACAAACGCACACACAAAACAACCTCCTGATTTCTGATAAAAAGAAAAAAAAATATAATTATGATTAAATGACTTACAACATGAACAAATGAGCACCTGTAACCTAATCCCAGTTATTTTTAAAAACATTTTTTTTTCTTTTTTTTAAATTCACAGCAACTGCACAGCTAACGCGTCTCTTGCCCAGAATTTTAAATAATGAAATACATTATCCTTAAGACAAACGATTGACCTTCTTTTTTTACATAATATTATTATGGAATATATTATTATCATTGACACTCAACAAAATACTACAATGTTCACTCAATACTTCGATCCAGTTCAAACTCAAATGACAATTGTTAAGGCTCAAGGCACATTGCTGCAAGCATCCATATCTTAGACATTTTTAACCAACTTCAAAAAAGGAGGAGGTTCTCAATTCGACTGTGTTTTTTTTGTATGTATGTTACGAGATCATTCCACCAATTATGAATTAATTTTGATGATTCTCTTTTTTGTTTAGTAGATCATACTTCAGAGGTGGTCCCTTAAAAATTTTATCGAAATCAATTTAGCACTTTTTGAGAAAATCAACAAAAAACCAAATATTTATATACCCAGATAATGTTGTTTACTTTTTAGTTTAGGTTGGTGGTATAATTTTGAAGTCGTTTTTTTGATGAAAGCGAATAATTATTATTATTATATTTAGTTTTACATTTACTTACACTAAACAAAGTACTTTTGTTTAATTGTACTATGCGAAATAACATATTATAACAAATGAATATGGGGTTCGTAACCTGATTCGCTTTGAAAAACAAATAAAATATCATATACCTAAGCACTTATCTTCATAGATTTAAAGATAAAATACTTTGAACCAATTTGGAATCCCATTTCATGTTAACCACAGAACACATACTTATGTGTTCTGTGATGTTAACTCTCCGCTAATGTGCCTTGATCCTTGAGCCTAATCAGATTGAAAACTGATAAAATATCTATATTAGTGAAGGGCATTGGCCTTATCAATAAAAGATAAGAAATTGAAATAATGGCAATACTATATGCGACGACTAATACTATTGACGACCTCCGTGGCGCAGTGTTGAATGCTATTGTCTTAACGTGCGGAGGTCCCGGGTTCGATCCCCAGCAGGGTCAATTTGGGAATTTATAATTTCTGAATTTTCCGTGGTCTGGCCTGGTGGGAGGCTTCGGCCGTGGCTAGTTACCACCCTACCGGCAAAGATGTGCCGCCAAGAGATTTCGCGTTCCGGCACGATGCGTGTAGAAACCGAATAGGGGTATGGGTTTATTATAAATGCCATGCCCCTAACAAGTTAGCCAGCTACCATCTTAGAATTTTTTTTGTATGACCTATGTACCTACCTAATGACCTTGTATGGGGTCACCATCAAAATGATATTGATGCACCGGCAGCATGTCTTGATAACGTAACGACTGATTATCTACTTAAAATGAAGATTAATAAATCAATGATTACTAGATATTGATGCACCGGCAGCATTTCTTGATAACGTAACGACTGATTACCTACTTAATATGAAGATTAATATAAACAGTTGTTTTATTTCCAATTAGTCTACCAATAATTTATCGTTAGAGAAGATAGCACAAGCTTAGTAACTAGGTATCATACTTCAGGTTCACCTCAAGCTACGCAGGCATTTGAGTATCCTACTTAATTTTAAAGCCATATTCTACACTAGCTGATGCCCGCGACTACGTCCGCGTGGTTTAATTTTCTTTTATTCCCGCGGGAACTTCTTAATTTTTCGGGATAAAAAGTAGCCTATGTCACTCTCCAGGTCCTCAACTATACCCATGCCAAAAATCACGTCGATCCGTTGCTCCGTTGGGGCTGATTGAAGGACAAACCAACAAACCAACAAACCAATAAGTAAACCAACAAACAAACACACTTTCGCATTTATAATATCTATTAGTCTGATTTATTAACTTCAATTTAAGACTGCTGTAGTAGTGTAGTATGTGACCCACATATTAGTATGATATACTGGCAAGAGCATAATAACGATACACAGCATTTTTGAAGTGAAAACTTCTTTAGCCGCGTTGAGCACTTTTTGGTAGGGGGTTAAACTTGTGGATTCGCGTCACCGTCACCGACATGCTCGCGAACACCGACATGCTCGGGTTGTTACGAAGACAAAAGGTCTTAAATATAAATACACTACATTCGTAATTAAACTTTAATGCCTTAGTTTTAAGGTTTATATATTAATTATTTAATTAATAAAAAATAAAAAATAATTAATTAAAAATAAAAATTAAAAAAACAATATTATATTTAAAATAATTTAAAAAAAAAAATATTTTAAATATTCGTTTTCACTTCTATCGGTAGTCCCTATGACTGCCAATTTTTTTACTTGTTTCACAATTAGAAATGCATATAACAAACTCGTACCTATAAAGTAATCATTTCGAAACTTAAGCCTAGGTTTATTAAAAAACCGCAAAATATATGCATGGTAATCAGTAATAAAACAGCAATTAAATCCTGCAAACGGCATGTTTACTACGAATTTTAATATGTGCCGGGGCAAAGCTCTAATGTCATTATCCTTTCAACCTTAAGTAAATAGACTGAGATTAAGTTGATAAAAAAGTCGAAGCCATGTCTCGGCGTCACTCCATTCCGTCTTGGGCCTTGTGTATAAAAATATCATAAGGCCTCTTGAATTTCCAACAAGGTTTTTCCTTTTGTCTCCGGTACGAAGAATATAGTGAATAGGGCTGCGCACGCGCATACACCAGAGAAGAACCAGAACGCTACATGTCCGCCGACAATCTCTAATAATGCACCGAAAGCTGTTGACACTGAGAAGCCAAACAGCCATGATGTTGTCATGGTAACAGTTGAACCTTTGCTTCTGACGTTGGTCGTGAACATTTCCCCCACCAATGTATTTGGAATTATGCCAAGACCTGTAAACGAAGGGATTCTAAGGTTTACATAATATCAATCCTACGAGCAAATAGTTTTTTTTATGTTCATTTTATGTGTGGGAAAGGTGTACCTACAAAATAATCCTTGAAATAATCCCCCCCTGTTTTAAGACAACTATGAATGTCATTTACCTATCCAAATTTACTACTTTAACAATTTACATTATTTGATTATTTTGTACAACTTTCCCCTAGGATTTATTATTTTTCAAAGTATTTGAAAAACAAAGAACTTACCAGAATCATAGCCAATATAGAACAATATTAGCACCACCATTGGTATCCACTTAACACTATTTACAATAGGGTTCCCTATGAGGTCTAAGTAGAAGTATAAGCCGAGTGTAAACTGGAACAAAAAAAATTATTTCAAAGCTAAAGCCACGGATTTTTTACTAAATTCCGCTAAATCTGCCTTGCAAGTTCTGCGTAAACCTAGTTTACGGATTTTCCAGAATAAGCCAAAATTGCGTTACTAATAATATGGACTTCCGAAGAAAAACGCGTAGCTGGTTTGAAGTCGGCTTAAAAACTTCTTTAAACTTATCATATCATACTAATATTATAAATGCTAAAGTGTGTATGTTTGTTGGTTTGTTGGTTTATTGGTTTGTTGATTTGTTGGTTTGTCCTTCAATCACGCCGCAACGGAGCAACGGATCGACGTAATTTTTGGCATGGGTATAAGTAGTTGAGGACCTGGAGAGTGACATAGGGTACTTTTTATCCCGGAAAATTAGTTCCCGCGGGAATCAAAAAAACTTAAACCACGCGGACGAAGTCGCGGGCTGATCAGCTAGTATTCCTATATGCTTACCATACTCAAGGAACAAACTGCACTAGATATAATCAAAATTCTCTTTCTTCCAGTGCCTTCAATAAAGAATGGTGTCACAGTACTACCCATAAGTTGGCAACATCCAATTATGATCATCGCTAAATTCGACTCGATAGATGATCCAGCCATCTCAAAAATGGCAGCAGAAAAGAAAAGCATGGCCATAACACCGCTGCTATGTTGTAAAATGTTTAAAACCATGACTATGAACAATGCTTTTCTGTTGCTTTTGATAGAGAACAATTCAGCCCATTCTTTTTTGGTATTAGTCTCTATGAGTTTTTCCCTCATTTTTAGCAATTTTTCTGCATCCTGCGTTCTCCCTAGGACTTCTAATACCTTAACTAATTCCTCGTCTTGACCTAGAATTTAAAATATCCAAAATTCAGATCAAACTAGCTTAGTTTGAAAATCAAATTGACTCATAGGTACTACAAAACCTACCTACTCGTACAAAGAAGATAATTTTAATACATGTCGGACTCTATGAAGGGTTTGTAAAGAAATTTCTTCTGAAAAGAGCAAAAATGCAGCAATAAAATAAGTCCTAAATATTGACAATGAAAATCACAATGCAAAACTAGATTTTAGAAGAATTAGATTAAATACAAAATGTCTAAGGCTCACTTGCACAAGGACTCGTAAATTGATTCAGTTAAATATTTTAATGCTGTCCCTTTTTGGCAACTATAATATGCATTTGTCAAAAAGGGACAGCATTACAAAATTTAACTAAATCAGTTTAGATGTCCTTGTGCAAGCGGCCCTAAAAATGGAAATGAAAGTCAAAATGATTAAATACATTGACAATTGAAAACATGAAAAAAAAATCATAAAAGTAAATAATTAAAAAATATCCGACCCCGTGACAGCATCGCTAGTATCAGTTGTAAATAAAATAAAAACAATAGCATAATATAACAAGCATAGAAAATTGGTGACTCATAAAATCATGAAAGTAACTTACCTTTTAACGCATAGAAAATTGGTGACTCTGGTATCCATAACAAAGAAACAAGTTGAAGTGTTGTCAGAACCAGACCAATGTAAGTCGTCCCACGATATGAAATGTAGGGCCCAGTGGAAAATGCTATTATGGAGCCAACTGTGAACATTGCTCCAATAATGGACATCAGGATTCCTCTGATTTTTGGAGATCTATAAACAAAATTATATGTACTCTGGCATTAAGTTCAGACAACAGGAGACAAAAATCAAATAATATTTTTCTTTAAGCTAGGCTGTCCTGTAGCATGGATGTTTTGTCCTTTTTAACCGACTTCCAAAAAAGGAGGAGGTTCTCAATTCGGCGCGTATGTTTTTTACATTTATTGCTTATTAGCTGATGCCCGCGACTTCTTCCGCGTGGATTGATGTTTTGTGGTTCCTGCGGGAACTCTTTAATTTTCCGGGATAAAATTTTATGTGTTATTCCAGAATCCAGGCTATAATCTATATCTGTGCCAAATTTTATCCAATCCAATCTGCCGTTCTGGCGTGATTAATCCATCCATCCATCCAAACTTTCGCATTTATAATATTATAGGCATCTAAATATATAAAAGGAAAATATGACTGACTGACTGATCTATCAACAAACAGCTCAAACTACTGGACGAATCGGGCTGAAATTGGGCATGCAGATAGTTATGACGTAGAAATCCGCTAAGAAAGGATTTTTGAAACTTCAATCCCTATGGGGGTAAAATAGGGCTTTAAAAGCTAGTTAAGTATACGTATAGACTGTATTTTGAGTAGGTACCATACTTACGCTATTTCTCCCATATAAACAAAAGTCGTTACAGTTGTAGTGCCAAATGAGATACTCCCAAACAATCTTCCAATTAAAATCATCGCCAGATTTTTCGCTGTTGCCAAAAAAATGTAACCCAATACCGCCAACATAGCACTCGCTATCAGACAAGGCTTTCTGCCTCTCGTGTTGGATAGCCATGTCGTTATATATGGACCTAAAATTGAGAGTGAGGCGGTTTAGTAAATTTTTAAATCATTGAGTGTGGAGCAGCCTAATTGCAAGAATGTGGATCAATGTTTTTGTTGGCTTAATTTTATGAAATACCAGCGGATGCCCAAAACTAAATGCTCATGGCTGTGGCTCATGGATTCCCCCACCACCACTGCAGCCCATTATCGTCCCACTGCTGTGCATAGGCCTCCACTCTCATAGGAGTGAGGGAATTAGCTCGTGGATTAAGGTTCTGCAAATATCCTGCGGGACTCTATTATTATTTACCAGAGTAAGAAGTGTGCTGTAAATTCGCTAATAGAATACGAGATATTACTGTTCCAAATTTCGTTTAAATAGGTTTGATCATTGAGAAGGTGATACTTACAGGCAAACACATGGTTTTATTTATACCTGTTATTAGGTACCTTTGGATTATACAGGATTCATTTTTAAAAACTATTTAATAACCTCATAACGGCAACTTGTATATATTACTACCTACTCAAAAACTTGTTCTACGGCTTTTAAATAAACTCAATAAATTCAATAAAAAAATTGTTTTAACTTTTAACTCTAAACTTTCTACTAAAGTGTCGACGCTTTTCAACTACGTGTTTTATTGACCCTGCCGAGGATTGAACCCAGGACCTCCCGCATAAAAGACCACATCGCTCATCACTGTGCCAAAGAGGTCGTCAATACGAACCTGGTATAGCTCCCAAGTAAGCGAAACTTCCGACTAAGGCCAGTTGTGTCTCGGTCAGCAAATACGGGAGCGGCGACTGCTCAAGGGCGCGCAGTTTCGGTATCACCGGCCCCGACCAACTTCCAGCATAGCCAATTACTATTGGGCCTATGTATACTTTAAAAAAAAATGTTAATAACTAGGTGACGCTCGCAACTTCAACCGCATCCAGGATTTATCTGTGGTCTGTTCCAATAGAGATGAGCATTTTTTTAAACTTCTTTAACGTCAGATCACGTCATCTTATCTGGAACTTGACCAATAGAGTATTGAAAGACGACAAGTTTCTAGATATTTCTACCATTATTGGTCGAATTGCAGATGAGATTACGTGATCAGACGTTAATGAAGTTGAAAAAAAAGCTCATCTCTATTGAAACAGACTTTATATACTAATATTATAAAGAGGTAAAGTTTGTGAATTGTGAGTTTGTGACGTTGTTAGGGGGGTAATCTCTGGATCTACTGAACCGATTTTGAAAATTCTGGTTCCAATAGAAAGCCACATTATTTGTGCGTGTAGGCTATATATTAATTAGGGAGTTCCCGTGGGAATTTAATAAACTTGTTTCACGCGGACGAAGTCGCGGGAATCTGCTAGTGTTTAGTAAAAAGGGTAAAAAGAGGCCTATGTCCGTCGGTCTAAATCGGTCATGACAGATAGACAGACAGAAGGACATGATATGATTTTGCATTCATTGTAATTATTAGTATGGAATAATTAATGTTGTTACAATGTGATGTGTACAGAAAGTATAAGTCGCTGTAAATGAAGTAATTAACATAACAAGTTAGGAAGTGTCAACAACACGATACATAAGTACATTAAGTACTCAACCAAAGTGTTGAATTGCTGGAACAATGCATTTTGTTGAGTCCATCAAACACCGCTTAAAATTTACGCACACAACTCTACTCTATATTCTATGTTTGACTAATTAATTAATGTACGTAGGCCTAGAAATTTAATTTGCTATAATCCGCAACAGTAGGCAAATATATGTGGTACAGTGCATCTTGCAATATTCACCACACCACATAAATCTTCCAAATTTTTCTCAACGTACGTTTCACTCCGACACCGGAGCATCTTCAGATGTTGACTCGACAATGCACGATTGTAAAGAGGTATTTTAAGGTTTGTAAAAACTAAGTTTGAATTGATCGAGCGCTTGACAATTTCATACAAATCGTTGTTAACGTTGACGCGATCGAATGCGAAGGAAATTTCATCTCCCACTAGGCACTCGTACAGTTTGACAAACGTAATCACTGATTGACTGACTCTCTCTCACAATTGGTTAAAATTCACTGTTACTAGCTATATTCTGACCAACCATTTATTTTACTTTTGACATAAGCACGCCTATGAAGTGTCTTAATTATTGACAGGCAACCATCGATAAAAATCCATAAACGCATATCGTTTTTTACAATAGTGAAGCGACTTCCCCTTTTATTCAATATTTCGTAACTCGTATACTCATCTAGTAATTACAAGTACGAAAAATTGAAAATAGTCATTAGCTTTCTTGATAGTGTTGGCGATGGATGGTTTCTTTGACCTGACGGATTCATGTACATTTGCTGTACTGTTGTATAGAAATGATTTATTTTAAAACATAGGTACATTATTTTACTTAGTTTTAAGATTCAAACGCTTGGGTATGTTTATAAAACAATAAAAAAATGTTGAGCAAAGATACTCGTAAATATCAATGTGTCAAATCGATTAAAACTTCTTCATAAAGAAAGTCGATTGTTATCAAAAATCGAATCAGTAACGCATTAGAACATCACTGACTCCATCTGCCAAAAGTAAAATAAATGATTGGACAGAGCATAATCACAGAATAGAGATTGCCAGAGATTACAGACAACTAAGTTAAGAGAGAAGGATAATAATTATCTGTATCTTTTCACCTTTTATATTATCAGGCATAACGACAGCCGGCATCTTCGAGTTAAAGGACACTTATTGAAAACCTCAATTCAAGGGTATAATAGCTATTTGTCTTCTAGAACTCGAAACTAATAACAATAATTTCGGCGAGTGTGCCCAAGAACTATTCGATCAGTACCCTTACTCTGAGATTGATTGAATTTAAAATACGGTCTCACTAAGTGAGGTGAATTACATTTGCATCAAACTAAAATGAATCTTAATCTTATTAATTTAGAGCTCAATTTCGTGTATGCATTCACAGCTAGCGCTCCAAACGATACGTTTCGAAATTTGAATCGGTTGCATGAATTTGTGGCTTTAAATCAAGAGTTTTTGGGTCCATTTTAGTTTGACGCAAATGTGATTCACCTCACTTAGTGAGACCGTATTTTAAATTCGATCAATCTCAGAGTAAGGGTACTGGCTCCTCCGTCACCTTTTTACTATCGAACCGCAAGGCATCGACAAGGTATAGGTACACCCTTACGCAGTCGAAATTCCGCGGGCAAGTACGAAGCGATTTGCTTCCTCGTTTCTAATTCGAACCGCTAGGATATGGAATGGAGGCCCTTCCGCCTTCCGTTTTCCTCTCCTCTTTTAATACCTTCAAATCTAGAGTGAATAGGCATCTTCTAGGCTAGCGCGCTCCACCTTAAGCTGCATCACCACTTGCAAGCAAGTCTGATTGCAGCCAAGCGCTAGCCTATATATTAAAAAAAAACAGCACTATTACTTACAACATAACGAAATAAACACTTGAAGTCGTATTCCACTAACACGCAAAAACATTTTGTTTTTTCCTTATAATTGCAATGGTACCTACTTCAACAATTTATGCAACTGAACACATCTTGCAGTAAGCATATCGTAAGTAATAATACGATGGTATTACATAAATACATTATCTTAAGCAAAATTAAAGGGTTATAAAACGCTAAGTTAATATTATATTAACACACATGATCAACAGTGTATAATCTTTACGATTTTCATGAGAGAACTCTACTTTTTTTTATACTTATATTATAAAGAGGTAAAGTTTGTGAGTTTGTGAGTTTGTGAGATTGTAGGGGATAATCTCTGGATCTACTGAACCGATTTTGAAAATTCTGGTGCCAATAGAAAGCCACATTTGTGAGTGTCATAGGCTGTATGTATAATAAACCGAAAAATTAGGGAGTTCCCGTGGGAATTTTAAAAACTTATTTCACGCGGACGAAGTCACGGGCATCTGCTAGTATGTTATATTTCTACCCCATGAAATATTAACTGTCTTCTTTATATATTTTGTTGATGTTTCATCCTAACTCAAAACTCAAAAATTCGTTACTTTCGTTGATCGAAAGAAAATAGATTATAACTAGATGATACCCGCGACTTCGTCCGCGTGATTCTCGATTCCCACAGGAACTCCTTCAATAAAATGTCTATAGCCTATACCCTTCCTCGAGATGCAACCAACCTCTGTACCAAATTTCGTCAAAATTGGTTGAAAAGATGGGCCGGGAAACCGTAGTAGACAGACAGACAGACACACTTTCGCATTAATAATATTCAAGTACTAGATGATGCCCGCGACTTCGTCAGCGTGGATTAAGGTTTTTTTAATTCCCGCGGGAACTCTTTAATTTTCCGGGATAAAAAGTAGCCTATGTCCTTCCCCGGGATATAACCTACCTCTATACCGAATTTCAGCAAAATCGGTTGAAAAGATGGGCCGAGAAAGCGTAGCAGACAGACAGACAGACAGACAGACACACATTCGCATTTATAATATTAGTATACGTTAATGTTAGCTATTGGACGTGCGACTGCGCCTTGATAACTTGTAATAATTACAAAATTATTTATGCGGGAAAAATATTATTATAAAACGTGAGCTGTGAGAATAGGTACTGAATTACTATATTATTTTGTTCATTATTTCATCAAAAGTATTATACTATGTAAATTGATAATAATGAAATTTACATCTTGTTTTATACTATTTGGTACCAAGCAGTCGGGTTTTTTGTTTTTTTTAAATTACTTTTTTTTTTTTACTTTAGCAAATAAGTTGCGACCAGTATAATAGCAAAGACCCGCCAAGAGATTTCGGTATGGGTTTAATATAACTACCGTACCCCTTACAGGTTAGCAATTATCTTCAACCCATACCTCCAATCGGTTTCTACACGGCATCGACATCGTACATAAATGGAGAATACCTGTTAAGGCTCCTAAATAAAGAATAGTAGCGACTAGGGACAGTTGTGTCTGTCAGCAAATACGGGAGCGGCGACTGCTCAAGGTCGCGCAGTTTCGGTATCACTGGCCCCGACCAACCGCTCCCATAGCCATTTGAGATCATTCCTACATATACTGAAAAAAAGTATTTTTTAACCGACTTCATAAGGAGGTTCCGTAGTCGACCCATAAGTATGTATTGGATAGAAGCACGTTATGTTGCGGAAGTCCATGATAATGAAGGAACTAGAAGTTTAATTCGCTATTATCTGCCACAATAGGTTTAAATCTATGTGGTACAGTGTGTATCTTGCGATATTCACCACACCACAGAAATCTTCCGAATAAGTTTCAACGTACGTTTCACTCGGATACCGGAGCATCTTCAGGAGATCTTGTAAATTTTTCATTTACTGGTATCGGATTTCTGTGGTGTGAATATCGCAAGATACACACTGTTCATAAATAAATAATAATTTATTCATAAGAATGTAGGTGATATAAAGTTGACATGATTACAATTTGAGAGCCTTAAACATAAACTGTATGAATATTTGGTATAAATCATGAAAATTCTATTACAGTTAAAAAAGAAAATTAGTAAGTACATTAAATTAATAGAAGGTCATACAAAATTACAATTACGAAATAAAATAATAAATGATAATAACAGACAACAGTACTTAAATATAATTATGTTCATAATAAGTATGTTTGCAAAAGCACTAAAAAGTATTATTTACACATTATTTATTTATATACATTTTTTATTTCATCCAATGTGCTCTTAGCCAGTGAAAAAACTCATACCTAAAGTAGAATCATTATTTCAGTAGAGTAAACTGACGTTTACAGTGTTGTCAGTTTCTAATGAAAATTAAATAGTGTTGTGACTAAAGTGTATAATGTTGAAATGTGTATAAAGTGAAAATTGTTTTCATTGACTTATATGTATAATACTACTAGACAAGCTATGCGGCCCTCAATAATTGCCCACTGAATTTCGGTTAATTCTCGTAACTCGTTTAATCCACTGCGAGCAAACGAGAAGACCAGTGCACTGTTTTGTAAACTGTGAACGTTGTTTTCGACAAACTAACACTGATTTTATTTAAAGTGACCAATAAAACACTGTTATAATTTACGTGCGTAGTTTTTCCAGGTAATTTGAAGTTTATTTCAGTAATTACCAGAGTAATTTATTTCGTATTTGTCTAAAACAATAATTATCGTAAATATAAATACACAACTGCCATCTTAATAATTGTCAATCACGATTGCTCTTTACTAGAAATATGCGAGAGCGAGCCGCACTACCGACACGTTGACAAAGATTATGAGAATTATTTAAACAGATGTGCCCAAGTGGAATAGGGTAAACCCGTAGAAAAATAATTTTAATTGTTATATAAATAGGTACTTCATTATAATTTTTGTGTTTTAGATATTGGATTAATTGAATATTTACGAAAATGCCGAATTGCATAGATATTGCAAAAATTATTCGGTAATTCCGTAATTTTTACGCACCGTTAGCATTATAAAGTTGTGTATATTTCTTATCTAATATTTTAAGACTTTAGATATTTTTATTAATAATAATAATAATAAACGATCGGTACAAGATTATCTGCGTTTAATTTAATACTTCATAGGAAGTATCCGAATATCTATGTATACTAAGTACCTAATATCTATGTATAGACATAGATATTAGGTAGGTTCATAAAATAATACATTCACCACAATATTTGTACAATAATAATTATATCAATTTTACTTGTTACATTGAGCAGCAAACTCTGAGAGACAAACAAGAAGAAGGTACAAATCACTTGAAGTCGCATCTGCGTTTGCAAGGCATATTCCCCATGCTTGCTCCCCTCTCTACCCGCCCGCGCGATCCTAAATTGCGACACAATTTTTTTTTTATTATTATCAAAATAAAAATCGATACAGCTTTGGTGGGTGCGAAAAACCACGTAAGTAGGTTTAAATTGCGTGCTCTTCCGTCAATATATCAGAATTTTAAACTATTTATAGCTATTAAAAAAAATATTATTCTAAATTGCTTGTCTAGGTATAAATATAAGTCAATGATTGTTGTAACTCTTTTTCTTTGGAGAAAGAAAGTCTTGTTGGCGTGATGTACTTGGAATATCCATATCTTTCTTACTGATTAGGTACAAAACAGTACAAAAAACAGATTAACGAAACACAAAATCCGTCGTAAAAAGTCGAATCCGTCGTAGGTACCTATGTGTTTGTTTATCGTACGAAAGAATATACAGCGTTGTTGTTCGTCAATTTCATTAAGTAATTCTGCATTATTAATAATTATTTACAAATAATTAATATCCCTATTGCAATCAGTTATTTATAATTTTTTTATTAATAACACTTAAATATAATAGGTACCTATTTAGAATTAATATTATTAGGTATTAGGTATTTTTCCATTGCCTTTGTGCAAATGATCGGAATCAATACCATAGAGTACCTCCATAAAATGTACTAATGTACATTGTACAAGATACTTACTCAACTAGAACATCACTATTACAATAAATATGGCAATATTATTTTACAAAGTGACATTAGCAACTGTCATTTCACTCTACTGAATTAATGATTCTACTTTAGTTTTGATTTTTTATTTATTTATTTAATCGATATACATACTTATATGTAGGTACTAGATGGGCCCTTTTACAGAAAAAAATTGGGCGTCCGACCTGTGGAGCGCGCTCCACACCTGTATAAGCCTGTCCTTGTCCCCGCCATAGCCCTGTCCCGCTTTTCGGACTAGATAGCGTTAGTAAAATACGCTCACATTCTTTGTTTGACAGGGCCTGTCTATGTAAATTGAGATTGTTGATTTATTTATTTAAATCTTTATTGCACACGTAAATAAAAAAGTATGCTAAGGCGGCCTTATGACTTATCGCCTAGGCGATCTATGCCATTTTATCTATTTCATTGTTCATTGGCTAACATTGGATGAAAGTAATTAAAAATTTATTTGATGCTTTTTAGTACTTTTGAAGTCAGTTCACCAACTTCGCTTTCCAGTGCGGAGTCGCCATTTCAGCACTTTGGGACCTCAATATGCAAAAAATGTACTTCCAACATAACGATATAAGCACTTGACGTTTAACTCCAGTTACATGTAAAAACATTTCAAAAAAGAGAAACGTCTTTATTCTGCACTTAATATTTAATTTGAAATACTACATAAAATCATATTTTTTGTAAGTAATGCTCTCTAATCTGTCTTGCAAATAACTGCGCTTACTACGGTAAATACACTTCACCTCTCATTTTATCTTTCATGAGATTATTCAGTGTAGATTTTGTTAAAATCAATAAAAGCCAAATATCTTTTGCAGTAAAACCGACTACAAATAATACCACTACAAAGTGTAGTTTTTTTTTAAATTATTAATGCTTTGAATTTAAAGAACTTTGACTTGACTTTGTCTTTAGTATTGTTTTCAATAGTAAAATTATTGCAATCCATATCAAAGAATATAATATTTACTCCTAAACAACTCTAAATTAAATAAAAAGGACAATTGGATATTTGACAACTATTCAAATAAATTATTTTTTTGTGATTATTAAATAGAGGATCTCCCAAAAGTCCTGATTAATCACTGATTAGTATCCCTAATCACTGATTAGGGGATTAGGGGTATTACTGATAGCCTATACATAATTAATATGCTAATACATAACCTAAGTTTTATATTGAATTACTATTTTAAACCATCGATTAAAGTAAAAAAGTGCGTCGAACTTTGATGACGTCACTATTTAACCACTACAGCCCATTAACGTCCCACTGCTGGGCACAGGCCTCCACTCCCATAGGAGAGAGGGAAATAGAGCTTAGACCCACCACGCTGCTCCAATGCGCAGGCTTTAACGACTATTATCATGATTACACTATTTAACATTTCATACAAAATCCCATACTAAGCACGCGTTTTGACGTTTGAAAAAAAGTTGCTGATTTGACTAGTTGTCAAATACCCAATTACAAAGGACATTACTTACCTTACCTACTTGTGTAAAAGTACGAACAAAAGGTGAACTTATCTGTAAAGTGATCTCTACCAGGCAACCTATACATTAATAAATGAATCTTAATTACCTACTGTGAGACGGGAAATTGTTAATAAATACAATATACATAAACATAAGTACATTGAAATAGGTACACACTAATAATATATCAATATTATGTACCTCCTAGGTAAATAATATTGATTTAATAATAGTTACTAAAAAATGTATAAATATGCATTCAATACATCAACATATTATAATAAATCTTATACCAACACTCAACCTAATGAATATTGAACAGTAATGTGATAAACACCAAGCAAAGTATAGTTATCCACGATTGTTGGTGTATTAGATGAAACCTACCAAAGTGCCGAAACACATCATGGTCTCAAGGTGGTAGAATATAGATCCCTTTTCTTTTTTCCTTATATTAATTACGAGTTGAATAAAAGAAAAAAAAATGTGTTAAATATTGAATCGAAGCAGGCGTTACTTTGCGGAAGTCCATGATAATGAATGAACGAGAAGTTTAATTCGCTATAATCCGCCACAGCAGACAAATCTATGTGGTACAGTGCGTGTCCTTCACCAATAGCATGCGAACACCCACCACCCAGCAATTCGCACCGGCACCGCACCACACCACACAAATCTTCCAAATCACTCTCAACGTACGTTTCACTCCGAAACCGGAGCATCTTCAGGAGATGTTGACTCGACAAGACGTGTGAGAGATTGACGACTTCAATCTCTCACACGTCTTTACAATCGTGCATTGTCGAGTCAACATCTCCTGAAGATGCTCCGGTTTCGGAGTGAAACGTACGTTGAGAGTGATTTGGAAGATTTGTGTGGTGTGGTGCGGTGCCGGTGCGAATTGCTGGGTGGTGGGTGTTCGCATGCTATTGGTGAAGGACACGCACTGTACCACATAGATTTGTCTGCTGTGGCGGATTATAGCGAATTAAACTTCTCGTTCATTCATTATTAAAATGTGTTAAGTTGCTTAGTTCGCTATCAATTAATAATAATAATAAGTAATTCTTTATTGTCAGATAAAAATCCACAGTATAATAAAACATTAAAAAAATTAAAAAACAAAAATAAGTAAGTATATAATTGAAAAAAAATTAATGTGACAGCCTGTTAATATTATTTTTGTTGCGACAATTTTGCTCAAAGCAAAAATTTTACGCACTTTTTCTGAAGGATTTCGAATGTGTTTGTCTTTCTAGTAAGCTTTCACGGCCCATCAGACCGATTTTGATGAAATTTGATACATATAATATGAGTTGTTAGTTTAGGCTTCTTTTTATCCTGGGAAATAAAACTTTCTTAAAATAAATCCAAGGACGAAGTTGCAGGCATCATCTAGTTTTTCATACAGATTGAATGCTATGCCAAAAGCCTCTATGTAAATTACCTATTTGATAGATGAATGTTTTTATAATGTAAATGAATTTTTAGCTAGGGGTAAGATATGACAATAATTAATTGTATCTAAATTTTATTACTGGGATAAGACATTCGAGTTTAATTCTTATTTCTAATCATTGTAAAGTAATTCTATTTATTTTAATTTTGTTTGATATCATAATCCATTTCAACCAGTAACTTTACTGCCAATTTTGCACGTCAAATATTTGGCAAAATGTGTTAGCATACGATATTAATTACAATTCATTCTCCATCTTGGATCCGAACGCAGCCTGAGCGATTCACTAGTTTTGGATATAACAGATAAAACATTATGGCTCTCACATTATCACTAAGTTTATGTAATTTTAAATAATTCTCTCAGTAGACGATAATATTGTTTGTGTTTGACTGTTGAAATTTTTATATGTTACGCGACTGTGATAAATTTTAAACGCTTTCCATAAAATAATAATATGTTCTTTCGAATCACTGGAATCCAACGGCAAGTGCTTATTTCATCATGTTGTAAGTAATTTAAAGGAGTTAAAATTAATTTATATAGTAATTTAATAATTATAGTAAGGTTAATTGTATAGTTTTCGACGACTTCCGTGGCGCAGTGTTGAGCGCTGTTGTCTTAACGTGGGAGGTCCCTGGTTCGATCCCCAGCAGGGTCAATTTGGCAATTTATAATTTCTGAATTTTCCCTGGTCTCGCCTGGTGGGAGGCTTTGGCCGTGGCTAGTTACCACCCTACTGGCAAAAACGTGCTGCTAAGCGATTTAGCGTTCCGGTAGGATGCCGTGTAGAAATCGAATAGGGGTATGGGTTTAATATAACTGCCATGCCCCTAACAGGTTAGCCCGCTACCATCTTAGGCTGCATCATCACTCGCAGTCAAGGGCTAACTTGTAGTGGTTTAAAAAAAATGTTTTAATCTAACTAGCCTGCACTGTTTCACGACTGGGCAAAGGCGTCCCTTCCGGATTTCATCACGCCATCGTCGCCTCGACCTAACAAGTTCAACCAATCAACGCCAGTTGATTTAAAAAGAGTGTTAAATAATAAGACTGACTGATCTATCAACGCACAGCTCCAAGACGGTTCAGGCTGTTTGGCATACAGATACGAGTAGCTATTATTAGGCAGTCGTTAAGAAAGGATTGTTGTCGTATGTCCGAGTTTCTTACACGATCTGCTAGTTTTAAACCTAGAGAAGCGTTCAATGACTCTTTGGCAACCTTATTTCATCTAAATATTACTAGTGGTTCGCCCCGAACTGAGACCTCGCAGTGCTTCCATACTTTAGCTCGGTCACCCAGATATTATTATAAATGTGAAAGTGTGTCTGTCTGTCTGTCCGTCTGTCTGTCTGCTGCGCTTTCCCGGCCCATCTTTTCAACCGATTTGATGAAATTTGGTACAGAGGTAGGTAACATCCCGGGGAAGGGCATGTAGGCTGCTTTCACATAAAATTAAGAAGTTCCCGCAGGAATCAAAAATCCTTAATCCACGCGGACGAATTCGCGGGCATCATCTAGTGAGGTATAATTATTATTGTTTTCAGTATACTTAGGACAAATATTAAATGGATATTCAGGCGGTTGGTCCGGGCCCTGTCTGCCCAAACTGCGCGACCTTGAGCAGTCGCCGCTGCCGTATTTGCTGACCGAGACACAACTGTCCCTAGTCGCAACTCTAGTTTACTTGGGAGCAATGACAGGTACTGATGAATCGATTTTGCGCTTTTAATCTTCTCAACCCATCGCCGGTCCAGTGATTAAAGGTCTAGCCCCATTACAGAGGCGCGGCGCGGAGCGGCACGCAGCGGCAAGTATTCTTTGTACAATAGGGATGATGACAACTCAGTCAAATCAGCAACTCTTTAACAAACTGAAAACCCGCTTCTAGTATGGAAGTTTGAATAAAAAAAACAAAGTTATGACGTCATCATATTTCAACGCAATTTTTTTCTTTAATCTATAGTTTAAAAGTAATCTATAGTAGGTATTAAGTTTTTAGGTCTTTTCGAAGACACTTTAGATAATAATCAGTAAGAAATAAATTATTTTTGACATAGGCATCATCCCTATTATCATCCTATCCAGTGTCGCGTCGCTTAAGTGGGCCCAGCTCCATACAAAGAATATTCGCCGCTACGTGCCGCGCCGCGCTTTGCATCTGTAGTGGAGCTAGACCTTCAACGGTGATTTAAGGTAATAGTGTAGTTCTCCGTAGGAATATCATTCCGAACAGATGGACAGCAGGACTATACGAAAGTACATCCTCACTACCTCACTTTTAAGGGTTTCTTGTTTTACTAAGGCATCCTAAAAAGTGTTGTAGGTAGGTACCTACCTACTCATAAAAAAAAAACACGTGACTCCATAAAAGGATTAGGATTTATCTAATCATTTTCGCTTTTATAAAAATGCAAGACTCTATAAACTTTATATTGTGTACTTTTATTTATTTCCATCCATACACATAAAAAAAATTATTTCTTGTCTTGCCAAATGCACACGGGCTAATGAACCTAAGGATACCCATAAATCCAAATTCTGCTGTTCAAGCATTTAGAAGTTATGGTGGAATAAAGAAACTCACATACATACATGAACCCTGAAAACATTAGGTACACTATTCTATAATGGGCAGCCGTGTAAAAATATGTTTTGTTCGAGGACTTAAAAGTTCTGAGGATCTCTTTCATACAAAAATTTAAAAATTTAAAAAAAAAATATGTCTACTCCACGACGGCATTACTCTACGCGACGACGCGTGGTTCGCAGACTACACTCTATGTAGTGAGTCTATGCTGATTGTCTGTGGTTGGCTTTCGGGTAGTAATCTGTGACTCTGTGTGTTGTTTAAAATCTAATAAAAAAGTTATTAAAACTAAGTAGTACCTAAAAATTAAGAGTGTAAAATAGATTAATAAACCGTGTTAATAAAACAATTAGTTTTATTGAAACAAGAAACACAACACTCTATTCCCACCGTGGGCGTGGGGTCGATATCGGTTCCCCAGGGATCGCCATAAACGAAAACTGATTTTGTGGGTCGACGAAGTCTAAAAATCGACCCCTATATAACGAAATGTATTTTTTTTCAAAAAAAAAAATTACCTACTTAAGTATTTTTACGTAATTTGTATTCATAATTATTAATTACATTTGATATTTACTGAATTTTATGTCTATTTATTTTGTTAAATTTTGATGAGAAAATGATGACGTCAAGTTTACTCACTTAACCAACCGCAAATTTTTTAAATTGGTAAGTATTTTGTATGAATAGGAAAAACTAGAGATAGGATTTATAAAGTTATTTGGCTAAGAGGGTCTGAGGTATCAGTTCATTTTTGAAAAGGAGTCCAAAATTGGCCAAAATAGTTTGGGAATCCCTGCTCTAGATTGTACAGCCAAAAGTTCAATTTTATTAATTAATCATATTTAAGATTTTTTTTAAGTGGTGGAACAAAAGTTTTATACATTAGGTACTAGTGGGCCCAGCAGACGTTGTCCTGCCTTGAAGCTAGAACCCGATTGCAGCGCCCCCTATCGGGTCCAATTGTGAATATAAACCATCTCGGGACCCACACAAACACACTCAAAAAATTCCATCTAAATCGGCCCAGCCGTTCTCGAGTTTTAGCGAGACAAACGAACAGCAATTGATTTTTATATATATAGAGATAGAGATAATATAGAGATGGTCCCCTTATGAGATTAAATAAGATTTTTTCAAATAACCCTGTGTAACTGAACGCGTCAAGTATTTATGTATACAAGACGGTCAGCTAATAAGTTGCAACGCCATACTACCATCGCCTAAAGCCGTATTGTTTTAGAATTATAATCCTTATTTTAGTGACGTTAAGGTACGTGACATAAAACTGTAATATTGAAACAATACTGCTTTATAAGCGCTGATAGTAACTTGCGTAACCCGACTCCACGCAGTTGTCTACCACTAGAATATTTTTGTAATGGGTGTAATTCTGGTTACGCGAAGTAGGATGACTGCCTCGTTGGTCTAGTGGTTGGCATGTTCGACTGCGGCCGACGAGGTCCCGGGTTCGAGTCCCGGGTCGGCCCATAAATGAATATTGGGTTTTTCTGACTAGAAATTCTCAGTACTAGCCCGGAGTTAGGAAGTTGGCCGTGTTTCACCCCCGTGCCTCGGAGAGCACGTTAAGCCGTCGGCCTCGGTTATTATTTGCACGTTGCAACCAGGAGGTAAAGCTCACACTATGTTTAAAGCATATTGCCAAACGTTTTACACGTGCAGCTTGTGGGTGACATATAATAGGTACGCAGAGGGTCTATAACGACCTGCGAGTCCAATATAATAACGGATTCAGTGCTGTTGAGGCTGCAGTGCGTCACTGATGTTTGCTGAAGCCCACACAGATTACTTGTATGGCATTATGAGGAAAAGAGCAGCATCAGTGATGAGTAGGATGCGGGGGAGTTCCAACGGTATTCTCAATACACTTGTGGAAAAACTTGAAAATCCTTGTGAAACGTTTTGCAAACGGTAGATGGGTCAATTTCAACAAAGGCGTTTTTTTGTTTCATTTCGGTGAACTTTCGTATTATCAAGTTTTCTCAAATTTAAACAGTAGTTTATTGTACTTCTTGATATTCTTCATGCTCTTATTTAATGCCATCAAAATATACCTTAATAAACTAATGAAAAATCGTGTTTAAATTTGTGATGCCACTGAAATGAAAAATTCGTTCACCGATATGAAATAACTAGCCACCGAAATGAAAAAAACCTATCCACCGAAATTAAAATCCACCGAAAACGAATATAAGCATTCTTTCTTTTCTTCTCTGCTCACATAATCTTCTTCTTTCCTTTCTTTCATCTGCAGTCAATGCTAGCCTCGGCATTCTAAAAAAATATGTCAATTATAGTTGGTAGATCGCGTTTCAACTTTGCATTCACCTGGTACGTTAAAATAAATAAATCGGATTATATTTAATCAAATCTCGTTATAGTCGGTTGAAATCATAAGCGAAAGTGTGTTTGTTAGTTGGTTTATTGCTTTGTTAGTTTGTCCAACAAAAGAACAAGCAGGATTCAGATGCAATTACTCCACAACTGATCATATACATTGAAAAATGCAATGAATATAACAAAGAATACTACCTAGGCTTTGTCGACTATAACAAAGCCTTTGACTCAATTAAACACTACCACCTATGGCAGGCACTCGAAGAACAGGGAGTACCAACTAAGTTCATTAAATTAATAAAAGAGATATATAGAAAATGTTCAGCACGAGTCAGACTAGAGAAAGAAGGAGAAGATTTCCAAATTAAAAAGGGAGTCAGACAGGGATACCCTCTATCCCCTAAACTGTTCTCAGCCATTTTAGAGAAGGTTTTTCAAAATCTAGATTGGGATAACTATGGACTTAATAATATAAATGGGAAAAAATTAAACCATCTCAGGTTTGCAGATGACCTTATTCTAATATCCAACAATCCTAACACACTAGAAATAATGTTACAACAACTGGAAAAAGAGAGTGCTGTGGTAGGTCTAACTATGAATACAGAGAAAACTAAATTGATGACAAATGGAGACCAAATTACTATAAAAGTTAATAACAAACCAATAGAATATGTTGAAGATTATGTGTATCTGGGACAAGTTATCTCTCCACACAATCAGATGACTAACGAAGTTAACCAAAGAATAAATAAAGCATGGAAACGATAATGGTCTTTAAAGGAAATTATGAAAAGTAAAGAACTTCCAGTAAATGCAAAGCAAAAAGTATTTGATACTTGCATAATACCGTGTATAACTTACGGATGCCAAACTTGGTCACTTACGAAAGCGAACACACAGAAACTAGAAACTTGTCAACATAATATGGAGAGAAGTATGATAAACATAAAAAAGAAAGACAGAATAAACCTAAAAACTATTAGAAAACGCAGCAAAGTGAAAGATGTAACAGAGCATATAAGAAGGCTAAAGTGGCGTTGGACTGGACACATGATGAGAGACAGTGGTGGAAAATGGACTAAGGAAGTGACCGAGTGGTATCCGAGGGATGGGAAAAGGTGTAAAGCAAGGCAAAGGAAAAGATGGGAAGATGATTTATCATTTAAGAGTGGTGGCTGGTGCTACATGGCGCCGAACAACACAGGAGAGGAAGATCTGGAAGGCTCTGGAGGAGGCCTATGTTGCAGGACAAGCTGATGTTCAGAAATAAATGTTTTAAATAATAAAACAACATAACATTGTAAAATATTTATTCAGCAATAAAGGCTATGATTATGATTATGGTTTGTCCTTCAATCACGCTGCAACGGAGAAACGGATCGACAATAAATCGCACAAAAGTACAGGTCTTTATTAAAACACATTAGCAAAATGTATTCAAAGATTGTGAAATATTCACCTCCTAGCTTGGATTTTCACCGAAATGAAATAATAATCAACCGAAATGATAAAAACATCCACCGAAATGAAACAATTATACACCGAAATGATAAAAACTCACCGAAATGAGAATTTTTATCATTTCGGTGAGTATTTTGTCATTTCGGTGGTCAGTTTAGGCCACCGAATCAACCGAAATGAAAACACCGAAATTAAAATCAAGGAAAAGAATTAACATTACGAGAAAACTATTTAATATAGGATGTAAGGAATACTACACGAATAAACGTAGCACCATTAGCCCATTCATGAATACTTAAATAAATTTACTAGCTTATTGCAAGACAAGTTATACCTATACACGGAAATGAAAAGAAATGCGTTCCATGTCACCGATATGACATACTTATGTGTTTGGCGGGAACACGCAGGCAAGCGGCGCACGTCCTCCCACGATCAACATATAGAGGCCACAGTTGCGAAAGTTTTAAGCGCACGCGGGGGGAGCTAGAGTTGTTTTAAGCAAAAATATACCTGATAAACGTTTTGTCACCGAAATTAAAGAACTTTCAGTGACACATTCATTTTTACTTTCCTGCTATTAAACTGGGTAGATATTATTAAAAAAATACTTTGGGATTATACTATCACTATTCATGATTAAAATAAAGGTAGCCATAAACCTTAGTAACCAATATTTTTTGTTTTATGAGGAAAATTACACAGAAACATGTTGCAGTGACAGCCACTGAAATGAAAAATTCGGAGCTTTACCATTATTTTTTTTTAAACTGTAATCCTAATCCAGAAATATTTACAGCCTCGTACATAGGTAACTACCTATTCTACCTAGAAAAAAATATTAGAACTGTATAGTAACGTTCTGCACTACCGATTTCATCCATGCCGCATAAATTTTGCTGTTGGGAAATTCACCCAGATATTGTAGCGGATTGCTGGGCGAGCGAAGGTTGCGTGTTCATCACGTCGGGGTCACCACTGTGGGACGAGTGAGTGATATGTACTCGTCCGCACCAATAGGAAGATCTTCGTCCGGGCTGGTGTTGTGCCCGGGGACCTTTCTGGTCCAACCGTTATAAGTTGGAACGGTCTATATATAGCGCTATTCTCAGAAAACTTCGATATCGTGCTGGTGTTGTGCCCGGGGACAGCCGCACAGCCGCTCGCACAGCGCCAGCTCAGCCGCCAGAACAGCGCCAGCTACCGATGCGACGCCAACCAAAGCTACGTTACAACTTATACGACTTCCAGCCTCGAAGGGGAGTCACGTAGCGGTTACCACAGTGTAAACTAGATGGCGCTAAATGTATCTACACCGCAGAATAAAGATACTCGACTGAAAACTCATAAGTTACATACAAGCCTAAATCACGATATCGGAGTTTTCTGAGAATAGCGCTATATATAGACCGTGATAATAACACCGTTAATCCATAATCATTGATTATGGATGATATGTCTGAAAATAAAGTATATTATTATTATTCTATTATTATTATCACGAACATGATAATAGTCGTTAAGACTATACATTCGAGCTGAGCTTGAGCTGCAAGGGTAGACCCTTATATTTAGCTTTTTTGTCCCCTGATATTTTGTTACTCCCTGCATTAAACCAAAACTTATTCATACCAAATTGTAGGGAATTCTCTGATCTACTATAATGACTGACAACATTTTGAAATTAATTAATAGATTGTTCCTTATTACGAAAATACCACGAAGCTGTTATTTAATCTTGATTTTTGTGTAAAGTTTGACGTTAGCGAACATCCAAATTTACTCGTTGTGGTCACACAAAGATATACTTTTATTGAGTATAAGGTCCTGAACTACTATAGTTGAAGATAAAAATTATTAATTTGCTATCCTTTGTATTATAAAATTCAAAACAAAGAAGATTTAATTTGACGAAATTAAGGACACATATAACCGTCATTTTAGGAGGTTATTTGGCTTAATTTGTAAAAATAAATTAGTACTCCTAAAAGTAAGACATATTTTCAATTATATTAAGCAAAAAAATATATATAATTAACAATAATTTACATCCAAAAATAAGTTTGTAACACACTACAAAACTGCGTGATCAAGCACTAGGAAAACTAGTCGTAGCCGAGGCTTCTCAGAGGGTGGACGTAACGCCTTTTGTCTCCGCAACTCAAAATGATATACGTAGCATATACCTGAGATTGTAGTGTGATTGTCACTTCTCAATAGTAGGCATTTTTAATACTGGCTGCTTTTTCTTATTGATGTTTGAAAATTATTTTGTTTTAAACAGTTTAAGGTTTGTATTTATACTTTATATTAAACGTGTATGATATTTATAGTTATATTACTTAATTATTTACTCGTAAATAAGAATTTGAATATTCAATTCAGACAAGGTCGTGTGTTTCAGACAGTTATAAAATAATTTACTTTACTAAACTTGCCTTATAAAGCTTGTGGTTAAATTAACTATTATTTAAAGGCTGACCAACAATCTCTACCTAGACTGGAAACTCCGTCCCTTATAAATATTAATGCGATGTCATGTACTGAAATGATAATCACTCGTTGGTAAAATTTATTGAAAACAATACAATAGAAACAATAAACCTAGCTAGCCTAACCTAATAATGCCATGCCCGCGTGGAATGGTGGCGAGAATGCTGGCTGCATTTCCGCGCTGGACAGCCAGGCTGATCCTTTGCGCAAAAAATGAGACAGCACTTCAAAAAAAAAGTTACGTGTTTATTGTCTTTCATGGCATATTAGCGCGGTATCTTGTTTGGTTGTGAAATTCTCTTTCCTTATGACGACTTGGCATTTTATTGGTGTGATTTGCATTATGATTTGGTTATTGTATCCCTTTGGATCGTTTACCTCCGGCTTGAATTACTTCTGAATGATACTGCCCGCGATTAGATATTGTGTTATATTTATTAAATAAATAAGTTTATATAAATTTTGAATTTGTAATCCTTACTAATATTAAACATGCGAGTGTGTTACTTTGTCGGTCTGTCAGCTGTCTACATGCAAGGTTTATCTACCAATTTTTCCCGAAATTCGGTACAGAGATAGCTACTTTCTTGGAGACAAACATAGGTATTTTATCCCGGAAAATAAGAATGCCCATGAGATATTTAAAAATCATGAATCACGCAGATGAAGTTGCGGGAGTCACCTAGTGAAGCGACTCGTATCGAGACACACGATTGGACGTTAGTAAACTTATGCAATGAGCTTTCGAATAGTCAAATTTACTGTGCACTTACAATAAATTAGAAATTAGAATTGTATTTGTTTGGTTCGCATGTTTGCTTGGTTTTACACTTGGATAGATATTATTTATGGCCATGAAAATACAGTCGTCACGATAGCAAAAGCAGGTAGCTATGCAAACAATTGGGTAGTTATTATTATTTACCACGCTTACGGACCTTTTTGATGAATAGGTTTTGTTTTATGTTTTGAACTGAACCTTTCTTTGCCCGACTTGGGGAAGGCTTGGTCGTTAGCAATCTTGTATGTATATGTGTTTTTCTTTGTTGGTTCCCTCTTTATTGCAAACCTACATATTTTGAGTACTGAGATATTATAAGATCATAGTATGACGTCACGGCAAATCCAATATGGGATATTTCACTGACAAAAAAGCCATGTTTTTTGTCTGTTTGTCAACTCAAAATACTTCATCAGTGCACACCTAGACTACTCAAGGAATAAAATATTTAGGTTCATCGATTTTGGCTGAGCGTTGGTCAGCCAAATGGTCTCATTTCGCGCTTTATTGGCATTGCGTGTTTTATTTTACTGTCAGGCAAAGTTACTTATTCCAAACAATGCACTCATCACGTCAACAAAAAGTTATGTAAAGTGCAGCTTGTACTTTATTTTACCCCGCGTAGTAAATTCTATTGTTATTTTGGTAAACCGAATATACATACTAGCGCAACTGTAATTATGTATTTTTTGCCTTTTGCAAGTGTATTTCGTTTACAGAGCGTCATTAGATTATTGTTTTTTACGAGTATGGTTGTTGACCGGACTTTTCTTTTTGTTATTGTATCACTATTGACCCGTGATCGCTATTGTTATTATAATAAACAAAACCCTACATTAGTGCAATACTTGCAATTTGCACGTGCTTATCAGTTTTATTGCCTGGTTTGGAATTTGAAAAGGCATTGTCTGATGTGAATCAGTATTTCTATAACTTATTTATGTTGCACATTTGAAAAAGCCTATCAGCCTTTTCCTACTTCCTCAGTTCACACCTAGACTACTCAATGAATCAAATATTTAGGTTCATCGATTTTGGCTGTGCGTTGTCGGTCAGTCAATCACGAAAAAAGTTGAATTAGGTTTTCATGGTATTTTTATGCGCTTTTTGGCATCGCGTTTTTATTTTACTGTCAGGCAAAATTATTAATTTCTTACAAATAACAATACACTCATTAGCACGGCAAAAAGTTATTTGAAAAATTGGTAGCTAAGCTGTATTTTAGTACTACCACGCAGTAAATTTCTATTGTTATTTTGGTAAGCTGAGAACACTACCGCAACACCTGCAGGATTGCATAGTTTTATTACCTTTTGCAAGTGATTGTCGTTTACAGAGCGGCACTTGATGATTGTGTTTTATATTTTCCGAACCGGACCTTTTTTATTATTGTATCGCTATTGACCCGCGAGTCTATTGTTAGGTACCTACCATGATAAACAAACACCTATGTTGGTGAAACACCTGCATCTGCACGTGCTTATCAGTTTTATTGCACTGTTTTGTCTTTAGGATTCATTGCGTGCGAATTAAAATAAGTTATTTTTTTTCAGAAATGGGTTCTAAAACTACGATTTTCTAAAAAAAAAGAAATATTTACGTAGTGAACAATTAGCGAAGGCAAGGAATCAAAAAGGTTCAAAATCAAAATCAAAATCTGTCTTCTTGCGGTTTGAACCGGAAAAAATTTAATTTTAAAATTGAAAAGATTATAACGGACGATCAATTTTGGAAAAAAAATATGGAACAAAAACTAATAAGTTTTTATTACAAATGTATTTTGCCTGAAATAGTAGATCCCCGTAAATGGAGATCAGTGCCAATAAGAGACACCCGTTTTTAGTTTGTTTTTACATTGAAAATTCGGTTGATCGTAATCGAGCGTTCGATCACATTGGAGTCAGGGTAAAATGTGCCCAAAGGGGCTTGATTTAAAGTCACAAATTCCAACCGATTTTAATTTCGAAACGTTTCCATTTGGAGCAGTGTGAATGCAAACACGAATTTGAGCTCTAAATCAATACTATTAAGATTAATTTTACTTTAACGCTAATATGATCGAACGGTTACAGTCAATCGATGCATGGTAAAAACCAAGACCTGGCGTAGTGATATGTATATAAATACTAGATGATTCTCGCGACTTCGGCCGCGTGGATTTGAGTTTTTTGATTCCCGCGGGAACTCCTTAATTTTCCGGGATAAAAAGTCCTATGTCCTTCCCCGGGATATAACCTACCTCTATACCAAATTTCAGCAAAATCGGTTGAAAAGAAGGGCCGGGAAAGCGTAGCAGACAGGCAGACAGACAGACAGACAGACACACTTTCGCATTTAAAATATTAGTATGGATAGTAGCATTTACTATATAAATTCTAATAATTTTATATTGTAAATAATGGTAAGTAAAAATCAAAATAATACTAATATTTTATTTTACTATTTTGTTTATTTTTGTACAAAATGTGTCTTATAAGTAACTAACAGAAAATAAGCAAACAAAGATAATGTTAGTATGGATGTACCTACTTAAAAACATCTATACTTACAATCATGCAACCTTCTCTTTATATGAATACACCTATATTTAAAAAAGTTTTATATGAAACGTATGATAAGCGAATTAAAAACATTTCTTTTAAATATTGAAATAATAATTAATTGCCCGTTTGAAAATGGGATTAGGATCAAAACGGTTTGTCAAACTACTTTGCACCCGACGCCTTCTGTTCACTCGCTCAAACAAAGGACTATCCGAGACAAAGGATTTTATATACCTAGACCCGAGATAAATACCTAAACTTCAAAAGAGGCTCAGGGTATGTACGCTCTTAAAGCCCGCCAACCCGCATTGGAGCAGCGTGCCGGGTCTAAGCTCTAATTCCCTCTTTCCTATGAGAGTGGGGAGTCCTATGCTCAGCAGTGGGAAAGTTAATAATAATATTTTTATTTTCAGGCAATTACAATCCATAGTTTAACAGACACAGTATTACATCAAAAAGAAAAAAAAAGTACATTAATGGGCTGTTGTGGTGGTGGTGGTGGTGGAAGTAGCAGTCACTTGCAAATCGGTGATTGATTCAGATGACGATGATCTACTTTTATAATTTCAGGACCATTCATAATCACTTGGCTGTCAAATACCAAAGGACGAAAGCCTTGTTTCATAGCCAGCGGGGTACTGTCGGTGATATCCTGCGTGATTATGGGAACAACATACAATCTGGCGATGCTGTATATCGGTAGATACCTGGCAGGCGTTTCTATTGGTGCAATAACTATCACTAACTTGGTGTACATAGGAGAAATCGCGTGAGTATGCTATGGTATAGTTTTTTATAGAGGCGTAAACTTTAATATTTATATTAGCACCAAGAGTTTTTTTTTTTATCCACTACAAGTTAGCCCTTGACTGCGATCTCACCTGATAGTACCTAAGTGATGCATCACCACTTACTATCAGGTGGGATCGCATGCGATGGTAAGTGATGATGCAGTCTAAGATGGTAACGGGCTAACCTGTTAGGGGCATGGCAGTTATATTAAACCCATAACCCCTATTCGTTTTCTACACGGTATCGTACCGGACCGCTAAATTGATTGGCGGCACGTCTTTGCCGGTAGGGTGGTAACTAGCCACGGCCGAAGCCCAAACCAGGGAAAATTCAGAAATTATAAATTCCCAAATTGACCCTGCCGGGGATCGAACCCAGGACCTCCGCACGTTAAGACAACAGCGCTACACACGGCGCCACGGAGGTCGTCAAATCGCGCACTCGTATCCAACTATACTAAACTAGATGATTCCCGCGACTTCGTCCGCGTGGATTAGGCTTTGTTGATTTCCGCGGAAACCATCGATATTTTCATAGAAAAAAAGTTGGGCGTCCGACTTGTGGTGCATGCCCCTCACCTGTATAAGCCTGTCCTTGTCCTTGCCATAGCGCTGTCCCGCTTTCCAGACTAGATGACGTTAGTAAAATACGCTATTTAGCGATAAGACCGCCTTATTGTACCTACTCATTGTTGTTTTCTGATTTGTCGTTGTTTCATTGTATATATCTGTGGTGTACAATAAAGTATATACATACATACATACATACGCCGACATTCTTTGTTTGACAGGGCGTGTCTATGTAAATTGAGGTCGTTGATTGTAAAACATTATTTTTTGTCCACAGATCCCCAAGAATCAGAGGAATCCTGTTGACAGCAATTGGTATTTTTACCACTTTGGGCGTAATGGTGATATTCGCCGTGGGACCATACGTTTCATACCATGGAACGGTCTACGTCGGTGCAGCTATTACTGTAGTGTACATATTTTGCTTGTTTTTCATACCGGAGACACCCATCTTTTACGCGTTACAAGGTAGTGAAGGAAGTAGAAATTTAATTTGCTATAATCCGCAACAGTAGGCAAATATAATATGTGGTACAGTGTATCTTGCCGAACTTCTTAATTTTCCGGGATAAAAAGTAGCCTATGTCTTTCCCCGGGATACAATCTACCCCTGTACCAAATTTCAACAAAATCGTTTGAGCAGATGGGCCGTGAAAGCGTAGCAGACAGACAGGCACACTTTCGCATTTTTATATTAGTATGGATTTGTCCCACTCGAAAATCGATCATAGGCCCTCATCATCCGCAGTCAACGCGCCTTCTGCTAGACTAAGGAGGCAGTCACGATTAAATATCTATAGACTCGTTAGTAGAGTCAACACTAACTTAACAGTACATAACAACCACTATATTATAGTCGCACGTAGATGTAGCACTATAGACACTAATAGTAGGAGTATATAACAAACACTTAACAACAAATGTATCAATTCATAATTACCAAAATGTTTCAAAATAAAGTAAACTCTCTCTCTCTGCGTCGTATCCCTCATTGCTGAGGGTCATGACCCCTTTCCATTAATCAAATAATGGTAGGAGTTTTCTTGGGATAATAATGCGGTGGGTTCCCACGTCCTTCCGCATACGACTCGACTAAGAGTATTTAAACTCTTAGGTTTTTGTAACGATTATTATCAGATGTTAGTGATAATAATCTGGACCTCCGGCTTAACGTGCTTTCCGAGGCACGGAGGAAACGAAAAGGCCAAATTTGAACCTCCAAATTCAGTCACCCATCCAGTTACCGACTTGGGTCAACGTTGCTTAACATTCGCAATCGACTGATATGCGTTGTCACAACAAGGCCAGTCGTCCCTTGAAAAAGTTGACAAGGAAATTCTAAAACTTTGATTTTAATTTCCAGGTAGAGATGAGGATTTAAAAAAAATGCTTCAAGGTTTAGGCAGATTGGACGAAGTCGATAAAATTCTAAAAATGAAAAATGAACATATCGAGACCAATACTAAGAAAGAATGGATAGAATTGATTTCGCTGAAAAGAAACAGGAAAGCTTTGTTTATAGGTGTTACTATAAACGTTTTGCAACACAGTAGCGGTGTTTTGGCTGTGTTATTCTTTTCTGCGTCCATTTTCGAAATGGCCGGATCATCAATAGACTCTAATGTATCAATGATCATAGTAATATGCTTCCAAATATTAGGAAGTTTAATCACTCCGGTATTTATCGAAAGCACAGGAAGAAGAAAAATTTTGACTATGTCAACCGCTGTATGCTCTTTAAGTATGGTAAGTAATCCATACTAATATTTTAATGTAAAGGCGTGTCTGTCCGTCTGTCTGTTTATAATATTATGGTTCCTCATAATGATTTACTTCACTCCTAAAACAAATAATACTATTTTAATTATTTTAAACGTAATATACTTAGTTCCGAAAAGTTGGATGCGTCCTGTGTGTGCGTGTGTGTGTGTGTGTGTGTGTATCTGTGTGTTCAAGATCTATCTATCAAGTCACCTAAAACCAAAAATTTAGTAGTCACCGTGTACAGCAAAAAAGATGTTACAGCAAAGGCCTTTCCTTCCCTTTTGCTTCCCTTTTTGGGATTTTTCCCAATTCTTTAGTTTGAATTTTAGATTCTTTTAAACTGACCGTGTTTTTAATAGAGTGAACAAATTGTTTTTCTGTGTCCCTGTGATCCCAAATCAAGAATTAATTATTTTATTTGCAGTACCTATAATTATTTCTTATATTTTATTTTCAGTTCACACTTGGTTTCTACTTTTACTTAGACCGCATCGGAAATCCCATTGTGAATAACATAAAATGGTTACCACTAGTGATCCTTATCGTATTCTATATCGGCTACGACGCAGGTATGTTTTACTATAGCTTTATCATCATCATGTCAACCCATCGCCTGACATGTGTCTCATCTCAGAATGAACTATTAGTCTAGGCAATAAAGCCAGTGGACCCCAACAATAATTCCTCAGGCGACGAAACTTTACAGTATGATAAAGTATCATGAGTTAACGTATACTATAATTAATATCCAATAAATAAACAGAAAGGAAGTAAGGTTTTTTATGCTTTGCTTGTTATGCTTACCTTCCTGCTTTACCCAATTGACAAAGCAGGAAGGTACATAGTGGTAACTGATACATTATTCTTTACAGGGTTCGGCAATATCCCAAATGCAATAGTAGGTGAGATATTTACAAGCAATGTCAGAAGCAAGGGTTCAACAGTAGCTATGACGACAGCTTATTTAAGTGGGTTTGTAGTGACCACAGCGTTTGGTGCATTGTTGGAAGCCGTCGGTGGACATGCAGCGTTCTGGTTCTTCTCGTTTATATGCGCTTGCGCATGCCTATTTACCATTTTCTTCATTCCCGAGACGAAAGGAAAGACTTTGCTGGAGATTCAAGAGACTTTGTAACATTTTTAAGCTCTGTAGCATAGCCAGTATTTCTATTATTATATTTTTCTACTAGCAGATGCCCGCGACTTCGTCCGCGTGATATAAGTTGTGCAAGTTCCCACGAGAACTCCCTAATTTTTCGGGTTAATATATAGCCTATGACACTCACAAATAATGTGGCTTTCTATTGGTACCAGAATTTTCAAAATCGGTTCAGTAGGTCCAGAGATTACCCCCTACAACCTCACAAACTTTACCTCTGTATAATATTAGTATAGATTTAGGTTGCCTGGAAGAGATCGCTTCTTAGCGATAAGGCCGCCTATTGTACAGCTTCTTCCCTATATGTATGTGTCTATGTTCTTCTGTTTTGATCTAGTTTGGTGTACAATAAAGTGTATTTTCATAATTGTAAGTGTAGTTCATAGGTTAGTGAGACAAGTTTGAATGGAGACGTCCAGGTAAGCTGAGTTGCACGAAACAAATTCAAAAATTGTAGTGGTAGATCGCAAGAATTGTATGGAGTTTTGTGATTAAATTTAATCAACACTTGAATTTTTAATACAACTGTTTCGTGCAACTCGACGTCATACCAACTCATCGAGCAAGATCCTGCGACGATTGCAACCCCCTGTCAGACACTCTTAAATTATAAAACAACAGGGTGTCTGACAGAGGGTTGCAATCGTACTAAGTGTCTGACAATGGACAACGTGGTTTCTAATATTATTCCAAAGAAAAATATAAATAACGGAGCTTAATACTTTAACGAATTTGAGGAGCCACCTTTTCTACCTGATACCTTCCAAAGCAACCGCGATCCAAACTTCATAGTCTGGGATCGTTTATACCTCTATTAGAGACATACATAGAAAAACTTTCAGCTTTAATAAAATAACGAAGGTCTGATCGTCGCGGGATCTTGGACCATCAGGCATTCTCCTACGTGAGCGACAAACACGATAACGTGACTCGATACGACGCGACCCGACAGTATCAAACAGTAGCTAACCCTTCACGTGGCCTACGCTGTCGAGTAGATAAGTACCTATGTCATTTTCTATAGGCCCTATCGAGTCGCGTTGCGTCGCGTCGCTTTCGTCACTCATCTAGGACAATGGGTCAAGGAGAAGGGAAAAATAATTGCAAGACGGTGGTGAGTTATAGAGTGTTTCTTTTTTTTTTATAAATATATAGGCTAGCGCTTGGCTGCAATCAGACTTGCTAACAAGTGGTGATGCAGCCTAAGGTAAAAGGAAAAAAAAGAAAAGGAAGGAAGGAATGAAGGTGATATTGAATTCACCTGTTATAGAATTAAACAAAGCCAAACAAAAACTCAGATTCTTAACAGACCAAAGAGCTATAATGATTATTTTTAATTATTATTATTGTTTGTTTTTAATAAAATATAATAGTTCATTTTAAAACCTTTAATTAGTTTTATTTCTCCCGTTGCGGCCAACATTGCTTTATTGTCAACCTGCCTCGTTGGTCTAGTCATCTAGTGGTTAACATGTTCGACGACGAAGTCCCGGGTTTGAGTTCCGGGTCGGGCCATAACGAGTATTGGGTTTTTCTGACAAGAAATTCTCAGCACTAGCTCGAAGTTAGGAAGTTTTAGGCCTCGGAGAGCACGTAAGGCCGTCGGTCCTTCGTCTGATCTCTCTCCGGTCGTGTCGTATTTTCCGTCCCATTGGGCTATGAGAATGAAGGAACAGAAAGTGCACCTGTGTTTGCGCACACACTCGTGCACTATACTTATCTCCCGCGCAGATGGCTATCTCTCTGAAGATAGGCCGCCGTGGCCGAAATTCGGTCGGGAGATGACCTGCCTGGCGCAGTGGTGAGCACTGTGGCCCTATAAGTGGCAGTATGGCCCCAGGTATATGGAACTTCATAAACGTGCGTCTATGTTTCGCGCTGACGTATTACGGACAGGGTATGATGATAAAACGTCAACGCGAAACATCGGAGCGCGCACTTTTTCAATATGAAGCTACACGTCATACTACGTACCTACCACATATATGTACCTACATATATATGGTACGTACATAATGATATATCAATATGTACCTTCTCACTTATATATTTCACTATTCTCACATTCTGGGGCATCTGGAAGAAATCTCTTCAAGAGATAAGTTGTCCTTGTGCGTGGCCTTTCAATGTTTGTTTTATTTTTAAGTTACTGGTACAGAATATATATTAAATAAATAAATACTTTGAACGCGGCCTGCGGGTGTTTCGCGCGATTTATTGGTCCTGTAGCCCTAATCTCTAGCTCAGTGGCTATCAATAAATGAAAGACACATAGGTATTCATTATCCATTGAATGTTTGCTATGAAATAAAAATAAAATTTTCATATCAAACCTGCAATGGATAAAAAACATACGTCAGTGGCTTTAATTTTTTGATATTCACTGAGTTAGTTAATAGGTGGGGCTGTTCTGTGCGTGGTGTGTTTTCGGCCAAAATGTTCCGTATTTAACAAAGATACATACTTATGGGATTAATTTCGCTTTACTGTAGATCGTGCTTTACAATCGTGCATTGTCGAGTCAACATCTCCTGAAGATGCTCCGGTGTCGGAGTGAAACGTACGTTGAGAATAATTTGGAAGATTTATGTGGTGTGGTGAATATTGCAAGCTGCAAGTGCAAGATACACTGTACCACATATATTTGCCTATTGTTGCGGATTATAGCAAATTAAATTTCAAGTTCCTTCATAATCATGGACTTCCGCAAAGTAACGCCTGCTTCTATCCAATATTTACTGTAGATGTTCTATTGTCTACCTATAAAAGATAAGAAAGATCTAAGTACGCATAGCACAATGGAAATCGGAAAACAAATAATGGTAATCTTTGTTTCAATACGTTCAATTGAGGAAGATGACATTGTATCTACTTAATACTAGATTTTGATGTAATTTATTCATGTGCTTATAGAAACACTACATGCAAAATCTCCAAAATACGGGCGTCCCGTAAGTTAGCCTTTTGTCCTTTATTCTATCCCACCTCGCATAAATCGGTTGAATAGATGGGCCGTGAAAGCTTAGCAGACAGACAGATAGACAGACAGACACACTTTCGCATTTATAATATTAGTATGGAAGTATAGTAAGTAACGATACTATATCATCAAATTGAATGTAATACAAAATAATGTAACAGATTATTTAATTTACATTTTTAATTACAAAAATTCTTAATTAAAAAAACAATTAAAATTTAAACTTTCACCACAATTACCTAATCACTTAGATTGCTAATATTAATAATATAATAATCAATCATTAGGTACTATCTATCCAAAAGTTCTTGTATTTCCAACAAACTCTTCCCCTTAGTTTCGATAAGGAAAAAGTAGGTAAAGAGGAATGCGCCTGCGCACACACAAGTAAAGAACCAGAAAGTAATATGACCGCCAACGATTTCCAACAGTATTCCACATCCTGTGCTCACGAAAAATCCACACAACCACGCCACGGTCATAGTTAAAGTTGATCCTTTGCTTCTAACGTTAGAAGTAAACATTTCACCCACTATCACATTCGGGACTACACCAAAACCTGAAAGAAAAAATATTTTAGAGTTTAAACTAAATACTGCCTCGTTGGTAACAGTAACCAAAATAAGTGTTTTAAACACTGTTTTTGAAACTGTTATAGAACAAAAACACTAATAACAGTAACAGAAACAATACTGTAACCCAATCAATCTGTAACGGTTTATTTTTGTTAATAAGTGTTTTTATCTGTAACCCTAATAGGTACTTGCAAATTGCACGGTGTAACAACGTGGTCTTCTCACTTCATTGTACTTTACACACACTGACACAACATTTGCCATGATTTTCTTAAAACAATTGCAACTATCGGTGCTTTCATCTTAGGTTCAAATTTGAATACGCGTCAACAGTAAATTTGGCAACGTCACTATTCCGGTTACACTTTATAACAGTGTAACTTTACAGATATATTTCTGTTCCATAAATATAAGTGTCTGGGTTAACAGCGCTAGGCGACAAGCAGTTAACATTATTTTTCATACTTTTTGTATAGACTCGCCGCAAACGTGAGGTCGGTGGCGGCCACCCGTTACAGTAGTGTAAGTAGCGCGACAGCCTCCGGTGACTGTGGTCGGTGGCCCGTTTGCGCCGAGCCTTAGCTCCAATTCCCTCTCTCTTATAAGAGTGGAGGCCTGTGCCCAGCTGTGGGACGCTAATGGGCTGTAGTGGTTAGACTAAATATAAAAAGTAATGTAGCCGAAAACCTTCGCGCAAGACCTCACAACAACTGTATAAAGTGAAACAGCTGATCCCACGGGAATACACTTATTAGGGCAAAACAAAGGAAACACAGCTAGCTTTAACGGTTATAATCTGAATATGGCCGAAAAGACAATTAACAATCAACAATGACATTATATTTTTATCTACCCTCCATGGTTATACATTACACCCTCACACTTAAACTAATACATACCAAAATGATACTAAACACTTATTAGTAATATAAAGGTACTTAATCTATATCTAGGCCATATCTAGAAACGGGCTTCACGGTACGGCCCGAGCGAGTCACACGCAGAGGTGTCGAAACGGCCTCTGTCCCCGCCCTAATACCTTGTTCCTGCCCGCTTTCGTCCTCCTCCTGACCAACACTGGTCCTGGGAGTAACCGAATCACTATGATCCTCAGCCGACCCCACTTCCGGATTAGGCCATACCGGTTTCGATTGTTTTTTTTCTTAATTTTAATTGATCAATGTGCTTTATTACCAAAGTACCATCAGATTGCCTTACTAGATAACGACGAGACCCTAGAGGCTCCTCAATTCGACCTGGAAGCCACCGATCCGCACTAGCATGTTCACGAGCCCAAACTTGCTCCCCCGAAACGAATGACCTATCAACCCCGCGCGCGTTTTCCACTTGCCGATGCTGTGCCCGCCTAACCTTATCCTCCAGCCCGCGATAACCTCGTAACAAATCAAGACGAGAACGTAGAACGCGCCGCTGCAATAATTGTGCGGGTGTCTCACCCGTCGTGCTATGAGGTGTATTCCGATAGGCCATAAGATAGGCTTGAAGAGCGGCATCGACGTCTACCTTTAATCGCTTGGCTTTTTTAATAGCCTTCTTGCACAATTTCACCGCATTTTCCGCCGCGCCATTTGAAGCGGGATGATATGGTGGCGAAAACGACTGCTTAATGCCATTTTGTTCTAAAAACTGTTTAACTTCTCCACTCGAGAACGCCGCAAAATTGTCGGAGACCAGCTCTTTAGGCAGCCCAAACCGGGCAAAGGTTTCTCGCAGGACTCTAATAACCGCCGCAGATGTCATCCGGGCCATTCTAAATACCTCTATCCATTTTGTCGACGAGTCGACCAAAACTAAAAACGTCTCCCCATCCACGGGCCCCAAGAAGTCAATATGAACCCGGGTCCACGGCTCTGGAGAATACGGCCAGGGTTGAGGTGGCGCGGCCGGCGGGGCACTGGCCTCTGCTGCGCATGCGCTGCATTCACGACTGGTGTCTTCAATGTCCTGATCCAACCCCGGCCACCAGACATAGCTACGGGCGATACTCTTCATTTTCACCACTCCCATATGTCCAACATGAAGCTCTTTTAAAATATCTTTTCTTAAAATGTCCGGAATAACTACTCTATAACCCCATAAAATACAGCCCTGCTCTAAGTATAACTCATGTTTCTTTAAAAAAAATGGGCGCAGCTGCGCGTCGTTACATTGTGCCGGCCATCCCGACGTAACGTACATCAGCACCTTGGCTAATACGCTATCCTTATGTGTGGCTTCCCTAACAGCTTCGCAAGTTACCGGCAAGAAATCTTGTATAAAATTTAGGTAAGTAATTTCCGGGCGCACGTTCGTTTGTTCCTCACTAGGCAACCGAGATAGGGCATCTGCCCCATTACTGGCACTAGCAACATATTCTATATCGTAAGTGTACCCCGAAAGGAGAACTGCCCACCTTTGCAACCGGCCGGCCGCCATAACAGGAATCCCTTGTTTACTGCCAAAAATAGTGACTAGCGGTTTATGGTCCGTACGCAACGTAAACTTTCTGCCATATAAATACTGGTGGAATTTTTTTATACCGTAAATGATAGCCAACGCTTCCTTTTCAATCTGCGAATAACCTTTCTCCGCGTCATTCAACACCCGCGACGCATACGCCAGGGGGCGCTCGATACCCGCCGGCGACCGGTGCGCGACGACCGCTCCGACCCCTACGTTGCTCGCGTCCGTCGTCAGCACGAGTGGCAGTTCCGGAGAATAGTGCGCCAAGATATCACTAGAAGCCAATAAATTCTTAATCTTAACGAATGACTTCTGACATTGTTCCGACCACTCAAACTTCGCATTTTTCTTTAACAACGCATATAATGGTGCCAACGTCGTCGTTATATTATTTATAAATTTCGCGTAATACATAATCATACCTATGAAGGCCCGCACTTCGGTAGTATTTTTAGGAACCGGCAGACCTTGTATCGCTTTTACTTTTTTAGGACACGTTCCTATTCCTTCCTTGCTAATGACGTAACCGAGGTAGGTGACTGAATTTTGGAAAAATTCACATTTCTCCTTTTTTATTTTTAATCCATACTTTTGTAATCTTTGGAAAACTACATGTAAAACCTCCAAGTGTTCCTTGTCTGTCCTAGCTGTAATAATGACGTCATCCAAATAAACGCCTACAGTAGGTAGATCTCCGAATATCTGTTCCAATTTCCGCTGAAATATCCCCGGGCTTGACGCTAGGCCATAAATAAGTCTATTATACTGAAATAACCCCTTATGTGTATTAATAGTGGTGTATTTCTTAGACTCATCCAACGGAAATTGCGCGTACGCTTGACTTAGGTCGATTTTCGAAAACTTTTCTCCCCCATTTAATTTAATAAGTAAATCGTCTATGCGCGGAACCGGATACCTATCGATCTCCAAATACTTATTTAAAGTGATCTTATAATCCCCGCAAATTCGAATGGTACCGTCAGATTTCACTACGGGAACAATCGGTGTGGCCCAATCAGAGGTCTCGACTGGAGTAATGATTCCGTCACTCACCATTTGGTCCAGAGTCCGCTCGACTGGCTCTCGCATCGCAAAAGGAAGTGGACGAGCGCGCATGAACACGGCCTGGGCACCCTCACGTAACCGTAGGCCCACCGTGCCGCCCGTGAATCGGCCTAGGCCGTCCGCAAACACCTCAGCATATCTGTAACTGAATTTGTCCAAACTAAAACTTTCACTATCACACAATTCGTTTCCTAGCTTATTGCACTGTGGTAACATAATTCCTAGTTCCTCTAACCATTCACGACCGATTAGACAGGTCGCCGCATTCCGAATTACATACAAACTTAATTTACGTACAACCATATTATATCGAATCGTCGGCGTTATCTTGCCCATGACCCTGACATTCTCGCCTGTGTAGTACCGCAGTTGCAAGTTACAGTCTTCTAATTTACAATGATTACTAAATAACCTAACATAACAATCGTAACCGATACAAGAAATTGTACTGCCCGTATCAATCTCCATTGATAAAGGATTTCCACACACTTCGAGTGTCATCATATAAGGTTTATACTTAGAGAGATACTGCAAATTAAAACACATGGTAATTACCTCGTTACCACTATTATCGCCTGAGTCTTCGCCGACGTCCGCACTCATGTAATTGTTATACGACGACGACGACACTCTAGGACACATTTTTTTTAGGTGGCCTCCTTGGTTACAAATTCGGCAAACATAGATTCTAAATTTGCAGGTCAAGGGGTCATGCAGCCCGCCACAAACTCCGCATGGTCTACCGTGCATTCCTATCGGCGCACGATTCGCTACTGCTGCCTCTCGAACACCGTATCCCGTAGAACGTGAACTTCGCCCTCTGTTGCGCCCGCGCTCGCCGCCTCTGGCACCCCTGGGACTCGGCCTGACTGCATACACGTCCGCCCGGCCTGGCTGGTTTCCTCCCTGGCTGCGCTCATCCGCCCATGATTGATAATTATTGTTTGTGACCGCTACACTGCCGCGATTTGAACTGCCAACACTAACCGCCGCCGCGTTCTTCTCTGCCGCCTCTAACGCGTTTGACAATGCCAAGGCCTTCTTAAAATCCAACTCCTCTTCTGCAAAAAGTCGTTGCCTGGTAGTCTCGCAAGATAGTCCACACACTAGTTGATCCCTTAAATTCTCGTCTAACATCGCCTTAAACTCGCACTTCATGGCCAACTTTTTTAATTCAGCGACATATTCCGCTATTGTTTCACCACTATTTTGCTTCCGCTGCCTAAATCGGTACCTCTCTGCCAATATACTAGGTGTCGGCTGCAAGTGATTAGCCATGACCTTTACCACCTCCTTGAAGGTCATCGTCGACGGTTTGTTCGGCGCACACAAGGTCACTAATAGTTCATACGCATCACCCCCCATGGCTGTAATTAATGTAGGCACTTTCAACTGTTCTTTCGTGTCATTCACTAGAAAATATTGCTCAAACCGCTCCGCGTACAGCTTCCAATTGCCAGTTGCCGGGTCAAACATCTCGATCTTACCGAGCGACATTCTGTCTTACGTCCCGCACTTTGCGTTCACTCTCGTCTCACAAAGTACGCGCAGGTATGTATCCGCGTGAGCCGATAAATCCTCGTCGCCAGTGAAACAGCTGATCCCACGGGAATACACTTATTAGGGCAAAACAAAGGAAACACAGCTAGCTTTAACGGTTATAATCTGAATATGGCCGAAAAGACAATTAACAATCAACAATGACATTATATTTTTATCTACCCTCCATGGTTATACATTACATAAAGTTTCAAAACAATCGGATGAACGATGCGCAAACGCTGGGGTCGTTGATTGCTATTTAAAAAAATTAACTGCAATCAACGGGATGACACAATAATTGCTAATATTTTTTTACAGGAACAGGAGGAGGAAGTAAGTATAGCTTATAACGTCTTTGAAAGATGATATCTAGTAAAAGACCCATCCGCATGCGTCAGTTTTTATACTGTTTACATACTGCGCATACTTTAATACTGTACAAGAATCAGCTTTTCTAGTTATTGTTCATTTTTGGTAACAATAAACCGTCTTTGAACGGCCATATCTAGCGAAAGGCCCATCCACATGCAGGCAGACTGTAAATTTTGTGATCAGTGGAGAGCCCTACATCCACCTAACACTGAATCAGCCTTTCTGGCGATGGTTACCAAAAGTGCAGTTATCTCTTCTAGTCTATTAACTCGTTATTGATAGGCCTGCCTTTGGTATCTACGTCTTAATTCTATGTGCAATCTGCAAATGCATCTTTATTATTATTTTTCGTACAAATTTTCAAAATATTATTACTTACCAAAATCATATGCGATGAAATAAATAATTAATATTACTAAAGGAAACCATTTAAGATTTTCAAGTAGCGAAGGATCCACAGAGTTTAAGTAAAAGTACAGGCCCAGCAAGAACTGAAATAAAAAAAATATGTATACTATAATATTATGTATATTCAGAAAGCAGCTAAGCATTATTTATCTAAGCAGCAGCGGGCCGAAAACACAACTTAGTCTTCCTAGCAAGATAAAGTACATAATACAAAGAAAGAACTGAGTCACTTATAACGTAGTCACACGTCATTTCTGAATTTAAAAAAAAACTGTTACCAACATTTAAACATCTGATGATGCCAGTGACATAATCTAAATAGGAAAAGGTGACTGACTGATTGATCTTTCAACGCACAGCTCAAACCACTGGACGGATCGGACTGATATAGCTATTATGATGTAGGCATCCACTAAGAGAAGATTTTTGATAATTCAACCCTAAGGGAGTAAAATAGGGCTTTGAAATTTGTATGAAAATCGAAACTAAGCGAAGCCTCGGGCACAAACTAGTCCACCTATGTTTAGGAGTTTTACGACAGAATAGGTAATAGTACGGGTTTTACAGCCTTTGATTTCCGGTATTAAAAGTAATCTACGTTCGACTTCATTGTGCAAGTCATCTCACAACCAAACGTCAAAATTGGCTAATCGGATGGGCTGAAAGGTTGAATGACAGACAGACACACTCGCATAAAGGCGAATGTGTCGCATTTCAAGATTTAGACGAGAAAATACTATAAATAATTTATTAATTAGGAATCTAGATTCAACATGATATGGTACTGGTTGTATAATTTGCCAAGTTTCAACTATGACCACTAGATGGCGCTGTTTTTTAAGAACCAAAAACTTGACGTGAAATGGTCATCTATTTCAAGTTATACCTATTCATCTATGACAGTAGCGTGGACGAAGAAAAGACTTACCATGCTTAAAGAGCATATCAAAGTAGATATTAATAGGATGATTCTCCTCCCCGCCCGCTCGATGAATATCGATGTTAGAGCACTGCCAACCAGTTGAAACAATACGATAATAACCATTGACAGGTTAGTGCTCAATGGCGAGCCAGCCATTTCGAATATGGTTGAACAGAAATAAAGAACTACAAGGAGTCCACTGGTGTTTTGCAAGATGTTTAAAATAACTACAATGAAAAACGCCTGAAAAAGATTAACAAAAAGAATTATATTGGTTAAAGCAAGTTTTAATTAATTAAGTTGAAAGCTTAGTGGCTAATGTTTATGACTTCGACCTCCTAATCGGCAGGTCTCTTTTCTCTGGGTTCTAATGCTGAGCACGTTCTAATATTTCAGAGGTTTGTGCCTTTTTAGGGTTCCGTAGCCAAATTTGGCAACAACGGAACCCTTATAGATTCGTCATGTCTGTCTGTCTGTCTGTCTGTCTGTCTGTCCGTCCGTCCGTATGTCACAGCCACTTTTTTCCGAAACTATTAGAGCTATACTGTTGAAACTTGGTAAGTAGATGTATTCTGTGAACCGCATTAAGATTTTCACACAAAACTAGAAAAAAAACAATAAATTTTGGGGGTCCCCATACTTAGAACTGAAATTTAAAAAAAATTTTTTCATCAAACCCATACGTGTGGGTATCTATGGATAGGTCTTCAAAAATGATATTGAGGTTTTTAATATCATTTTTTTCTAAACTGAATAGTTTGCACGAGAGACACTTCCAAAGTGGTAAAATGTGTGTCCCCCCCCCCTGTAACTTCTAAAATAAGAGAATGATAAAACTAAAAAAAATATATGATGTACATTATCATGCAAACTTCCACCGAAAATTGGTTTGAACGAGATCTAGTAAGTAGTTTTTTTTTAATAATTTAAAACTTACTACAGGTTTGTACGGAACCCTCGGTGCGCGAGTCCGACTCGCACTTGGCCGGTTTTTTAAGCAATTAGGTAGGTAGACGGTTAAGGCAAATTATTGGTTAATAGTGAGAGTTATCAATAAGTTCTCAATAATGTCAGCGTAGTGGGCTTTGGCCATCCTTCTCATAGTAGAGTCTCTCGATGGGCCAGTGATAAGTTGATGACGATTAATATGCGCGCTCAATATGAGACGAAAAAAGACCCTCCTAAAAGTCTAGTCGACGCGGCGCGGGTCGTAGCGGCAAATAGTCTTTGTAGAGTTTGTATGGAGCTGGGCCCACTCAAGTGACGCGGCACGGAGATGCACATATATAATAATACTAGCTATTACCCGCGGCTTCGCTCGCGTGGCTCAAGGGAACAATAACTGAGTTTTATGTGAAAGATTGTCAATTATCAACTTAACTGTGACTGCCTGTTTGAGACATTTCACTCAGCGCTCTGAACTCTGCACTCTGAACTCTGAACCCTGCACTCTGAACTCTGAACTCTACACTCTGAACTCTGAACTCTGCACTCTGAACTCTAAACTCTGCACTCTGAACTCTGCACTCTGAACTCTGCACTCTGAACTCTGCACTCTGAACTATGCACTCTGAACTATGTACTCTGAACTCTGCACTCTGAACTGTGACCTCTGCACTATGAACTCTGCACTCTGAAGTCTGAACTCTCCATTCTGAACTCTGAACTCTGAACTCTGCACTCTGAACTATGCACTCTGAACTATGTACTCTGAACTGTGACCTCTGCACTATGAACTCTGCACTCTGAAGTCTGAACTCTCCATTCTGAACTCTGAACTCTGAACTCTGCACTCTGAACTGTGACCTCTGCACTCTGAACTCTTCACTCTGAACTATGCACTCTGTACTCTGCACTCTGAACTCTGACCTCTGCACTCTGAACTCTGCACTCTGCACTCTGACCTCTGCACTCTGAACTCTGAAGTCTAAACTCTGCATTCTGAACTCTGAACTCTGAACTCTGCACTCTGAACTCTGCACTCTGAACTCTGCACTCTGAACCCTGCAGTCTGAACTCTGCACTCTGAACTCTGAACTCTGAACTCTGCACTCTGAATTCTTAACTCTGCACTTTGAACTCTGAACTCTGATTTCTGAACTCTGCACTCTGAACTCTAAACTCTGCACTCTGAACTCTTCACTCTGAACTCTGCCCTCTGTACTCTGAACTCTGAACTATGCACTCTGAACTCTGACCTCTGCACTCTGAACTCTGACCTCTGCACTCTGAACTCTGCACTCTGAAGTCTGAACTCTGCACTCTTAACTACTTATGCACTCTGAACTCTGAACTCTGCACTCTGAACTCTGACCTCTGCACTCTGAACTCTGCACTCTGAACTCTGCACTCTGAAGTCTGAACTCTGCATTCTGAACTCTGAACTCTGAACTCTGCACTCTGAACTCTGCACTCTGAACTCTGAACTCTGCACTCTGAACTCTGAACCCTGCACTCTGAAGTATGAACTCTGCACTCTGATCTCTGCACTCGGAAGTCTGATCTCTGAACTCGGAACTCGGAACTTTGCACTTTGAACTCTGAACTCTGCACTCAGAACCCGAATATCTCTTCTATTCTATTTCTATTTTTTTTAAGTCATTGTTATCTTACTATTTACCCCCCAAAAAGAAATTTTTTGTTTTTTTTTCGTCTGCAAACTAAAAAACTACTGCCTTTGTTTTAAGGTTTATATTTAAAAGTGATGTGTAACCGTGACTGACACCATGCGTTGTTACGAAGACAAAAGGTCTTAAATATAAATTATTGGTCTTATTATTAAAGGTCTTAAATATAATTAAACTGTAATGCCTTAGTTTTACGGTTTATATTTTAATATTAGTTTTCACTTCTATCGGCAGTCCTGACTGCCAATTTTTTTTACTTTAATGAGAACAACTTCCAAGAACACTTTCGCATTTATAATATTATTAGTATGACACGATGTTACTAAGGTAGCACATGTTACTTTCCTTGTCCTAAAATCAATCTTAACGTCGGCTAACCTGAACGTGGGCTAACCTGAACGTGGGCTAATGTGTAACCGTGACTGACACCATGCGTTGTTACGAAGACAAAAGGTCTTAAATATAAATAATTGGTCTTATTATTAAAGGTCTTAAATATAATTAAACTGTAATGCCTTAGTTTTACGGTTTATATTTTAATATTAGTTTTCACTTCTATCGGCAGTCCTGACTGCCAATTTTTTTTACTTTAATGAGAACAACTTCCAAGAACACTTTCGCATTTATAATATTATTAGTATGACACGATGTTACTAAGGTAGCACATGTTACTTTCCTTGTCCTAAAATAAATCTTAACGTCGGCTAACCTGAACGTGGGCTAACCTGAACGTGGGCTAACTTGAATGTCAGGTAACTTGGACGTCGGCTAACTTGAACGTCGGCTAACTTGAAAGACGGCTAACCTGACCGACAACTAACCTGAACTTGTGCTAACCTGAACGTCGGCTAACCTGAACGTGGGCTAACCGGACGGGTATGATAACCTGAACGTGGGCTAACCTAAACGTCGGCTGACCTGAACGTGGGCTAACCGGAAGGTTATGATAACCTGAACGTGGGCTAATCTGAACGTGTGAACGTGGTAACGGTGAAACAAATGCAAGAAAAAGAGCATACTATCCCACAGGAACTGTTTGTTTTTCCGGGATAAAAAGTAGCCTATGTCACTCTCCAAGTCCTCAAATATACCCATGCAAAAAATCACGTCGATCCGTTGCGCCGTTGAAGCGTGATTGAAGAAAAATGCGAGAAAAAGAGCATGTTATCCCACAGGAACTGTTTGTTTTTCCGGGATAAAAAGTAGCCTATGTCCTTCCCCGGGATGCAACCTATCCCTGTACCAAATTTCATCAAAATCGGTTGAACGGTTGGGCCGTGAAAGCGTAGCAGACAGACAGACAGACAGACAGACAGACAGACACACTTTCGCATTTATGGATGGATATGGATATGGATATTTACCTTTCTATTACTTCTTATGGTGAACAGCTCGGACCAGTCTTTTGAGCTACTCGTCTGTATATAATCTGTTTTAATTGATAGTATTTTATCTATGTCCTCTGATCTACCCAAACCGTGTAAAACTTCTTTAACTTTTTCCTCATCACCTATAATAAAATTATTAAAAGATATTACAATAAATATATTAATAAAATTTTCAAATAACATAATGTTTTTATTACCTAACTCCCCACATTACCTGGCCAACCTAACTGAATTAATTAATATTAAACAAGCAATGATTCAATTCAGTCAGCGGCGCGGCGTGGATTTAAATTTTTTAAGACCTCAATGGAATTACACAAAATCCTTTTAAACTCAATTTAGTTGAAGGAAGCGCGTGACGAAATGTATGTGAGTGAGTTCACGCAATTAACATGCATATTTTTTATTTAATTAAGCGTGTTAACAAATAAATAGAGTAGCACCATAGAAGAGATTAATGGATTGTGTGTCTTATACGTATAAAAGTTAGTAAAGGAAGGTTGTTGTGGAAGCTGCATTAGTAGTTCCTCTGGTAACGCAATTGCAAATGGTGGTGGTGGTGGTGCCGCGAGTGTTAATGAGCGACGATAATCACTTAACATCAGGTGACCCACCTACTCGCTATATTTAAAAAAAGAGGAGGACAGGGCTGTGGTAACTGATACAATTAAGTGGAAGAAGAAGAAATGTGTCGAACTCAAATGGCCTGAGATATGGTAAGAAAATAAGAAAGAAAAATAAGGGCAGGAAAAAAAAGTACGTGCTTATAAAGATTGGGTAGAATTGTAACATACCTTTTAAGATATAAAATATCGGAGACTCTGGTATAAATAATGCTCCTATCGCAAAAAGTATGAACATGCCGAAACCACAGAAAGTCGTCCCGGAATACGACAGAAACGGTCCAATGACGAACAGTAATATGTTGCCTGAGGTACTGCCTATAGCAATTACCATTAGAAGAACGCCTCTGATATTGGTTGATCTGTTGAATAAATTAAAACATTACGTAATTAATTAAACATTAATTAATTCAATTCAATTTCAATTCATTTATTTATAACATGTAGGACATACAGGTCTCTTATGTTACGTCATGTTTTGACTCTACCACCGGTTCGGAAAGGAGATTCTGCTGAAAAAGAGCAATTCTGAGCAACTCAGCAGTTGCTCTTTTTTTTTAAAAAACAATATAATATATTACATTACGTAGGTACTTAAGTATGTAAATTAAATACAATAGTGTAAGTTATTATACTGTCCTGTGGGAGCTTGAACCAGAGTCGGTTGCTTCCATACAACTTTGTCATTAAGAAATTCGTCAATTATATAATAGCCCCGACTCAACAAGTGTTCTTTTACGGTTTTTTTAAATTTGCGTAACGGCAACTCCAAAAATTCTTTAGGAACCATATTATGAAAGGTAATACTCGACCCCACAAAGGATTTCTGCACCTTACGTAGCCACCAATTTATTTATTTATCAATATAAATTTATGTCTACTTATACAACGGATGGATGATACTGGATGATCTGTAATTAGTTGCATTTCATAAGAAGGATCTAGGTAGGAAAGAAATTGAGCTCAGTGATCAGTCACACGCAAAAACTACTGGTTTATTATATTATAGTGGCTTAAAGATTATTGTGTTTACAGTTTATGAATGAACTTTAACAGCCTATATAGATAGATAAATGCTTTATTGCATCACACAATTTTGCATTTAAAATTTTAGTATGGAATAGCACCAAAAAAAAAGACTCGATATTACGGCACTTTGCAGTTTGCACTTTGAAATAGGCTGGTTGTCCAAGACCCAAGTGTGTATACCCAAGGAGACTCGGCCTTTAACCCGACTTCGGTTTGTTGAGAAGACACCGCAACTTTTTACGTATAGGTAGTAGGTAGGTGAACTCCAGTTTAGTAGTTTAGTGTACGTAGTTTTTGAAGTAAAACTTCTTTTCAAAACACTTGCTCGAAAAATGCACTTACAGAGGCAGTAAACAGGGCTTGTAAGTTAAATTTACTGCCCTCGTGCGGTAAATTTGCAGAATTTACTGCCCTCGTGCAGTAAATTTGCAGTTTTTTTTTATTTTTTAGGTCTACTTCACTTCTAAATAAAAAGTTTTCTTGCAAGAAGGTTCATAATTATATTGACTTTGTAAGTAAAAAAAACCTAAAAAATAATAACATTTAGATGTAGATTGATGAAATCGATTTATTAATGAAATTAAAAACTGTATAATAATTTAAAATTGTTTTAAGTTTTATTTAATCAAAAAAGTAAAGGCTGAATAGTGGTTGGGAGTTAAGAGCTAGAATCTAGAGCCATGAAGCCAATTAAAAAAAAGTCATTACAACAACGCGAACGCGCCGTAGATACTAAATCTTTAATCTGTGCGCGCTATTTTTAAAAGTTTCATTGAGATTTTCTTATAAATTATTTAATAATATTAGGTTTAAGTGTTGTGGAATAATAAAATTAAATCAACAATTAGGTATTTTAGATGTGAGAAAAAATCGCGCTATTAATAGTAAAACCTATTTACCGCCCTTATATCACAATAGTAGTTTGTGATATAAGGGCGGTAAATAGGTTTTTACATACGAGTTGACTAATGTCAGCCCGATGACGCCAGTCGAGGGCTGACCATCGTCACGAGTTTGTTAAAACCTTAACGCCCGTGTATCACACGATATTTTTCAATACATTTGTGAAAAAACTTGAAAATAAAACTCGAGTAGGTAGGTACAAGGTACTCACTAGAAAATGGTTTCTCACGCCCGTACTTATTTAGAGATTTTTGGCGGCTATTAATATCGCGATTTTTTTCTCACATCTAAAATACCTAATTGTTGATTTAATTTTATTATTCCACAACACACATAATATTATTTAATAATTTATAGGAAAATCACAATGAAACTTTTAAAAATAGCGCGCACAGATTAAAGATTTAGTATCTACGGCGCGTTGTTGTAATGGTTTTTTTTTAATTGGCTTCATGGCTCTAGGTTCTAGCTCATATCTCCCAACCTGGACTAATCGGCCTTTACTTTTTTGATTAAATAAAACTTAAAACAATTTTAATTAATTATATTAAATACAATTTTTTATTTCATGAATTGATTTCATCATCTACATCTAATAGATAAAAAAAAAAAACACAGTTATTCTTTTTTAGGTTTTTTTACTTACAAAGTCAATATCATTATGAACCTTCTTGCAAGAAAACTTTTTATTTAGAAGTGAAGTAGACTTAAAAAAAATTAAAAAAAACTGCAAATTTACTGCACGAGGGCAGTAAATTCTGCAAATTTTCCGCACGAGGGCAGTAAATTTAACTTACAAGCCCTGTTTACTGCCTCTGTAAGTGCATTTTTCGATCAAGTGTATTGAAAACTACTATTACGCACGCTGGACTTGGGGAGTAAGCTGGTGAATGCGTGACGAGAGCGTTACGAACGGAAGATGAGAGGGAGATATAAGTTAGTCAAAATAGAAAGAGAGAGAGTTACGTTTCGTATATTACTGTAGGGGCAAGAGAGAGAGGCGCGAGCACACATTTTCTTTCTCTCTTTCTCTCATAGCTAGTTACTAAGTTTTACTTCAGTCTAGAGCACACTCGTTTTCTTGTACACACGCAGTTTCACTGTGGTTTCACCAGCATACATTGCGTATGCTTATATTCATCATTGTAAGGGTGCCACAACAGTGAAACCATGAAGGACCCTGCTACGGTACCTATACCATAACCACGTTCGAAGTATGGGACAATATCAAGATCCTGGTGTCCTCCAATTTAGTTTAAAGTTGAATACTCACGCAATTTCACCAGTATACACAATCGTCATCACTGCAAGGATGCCTCCAGCGAAACCCAGTAAGCACCTGCTACAGTACACCATAGTCAAGTTTGTAGCAAGGGACAGTACACACGACCCAATAGTGTCCTCCAATGCAGTTTAAAGTTTAATACTCACGCAATTTCACCAGTATACACAATCGTCATCACTGCAAGGATGCCTCCAGCGGAACCCAGTAAGCATCTGCTACAGTTCACCATAGTCAAGTTTGTAGCAAGGGACAGTACACACGACCCAATAGTGTCCTCCAATGCAGTTTAAAGTTTAATACTCACGCAATTTCACCAGTATACACAATCGTCATCACTGCAAGGATGCCTCCAGCGAAACCCAGTAAGCACCTGCTACAGTACACCATAGTCAAGTTTGTAGCAAGGGACAGTACACACGACCCTACCAACCCGAACATAGCACCCCCTATGATGCATGGCTTTCTCCCAACTGTATTTGACAGCCATCCAGATACGTAAGGCCCTGAAATTAAAAAAAAGCAATTGATATAATTAATGATTGCATGTATATTATTTCTTTTGAATTTTTTTTATCCACTAAGTATATAATATTAGCCCCTGACTGCGATCTCAACTGATGGCAAGTGATGATTCAGTCTAAGATGGTAGCGAGCTAACCTGTTAGGGGCATGGCAGTTATATTAAACCCATACCCCTATTCGGTTTCTACACGGCATCGTACCAGAACGCTAAATCTGAATCTGGGCAAATGTCAGATATTTCTAATTCCTTCCGCTCCTACCGCGAGTTCGGATGTGTCGTGAATCCAATTATAGGAATACTCGCAGCATGTCCAAAGTGTACAGCCAGGTTGATTCTTCGCGCAAGAAATCTTGGTTCTACCATGGACGTAGGTTCTACATACCTGGTAAAGCCCCTAAATAGGTAACCGTGGCAACCAGTGATAACTCCGTCTCCGTAAGGTTGTATGGAATCGGCGATTGCTCTGGATCCTTGAGCTTTGGAATGATAGTTCCAGTCCATACTGCATAGTATCCTACGGCTGTATGTCCCAAGTATACTGAAAAAGATATTGCGTATTAAGGAATATATAATTTCTAATTCTAATTATAACATTTTATAGCTGACAATAATTTACATACATTTTAATTTAATAATAATTAATATATTAAACTTACTTACTTAATTAATTTATTACTAGCTGATGCCCGCGACTTCGTCCGCGTGGTTTAAGTTTTTTTTTATTCCCACGGGAACGCCTTAATTTTCCGGGATAAAAAGTATGTCACTCTCCAGGTCCTCAACTATACCCATGCCAAAAATCACGTCGATCCGTTGCTCCATTGCGGCGTGATTGAAGGACAAACCAACAAACCAATAAACCAACAAACAAACACACTTTCGCATTTATAACATTACTATGAGATAGTAATATAATATAATAAGGTACTTATTAGGATGGTTATCTTATTGATTGCATGTTTTTTAGATTTTTTATCTGAACTTATTTTAATGAAAATCTGTTGTGTAGTTAAGAAACGATGATGCGGTTAGATATAGAAACTTTGTTGAAAGATTTGCTTGTTTGAAGTATTTAAAAAGATAAGATTGCTCTGTAACCTGCCATGTTGCGGAAGGATTACAATTACTAAATTGTTCTTAATACTAATCCTTAACGTATAATACTAAAATACATGAAATGGCTAGGCTGTTTTCGGCAATTTCGCGTGGATTGTAAAAGTAAAGTAAAGTAAAATATACTTTATTGTACACCATAAAAATGTATGTCGATGTACCAATATGTATATTATAGTCAGCGCGCGAGGTCCAAGGAATCGGGGGCCGAGGTAGCGGGCGGGTCTTCCGCCCGCGGGGCGACCGCGCTCGACCGTCGCTTCATACCCTGCACACTCCCATACTAATTTATTCATTTATTAAATAATATCCTCGGTACGCTTACAGCAATGCCAAAACGCATACCGAGTCAGGAATTACAAATTTGACAAAATTCATTAAAACTAAAATTAAATACGTCTAGCTGTTGGTGCTGAGCAATCAGATCGTTGAGCAGAGTAACGTACTCGTTAGGTTAGCGCAATTTTCTTTCATTCTAATGCCGCCCTTGACGCGAGAGTACGTTTTATCGAGTCCTGTTTTTAATTTTACGATAGCAGTGTTGTTTCCTTAACCTTAAAAGTTTCTTTGTCTGTGCAAATAGCTGTTTAATTTTTAAATTCCTTAAAATACTGATATTCTGATATTCTTAATTATTAGATTTTACGTTATTTTTGTACAGTTCATTATAATTAAATTTTATGATACACTTTGCTTTTTCTTCCATAATGCACATACTATCCTCATAGAATTATTATTTCATAATTGATTAAATGCACATGCTTAAGATGAGTTAGTATCGATAACTTAATATCGACTAAATCACAACTCTATCTCATTACGTCAACATTCCTTGATTCCTCGGACCTCGCGCGCGGACTGTAGCTCTAAACACAATTGACATTTGCACAAGCATATTTTACAACAATATTGTCATTTAAAAAAAAAATTAGATAAGCATGCTTGCTTACCGTCTATTTTCTGAGGTAAATGCTACATAATATTATAGTGAAGGTATCATTTCGATCCATTGCCGGCTTACTACTGAGCACGAGACTCCTCTCAGAATTAAAAAGTTTTGGCCCACCATAGTCCACCCCGCTGGCTAGGTATGGATTGGCAGAGTTCAAACACCTTCGAGAACATTATGAAGAACTCTCGGCCGTTTAGGAGGTAGAATATCAATATCACTATATATACTAATATTATAAATGCGAAAGTGTGTCAGTCTGCCTATCTGCTATGCTTTTACGGTCCATCTTTTCAACCGATTGTGATGAAATTTGGTACAGGAAAGGTTGTATCCAGGGGAGGGCATAGACTTCTTTTTAACCCGGAAAATTATCAGAGTTCCCGAGGGACTTAAAAAAACTTAATCCACGCGGACGAAGTCGCGGGCATCAGCTAGTAATTTTGTTGTCTTGATAGAAGTAGGTTTTGGCGACCTCCCTGGCGCAGTGTTGAGCGCTGTTGTCTTAATGTGAGAGGTCCCGGGTTCGATCCCCGGCAGAGCCAAGTTGGGAATTTATAATTTCTGAATTTTCTCTGGTCTGGTCTGGTGGGAGGCTTCGGCCGTGACTAGTTACCACCCACCGTTCCGGTACGATGCCGTGTAGAAACAGATCAGGGGTAGATATGGCTTTAATATAAAAAAAGGTACAGGTGTCTTCAAAAACTACGAGTACTTCATCCATTCATCATTTCCATAGCCTTCTCATTCGAACTCCACCCTCCTTACAGACACCTTGTTTTAAATTAATAAAAGGTATTTTCCTTTAAAAATTATAAAGAAAATATATGACACGAATTTTGAATTTATTAAATAATTATATTCAAATTATACCGTTGCCGTATAACACAAAAAAAGGTAATTATCATGTAAATATGGTAGGTACTCACGACACAATGATACCAGCACCTGTTTTTGCACACCACTAATCCTTATAATCATAGTTTTTAAACTTGCTCCGAACTTACACTACCACCATATACCTAATATTTTAATAAATTGTATATAATGTTATATTATTACACTTTATTGCATTATTTTAAATAAATTTTAAATAACAAAATGAAAATCGTTCAATGTCTACGGTGGTAAAGCTGCAAATGAATTTGTTCCACGGGATTAAAAACTGCGTAATAATATAAGTATACTAGCTGATGCCCGCGACTCCGTCCGCGTGGATTGAGGTGTTTTAGGGGTATGAAAAATAGTTTACGTCCTATTCTCAGACCTACCGAATATTATACCTACACAAAAATTTCATAAGAATCGGTCAAGCCATTTCGGAGGAGTTTTGTTACAAACACTGTGACACGAGAATTGTATAATATTATATTATATACTCGTAGTTATATTTATATTACAACTAGCTAATTGCCCGCGACTTCGTCCGCGTAGAATAAGTTTCTTTGATTCCCACGGGAACTCCTTAATTTTCCGGGATAAAAAGTAGCCTATGTCACTCTCCAGCCGAGCGATCGCGTAACTTCTGCATCAATCATTGATACATCGCAATCACCTCTGATTGGTTAACACTCTTCCACTATTGGACATAATCCATTGACGCAGCAAGAATGCCATAAATTCAGCCAATTACAACAATTGATACTGTAACAATGATTGATGCAGAAGTTACGCGATCGCTCGGCTGGTCCTCAACTATAATCATCACCCAAAAATCACGTCTATCCATTGCTCCATTGCGGCGTGATTGAAGGACAAACCAACAAACTAACAAACAAACACACTTTCGCATTTATAATATTAGTATGATATGGTATAGGATTCCCGTGACTTCGTCAATGCACTCGTTAGTCAAACAAAAATCCTTCGTTTCGTTATGTCAGTTAATCAGATAATCAGATAACGCTTTATGGACGTTCTTACTTCTTATACTTATTCAAAGCGAAAAAAAATTGTGCGTCTCGTCTTCACGTGCGGTACTCGTGAAGACATAACGTGAATAACTAAATGCGCATGGGATTTCAATTTTCAGAAGTTAGTAATTGGTTTTTTAACATAGTCATTATAATTCGGCCGTTCAGAGAATGCGTTCCTGACACCTATCAGTTTCAATATAAAGCGCTGACATAACCTTGTAATGGCGCAGTTTAGATTTAGAAAAATATTGTTTACCAAGTTATTTGACACTCAGTTTGACACAAAATTATAACATTAATTGATTATTGATATAATAATGTTGTTTTAATGCTCATCAATTGTTAAAACGGTAAACAACCAGCAATAATATTTTTATCGTAACTGCAACGCCATTACAAAGTTACGTCGTCAGTTCAATCGCGACGTGTCAGGAACGCATTCTCTGAACGGCCGTAGTTTAGTCTTTATATAAAAAAAAATAGAGCATGTCACTAAGTACCTACCTAACTTTGTAAAACCTCGTTTAAAATTACGGCCTCAAACAACTGTTTACCTTTACAGCGCAACGTAGGTAACTAATTATTTTTATATGGAGCTGCACACGCTGGCTTGACAGGGAAAAACGAAGTTTCCCTACGACAGGAATTCCAACCGAGTACACACACACACTCGTGGCAGACAAAAGCCCGCGTAACTCACTTTTATATAGAGATGCACACACTAGCGTGACAGGACAAGACGTCCTGGAACCGTAAATCGCTTAGCAACACGTCTATGCTATACCAGAGATGGTTCAGAAATTATAAATTCCCAGATTGACCCTGCCGGAGATCAATCCCAGGACCTCCCACGTTAAGACAACAGCAGTCAACACTACGCCAGGTCGTCAAAAGGTCGTTTTGCGGCTCTCTGTGATTCGTTTACGATCCGTTAACATAGTAGGGGGGTCTACCAACGCTGCGCTTTCATTGAAAAGCCATTGGACATTGGAGGCACCATTTCAACACGTTGGGAGCCCAAAGTCTATCGGTTCTTCGAACTATGTGCTTCGCATTAAAAAACCCAAATCATTGTAGTAAACTTATTTTATATTCAATATCTCCTGAATCTCCAACAAACTTCTTCCCCTCGTCTCAACAACGCAAAAGATTGAAAATAATATGGAGCAAAAACATGTCCCAGAGAAGATCCAGAACGCTACATGTCCACCGACGCTTTCAATCAAGGCTCCAAACGCCGTGGTGATGAGGAACCCGACTACCCATGATGATGTCATACATAAGGCTGATCCTTTACTCCGCACATTTGTTGTGAACATCTCTCCCATTAGTACATTTGGGATGATTCCGAGCCCTGAAAATAACAAAATCGTAACTTTACATCTTCACAATTAAGCCCTGACAACTAACAAATAATGAGGAGGACAAATAAATATGTCTTTAAGCAGACATAAAGACAATGGAAAACAACAAAAATATGCAAACAAAAGAAAAAACAAAAATAATAAAATGCAGACAGACAAACTAACAAATAATTAATCTGTGCAAACAAAATAGAAAAACAAACAGCATACGAACAAATAAGAAGCAGTAACTATTATCAACTTACCACATTCATAGCCGATGAAAAAAACGCTCAAGATAACGAGTGGTAACCACCTCACATCATTTACAATGGGATTTCGTATGTGATCCAAATAAAAGTATAGACCAAGGAGGAACTGAAAATAATGCCTTGTTCACAAAATAAGGTGAAATCAATGCAGAGGCTAAGCCGTGAAAATGTAAAACCAAATACTTTGTATAGTTAGCGCCAATTAAAAAGTAGTCTCTGAGCTTAGGTACAAGCTTGTTTGCACAGCTCTCAAACAAACTGTCGTTTATAGAGGGATCTAGTTAGGGATAAGAATTTTTATTATTTCACCTAACATGTTACACGTTTCTGAACTATTTACCTAATATTATAAATGCGAAATTTTGCATGGATCTGGATGAAATTTGGCATGGAGATAGATTATAGACTGGAATAATAGATAGGCTACTTTTTATCCCGGAAAATTAAAAAGTTTCCGCGGAAACCAAAAAACCTCAATCCACGCGGACGAAGTTGCGCGCGTCGGCTATTACAAATTAGTCATCAGTCAGTCAAAGGCTATGGAGTCAGACCTATGGATATCAGTGGGTTATTTTAGATTATTATCCTTGAAAACACTTACCATACTTAAGCTACAAACAGCACTAGATGCTGTAAGCAACATTTTCCTTCCAGCTCTTTCGATCAGAAACGAGCTAATAGAACTACCAGTCAACTGGAACGCCGCTATAATAAGCATAGACAAACTAGCGTCGATTTTAGAACCAGCCATATCAAAAATAATGGATGCAAAAAATAATACAGCCATAACCCCGCTGCAATGCTGTAGAATATTTACAACTATTACTATAAATAGTGCTCTGCTATTGCTTCTTACAGTAAATAGCTCTTGCCAGTCTTTCTTGTTCGACAAATCATGAAATTCCTTTTTTGCTGCCAGTAATGTATCCGTATCATCATGTCTTCCTAATTCTAGGAGAACTTTTCTTAATGCTTTATCGTCATCTGCAAATATAAAACATTCTCATCACGTTATTAAAATTTTATCTTTGTCATTATTTTTCAATTATATGACTAGCAGTAGACATAATATAGGAGGAATCTTGAGAGAATCTTCACAGAATACGATCCTGTACCGCTTGTATTCAAATAATTCATTGAATCTTCTCTGATATTTTCTGTCAACCTAGTAGGGGTCTCCAAACACTGCATTTTCTGTATCCCTATTAGTAAAAACCTGCATCAATCATTGTTGTCTCAATCGTTGTGATTGGCTGATTTTATAGTACGCTGCGACATTTGATTTTGACCAATACATGAAGAGTGTTAAGCAATCAGAGGTGATTGCGATCGTTACATTGTTGCAATCTATTACTCATAACCTGTCGCTATCATTATCCAGTCTCAATCATTGTGATTGGCTGATTTATTGGTACGCTGCGACATTCGATTTTGACCAATACTTGAAGAGTGGGCAATCAGAGGTGATTGCTATCGTTACTATTGCAAACATTTATACGTAAAAAGATTTCTCAATAAGATTCAAGCATCTAGGAACTGCATTGTCTATCGGTTATTCAAATTACTTTCTTCTACTATTTAGACCAGGGTCGATAATTTTTAAAACCAAAAAAAATAATAGTAGGATGAAACCCATAAGAAAAGGAGGGGAATATTATAAAAATGAAAGGAAAAATAATTTACGGGCGATCTGAGGTCGGGAAGGGGATGGGGGGGGGGGGGGTTTTAAGGGTAAAAAACGGTTTTTCTCGATTTCCGGCAAAACTAAAAGTCCTATCGAAAAAAGTCAAATGGCAAAGTTGTAGGTAATAAAAAGATCTAAACTTTTGTACTTACACTTTTTTCACATAACCTCAAAATTTATGTGAAAAATTCAAAAAACCAAGTTTTTGATTTTTTATTTTTATCTTTTACAAATAATTTTTTTTTAACGAAATTTGGTGAAAACTTACCTTTTTATGTCCCAAATACGCTGTAATTTATTTGAGTAAAAATATTTATTTTTTCACCTTATTTTGAATTAATATCGAAAAAGCACCCTAATTTTCAATCGAAAATTCACCCGTCAAAATATCAGCTTTTTTCAAAAAGTTGGTATGTTTTCTGTTCGTTGAAATCTCTACTTTCCGATGGTGAAAAAAAATATATATGTTACTATAGTAAATCTTCTCAGAAAATGCAAAAATCGAAAATCGAAAACTCGAATTCGAAATTTTTTTTTAAATTATTTTAAATAATTTTGAGCTATTTATTAAAATTTACACTTTAATTACTCGAAAAACGTTAGATTACATAAATATTAATTTTATTAACTTATTTGTTTGTTAATTATAGTAGTATATTTTGATTTGCAATTTTTTTTTATCAATTTAACATGTAATCTAACGTTTTTCGAGTAATTAAAGTGTAAATTTTAATAAATAGCTCAAAATGATTTATAATAATTAAAAAAAAAATTTCGAATTCGTGTTTTCGATTTTCGATTTTTGCATTTTCTGAGAAGATTTACTATAGTAACATATATATTTTTTTTCACCATCGGAAAGTAGAGATTTCAACGAACAGAAAACATACCAACTTTTTGAAAAAAGCTGATATTTTGACGGGTGAATTTTCGATTGAAAATTAGGGTGCTTTTTCGATATTAATTCAAAATAAGGTGAAAAAATAAATATTTTTACTCAAATAAATTACAGCGTATTTGGGACATAAAAAGGTAAGTTTTCGCCAAATTTCGTTAAAAAAAAAATTATTTGTAAAAGATAAAAATAAAAAATCAAAAACTTGGTTTTTTGAATTTTTCACATAAATTTTGAGGTTATGTGAAAAAAGTGTTAATACAAAAGTTTTAGATCTTTTTATTACCTACAACTTTGCCATTTGACTTTTTTCGATAGGACTTTTAGTTTTGCCGGAAATCGAGAAAAACCGTTTTTTACCCTTAAAACCCCCCCCCATCCCCTTCCCGACCTCAGATCGCCCGTAAATTATTTTTCCTTTCATTTTTATAATATTCCCCTTCTTTTCTAATGGGTTTCATCCTACTATTATTTTTTTTCACTTTTTATTATTTTTAAAGGCTTCTACCCTGGTCTATATTACTACATCTGGATTTATTTATGTGCGATTTCCGCGGACGAAATCATGGGTATTGTCTAGTGAAGGTATAAAATTCGTACAATTGATTACTTTTTAACATATAAAATATTGGAGATTCTGGTATAGCTAACACGGCCACTGTAAAAGCTAGGCTTAAGGCTGCTCCAACAAATGTTGTTCCCGCATATGAAAGGTAGTAACCGGATGTCAAGACGATCATAGAGCCACCCACTGTTGTTATTCCAACAACTGTCAAAAGAATGCCTCTGATGTTGGTTGATCTATGGAAAAACAAAATATAAGAACGCGTTAGAACTTGAAATAAGAATAATGAAAAAGAAATAACATGAAATAAGGTAGGGTTCCATATAGTCATCTAGTAATCTTTAAGTAGAGGCTTATCGTTAACTGAAAGCAAAACTATTATGTAAGTAATATTTTATCCTGTATTCATTTTTCAATATTCACCAAATAATGAATTAATTAACCTGTTCGTATACTTAGATCACACACTGCTACAAGAATCACAATACTTGTATGTTGTAGCGGAAACAGATTTCTATAACAATTAAATGACAAATTTTAAGTAGGTACTAAAAAGGTAACATACTAACGCAATTTCACCAATGTACACCAGGTTCATAACACCAAGGATCCCAGTCCCGAATCCTGATAAAAGTCTGCCGCAATACAGCACAGCAAGGGATTTCGCGGTCGCCAAGACGACGTAGCCTATTGAAGCGATCAACCCACCCAGGAAGAGGCATGGCTTACGACCTTTGACGTTGGACAGCCATCCCATTATGTATGGACCTGGAAGAAGGCCCAAACAATCTATATCAATGAATCGCGCTCAGTATATTACCTTAATAAAACGTGATTTTTATTATTTTTAACCTACTTCAAGAAAAGAGGAGGTTCTCAATTCGACTGTATGTTTTTTTTTTGCATGTATGAATCAATATTTTAATAATTATTTTTTTGTTTGGTAGATCATACTTCAGAGGTGGTCCCATTTAAATTTTATCGAATTTAATTATTTATATACCCAGATAATCTTTTTTTCTTTTTAGTTTAAGTTGGTACTTTTAAGTATAGTTTTGAAGTCGGTTTTTGTTTTAGATGAAAGCGAATAATTATGTTACTTATTATCAACTAGCTGATGCCTAAGATGCTGTGGACTAAGTTTTTTCGATTCCCGCGGGAACTCATTAATTTTCCGGGATAAAAAGTAACCTATGTATGTATGTATGTATGTATATTCTTTATAGCTGATGCGCGCGACTTCGTCCGCGTGGAATAAGTTTTTTATAACTTGAGAAATTAAGGACTTTCATACAAACTTTCAACCCCCTATTTCACCCCTTCGGGGGTAGAATTTCGGGATAAAAAGTATCCTATGTCCTACCTCGTAGTATGGGCTCAAATCGTGCCAAGTTCCGTTTGAATTCATTCAGTAGTTTCGGCGTGATGCGCGGCCAAGATACAGACAGACAGACAGACAAAAATGAAAAAAATTACAGATTTGGCTTCAGTATCGAATAATGAGTGCCCTCCAAAAAAAATTTTCAAAATATCTTCAATGTACAGAATTGGGCATGTTACAGTTTTATTGTAAGTATAGATAGATATATATGTTACTGTAAAAACTGTTGGAATGAAAATTAATTTGTTAAAGAATAGAAAAATGCTAGATAGTTCGAGCTACTACATTAAAGAAGATTTTCCTAAAGAAATTCTTAATAAAAGAAAACAACTAAGTGAGAAATTAAATGAAGAACGAAAAAATGGGAAAAATGCAATATTAGTGTACGATAAAATTAAAATACTAGACCAAAATAAAACTGAATTATGGAAGAAAACTACAAACAACAAAACTATTACCATCCTCTTCGCAAGAAACAGCAAGCAATCAGCATATTTTCAAAAACTTTTGTAAATCAAACAAAAAATGTAAAAACAAGACTAATAAATAAGTAATTTGTAATAAAATGATATTCATCTAAAGGTGCACTAGGTAAATAACAACTGCGTAATACGTTCCCCTGCGTTTTATTTTGGCAAGAATTTAAGAAGGCACTTGCCCTCACTTGCGTACATTGCAGTTAACAACAGTGTAACTCAGAATCTATATTCATCTCTTTCTAACAACAGGTATAGCGTATGTTGACCTTTATGTTCTTTCCCTTTCTCCGCGTACGTAATATTTGCGCCGTTTTACTGCAATGATGTTCGCGTATGCCGCGTCTATTTGTAATAAGTCGTTGCATAATGCAACCCATACTTAATCAAAACCTAAGTTTAAAAGAAATTCATAGGTATTTAAACAAATAATATTGTCTATATATAAAACCTGCACAGTTATTTAATAATTTGAAGCCATAAAGTATAAATTTCTAAATTATTTAGTGAAAATTAGACAGAAATAGAAAGAAAGATCTATAGTAGAAATATAAATAAGATGGAATTTATTTTATTACATAGGTATGTTGTAGGTACAACATAGTACTAAAAATATCATAATCAACTTTGGTAAGGAAGAATTGTAAGAATTATTGTAAGAACTTAGTAATTGCCTACTCAGTAATAATTATATACGAGTATTATTGTCTATTATGAACGTGTGTACCTAAAATGAAAGCATTTGTTTTGTGTAAACCTAACAATAGTACCTAATTTGTATTTTATACTTTAACATATTTGTAACATTTGTGTGTTGTATACTTAGTTCAGTAAATAAAGGCTTATTTATTTATTTATAGATAGATATAGATTGCGAATGTGTTTGTTTATCCTTCAATCACGCCATTGCCGATTGAATAACTAAATAAACGTTTATTGACCACTTTACAAATTAATTACGTATCGACACGCATTCTTGCATGGATATAGGTAATTGAAGACCTAGAGAACAAAACATATTATGTCTACCTACTTTTAGTCCCAAAAAATAATTGCGGGACCTCAATGATTATCTGGGGAAAAAGGGATAATGAAAAACTTAAATCCACGTGTCGTAATATAGTAGGTATTGTACTCTATTCGATACTAAATTTATAATCTATGACGAAAGACTATGACTATTGATGAAAGTAACTGATATCCACCTGGAATGCATCCCACGTACAATAAAGTAGCGACCAATGAAAGCTGCGCCTCTGTCAACCACTTAGGAAGCGGTGATTGTGCAGGATCTTGCAACTTCGGCAAAATAGGCACCGTCCAGCTTAATGTAAAGCCTATTAGTGACTGTCCTATGTATACTGAAATACAAGACAAAGTTTAAAAAGTCTCAGAACAGGAATAAAGTAGTCAGTAAAATTTTTACGGTCATTATTTTATAAACGGTGTGTTTTTTTTTTTAGAAAAGGTAACTTTCTCTTTCTGCTTCTTATTCCTCACTGCTGAGGTTGTGACCCCCTTTCCATTAATCACATAATGACAGGGGGTTTCTTGGGGTAATAATGCGGTGGGTTCCCAGTTCCTTCCGCATACGACTCGACTATAAAGTACTATTTCAACTCTTAGGTTTCTAACGATTATTATCAGATGTTCGTGATAATAACCGGGACCGACGGCTAAGCGTGCTCTCTCAGAGGCACGGAGGAAACGAAAAGGTCAAATTGGGACGACCAAATTCGGTCACCCATCCAGTTACCGACTTAAGTCAACGTTGCTTAACAATCGCAATCGACTGATCGAACTAGGCCACTAGTCCCTCAATAATCTGTAAAAAACCTCTTAATAATAATTTTCTAAAAAATGATATAAAATGTGCACATTTCATACCCTGTAAATGAGTTCGAAAGTTAAACTTCCCGGCCTAGGCCAGTAAAGAATGTACATAAATTCTTTACATATCATAAGTTTGAATTTGGAATCTTTCTTCCTGAATATCTTGTAACTTGTTATAATGTTCTTTGGCCTAAATAGTTTAAATTTGGAACTCTACCGTATTACGCGTTCAGCACTCACAGCGCAAAAAAAAAATTATATTTCTTAAGTAGGTTGCTTTTTTATTTACTTTCTTTTAATAACATAATATAATATATTTAAAAAAAAAGTCACTTGTTTCATTTTTTAGAAAAGCACTATACACATCTCGACCGGGAGAGCATTTGGTCTCGTATATAGCCGTCCTCGCGTAGCTCGGCCGTCTAACTAACACTCGACCAGAAAACGCGTACTTCCCGGTCTCGCGATGTAATGTATTAGTGTAACGCTTATTACGGTATCATTTCACGATTTTTATTCCGGATGTTGCTTTTCCTGCTGAGGACTCGAGGAGGTATCCTTTACAAAATTTTTTAATTGACCGAGCGAAGCGAAGGTCTCTGACTCTACTTGAGTGAATTTGCACTTGTCCGTCCGTCCGTCCGTCTGTCAGAGCCTTATAACTTCTGAATTACTGAACGTAATTACTTACTTCAAATTTAAATATGTATAGTATTACATCCAAACACTGTTTATCCATTTTAAATACTTTAATTCAGGAATTCAAACACACAAACACCGCTGTCATCTTACATGATAAATCATAGAGTTCCCAGACCAGTGTTGCCACTCTACAAAACCAGAGCTGGGATACCATACATAAATTGTATTTAACTTTCAATCTAACAGTTCGGTCATCCTGACCCAGAACTTCGTCCCGAAGTTTACATAATTTGAACACTTAATTAAAATTACGATGATTGCTCATGCTACTCTGCCATTTGTAGTATTAACGCTGGCCTTTAACGCCTGAGACTCTAATGTTAAAGCACTGGCATTATAACCCTTAGCCAAGTACAGTTGCAGATAACAAGACTATGTTTTAGAGTAAAAGAGCATCAGTCTCCATCGTCTTTTCGCGTTACAAAACATCACCTAATAAGTAAATATGGATTTATCACCCATGACACATCTCATCATATTATTCTAACTCTGGTGAATTTACGTGTAGCAAGATACTGGTAACTGAATCGCCATATTTCACAAACGACAAAAGCTTCCTACACCTGTTCATTTTGTAAACATTAACTTATTCAAAAGTAGCTTTCCAGCATTACACAGAGTTTTCCGTTAATAACCCAAGCACATAATATAAGTAATCATTTTCCGTTACTCATTTTGGTTAATCATATGCAACTCAATGACAATTAATCCTTAGGTAGTGATTAGTGATAAATGAGAAACGAACTTTAACTTTGTCTGATCAATAACATCTTAACATTGCTAACTCTTAACCAACAGTTTCAATTCTATAAGTGTAATTCGTAACAATTTCGACATCCTCATGGAAATGAAAACACAATCATTTGATTAAATAATAAATAAGATTCTTATAGTCTACTGGTGTAATTATACACCTATATAATTTTCCTATGAGTATACTCATGTTCACTTTGTTACTTTCCAGAATGGTTATTATTACTCATTCATTACACTTAATTATACTTTCCTATTTACACATGGCAAAAATGACATATACCTTCTCTGCAAGCCTTAGCCAGGCTAGCTTATGTTACAATTCACCCCCAGAACTTTATCTGACAATCGGTTACAATTGGTTACAAAACTCAGTAAACCCCGAAGACCTGAGCCACGTTCTCTATAATTAGCCATTTTGTATACTTTGCACATGCTCCATTTTTTGAGCAAATCTCTACGTTCCTAATTTCATTTGAAATGGTGAAATTTCAAAAGCACGTTATTCCCACCGGAAGAATAGATTAACCTTATACCGTGGCCCTGCATTGTATTGTTCGTTTTAACTTAACACAACAGGCAACTCCACTGCCCGGTACTGCCTTCATCAGCTCTTGCCAAATTTCAACGTTTCGTAAAGCCGAACTCAAATGTTGATACTATTCAATACCACATACTTTGGCATCTGCTTGGCAACTAATATCATTTTGATTTGTGCAGTCGTGATAGTGTGGTGAAAACGTATATAATATATGATATAATATAATATAATATCATAATACAAATATAATGTACCTAATGGTAATAAAATATAAATGTGTAGTAGTGTACCTACTTGGTTGTTCAATATTTTGGTAATTTACTTTTCACTGTTCCTCCTCAATCTAATTATGTTATTCATATCACTTTCATGAATGAATATCCCAAGGAACATCATAGAGCGAGTCTCTTTACACGATAAGTAAATCTCTTTATACGATATTTTGTTACATCGCTCAACCTACATGAAAATATTGTTACTCTCACATGAATCTTAGTGAACCTCAAATGGCATCAAAACATAACACCGATATAAATCGCATCCCATAACTTGACCCAAAATGGCGCTCGTCTGCACAGGTACATCGTACTACAGGACTATGCGGAGCATGCGCGGGAAGCAAGGGTATGGTAACGTGCGGCCCGTCGCGGCGCACCTCATACCGCACTTCATTTGACACCCGAAATGTGTTACTGTGCATAGCTCAACTTACGCGGCGGTTATATTACTTGTTTGCCACTCAGTGCCTCGCATTTAAAACAATAGTTGATATCAGTGAATATCATCTGCGTATTTTACAGACCTATTAAGCCTTTATGTCACCTAACCGTGACACTCACTGAACATCATCATCATTGCGCTTTCGCCTGAAAAACAGCTGTTTTGCTACTTGCATACTATCATGCCCCCAACGGCGAGTAATAGATTACCTGTACTAATCTGGCTAGCCCCGCGGGCAATTTACCTAAGCTTTGCTTTATTTTGCAACTCTCGCTACCGAAAATCGAAACTTAGCAGCCCCGCAGGCTAGACTTTCGAAGTCTACTGGCACCATGGCCCCTATTTTCCACACCAGCGATATATTCAAAATGTTGTAAAATATAAGAGGTACGGAATTGACTTACGTGAGCGGTGAGCCCCACGGGCAAGAAACAACCACATGAGTTATGCGGTCAGCGTACATGAGCTCCACTGGTAACTTACTAGTGATTCGCCATCTGCTCATCAGAATCCGCTAGGCTTTACATCCAAGCCCCGAGGGCGCTAATGTCCACACTTGAAAGTATATCATATAAGCCCCGAAGGCGAGGTGTGTCGGCCCCGAAGGCAAGGTTCATCGGCCCCGAAGGCAAGGTATGTCAGCCCCGAAGGCAAGGTTCGTTAGCCCCGAAGGCAAGTGCAGTGGCCCCGAAGGCAAGTGCGTTGGCCCCGAAGGCAAATGCGTAGGCCCCGAAGGCAAGTACGTAGGCCCCGAAGGCAAGTGCGTTGGCCCCGAAGGCAAGTGCGTCGGCCCCAAAGGCAAGTGCGTAGGCCCCGAAGGCAAGTACGTAGGCCCCGAAGGCAAGTCCATTGGCCCCGAAGGCAAGTACGTAGGCCCCGAAGGCAAGTCCATTGGCCCCGAAGGCAAGTACGTAGGCCCCGAAGGCAAGTACGTCGGCCCCGAAGGCAAGTACGTCGGCCCCGAAGGCAAGTACTTTGGCCCCAAAGGCAATTGCGTTGGCCCCGAAGGCAAGTGCGTTGGCCCCGAAGGCAGGTACTTAGGCCCCGAAGGCAAGGTGCGACAACCACAACGGCTAACTGCCCTTTACTGAAAAATAATTTAAATTATACTGAAGGCAGTCTGTGTGAAGTAGCCCCACAGGCATGTGCTGTAACACATAATATAACTCCTCAGGCATGTTCTATCAGCTGTGTGCCCAGCAAGCTGATCCGTTACGCAGTAGGCATACGCTATACGTACTGCAGCCCCTTAAAGTATGCGCTCTGTCGCCCCGGAGGCGTGTGCCATAATTTGCGATGGAGCCCCCCAAGACATGTGTTCTGTAGCCCCTTAGGCATGTCGGCCCATCTGCGCTGCAGCCCCCTTAGGCATGTTTTGAAACTTACCAGTAGCCCCGCAGGCATATGCATGAATTGGCACTGAAGCCCCTTAGGCGTGTCTTACCACTGAGCCATAGGCCCCTGTTAGGCATTTCCCTGAAACTAATCTGCAACCCTGCAAGTCAATGTATTAGTTTGTACTGAAGCCCATAAGGCATGTTACATTTACTGTTCTGTACTCTGCACTGTTCTGCCGTGCAGCCCTGCGCCAATATGTGTATTTAGCTAAAACTGATCTGCTGTGCAGCCCTGCTGGCGCATGCATCAATTTGTTCTGAAGCCCCTCAGGCATGTGACATTTACAATAAGTGTACTTCACCTTTAGAAATTTTCCTGAAGCTGACCCATGGCCCCGCAGGCATATTTATTTCTATTTTGTTTTTACCTCAACAAAAATCAAACCAAAATATCACAAATGAGTCACTCCCAAAATACTGTTATGTTCTCATATTATACACCCTGTTCATCTCAACCATATGAATTATTTGCAATATTATCATTACCGGTCCACCAGTACCATTCCACCCCAACATCCTCTTTATTTTATTTTTCTCCAGAGTAACATTTAAATCTTTATTCAACAGCCGGGCTTTACCTCCCAAATTCATAAGAAACAATTTTACTCTTCTCAGACCAGGGCGCGTTTGAAACCCTCGTAACTTTAGTTTTAAGATACCTAAGTTAATCACCACCACCACGTCTTATACTTTGTATACTTGACGTTCATTAAGTGTACTGTGTAAGTACCAGCTTTGAATAAATATATTATGACTTTGACTCTTTAACTATAAAAGTTAATGCATCATCCTTGAAACTCCTTGCACCATATAAGATGACTGTAAATAAATCTCCTTGCACTAAAAGGTGCCATTGCCTTTTACAAACTTGCCAATCTCCTTTATTTTCCCTCTAAACAAAAATGATAATTTTCCATTTTCAATAATTTGGCATCGTCCTTTATTTTTCCTCTAAACAAAATGATGACTTTCCTTTTGCAACAATGGACATTCTCCTTTATGTTTCCATTTGTTTTTGCCACTTATTCTTTTTGACTAAAGAGTCATCATCCATTACAATTAAATTGGATTTTACCAAAATTACCACTTGGTTCCTTTTTTTTGTTCATTTATTTACTTACTTGTACATAACTGCAAGATATGCAATTCCGACTCGGCCCATATGTTATTTAGACATCATTCCATACTATTGTTATTTAAGGTGCAGGTTAGGCAACCACCATAACATAACATGCCACTAGCTTTTGGTCTTGGCCAGAGAGAACATTGCGAAGACCACACTAACACTCAAGAATTAATTTATTAATTACACCTATAAAATTAAAAACATTATTATCTTGCCAAAACCTCGGCTATCTTAACAGACATAAGCCCGTACATAGCACCATAACCATGCCACCCCATGTGTGAGCACAATCACCGATGTGACATTTCTATCTTCCTTCAGTCTCTCCGCATAATGAGAAGTCGAGTCCAGGTTTAATTATGGTCATGTGCTCAGGCACTAAGGTACAACAGCTCCAAACAGCTACTGTGAATCACTTGACATACAACAGACTCATTAAATACTTAATAAAGTTAGTCTACCTGGGTCTCGAAACCCATCATATCACCATCATCATAATTTACACCCAAATCTGCTAACCCATTTATCATCCACACAGATTTGATATTATTTCAATTCACATTTTTCGAACAAATGTATCTATGCCACCCAATCTTTATATATAATGTACTTATTCAATTATATACTTGCTTTAGCCCTTCAAACATTCATGTAATCATACTAACCCCGGCATACTTATACCAGACGGCTATATTAACTGAGTATCCGTTCCTCTACAAATGCAATTTTCACTTGTAAGGACCTTTATTGGGTTATACTTGCTTTAATGGAATGTACAATATTACAGTTACTTTTGACCTCTGTTCATTTACTCAAACAATATTAGGTATATATGATTCACATAAATAACTCTCAGAATAAATTGAATATTCACTATCAATTTAGGTACAAGATTATCAATTAAACTAATTTCCAACTTAATAAATTAGTAAATACCTCTTCAATAATTTAATAATTTAGTCGACCAACTACCATCCTAACCTATTGTAGTTTAACTTATTTCTTTGAATACTGCATAGGTACTCATATGTTATGACATACCTCTTTATGATTTCACTATGATTCTTCACATAAAACTTAGATACTTCAGTACTTAATGTAAGTAAGTACATCCTGCAAGTACCTACTTATCTCACTCTGCAGGTATGGTATGTTTATTTAATATACATACCTAGTTATACTTTAACCAGACAGACCAGATCAGACAAACCAATAAGATCAGAGTGATGGGTCTAAGCTCTAATTCCCTCTCTCCTATGAAAGTGGAGGCCCTTGCCCAGCAGTGGGACGTTAATGGGCTGTAGTCATAATGGTAGATACCTTTATAACCTTTAATCATTTCTTTCAAATAAATATTTTAATAAACTCACCGTTTCCATGTACCTACACACAGTACCACTAGGTAGGTCTCTCTCCAGGCACTTTACATGCTGAATGGAATTGTTATAGTAGTAAAACCTCATACCTCATTGACCTTTGGTAATTTGTATGCAAGTACTTGATAAGTACTAACTATTCCATTGATACCTCTTTTTAAGTTTTCCATGCCAACTTTCCAATGCAATTCCGATTGCCAACCCACGTAGGTATTTATGTACTTACGATCATTACACAATACGAGTTTTAACACTCATTTATCCTTCTTGTATTTTATAGTTCAACCTTCCGTCATGACGACAATTAGGTAGGTAATTCTTTTCTTTTTTGCTTCACGAATTACGTCACGGTCATGGCGTCATATAATACTTTATTTAACATCTTGAATTACAATTTGTAGGTACCATTTTCAGGATAGGTCCGGATAATCAATTAATTAGCACATGAAGTTCATGCCACTTCTGACCTATTACATCCAAACACTGTTTATCCATTTTAAATACTTTAATTCAGGAATTCAAACACACAAACACCGCTGTCATCTTACATGATAAATCATAGAGTTCCCAGACCAGTGTTGCCACTCTACAAAACCAGAGCTGGGATACCATACATAAATTGTATTTAACTTTCAATCTAACAATAGTATGTAAACCGATGGCCTCCCGCCGAACATGGCTTATAAAGTTATAATAGTAGATTAGTAGCCAAGGGTTGTAAGGCATCAATTGCAGCCCGAGATATTTAGGCGCACGAGCGCAGGGAGGGCGCCTATAGTTCGAGGGTGCAATTGATGCTTACACCCGAGCTAACTACTCTGCTTTACATCTCGATTGTGAGGTAAAGTAGGTCCTTATTACCCCCAAATGGAGCTTGTAGGTGACCGATTAGCGCTCGAGGGTAATAATGTAGAGCCCTAGGGCGGTAAGTAATTAAAAAAAAACTCTTCACTCTTTCAAAAAGTTCGCGTACATCTAACCATCATACTTTTTTTAATTACTTACCGCCCTAGGGCTTTTCTAGCTACATTATTACCCTAGAGCGCTAATTGGTCACCTACAAGCTCCATTTGGGGGTAATAAGGACCTACTTACCGAATATGAGAGATGTAAAAATCTTTATTTCAGGGGGGCTCTCATATAAGCGAATGCGAAGTAAAATATTTTTTATAGTGTTACTTAGGGTTGCGGTATATCATTTTAAAGATAATTAGGAATAGAGTCTTAAAATATTTTTTTTTTAATTTTTCCCCTAAAATTGACGCAATGGGGGGTTTTCAAAGTGGCGATTTTCTAACGTCCAAAGTTGACCTCAGAACTCAATTTTCTGAAAGGCTGAGCCTGAAACTTATCAATTATATTTTGAATTATATCCTGTACATGAACAACAAATACTAAAATTAGATAAATATTATAAGGAAACGAAATTATTTAATTTTTAATGTGCTTCAGTATTATTCGTTCAGAAGGTGTACTTTGTAGGTACCAATTTTGAATAAAGATGATTTGATTTGATTTGATTTGTTTCACAGAACTTCACAATTATGTCAATTGATGGCGCTCTGTACAAGTTTATGGATACCGCGAGGTCTCAGTTCGGGGTTAACCACTAGTATAATTTTAATATGCCACAGAATACCAGTAGCAGATTTTATATACTGTGCTAAACAATTATATAGCCCTCATAGTTGATTTTTGAGTAGGTAGATAGAAAAGTGTGCCAAGACAAGGGCTTCGTTTTGAAGATGTTGATACGATACGTTAAGTACACCATTAAAATTTCTCTGGTTCTAGAGCAGCAAACATTTGGTTACTACCAAATGTTTGCTATTTATTTTACCTATCACTGACTTCCTTATGGTTCAGCTCCACTACAGTGGTACGACGCGGCGCGGCGTGGCACGTAGCGGCAAGTATTCTTTGTACCTACAATAATTTATGTAGCAGTGCATCGCTTAAGTGGGCCCAGTAACCTATTCTGATTTCTGTGGCCCAGCTCCATACAAACTCATACAAAGAATATTTGCCGCTACGTGCCGCGCCGCGCCGTGCATATCTAGTGGGGCTAGACCTTTACAGTGGCTTAAAAATAGTACTTACTACACATTGAAGCAAGGACTTGCCGCTTCTTTCCAGTTAATTCAAAAATCATTTTTACTTTTTCTAACTGGAAATCTTACTTATATGATTTTTTAAAGAATGCACATGTTGCATTTGTAACACAATCTTTTTTGCACTGAATGATAAAATATTATTCATAATAATGTTAATGTTAATCTCGAAATCTATATTTGTCGATTAGATTAAGATCATCTGATAGGCATTTCGGGAGTTTAGTATCGTTACAGTAATTTAGCTTATCCTATAATGAAAATTGTGATAATATTATAACAGCGGTATCAATAGATTAGTAATAATAGTATATCATCATCGCACATCGATCTTTAAAAATCCGGGCAAGTGCGAGTCAGACTCGCGCACAAATGGTTCCGTACTCCACACCATATAAATTCTTTTAATAAATAACAAGATAGTCATAGTCATCATAGTAACTTTTAATAAATAAAGATGTCATAACAACACGTAATCAGCTATGATATAACTGGCTTACCTAAGGCACTAAACGGGTAGCGCCTGACAAACAATTCGGCACCCTATGAATACGTAACCTTTATTATCGATTTTCGGATGTTTTCCTATACTTGTGCTGTGAGACCTTGCTTCTTTTCAAATTTCATGATTCTAAATCAACGGGAAGTATCTATAGGTTTTGATTTATTGGCGAGTGTCAAAATTTGCAAAATATGCGACAGTATCTTTATATTATTCCGTTCATTTAGAAGCTTGATTTTAAACAACTCTCAGGGACCTTTATAATTTTCAACTTGCGCGTTCCTCTACGCGTTCCCGAGAAAAAGGTGGTTGACAGATAGACGGACAACGAAGTGATCCTATAAGGGTTTATTTTTCCTCTTGAGGTACGGAACTCTAAAAATATAATTAAAAATTAATTCCATACTTCCATAATAATATTAAATACTAGCTGATGCCCGCGACTTCGTCCGCGTGGATCGAGGTTTTTCGTTTCCCGCGGGAACTCCTTAATTTTCCGGGATAAAAAGTAGCCTATGTGTTATTCCAGACTATAATCTATCTCTGTGCCAAATTTCATCCAGATCCGTTCAGCCGTTGGGGCGTGATTGAGTAACAAACATCCATCCATACATCCATCCAAACTTTCGCATTTATAATATTTACTAGCTGATGCCCGCGACTTCGTCCGCGTGGATTGAGGTTTTTCGGTTCCCGCGGGAACTCCTTAATTTTCCGGGATAAAAAGTAGCCTATTAGTAGAAGATCCGAATCTAAATCGAGACGTACCGGTTTGATAAGAGAATCAAATTTATTTTATAATAAATTTCATATATTAGAAAATAAATTAAAAATGGGTTGACAACAGAAATCCTGGACAGAATATTTTTAATTATTTTTTGAAAAAAGTTTTTTCATAAAATGTTGCAAAATGAAGATAATAATAAAATTTTATACTGGACTTAAAGTATAGAGCATATAGAATGTGCAATCGTAGGGTAGACTATTATTTACCTGGACGAACTACTGGGTAGACAGGTATAAACAGGTATGTCAATACTAGTTACTTTCACTAGATTCGATAATAGAAAAAAATTTATATCAGCATAAGCGCTGTTTTATTCTGAACACGATGATATAGGGTAGACTGCAAAAAATTTGGTCCTAATAGGGGTATACAAATTTTAAAAATTTCAATTTGAACGCGTCCGGAAATGAGTGACAGAGAGATCCGAGGTAAGTATACTGTGTGATAATAAAGGACCGAACATTGCTGTTGTGTCTCATGGGATCGTGAATATAAGTTTACATACCGAGCATGCGCACTTTGCGCATGCTCGGTGAGTAGAGCCCAAGCAAAAATCAACGAAATCGAGTGCTGCTTTAGTTAGTTCAACTTCTTGATATTTAAAGTTTTTCTTTTTACGAAAAGCTAGCTTTGACGAACAATTTTTAAAAGTTTCATCTGTAAAATCAATTAAAGAATCGTCCAAGCCACACAAAAAACACTTTTTAGCCATTTTTTATCACAACGATACAGTACAACACGTGTTTACGACGCGATATAAGCAACTCCAAAATAACATGTACTGTTTACAATATGGAGGATAGCAGAGGTACTTACCTCTACTTTCTATGAAGTTTACATACCGAGCATGCGCACTTTCTTATATTCACGATCTCATGAGACACAACAGCAATGTTCGGTCCTTTATTATCACACAGTATACTTACCTCGGATCTCTCTGTCACTCATTTCCGGACGCGTTGAAATTGAAATTTTTAAAATTTGTATACCCCTATTAGGACCAAATTTTTTGCAGTCTACCCTATATCATCGTGTTCAGAATAAAACAGCGCTTATGCTGATATAATTTTTTTTCTATTATCGAATCTAGTGAAAGTAACTAGTATTGACATACCTGTTTATACCTGTCTACCCAGTAGTTCGTCCAGGTAAATAATAGTCTACCCTACGATTGCACATTCTATATGCTCTATACTTTAAGTCCAGTATAAAATTTTATTATTATCTTCATTTTGCAACATTTTATGAAAAATCATTTTTCAAAAAATAATTAAAAATATTCTGTCCAGGATTTCTGTTGTCAACCCATTTTTAATTTATTTTCTAATATATGAAATTTATTATAAAATAAATTTGATTCTCTTATCAAACCGGTACGTCTCGATTTAGATTCGGATCTTAGACCATATGTGCTATTCCAGACTATAATCTATCTCTGTGCCAAATTTCATCCAGATCCGTTCATCCGTTGGAGCGTGATTGAGTAACAAACATACATCCATACATACATCCATCCATCCAAACTTTCGCATTTATAATATTTATATGGATTATTTGATATTTGATAAATGCGAAAGTGTGTCTATCTGTCTATCTGTCTGCTCCGCTATCACGGCCTATCCGTTCAACCAATTTTAACGAAATTTGGTACAGGGATAGGTTGTATCCCGCGGAAGGACATAAACTACTTTTTATCCCGGAAAATTAAGGAATTCCCGCAGAAATTAAAAAAACTTAATCATCGCGGACGAATTCGCGAGCATCATCTAGCAATACTATACTTTTGAAACTAACGAAGGGATTGCTTTTAAGGAATGCTTTTGTAATGTTATCTCTTTATTTTCTTATTAGCGTGTATTAATCAGGTAATTAACTAAAAATAAAATCTCAACAATATTTTACAGCTTTATTCTGATACTCACAATCATGAGAACATAGAATTAGAATTTTTTTTAATAATTCCAACCTAGAAAATAAAGAGAAAATTTAACTCAAACACAACAAGTGAACCTGGAGTATGTATCATTTACATGCTTAATAACTCTTGAATCTCCGACAAGCTTTTCCCCTTAGTCTCCAAAACGCAAAATATTGTGAAAAACACTGCCCCAAGACACGTAGCGGAGAAAATCCAGAATGCTATATAACCTATGGTCTGTATAACAGAGCCAAAAATTGTGGTCATCACAAATCCTGCCACCCAAGAAGAGGTCAGGGCGACGGCAGAGCCTTTGCTCCTCACGTTTGCTGTGAACAGTTCGCCGATCAGAGCGTTTGGAATTATGCCCAACCCTGAAAAATTAAAGTATGTTATAAACCCATAACCCTAATCGGTTTCTACACGGCATCGTACCGGATCGCTTAATAGCTTGGCACATCTTTGCCGGTAGGGTGTTAACTAGCCACGGCCGAAACCTCCCACAAGACCAGACCAGAGAAAATTCAGAAATTATAAATTCTTAAATGAACCCTGCCGGGGATCGAACCCGGGACCTCCCATGTTAAGACAACAGCGCTCGCCACTGCGCCAGGCAGGTCGTCATTCTGCGAAGAGACTGGTTCGTACCTAATGTTAGACTGCGGCCGACGAGGTCCCGGGTTCGAGTCCCGGGTCGGGCCATAATCAAGTATTGGGTTTTTCTGACTAGAAATTCTCAGTAGGTACTAGCCCGGAGTTAGGAAATTGGCGGTGTCTCACCCCCGTGCCTCGGAGAGCACGTTAAGCTGTCGGTCCCGGTTATTATCACTAACATGATTAAAGCCCGCCAACCCGCATTGGAGCAGCGTGGTGGGTCTAAGCTCTAATTCCCTCTCTCCTATGAGAGTGGAGGCCTGTGCCCAGCAGTGGGACGTTAATGGGCTGTAGTGGTGGACCTAATGCTGAATTTACAACTTACCAAAGTCATATCCTATGAAAAATAATATAATGACGACAAGCGGAACCCATCTTATGTTGTCAATGACTTGGTTCCCAATGTGATCCAAGTAAAAGTAGAGGCCCAATAGGAACTGAAACAATTTCAATTTATTTATTTATTACATACTTATTGTGTCTCTTATATTACGTAATGTTTTAACTCTACCACTGGTTCGGAAAACACCTTCTGTTGAGAAGAGCCGGCATAAATAATAGGGATGATGACAACTCGATCAAATCAGCGACTCTTTATCAAACTTAAAAACGCACTTCTAGTATGGAAGTTATATGAAATTCACAGTTGTGACGTCTTAAAATTTCAACGAACTTTTTTTCTTTAATCTATATTTTAAAATGGTTATCAAACTTGAAACTAACCGAGGATGTGAATTTTAGGTCTTTTGGAAGACCCTCTATTTAATTATTCAGTTAGAAATAATTTATTTTTGATATATAGCCATCATCCCTATTATGGATGATTATATTATGATACCCACGACTTGATCCGCGTGGATCTATGCATTTTGAAAATACTGTAGAAACTAGCCTTTGTCCGTCCACGGGATACAACTTTTCTCTGTAAAAAAAATCCACAATGTTCCTTGAACATATGGACCGCAAAACGTATCAGACAGACAAGCAGAAAACCCATATGGACCGCAAAACGTATCAGACAGACAAGCAGAAAAACAATATGGACCGCAAAACGTATCAGACAGACAAGCAGAAAAACAATATGGACCGCAAAACGAATTAGACAGACAAGCAGAAAAACAGTCAAACAACCTTCGCAAACACCTTCGCAAGCTAAAAATCCAGTATGGATTTGCTATAAACATCGACGACCTCCGTGGCGCAGTGTGTATCGCTGTTGTCTTAACGTACGGAGGTCCCGGGTTCGATCCCCGGCAGGGTCAATTTGGGAATTTATATTTTCTAATTTTCCCTGGTCTGGCCTGGTGGGAGGCTTCGGCCGTGGCTAGTTACCACCCTACCGGCAAAGACATGCCGCCAAGCGATTTAGCGTTGCGGTACGATGCCGTGTAGAAACCGAAAAGATTAGCCCGCTACCATCAGACTACATCATCACTTACTATCAGGTCTTTGCGATCGCAGTCAAGGGCTAACTTGTAGTGGATAAAAAAAAATAGTATAATATTGTTGTCCCTTATTTTTTTACCTTAAGTCTATGTTTATGTTAACAACGTCTTTTATTTAATACTCACCATTGCAAAAGAGCATATACAGCTAGAAACAATTAATAAAACTTTCCTCCCGCTCCTTTCAACCATTAGAGGACCGATAAAACTGCCAGTAATTTGGAAAGCTGATATAATCAGCATAGATATATTCGATTCTATACTAGATCCAGCCATTTCGAAGATCGACCCAGCGAAAAACAACACTACTATCACACCACTGCAATGTTGAAAAATGTTCATAATAATCAAAATGGATAGTGCTTTCCTATTCCCTTTTAAAGTAAAGAGATCCATCCAATCTTTTTTAGCAGTGGTGTCATTGAATTCTTTTCTTGCTGCCAATAATGTGTGTATGTCCTCACTTCTGCCTAATTCGTGCAGTATTTTTATAACAGCGTCATCTTTACCTGAAAAGGAAAGAAAAATAGTTATTTGTGTTATATGGGGCCAAAGAAAATTTTTGCTCCCCGAGGGCGCTATTTTGAATTCAGAGCGAAGTGAAGGATTCTAAAGTAGAATCCTGAGCGTAGCGAGGAATTCAATATACGCCGCCCGAGAACAAAAAATTTGGCCCCGAGTGACACACTATTTTTCATCAGTACGTATGAGAAAAAGCTAGGAGTATCAACCTACTATGTATGGACATTACCTATACGTCTATGCACCAATCAGAAGCACGAACGCGGACCAACCAGAAGATACTCCTATCAACCTTCTATGTATAAACATTATTGACGCAGTATTCTAAAGCACAAACGAGGACCAATCAGAACAGAGAAATGAAAAGTCCTATGGGCCTAAAAATTACATTTTGCTCCCGCTATCCTCTGAAGCCAATATTCGTTTTTCGAATAGGTATGATGAAAATATCATTGCATATAAATTATAAGAAATTTAATTTACATTAGTATTATTTTTTATTTGAATGACAAAGTTGCATGGAAGCAACCGGCCTCGCATCCAGTGACCCACAAGTCAGTGTAATACTTGTATCGTAATGTCTGTGTTGTATTGTTTACTTATTGTAACCTTTTTCTTTTTTAAGAAAAGAGCAACTGCTGATTTTCTTGCCGGCTCTTCTCAGTAGAATCACCTTTCCGAACCGGTGGTAGAGTCTTAACATAATATCATAAGTGGCACAAGTTGCCCTACATGAAATAAATAAATCAATTCATATTTCAAACTAGCTGATGCCCGCATCTTCGTCCGCGTGGATTGAGGTTTTTTGGAACTCTTCATTTTCCGGGATAAAAAGTAGCCTTTGTGTTATTCCAGACTATAATCTATCTCTGTGCTTAATTTCTTCCAGATCCGTTCAGCCGTTCTGGTGTGATTGATCGATTCAACCCATTGTCAGCTCCTTTCTGTAGTTCTTGTGTTTATAGTAGCATGCAAAAGAGATGTTACAACCTATCTTTGAACTTTCAAATTCGGTTTTCGTCAAAATCAGTTTAACAGATGGGCCTTGAAAGCATAGCATGGATGAATTTTGACGCAGAGATAAAATTAAAGAGTTCCCGAAGGAACCAATAAACCTCAATAGACGCGGACGAAGTCGCAGGCATCAGCTAATTAAATATATAATTAACTAGATGATGCCCGTGACTTCGTCCGCGTGGTTTAAGTTTTTTTCAGACAGAAAGACAGACAGACAGACACACTTTCGCATTTATAATATTAGTATAGAAGTATACATATTATAGATTAATAATTAAAAAATAAAATACCTTCTAAAACAAAAAATATTGGAGATTCTGGTATCAGAAACGTAGTCAATATGAAAGCTATGCAGCACGCAAGACCAACGTAATTCGTGCCCGAATACGAAGCAAAATAGCTGGTGGAGTACAAAATTATGCCACCGATAGTGTGAAATATGCCCATCACTGTTAAGAGGATGCCTCTGATATTTGTAGATCTGAAGACAAACAAGACAAAAAGGATTTAAATAACTTTAACCCGACTGCGTATATGATATTGCAAAATTATGTTTCTGTCGCTTGGTATCGTGTACGCGCACGAAATTATGAAATTTAAAGATAAAAAAATCATGTTGCCAAAAAAATGTTTTTTCGGATTTTTTTTGCAAATGTTATATGCGAAATTACCGCAAACGCTCTACCAGACTGGCAGAACTGGATTCGCCAATGAACGAAATTATATTTTTCCACAATTTCAGATTGCCTAAAAACACCTTCCCGAAATTCTTCGCCAGCTCTCGAATTCCATCGCCCCGCTGCCGCCGTCGCTCGGCCGTCGCTAGTTTCGTGCGCGCCCCCTAAAGTCTTAAATCTAAAAATATCTTAAAATGGTTGAAAGCCGCGACTTCGTCCGTGACTCGAACTTATTAAAACGAGGTAACATCGTCAGTATTTTGGGCACCATGCCCATTAACGATCACTTGGACGGCGTGTATTTTTTGTAAATATATTAGATTTTTTTTAATTTATCATTTCTTCATTGTTCATTTATAAATTCTGTATCCTAATTAGCCTCTTGGTATTATCGCAATAAAAAAAAATACTCACGCTATCTCCCCAATATAAACCAGGTTCATCACAGCAATGATACTAGTTCCAAAACCACACAAAATTCTGGCACATAACACCATTGCAAGATTGGTGCTCAACGCCAGAAGTAAATACGAGATCGCCGATAGAACCCCGCCAAAAAACAGGCATGGCTTCCGTCCTCTAATATTTGATAGCCATCCGGCTAGATATGGACCTGCAAATTACAGATCAAATTTTGTAAGCAGAAAATTCTCCGAAAAATTCGGGATTCGGGACGTGTACACCGTTTTTTTTTTGGGCTAATTATTAATCGAGTGACTGTTTAGCCTTTAAGTGATTGTAACTTTGTTTCTTCACACTGTATTATGTATACAATTTTGAATGTATTATACATATTTATTTTAATAAAGAATTTATTAAATCAAAATCAAATCAATCGACACAGCGGTTTCTCCATACAATCGTATCCATCTGTTTTCTCCGTGAATAATTACAATAGGTAAATATTCTTGCAATTAAAATCCATTATATTATGTCATATGTGTTCGAAACAATGAAAACTTAAGGATGTCCCTATGTTTTCGATAAATTAATAATTTTAATAACATGGAACCTTCAAAAAATGCAAAAAATGGTCCAGTTTTCGCGCCATCATCATATACATCCCGCAAATAAATTTGACGAATATAATCAAAAAAGAAAAACATAGCTACATAGGCTGAGTCCTTCTTAAATTATTATTGGAAAAATAAAATCGGTTCAGTTTTGGAGGAGGAAACAGGAGAATACGAGAGTAAGAATTCCACTGTTTTTCATAGGTATAATCGGTCCAAGCTGCAGTTATCCCTTTCAGGTGTTATAGGACCCTATTCGAAGGGCACTGCGACGGAAATATAATTGTTAAATACCTATTTTCAAAGTTTCCCATTGATGGCATTTCCTCTTAATAAACATTTCTGGTAAATTAGTATAAATGCGTAAGTGAGTTTTAATGTTCGCTTTCGCACGGCCCATCTTTTTAACCGATTTTGATGAAATCTGGTAGAGACTTGGTCCCATCTGCCCCGCTGGCTCTGCCCCGCTATCGGGGCAGTTGGGAGAAAAGTCGGTTGTGTCCCGGGGTAGGACAAAGTTTTTATCCCGGAAAATTAAGAAGTTCCCACGGCAATGAATAAAACTTAAACCAGGCGGACGAAATCGCGGGCATCAGCTAATAAAAAATATACAGTACCTGGTATAGTTCCCACATAAAATATAGAAGCAGCCAAAGAAAGTTGCGTCCCTGTAAGCAGTTCACTTAATGGTGATTGATCACGGTCTCGCAGTTTAGTTAACATGACGCCAGACCATGACACCGAGTAGCCTATCACCAATTGTCCTAGGTACACTGAAAATATAATATAAGTCGTTTGAAGAATTTTTACCTATCTCAGTAATTATATAGTTAGTCATTTTATGCTTATTATTTAATATTTATTTATATATATTTTTATATTTATAGTATAATATTTATTTATAACGAACTAGCTGACGCCCGCGACTTCGTCCGCGTGGTTTAAGATTTTCCCGAAATTTTTCCTGAATTTTCTTTGCTATAAACCTCACGGAGCCCGAGACCTTTCCAACGAATGCAAAACCGTGGAAATCGGTTCGTGCGTTCTGGAGTTATAGCGTCAGGAAGGAAAACCCGACTTATTTTTATATAGTAAAAAAAGAAGATATATTTAAACTCATGTTTGTTTTGTATGTAGGTAATATTGTATGTTGTTGATAAATATGATATATTTTATTTGTAGTTTTCGCACCATCCCGTTTGTATTCTCTTATCCTGTCTCCAAAGGTTGTCTGGAAGAGATCGCCTTAGGCGATAAGACCGCCTTTGCATACTGTATTGTCCTATTCGTAGTTTTATTGATTTTTTTCCGTGTACGTGTGCAATATAGATTTAAATAAATAAATATATAAAAAAACCGGCCAAGTGCTAGTCAGACTCGCGCATCAAGGGTTCCGTACCATCACACAACATAAATTATTTTAGTAAATAACAAGAAAGATGTCATAACAATACGTAATCAGCTATGAATTATCTGGCTTACATAATATGGCGCTAAACTGGTAACAAACAATGCGACGCCCTATGTGTACGGAACCTTAATTAACGATTTTCGGATATTTTCCTATTCTTGTGAGACAGACACACAGACGGATAATGAAGTGATCGTTTAACTTTAAGGGGACCTTTTTTTCCTCTACAGATAACCATAAAAACGAGGTATGCAATGACGGACTGAAACCTACGAAGGCATCACTGAATGGCCTGAGTGCCTAGTGGGAGATTTTGTTCCCATTCGATCGCGACAACGTTTACTGTAGAATGGAATTGTCAAGCGATTGACAGCTGGTGATTAATTCCCTATATTCGACACTCACTCACTTCACAATCACTCACTCACTCACTCACTCACTTCATCGTTCACTTTACAATCGTGCATTGTCGAGTCAACATCTCCTGAAAGATGCTCCGGTGTCGGAGTGAAACGTACGTTGAGAATAATTTGTTGTGTGGTGAATATTGCAAGCTGCAAGTGCAAGATACACTGTACCACATATATTTGCCTATTGTTGCGGATTATAGCAAATTAAAGTTCAAGTTCATAGTATAGATTAAGTATGAAATATGATTGCATTAAAATGTAATAGTTCCACTGATGGTCGCGAGACTTCTTCCGTGACGCGGTTCTAGCAAGTCACGGTTAGATCCTACTTTGGGGGGTCCAGGGTAATTTAAAGAATTTGTACCCGTTGTTTGAACAAATAAAGTTTTTTTTTATTACCTAATTATCTACCATTATACTTATTATAATACTTAGGTACCTAGATCCTTTAGGTTGATATTATAATATTATATACTTACTACATGTCGCTATTAATACTTGCCGCTTCCTTCCATTTATTTTAATTAAATTAAGCTGCATATTTAAACTGTAATAAGTCACTCTTACTAAAAATTAAATTTATAAGCAAATTCTGCACCCAACACACGCACAAATTAAATCTCATATAAAAACATAGTATACTGGATAATTCGCAGTTATCTAATATCTTGTAATAACTATAACGATAGTTGTAATCCTGTTTATCAGTAACTACATACTTAAAGTCTAAGGCATACAGACAAAGCTGAGAAAAACCGAGTTAAACATAACATGAGTTATCTTTATTTCCTTTTACATACGGTTCCATTTAGTATACTGTAAATAGCAAATGGGGGACTTAAGGAGACCTTAATGTACAATAATATTGACACTATAGATAGGTACACAATATAATCATTAATATCTAAGACTATTTATTCAACAGCTCTTGGATTTCAACCAAAAGGCAAGATGGCCGCCAACACTCTGAAAGTAAACATCCCGAAGGTCGTGTTCACGATGAAGCCAAAACCCAATGAAATGCTCATAGTGAGCGGAGATCCTGATTATCGTGTTTGGGATTATGCCGTAACCTAAAAGTACAGAATTACACAAATGAATAGGTATAAAGAAAAAGAAAAACCAAATGCAATTTGAAAATAATAATTTCAACTGTAATGCAATTGCAATGATAAATAGCTTCCAATTACTGTCCAGCATTCTTAATGTGGATTTTTTAACTACAGCTAAAATAATATGTATTAAAAACATTTTTAGAAGCAAGGTTTTATCACCCGGCGACCTATCTCCAGAGAGATTAGCCATCTGCGCGGGAGATATTATAGTGAAGAAGTATGTGCGCATTCATAGGTGTACTCTCTGTTCCTTTACTCTCATAGCCCGATGGGACGGAAAATCCAACACGACTGGAGAGAGATCAGGCGCAGGACAGACGGATGTGAGTTTGTATATTCCACCATAACTTCTATACGCCTGAACGGATTTTGATGAATGAGGTATCGTTAGAATCCTTAGTAAGCTAAGGATTCTAACGATACCCGGGTGACATAGTATATTCCGGGTGACATAGGCTAGTAAAATTTTTAAAAAAATTTATAGGGTGACCATGGTCCCGCATCAAAGAAGTATAGATTATAAATCTGTCTTCTAAATCTTTATCATATTCTCTTAAGCTCATATTTTTATCCTCAGATTAAGGCACCCGCTGCTATTGTGGTGTTATGTCTTTATTTTCTTTTTAGCGCCAATAACAATGGGATACTTATCTAAAAATAAATACTCAACATTATTTTAAAGCTTTATTCTGATACTGAAATCATGAGTAGGTATATTAGCTACTTTTAACTATCTCAAAAAACAATAGAATTTTCATGTGGACGGATTTATTGTAAATAAAGATTTATGTTATAGGTTATTTATATAGAATTAGACCTAGAAAATTTAACTTAAACAGCCATAGTAGTTTATCAGTATATTATATATAGTATAGTACTATATAACTATAGTAGTATGTATAATTTATATGCTTAATAACTCTTGAATCTCCAACAAGCTTTTCCCTTTAGTCTCCAAAACACAAAATATTGTGAAAAACACTGTCCCAAGACATGTAGCGGAGAAAATCCAGAAAGCAATATAGTCTATGCTTTCTATAATAGAGCCAAAAATCGTGGTGATCAGAAATCCTGCCACCCAAGACGCAGTTAATGCTACGGCAGAACCTTTGCTTCTCACATTTGCTGTAAACATTTCGCCGATCAGAGCGTTTGGAATTATGCCCAACCCTGAAAAATTAAAAGTGGTTAACTCATAACATATAATCTCAAATAATCTCATAACAAACCCCCAAACAAATAAAGAAAAAACAGTTAGGTACTATATTGTACGGGAGCAGGTGATATGGTTCGACCGTAACAATAGGATGAACATCCTCCGAGCGGGTGTTGTGCTCGGGGACCTCTGGTCCGAACTCCGACCGTTCATCTTTGGAGGTCGTATATATATAGCGTAATTCAGAGAAATCTTCGTTATCTTGACTTGGGCTCTTTGTGTTCATCGTGCGCTACTAGTAATGTCATCTATTGAATTATGTGCGGACTGCGCAGACCGCCACACCATAACCGGTAAAAACATATGAGGTAATAACTATTATTGCTAGAACCGGTTTTGCCAAAATTCTGCACTAAAATTAATTAGCATACTTAAAAAAATTACAACTTAAATTGTATTATTTTTTTAAGTTTATAAGAAATTTTTCATCCCACCATCTCGGAAAGAGTATTTTTACTCTTCGATATCTGAAGGTAAAATCCGTTATTATCCTCTAGAGGATAAAGTAAATTGAATTTAGAACATCGTGTGCACGTTAGTAAATATCACTCGTCTATGAAGTTTGTGAATTCAAAACATCATTAAAACCTATTTACTTGTACCTCTATGGTGCCGAATTTCCCACGAATTTCCATACAATCGTTTTTAATTTGTTATAAACTCACACTCGTAATCTTCTTGGTGTACTTTTTTAATTGGCTTTGCGCGCAACATTTTCTTTCACGTCATATTGTTTAAAATTAAAACCGATTAAAAACAAGAAAATTGAATATAAGTGAAAAACCTCAAATGAGTGATTCTAGTGACGAAGAAATTAACAGAATTGAATTTAATTGCATTTAGTCATTTCCTCGCTGAGGTGGGATGAAAAGTTACCTTCTGATTTTTTTCGCATTTAGTCATTTCCTCGCTGAGGTGGGATGAAAAGTTACGTGTTGCACTCGAGTGAAAAGATTTTTCACCTCGTGCTCTTTTGATTCCCTCGCTGACGCTCAGGATTCTAATTTTAGAATCCTTCGCTTGCTCGGTCATCAAAATTGAGCACGCAGTTAAAAAACAACTTTTCACTCTTGTATAACAAATAATTATTACATATCACTTGCTCGGTGAAGGAAACGCGCGTCGTGAGGAAATATGCATGCCCGAGAATTCTTCATAATCTGTTAAAAGGACTGTGAAGTCAGCCAATCCGAACTTAGCAAGCAACTCTTCTCATTTTTTTCATCCACTACAAGTTAGCCCTGGACTGTACCAATACCTGGACAATATCATTTATGATGGTAATGATGATGCAGTCTAAGATGGTAGCGGGCTAACTTGTTTTAGGGTTATGGCAGTTTTATTAAACCCTTATAACCCTAATCGGTTTCTACACGACATCGTACTGGAGCGCTAAATCGCTCTGCGGCACGTCTTTGCCGGTAGGGTGTTAATTAACTAGCCACGGCCTCCCACGAGACCAGACCAGAGCAAATTCAGAAATAATAAATACCCTAATTAACCCTGCGGGGGTTGTACCCGGGACCTCCAAGTTAAGACAACAGCGCTCGCAGTCCGCACCAATAGGAAGATCTTCCTCCGGGCTGGTAGTGGTGTTGTGCCCGGGGAGTGGAACCTTTCTGGTCCGACCGTTGTAAGTTTGAACGGTCTATAAATAGCGCAATTCTCAGAAAACTTCGATATCGTGATTCAGGCTTGTATGTAACTTATAAGTTTTCAGTCGATTATCTATCCCGTGATGTAGATACAATTAGCGCCATTTAGTTCACATTGTGGTAACCGCTACAAAGTAATGATGATTTTACAACTTACCAAAGTCATATCCTATGAAAAATAATATAATGACGATAAGCGGAACCCATTTTATGCTGTCTATGACATGGTTCCCATTATGATCCAAGTAAAAGTAAAGTCCCAATAAGAACTGAAACAATTTCAATTTAGTTATTTTTATTACATGTAGGACATACAGGTGTTTCTTGTGTTTCGACTCTACCACTGTTTCAGAAAACAGATTCTACTGAGAAGAGCCGGCAAAAATAAGTATGGATGTTAGATGATACCCGTGGTTTCATCCGCGTGGATCTACGCATTTTGGAAATACTGTAGGGACTAGCTTTTGTCCGTCCTCTGGACACAACTTTTCTTAGTACAAAATTTCCTCAATGTGGCCAATTCTGTATGACAGAAGATATTCAAGTTTTATGTAGTCCACCCAAGTGTAGCCAGGGTAGACAAGCTTGTATATTAGATCATTATTTGTATTTTCATTACTACTTTACATACATCATTTGCTTACTACATTACTTACTTACTACTTTATTACATTACTCACCATTGCCAAAGAGCATATACAACTAGAAACAATTAATAAAACTTTCCTCCCGCTCCTTTCAACCATTAGAGGAGCGATAAAACTACCAGTAATTTGAAAAGCTGATATAATCAGCATAGATATATTCGATTCTATAGTAGATCCAGCCATTTCGAAGATCGACCCAGCGAAAAACACCACGACCATCACACCACTGCAATGTTGAAATACGTTTATAATGATCACAATGGATAGTGCTTTCCTATTCCCTTTTAAAGTAAAGAGATCCATCCAATCTTTTTTAGCAGTGGTATCTTTGACTTCTTTTCTTGCTGCCAATAATTTGTCTATGTCCTCACTTCTGTCTAGTTCATGCAGTATTTTTATAACCGCTTCATCTTTGCCTGAAAAAGGAAAGAAATTACATTTACAGATAAACAATATCTCAAATATCATTGTATTGCATAGGTTGCGGAGTACACTTGGCTGTCTGTGTATAATTTGATAGATTTTTAAGTAATCATAACTGATATATATTCGTCTTTATTGTTGTTTTTTCTTTTGCGCATATAAGAATAGCCTATGCCTATCTCTGGGATGGCAAGCTTTCATTATCAACGCAAAAGTGTGTCTAGCTGCCTCTCTGTCTCTCTCTCTGTCTATCTGTTTGTCTGCTGCGCTTCCCAGGTCCATCTGTTCAACCGATTCCGACGAAAAACGAATTTGAAAATTCAGAGACGTTGCATCTCGGGGACAGCTACTTTTTATCCTATAAAATCGAAGAATTCCCAGGGGGATATGACCAAAACCTACGAAGAAGTCGCTGGGATTTCCTATATGATATTTGTTTTGTATGGGTGGTCTTAGCCAGCGTGGTGAACTAAGACCAATCCCTCCTCATTCCGATAGGAGACCCGTGCTATAGTGAGCTGGCAATGGGTTGAAATGATGATGAGAATGACAGAGATGATTTGTAAAGATTAGAAATTACCTTTTAAAACGTAAAATATTGGAGATTCTGGTATCAGAAACGTAGTCAGTGTGAAAGCTATGCTACACGCAAGACCAACGTAATTCGTGCCCGAATACGAGGCGAAATGGCTGGTGGCGTACAAAATTATGGCACCGATAGTTTGAAATAAGCCCATCAATGTTAAGAGGATGCCTCTGATATTTGTAGATCTAAAGACAAACAAGACAAAAAGGTATAAAAAACTTTACCCCAAAATCCATCCATCCATACGCTTGGGGGCATACTACCTATCGCTTAAATCCGTATTGTTTTAAAATTGTTGATGTTCGTGTTTTAGAATTATAATCCTTATTTTAGGGACGTTAAGGAATATTACTTGATACAGACAGTGACAGAAAACTGTCATTATGCAATAATATTGCTCTAAGCGATGGTAGTAACCCCTCTGCATTCTTATGGAAATAATATTGCTGAATTGTACTATATTAATATTTATAAACTCAGAATTTTCTCCTTCATTTGACATCCTACTTAATACATTAGCGAAAAATATTTAGAGATCCCCACTTTTTTCGATGTAACATCCGTCTTATCAATTTTGTTTGTATAAAATGTAGCCTAGATGTCACCCGGACCATAATAACAAATGTATTTACCCAATTCATCAAAATCGGCGCAGTAGTTTAGGCACTACGGTGGAACATACATAAATACATAGGCTGCAAAAAACACAACCCTTCCATTTGACTTTGACGAAGTCGGTTAAAATAAAACCGGCCAAGTGCGAGTCGGACTCGCGCACCGAGGGTTCCGTACAAACCTGTAGTAAGTTTTACGATTTATGACGTATTAAAAATAAAAATTACGTTTGTTGTATGGGAGCCCCCCTTTAATATTTACTTTATTGATATTTAATTATTTATTTTGAAAGGTAATATACAAGTTAATATTCTGTGAAAATTTGAACCGTCTACCTGTTACCGTTTTTAATATTGAGCAAAAAAATACGAAAAAAACACGTTTATTGTATGGGGACACCCCTTAATATATATATTTTTTTTAATTTTTAGTATTTGTTGTTATAGCGGCAACGGAAATACATCATTTGTGAAAATTTCAGCTTTCTCGCTATCACGGTTTATGAGATACAGCCTGGAGACAGACAGACAGACAGACAGACAGCGGAGTCTTAGTAATAGGGTCCCGTTTTTACCCTTTGAGTACGGAACCCTAAAAAGGTGAGTTAGACGTTAGAGCGTGTCGTTGTCGTTGCTAACCGAAAAACGAATAACTTCTGGACATAACTAGGTCTCTTGTAGGGACTTTCACACGCCACGGTACTTATATAATTTATATTCATAGTAAAGTAAATTAATGTAAATTAATTTTTTCAAAAGAGCAACTGCCGAATTTCTTTCTGGTTCTTCTCGGTAGGAATGTCATTCCGAACCAGTGGTAGATTTACCCGACGATTCAAAAGTACTTGTAAAAGTTTATTTGAATATAAAAAAAATTTGAATTATGAATTTTGAATTCTTCAAAATACATAACATAGTCATGGAAACATAGACAAGTGTTACCATGGAAACATAAAAAGCGTTACCATGGAAGCATGTACATAACGTAACGGAGAAAGTTTTATTTTACCACAGTATTTTACTCCCCATAAATTTTCATACCCCCGGTTTTGCACCGCCTGAGTTCTGCGACTCGCTTGATATCGTGCATCCACCTAGTGGGGGGTCTACCAACGCTTTGCTTTCCAGTGCGGGGTCGCCATACCATTATGGGACCCCAACGTTCCCAACGTTCGTTGGGATTCTTCAACCTATAAGCCCAGCCCATACAGCTCGAAATAAAATTAATGTAATTTGGCATACATTGGAGCACCTTAACTCTTGAAAGAGTAAACCAACTTATGGAAGTAAGGCATTCCGAAACTGTGGTAGTTAGCTGATAACTGATAAATAGGGATGATGCCTATATCAAAATGAATTATTTCAAACTGATTATTAAATAGAGGGTCTTCCAAAAGACCTAAAATTCACATGCTCGGTTAATTTTAAGTTTGATAACCATTTTATAATATACGAGTAGATTTAAGAAAAAAAGTGCGTTGAAATTTTATGACGTCACAACTGTTATTTTTCATACAACTTCCATATCTACTAGAAGTGCGTTTTTAAGTTTGATAAAGAGTTGCTGATTTGATTGAGTTGTCACCATCCCTATTACAACATACTTTTAAGTGGAATTCTGCTAAGTATATTCATTTACAACTTATACTGGAAAAAAAAAAATTTGTTCATGGTTATTTGGTGTTTTTTTTTCTTATCTTACTGGCGGTGTTAGTCTAACATCTTTAACATTTTAGAGAATATCAATAATAACAGAAAATATTAACACAGAATAGAAATAAAAATATTGAATAGATATAAAAATCTGATAGAGTCAACGCAGCTTATTGCAAAAAGTTCGTAAAATCGTAATATGATTAAATGAAGCTAAGGACTGTCACATGTTTTATTTAAAAACTAGCGGATACACGGCGTGTGCTACTACGCTAAAAAAAAAGAAACAAAAAACCATCTTCGCAACATTGCCACAGTAATGTTATCATACATGTAGATACATATATATTATCAACATAATAATATATAATATTATATATACATACCATTACCACAGGGTAGATAAACCTCCTAACGAAAATTACCGTGTCATTGACTTTAAAGACTGTGTTATACAGCATTTGTTAAGTCGAGGTTATTATACTATCGATGATTTTATTTATGACTAGCAGATGCTCGCGACTTCGTCCGCGTGAAATAAGTTTTTTAAATTCCCACGGGAACTCCCTAATTTTTCGGATTAATATATAGCCTTTAACACTCACAAATAAAGTCGCTTTCTATTGGTACCAGAATTTTCAAAATCGGTTCAGTAAATCCAGAGATTACCCCCTACAACCTCACAAACTCACAAACATTACCTCTTTATAATATTATAGTATACTTAGTTATAAAAGTATATACAAAGTTGCATGGAAGCAACCGGCCTCGCATCCAGTGACCCACAAGTCAGAGTAATAATTGTACCGTAACGTATGTGTTGTTTTGTTTAATTATTGTAACCTCTTGCTTCTTTTAAGAAAAGAGCAACTGCTGAGTTTCTTGCCGGCTCTTCTCAGTAGAACATCTTTCCGAACCGGTGGTATAAGTAACACAAGTTGTCCCACGTGAAATAAATAAATCATTAATTATCATTTATCATTGCCCTGTCTAATGAAACCGGTTTGGGGCAAATCGGTTAGATGGTTCTATAGTCTTTATCGGACTTATGTAGGTAGATTTATGAAGTGAACATTTCTTTAGCCGCGTTAAACACTTTTTGGTAGGGGGTAAGCTTGTGGATTCGCGTCACCGACATGGTCGCGAACACCGACATGCTGGCGTTGTTACGAAGACAAAAGGTCTTAAATATAAATATACTACATTCGTAATTAAACTTTAATACCTTAGTTTTAAGGTTTATATTTAAAAAAAAAATTAATTTTCGTTTTCACTTGTATCGGCAGTCCGAAAGGCAGTCATGAATGTCAATTTTTTTTTGTGTTATATATATATATATATATATATATAGAATACTGTCTTAAGCATAATTAAAACAGAACAGCTCAATACTTACGCTATCTCACCAATATAAACCAGGTTCATCACAGCAATGATACCAATTCCAAAGCCACACAAAATTCTGGCACATAGCACCATTGCAATATTAGTGCTTAACGCCAGAAGTAAATACGAGATCGCCGTTATGACGCCGCCTAAAAACAAACATGGCTTCCGTCCTTTGATATTTGATAGCCATCCGGCCAGATATGGACCTGAAAATTAGATTGTTTCAAAATTTTGTGAACAGAAAAGTCTCGGAAAAATTCGGGATTCGGGATGAGTACCTACCGTTTTTGAAATGAAAACTTCTTTAGCCGCGTTGAGCACTTTTTGGTAGAGGGTAAATTTGTGGATTCGCGTCACCGTCACCGACATGCTCGCTCCGACATGTCGCGAACACCGACACGCTCGCGTTGTTAAGAAGACAAAAGGTCTCAAATATAAATATACTACATTCGTAATTAAACTTTAATTCCTTAGTTTTAAGGTTTATATTTTAATTACTTTTTTTTATAAAAAAATATATTTTATTAATTTAAAAAAAATGTTTCAAATATTCGTTTTCACTTCTATAGGCAGTCCCTATGAGGCTATGACTGCCAATTTTGTTTAATTCAGAAACAATTGAAAACGCTTGGTTCTTAAACTGTTTATTAATTGAGGATTTCTCAACTTCATAATTATTATAAATGCGAATGTGAGTTTGTTTGTCACGCTTTCACGGCCCATTGTTTCAACCGATTTTGATGAAATTTGGTAGAAAACATAGTTTGCGTCCTGGGGAAGGACAAAGGTTTATTTTTATCCCGGAAAATTAAGGAGTTTCCACGGGAATAAAAAAAACATAAACCAAGCGGATGAAATCGCGGGCATCAGCTAAAAAAAATTCAGTACCTGGTATACATCCCACATATAATAAAGAGGCAGCCAAAGAAAGCTGCGTCTCTGTTAGCAGTTCACTTAATGGTGATTGATCACGGTCTCTCAGTTTAGGCAACATGACGCCAGACCATCCCACCGAGAAGCCTAACGCCAATTGTCCTAGGTACACTGAAAATATATACAACAGGGTATACTAAGGCATCACTGAATGACCTGTGGGGCTAGCATGCGCACAACGAGTAAAATTATGTGTACCCATTTTCTCGCGTTATCACTTATCAGTATCGTATTAATTAACGGTAAAAATTTGGGTTAATGTTAAGATGGTAATTATTTTATGCAAAGTAGTACCTACACTTAATAGCAAGCATGTTCACAAAAGAAAAGTTCGGAATAAAAACACTAAATAAAAAGAAAAATAATTTAACACTCACTCCCTCAGAAATCTCACGAAAACACTAAAAAAAAATTATTACTTACTCGAAAACTACCAAAAATCGCTGAACATTTTTCTGAATAAGTACTACTATTTGGACCACCTGTATATTACTAGATGATTCCCGCGACTTCGTCCGCGTGGATTACGGTTTTTGATTCCCGCGGAAACTCTTTAATTTTCAGGGATAAAAATAAACCTTTGTCCTTCGCCAGGATACAAACTATCCCTATACCAAATTTCATCAAAATCGGTTGAACAGATGGGCCATGAAAGCGTAGCAGGACAGATTCCCGCGGGAACTCCTTAATTTTCCAGGATAAAAAGTCCTATGTCCTTCCTGGGATATAACCTACCTCTATACCAAATTTCAACAAAATCGGCTTTAAAGATGGGCCGCGAAAGCGTAGCAGACAGACAGACACAATTTCGCATTTATAATATTATAGTATGGATTATATATTACATACTTACTGCATGTCGCTATTAACACTTGCCGCTTCCTTCCAATTATTTTAATTAAATTGAGCTGCATATTTAAACTGTATTAAGTCACTTTTACTAAAAGTTAAATTTATAAAAAATGCTCCACCACACACGCACAAATTAAATCTCGTATAAAAACATAGAAAACTGGATAATTCGCAGTTATCTCATATCTTTTAATCACTATAACAATGGTAGTAATCCTGTTTATCAGTAGTCTAAGGACCGACGCATACAGACGCTAGCTAAAAGAGCTGAGAAGAGACCAAACATGAATTATCTTTATTTCCTTTCACATAAAATTCCATTCACTACACATACTTGCTGTAAATATAACATGGAAGACTCAAGGAGACGATAATATACAATAATATAGACCTTATAAGTAGACCGTACAAAATATAATTATTATAATTGATATAGACTATTTAATTCAACAGCTCTTGGATTTCTGCCAAACTTTTTCCTTTCGTCTCAAGTATAAAGAATACTGTAAAACAAATGCGCAATTTTGGTTGTTTACGTTAATATATATTAATATTATTAACGTAAACAACCAAAAGGCAAAATGGCCGCCAACACTTTTTAAAAACAAACTATTGATTAAAGTCGCCAATCTACACACGCAGTTTGTTGGCGAGGTCGCGTTCAACTAATATTATGCCTTGCACTTTTTATTTACACTTATTATTAACTAGCAGATGCCCACGACTTCGTCCGCGTGGAATAAGTTTTTTTAATTCCCACGGGAACTGCTTAATTTTCCGGGATAGAAAGTAGCTTAGGTCACTCTCCAGGTCCTCAGCTATACCCATGCAAAAAATCACGTCGATCCGTTGCTCTGTTGCGGCGTGATTGAAGCAAAAACCAACAAACCAATAAACCAACAAACAAATACACTTTCGCATTTATTGACCGAGCGAAGCGAAGGTCTCTGAGTCTACTTGAGTGAATTTGCACTTGTCCGTCCGTCCGTCCGTCCGTCCGTCTGTCAAAGACTTATAACTTCTGAATTACTGAACGTAATTACTTCAAATTTAAATATAATATATAAACCGATGGCCTCCCGCCGAATATGTCTTAAAAAGTTATACAAATTTTTATTTCAGGGGGGCTCTCATAGAAGCGAATGCGAAGTAAGATATTTTTTATAGCGTTACATAGGGTTGCGGTATATCATTTTAAAGATAATTAGGTTTAAATATTTATTACATTATTTTTTTTAATTTTTCCCCTAAAATTGGCGAAATGTGTGGCTTTCAAAGTGGCGATTTTCTAACGTCCAAAGTTGACCTCAGAACTCTCAATTTTCTGAAAGGCTGAGCCTGAAACTTGTCAATTATTTGAATTATATCCTGTACATGAACAACAAATACTAAAATCATATACTTAAATATAATTTTTAATGTGCTTCAGTATTATTCACAGAACTTCACAATTATGTCAATAGATGGCGCTCTGTACAAGTTTATGGATACCGCGAGGTCTCAGTTCGGGGCGAACCACTATGTAATATTAGTATGATATCCAAGAAGTTCCAATTTTGGCCACCGGGCATGTTAAGTTTGTATTGACTGTTCTTCTTATCCCGGTAAATGAAATAGTGCATTGGAGCCGTAAGATGGCCTACATTTCGTATCACACATAGGGAAAATAAAAAAGCCAGATATTTCTCGCAATTTATTTATTATAATTATACTTATATCATTATTTTATGTAATAGTTAAACATTATAATAAAAAATAAAGTATGATTTAAAGCTGTTGATTCGTATAATTTTATACAAAAAAAGGAACAATCTGCCTTGATGTATTTTTTCCACAGCAACGTTTAAAAAAATGCAATATAACAGCTGTTATTATCACCGAAAATAGAACTCTAAGGTGCGATTCCGCCAGAATTTACACTGTAAAGCATAATGCCGCACACAAGTGGAATGGCACCCATAACTAAGTACCTAGTACCTAAGTAATAGTTAGAACTTAGGTATTATGTGCTATAACATTGAACCTGCGCTGTGGTATTTATCGATATATTATCTATTTAGACCCGTCCACCAGCGGCATACTTTCTACGGCCAAAATTCCTTGTCAACAATATAAAAAGAATCTCCGGACCAAACTCAATACATTTTGCCCATTGTCCTTTCAGCTCCTAATATCATATTATGGTTTGGGTTACGCTTCCTTAAATAATTAAAAGTAATCTTCGGTTATCTGCTCAAAATTTCCTGGATTTCGTTCAAATTCTTGCCCTTAGTCTCCGGCACGAATTGGTACGTGAACCAGAAAGCGACTAGACAGGACGCGGCGAAAATGCCGAACGTGACGTCACCGCCCAGCACTTTGACCATGGTGCCGAAGCCTGTGGCGATGCCGAAGCCGATCAGCCAAGCCGTTGTCATGGAGACCGCAGAGCCGGTGCTGCGGGCATTCCCACGGAACATCTCGCCCACTAACGCGCTGGGCATCGTGCCGAAACCTGGTAAAATATATATTAATTCAGTTTAGTTTTTGAAGTGAAAACTTCTTTAGCCGCGTTGAGCACTTTTTGGTAGGGGGTAAACTTGTGGATTCGCGTCACCGACACCGACACCTCGCTGCCCCATGCTCGCGTTCTTACGAATACAAAAGGTCTTAAATATAATTATTATACAACATTCGTAATTAAACTTAACCCTTAAACCTTAATTTTAAGGTTTATATTTTAATTTTTTTTTTAAGTCTTCACTTCTATCGGCAGTCCCTATGACTGCCAATTGTTTAGGGGCTTTTAACTATACTAATATAATAAATGCGAAAGTTTGGATAGATAGATGTATGGATGAATGAATAATTGGTGTTACTCCGTCACACTAGAATTAGCGCTAGAATTATTTGAATAAAAAACATTTTTATTTTTAAATTTTCTAGTAAGTAGGTTCCTCCCTTTCGAGAAGAAACTTAGAAAACTACACCAGTGGTGTGGTAGATTCACTTGACAATTCGAAGGCACTTTTTTTTACTTTTCTTTATCTACTACAAGTTAGCCTTTAACTGCGATCTCACCTGATGGTTGATGATGATGCAGTCTAAGATGGTAGCGGGTTAACCTGTTAGGGGCATGGCAATTATATCAAACCCATACCCCTAATCGGTTTTTACACGGCATCGTATCGAAACGCTAAATCGCTTGGCGGCACGTCTTTGCCGGTAGGGTGGTAACTAGCCACGGCCGAGGCCTCCCACCAGGCACTTGTTATTGGTTGACACCAAAGACACACACACACACACCGACAAACATATCCGCACGCACTTGCACTTGTTCAACTTTAAGTACCTGCCTATTTATTTTAAAAATTGTATAATCTTGTAATCTTTTTGGCCTTATTTTAGTTTTAAGAAATAACTGTAAATTATATAAGTAATAACGCTGTTGATCACAGACAAATAAACGAAATAAAAAAATTAAATAAATAAACCGAAATTGTACCAAATTATAGTGCCAACTTACCAATCTCATAAGAAAAGAAGTACATAATAAGTGCAGCTAGAGGCAGCCATCCCACTTCCGCTATCACTTCGCTCTTGATCCTCGACAGATAGAAATACGTGCCGAGCAACGACTGGAAACATATAACAAACTTGATTAAGTTATAGCAAATATACCGCCTAAATCCCACATGAATTTCCCTCAAAAATATAACACGAGTATTTACGAAGGAACATAAAGTAAAATAAGGAACCAGCTTCCATCTTCTGTGTTCCCTCATGATTATAATATGGGGCTCTTCAAAGGGATAAACAAATTCTCAAAAGCCGGCAACGCATTGGCGGTTCCTCTGGTGCTGCAAATGTTCATGGGCGGCGGTAATCACTTAACATCAGGTGACCCGCCTGCTCGTTTGCTCGCTATATATATTTTTTTTTAAAAATTATAATAATACGTTGCTATTTTACATAGAGATAAAATTAAAAACAACTAATATTTATGTTTACAAAAAATACACGCTGTTCAAGTGATGGTTAATGGGCATGGTCATTGACTTACCAATACCTTAGACGCACCATCGAAACGCAAAAAACGGCACGGTCAAATTGTGCACAAATAGATATTGTGAACAATTTTTGCCTCAGTCGCGCATGAGTACACTAGGCGACAAAATGTCGTATATTGTGTCGAATTGTTATTACAAAATTGAACCCTAAATATAAAGCTATATGGTTGGTTTTTGTGAACCGTTTGGTGTCTCAGTCTATATTATCTATAGCTGTGTTTGTATAAGTGATTAAGGACGCTTTTTGAGTATTAATTTGTAGGTAATGTTGTATCCTTAGTTGGTAAATCGATGGGCATGGTGCCCAAAATACTGGCGCTATTACCTCGTTGAATGGCAAGGCTAAGCCGTTGGGATAAATAAGCACCAGCTCTTCAAATATCAAATAGCAAATTCAATCTTAGATACTTATATTATAAATGTGGAAGTTTGTGTTTTTATATGTTGGCGTGCACATGGTTTGAAGCTAGAGTGGGCATTGGTTAGTCAGATTACCTATATACTGACTGTCATGACGAAAAATGAGCATTGACGTAATTTACATTTAGGTAAGCAGTGTTTTTACGCCTCTATGAACTGCACGCCACTTCATGTTGGTTGTCTTCACAAGTTAATAACGTGGATTAAAAGATAGGCTAGACACACGCGTGTATCATCTAGATTGATGACCTCCGTGGCGCTGTGTTCAGCGCGTGTGTGTCTTAACGTGCGGAGGCCTCGGGTTCGATCCCCGGCAGGGTCAATTTGGAAATTTAAAAAAAAAAAAATTTTGAAAATATTTAAGCATAGCAGACAGACAGGCGGACACATTTTCGCATTTATAACAAGGATTAGTATGCGTTTTGCTATTTCGAATTATGACTATACTAGCTGATGCCCGCGACTTCGTCTGCGTTGTTTAAGTTTTTTTAATTCCCGCGGGAACCTCTGAATTTTCCGTGAACCACGCGGACGAAGTCGCGGGCATCAGCTAGTTTATCATACTTCTATTAGTATTATAATAATTAATTAGTATGGATTTTGCTTTTCTCGACTATTGCTATATTAGGGCCCTTATTATTAAGGCTTATACTCACTAAGCTGAGAGCGCAGAACGCAGTAGAGACGAGCAGCAATATCCTCCGTCCCGCTCTCTCCACCACGAAGGGCGCAATGCAACTAGCTATCAATCTCGTTGCGCCGATTATAATAGTTGCCAAGTCTGGCCTGGAAGTTAAAAAAAATACATTTTCACCTTACTAGCTCAAAAAGCATTTGCTGCTTAAAACCTTTGAGCAAAAGTATTAGTACAGTTTTTTGTTTCTCACTCAGGATTCAAACTTAGAATCCTTCGCTCGCACGGGATTCAAACTAGACAGTCGCAACAAAAATGAACTTTGCTATTTTGTTGAAAAATTAATAGCTATTTCAAAATAAACATAAACGATGCATATTATGACTCTAAAAATCATAGATTTGAAATATTTACTACATTTGTGTAAATTTACCAAACGACTCGAGGTTCTATAAATAAATTCTATCTAAATTCTATCTAAATTATATAATTTCTTTAAGAGACTTTAAATTTGCTTGAATCATGACCTTTGTTGATGATCTTACGATTTGTCATTGGATTTTTTTTGTACGTACAGGATTAATTTAAATATCTACTAATAGAAAAAAATAGCTTAGTGGAGATAAACGTCAATATGTTTTGTATAATTTTAACCCCTGATGATAAATAGGGTATTACGGGAAATCCCATCGACAGGCACACAGGTCGTGTATTTATGACGCATACGCGAATTAACCATTAATATTATGTTAATTTGTATATTGACTCAAAGTGTGTAAAACTGCTTAATTTTCATATTAATATCAATTATCTTTAAATTAATTAGATTATCATAACCAGTTTTACATGTTTTACCTGTGGTTTTATTGCATTGAAGCATATTTATTAGATCGACTCACTTTTATAATCGTTCTTTTTCATTATTTTTACATTTAAATTAACTGCTGAATGTGTTAGATTATTTTTGTTATGCCTTGAGTTTTGTATGGCCCCAGTGTTCCCAGATTCTAAAAACGTAAATAATCGGCTCTCAGATTTCACTGGACAGACTTAAGAATGTTATGTGACCTATCATAGAAAAATATACTATGAAAAATGCTTTATGAAAGACCCCGTGATCGAAAAAATTGTTGTAGCGATAAAAAATACAGCAGCGACCTAGTTATGGTTATACCTGGCGCGTCAGCTCTACATTAACATACCTATATAGGTACGCTAATTCTAAGAAGCTGCACGTGCAGCAAGCTCAGCGCGATATGGACATCGTATGAGCGATGTAACTCTCTCATTATTAATTAATACACGAGCCTTAACATCGGACGTGCGTTTTTTATTTCAATTTTAAATAGAGTTAAGTTTTGGTAGAGCTATTATAGAAGTAATAATTACGCTCCAAAATCAAAAGTACCTAAGTATTTCAATTTCAAATTATTTATTTAAAACATGTAGGGCATACATGTGTATCTTATGTTACGACATCTTTTGACTCTACCACCGGTTCAGAAAGAAGATTCTGCTGAGAAGAGCCGGCAAGAAACTCAGTAGTTGCTCTTTTTTTTTAAAACAAGATATTACAATACGTGTGTAAGTATATATAAATTAAATACAATAGTGTAAATTATTATACTATCCTGTGGGGAGCTGGACCCAAAGACGCTTTCTTCTATACAACTTTGTCATTAGAAGGCTTTTTGCAAAGTTTACAAACAAATTGTTACAAATAGAGACTTTCTATATGCGTGAGAGATCAGAATATACCTATTAAAAAATTATAGATATCTGATTGAGGACCCAGCTATTTGAAAATTGGTACTTAGTTGCGAAAAACAGCACAGCCACAACTCAGCTGGCGTGTTGCAACCACCACCACCACTACAGCCCATTAACGTCCTCCGGCACAGGCCTCCACTCTCATAGAAGAGAGGAAATTAGAGCTTAGACCGCTTAGACCCACCACGCAGCTCCAATGCGGGTTGGCGGGCTTTCGACTATTATCAAGTGAGTGATAATAACCGGGACCGACGGCTTAACGTGCTCTCCGAGGCATGGGGGTGAAACACCGCCAACTTCCTAACTTATGCGTGTTGCAAACGCAATGTTATTAATACTACCTATGGCTATGCTATACATTCTTTATGTATGAGAGATCAAAGGCCCAATTGTCTAAGCAAATCGTAATCATTTGACAGCTTAAAACGAGTTCATACATGCTTTTAACGTGCAGGCATCTATGAACTCCATAAACAGGTCGAATTGTACGTTTGACAAACGATTACGATTACGATTTCTTTACACAATTCGGGGGCAGGATACATAAAACAAAATATAGATACCTGATTGAAGACCCAGCTATTTGAAAAATGGTAGTTGCGAAAAACAACACCGCCGCAACTCCACTGGTCTGTTGCAGAGTACACAAACTCAGAGTTATGAACAGGGATCTTCTGTTAGCTTTCACGGTGAATATCTTGATCCACGCCTTCCAGCTGCTTCCCTCGCCTGGTTTCGTACCCTGGACAGAGTCGAAAACGTTTTCCAAATCGTCCAGACGGCCTAAAGAACGAAGGATGTTTTTTGCTTCAGTCTCTTTACCTGTGGACAAAAATAGTCGGTTTTATTTCAGCTTTCTTTATACACAACTATGGTAGGATTAGGGTTCATCGGTTTTCCCCTGTGGTTTTCTCATAATTGCCAAGCTAAGCTATTTATCCATATTTAATACAATTTGCGTGTCTTTATGTGTATTAACTTATTTTCCCATCATCGATGTATTTTCCTCTTTTTACTATACCCCTTCTTTTTTTACTATTCTCTGCCCTAAGGTTACCTGGAAGACATCGCTATTTCAGCGATAAGGCCAGTAGTTGGACCATGTCCATAAGATTGTTATTGTTGTCTCTTGCATGATGTAGGTACAATAAACTACATATATTACTTGCTTATCTATATCTATACTTCTATACTAATATTATAAATGCGAAAGTTTGGATTGATGGATGCATAGATGGATGTATGGATGGATGGATGGATGTTTGTTACTCAATCACGCCAGAACGGCTGAGCGGATCTGGATGAAATTTGGCACAGATATACTTAGATAATAGTCTGGAATAACACATAGGCTACTTTTTATCCCGAAAAATTAAAAATTTCCCGCGGGAACCAAAAAATCTCAATCCACGCGGACGAAGTCGCGGGCATCAGCTAGTATTTCATAAATTTGAAAGACATGGTACAGTCTGTCCGTTAGGTACCTTTTCATTTGACCGAATTTGACGTTTGGCAGAGATAGCCTGCATCCCGACTTAGACCATTTTTTATTCGAGAAAATCAGAGTTCCCAGGTTTTGTAAAAGAACATTCAAAACGTGGGAAATGTGGACAGAATTCGTGGTTATCTCATGCTATTATGGTAATTCTTGTAATGAAACAAGTAATAAAGTTAGAACCACTACAGAAGTCAGCTATTTTCCTCAATAACTAAGTATATTATGACACTAATGAATTCGATACAGTTTATTTTATTTTCTATGGGATTCAATAAGTATTTCTTGGAAATGGTCACATAATTTTTCCACTGCCGATTTTTATTATTATTATTAAACTCTTTATTGCATAAAAAATGGACATATACAAAGAACAATATACAAAATTATAGACAAAAGGCGACCTTATCACTAAAGTGATCTCTGCCAGTTTTATCGACGATTTAAGATAATTTTTATATTACTAGCTGATGCCCACGACTTTGACCGTGTGGATTGATGTTGTTCGGTTCCCGCGGGAACTCTTTCACGTTCCGGGATAAAAAGTAGCCTATGTGTTATCCTAGACTAAAATCAACCTCTATGCCAAATTTCATCCAGATCCGTTCAGCCGTTCTGGCGTGATTGAGTAACAAACATCCATCCACACAAACATTCGCATTTATAATATTATAGTATATAGTATAGTATAGTATATAGATTATGTAGGTATTTTAATGACCCGTACTTGAAAAGAAAAAATTATAGAAGTACTTATAACTTAGGATTTTAGTATTAAAATTTATACGAATACGAATGTAGTATATTTATTGGAATTTATGTATATTTATAGTATATTTATGTGGAAATCCTTGCCAAGAGGCCTATGTCCAGCAGTGGACGTCTATCGGGTGTGGATGATAATGATGATGATGATGATGATATTTATATTTAAGACCTTTTGTCTTCGTAACAACGCGAGCATGTCGGTGTTCGCGAGCATGTCGCTGTTCGCGAGCGTGTCGGAGCGAGGTGTCGGTGACGCGAATCCACAAGTTTACCCCCTACCAAAAAGTGCTCAACGCGGCCAAAGAAGTTTTCACTTCAAAAACTAGCCCCGTGTAAGTTTTTCGGTAACGCACTATCAATGTTCCGATGTAAAATACCCGAAATCTATCATTCTTTGCCGAAATCCGAAATTAAAAAAGAAATCCGAAATTCAGATGAAAATAAAATAAATTAAACTGTGTAAGTTTATTGGAAACATTCATATAAATTTTGTATCAGTAATTTTGTCTGTTTATTCGTTCATTTAGATGAACAGCAAACAAACAAACATCATATGATACAATACTAATATCTATTATAAATGCGAAAGTGTGTTTGTTTGTTTGTTGGTTTGTCCTTCAATCACGCCGCATACAGTTGAGGAGGAGGATATAGTTGAGGACCTGGAGAGTGACATAGGCTACTTTTTATCTCAGAAAATTAAGGAGTTTTTTTTTATCCACTACAAGTTAACCCTTGACTGCGATCTCACCTGATGGTAAGTGATGATGCAGTCTAAGATAGTAGCGGGCTAACCTGTTATATTCACAACCCATACCCCTATTTGGTTTCTACACGGCGTCGTACCGGAACGCCTTAAAAAATCAAAAAAAACTTAAACCACGCAGACGAAGTCGCAGGCATCAGCTAGTAGGATCATAAATCTTCTGTAGATCGATAAAATATTAAGTTTAGTTTAATAATATTGAGTTTTTATGTAAATATATTGTTTGGAGCGATTGATAAACTTTCCTGTTTGTTTTGTTTATTAAGTGCTCTTTAAGAATTCCATTCGCATATAAAGCGTTTTGTTAGAGCTCCTTTAGACATATCTATTAATAGTCACTTAACTAGTTAGTGTTACATACGGTTGCGCTACTATTTCGCTAAATAAAGTTGTGTAATACTTCAGCTAAATGTTTTTTATAGTGCTAATTAATCAATCAATAAATTAAAGTGGCCAGACCGGGCCATTGAACAAAATTTTCTTTGAAATTGCTCGGTAGGCGACAAGCTACGATCTTGTAAAAATTACTATTTCAGCGACCTAGTATAATAATTATATTAAGTCGCTGAAATAGTAATTTTAATTATTATTACAATTTTAAAATATTAAAAAATAATTTTCATTATTAAAATGTAAGAACAGCAGCAACAGATGATGTGCTTCAGCGCGTTATATTTATTTCAGCTACTGAGTACCAGTATGCGGTATGCCTATTGAATTCCACTAAAATCATGTCTAACTAACAACTTAAAGCAAAAAGCCTTTACGATTGTATTAAAATGAATATAAGTGGATGCCAAATATATACAATACAGAGTACAACGCCAAAATTTGGTTCAGCACTTTGCCACCCGCTGCACTCGCTCGCCTCGGGTGTTGTGGTAACTGTTCTAATCTAACCGAACCGATTTTCCTTGCATCCCGATTACGATACCATGGTTACGATTTACGATACGGTATTTCATCATCTAAGATCATCATTTTACAAAGAAATATTGTGCAACATTGCAGCATGCCAATAGCCAAAGAGACGCGTGGTTAATTTAAAATCTAGCAAAAATCTGCAGTCGTCGGCAGTCTGTCGGTCCATAATACTCCAATTCTACAGTACGACTGTTGTAAAAGTTAGTATGTCCTTATACAGCATATCCTTCTGTCTGAAACCAAACGGAAGGAACGTTATAAATTTTTTCTCAGTGCAAAATACACTGCATGCTTCTGACCGCAAAATTAACGTTTACATTTCTGGCATGCTGCATTGTCGCATGTTCTTACTCCAGCGTAAAACAGGCTTTAAAAAGCTAACTATGCTTTCATAAGCCTGGACTCTCAAGGTGTCATCTGATAGTAGTGAAGCGGTGCTTCTTGTATAGGTACGAGTAGGTACTGTTAGTTTCTAATTTTACGAAGCGCTACATGCTTCAAAAAATTTACTCAAAATACCAAATATTTTTTAATATTTTACCTTTTATAGCGTAGTACACCGGCGACTCTGGTATGAAATAGATCCCTATGACATGTATCAGGTTGATACCCAGCACGAAGTAACCCGTTCCTGCATACGATACTACGGACCCCACGGCATAAGCGGCCAGGGTCCCTGTAATACCAACGATTGACGTTGATGTCAAAAGAATGCCGCGAATGTGTGTTGACCTGTAAAAACATATAAAAGTAACGCAAGTAAGTAAGTATACGCATTTTTAAAACAAAAAACTTAATATTGCCTTCTTTTGTTATGTTTTGTTGGGCCACCTACACATAATTACCTATGTATTATTACAAGATTTTTAAACAAAAGCCATAATATTACTTGTGTTTTACCACGATTGATTTCGGGCCTCCTGAGGCCATACTGCCAACGCTTAAAGCATTATTGTTGACTTGCGTGTTTAAGAATTATAATCCTTACTAGCTGATGCCCGCTACTCCGTCCGCTTGGTTTAAGTTTTTTTTTATTCCCTCGGGGAGTTCCCGACGGGAACTCCCTAATTTTCCGGTCCTAATTATGTCACTCTCCAGGTCCTCAACTATACCCATGCCAAAAATCACGTCGATCCGTTGCTCAGTTGCGGCGTGATTGAAGGACAAACCAACAAACAAACACACTTTCGCATTTATAATATTAGTATGATTTTAGGAACGTCAAGGTACGTGAAATCAAACTGTAATTTTGAGTAATATTGCTTAAGTATTGCTTTAAGCGTTGGCAGTATGGACCCTACTATATAGTAGCAAGACAAATTAATGTTAACAAGGTAATTATCACACAGTAAATAAATAAATAAGTAATAATTTATTTCACAAAATTTTGTATATTAGGGGAAGAACTGCTAAACTGATGTAATTAAACATGTGTGTTGCGCGACTAAAAATTTTTTTTAGAAACTTGTTTCAACTATTTTTTTATCCACTACAAGATAGCCCTTGACTGCGATCTCACCTGATAGTAAGTGATGATGCAGTGCTAAGATGGTAGCGGGCTGACCTGTTAAGGGCATGGGTTGTATGGGTATATTAAACCCATACCTACCCCTATTCGGTTTCTACACGGCATCGTACCGGAATGCTAAATCGCTTGGCGGCACGTCTTTGCCGGTGCCACGGCCGAAGCCTCCCACTAGGCCAGACCAGGGAAAATGCAGAAATTATATATTCCCACAATAACCCTCCCGGGGATCGAACCTGGGACCTCCGCACTTTAATACAACAGCGCTCAACACTGCGCCACGGAGATCGTCGCGTCGACTAACTGTCCTCACTTGTGTCCTTGTTTCATCATACTTACGGAGCGCTATAAAATATGATAGGTATACCAAAAGGTAATATTAAAACTTTCAATTGGTACGCAGTTGGTCATGATAGCCCGAGGGAGTGTAGTGTGGGAAAAAAATTCCCTACAATATTTCAAAAGTTGACGACAGAAGATTAAAAAAGTTCCATCCAAGATTCTCGTCACGTTCGTAAACCGAGTCGTATGTATATTTATTGCTAAAGGTAGAGTTTCTTAAGCGGCATTAATTTCGAAGACTTTTAGGATCGTAGGAACACACTAGCCACAAAAAATTGTCTCGTTTTACTAACTTAAAATGGAGCCGCACACACTAGCGTGACAGGACAAAGCCTTCTTTCCCTACGGCGAGTACGTAGATGTTTTATCCTGTCAGGGCCCTCGTTTATTTGCGCTAGCTACGAGTATATCGTAAGCCATATAAGACCGATCGCAATCACCTCTAATTTGATGTCACTATTATTGGCAAAAATGAACAACAGTTATAAAAAGAATACCTACCACTAATATTTCACCCTGAATTAAGACTTTGCGTCTTTTTTACAAAGAAATACTCGTACAAAGAAATCGATAGTATGGAATAAATATGTTTAGATTGGAGTTATTATTATAAATGAACAAATCATATGAAATAACAATATTATACTCGTACTCTAAAGTCTCACTTTATGAAAATAACTGAAATTGACTCCAAATATTTTTGTATCCTAATACTATTTATATTTATATTTTTGTATTCAATATTTACGTCCAATTTTTCTTATCAGTTAATCTTTTGCCTCAAAACATGAAAATTTTGTGGGTCAAAACTTTGTCTATACCAACGACACAAATTTTGTTCCATTGTCGCATTAATATTGTGCATGGGTACTCCACTTTAAGTAAAACCTTTATAAGAATTTATACTCACGCAATTTCACCAACGTAGACAAGATTGCTGACAGTAACCATTCCCATTCCGATGCCACTTATGATTCGTATCGCGAAGACCATTGCCACGTTTTTTGTGACGATGATCAAGATGATTGCCGTCAAATTGAGCAACCCTCCGAGGAATAGACATGGCTTCCGGCCTATGATATTTGAGAGGTAACTCGGGATATATGGACCTGAAAACGAAATTGGGAATACTTATTCAAGTACTAAAAAAAATTGTGTGTGTCAACTCCGACGCACGACTGGCGTTTACTCTTTACGAACTATTATAAAATATATAGATTAGTAAATGAGGGTAAATGAACGCATTTTATATATTACTGAAAGCATGCTTGATACATTTATTTATATTAATTATATAATTTATATTCATCAAAATAGGTACCTACATAAACAATAGTGTTACCATGGAAACATAAAGTCAATAACGTAACGGTTTTGATTTTACTCCCCATAAATTTTCATACCCCGGGCTATATATGTATACTAGATGATGCCCGCGACCGTGGATTAAGGTTTTTTGATTCCCGCGGGAACTCCTTAATTGTCCGGGATAAAAAGTAGCCTATGTCCTTCCCCGGGATATTACCTACCTCTATACCAAATTTCAGCAAAACCGGTTGAAAAGATGGGCCGGGAAAGCGTAGCAGACAGACAGACAGACAGACAGACAGACAGACAGACAGACAGACAGACAGACAGACAGACAGACAGACAGACAGACAGACAGACAGACAGACAGACAGACAGACAGACAGACAGACAGACAGACAGACAGACAGACACACTTTCGCATTTATAATATTAGTATGGATAGTATGGAAGTATGGATGCAAATCGATTCAAAAGGAGGTTGATTGCCTCATCTGGTGACAGAAGGGCTGGCTCATTTTTTGCGCAAAGGATCAGCCTGGCTGTCCAGCGCGGAAATGCAGCCAGCATTCTCGCCACCATTCCACGCGGGCATGATTTATATAGTAATTAGGTTAGGCTACCTAGGTTTATTGTTTCTATTGTACCTATTGTTTTTAATAAATTTTACCAAGACTATTATAAATACTTTAAAAAAAAAGGAGGTAAACTTCAAAAAAACATCAGAATAGGTTTTTAATACATGAGTCGTGAAAACGTAACAGACATACAGACAGAAACTCTTTCGCACTTCCAAAATTTTATATTGAGAGATCGGCCGTGGCTGCGACTCGGGTAGTCTTTTTGATTTGGGTTTTTTTAATAGGTATATAAGAATTTATTTTATAGTTAGATTAATGTTTAGATTTTAGTAAGTATATTATTGTATAATATTTGTTTATTTTAATTACATAATGTAAAACTTAACTTATTCATAAATACAATAAATAAAATCTTTCGCAGTTGTACAGATAGACAGATTCACTCTCGCGTCTTTAGCATTAGTAGTTATTACATAGCAACATAAACGGTTAATACATACATTTTATTCATAACGAGAAATTAAATAATATGCAAAACAAACGTCCCAAGCGACCTTCACCTCAAGCATATACCTAAATATTTGAAACGAGTTAATTATAATCGTTCAAAGATATTTGAAAGTTAATAATATAGTGACACATAGAGGAAAAATCTTCAAAATTTGTTTTTCTCCGAGTGCAAAGGAGATGAATGTGGTTCCACGCAGCTTTGGGCTTGCGCTTTGGGTGTTTTGTAGGGTAAGATCCTACTACGAGGGGTAAAATTTATAATTGTACCTATGGTTGAACGTTGTTTTAAGGTCATCGGTCTTATGGGAGTTCAAAGTATTCTTGTTTATTTCAGGATTATTATACATAATATATTGATATATAATATAATACTATTAAAAACCAAATTAAATCTAAATTAAAAACTAAACATTAAAAATATCATCTATGCCGCTGTAATGAGGCAATGTGCCCAGAACGCTGGCTGCGTTACCTCGCTGAATAGCCAAACTTATATGTTGGCCGAGGTAACTGCCAGCCCTCCGGTCACCGTTCAAAGTTCATAAATTATGACTACCTCACATCACTACCTCACTTTAACATTATAGCAGCAAAATTGTGTTGGTTTATCCTTCAATCAAGCTGCAACAGAGCAACGGATCGACGTGAATTTTTACATAGTTATAGTCAAAGACATATAGTGACATAGCTCATAGGCTACTTTTTATTCAGGATAATTATTGAAGAGTCTCCACGGGATTTTGAAAAATCGCGGACTTCGTCTTCTAAAGAACAATTTCTTCAAATTGAATGCGGTTTATTTGGAAGTGTTCTTAATCTATTTATTTTTTATGATTAACGCCCAGCCATCGCCCAGCTATCATTAACATTTTTAATTTTATGTGAGTATGAACTGGTGGTCTCCACATACATAGTACTAGATGTCGCTGCTAGTAGCATAGACAGCCAGAATCGCGCTAATGTCGTGTTCAGTGTTCACCACAGAACGCCATAATTTACAACTTCCAAGATATCTTCCTAATGTTACGGTAAGTCATAAGTTATAAATATTTATTCATTCGATTCTGATTCTGATTCTGTTACGGTATCTTAAAAAACTAAAGCTACGAGGGTTCCAAACGCGCCCTGGTCTGAGAAGAGCCCACAACCAACTCAGCCGGGTTTTTTTTTCATTATCACCATCTCACAAATCATCTTATCTAAGGAACTATAAGAGCCCTTAGAGTAAATTATTGCCAAGCTTCCTTGACATTTAAGTAATCCTTTATATGGTAATAAGAAATCGAAATTCCGCGGGCTCGTACGAAGCGATTTGCTTCCTCGTTTCTAATTCGAACCGCTAGGATATGGAATGCCCTTCCGGCTTCCGTTTTCCCCTCCTCTTTTAATATAGGTACCTTCAAATCAAGAGTGAATAGGCATCTTCTAGGCAAGCGCGCTCCACCTTAGTCTGCATCACCACTTGCAAGCAAGTCTGATTGCAGCCAAGCGCTGGCCAATACATTAAAAAAAAAAAAAAAGATTTTTCAATGAGTTTATGTTGTAGATAGGTACATTAACTAAGAACTTATTCAGAGGCACCTTCAACATGTCTTCTGGGAGCTTATTGTAGAAGCGGACACTGTTTCCAACAAATGAATTTCACATAGAAGCAGGCATTACAAGTTTATTTTTGTTTCTAGTATTGACATTATGACAATCACTTTTCTTCTTGAATTTATCAATGTGTTGGTCATATCACCTGCTCCCGCACAAGTGCATGTGTTTAGAAACAGTGCAACTCACCAACTATAGCCCCGACGTACAGAAGGGAACCGATCCAAGAAACTTCTAGATCTGTGATCAGTTTTGGCAGCGGTGTCTGCTCAGGGTCTTGCAGCTTGGGAATGATGGGCGCCGACCAGCCGACGCTGTAGCCGTCGATGAACTGACCTATGTTTACTGGAACAAGAATTTTTTTTTTTAAAGTGAAACTTCTTTATATTCGTGTGATTTGAAAATTCGATGAACACTGGTATCTGGATCTCCAACTTTGGTAAATCTCATCATTGCTTTTGGTCCAAGATCCCGCGACGTTCAGACCTTACTTATTTTATTAAAGCTGAAAGTTTTTCTATGTATGTCTCTAATAGAGGTATAAACGATCCCCGACTATGAAGTTTGGATCGCGGTTGCTTTGGAAGGTATCTGGTAGAAAAGGTGGCTCCTAAATTCGTTAAAGTATTAAGTTCCGTTTTTTTATATTTTATTTTGGAATAATATTAGAAACCACGTTGTCCATTGTCAGACACTTCTTCTTTTCTTGAGTACGATTGCAACCCCCTGTCAGACACCCTGTTGTTTTATAATTTCAGCTTTAATAAATATGACGCTGTAAGCATGACGTTCAGAAGGTGTAGGTACTTTGTACCTATTTTGAATAAATATGTTTTTCATCCATCCATCCATCCATCTCGGAAAGAGTATTTTTACTCTTCGATATCTGAATGCAAAAGCCGTTATTATCCTCTTGAGGATAAAGTAAATTGAATTTAGAACGTCGTGTGCACGTTAGTAAATATCACTCGTCTATGAAGTTTGTGAATTCAAAACATCATTAAAACCTATTTACTGGTGCCTATTTACTGGTTACTCTATGGTGCCGAATTTCCATACAACCGTTTTTAATTTGTTAAAAACTCACACTCGTAACCTTCTTGGTGTACTTTTTTAATTTGCTTTGCGCGCACCATTTTCTTTCACGTCATATTGTTTAAAATTTTTCTTAATTATACCTACCTACTCGTAAGTATTATATTTTGTTAAGATTATTCTGTAATACTTACCTTTCATAATGTAGTAGTTAATACCTAAACTGAAATAAAATTAGGTATCTTGTGATTTTTTTTGCATTTAGTCATTTCCTCGCTGAGGTGGGATGAAAAGTTACGTGTTGCACTCGAGTGAAAAGATTTTTCACCTCGTGCTCTTTTGATTCCCTCGCTAACGCTCAGGATTCTAATTTTAGAATCCTTGGCTTGCTCGGTCATCAAAATTGAGCACGCGGTTAAAAAACAACTTTTCACTCTTGTATAACAAATAACTATTGAATTGAATTGAATCAACATTAATAATGTCAAAACCAAAACTTTGCTATGCTATATAATCAATAATAGGAATTCGTATTCGACTAGGTAAGTGCCTAGTTACCAATTATATTAGCGAACTGTGCCTAAACAACTAGTAAACAAACACTAAGGCATAGATATAACTATGTTAATAAGCACAACGTTTGAGCAAGGTGACATCATAGGAATTCTCCTTAATTCCAATTTTATACCATACTAGCAACGACCTCAATTTACATAGACGGGCCCTGTCAAACAAAGAATGTGGACTTATTTTACTAACGCCATCTTTTTTTATCCACTACAAATTAGCCCTTGACTGCGATCTCACCTGATGATAAGTGATGATGCAGTCTAAGATGGTAGCGGGCTAACCTGTTAGGGGCATGGCAGTTATATTAAACCCATACCCCTATACGGTTTCTACACGGTATCGTACCGGAACGCTAAATCGCTTGGCGGCACGTCTTTACCGGTAGGGTGGTAACTAGCCACGGCCTCCCACCAGGCAAAATCTAGCCTGAAAAGCGGGACAGAGCTATGGCGGGAATAAGCACAAGCATATACAGGTGTGGAGCGCGCTCTACAGGTCGGACGCCCAGCTCTTTTTTTATGAAAGGGCCCATCTAGTACCTTCATATATATCGATGCATACCTACTAGCTGACTAGCTGATGCCCGCGACTGTGTCCGAGTGGTTTAAGTTTTTTTGAATCCCACGGGAACTCCGGGATAAAAAGAAGCCTATGTCACTCACCAGGTCCTCAACTATACCTATGCCAAAAATCACGTCGTACCGTTGCTCCGTTAAGGCGTGATTGAAGGACAAACCAATAACACAAACAAACACACTTTCGCATTTATAATATTAGTATGAGTCCATGCATATTCCATACCTACTAATTTACTTTTAGGGTTCCATACCTTAAGAGGAAAAAAGGAACCCTTATAGGATCACTTCGTTGTCCGTCTGTCTGTCTGTTTGTCTGTCTGTCAACCACCTTTTCCTCGGGAACGCGTGGAGGTATCAAGTTGAAATTAATATCAAATACTTAGGTCTACGGTCCCTTGGAGCTGTGAAAAAATCAAGCTTCTGTCAACGCAATCAAAAGATACGGCCGTTTATGCCGCATATTTTGACACTCGCCAATAAATCAAAACCTCTAGAGTATTTCCCGTTTACCTATAATCATGAAATTTGGCAAGAAGCAAGTTCTCACAGCACAAGTATAGGAAAAAATCGTTAAATAGGGTTCCGTACTCATATAGGGTATCCAATTTTTTGTCAGGAGCTACGAGTTTAGTGCCATATTATGTAAGACAGTTATTTCACACTTGATTACGTGTTGTTATGACATTTTGTTATTTACTAAAATAATTTGTACTGTGTGGTTGCACGGATGACGGAACCCTTTGTTCGCGAGTTTTCCCCTCCTCTTTTAATATAGCTACCTTCAAATCAAGAGTGAATAGGCATCTTCTAGGCAAGCGCGTTCCACCTTAGGCTGCATCACCACTTGCAAGCAAGTCTGATTGCAGCCAAGCGCTGGCCTATATATTAAAAAAAAAAGAGTCTGACTCGCTTGACTTGACCTATTATTTAGATTGGAGTGGATTGAGGTTTTTGGTTCCCGCAGGAACTCTTTAATTTTCCGGGATCAAAAGTAGCCTATGTGTTATTCCAGACTATAATCTATCTCTGTGCCAAATTTCATCCAGATCCGTTCATCCGTTCTGGCGTGAATGAGTAAACATCTATCATAGTTAATAATACGACTATGGTTAGGGATAATGCAGTCTAAGATGGTAGCGGGATAACCTGATTGCTGTTATACTTATTAATCCCATGCTTCTATCGGTCTGTACACGTCCTGTATGTTCTGGCTATCGCTAATCGCTTGGCGGGACTAACTGGTAACTAGCCACGGCCGAAACTACCCACCAAGCCAGACCAGAGTAAATTCAGAAATTATAAATTCCTCTGTCCCTGCCGGGGATTGACCCCGGGTCCTCCCACTTATCACTACTACAGAGAGAAAAAATTAGTTAACTGTCTAATAAACCCTATCTCCTAATTAAAACACAAAAGAAAATTGTATAATATTCGATTTTCAGCTTGTAAATTTTATTCTATGATCTATAACCTAATTACTGCCGAAATTCATGGCCAATTTTTTACGATATGCAATGTGAGCTATTTGTCAATTTAAAAAAAACACTTTTATATCGACAGATTAATTAATTATACAGAATACATAATATCTACTTATTGATATTTCGTTTAAAAAAATTATTACTTAAATCAATTTTTTTTTTAATGTGTTCTATATAGTCTAAGAATTAATATAGTATAAATATATAAGTTCTATATAGTATAAATAGTCGAAGAACGATGAAATTCCTGAACACAATATATTAATTTATTTTTAAAAAACCACTCACCGCATGCAACAATAAGTATTTGCGCGCGCAAATTCATTTTCCGAATATCCTTTTTCAGTCACTTTTTTTTTAAAGTTTCGTTTAAAAACTAAGTCACTTTTTTTTAAAACTAAGACTAAGCTTTTTATTAACATAGAGTTAATATAATATTAGACTGTCGTATGTGCTTAAAGGTACGCTACTAAATTAAATTAGTGTACGTAGGTACGATAAAACAGGGTATCAACGGAAACCGGTCAAAGTGTGAAGCGCCTTATTATTATGGAGACGAATTCATGTTTACCATTTTATTAGACAGCTAGTTGATTGATCCCGGCTTTGGAGGATTTTAAAACCTCGACGACAGACGCAGGAAAACATTGGTTTATCTAAATAATATCTAATTATTCAATACTCAATTTGTTTATTAAATATTTTATAAAGAACATAATTCATACAGGTGTCTCTTATGCTGCGTCATGTTTGAACTCTACCACCGGTTCGGAAATAAGTGTGCTCTATTAATATGAAAGCCGAGTGAAAGATGTCGGAAATTAAAAAAAAATTGTAGTCGTGTTCTTTAATTTTTGTAGAATAATAAAAAGGAATGAAGCAAGAAGTTCTTTAAAATAAGTAGGTAGCCAAGTCTATTTCTAGATAATCCGGGAATGAACGGCAATTATTATACCTCTATGACCGCAATATTTTTCTGCCGTAGATTCTGGTTCTGGTTGGTGTCGAAGAGGTCAAAAATACACGTGATATTTTGGTAAATATTTGCCTGACTTAAATTAATGAAGAAACGAAACCTTTATTTGTGTGGAAAGTCCCCAGAATTCAGGTTCAATTCAGGTTGTTTATCAGAAGAAGACGATTTATTGGAGGAAAACAGAAAGGTAATAAAAAAATGGATAAAGATAATAAATGGGACTAATAAAAAAACTTTTATAATGGTTGAAAGTTTGTTTATTTTTTGCATTTCCGAAAATTTCCATTTTTCCGAAAACGATTAAAGAGTTAGTATTTTTATTAAATAAATAAAAAAACTTTATTCAGTAAAAAAATAAGTACAACGAAATTGAACATGCATGAAGTACCACAGTTCTCAGGCAACCAAGGCGCCAACAAAGATTTAAGCCAACCTTGGTTGCGAGAGACCAGAAAATTTATATGTGAGATGGTGTTAAGTAAAGAAAAAATTCACAGATTTCGCAGACCCGCAAGAATCGGAGCATTGAAAATGAATACAAAAATATAGGAAACAAAAAAAAAATTTATTTTATTAAGAAAAAATAATACACCCCCACCACAGATGTAGTACGATAACTTCGGCGATTTAATCGTCTTGTCTTGTAGTACTGACCTGTTATTATTTACTAGATGATGCCCGCGACTTCATCCGTATTCTCTGTTTCCTCTCTTATTTTTCGGGATAAAAAGTAGCCTATGGCCTTCCCCGGGATATAACCTACCTCTTTACCAAATTTCAGCAAAATCGGTTGAAAAGATGGGCCGGGAAAACGTAGCAGACAGACAGACAGACATACAGACAGACAGACACACTTTCGCATTTATAATATTAATAATCTAAGTAATCTATTTACTCTTAATCTACCTTGTCTTACTCTTCTGACCGAATCTGATTTTTCTGTTTCCACCGCGACCGAAGCGAGCTCCGTGCCGACTCCATTTAACTCTCAGAGGAAAACGGCATACAAGCACTTTCACCGACAGAGAGCTAGCGGAAAGGACTGAGCGCGAACAAAAAGAGTCAAATTGGGTCTGGCTATTTTTTTAAAAATCCTTCCGACCGAATTTTGGCCACGGCGGCTAATCTCCGGAGCGATTAGCCATCTGAGCGGAAAATATTATAGTGCGTATACACAGGTGCACTCTCTGTTCCTTTACTCACATGCCCGTTTTAGGCTGCATCAATACTTGCGAGCAAGTTTGATTGCAGCCAAACGCTATCGTCGGCGTCATCCTCGGCGAGGCCGCCATTCAAGCACTTTGAGACCCCAACGCCTATCGGTCCTACGAACTATGTGCCCCGCCCATTGCCACTTGAGCTTGGCGACTCTTCGAGCTATGTCGGTTACTCTGGTTCGCCTACGGATCTCCTCATTTCTGATTTGATCACACAGAGATACTCCGAGCATAGCTCTCTCCATCGCCCGCTGAGTGACCCTGAGCCTTCTTATCAGGCCCAAAGTTAGCGACCATGTTTTGGAGCCGTATGTCATCTGGCAACACGCACTGTTCGAAAACTTTCGTCTTCAGGCACTGAGGGATTTTGGACGAGAAGATGTCGCGCAGTTTCCCGAACGTTGCCCATCCGAGTTAGATTCGGTGGTTGACCTCTTTACCTAACTGGGCTGTATGTCCCAGGTATATGTACTCATCAACAATAGACGCTATAGTCTATTATTATTGTTAATACCTATATAATTTAGATTTAATAAAAACTGAAACACGACTAGAATCTGAAATTCGTAGTTGTGAGGCGTAACACGTTATGGCTAAGTTTCAAGATGCTATGACATTAGAAAGACAAAAGTTAAATACAAACTTAAATTAATAAGTTAACATGTAAAGGAATCGTCTAGCTACATTTTTATTGTAGGTAAGTATTGATATGAATTTTATAATTTTATTACAGTGCTTCACACACGAGGAAAGTTTCTAAACTTACTTAAATATACATATCAAAAATTTCGGAACCGGCAGGATTTGAACCTGCGTCTCTCTGGGAATCGCGCCCTGAGCGCCTTGACCACTGAAATTTCGTCACTGGCAGGTAAGTGAACCGTGGCCGAGAGGTCAAGGTGCTCAGGGCGCGATTCCCAGAGAGACGCAGGTTCAAATCCTGCCGGTTCCGAAATTTTTGATATGTATATTTAAGTAAGTTTATTGATATGAAATAAAACAATACACTATTTTACACTAGCTTTATTAACTCATCATGTCTTGTATCTCTTTTAAGGTCATCCCTTTCGTCTCAGGCACGAAGAAGAAGACGAAGAGGAAAGAGATCACGCATGAGCCTCCGAAGATCCAGAAGGTGACGTCACCGCCCAGCGTGTTCACCATAGTAGTGAAACTGGTGGTTAGGGCGAAGCCGACCAGCCAAGTGAGGGTTATAGCTAAAGCTGATCCGTTTGACCGTACGTTTGCACAGAACATTTCCCCTACAATCGCATTCGGTATTGTTCCAAAACCTGAAAAAAAAAATTTTCTTAAGTAAAACTTCTTTAGAATCTTTGTGATTTGAAAATTCAACGAAACGAAGAAATGAAACGATAGATACACACATACATAGGATTTAGCCTGCGAGATAATGAGATAGAATACAAGTTATATCTCATTCTCTCGTAGGCTACTTTTCTGAAGGTTCACATTGAAGTAACACACACACTTATTTATTTTTTTTGATTCGGCGGCTATTTTTTTAATGATTGTACACTGATTTCTTCGAGATTTCTGAACCAATTTGGATATTTTGATTTTCTTGAATTCATCTTAGGCTGCATCATCACTTAAACCAGAGGCCCAATGTCTGAGCAAATCGTAATCATTTGACAGCTTAAAACGTAATTACTCGGTGGGTGTTCCGTTATAAGCACTGCGAGCACTGTTCAGTGCTCTTACTGGGGAGTGGGGACTTACAGTGCTCGCAGTGTATTTCGGAACACACCCTCGAACTTTTTAAGCAGTTCATAAGTATTTCTTTTTGACGTGCAGGCTCTCCTTAAACAGGTCGAATTATCCGTTTGACAAACGATAACGATTACGATTTCCTTACGGGGCTGGTGAGATCGCAGTCGACGGCTAACTTGTAGTGGATAAAAAAAAGTTATGGAGTAATAACTTTTTTTTCTGATCTGGTGGATCATGGTGAACTTATATTGTAGATACCATAGGTAGATACCTAACACACTTAGTAGTAGAGTAAAAAAAACAAAGATTCTCACCAGCTTCATAGCTGAAAAAGTATATAATCAAGGCGAAAAGTGGCAGCCATCCGATTGTGTCCAAGAAATGACTCCCAACCCTTTCAAAATAGAAGTACAGGCCAAGAACTCCCTGTGAAAAAGTGAAAAACATAGACCTCAACTTTTGCTGTGCTGTGTTTTAAACTGTGGTTTGAGACGCTAAAAAATCAAGTAGGTAGGTATACTGATTGGAGATCGAAATTAATTACTTAAGGTTTTAGTATATTTTACAATAACAATGTACCTAATAAAGACTACACTATAGATTTTTAATTAAGAGTAGGTATTTTGGGGTGCAAGTGGCCCAACTTTCATCTTAGTGGCCAAAGTCAACCTCACCTGCGCGTGGTGCACCCTGCCAGTTGGCAAACGAGGCTCTGACGTCTCCAGTCCCCCCCCCGGGTTGCTGTGTCTGATACCGCACGGCTTAATCTTGATGGTATCCTCGCTTCGTGGTAGGGTTCTATCTCGGATCCGTCTGGCTAGCGACCACACTCTAGTCGTAATCAGCCGCAAAGCATTCTATGCGTTCCGGCTGCGAGCTGGAGAGCCAGTTCCCCTTCCGAACAGTGCAGTGTGGGTGGCCTTTGGGTCCGTGGTGTGGCAGAAGTCCTTCCCGCTTGCGTGGGCGTGAGGTATTGGCGCGGGGTCCAGGGAGACCCGATGAAACGGTTGTCCGCTGGCCGCCCGTTGGTCCGTAGGGGGCCCGAACCTAGGATGTCCCGTCTTAGGAGGCTGTCCCGCCACCGACGAAAAAAGTCCGGTGAATGACCGGAGTGCCGGAGTGGGAGACCGGAGTGGAACCCGCCGGTCTTTCAGCGGATCGGATTGGGGGCCCTTCCGTCCCCCGCGCCAGTAACTCACACCACCTACGCAGTCGGGGACGGCTGGCTCCGCTTCTTTGACCTGGTGACCACCAGCACAGCACGGTTCGTCTGTTCCCCTTTGATTTAGCCCCCATAAATAATGAAATTCAAAAGTAGAAAGAAACGTTCTACAGCGGCGCCTCGTTCCACACTTTGTGTGAACTTTTGTAACATCAGAGGCTTACACTCCAACCTTAACGCCGTTCATCACCATCTTGAAACGGTAAAACCCGCCTTACTCTTTCTGACTGAGACCCAGATTTCTCCCCCTGACGATACATCATATTTGAACTACCCCGGCTACACACTAGAACATGCTTTTTCGCCGCGAGCAGGTGTGTGCGTGTTCATCAGAGGGGACATTTGTGGTCAACGATTACTTACACTTGAGGTTGGGGATCTGTCCCTTCTCTGGTTGCGCGTGGATTACGGCGGTCAAACCCGGGTCTACGCGTGCCTGTACAGATCCCATAGTGGTAACACCGAAACGGATCGACTTTTCGAGCACACTCAACAAGCGATCGACTATGTGCTAGAGCATATTCCCTCCGCGGAGGTGGTGATCCTAGGGGACTTCAACGCCCACCATGTGGAATGGCTAGGATCGCGTATCACCGATCACGCGGGAAGGGCCGCTCACAACTTCGTCCTGGCATATGACCTCACTCAACTAGTATCTGTACCAACTAGGATACCCGATATCGCTGATCACACTCCATCAATTTTGGATCTTTTCCTCACCACTCACCCTATCGGCTACCAAGTGGTCGTCGATGCTCCCTTGGGATCATCCGATCACTGCTTGGTACAGACATCCGTGCAACTTCCATCCACCGTTCGCACCCCTGTGGCCGGTACCCGTCGAGTGTGGCACTACAAATCAGCGGATTGGGATGGACTGCGTGAGTTCTATGCCTCGTATCCCTGGGCGCAGCTTTGCTTTTCGGACGGCGACTCTAACACCTGTGCTGAGGCCGTGGCCGACGTTATACTCCAGGGTATGGAATGTTACATTCCCAACTCATTAATACCCATTGGAGAACGTGCTAAGAAGTGGTTCAATGGGATGTGCAACAAGGCTAGCAGCCGAAAACACAGTTCCTACCAATCTTGGTCCTCAGCACAAGGCAATAATGATCCTAACGCAGTTAATCTGAAGAAGAGTTACAATGCTGCCTCCAGATCTTATAAAAATGCCATTGCCAGGGCAAAGTTCCAGCACATTGACAAAATTGGGCGCAGACTTGTCGCATTGCCTTCTGGCACCCGTGCGTTCTGGTCCCTATCCAAAGCCATACAGGGCAACTTCTGTCGCTCAACCTTTCCACCTCTACGAAAACCGGACGATACGCTGGCCCACACCGCCAAGGAGAAAGCAGATATCCTGGGCTCTCTCTTCGCTGGTAACTCGACACTTGATGACGGAGGAAGAACACCGCCAACCATCCCGCGATGCCAAAGTTCGCTCAGTGACATTCGCTTCACTCAGAGCGCAGTGCGTAAAGCGCTTCTCTCTCTCGACGTCAACAAGGCGAGCGGGCCTGACGGTATCCCTGCCGTAGTGCTTAAAATGTGTGCTCCCGAGTTGACTCCGGTCTTAACGCGTCTCTTTCGGCAGTCTTACTCCTCCGGCACTGTTCCGTCTTCATGGAAGACTGCCTTAGTCCACCCTATCCCTAAGAAAGGCGATCATTCAGACCCATCGAACTACAGGCCTATTGCGATAACCTCCCTGCTTTCTAAAGTTATGGAGCATATAATTAACACCCAAATGCTTCAGTACCTGGAAGAGCACCAGCTGATTAGCGATCGTCAGTATGGCTTTCGCCACGGTCGTTCAGCTGGTGATCTCCTAGCTTACCTCACTCACCGCTGGGCAGAGGCAATCGACAGCAAGGGAGAAGCTTTGGCGGTCAGCCTGGATATTGCAAAGGCCTTTGATCGGGTTTGGCATAAGGCACTTCTGTCCAAATTGCCTTCTTACGGACTTTCCGAGAAGCTGTGTGAGTGGATCGCCAGTTTTTTGAACGGGCGTAGCATTAAAGTCGCTGTTGACGGTTTTTGCTCTGAACTGAAGCCCATCAATGCTGGCGTTCCGCAAGGATCTGTGCTCTCACCCACGCTGTTCATACTGCATATCAATGACATGTTACATAATAACAATGTTCATTGCTATGCGGACGACAGTACGGGTGATGCCTTATATAAAGGCCGTGCACAGCTTTCTCGTGCTCAGCTGGAGGAGTGTAGAAGTACGCTTGTGTCGAATATCGAGTCCTGTCTCGACCAAGTGTCACAATGGGGCTCACAAAATATTGTGCACTTCAACCCCACCAAGACACAAGTATGCGCGTTTTCGGCAAAAAAGACCGCTTTTAAAACTTCTATTCTCTTCCAGAGCACTCCCCTGACTCCATCTAACAGCATTGGGATCCTCGGTGTTTGCATATCGAACGAAGTCCAGTTCCGCGAGCATCTGGAAGGTAAAGCCAAACTAGCCTCCAAAAAACTCGGGGTGCTCAACAGAGCGAAAAGATACTTTGCGCCTAAGCACAGGCTTCTGCTGTACAAAGCGCAAGTTCGGCCCCACATGGAGTACTGCTCTCACCTCTGGGCCGGAGCACCCCAGTACCAGCTCCTTCCATTTGACCGGATACAAAAGCGGGCAGTTCGACTCGTGGACAATCCCAAAATCACTTGCACGCTGGAGTCCCTAGAGCACCGAAGAGACGTTAGTTCTCTTTGTGTGTTCTATCGTCTCTACAATGGAGAGTGCTCTGAGGAGCTATTTAATCTAATACCACCTTCCGTGTTCTCCAGTCGCACTCTTCGTCGCAGAAACAAATTTCATCCTCACCACCTGGATGCCTGGTCTTCTTCCACCACCCGCTATTCCAGGTCATTTCTGCCACGTACCTGCAAATTGTGGAACCAACTTCCATCTTCTGTGTTCCCTAATGATTATAATATGGGGCTCTTCAAAGGGCGGATAAACAAATTTCTCAAAAGCCAGCAACGCATTGGCGGTTCCTCTGGTGCTGCAAATGTTCATGGGCGGCGGTAATCACTTACCATCAGGTGACCCGCCTGCTCGTTTGCTCGCTATATATATTAAAAAAAAAAAAAAAAAAAAAAAAAAAAAAAAAAAAAAAAAAAAAAAAAAAGGTAATAGTGGTTGAAGTTTTCAAAATTACCACGATTTCACAAATAAAATATTAGCTGGTTCAACCAAGAAAACTTGCATAAATAATTTTGTAAGTGATATTGTAGCGATGACTTATTATCTCATCTCGTTAGGATAATTTTGAAATATAATATAATTATTCCTAATGAGTAGGTACAAATATTTGCATGCAAAAAGCTAATATTAAGGAAATCTGTACAACCATACTCATATTCAGCAATCAATCAATCGTTTATTTGCAAAAACTTGACAAACTAATTAAAGAACAAACATGTTTCGTCATTGCTGACGTGCAAATTTATTAAGTAGGTAATCAATACAATTTATGAAACCTTAATCATTAAATCATAAACATAATCCACAACCATCAATAGTTATAATAATTATTTCTAGCATTGAATTGGTCCAATAAATAAATTAATTTAATTTCGTTTCATATCCTACCATCTGTTGAATTTCTTTCTTATAATGAAAGCAATCGGTTTTGTATTCAGCTTCACACAAGACAGTCTTATATTTCTGTTACTGCCATTATTACACTACTAAGTTAAATCCATGCAAAGTTAGGGCAAGTTAACTAATAAAACAATATAAAGTATTTCTTACCAAACTCAAAGCACAAGCAGTCATAGAAATGAGCAATAACAGCTTCCTTCCAGATCTTTCTATGAACAGTGGGGCAATAAGGCTCGAAACGAGTCTCGTTACTCCAATGATGATTGTGGCTATGTCGGACCTTATAGTTGACCCGGCCAATTCAAATATTGTGGTTGCGAAGAACAAAACCACTGCCACACCACTGAACTGCTGTAAGGCGCCTAAAGCAGAGAAATCTATACTTAATATCCATACTAATATTATAAATGCGAAAGTGTGTCTGTCTGTCTGTCTGCTACGCTTTGATGGCCCATCTTTTCAACCGATTTTGATGAAATTTGGTTTAGAGGTAAGTTACATATCGGGCAAGCACATAGGCTAATTTTTATCACGGAAGTTCTCGCGGAAATAAAAACCTTAGACCTTAAATGGACAAGATGCCTAGCAACACCAATCATACCAATATTATAAACAATCATGCTAATGTTATAAATGCGTGTTTATTAATTGGTAACAGAGCACGACGTGATTTTTATAGGTATGGTCGAAGATCTGGCTACTTTTTATCCCAGAAAATCGAAGAGTTCTCACTCAATTTTAAAAACCGATGTTACATTTTAACACCCCGTTGCAATAGTCTCCATTGATAAAAGGCCTGTAGCTCATACTTTTTTAATGTAAAATCTACTTCAGTCATTGTTACAGTTTCAATTATTGTTATGATTGGCTGAATTTATGGTATTCTAGCTGCGACACTGGATTTCGGCTATTAGGATGAGTATTGACCAATCAAAGTTGATTGTGATAGTTATTAGTTACACCGTAGCAATCATTGTTACGCTATAAGGCTCCTGTTAAAACGGCTCTACATACATAGCAAGTAGACCAACATTTCTCTCACCTAAAGTAAACGTAATGAGTAAAGACATTCTATTGGATTTGATTGTGAATATTTCTATCCAGTCCTTGTAATTGGTTGATTCGTTGCTCTTGTTGGAGTAGGTTTCCAGAAGTTTCTCAACGTCGGATGTTCTTCCGAGTAGATTCAGCGTCTTTGCTGCTTTCACGTCGTCGCCTGGAAGGCAAAAAAACGTTTACGAATTGGTTGTTAGGTAAATCAGCAAAGTCTTTATCAAACGTCAAAATGGGACCTGGTATGGAATACAGCTGGCTTGTGATATCATCAAAATCACCCTCCTAGCACACGTGTTTCCTGCCACTTATAATTTAGATACCTTAAAGCCAAGAATGAATAGCATCTTCTAGGTAAGCGCGTTCCAACCTAGACCTCATTATTGCTTTGCGCTAGCTCAAGCGCAAGCCTATTTGAGAAAAAAAAACTTTTTTACTTCAATCGACTTTAAACCTAGACCTAATAGAAGACGGTTTTTGCATGTTTGAAAGACCCTCTATTAAATATTCACTAAAAGATAATTTATTTTTGACATAGGAAACTTAAAAATCCCTTATAAACGATTTGCTTCTTGATTCATAATTTCCTATAGTGCTCAAACTTGTGTCATTTTCCTTCTGAGTTTTTAGGCTTTTTTCAACAATGAGAAATTAAAAAGCGTGGCAAATTGTTTTGTAGTTTTTAATTACTTTTAATAGTATAGAGTATAGACTATAGTTCTTAACACCAATCAAACTTACAGGCAAGTACTGATGCAGCCTACCGTGGAGCGTCCTTGTCTAGAAGATGCCTAGATTTGAAGACACCTATAATATACTAAAGCATGGATTTTCTATTTATGAAAAGAGCAACTGCTGAGTTTCTTGCCGGCTCTTCTCATGCAGTAGAATCCGTTTTCTGAACCGGTGGTAGAGTCTTGAGTCTTGATTCATCATAAGTGACATGTAAGTGACACTAGCTGTTGACCTACTATACGTGAAATAAATCTATACTAATACGTTACTAATATTATAAATTCAAAAGTTTGGATGGATGGATGGATGGATGGATGTTTGTTACTCAATCACGCAAAAACGGTTGAACGGATCTGGATGAAATTTAGCACAGAAATAGATTATAGCCTGGAATATCACATAGACTACTTTTTATCCCGGAAAACCAAAGAATTCCAGCTGGAACCGAAAACCTCAATCCACGCGAACGAAGTTGCGGGCATCAGCTAGTAAATCATAAATTATAATTTCAAAAATTGAAGATGGAAGTGTAAAAATTAATAAAAGGTTAAAGATTTACCTTTCATAGCATAAAACACCGGCGACTCAGGTATGAACATCAGAGAAAAAATATGTAGCAAACAGATGGCTAGTGCGATGTATCCCGTCGCTACGTACGACACAAATGGTGCGATCGAATAGACCACGAGCGTGCCGGTTATACCAATGATAGATGTGGACGTTAGGAGGATACCTCGGATGTGGGTAGACCTGGAAAATTGAAAAAAATAATACTAATTCAATTAATGCTAAAATTCCAGGATACCTGACATAGACATACCTGACAAAAGAGAGGTTGTGTCCCGGGAAAAAGTAGCCTGTCCTTTCCCGGGACACAACCTATGTCTGTACCAAATTTCGTCAAAATTTGATACCGACATGTCTAGGTAATAATCTATACTTAATATTATAAAGAGGTAAAGTTTGTGAGGATGTAGGGGTTAATCTCAGGATCTACTAAACCGATTTTGAAAATTCTGGTATAAATAGAAAGCCACATTATTTGTGAGAGTCATAGGTTACATATATTAACCCGAAAAATTAGGGAGTTCCCGTGGGAATTTAAAAAACTTATTTTACGCGGACGAAGTAGCGGGCATCGGCTAGTAATACATAGGTATAATTCATTCAAGAGTTTCACTATGCTACTCCTGGTTCCGTCATCAAATCAGCTCCATAGAACCAAATAACTGTATTTTCATCGTTACAATACAATACGCCAGTCAGAAGTTGGTCAAATTCGACTGCCAATATTGTTAACATGCTTAGTTAGAAGCTAATATACCTAAGATTGTTAAAAAAACCGGCCAAGTGCGAGTCGGACTCGCGCACCGAGGGTTCCGTACAAACCTGTAGTAAGTTTTAAATTATTAAAAAAAAAACTACTTACTAGATCTCGTTCAAACCAATTTTCGGTGGAAGTTTGCATGGTAATGTACATCATATATTTTTTTTAGTTTTATTATTCTCTTATTTTAGAAGTTACGGGGGGGGGGACCAACATTTTACCACTTTGGAAGTGTCTCTCGCGCAAACTATTCAGTTTAGAAAAAAATGATATTAGAAACCTCAATATCATTTTTGAAGACCTATCCATAGATACCCCACACGTGTGGGTTTGATGAAAAAAAAATTTTTGAGTTTCAGTTCTAAGTATGGGGACCCCCAAAATTTTTTGTTTTTTTTCTATTTTTGTGTAAAAATCTTAATGCGGTTCACAGAATACATCTACTTACCAAGTTTCAACAGTATAGTTCTTATAGTTTCGGAAAAAAGTGGCTGTGACATACGGACGGACAGACAGACAGACAGACAGACAGACAGACATGACGAATCTATAAGGGTTCCGTTTTTGCCAAATTTGGCTACGGAACCCTAAAAATTAAAAGCAGACGTACGCAATCTCACCAACGTAGACTATGTTCCCGACGATCGTGATCCCCATGCCGAGTCCACTGACTATTCTGATCGCGTACACCATTGCCAGATTCGTGGTGGTCACGACCAGGATGTAGGCTAATATGTTGAGTACTGAACCCATGATCAGGCATGGCTTACGGCCGATCACGTTTGAGAGGAATCCGGTTGCATACGGTCCTGAAAAGTAGTGCATAATCACTTCAGCAAATATTGAATACGACCTTACGAATGATTTTTGACGACCTCCGTGGCGCAGTGTGTAGCGCTTTTGTCTTAACGTGCGGAGGTCTTGGGTTCAATCCCCGGCAGGGTCAATTAGGGAATTTATAATTTCTGAATATTCCCTGGTCTGGCCTGGTGGGAGGCTTTTACCACCCTACCGGCAAAACGCTAAATCGCTTGGCGTCACGTCTTAGACCACCAAGCGATTTAGCGTTCCGGTATGATGCCGTGTAGAAACCGAATAGGGGTATGGGTTTAATATAACTGCCATGCTTCTTACAGGTTAGCCCGCTACCATCTTAGACTGCATCATCACTTACCATCAGGTGAGATCGCAGTCAAGGGCTAACTTGTAGTGGATAACAAAAAAGAATAGAAACAGGTGTTACTTTGCGGAAGTCCATGATAATCAATGAACAAGAAGCTTAATTCGCTATAATCTGTCATTACAGACAAATCTTGTGATATTCACCGCCCAAGCTACACGTGCAAGCTACACGTTGTACCGCATAGATTTGTCTGCTTTGGCGGATTATAGCGAATTAAGCTTCTTGCTCCTTGATCACTTCAACTTATGCTTTTTACGGGAAATACTTATGCTTTTTAGGTTTCCGTATAGCAAAAGGAAATGAGCAGGTGATATGACTCGACCGTAACAATAGGATGATGATCCTCCGAGCGGGTGTTGTGCTCGGGCCTCGGGGACCACTGATCCGACCGTCCATCTTTGTAGGTCGTATATAAGTATAGCGTAATTCAGAGAAAACTTCGTAATCGCTACTAGTAATGCCATCTATTGGATTATGTGCGGACTGCGAAGACCGCCACAAGCCAAGTGCTAGTCAGATTCCCACTCCCACAAAGGCCCCCTGGGCCATTGTATACAGAGTTATATATGTAGGTACTTTTTAAAAACATATAGTCCGCGCGGCCAGCTCTGAGGAATCGGGGGCTGAGGTAGCGGGCGGGTGCGCCCCGCGCCCGACCATCGCTTCATACCCCGCACACTCCCATACTAGTGCCGACCGTGACGCGAGAGTACGCTTTATCGAGTCCTGTTTTTAATTTTGCAATAGCAGGGTCACTTAAAAGTTTCTTTGCCTGTGCAAATAGCTGTTTAATTTTTGAATTCCTTGACGTACTGATTATTCTGATTGCGACAGATTAATTAGATTTTGCGTTCATTTTGTACAGTTCATTATAATTAAATTTTATGATACAATTTGGTTTTTTCTTCCTTATTACACCTATTAATATTCTTTTAGAATTATTATTTCATAATTAATTCAATGCACGCGCACAGATACTAAAGATGTGTTAGTATCGGTAACGTAATATCGATTAAATTACAACTCTATCTCATTACGTCAACATTCCATATGATTCCTTGGACCTCTCGCGCGAACTATACAAGTTTATTGCATGGGGACCTCCTATAATTATTTATTTTCATTATTTGTTGTTAGTGCAGCCCCGTGGTGCATAGTCCATTCATTTTAGATTTTTTCGCGGCAAAATTTATAACTCTTTGAAACCACTGTGGTTTTATACCTATGAGTGAGTACATTAAGAAACACAACTCTCCCCCCCCCCCCCCCCCCCTCCGGTGGTGGCTTCCCCCCTCCCCGCCTTGAAAAGTGTGCCATTTTGCAGATTTTCTAGATTTTCAAGAAATCTATAGGTACAAGCTAGGACAAAACTTTTAAAGAGAACATTGTTCCTTAATAAATTACCTACAAATAAGTTCATAACATTTATGGTGATAGGAGTTATAGTTTACAAGCTATGGTGACTTAAATTTGGGAGGGGGGGGGAGGTGTTTTTTTAATGTACTCACTCATAGGTATAAAACCACAGTGGTTTCAAAGAGTTATAAATTTTGCCGTTTTGCCCATACATTGAAATCTAGAATGAATGGACTAGCAGCCATAGTATTACCTACTCACTATTATAATATTGTTATAGCACACGTATCTTCCTTAGTTACAATTTCCATGTCAACAGAATCATAGCCAATGTTGGTAATCTGAATAAATCCCCTAATTAAGATAACGTTTACGAACTTTACGTCATAATACAAATAAAAATATATGACTAAGAAAAATTCAATCTACAAAAATATCTGCAGATATACTATCACACTTTACCACCTTCACTTGAGTGAAAGCATATTAATTATAATATTAAAGTATGACAAGATAATATTAAAAAACATTTTTAAAAACAAGTTTTTATCGTCCGCTATATTGAATGTGATATCATTTTAGTTTTCCTATTCATCTCAGCAAACGCTTATATACCCTTAATTATCATGGGGGTGCATAAAAAATAACTAATCCGCAATGTTTGGGAGTCCGCCATATTGGATTTAGAATGACGTCACTTAGCTAATCATGCAGTCACCCAAAACAAACAAACATATTATGCAATAGTTTAGCTCATTCGTAAACCGGGAAATAGTTCTTTGATTTGCAAGATTTGATTACAGACAGACACCGGGACAGGTGAAGCTAAATAAAAGCTTGAACCTGCTTAATACTAATATTATAAATGCGAAAGTGTGTTTGGTTGTTGGTTTGTTGGTTTGTTGGTTTGTCTTTCAATCACGCCGCCACGGAGCAACGGATCAACGTGATTTTTGGCATGGGTAGGTACAGTTGAGGACCTGGAGAGTGACATAGGCTACTTTTTATCCCGGAAAATTAAGGAGTTCCTGTGGGAATAAAAAAAACTTAAACCACGCGGACGAAGTCGCGGGCATCAGCTAGTAATAAATATTTCTAGTTATGACATTTTGAAGAAATAAAAGTCCCCAAAAATATATATAAACTGTGTTATAATAATTTGTATTTAGGTATTATTACAATATAAAACGGAAGACATTTGCACGGACGCGAAGTTGGCGAGAAAGTAGCGCCAGGCGGCAGCTAAAGGCGTTAATTTTATTTTTAATCATTGAGCCTATGAGGCAAAGGTCTACATTGCATTCTGCCTCTACAAGTGATTTATTTTTAAAGTCAAATTAGGAAGAATTTGTTTTGTAGTATGAGAAATGTAAAGAGAATACTTCCATTTTCTACTTACCCACCATAGCACCTATGTAAAGCAAGGATCCTATCCATGATGCTTGAAAATCTGTGATCAGGTCCGGTAGGGGCGTCTGATCTAGATCCTGAAGCTTCGGTATGATCGGCGCTGACCAACCTACGCTGTACCCTACGATGATCTGACCAATGTTAACTGAAAAAAAAAAAAGTTTAAGAATTAATAGATATCATAAGTCATAAATATTTATTCAATTTTAGGTAGGTACACTACACTTATTGACGTCCAGTTACATAAAAATATGATGGTGATAATCTGTTACGGTATCTTAAAGCTAAAGCTACGAGGGTTCCAAGCGCGCCCTGGTCTGAGCCGGGTTTTTTTTTTATTATCACTATCTCACAAATCATCTTAACTAAGAAACTATATGAGCCATTAGAGCAAATTATTGCCAAGCTTCCTTGTCATTTAAGTAATCCTTCACATGGTAATACGATTTTTCAATGAGTTTACGTTTTACATTAAGTAAACTATCTTCGAGTTTCTTGCTTGTTCTTCTTGGTAATTTGATCCTCTCTGGCGCAATGGTGAACGCTGTTGTCCTTTAAGTCGGTAGTCTCAGGTTCGATCCTTCAAGGATCTCTAGCTTAGCTCTGCATGTCTTTAACTACCTAATCGACTCTTATATTCTCCATGATGTTCTCAAAGATGTTAGAAATCTGCTAATCCGCACTTGGCCGGCGTAGTGTGGTCTACATCCTATGATCCTACTCATGTTTTTTTTTTGTTTTCCCAATCGCGGCAATAATCATCTTATACTTAGTTTACAAATACTTACAAGGTAGGGACTGGTGCTTGAGCTAGGCTAGGTGCTCTGTTTCAAGACACCGTCCTTTCCCCAGAATTAAGTGATTTCAAAACTGATTTATGTTCTAAAACAGTAAGTATATGTTTGGATATATCTATTGATAGGAAGAAATTATCATTCTGGGAAGAGAACCTCTATAGATTCGCCTGGTGGGAGAATTCGGCCGTGGCTAGTTACCACCCTACCGGCAAAGACGTGCCGCCAAACGATTTAGCGTTCCGGTACGATGCCGTGTAGAAACCGAATAGGGGTATGGGTTAATTATAACTGCCATGCCCCTAACAGGTAAGCCCGCTACCATCTTAGGCTGCATCACTTACATCAGGTGAGATCGCAGTCAAGGGCTAACTGGACCGGCCGTGGGTAGAAAATTAAATATACCTAATGACAATGATGATGATGGGTGCTGTGATTAAAGTTATGTGCCTAGTAATGGACATAGGCCGGTAGAACAGAAATAAAAAAAATACTTACTGCCAGCTACGATGAGCAATTGAAATTTTATACTATTGTCCATTTTAAATTTCTTAACCGGTATAGCTGTATACACGTACTTTTCTTCTGTGGACATCACGATTTAAAAAAATATTTTACTTTTTATTTTTCGCTAGTATAAAAAAACAATTTGCGTCATCCTGTACTTATTTTCTAATTTCGAATGAATAATTGCACTAAGATTTGGATAAGCTTCCAGAAAATATCGAGGATCACAGTTAATTTTTGATTTTTAGGGTACCTTGATGTTAATTCCATTTATCGTGCTTTCATCGCGTCATAATATATTCATTATATCATTCAAACCCTCATCATCATAATTTTGTCCGTCGTTATCGTCGTCAATGGTCGTCGTAACAAAGTGCTCAATTTCGTGTATCCATTATCATACGTTTAGGGTATCGTACATACCTAAACGTATGAGAATGGATACACGAGATTGAGCTCTAATTCTATGGTGTTATGGTTTATTTTACTTTGACGCCGAACTTTGACGATTTGATCGGCAATTCTTACACAATCGCACCTCTGGGTAACACTGTGCACTTTTTGAACGTCAATAGTATTCGGTTGACAGACTCGTTTGTCTAGTGGTTGGCATGTTCGACTGCGGCCAACGAGGTCCCGGGTTCGAGTCCCGGGTCGTTCCATAATTAAATATTGGGTTTTTCTGACTATAGAAACTCTCAGTAGTTACTAGCCCGGAGTTAGTAAGTTGGCGGTGTTTCACCCCCGTGCCTCGGAGAGCACGTTAAACCGTCGGTCCCGGTTATTATCACTAACAATATAATAGTCGTTAAAGCCCGCCAACCCGCATTGGAGCAGCGTGGAGGGTCTAAGCTCTAATTCCCTCTCTCCTATGAGAGTGGAGGCCTGTGCCCAGCAGTGAGACGTTATTGGGCTGTAGTGGTGGTGGGTGGTGGTAGAATTTGGTTAATTAAGTTATCAATAATTAGTTAGTAGTACCTAGTAGTAGTAGTTAATCTGATAATAATAGGTATAGCGGTGAATGAAGCTTCTATATAGGGTTCAAAACGCGCCCTGATCTGAGTAGAAGCCAACAACATCTTCTTCTTTCTTGTTGATGCGGCTTTGCAGGGCTCTGTGTCGAGACCCGGTATCACTTTGACCGTTGCCGATCTATTGTGATCGCCACTATCTAAAGTTCCCGATCAATACTACTTGCTGCTAGGAACAGCAGCATCTTCTTGGCCGGGATGTTCTTTGCCTCCTCTGGTTCCACTAGGTGCTTCCCAAGGAGGAGGCTCCGTTTATGCATTAAAGCGGGGCAGTTGCAGATAATGTGCAAAGGCGTTTCTACAGCCTCACGGCAGAGCCTGCACACATCTGTGTCACAGAGCCTAAGGTTGAACATATGTCTGTTCAGCCCACAGTGCCCCGTCAGTGCCCGCGCTAATATGCATAAGTTTTTCCTGCTAAGCGCCAGTGCCGCTGAGGCAGCCTTCTTGTTGACGGATTTTACTAGCGCTTTAGAGTGATTCATTCCTGGTAGTGATCGCCAGCGAATCAATGTATCGTAATAGCAATAGGTCAACAGGGTAAGGTTGGCTAGGCTCCTAGGTATGCCGCACACAGGCTCCGGTCCAGTTTGCCGCTCCCTAGCTCCTAGCCTCGCGAGTTCGTCGGCCTTTTCATTGCCGTCAATACCCGCGTGCCCTGGGACCCAGCGGAGGATCACCTTATTTCCGTTGGCTAAGGTGTTCAATAATTGCCAGCAGTTTTCAACCAGCCTCGAGTTGAAGACCACCGAGGACAAGGCTGAAAGAGCTGCTTGGCTATCCGAATGGATATAAATTGTTTTATTGACGGTGTTGCTTTGCAGAAGGGTTTCCACACATACAATTATGGCATACACCTCCGCCTGGAATATAGAGGCATAGTTCCCAAGGTTCCGATGTAGTCGCACCTTGGGGCGCTCTCCATACACTCCACAGCCCACGTCACTGCCTGACTTGGAACCATCGGTAAACCACTTTTGGCTGCCCGGTCTCCAAGTCATTTGGTTTTTCAACCATTTATCCCTTTCGGGAATTTCCACAGCCAACAACATACTCATGACTTACACTTTGTCTACGGAACCCTCTTTATTACCTTTCATACTAATTACTGATAAAAACAAATCACATTAGTCCAAAGTATAAAGTAATCTACAGGAAGCCTAATCTTTAAGCCTGTCCTATGATTAACTGATAGCTTCGACCGCGATTGAATTTACTTAATTAAATTAATCATGAACTTGAACTGATGAAGAACGCGGAAGAGAGCTGTTGGTAGGTGTTCTTATCCCTACTTCATACTAATATTATAAAGGCAAAAAAGTGTTTGTTTGTTGGTTTGTGGGGTTGTCCTTCAATCACGTCGCAACAGAGCAACAGATCGACGTGAATTTTTGCAATATAGTTGAGGACCTGAAGAGTGGCATAGGCTTTTGATCCCGGAAAATTAAGGAGTTCCCATGGGAATTAAAAAAACTTAATCCACGCGGACGAAATCGCGGGCATCAGCTAGTATCTAATAAATAAAGAATACTTAAATATTTTTTTGTTTTTAGGCAATTTTACAAACTCATAGTTTATCAAACACAGCAATTAGGTACATCAAAAATATTATAAAAAAGTAGAAGTGTATTTAAGTAAATCAATATAAAAGTTTTAATTATGACAATGTTAAAAAACAAAATTATCTAATAAATAAGGTAAAAATAAAGAATTTAAGGTGCCTTATACATCCTTCATCTTATGTCATCCTTTTCCAGGTACACTTTAAAGAATCGGGAGTCACAGCTGTGGGGATGTCATGGTATCAAATTAAAGGTCATTTCTTCTTCTCTCGTTTGACCTTATAAAAATGCACACTCCAATACAAATTTTCTGCATAAATACGTTTCTCCGAACGCAAGATCTGCTGAAAATGACGAAAAATGGGGTCCGGATAGGTACCCATAAAGCTAGATCCGCTGCATATTTTAACTTGAATATTAACAATAAAGTGGGGCTTATATAGTCCTCTATCCATGGTGCAAAGCATTAAGCATACAAATAAATATGTTTATAGTTTATGTGGCAAAAAAAAATGTTTCATACATTTTTCTATGAAAAGAAGCCGAGCGCTAGGCGTTTGGCGCTCAGTACGCGCTGAGACGCGCTCGTGGACGGGTGGGTGTATCGCTTTTTTGCACGAAATTTATTACGACAAAATGAACACCGTGTTGTGTACTGCCATAGAGATATAATATTCTCTATGTGTACTGCGCTTAGAAAAACTTGATACCGACATCCACAAAGAAGGAAGTTCTCAAGTGTAGGCGTATTTTTTTTACCCGATTACGGCAAAGCCACAAGGAAAGGGTATGTTAGGAATATATATGTATGCATGTATGTATGTATGTATTAAAAAAAAGTGAGCGCCATTTTGAAATTCTTCGTTATCGTACCGATTTCGTTCAAAATCGATATCTGGGGTTCCCTGGGATCACAAAACAGGAAACTGTTACCAAAATTTTAAAAAAGTCAGCGCCATTTTGAATTTTTTTGTTATCGTACCGATTTCGTTTAAAATCGATATCTGGGGTTCCCTGGGATCACAAAATAGGAAACAGTTACCAAAATTTTAAAAAAGTCAGCGCCATTTTGAAATTTTTTGTTATCGTCCCGATTTCGTTCAAAATCGATATCTGGGGTTCCCTGGGATCACAAAACAGGAAACTGTTACCAAAATTTTAAAAAAGTCAGCGCCATTTTGAAATTTTTTGTTATCGTCCCGATTTCGTTCAAAATCGATATCTGGGGTTCCCTGGGATCACAAAACAGGAAACTGTTACCAAAATTTTAAAAAAGTCAGCGCCATTTTGATTTTTTTTGTTATCGTACCGATTTCGTTCAAAATCGATATCCGGGGTTCCCTGGGATCACAAAACAGGAAACTGTTACCAAAATTTTAAAAAAGTCAGCGCCATTTTGAATTTTTTTGTTATCGTACCGATTTCGTTCAAAATCGATATCTGGGGTTCCCTGGGATCACAAAACAGGAAACGGTTACCAAAATTTTAAAAATGTCAGCGCCATTTTGAAATTCTTTGTTATCGTACCGATTTCGTTCAAAATCGATATCTGGGGTTCCCTGGGATCACAAAACAGGAAACTGTTACCAAAATTTTAAAAAAGTCAGCGCCATTTTGTAATTTTTTGTTATCGTACCGATTTCGTTCAAAATCGATATCTGGGGTTCCCTGGGATCACAAAACAGCAGTCAATCAAAAAAAAGTCAGCAGTGAACTTTTTAAAATTCAAAATGGCGCTGACTTTTTTAAAATTTTGGTAACAGTTTCCTGTTTTGTGATCCCAGGGAACCCCAGATATCGATTTTGAACGAAATTTGTACGATAACAAAGAATTTCAAAATGGAGCTGACTTTTTTAAAATTTTGTTCATAGTTTCCTGTTTTGTGATCCCAGGGAACCCCAGATATCGATTTTGAACGAAATCGGTACGATAACAATTTCAAAATGGCGCTGACTTTTTTAAAATATTGGTAACAGTTTCCTATTTTGTGATCCTACGGAACCCCAGATATCGATTTTGAACGAAATCGGTAAGATAATCTTTTATACATTATTTTACAATCTCAAAAACTGAGTATTATTGTAGCCGCGAGTATTGTTTCGGCGCATAAATAGGTACATAATATTTACCGCGGCCAACAGCGTAAACAAGTACCTAGTAAATAAATAATCGTCTAATATTTTCAAGTAACAAAACTGGTTAGTTGGCTATAAAATCGAGCGTCTCTACGCTTTAAAGCTCTACGCTCTCGTAAAGCGTGCATATATATGCTGTAGTGTGACGAGTTTTATACCTATAGTTGAGTTTTTTACCTATAGTTGGTCGCGGGGTAAATGTTTAAAGGGCCTTAATAAAAATTGGTTAGGGAAAGGAAGCGTTTTTCCCACGTTTTTCCGGTGCAAGCTAGACCAATATTTTGCGAAAGTATTGCTGAAATCGTCAATTATAACACACAAGATGGAATTGGTGCCGTGTCAATGATGAGTGATGGGTTGGTGTTAGTGGAATCTTTAAACAGCATATGTTGTTAATTCGAGGTTATTATACGATCGATGATTTTCTGAATGACAAAGTTGCATGGAAGCAACCGGCCTCGCATCCAGTGACCCACAAGTCGGTGTAATACTTGTAACGTAATGTATTGTGTTGTATTGTTTACTTATTATAACCTTATTCTTTTTTAAGAAAAGAGAAACTGCTGAGTTTCTTGTCAGCTCTTCTCGGTAGAATCAACTTTCCGAACCGGTGGTAGAGTCTTAACGTATCCTACGTGACACAAGTAATTGTCCTACGTGAAATAAATAAATCATTTATCATTTGTCATTTCCCAGAAATAAGCCATCCTTGCTCTGAGAATGGCGAAGAAGTCAGGGACTCTCGCAGTAGCAAGGATTTCTCGTTTCAATCCCCAGATAAGATCTGAGCCAATTATGTTCAAGTTAATCGTCATGAATCGAACTCCGGACCTCTCTATGTGACCACAGTAAGTATTAACCACTGCATCAGAGAGATCATCAAAATCTAGGAAGTCAACAACATGTTATTATAAGATAATATGATACAGATAATTTGGCTTAGGAACTAATCAAGTCATTATGAGATACCTAATACCTAATCTATTTAATTCAACTCACACTAATTTTGAAGGCCGCGTATTATTCCATGACCTTTGAGACAGTCAAACTCATTTAATTACGTTTTGCAGACATAACAGACCAGCCGATAAAATCGTGATAGTGATAGTCCAAGATATAATGGTCTAGTGGTGTGCGAAAATGTGTCTGTCTGTCTGTCTGTGGAGGCGCTGGACCCAAAGTCGATTGCTTCCATACAACTTTGTCATTAAGAAATTCGTCATTGTATAATAGCCTCGACTCAACAAGTGTTCCTTTACGGCTTTTTTTTTGTGAAACCTTGAGCAAATTATTATCAAACTACCGCCCGCGACTTGGTCCGCGTGGCTTAAGGTTTTTGACTCCCGCGAGAACTCTTTAATTTTCCGGGATAAAAAGTAGCCTATATCCTTCCCCGAGAAACAAACTATCTCTGATATCAAATTTCATCTAAATCGGATGAACAGATGGGCCGTGAATAATACAAAAAAAAATTACGATGATATTAATCGGCGTTTCCGAAGTTACCGGGGCCTCATGCAATGACAGGTACCGCCAGGACCTTCGACAGTTTTAGTCTAACATCAAACGAAAAGTGTACACTATCGAACACGGAGGTTCTACTCACAAAATGTTTACCTATAGGGTTTATTATGCTATAGTCCACAAAACTGGCCAAATGCGGATTGGCTGAGCTTTGAGAGCATTATGGAGAACTCTCAGACGGGCAGATTTCCTCGCGATGTTTTTCTTCACTCGACGATTTATAAGAAAGTAATTAAAGTTTATTTAAATAAAAAAAATTGAATTAAATTAGAACGATGACAAGTGATATATTAGGTACTTTAATTGCTAAAAACGTAACACTGCGTAACTTAATTAGCCATGATCTTTGCGTGGAAACGAGAATTTTGTAGAAGAAAACAGATTACTGGTAGGTAGTTATTATCACATAAAAATATTATATTATTGTTGTGCATGTTTATTATTTAACCTATTAGGTACATTTTTTATTTTATCGATATAAAAATGCACAACAGACGTCTAAAACATAAGATTTGGAGGCTACTTTTACTATTGTTGTTATGATTTCTGAAAATCATCATCATCGGCCCGGATTAAAAGGGCAGTAGCATGGCTTGGGGCAATGCGCCTTCGTGCCTCTTGGCGAACAGTCCATTTTACCGCAATTAGGACTCTTCCTCCTCCTGTCTCGGGCACTTCGATTCATTTTCGTCATCAGACAGTTAAGCTGGTTCGCAAGTTGACCAACAGTGTTGCACATTTGATCAAGCGTGTCCATAGATATGTCGGAGCTTGCGCAAGAACGTCCATAATCTCCTGGGATATCATTTGATCTGCACACAGAATTATCAGAAAAAGATTGTGCTGGCTTGCAAGGAGCCAATGGCGATGGCATCGGCCGATCGGGCAAATGAGGGATACTGTTTGTCTTACATTTGCGCCCACATTTATCCAGAGCGCATCCTTGTCCAGCTTCCGGCATAGGTTGCATATTAAAATTTAACGGGCAAGTTTCGTTGTCACATTTTGGTGCCTGGTTCGCGGGGCAGTAAGAGTTATTGCAACTGAAATCTTCATCTTTCCGGAACTCCTTTGGCCTCAAACTCTTGCAGTCTGGACAGGGACACGTTACTGTTATGATCCCGGCTTTGATGTCCCTTATCTTTCCAGGGGTGTAGTTCAGACAGTGAAAGTGCATCCAAGTTTGGCAAGCCCCCTGGCATTGCAGACCGTTCTTCGTTGTTACCTGTGACAGACATATTTTGCACGGATTCTTCACTTTATTGCATCTTGGCATGGTGATTGATGGTGTGGTCAGATAAAATTAATAAGTTACATTAATTTGATGGGCATTGTAAAAGATGTGGATTATGGGCTTCTCTTTTTAGATGTTTTTACTTATCCATCCATGATAGAGATTTGTTTTTACTGCTGAGTGCAGAGATATATGGTCGAGGGTGGAACATCTAGTTGACACAACATAGACACCGACTATAAGGGGCTTATTATGACAGCATTGACATTAGTTTTCTTTTTCACGTAGAGGAATAGAGGAGTTTTCAGACGAACCGCGATTAACTTTTCTCACTTCGAGCATTGCTGTATAGGTAAAAACCCCACAATGAATCAAACGAGTCGAGGGGAGCCAGTGGACAATAGCTTTAAATTCTTCAGCCAAACTCGAAACGTGAGAAGAGCTGTTTAAAGTAAAAGGAGGATTTAAAATTTTATCACCTAATAGACTAAGAGATAACTGCACTTTTGATAACCATCGTCAGAAAGGCTGATTCAGTATTACGTGGATGTAGAGCTCTCCACTGATCACAAAAGTTACAGCCTGCCTGCATGTGGATGGGCCTTTCGCTAGATATGGCTGCTCAAAGACGGTTTAATGTTACCAAAAATGAACGATAACTAGAAAAGCTGATTCTTGTACAGTATTAAAGTATGCGCAGTACCTATGTAAACAGCATAAAAACTGACGCATGTGGATGGGCCTTTTACTAGATATCACCTCTCAAAGACGTTATAAGCTATACTTACTAAAATATTAGCAATTATAATGTCGTTGATTGCTATTAAAAAATTTTAACAGCAATCAACGGAATGACATAATAATTGCTAATATTTTTTTGTAGTACCTAGTGTGTGTCACGAAAGACGACTTCTTTCGTGGTCATCAACCAATATACGTCCACAACTGGACAGAGGTCTCTTGTAGGGACTTTCACACGCCCCCTCTTCCGCCGCCTGAGTAGGAAGGTAGAAACAAAAAAAAACTAAATCAAAATTAGCTATGAAGTTTTATTAACCCGGAGCACATTTTTCCAACTTGCACATAAGATCTTTCAACTGTGAGGAGAGATTACCGACGGTGCAGCACAAGTTCTTTAGGGCTGAATACATCATCTTTTGCTGCTCTTCGGTATCAGTACTGGGGACTTTTGAATCCGATATGGATGGTCGCATTTTTTCTTGCTTTTCTGTAATAGGAAATTGTGATTATATATTATACAAGACAGCTGACACAGAACGAAAAGTTATGACTGAACTTTCATTTTGTGTACAGCCAATTACTTACAAGTAGATAATAATAATTTGTTGTAGGTTTGTTGTAGGTAATTGGCTGAATTTACGATATTTTTGTCGCATTAATACTGCATTTGAGCCAAAAGCAAAAATTAATAACAACACATTGTAGTTAGCTGTCATTTTATCAAAATCTACTCCAGCCTTATTATTCCAGTCTTGTGGCTGGAAGTCAGTCCAGCGCCCGCTATTCAGATGTGATAAATAAATGATAAATGATTTATTTATTTCACGTAGGACAACTTCTGTCACTTATGAAACGTTAAGACTCTACCACCGGTTCGGAAACCTGATTCTACTGAGAAGAGCCGCCAAGAAACTCAGCAGTTGCAAGAAACTCAGCAGTTGTGTTGTGAATTATGAAGTCCAAGATAAATCAAAACCTTGGGATTTGGTCAGGAAGTTTTCAGCGTTACACCTCTGTGCCGAGAGCACTTGTTTTTAGTTTATAGGTTAGCGCTTGGCTCAGACCTGCTTGCATGTGGAAATGCAGCTTAAGGTGTAGCGCGCTTGCCTGGGAGAGCCTATACCTTTTCATTCTGAACTCAATATTAAAGTAAAGCCATTCTGCGTCTGATCTTTCTCCGAAAAGTAACTAAAGAGAAATAGGAGAATATGTTTCCTATCCTTTTTAGGAACCACATTGGGCATGCATTTCCGTGTCGCATCTTTTGTTTTCTGGCTGCAATAAACATAAACTTACTGCTAGGATCGGAGACTTTCGGCAGATCTGGGGATGATTGCGACTGGTTGGCAGCAAGCAATAAGCAAGAGCAACATTCATCTTTCTTCGGCTTCGGGACAAAACATTCCTCTTTCTCCGCGTTTTGATTCGTCTTCGGGACAACTTGCGTGCTTTCTTCCACAACTGGCTTTGGGTCTGGTGTAAACTCATATACGACAGGAGAGCTTTCGCATTTGGGAATTGGTGGACGTTTTGGTGGCGACTGGCTTGACTTGCATGACGTATCAGAACCATACATGCAAGACGGACAGCAAGGTATTGGGTTTTTACTCGCACAATCCTTCAAATCGCATGCTGGTGGCAAGTTCGCCGGACATTTAATGTTGGTACACGAAAATTTTGGCTTGGTTAGAACCTCCTTAGCTTCACTCGTCTCACAGTTAGGGCATGGGCACATGACTTTTATAACCCCAGCCTTGATGTCCTGGATTTTGCCAGGAGTGTAGGCAAGGCATTTGAAATGTGCCCAAGTGCCGCAAACGCCTTTGCACTGAAGCCCATTCTTTTTTGTGACTTTCTGAAAACATATTTTGCAAGGATTTTTGGGTACTTTCTGGCACTTCATCATAGCGGATTAGAATGATTTTTCTTTTTAACTACCTATCCATTATTTTCTGCTCATCATACCTTTAGTATTAAGTACCATAATATTATGGGGGTTAATGTGTTTTAAACAAACCATTTTTAAACAACATAAATTTTCCAATCCATTTTCTACATCGATGACATTAGCTCAATGATCGATGATAGGAAAGGACTTGTCCAAAATTGGGCCTTGAACATGAACCAAGATGATTTTAATAAACGTGAATAGAGATCCTAAAATATGGCTTTTAGAATTATTTACACATTTTTAAAGGACCCCAATTTGGAGAAAAATATATTTTTATTTTGTGGCTTTTTTAGATCTTTGTCTGAATTTTATCAACAGTAAAAAAAAAACTTGATTTTTTTTGTCACGTATGTCATTGGGTGATTGTCAAATGTCACTGTCAGTTTTGTTTATCCTAATTTATTGGTGATTTAATGTTGTTTAATAATTATTTTACGAATGTCTCAAATACTCAATTATTATTTATTAATCTTATAATGTTGTATGTACTACCTATGTAGTGGAAAATGGGTAGTTTATCGAAATGGAATGTTAATAATCACAATTAATGCGCATTACCCAAGTTTTAGTGTTGCCATCCATCGAAAAATATTTTCTACAAACGATATTTTTCATAATTAATTTTTAAAAAAACGGGGTTTTCTAAAATTATTATTTAAATGGCGTTTAATGTTATATTTTTTTCTCTTTCACGTGATGGCAGTTTGGTTCTGGTTCATTGACACTCAGAATAAAAAACCACCCTCCATACTGAACTGGGACATGTCCTTTGATAGTAACTGTAGACGGCAGTCGTAATTCCTTCCTCCATGAGTAACTGGCATTTATTTAGTCAAAAAGTTGATAAGACATTTCTAAACGTTCTTGCCTTTTGCTTTTATTAGGTAATCTTTGATTATTAATAATTATCAAAATATTATACTTATTTAATGTTTATGTTGCTTGCTTACTGATTCTTGAAGTCTCGTGAAGTTTATATAATATGTAAGTAGATACGTTACACGAATAGTTACGTATTAGTTCCATGCAATAATTATTGTAGATATTATGGGCATGGGATTACGGGCAAATTTTATAAACATATTTTTATATTTTATCATGTTATTTATTCACATTGAAAAACTCTGTTACATGGAAGAAGGAATTACGACTGCCGCTCTGTTAATCATACCCCCCTGCCACACACTGCCCGAGTGACGTGGGAAGTAGCGTGGGACGGAGGCAGAGACGTCGTGTGGCAACGATACTCGCCATGCTCTCGCCACGCTCCTCGTCCTCGCGCATCGCTCCCTGTTTTGTCGGTTTTTTGGGCGCGAGTCAAAGGACTGGCGATATGAGCGCGAGAGACCTGCCACACACTGCCCGGTACTCATTCGCAATCAAGCGCTCGTAGCAGAAGCACGCGCAATCATGCCGTCGCCGCCGCCGCCAGCCGATGTTTTATGTTTTAAATATATTATGTTGGTACCTATACCTACATTATGATGCCCGTGACTTCGTCTGCGTGAATTAAAAAAGTTCCTGCGGGAACTTTTTAATTTGCCGGGATAAAAGTAGCCTATATTGTGTTATAAGAAGAAGAAGAATAAGAATAATATTTATTTCCATAAAATGACTTATTTCAGACTATAATCTATTGATGCCCGCGACTTCGTCCGCGTGGATTGAGGTTCTTTGGTTCCCGCGGGAACTCTAATTTGCCGGGATATAAATTAGCCTCTATGTTATTCCATATGTATATTAGTATAGAGAAACTTGTTTTTTAAAAGTACTAGCTGATACCCGCGACTTCGTCCACTTGGAATAAGTTTTTTTAATTCCCACGGGAACCATTGATATATGAACTCTAATTTTCCGGGATAAAAAGTAGCCTATGTCGATCTCCGAGTCCTAAACTATACCCATGCAAAAAATCACGTCGATCCGTTGCTCTGTTGCGACGTGATTGAAGGACAAACCAACAAACAAACACTTGGTAGAGGGGATGAAAGTCAAAATATATGTACTTAGTTGTAATTCATTAACGCGTAGTCTGATTTCATTCATTCTTTTTTGTTCGAAAGTACGTACTTACCTACTTTAAAAATTGATCTGTAAAAATTTCAAGGTCATTGGGTTTGTAGTTTAGAAGCATTGATGTAGAATTTTAGTAGTATGTTTAGAAGTATCGAAACTATCATTATACACAGCAATGAACGTCCAAAATAACTTGAAGCCTATAATGTGTTATTTTTTGCATGGGTTGGTATACCTAGTTGAGGACCTGGCCCCTTATTCTCTAACTCAGTGGCTATCAGAAAATGAAAGACACTGACATATTTATTATCCATTGAATGTTCGCTATGAAAATGTTATTATTACTCCATAGCAAACCTTCAATGGATAGAAAATATATGTATGTACTTTTTTCCCGGAGTGTATGTTTAGGCACACAATGGGGCAAATAAAACACTAACTTTAGCAATTAGTGGTTTTAATGTTTATCTGTCGATGGATGTAAAACGAATGAAATTGCATAATTAATAAAGTCAAGTACAGTGTTGACAAACGCCTGTTAAAGTTTTAGAGCAATTATTGTATGTGATAAACTAGTGTTCCGAAGTGGCCAGGCGTCTGCGCCGGAACACGTTGCAATAAGGAGTTCCCGTGGGAAGTCGCGGGTATCAGCTAGTTTATAATATTAGTATGGATTTTGAACTTAGAGCTTATTATTTTTATATAATTTAATAGGTACATTTATATAGTTAAATATGCTAAACAAGGATAGCGCGCACGCAGCCAGTTTCAACCTCCATTGTGTGTTACGTGTAGCAAGTGCAAATGACCTATATACCTATAATATGTTTTAAATAAATCATGTTGGTACCTATACCTACATTATGATGCGCGTGACTTCGTCTGCGTGAATTAAAAAAGTTCCCGCGGGAAGTTTTTAATTTGCTGGGATAAAAGTAGCTAGGTATATTGTGTTATTTCAGACTATAATCTATGATGCCCGCGACTTCGTCCGCGTGGATTGAGGTTCTTTGGTTCCCGCGGGAACTCTTTAATTTGCCGGGATCTAAATTAGCCTCTATGTTATTCCATAAGTATATTAGTATAGAGAAGCTTGTTTTTTAAAAGTACTAGCTGATACCCGCGACTTCGTCCACTTGGAATAGGTTTTTTAATTCCCACGGGAACCATTGAAATATTATACGAGAACTCTGTAATTTTCCGGGATAAAATGTAGCCTATGTCGATTTCCGGGTCCTAAACTATAGCCATGCAAAAAATCACGTCGATCCGTTGCTGTGTTGCGACGTGATTGAAGGAATTAAATATGCTAAACAAGCATAGCGCGCACGCAGCCACAGGTTCAACCTCCATTGTGTGTTACGTGTAGCAAGTGCAAATGACCTAGTGCGGAGCGTCGCGATTAATCGCGCGAGGAGAGTTGTGTGTGGCCACGGAGGGCAGCAACGCGGCAGAGCGAGGGCGTGCTACGCGGCAGCGCGAGGAGCATAGTGTAGCGGAGGCAAAGCCAAAATACAAATACCTACTAGAGCTTAGAGCCTAGAGAAAACAAAAAAACTCAAGTGTGAACTGTCGTCTGTCAGCGTCAATTGTCAATAGGTATAGACTGTCTAAGCTAAGTCTGCAGCAGTAAGAAAATGGTAGAATTTGAAAATCTGTTGATGACAACACAGAGTGTAATGCGAAAAACGCACTTAATACTTGTGTTTTTTGTTTTTAATCTGATTTCCTGGGAGTGTGGTCATTGTTCGTTTAAGTACATTTTAAAGAGTAAAATGTAAATAGAGGGGAACAATTTTGACAGCGTAATAAGGTAGAGCATATATGATCCCCGTATTTATATAAAGTTTATATATTATATTTGCCGTGAATTCGTCTGCGTGGATTTCGGCTATAAACTCACGAACTCAGAAACCATATGTTTTTGTTTAGGGGATGAGTCAAAAAAGGTAACAGACAAACGGTTACTTTCGCTAACTACTCTTCGCTACTACTAATATTAGTATGAATCTACTAACGCTAAAGATTAACAACAAATTATTACTTGATCAGGGGAGATCTTTTGAATTACTTAAGGAGAGCATAAATAAATTAAAAGATAAAATGAAATGAATGAAATATTCTTTATTGTACACCAAAGACATAACATTAATAATCAGAATCAATAAAACAAAAAATAAAATAAAACAATAAAAATTATCAATATTGACTTTTGTTTCCCGTGCTGCACGCTTTTTGCCGGGAGTCCTCCAGATTCCCTGATTAGTTTGGCCCTCATTTTTAATAACTCTTAAGGTTCGTTCGCTTACACCTGGAAATAAAAAAAAAACAAAATTTCAATTTGAGATGGATGGATTGACTTATTCCATGTTTCTGAAGGACATCCTGGAGATGAGGCTTTAACTCTTCGCTTATTCCACCTTGAATTTATACAATAATTAATAAAAAGTATTAAAACTTGATAGGATTTTGCTGTCAGTTTTTTTCGCATATTATCCATCATAATTATACGATATGAACAGGCGAATATAAACCGTTTAAACGTTTTATATAAATAATCTAGTACCTATTTCGATCGAAATCAAAGATCGAAAGGCAAAATATCAAAACCGTTTGGTCAACTTACTTGTCGACTCTTCACTCTTCAATTTCTTGTAAACATTGTTGTTTTTGGCTTAGGACAGCATCGTGTCCTTCCTTTACTTCTTAGAATTTAAGAATCATGTTATAAAATAACTCGCACACATTATTTTGAATAGGTTTATCCATTATTTCACTATTTTCACTTTTATTTTCGAAATATTAAACAAACATAAACAACCTGATAGCTGAATTGACAAATCAGTGACAAATGTAAGAACACAGATTAAACGACTGTTTTTACTTTGTTTTAAGTGTTACCCTTTTATTCCGTGGCAGAGTTAGCGTGGCCAGACTTTATCTAAGTTCATACTAGTGATGTGTACGGGAGGCATAATCAGGCTCCGGAAATTTTCGGAGAATTTATAACTATAACCGGAGAATCTCCGGAGAAAAACCGGTTCGGCAGGGCCTTAAGGTGGTTGGACGAAATGAGCCCACCGATTTCAAATTTTATTTAGTTTGTCGTAAATAATATTAAATAAATTTTTGGCGGGCAAAGGAGACGGTCCAGATTTGTATGGAGCGTCGGTCTGATTCTTTTACAAGTAGAGAAATGAAAAAAAAAAATACTTAACCAGTTTTGATCGTTCCATTCTACGAATTCATCGTAATTTCAGTCGTGTAATTATTTAATCTTTCCACGTTAAGCAACACTAGACAGGAGCGGGTAACAATGGCGGATTCATATTTTTTGACGTTTTCTGTCAAGTGTCAACACAACACCGGAAAAACCGTAGGGAAAAACACGTTATTTTGACAGTGACTGTCAGAAATGACATTTGATACATTTCGCGCCTGCTGCCATCTCTATGGCTAAAGGTTGCCATCTTGGAAACGTATCGAAAACTTGAAATACATTTTATTTAATTTCTCGTTATTTACTTTATTATTCTAAATTATTATATTTTTAATACAATCTATGTATTTTCCTCTATTCATGGTAGAGTGAACAAAGAGAACACCGAAGGTGAACCTTCTCTTTTCACCAACCACCATAAAAATATTTTATCTAGGCAATATAGATCTAATCAAATAAATTAATTATTTAATGTATTATTGTATTATTAAACGTACTCCGTACTGCCGTTTTAGCAAACTGCAAAGACTCAAAGAGTAAACGAGTCTCTTGTCAGTACTATAATGTACTGATACGGGTATTATACCCGTCGAATTTCAATTTTATACTATAAAAACACGGGCGGACATACATTAATAATACTTTTTAAATTAGCAGCAATAAACAGAACTAGGTTTGACGGGATTTCCTCATACATCGATAAAATCGAGTAAGGTTCCGAAAAACTCCGGTACTCTAAGTAATTACCGGTAAAAAACCGGTACATGTGTTAACCGGTGATTCTCCGGTTTTTATCGAACCGGTTAACATCACTTTTTCATACTAGTCTAAAGTCTTTGATTTGGGATTTGAGGTTATCTTCTTGTGACTAAAATAAAACCAAAATATTTTGAAAAATGCCTTTTATGAAAGGAAGGGCCCCTATCCGACGCACACTGAACTACCTAAACGCTGGCAAACTAGTATTTAAAGATAAAATAAGAATTTTCTCCGTTGCGTACAACATAACAGGGCAAAACAACACGGGCGCAAAAGAGTTCGTTTTCTGGTATCTCCCGCAAATACAGTACAAAAATCCGGATGTGCAAGTGGCTACGTTAAAGAACCTAACTCCTTCGCCATTTATAAAGTGCTATTTTGAAGATGGCAGGCAAATTTTGGTCGACATAGATAACAAATCGAAAGAAGATATTTTGGAGCATTTACTTATTACTGTAGGCAAGTCGAAGGAGGTTTTAGAAGCTGAGGCGATTACTGCGGAAAAGAAGGACAACCCGGCCAACTTTGGCGTTGGCTGTGAGAGGCCATGTATTTGTGAAGTGTATGGCCAAGTACCTTGCCCAGGCGTTATACCTTTGCCAAAAGTTTTACGCGGTAAATATAAGAACCAAACTGATTAATTTGTAATATAGCAACCAAGTTGATGTAGGTATGTAAATAATTATTAATTTTGTTATTAAAGTATTGTTTTAAGAATACCTAATTTAAATTATAATATCCTTACTATTAATAAAATTCTTATACTAATTGGTCTATTTGGCACCTGGCTGCGCTAGTACACTAACTGAGCTCATAGGGAGGCTACCATCTTAGACTGCATCATCACTTACCTTGATTACTGGTGTAATATAATATCAGTCAAGAGCGTAGATAAAGACAGAGTCAGTAGTGGATAAAAAAAAGACCAAGGTTATATTGTAACATATTTAATAACAATCAAAACTTATAATTTCTCATAACATAAGCCATCATGGCAGCAGCTATGTATTGAAAGTTTTCAAATGCGTTGAGTGTCCTTGAATTGCTGTGCTCAAATAGATGGTCGTCCACTTCTTTACCTCGAGGGCCAGTGTGGAAGAATATCCAGGGTTTATTTGTATTTGATTCAATGTCCTGTAAAAATGAGGTTTTAATATTTTCATGGTGTTTTTCAATATAACATTATGGGCAGATTATTCCATCTCCGAATAACGTTTAGGGGTTCCGCCCACGTCAGGCAATCGGTGAGCAATTTTTTGTCAGCAATAAACACAGATTTAAACATACAGATTGCAATATTGAAATGCACACGCCCTACAAAATTATGATGTGAACTTCCCAAGATAGCCATCAACAACTTGATGGATGTGTCGTGGGACATCGAGTCAGTCAAAACATTGGTGATTAAGTCTGCTTGATTATCGGACCTACCAAGTCTGACGTGGGCTGGGCCCCTTACCTACAAGGCATAAATTACAATAGGTAATATTAGTTATAAAAAGTGTAGGTACACATTGCTGGAGTTTATCAAATCCATGCTCTTATAATTTGCATAATCTTCAACAGTATAAATAAGCTTTTCAAAGCACTTTTTATTAAGCATATTTTAAATGGATTGGGGAATCTCATTGTAAAAGAGTACGCTCAGTCCTACAAAAGACCCTCGGCCTATCTTGAGATGGAGCGAAGGAGGCACACGTGCTGTTAGTAACGTTCCCGCGCGAGTTGAATGCAGAGTAAATGTATGTGTCACCATACATTTGCTCTGCATTCAACTCGTGCGCAAATTATACTTTACCTTAATACAAAGTTTGAATTCATCAATTTTCTTGGGATTGGTTGGGCCTGATATAATGACATGTGCATTTTGCAAAGCATTATTCTTGCATGAACACTCCATAAGATGTGTGTGACTCTTTTCCACCATTTCCTCGCTGGCCTTGTACAGTAGTGGACTTACTGGGCATTTCTGAAATACATACAAGAGTGGAGGTTTTTAAAAGTCCCGGTGTCAGGCTTCGGCCTCCCCAGGAATGCAATCTCGACAAAATCGGTTGAAAAAATGGGCTCTGAAAAGTATCTGTCTGATAAAGTGTATCATACATTGGTAATATTAAGTACTAGCTTATGCCCGCGACTTCGTCCACGTGGACTACACAAATTTCAAACCCATTTAACCATCTTAGGAGTTGAATTTTCAAAAAACCTTCCTTAGCAGATGTCTACGTCATAGTATCAGCATGCCAAATTTCACCCCGATTCGGCCAGTAGTTTGTGCTGTGCGTTGATAAATCAGTCAGTCAGTCACCTTTTCCTTTTATATACTCGTATTACCTACTAGCTGATGCCCGCGACTTCGTCCGCGTAGTTTAAGTTTTCCGGGATAAAAAGTAGCATATGTCACTCTCCATGTCCTCGACTATACCCATGTCAAAAATCACGTCAATCCGTTGCGTTGTTGATTGAAGGACAAACCAACAAACAAACACGCTTTCGCATTTATAATATTAATAGTATGATTTAGATTGATTTTCTTACATCACAGCAACATTTGAATCTTATGTTGGCGCCAAGCATGGGACACAGCAGGAGATATGAGTTCAGAACTGGATGCGGAGATCCGAAATACGACATATTTAGCCCTCGCAGTGTACCAAATTGTTCCTGAAAAAAAAAAAGTATGTGTGTCCAATTCACACACGGCATAAGTGAATCTTCAGAAAGTGCGAGAGAATGAGATATTTATATAACTTGTATTCTATCTCATTCTCTTGCAGGGTAAGTATATCCTATTTTTGGTGTCGCTTTTCCGTTTCGTTTCTGGTGGCGTGCGCCCTGGAGCGCATGCACAGCTCAGAACCTCTGTGCACACATGTGTGTCAATGTTGAAACGAGAGTTTAGCTGTCATATTATTATTTACTAACAAACTGCCTCGTTGGTCTAGTAACTGCCTTCTTGGTCTAGTGGTTAGCATGTTAGACTGCGGCCGACGAGGTCCCGGGTTCGAGTCCCGGGTCGGGCCATAATTAAGTATTGGGTTTTTCCGACTAGAAATCCTCAGTACTAGCCCGGAGTTAGGACGTTGGCGGTGTTTCACCCCCGTGCCTCGGAGAGCACGTTAAGCCGTCGGTCCCGGTTATTATCACTAACATGATAATAGTCGTTAAAGCCCGCCAACCCGCATTGGAGCAGCGTGGCGGGTCTAAGCTCTAATTCCCTCTCTCCTATGGAGTGGAGGCCTGTGCCCAGCAGTGGGACGTTAATGGGCTGTATCTAATGGCTACTAACAAACACTGCCATGACGGTAGCTAGGGCTTGTATGGTGGCGTGCGTCCTGGAGCGCATGCACAGCACAGGCACTGTGGACTGTGCGGCGAACCTCTGTGCGCACATGTGCGTCAATGTTGACACGAATATGGCGTCCGCCATGTAGGAAAACACCCTGTAAAATAAATTATTTTACTCCACTTTAATAAATTAGGTACCTACTTAACACCTTAAACAATTCGAGTAATAAGTTTTAATCTCTCAAATGATTACGATTTTCTTAGACAATAGGGATGATGACAACTCAATCAAATCAGCAGCTCTTTATCAAAATTAAAAACGCACTTCTAGCAAAGTATCTACTATTCCCTATTCTGTCATCAAATTTTAACGCACTTTTTTTCTTTAATCTACCTATATTTTAAAATGGCAAACTTAAAACTAACCGAGGATGTGAATTTTAGGTCTTTTGGAAGACCTCCTATTTATTGACCGAGCGAAGCGAAGGTCTCTGAGTCTAAGTACTTGAGTGAATTAGCACTTGTCTGTCCGTCCGTCCGTCCGTCCGTCTGTCAGAGCCTCATAACTTCTGAATTACTGAACGTAATTACTTCAAATTTAAATATAATATGTAAACCGATGCCCGATGGCCTCCCGCCGAATATGGCTTAAAAAGTTATAAAAATCTTTATTTCAGGGGGGCTCTCATAGAAGCGAATGCGAAGTAAAATATTTTTAATAGCGTTACATATGGTTGCGGTATATCATTTTAAAGATAATTAGGAGAGTCCAAAAATATTTTTTTAAAATTTTCCCCCTAAAATTGACGAAATGGGGGGCTTTCAAAGTGGCGATTTTCTAACGTCCAAAGTTGACCTCAGAACTCTCAATTTTCTGAAAGGCTGAGCCTGAAACTTATCAATTATTTGAATTATATCCTGTACATGAACAACAAATACTAAAATTAGATAAATATTATAAGGAAACGAAATTATTTAATTTTTAATGTGCTTCACTATTATTCACAGAACTTCACAATTATGTCAATAGATGGCGCTCTGTACAAGTTTATGGATACCGCGAGGTCTCAGTTCGGGACGAACCACTAGTTAATAATCAGTTAGAAATAATTTATTTTTGATAATAGGCATCATCCTCTCTATTGGGCCTCAGGCCTATTCTCACCTGCCCATATAATCGTTCTCCCACACCAGTTGGTCGGTGATGTTGACGTCATACGCGCCGAGCAATGTCGCCGCTTTGGATACAGCCATGTTAAGAAACGGTTCGTTGACCTCTTGCAAAATCATCACCTTCGAGTTTGTTAATACGTCCTAAAATGCATAATTATCATACTAATATTATAAATGCGGAAGTGTGTTTGTTGGTTTATTGGTTTGTTAGTTTGTCCTTCAATCATGCCGCAACGGAGCAACGGATCGACGTGATTTTTGGCATGGGTATAGTTGAGGACCTGGAGGGTGACATAGGCTACTTTTTATCTCGGAAAATTGAGTCGAGTTCCCGCGGGAATCAAAAAAACTTAAACCACGCGGACGAAGTCGCGGGCATTATCTAGTTATAAATATATTTAAACCGAATTATCCTCGTTTGCCGGCTCACTAACTTATCATGTCTCCTCCCAGAATTAGAAGGACTTTGGCCTTAGTCTTCCACACTGGTCGAGTGCCGATTTCACACACCTTTAGATACGAACATTATGAAGAACTCTCGAGCATGCAGGTTTGCTCACGATTTTTTCCTTCACCATTAGAGAAAGTAAGATGTGCCTACTCGTAATATATTTTACATCTCTCATATTCGGTAAGTAGGTCCTTATTACCCCCAAATGGAGCTTGTAGGTGACCAATTAGCGCTCTGGGGTAATAATGTAGCTAGAGAAGCCCTAGGGCGGTAAGTAATTAAAAAAAGTATGATGGTTAGATGTACGCGAACTTTTTGAAAGAGTGAAGAGTTTTTTTTAATTACTTACCGCCCTCGGGCTTTTCTAGCTACATTATTACCCTAGAGCGCTAATTGGTCACCTACAAGCTCCATTTGGGGGTAATAAGGACCTACTTTACCTCACAATCGAGATGTAAAGCAGAGTAGTTAGCTCGGGTGTAAGCATCAATTGCACCCTCGAACTATAGGCGCCCTCCTGCGCTCGTGCGCCTAAATATCTCGGGCTGCAATTGATGCCTTACAACCCTTGGCTACTAATCTACTATAGGTACCTATTTACTAGTATTGTTATATTACATCAGGTAGGTATTCAATTCAATTCAAGACATATTTATTCAAATATTGAATCGAAGCAGGCGTTACTTTGCGGAAGTATAATGAATGAACGAGAAGTTTAATTCGCTATAATCCGCCACAGTGTACACTACTGTGGCGGATTATAGCGAATTAAACTTCTCGTTCATTCATATTTAGTCAAAATAGGTACCTACAAAGTACACCTGAACGTCAAGCTTACAAAGTATAAGACGTGATGGTGATAATTAACTAAGCTACGAGGGTTCCAAACGCGCCCTGGGTCTGAGAAGAGCCCACAAAAAACAGCCGGGTTTTTTTTTAAATAAAAAAAGCTCTGGATGTCAGTGCAGTAGGGGAACACTTACACAAATGTAAAAGCTCGGCTTACTTACGCCTTCTTTTTTTTTTATCCACTAGGACGTACGAGTTAGCTCTTGACTGCGATCTCACCTGATGGTAAGTGATGATGCAGTCTAAGATGGTAGCGGGCTAACCTGTTAGGGGCATGGCAGTTATATTAAACCCATACCCCTATTCGGTTTCTACACGGCATCGTACCGGAACGCTAAGTCGCTTGGCGGCACTACAGTTCAACTATAGTTCCAACAGCTATACTAATACAAACCATCCTTTGTCCGTGTGTATCTTGCATACGACATTTCAAATGCAAAGCGCTCTCTATCACATCCATAATGAGATCGACGCTCCAGTTCTTGAAGCAAATCAAATGCCTTGGTCCACTCCTGTCAAATTTTTAAGTTGGTAAAAGACCTGTCCATTGAAGCAAAAAGTAAAAACACAGTAAACAGAATATATACAACCAGTATGGAAACTACCTAGAAACGTTCGAAACAGCTCTCACACAAACATGCGCATCGACGAGACCCTAAGCACTCGTCGCAGTGCCGTCAGTAGCGAGTGCCGCGTCATGGCGTGTCGTGAATGCGCATATGTGTGAGTGAGCTGTTTCGAACGTTTCTAGGTAGTTTCCATACTGGTTGTATCTTTTCACTGTGGACTGTGGTAAAGACGTGCTGACTGCTGATCAATCAGAGGCCTGAATGTCTAAGCAAATCATAATCTTATTGTTTTTATGTGAATAAAAAAAACAAACGTTTGACAGCTTAAAATGTATTACTTGAACTGTTTATGGAGTTCATACATGCTTTTTGACGTGCATGCATCTATGAACGAATTCCACCCCTATGTCGTCGACGTTCCATCCACACGTACGAAGCGCTTTGCGTCTTCATTCCTTATTCGCATGGCTAGGGTCTGGAATACTCTACCAAAACTGTGTTCCCCACCAATTACAATCCGGGTATCTTTTAATCAAGAGTGACTAGGCATCTTCTAGGCAAGCGCGTCCCATCTTAGGTCGCATCATCACTTCCCATCAGGTGTGATTGTGGTCAAGCGTAAGTACCTAATTAATTTAAAAAAAAGGTTTGTGGGACCATTGAGATCGCAGTCAAGGGCTAAAGGACAAAGTGGATAAAAAAGTGTCCTCTGCAGGGCTAGCATGGGCCGGAGATAAAAATTTTATCCCCCGATTTTATCCACTGACAAGAGATAAAATTAACTTAACCACTTTTCAGGAGCACGGCAATAGGGGAGAGGAGAAGTTTATCCACGTTTGACATTTCACGGGGACTCTGAAGACTATTTATCCACCGTTATTTAGCGTTTTTATTTATTTATTTAGGAAAAAAAAAATTATCCTTTCCTCAGGGAGAAAATTGTCTCGGCCCATGCTAGGGGGGCTGAGGAAAGTGTGGTCCAGCAGCATAAATAAATTACCTCTACATACATACAGATTACAAACGGCTGACATTAAAGGACGAATGGGCTAGCTGTGACAAAGCATATCAGCTGATTGCGATTGTTAAGCAACGTTGACCCAAGTCGGTAACTGGATGGGTGACCGAATTTGGATGTTTAAATGTAGCCTTTTCGTTTCCTCCGTCTCGGAGAACACGTTAGCTGTCGGTCCCGGTTAATATCACTACTAACTGATAATAATCGAAACAAACCTAAGTTTAAATACGAGTCGGGTCGTATGCGGAAGGATGAGGAATACGACGCAGACGGCTGATAGTTCCCTATTAAAACTTACGAACACATATCACTCAGGCATCGTATATGTTGCACCTTAAGTACCAAAGTTGTATGTACTCTCAAAAGTAATTTCATTTTGAATTTAAAATTTTATATTTGAAAAATTTAGGATTACTCATTTCACTTCATTCATTATTAATAATTTCTATTCATTCCAAAAAAATAAACATTGATCATTTTGACACTCAAAGTGACATTTTACTTTATTTTGTAATCTGTCTATATTGTCAAGTCTATCTATGGTCGCACCTCTTCTTTTTAGAAGCTCAGAATATGAAGCTAACCTTCATATTTTGAGGAAGGTAGCCTCCACTCCATTGTTTCTAGAAGCCTGCGTAGTAAGCCTAAAGTACCATCAAGGGTAACTACTAGTGATACAAACTTTTTTTTTTGAGTTCTAGAGGTTCTAAGTATCAGTAAATTTTTCAGACCGGTCTTAAACATGGATTGACCGATACGTGACCGATACTTGAGAACCTGCACTTAGCTGATGTCGGTTTATTAATATGTGGCTAAATTACCTAGCTATAAAGATTCCTTTCAAGACCGTACTTCATAGGATCATTTCTATAGGAAGCTCTTCACGAGATATTATAAACCCAAATGTATTGAACTAACCGTACCTATAAAAAGTTGAAACTCGCAGAAAATAAAGGTCTTAAGATTGAATGATTACAACTTACAAATACACTTGGTTCGGATTTTTTGGTGAACCAGTGCGGTGAAAATATGGCTAATAGGATAATTGATTTATTCGTGTTTTGGCAAAGGGGTCAATACAAAATCAAACAATTATTTTTCAGATATAAAAATTTATATTATAGGAAATATTTTGGATTCAACAACATCTCCGCTAAAAAGGTCCGCGCCTTCGTCTTGACACATGGCACATTTTATATATTTATAGTAACAGAAAAAACAACCGAATTAAGTCATAATTCATGCTAAAGAAAAACATTTTGTTCAAAAAGTGTGTAATACATACAACGTCGTCTATTTTCTCTTATCTTACCAAACAAACAAATGTAAACAAGTAGCATCTCCCTGAAAAACGCGTAAAAGACACACTATACAAGGTTGTCACCGCGAAAAAACGACGAAATCGTGATATTCGTTCTTGCAATTTACGAGCGCGCGTGAATTTACAACCGACTTCAAAAAAAAGGAGGAGGTTCTCAATTTGACTTTTTTTGTATGTAGGTATGTTACGCGATAATTCCGCCAATTATTATGAATCAATTTTAATGATTCTTTTTTTGTTTGGTAGGTCATACTTTAGAGGTGGTCGGTCCCATATAAATTTTATCGAAATTGATTTAGCGCTTTTTGAGAAAATTAACAAAAAAAATATATACGCAGATTAATGTTTTCTAATTTTTTTACATAAAGGTATAATAGCTAATATTACCTCTATGTTTTTTTAGTTTAAGTTGGTACTTAAAGGTATAGTTTTGAAGTCGGTTTTTGTTTTCGATACAAGCGAATAATCATACTAATATTATAAATGCGAAAGTGTGTTTGTTTGTTGGTCTGTTGGTTTGTTGGTTTATTGGTTTGTTGGTTTGTCCTTCTATCACGCCGCAACGGAGCAACGGATCGACGTAATTTTTGGCATGGGTATAGTTGAGGACCTGGAGTGACATAGGCTACTTTTTATGCCGGAAAATTAAGGAGTTCCCGTGGGAATAAAAAAAAACTTAAACCACGCGGACAAAGTCGCGGGCGTCAGCTAGTTAATTATACTTGTAGTTATATATGCGCATTGCGTAAGTGTGAGTGCCTCCCGGAGCGGTTAACCGTACGCGCAATCACGTACACGCACACATTCACACGTATACAAATGTATACAAATAGGACTTCAACACAACCATGAGCCACGCGCACTCGTGAATTGCAAGAACATACCAGTGACAAATCGAAATCGAGAACATCTAAAGCTCGGGGGAAAGAACGTCGCTTACGCGTTTCTTCAAGGTTTACCTTTTGGACAAGCTAAGTAAATCTAGATCTATAGATTATAGCGGTGAGATTGACCAATGACATTGCTTCATTCAGAAATATCATAAGAAATCATACCTGATAAGTAATATAAAAATGAATTCTAAAATGGCGGCGGTAATCATGCTCTCTCTCTCGCACAGTATAGTGTGCGATTGAGAGGCCATGGTTACTCCAGTAGCAAAATATATTAATACTTATTATAGATCAGTTTAAGCAAATCTTGACATAATACAGTTAATTTATTTAACAAAATTATCCGTAAAAAAATTAAACAAAATTATACATAACAAAACGGGAAACATCGGTCGAAAAAGCGAAATATCGACGGTAATTATTGCCAGCAAATTAATAACGATCGATTTAACGTCACTTATCCCGGGCCAATTGATCTTTTCGTGAAAATATCTAGGTATACCGCGATAATTCCGACCGAGATTTCGAACCAATTTAGACCCATCAAAAAAATTACAAGCATAAATACAGACTAGCGAACCTTTTCTTTAAAATAATTAGTAATCAAGGCAAAGGCGCGAACATCGACAGGCGCAATACAATTTCGTTTTCAACAAGGAACAAGAAGCTTATTTTGCTAAAAGCACACATTTTCCTTAGTATTATTATGTCGCACCCTTAGAATAAAAGTGACCTAACTTAAAAATTGCATTTTGTGGGAAATGAGCAACGTACTGGTAGTTAAAACGTGTGGGTGCGATGTACTGGTAGTTTAAACGTGTGGGTGCGATGTACTGGTAGTTTAAACGTGTGGGTGCGATGTACTGGTAGTTAAAACGTGTGGGTGCGATGTACTGGTAGTTAAAAAGTGTGGGTGCGATGTACTGGTAGTTAAAAAGTGTGGGTGCGATGTACTGGTAGTTTAAACGTGTGGGTGCGATGTACTGGTAGTTTAAACGAGTGGGTGCGATGTACTGGTAGTTTAAACGTGTGGGTGCGATGTACTGGTAGTTTAAACGTGTGGGTGCGATGTACTGGTAGTTAAAACGTGTGGGTGCGATGTACTGGTAGTTAAAACGTGTGGGTGCGATGTACTGATAGTTAAAACGTGTGGGTGTGATGTACTGGTAGTTAAAACGTGTGGGTGCGATGTACTGGTAGTTAAAACGTGTGGGTGCGATGTACTGGTAGTTAAAACGTGTGGGTGCGATGTACTGGTAGTTTAAACGTGTGGGTGCGATGTACTGGTAGTTAAAACGTGTGGGTGCGATGTACTGGTAGTTAAAACGTGTGGGTGCGATGTACTGGTAGTTAAAACGTCTGGGTGTGATGTACTGAAAATAGGAAATCCCCGTTGCTAGCTTGCATTTTCTGCATTTGTACTAACGCCCCAGCGAACAGTGCATAGAGTCATGACTAACGAATGCCCGCGATTTCGCTTCCGCGTTAATTAAAAAAGAACCGACCTCATTCCTTGTATACAATATAAAGGAAATCCTCTGTGCAGCTTTCTAGGTCCAAGGGTTTGGGCTGAGCTTTGATGAGTCAGTCGGAGAGTGAGTCAGTTAGGACTTTTCATTTTAGTATACAGAATGTTTATAAATTCCTACATCTACATCTCTAATAGTTTAAATGTTGGCCTTCCTAACCGCTCCAAAAAAATCATCATCATGACATTATTCTGTAGACTTAGCGGATCATAGCAAAATAAGCTTTTTGTTCTTTGTTAACAGAATAATTCAAAGTTATTGGCAGCTGAGAAGTTTGTCACAAACTTCAGGTCGCCTCGGCCGTTTTTTTGAGTAACAGATTTCATTTTTCATGGATTATAACTGTACGGACCTGCCCCCCCAATCATGTAAGAATTGACGATGAAATCGTTAAAGTTCTGCGGCAAAGTAAATAAACCATAACAGCATTAAATTAGAGCTCAATTTCGTGTACCCATTCTTATACGTTTAGGTATGTACGACACCCTGAACGTATAAATATAGATACACGAAATTGAGCTCTAATTTAATGCTGTTATGGTTTATTTTACTTTGACGCCGAGTTTTTACGTTTTGATCGGCCATTCTTACATAATCGGGGGGCATGTAGCTCAGCTTACTTCTCGGCCCCCAGTAAGATTGAATATGAGACGGAAATCTATACAACAAACTTTAACGAGTCGTTTCATCTGCCATAAGCAAGTAGTAACTGTAGTGTAGATCTCAGCCTCACTATATCATGGAATTCCGCAAAGTAACGCCCGCTTCTGTCCAATGATTTCGTTGTCAACACTAGCATCGCGGCATCATCACAACTCACAAACACCTCCTTCCGTCCTCACTTTATCACACAACGGCCATTTCACAACTAAGCAACCAGCCCACCATTTTGTAACCTCTTCGACATTTAACGACTCTCGCATCGATTTACCAACTAAGGATACAACATTACCTACAAATTAATACTCAAAAAGCGTCCACAATCGATTATACAAACACAGCTATAGATAATATAGACTGAGACACCAAACGGTTCACAAAAACCAACCATATTGCTTTATATTTAGGGTTCAATTTTGTAATAACAATTCGACACATACGACATTTTGTCGCCTAGTGTACCTACTCATGCGCGACTGAGTCGAAAATTGTTCACAATATCTATTTGTGCACAATTTGACCGTGCCGTTTTTTGCGTTTCGATGGTGCGTCTAAGGTATTGGTAAGTCAATGGACTCTCGCGACAAAACTGCCATAGTGGTTGGAGTATTTTACCGAATGTATAGCTGGCATTAATACAATCATGTATTTTAGGACACAAAATCTTCTAAAGCGTCAGGTTTCAGAGATATAAGCTATCAAAGTTATAGTCTATTTGATGATGGTGCCATGCCACCAATACTGCGTTGATCAATACTAATATTATAAATGCGAAAGTTTAGATCGATGGATGTATGGATGGATGGCTGGATGTGGTGAAATTAAAGAGATCCCGCGGGAACCAAAAATCCTCAATCCACGCGGACGAAGTCGCGGGCATCAGCTAGTAGCTTATATCTTGGAAACCTGACTCTTTAGAAGATTTTGTCTCAAATAATACTTGGTTGTATATTCCCAGATTCGACAGCTAAAATCCTGAATTTTACAGAAAAGTAAATTACAGGTGGCGATTCTTGCAATACAGTCGCGAAATGTCAAAAAAGCTTAACACTATCAGGGCTCTGTTGATCCCTCGATGCAGAAAACGAAAAAAAAAACTTGATTTTTTAAATTACTTAACCACTGTTTGCGTTCACAGTTTTTTTTTGCCTAACTATAACCTATAATAATAATAACCTATAAATTACGCGCATCCATCGTCCATTCACACGCACTATCAAACCTCTTTGCATTATTCTACAGAGCTCATTCTTTTTACACACGTGGGGTCGTAGGCTCGTATTAATAATCCGACATCAAGCTTAGAGCGCGTTATCAAGTATCTTAAGGTGGCTCCGGAGTAACGTAATACCAAATTAATTTGTAATTCAAGAATATTTCCACCATATTATGCGATTATTAAGATTGAACTTGTATTTATCCAGGTCCCTGGATAATAATTATGTTGTCCAAATACTTTCCCAAAATAAATGTAAGCGCATTGCGTTTTGTATGTTTTTACGACATAAATGACATGTTTTCTCCTCATTCGATTCATATTAAAACCAACGATATCTTACGTACTAATTTGATCAGGAACATAACCTGTATTGCCAAGTTACAGAATAAAAACACGAAGTTAAAAAGACAACAAGTTTTCATTCATCATTTTTGGTATTCACGGAACAAGACTAAAATATGTATAACAAATTCTGAACGCTCATATTGCTATCGCGCGTGCAGGCGATCATGTGTCATCAGCCAATAGAGATAGCAATATACCGGCAAATTTATATTTGCGAGTTGAATAGAAATTGCGAGCAGCGATCGCCGGCTTCTTAAGTAGTGTTAGTAACTTCTCAAGTAGCTTAAAACCGATACTTGAGAACCTGATCTCAGCGGATGTCCGTTTATTAATACGCGCCTTAGTCAATTCCGATCATTGCTTTCGAAGCAATAAGTAACTTAGCTGCAAAGGCAAATTTTTTCATCGATAAATATCACACATTTATCACTATAAAGATAATGGTTGGCACTGATTGACGCAGCACCACTCAAGCACAGCACACAACTCGACAAATACAGGCTTCATTCGTGTTCTGCTCTACCAGTTTTAAACTTGAAAATTGTAAAAGTTCAATCAAAGATATTTTTAATCATTATTTTTTCTACACGTAGCAATTATTTTCTATGTGGAGTAAAAATAAATAAAAAAACAAACAAATATAATCAATACTAATATTATAAATGCGAAAGTTTGGATGTATGGATGTATGTTTGTTACTCAATCACGCTCCAACGGCTGAACGGATCTGGATGAAATTTGGCACAGAGATAGATTATAGTCTGGAATAGCACATAGGATACTTTTTATCCCGGAAAATTAAAGAGTTCCCGCGGGAACCGAAAAACCTCAATCCACGCGGACGAAGTCGCGGGCATCAGCTAGTAATCAATATTTTAAAAGGTTAGGACAATAATGGGAGCTTAGTGTAACATCTCACTATCTCCCTCGCACGCCCACACCAAAGTCATTTCCCTTTTTGACATTTCTAATTCTGGCTTCCAACATATTAATTCCTTATTAACAAAATTCTGACCATTCTAATGTTATTATCAAAAATTCTGTTTTTGTCACTCACAAATGTTTCTACAGAACCTAGTATCATTTGTTGGACAAGCTCCATTTATCACGTTTTCTAAAGAACATTACTAAAGTAATGAACTTTAGAAAACGTGAAATTTATACGACATGCTGTGCCGGAATAGTGTTGCGTCAATCAGCGTTGACCTTAATACTTATCAGCCAATCAGCGGACAGCATTACGAGTTTTGTGATCGCTTAATCTAAATCGCGTGGTGAAATTGACCTGGCCCCGCTTACAAAAAAAAAAAAAACAAAGGAAACAAGGAAACTAATTTAGATCCTATACAAAATTGATCAACATTTTGTTTTTAAAGTTGAAGAGACGACCTCTAAAAGTGATACCTACATGACAAATACAAGATTGTTTTGTGTGAGCTTAAAGTGGCAATTGTGCCATATGTTATAGGTTTGGATGGGTCTGAAAACATCCGCCAATATGTTTTTTTTTGTTTAACATGAAAACTTATAGTATAATTCGATTGGGTATCGTAGAAAGTGATTGAAAAAATGGCATTTAACATAATACCTTCAAGTGTCATATATGCGTTATTAAAAAAATATATGGCAGATCCACAAGTACAATACAAAATTTTAAACACCATTTTGTAGGCAATTTGCCGTCGATTCCTTTTCACTTCAAAACTTTTGACAAGAGGCAGGTGTTGTTCCAACCACATCATTACATTTTTATGATTCTGGTTCTCAAACGATTCTTTTGTCACTCTTTTTCTAGGAGGGAAAGTCACTGCAGCCTAAACCACAGGGTAACCTACATTAGGCTGCAGAGACCGGCCATACATTGTATTTGTAGACGTAAGCCTTACTTTTGTAAATTTTTGTGAAATAAATTATTATTTCTAAACTTACATACATATCAAAAATTTTAGGGACCGGCAGGATTTTTGATATGTATGTAAGTTTAGAAAATTTTCCTCGTGTGTGAAGCACTGTAATAAAATTATAAAATTATTATTTATTTATTTATTTTCTCATATTCTTTCGGAATAATTATACGTTTATTATTATTTACACTATAGTATACCACACAGCTGAATTGAAATAATGTTTTCATCACGCAATCATTTTATCGATCGTCTCCCGAACTATTAGAGCGTCAAGCCCGCAGCCTACGGTTCAGAGTTCTGCGTTCCTTTGTCAGAACTTACCCATCAAAGACAGGTCAAAAGAGACCGTCGCGGTCAACTACCAGCGCATAAATTGTGGAACAATAGACCGTCGGCTGTGGGCTCAACGCTTTACTGTATCTCACAAGCAATATGGAAGTAAGTGACTTACAATTATTTCTAATTTCACTATACGTTTCAACTAAGCTGATCAATGCCGTGCCTGAAATTCTAGCTTTCCTTATTTCGTAATACCCATTTTTGTTTGGAATAAAAATAGTTAAATATAAATAAAGCGATTTTTTTATTGCTAGTATTATAGATGTGCTAATGTCGAGGCAGTAGAGCATCTTAGTTAAAACGCACAGTATTCCTATTTTTCGTTAAGAGGCATCACCCACGTCACATAATATCGGCTTTTGCTCATTCGATTAACAACACTTATTTAACACGTTTTACAAAAACAAAAAAAAAAACTTCATTTTTATTTTACTTTATAATTACTATTCAATATTTCGGTGAACATAATTTTACCAAGCTTTACAAGTACAAATTATACGTATATAAACTGTACAATAATACATAATAAATAGGTGATGCAGTAAACATCTGTTTTTCCTTAACAAGTAAAAGAGGTAAACAAGTAACTACTCGCTGAAGCGCGGAAGAGACTATCTTTTCACGGCTGAAAGGACGTTTTTACGAAATTATAGTCCGCACGCGAGCTCTGAGGAATCGGGGGCTGAGGTAGCGGGTAAGCGGGCGGGTGCGCACCGCGCCCGACCGTCGCTTCATACCCCGCACGCTCCCAGACTAGTGCCGACCTTGACGCGAGAGTACGCTTTATCGAGTCCTGTCTTTAATTTTGCGATATCCATACTAATATTATAAATGCGAAAGTGTGCCTGTATGTCTGTCTGCTACGCTTTAACGGCCCAACTTTTCAACCAATTTTGATGAAATTTGGTATAGAGATAGTTTGCATCTCGAAGAAGGACATAGGCTTGTCCCGCAAAATTAAGGAGTTCCCAAAGGAATACAAAAACTATATCCACGCGGACGAAGTCGCGGGCATTATCTAGTTGTACTATAAGTAGCACTAAACTTAAAAGTTTCTTTGTCTGTGTAAATAGCTGTTTAATTTTAAATTCTTTAAAGTACTGATTATTCTGATTGCGACAGTGATTAATTAGATTTTACGTTCTTTTTGTACAGTTCATTATAATTAAATTTTATGGTACAATTTGTTTTTTTCTTCCTTATTGCACATACTATCCTCGTAGAATTATTTTTTCATAATTAATTCAATGCACGTGCATAAATACTAAAGATGTGTTAGTATCGATAGCGTAATATCGACTAAATCACAACTCTATCTCATTACGTCAACATTCCTTAAGATTCCTCGGACCTCGCGCGCGAACTGTAACGATAAAATCACGCTAAGGTTTCTGCGAATTGTTTACCTTTTCTATACTCTAGATATAAGTAGAGCAACTATCCTGATAAGACGAAAATTAGTAGGGCACGCTCTTCGTGGATCAAATTGTATATTTTTGTCAAAATGGGAGTCAAATCACGCTATTTTGGTCTTCCATATAAATTGACAGATTTTCTTACCCGGCAGTAAAGATATCATGTTAAACGTCCATCATACAACGGCACTTTTACATCATTACCTAAGGGTTAAGACACACTGACGCTCGTTTGTCTTGCGTCTTTTCACTCTAAAATAATATAATATTATAGCATACCAAAATCTTAGTAAAACTAAGATTTCAAGTTAGAATGTTTGAAAAAGTAATGTGACAAATTTAGATAAAACGCACGCCTCTATAATTCTTCTTTGTAGATATATGTTTGCATAATGTTATAGATATAAAGTTTGGTATGCTATATACAATTTTAGACTGTTGGATTGGACTCACATTCGCATTGCAAAATGCGCGTCACAACGCCTGTGCATCAATATGCCTTGACCCTAATCACTGCATCACCCTTTCTTACATAGTTGTGACATTGTTAATCTATATTTATAACAGGCCCCCATTCGTTCGCTTATTTACATCTTTTTTTTTCAATCTAATGATACTGTTCATACTTTCTTATAAATAGAAACAATACACAAAACTAATAATCACATCAAAAAAGACACGGCTCGCTGAGTTCATAAGTAATTTACGCCCAATTAATCCCTGGTTATGTCATGACATATCACTACATAATATCATGACATGCTATGACATGTCTCAACATAATATCATTATGCTCCTCTTTCGGATCATCATTGCGTTGCCAAATAAATCCTGAATATCATGACATGTCTATCCATATCATGATATATTTATCTATTGTATCTTGACGTACTAATCGTTGAGGCTTAAGGCGAATACTCCACGCTACCTTTAAAGAAATAATAATCCAAATTATATGTGTTTACTATCAACAGCAGAAATGTCTCAACATAAAAATACTGAAGAGTTAATTTATATTGTTTGGTTGTTTAAGTACTTAGGGCCACTGCCACAGCACTGCCTAAACTGATTTAGTTAAATTTTGTGATGCTGTCACTTTTTGATAAGTTTATTCCAGGGTTGACATGAAAAGGACAGATATAGAAAACTTTACCTTAAACACATTTAGCGGCCATGCGCAAGTGAAACTTAATCGTAGAGATGTTGGGCGAATACTTCTAGGCACCGAAAAAGCATTGCAATTCGAATTATTTGGGTAAATAAATACAGCAAAACCACATATTACATAACATCTTTTTTAAACTGCGTTTATTTTGAGCCAATACTTGTAATTACAATTGGCCTCTTACATGCAGGGGCCTGAGTCCCGCATACAACGTGAGGCCCCCGACAGCCGGAGGCCTCGTCAAGCCGCTCGTATATATACTAAGTCCTCTCACCTAAGGCAGGGGCGGACGCGCTAGAGGGCCCGCTAGAACTTGTCCTGGAATATGAAGAGGTTGTTCGTCGCAGCGACAGCTATGATGCTCTCGTGGGGATGCCACGCAGTGTGAAGGATTTTCTTATTGAAGTCCAAACAATCTACGCTGATTTCGTCCTGGAATGTGAAAGTAATATACGTAACTACGTAAAATTACTTGTTTTTGCTAAATGTACGTTTTTATAGCATCCGTCGAAGATTGATATTGCTTCGAGTTTACCACAGCCACCTGTCTAAAATGCAATAATTGATGGCATCACACACAATAAGCGGAATTGACTGATGCATATCCTCTAAATATAACACTCAAAAATAACTCAAGAACTCGTGAAAAATGACACAAGAACAGTCTCAATCATATGCATATGGTCAGCTTACCTTCTTCCTTTTGGCGGTGGCAGCAACGCGTCTCGCCCTCAAAGGCTGTCGAGGCCGCGCCGCCGCGTCTCGCGACGCTTCTAGCGTGAGTTCACCGCGCCGCGTCGCACCTCCCGCACCCGCACCGCCGCCGCCGCCGCGCTCAAATATCCTGCGAATATAATATAAATACAACACATGTTTAAAGGGGCCTCACATGTTAGAGGGGGCCTCAATGTTTAGGCCTGAATTATATTAGATTCGCCTTTTAATTCATAAGGCTAACTGTTAGAAGGGGCCCCAAATGTTTGAAAGGCGCTTTACATGAAATTGAAAGAGGACTTTACATACATGAAGAGTCTCACATGTATAACGCTGAATATCAGACTTGAATTGACTTGATTCTACAGAATCCGTTATAAGAGCCGGTCATTAGCCGCTGGTATTCGTCGCTCCAGCAGTGTTTAAACGTCTCAAAGATACAATCGTTTTCGTACAAGTGAGGCTGCTTAAACATGTGAGATGTATAAGGGGGCCTCAGATGTTTCAGGGGGCCTCACCAATCACTCACCTAAAGAATCCGTTATAAGAGCCGGTCATTAGCCGCTGGTCGTCGCCGCTCCAGCAGCATTCAAACTTATCAAAGATACAATCGTTTTCGTATAACGAGCAAAGCTTCGAGCGTAAATACTCGTGCACCTAGAAACAAACAAAAACAAGATATTTTGGCAATTTTTTATCTACATTTTTACTACATATTTTACATTACATTATATCTACAACTAGATTATATCTACTATACGTATTACTTATTTTTTTTACTAAAACTTTTTTTACTATATTTTTTTTCATATATTTTAATTTAAGTATACTTACTGGATATGTTTCTACAGGTTTCGTTTCCATTCTAAGATCCCATACTTTTAAACCTAGGTAATCTCTTGACATCATGTATCTGGAAACAAAAATTGTATTTAATAATAATATACAGAGTTCATTGTTTAATCTCTAAACAAATATACAGCTTAAACACATTGATATTGGGATTATCAAACTTAACGAACAAAATTAGTCGAACAAGAAGTGAAAACTGAAATTAAAATATTTTATTTCAATAAGCCCACACATGAATATGAATTACTAAATGACGCAACTTCGTCCGCTTGGATTAAGGTTTTTTCATTCCCGCGGGAGCTCTTGAATTTTTCGGGATAAAAAGTAGTATAAGAATGTTCTTCCCCGGGATACACCCTATCCCTGTACCAAATTTCATCAAAATCGGCTGAACAGATGGGCCGTGAAAGCGTAGCAGACAGACGGACATATACACTTTCGCATTTATAATATAAGTATGGAAGCGTGGATGATAGATCAAGACTACAAGTCTACAACTGCACCGAAAAGTGAAAGTGAAGGGGAAGTGAAAGAAAAGTGAAAGTGAAAAGTTAATTTTTGAGAGCCTCACCTGCCAGAGTTGCTCAGCTTGACGTCACTGATAGAAGAAATGATTTCGGAGAAGAAAGACCTCGCGTGCGGGTCTTCTGGCTCCTCGAACAACTTAGCGTGGCGGTCACATAATGCCGCCGCGCGCATGTCGCATAGCCTTATTGTACCTAAAAGACGTTTAAATATTAGTTACCACAATAACGTACACACAGTAATATAAACAAGGCCCTTAGGGACAATTTTGAGAGATGTCAGAGGGCAATGGAACGCAGTATGGTTGAAGTAAAGAAAAGGGACAGAATCAGGAGCTCAGACATCAGAGAGAGAACAGGGGGCACAGACATACTAAAAAGGATGGATCAGCTGAAGTGGAGGTGGACTGGTCACATGCTCCGAGACCACCAAGGAAAATAAAGTTACATAGTGACACATTGGTGCCCACGGGATGGGAAGAGAAATAAGGGCCGGTAGCAAAGACGTATGGAGGACAAAGTGAAGCTGACAGCTGGTCCATTCTGGAGAAGAGTGGCACAGAATCGCAAGCACTGGAGAGAGCTGGAGGAGGCCTTTGCCGCGAGGCATACAGAATTAAGGGACTTTTTGTAATACAATGTTTATAGAAACTAACACTGTAAACTCTCTGAAATAAAGGCTATTTGAAGTGAAAACTTTTTTAGCCGCATTGAGCACTTTTTGGTAGGGGGTAAACTTGTGGATTCGCGTCACCGACACCGACATGCTCCGCGTCACCGACATGCTCGCGTTGTTACGAAGACAAAAGGTCTTAAATATAAATATACTACATTCGTAATTAAACTCAGTTTTAAGATTTATATTTTAATTATTTAAGTAATTTTTTAATACTAAAATTCAAAGTTATAAGTTTTCACTTCTATCGGCAGTCCCTATGACTGCCAATTTTTTTTATTAATTTTTAATACCACAATAATGATTTTTGTACTAGATGATGCTCGAGAATTCCTCGGCGTACTCCATTTTAGTATTTTAAAAATCCTGTGGAAACTTTTCGATTTTCCAAGACAAAAGTAGCTAAATCCATCCTTGGTATGCAAGCTACTCTGCCAAATTTCGTTAAACTGATAAACAAAATTGGCAGTGAATAGATAAAAGGCAGACGGATATTCTAGACATACTTTCGCATCTATACTTATAATAAAACTGTAACAGGTCCAATTCTGTACATTGAAGATATTTTGAAATTTTTTTTTGGAGGGCACTCATTATTCGATACTGAAGCCAAATCTGTAATTTTTTTCATTTTTGTCTGTCTGTCTGTCTGTATCTTGGCCGCGCATCACGCCGAAACTACTGAATGAATTCAAACGAAACTTGGCACGATTTGAGCCCATACTACGAGGTAGGACATAGGATACTTTTTATCCCGAAATTCTACCCCCGAAGAGGTGAAATAGGGGTTGAAAGTTTGTATGAAATTCCTTAATTTCTCAAGTTATAGCCTCATGAAACTTGATATATGAGCTGCAGGTTGAAAATGAAAACATTTATAATATTAGTATAACGATTTTAAAGTGTTAAAATAATAATTCTAGCTTTCATGCAAATACTATCGGACACTTGGTGTGTGCCACTACGCTAAAAAAACATCTTCGCATTATTGCCTTTCTAATGAAACCGGTTTGGGGCGCATTGGTTTGGATGGTTTTAAAGACTATAACGCACATAGGTATGAACATTTTTTGTTTTTTATATATTTATAGATAGATGGTTAAAAAGATTTTAAAAAAAGTTTTCAGCAAATTCGGTACTATAGGTAAGTTATGACAGACACATATTCGGATTTATAATATTAGTTATTTTGGAGTATACTCACCCTTACTACTAGAATATACAAAGAGATTGCATTCAGTCGGGTGGAACTCAGCCGCGGTTATTACCTGGAACATGTATGCACGCACACGTTAATAAAAACAAAACTATATTTACATGGGAAGAGTTACTTCACAATTGGGTATTTGACTATTAATGAAAAAAAATATTTTTTGGTTATTATTAAATAAAGGACTCCCAAAAGTTGTAATATCCACGTCCCCTGCTAGTTTTGTGGTGAATAACCATTTTAATCTATCGATTAAAGTAAAACCTGATAGTAAGTGATGATGCAGTCTAAGATGGTAGCGGGCTAACCTTTTAGGAGTATGGCAGTTATATTAAACGCATGCCCCTAGTCGGTTTCTACACGACATCGTACCGGAACACTGAATCGCTTGGCGGTACGTCTTTGCCGGTCAAGCCCCTATTTAACCCCTTTAAGAGTAGAATTTTCAAAAATCCTTTCTTAGCGGATGCCTACTTTGCATCACAAAGGTTTTTCAGGTTACTTTAGTTGAAGAGCCCAAGAAATGGTGCTTTACAGAAACATAGCACTCCAAACAATAAAGTTGTAAAGTTACCTCGGTAAGTTCCTCCATATTGGCGGGCTTTATGTCGACAATATTGAAGCTCTGGTCGGTGATCTCAAGGTGCCACAGATTGATGCGGAGGTCGTCCGCAGACAGGTATGTCTCTTGATCAGAGTTCAACGAGATCGAGTTTATATGGTAAGTGTGCGCGTTTGCGAATATTCGTCTGTGAACAATGATATTAAAAAAATTAATCTCTGATATCATCAGAAGTGGGATAAATAATGAGTATTATATTCAGGATTTAAATAAAACATCACGTCTATATTCACAAGCTCTATAATCGGAACTGCACATGCGCACAACGAGTAAAATTATGTCTACTTATGAAATACTAGCTAATGCCCGCGACTTCGTCCGCGTGGATTGAGGTTTTTTGGTTTCCGCGGGAACTTTTAAATTTTCCGGGATAATAAGTAGCTTATATGTTATTCCAGACTATAATCTATCTCTGTGCCAAATTTCATCAAGATCGGCTCAGGCGTGATTGAGTAACAAACATCCATCCATACATCCATCCATCCAAACTTTAGCATTTATAATATTAGTAATCAGTATAGAATAATTATGTCTATCTCTATTTTTCTACCAAAGCTAACATGGTTACACATATCACTAGTCTCGTTACGTCAAAAGTAGAGATAAAAGAAATATTTTTTATCTGAGGTATTTTTCTCTACAAACTCATACATGCCGAATATTATTTTTTCGTAATATACCGGGTTTTGTGCATGTTATCCTTGCCGACTAATTTCTCGTTTACCCTAAACGTGAAATTAGTCGGCAACGACAACATCTCTCTGTCTCGTCACGAGATATCGGCGCATGCTAAGTTTGCTAGGCAGATTTCTCAAAGGAGAGGTAAAACATGTCGCTTTCAAGTTGTTTTGTGGTTTAACTTCGTTCCGCTTTTTCTGCTATCTGGTAAATAGATAAATGAAATAACCAATAATCCCCAATAAAAGCTCGATAATGAAGTCAAGTGGATCAGCAAACATAGCCTTATAATTAAATTATCAAGCATGTGTGGCTACCTGAGCAAACATAATAGGGGCACTCAGATATATCACTGCGTAGAATACAGATAAGAGGTTAAGGCGCCAGCGGAGGGCTAATTGCTCATACAAACGTAATAACAAAATAATTAGTAATTCGAGCATATTTCCTCCATATTATGCGATTATTAAGATTGAACTTGTATTTATCTAGGTCCCTGGATAATTATTTTTCCAAAATACTTTCCCAAAATTAAATGTAAGCACATTGCGTTTTGCATGTTTTTGCGACATAAACGACATGTTTTCTCCTTATTTGTTTCATATTAAAACCAACGATATCTCACGTACTAATTGATCAGGAACATAGCCTATATTGTCAAGTTACAGAATAACAACACGAAGTTAAAAACACAACAATTTTTCATTCATCATTTTTGGTATTCACGGAACAAGACTAAATGTATAACAAATTCTGTACGCTCATATTGCTATCGCGCTTGCACGCGATCATGTGTCTTCAGCCAAATAGGGATAGCAATATACCGGCAAATTTATATTTGCGGTTCGAGTAGAAGTTGCGAGCGGCGGTCGCCGGTCCCTTAAGATTAACAGTGATTCATGTCCTAGCAAATTGGTGTGAAACTTATGAACTGAAATACTGACACACCTTAAGGGGTCTGGTTTCTATGATAGAAGATAGCCCTGAAGAAGATTATACCCTAAGATGATCACATACCCAGTTTCTAATCTTCTACTACTACTAGTGGTAAACATGTTTAGCGTAAGTGTAGAAAGTTGTAGTAGCCCAATACACGTTTGCTCCATTTCTGACGTATACCTCGCCTTAACTCTAACATGAGCTTGAAATATGACAGATGCATTTTGACACTGAACCATCTTTCGCACCTGAATACCGCTATGAGACCATGAGATCTGACTCTACGTCTACTACTACTGACCTTGATGTCGTGACGCAGCCTTATAAGCGTCATCACCGATCCGCATATATCTCACACCCACAACAGTAGTACATTGACTTGGCAGTGTTGTAACCTGTCACGCGTTTGTCCCGCTCTGACACCTATCTGAGACCCTGTCACGCCGCGACACAGTACCTGGGTGACGCCTCGACCATGAGGTCAGCGGGGAGCACAGTGGGCACGCGTAGCTGCGTGACACGCGCCGGGTCTCGCGGCCGACCACCCTCCTCGCGCGTGTTGTAGCCTGTCACGCGTTTGTCCCGCTCTGACACCTGTAAAAACGAAGAAAAACATTAAATTTTACAAACAAAGCAGTCACTAATAATGCATAATATTGTGTCTTAAAAATACAAAAAAATGCTCGGCAACATTCGCGTTGGCAATGTTTACGGAAGCTCGGGTGGATGACTTCTACGCGATCGTACGCAAGTGCGCCGCGTCCATATAGTCCATTCATTCTAGATTTCAATGTATGGGGAAAACGGCAAAATTAATAATTGTTTGAAACTACTGTTGTTTTATACCTATGAGTGAGTACATTAAAAAACACAACTCTCCCCCCCCCTCCGGTGGTGGCTTCCCCCCTCCCCGCCTTGAAAAGTGTGCCATTTTGCAGATTTCCTAGATTTTCAAGAAAACTATACAAGCTAGGACAAAACTGTCAAAGAGAACATTGTTCCTTAATAAATTATCTACAAACAAGTTCATAACATTTATGGTGATAGGAGTTATAGTTTACAAGCTATGATGCGTTAAAAAAAAAGTTATTTAATTTCTATTTATTCCATACTATTATGTAAGTCAAGATGACTACCACCGGTTCTTACAAAATAGCAAGGTATATTTCAAAAACTATTGGTCCTATCAAAATAAACTAAACACTATTTTATAGGTAAATTAATTATCTTTGTCCTAAGTCCTGACAGCTTTTTTCCTAGCTCTAATACTTCTTCTTGAAATTACAAAAAACATTCACGGATTTTACAAGGGTTTATTTTCTTATGCAAGTTAGACAGCCATATTTCCGAAACTATTAGTTCTGTCAAAATAAACTAAAAACTATTTTGGAGGTAATTTAATGAAGTTCATTTTTGCTTATGATATTTTTTTTCCTAGTTCTAATAGTTTCTGTGAAAATTAAAAAATATATACATGGTTTTTGAAAAAAAAAAAATTTCATGGAATAAAGGTAGTCATATTTTTCGAACTATTGGTCCTACCTAAATAAACCATAACATTTTTTTGTAGGTAATTTAATGAAATTAATTGCTCTTCGAAGGATTTTTCCTAGCTCTAATAGTTTTTGTGCAAATTGCAAATAACACAGGATTCTAACAATTTTTATATTTTTCTTCGTATACAATACGTGGATATATATGCGAAATTATTAGTCCTATCTTTATGAACTAAATATTTTTTTATAGGTCATTAAATGGTGTTTATTTTTACTTCTGACAGTTTTTGCCTAACTCTAATAGTTTTCTAGAGACTACAGAATACATATAAAATGTTGAAAATTGGCTTATTTTACTGAGCTGCGATTTTTAGTCAACTTTAACGCACCATAGCTTGTAAACTATAACTCCTATCATAATAAATGTTATGAAATTATTTGTAGGTAATTTATTAAGGAACAATGTTCTCTTTGACGGTTTTGTCCTAGCTTGTATAGTTTTCTGGAAAATCTAGGAAATCTACAAAATGGCACACTTTTCAAGGCGGGGAGGGGGGAAGCCACCACCGGAGGGGGGGGGAGAGTTGTGTTTTTTAATGTACTCACTCATAGGTATAAAACCACAGTGGTTTCAAAAAATTATAAATTTTGCCGCGAAAAAATCTAAAATGAATGGACTAATAATGAGTATAACGGCTATTGAGTAGCTCCAACACCCTCCTTGGCACATTGGCGGGTAAACTGGACAGCCCTCCCTGGAGGTGCTGAAATGGTGCACACAGTTGCTAGAAGGCCCCAAAGGGCCTTGTAGTTGTGTTTTTAGGTATAAGAGTAGGTTAAGTATTTTGTATTTATTAACATAGGTTAAGTGATTGTTACTAACAAAATATGGGACAGTTGCCTGAAATAAAAATTATATTATTATATTATTATACTAGACACAATGCGAAGTGGAGTGGTAACAGATGGTAGGTAGAAATCTCACCTTCCAAAGCTTAATAGTCTTGTCATTTGTGGAGAGTAGGAAGTGCGCTTGGTTCTTTCTCTTGAGCCATCTAATTTTGTTGATTTTCTCCTCAATCTCCAAGGATTTGAGGTAGTCGAATTCCGGCTCGTGAGACTGGAACGTCGAGTAGACGTTGTACTCGCCCTTCTTGGGCACGCATTGCTTGGAGGCTGGATCCCTCTGGAAACAAAATGAACTGATATAAAGCTAAAAACAAATGCGTTTTTCATACTGTTTGATTTTACCTTACCAACAGACATTAACTGCAATAAAGAATGTCAGTTTGAAATCAGAACAAAGCATGAGGCCTACAGTGCATAAGTGGTGTGGCGCTTTCTTCTTGTACGTTTGTGAATTAGGTATCATAAACATGTCTTATATTATGTATATTATGGGTTTTGTAATGGTATCTCAACACTGTTCTAAAGGGTGCAGGAACGAAATGCCGCCTCCCTACCTTTATATGAAATCTGCTCATAGGAGAAAAGAAAATCAAATCACCTGAAATATAACAACCCTGCCGCCTTTGTCGCCGGTGGCGAGCAATTCGCCGTCATGGTTGAACTCGACGCATGATATCAGGTCGGCTTCGGTCACGTCGTCCTCGAGGGTGCCTTTCACCTGACTGAAACACCATGTCGTCTCCCCACCATTGCCTGCAAATTCCATTTGCCTTAATAAATTTAGTAATATTACATGTTTGGACCAGAGTGGCGCTAGAAAGGCACCAGTGGAGAGAGTTGGAGGAGGCCTATGCCAACAGGCACTCTGTTTTAAGGGACATTTTATAACAAAATAAAAAAAGATTCCGACGAATTGAGAACCTCCTCCTTTTTTTGAAGTCGGTTAAAAAGCAATCATGTTCTAAAATGGAATAAAGGCTTTATTATTATTATTATAATATTACAGGTCAGCCCTTGACTGCGACCTCACCTGGTGGTAAGCAATAATGCAACCAAGATGGTAGGGGCATAAGTTACAATATGCAATATAATTTCAAGTGACTTCAAAGTCATGAACAGTAAACTAATAAACGTAATTTCTATACAAATTGGGTGACGTGTGACGTCATCGTACTAATTGAGATTAATAAAATCCCGTGCGAGTCTCCGAGCGCTTCAGCTTCATTTATTTACATGTAGCTTAGTAACGCTAAACATCATATTATTCGTTCAAGTTCCTTTCGTCAGTTATCTGCTATTTTCATGTAAATTATAGCAGAGATAAACAGTTCGGCATACCTAAGTTTCAAGTACATTTGGCTGTCATAGATAGGCAGATGATGCGAATAGAAAATATTTACTTATTCAACTCTTTATAGCTGTCTTATAAACGGGAGTCTGTCTAGATATTAAGTTAATTTGGTAATTTATAATTGCAAAATTCCTATGTCAAAAATAAATATTTTTTTATAGTCCATTCATTTTAGATTTTTTCGCGGCAAAATTTATAATTTTTTGAAACCACTGTGGTTTTATACCTATTAGTGAGTACATTAAAAAACACAACTCTCCCCCCCCCTCCGGTGGTGGCTTCCCCCCTCCCCGCCTTGAAAAGTGTGCCATTTTGCAGATTTCCTAGATTTTCCAGAAAACTATACAAGCTAGGACAAAACCGTCAAAGAGAACATTGTTTCTTAATAAATTACCTACAAATAAGTTCATAACATTTATTATGATAGGAGTTATAGTTTACAAGCTATGGTGCGTTAAAGTTGACTAAAAATCGCAGCTTAGTAAAATAAGCCAATTTTCAACATTTTATATGTATTCTGTAATCTCTAGAAAACTATTAGAGTTAGGCAAAAACTGTCAGGAATAAAAATAAACACCATTTAATGACCTATAAAAAAATATTTAGTTCATAAAGATAGGACTAATAATTTCGCATATATATCCACGTATTGTATACGAAGAAAAATAAAAAAATTGTTAGAATCCTGTGTTATTTGCAATTTGCACAAAAACTATTAGAGCTAGGAAAAATCCTTCGAAGAGCAATTCATTTCATTAAATTACCTACAAAAAAATGTTATGGTTTATTTAGATAGGACCAATAGTTCGAAAAATATGACTACCTTTATTCCATGAAATTTTTTTTTTTTCAAAAACCATGTATATATTTTTTAATTTTCACAGAAACTATTAGAACTAGGAAAAAAAATATCATAAGCAAAAATGAACTTCATTAAATTATCTCCAAAATAGTTTTTAGTTTATTTTGACAGAACTAATAGTTTCGGAAATATGGCTGTCTAACTTGCATAAAAAAAGAAACCCTTGTAAAATCCGTGAATGTTTTTTGTAATTTCAAGAAGAAGTATTAGAGCTAGGAAAAAAGCTGTCAGGACTTAGGACAAAGATAATTAATTTACCTATAAAATAGTGTTTAGTTTATTTTGATAGGACAAATAGTTTTTGAAATATACCTTGCTATTTTGTAAGAACCGGTGGTAGTCATCTTGACTTACATAATAGTATGGAAAAAATAGAAATTAAATAACTTTTTTTTTAACGCATCATAGCTTGTAAACTATAACTCCTATCACCATAAATGTTATGAACTTGTTTGTAGGTAATTTATTAAGGAACAATGTTCTCTTTGACAGTTTTGTCCTAGCTTGTATAGTTTTCTTGAAAATCTAGGAAATCTGCAAAATGGCACACTTTTCAAGGCGGGGAGGGGGGAAGCCACCACCGGGGAGGGGAGAGTTGTGTTTTTTAATGTACTCACTCATAGGTATAAAACAACAGTAGTTTCAAACAATTATTAATGTTGCCGTTTTCCCCATACATTGAAATCTAGAATGAATGGACTATTAGTGATTCCATCTTAGACTACATCATCACTTAGCGCATTCAGAAGCTAAAATCAATTTCTAGCTAGATCAAATTCATTTGGAATTTTTGCGATTTGGAAATTCTTCATATTTATTCTTTCTTTCAGATAAAATTCATGGAAAAATGCGCGCTTGGGAATTCTGATTGGCAGTCTATGCCCATGGAATCCAGTTAGATTTATTACACGGCGCTGTACAAAAATACCAGTGGTGAAACTGAATGAAATAAAACATTAATGTCAAAAGACTAGCCGCAGTTATAACAAACTTTGAACCCGTTTGGCACAGGCAATGCACATGTTTAACGTATGGTAAATTACCAATATTCACACCAAAGGTCCGTATTTACAGGATTGTCTTCAACAGATCCTTCACTACTGGAGGTATTAATCACATATATTTACAGGACCAAATGCCATTCTGGATACATTAAAAATCGGGTTGTGAGTTCACTGGATCTGAAATACTGTCATGTGTGTGTGAACTCGCTCCTAGAACTACACACCTAGGTACGCCATCGCCGAATAAAAACGAATCCGATAAAACGGACCGCTGTATATTATGTCGGATCGGTATTTTTTACTGAGTATGGTGTGAACTTATTCGTACAGCTACAATCACCAATTCTGGATACAGTAAAAATAACGCATCGGGTTGTGTGTTCACAATATCCGGAATACTGTCGTGTGTGAAGTCGCTCCTACAACTACACACCTAGGTACGCCATCGCCGAATAAAAACTAATCCGATAAAACGGATCGCTGTATATTATGTCGGATCGGTTTTTTTTGAGAGTGTGTGAACTTATTTGTACACCTACAATCGCTGGAAAAACGTAAGCATACGATAAAACGAACCTGTAAAACAGAGCACTGTGTAAATACACTCGGCGTCAAAAAAATCGCACCTTTCAAAAAATCGACTTCAAACAACTGTAAACCTTATTTGACATCAATAATAAGGGTCATGTTGGATATCATTTGAAAGGCGATGAAATGGAGAGCACAAAAACAATTCAATTTATTATTTTTCTTTTATTGGAAAAGCACAAAAAAAATAAGTATATAAAACAGTAAAAGTCCTTAATTAAGCCTTAATTTAAAACAGATGAATTACACAAAAAAGAATGCAAAAATGATCTTAAAACTAATCTAAAATCTAGTGTTACCCCCCCTTGCCCTGATGACGGCTTCCATACGATCCCTCATGGATCTTACCAATTTTAAAATTTCTTCTTGAGGGATAGTGTCCCATTCCTCAATAACGGCATCTTTGAGTTCCTGGAGAGTCGTAGGAGTGGGATCACGAGACCGAACCTTGCGTTTTAAATGGTCCCATAGGTGCTTAATCGGGTTCAGGTCTGGACTTCTCGCTGGCCACTGCATGACAGAGATCCCAACCTCTTGAAGGTAGTCGCGCACAATAATTGCAGTGTGAGCGCGAGCGTTGTCATGCATCAACGTGAACCCCTCGCCAACAAAACTGGCATAGGGGACCACATGGTCTTCCAGGATCTCTGTGATGTACCGGTGAGCAGTCAGCGACCCTTGCCCGCGAGCACCTCGAGCCCGGGAGACGCAAACAAGGTCGGTTTTGCCGTCGGCCGACATGCCGCCCCAGAACATACAAGAACCGCCTCCATATTCCACCGTCTCCTGGATGCAGGCTTGGGCGAAACGTTCACCCTGTCTTCTGTACACTCTTTTGCGTCTGTCGTTGCAGAAAAGGCACACTCTCGTCTCGTCTGAGAAGAGAACAGCTTTCCATTGTTCGAGGGTCCAATTGACGTGTTCGCGAGCGAATTGCAAGCGGGCTCGCCGATGCTCTGCGGTCAATTTTGGACCTGTAGCAGCTCTTCGCGCCGCTATTTTCCTCTCCCCCAGTCTTCGTCTAACCGTAGACACACTCACGGTTCTTCTGTTAGCTGTCTGGAGCTGCTGTCGCAACTCAACAGCATTTAAGAAGCGATTTCTCAAAGACGTCGATACGATGAATCGGTCGTCTCTCTCCGAGGTGCAGCGACGTCTACCAGACCCATGTCTTCGGACGTAGCCACCGGTCTCCAGGAAACGCTGGTACACTCTTCGAACCGAAAAACGGCTCAAGTTGAGTTGCCGAGCGACATCACACTGCCGCATGCCTGATTGCAGTAGTACAATCACTTGGGCGGCCTCATCCACAGTGGTATCCATTTTCAAGGGTGTTTTTCTTGGGAATGAGCTTCTCGTGTGTCCACTTCAACGGTTGGATAGCGAATGATCCCGATTGAACCTGTATTGACCCTTTTATACCTACAAAAGGTAGCGCAACTAGCGGCTGTTTTAAGGAGCAAAATTGTAGGTGTTTTCTTCTTCTTTTTTTGTGCTCTTCCAGTAAAAGAAAAATAATCAATTGAATTGTTTTTGTACTCTCCATTTCATCGCCTTTCAAATGATATCCTAAATGAACCTCATTATTGATGTCAAATAAGGTCTAAAGTTGTTTGAATTAGATTTTTTGAAAGGTGCGATTTTTTTGACGCCGAGTGTAGATCGTCAGATTTCTATCATTTTTAAATTACACTACTTACATTATTTATATGTTTAAACATTAGTATTATTTTACAAACAGGACCAAACAAAATCTAGTTAGTAACTAGAAGCAATAGTAAAGTTAGTCAATGAGGAAAACATCTAAAAAATGCAATAGATTAGATTAGAAAGATAGATAATGCGATAGGTTTGTAAATGCAATGTACTCTACAAATAATAGGTTACTAGTTACTACTAATTAAGTTAAATAAAGATAAGTTCCCGCAACAGTTTTCTGTACCAAAAAGTTCCAAATTAAATAAATTGAACAAAACCACGGAGATATATTGTACTGACATACATTAAAAAAAAAAGATACGCGCCGAATTGAGAACCTCCACCTTTTTTGGAAGTCGTTTAATAAAACAAAATTAAAGCTTTTAAACTTGAATGTTATAGCTCAAGTTTAACATTCAAGTTAAGAATAAGCTTTTATTGAACTTTGATGCAAATAATACAAGGTTTGAATACAATCCTTAGAATTGCTATTTGCTACCACAGCAATTAGGATAGAAGTATTGAGCACTTCGATACGTTCAATGGCAGATAAATATGACTCTGACAAAAAAAATTGATGTCTTCTAGGCAAGCGCGCTCCACCTTAGGCTGCATCACCACTTGCAAGCAAGTCTGATTGCAGCCAAGCGCTGGCCTATACATTTAAAAAAAAAAAATACATAGACTATTGATGAGTTTGACCAGTTAACTGGTGATGAAAAATAATGATTCCAGTCATAAAAAGTGTTCTGATGATAGATAGACAGGCTGACATCCTCAGTCTGTGTCTACAGCCTTGTCACCCTCAAAGATGAGGAAGGTGTGTGACAGGTTCCTTAAACAAAACAAAATAGGTATACTTACTAGATACCAGATGATGCCCGAAACTTCATTCAACCAAATTAAATATTATTACTCTTAATTTTCCAGCATAAAAGTTTTCTATGTCCTTCCCTTGGATATAATCTATCGCTGCACCAAAATTTTATCAAAATACATATCATGACAAGATAGGCTGTTTTAGCACATGGTCAGACAGACACACTTTTGCATTTATAATATTAATATGGATATAACATACTTTTTATAAGGTAGGATAGGATTTTGAGTAGTAAAAGTGAAAACCACAAGTAACACGAAGTTTAGAGAAACTAGGATACAATAATTTGCAAAAGAGCTAAAGAGCTAGAATAAATCAATTCATGTAGTACATACAATCACAGCTAGTGCTCCAATGCAAACGGCACTTTGGCTGCCTCCAAGCAATATTTTTACTCCTAATACGATGGTTTGACTGCCACGGGGATTCCTTCTTTTTTAGCATTATTGTTACATCGTCACATTTGGGAAAAGCCTAAAAACTTTGTGGTTCTATAAAGATTTTGTCACTATTAAAAATAAATATTGAAAATGAAAACTTTTCTGAGATTTGATGATGAGGATGATATTCATAAACTCATCAGTTCACTTGAGATTAAAAAACAAATATTACATAGAAAAGTATTTTTTTAAGTAGGTACACATTATTCATTTAAATAAAACTTGCTAATTTTTCCACATTCAAAATGTTTTAAACACTTTTGCACTTTGAAATTAAGGATGAACTTACTAACAAAAATAATTATATCACAATTTTTTTTTTTAATTAGAACACGTCATCTTAACTCATACGTTACTAAACTGTGAATGTAAAACAAAGGTTTTTTGAAAACCAGTTTCTGAGCATTGTAATAGTTATGTGATACTCTTCAATAGTGGAGTTGTAATACAATACTCCTCTTTTATGATACTGGTATTATGGTAGAGGCAACTTGTTTGTACAATAGGAAGTAACTTGATTGTATGTACTTGCTTATGGTAATTGTTGCAATATAAATGGGCATGCAATGTCACTAACGATCGTTGTAGTTTAGACATTGCTGCAGGGTAATATTGCAAAAGCTTTCATTACTTCTATGAACATTTAGCTTTTTTTAAAATAATTCTATTAAGTATGTTTCTAAGGTTCATTTGCACCAACACTTTAAATATGTATAACATTCCTGTCCTTTTCATTTTCTTGGAATAAAATTTGAGTGTCACAAAGTTCAACTAAACCCTGGAACCTAATATTAAAAATGATTGCTGCTGTGGAACGATCTCAATAACCTCTGGTTGGTACCACTCTTCTGCTGTTGGCCAAAATCCATTATCACAGCAATAATACCATAAATTCAGTTAATCACTTATCACATCAATTGAGACTGTAACCATGATTGAATATGCAGGTTTTACATAATAGGGATCCTGGGATAAACTTGTCAAAAAGTGACAGTATAACAAAATTTAACTAAACCAGTTAATTGTGCAAGTGATGCAGTTACTGTATTAAAAAATCTGAACTCATTAAAATTATTGTTAATATCAAATAAACTTTGTCAGGATTAAACAAACTACCAATATTAAATCATTAAAATTGCTCTATGGGCATTTGATCCTGTTGAGAATTAATTTCTTCAATTACTCAGATCTAGGTTTTCTCTAAACCAATAATTAAAATCTCTCCAACTCAACTTTTGCTTTATTTTTGTTTGTTTGTAACCTTACTAACTGTTTTCCACAACGTTGTCCTTGCAAAATTTCTGTTTTCCTTATACTAAGGTATAATATATTTTTTTTTAAAAGTTAGAACTAGAACTTGGAAATTATTCATGTATATTGCGGTCACAAGGAAAAAGAGACATAGGTTTGGCACCTAGCCAACTACACTAAAACCAATGAACCAATTTTGATGGAACAGCCGGCTGTTCCATCAAAATTGGTTTATTGGCCATAAATTGGCCATTAAATTGGCCGACTATCCAAGGATTGATATGCGCTCTAGGCTGCCATATATTCTGCGAAAACAATAAACCTATTCCAAAAAACTAGAAGCATATATTGCTAGAATCTCAATTATTGCAATTGGCTGAATTTGTGGTACTATTACTTACAGCAACAATAGATTTCGGTGAATGCTGCTTTTGGCATTCACCGAAATCTATTGTTGCTGTTGGTGCTCTGATTGCCACTAAAGAGTGTCAATCAGGTGATAGGTAAGAGGTGAATCGTGATAGTTGTAGACACTGTAGCTATCATTTTAGCATAATTGGGCCTCAAGTCCACACAAAACGTTTAAAAGACCTATATAGAATTAGGAATTTAATACAGTAGCAGGCAATAACTAGTCTTGTCATAAATTCACACTGTAATGATACATACATTGCATATAGTTCATAGAAACTATGATATCAATTCATTATTATGCTTGATATCAGTCTGTTTATTGCAATTTAACCTTTGAGTGAACTGTGAATGCTTTTCTATACTACTTACTATGCATGAGAAAGCTTTTGATTACGTTTTCAATACACATTATCTGATGACCGTATAGTTATCTGTACTCTCAAGGGATCTATTTTAGTTTTCTTTAATAATAGATTAAAGAAAACCAGATATTGTGACTGTTACATTGATTACATCCAATGAATTAACCCACAGAGTATCAAATAAGATACAGAGAACAAACAAGTACTTGGCCCCACAGAATATAGAACACCTCTAAAATAGTTCTGTTCTCAGAACCTCAAACTTCATGGTGACACAGGCCATCAAGTTATAAGCTAAAGGGAGCTGCAGCCTGCAAAGTTTTGTTTGTAATAGTCATAACAGAGTAGTAATAGTAATAGAGATCATTGATTGTATCAAAGAATTGCATTAGGGGTTCAATGAGGCTTGAAAAACTCTCATTAAGTAACACATATTATGTGAGCATCACAAATTATTCTTGTCATTGGGTGAATTTGCTGTAATATCTCATTCACCATACTAATATTATAAATGCGAAAGTTTGATTGTTTATTGTTTTGTTGGTTGGTCCCTTAAATCACTCTTCAACAGAGCAATGCACCAACATGATTTTTTGCATGGGTATAGGTGAGGACCTGGAGAGTGACAAAGGCTACTTTTCCTGCAGGTTTAAAAAAACTTAAACCATCGGCATCAGCAACTCTATACTATAATCATGAACCCTCCTCAGCCTACCAAACCTATGCAAAGTGACATAGTATGGGAAAATTTGCAAAAGTAGAACTGCGTGTTGTTGGTACAGCCAGTGGTTGTTTCAATACTGAGACAGAACTTTATCAATATCACAGAAGAGTTTTCAAACTATAAAAGTTAGCAAAATGTGGAAGTTTGCAGGCTGTAAAGTTTTGATCAAACTAAGTATAAGTAATTAAATACCTACCAGGAATACACTAAATGGCAATAAATATGACGGAGTGCAACAACTAATAGTTAAAAAACACTTTCGAGAATAAAACACTCTCGATTTAACTAGTAAACGGGTTTTATGAACGCCGCTGATGATTTAAATGTACAATTATCGAAAACAGGTTTAGTTTATGTGGGTACACAAAAAAAGTACTCTCACCTGCGTTTAACCTCATTTCTTAGCGTAATCCTGTGGTATACGTTACGATATAGACAAATGCCGCTTGGAAATGTTTCATTATTAGTCCTAATTGCAAAGATCTGTTGACCATTGCCGTATGACCTTCGATTTGCGATCAACAAACGCAGACATCTGATCACACAAACAAATGTTATTTTACGCAATTTTATGCACCCGACGCTTCAACAAACGACATTAATAGACCACAAAACTGTTGCGAGAACCTTCTTTTCACTACATACTTAGCGTAACAGTGAAAAAAGAGCAGAATGTTAGAATTTTAGGCTTTAGTACAGTAACCAAACACTTCCCACTCATATATTATCTTCACAACTATGTAAACACTAAAAACTAATATCCACACTAAGTTTAAAGAACATTGCATTTACCGTCGGAGTTCGAACGATAAAACATCTTCGACTTATTGCGATTTCCGATTCCGATTTCGCCCTTCTCTAGCGGGCGCTAAAAGTCATCACTTACCGGCCATGACAAAGCCCAGCACAAAACTTATAGAAGTTCGATAGTTTTAGTACACAATCACTTCAATATTTTGCTAAAACATTACACAGATTTGTCGATGAAAACTGATTAAAATCATTTCAACATTACATCGGTAAAAAGCAATGGCGTTCAGAAAATTCACAAATACCTAAAATAATTACTGCAGAACTTAGTGTTGCCGCACTTAAACTAATAATTTCTACCTTTTCTATCCACGCTATTGCAAAATTGTAACGGGCTTATTTTGAAAAATGGATTCGAGAATTTAAAAGAATTTATGGCATCTCTTATGAATGTTAGTAAGCAGATGAATAGTTAATAGGTGGTTAATCGTTATAGTTAAACCTTTTCTCTTTTTTTCTCCTCATTAATAATTTGTCATCTGAAAGGAAAGACAAAATATTGTGTAATTAAAAAAAGCCCACTGACTAATGTCATGTTAAAGGTACAGATCTACTACTAACCTTCCTTTTTTCAAGAGATAAGCACTTTGATAGAAGTAGGTAAGTACCTAGTTTGTCAAAATCAATCGGTATTGAAAATATATCTCCCACTTTAGTACGTTACATTCATTCATGGCAACAATTTGAACAAATACGTCAAAATCAAGTGATGTCGTAAAGCAGTCACGCAAAAGCGCGCATTCCATCATACTGCCATCTATTGACGTAAGCTATAGATATGCACAACGTCTAGTAATTTCACAGAGTAATTTAAATTACAAACAAAAAGCTTCGGTTACATCTTTGATTAAGTATCTCCCATGGAATTAGGAATTACAACTGCGTGTATCTCCTTTAAATAATCAAAAGGTTACATTAATAAAATAAAGATGCGTAAATATTAAGTAGGTACATTATCAATTATGTAATGAAACATATTTTTGAACCTAAATCTAAATAGATTTAAATTTTAGTACTTACTAAGTTAAATCTTTTAAAACTTGGTTTCCACCTTTGCCTAGGTATATATATATATATCAAAAGTATATACATTAAATTATTTAGTACATAATACCCTTTGATGTATATAGGAGATAATACCTCAATGGGTATATATAGGAGAGTTTCCACCGGTTTCCACATTACCTAAATGGTTTCCGGTGGGTTTCCGTAAAGATTCCGTTATTATTTATTAATTTTGAACTTGACACTGTCAAAATAGGCATAATGTTAAAACCTGAGCAACGAAGAAAGCCAAGAATACAGAAAAAAAGGGAAAAATCCTCATACAGTCCCTTGTCTCCTTATAAACTGCAATCATACGAAACCTACTCTATTAGGTAAATCCATTCGGGAGCTGCGTAGATTGCGCTTTACTACCAATATGGTCGATAAGTTCGATAAGGTACGAGACCTTTATTAATATTGATTTATATATTTTACTAGCGATCCGCCCCGGCTTCGCACGGGTAGCACTAATAATCCTAATCTATATAATATAAACTATCCTATCTCTCAAGTTAGATCGAACTGCACATGGTGTGCGAATTTTATTATAATCGGTTAAGTGGTTTAGAAGTCCATTGAGGACAAACATTGTGACACGAGATTTATATACCTATATATACTAGCTGATTCCCGCGACTTCGTCCGCGTGGATTGAGGTTTTTCGGTTCCTATCTCTCAAGTTAGATCGAACTGCACATGGTGTGCGAACTGCACATGGTGTGCGAATTTTATTATAATCGGTTAAGTGGTTTAGAAGTCCATTGAGGACAAACATTGTGACACGAGATTTATATATATTAAGAAAGATAGAAGATAGATAGATAGATATAGGCTGCGTAGCTTTTATAGGCTTTATATTCGTGACGAAAAGAGGAAAGTGGCTTTGCTCTTGAACTCTGATTAAATAAGTATGCTTTGCTGTTGTAACACTGACTGCAGTTGACTCGACAATGCACGATTGTAAATCGATTGCAAATCGTGCATTGTCGAGTCAACATCTTCTGAAGATGCTCCGGTGTCGGTCGTCGGAGTGAAACGTACGTTGAGAATAATTTGGCTGTAGCCTGCAAGTGCAAGATACAATGTACCTACTGTGACATAGATTTGCCTACTGGTGCGGATTATAGCGAATTAAATTTCTAGTTCCTTCATTATCATGGACTTCCGCAAAGTACTTATCGCCTGCTTCTATCCAAATCTTAGTCTCCACTCTCTGGCTACGCTTCACATAAGTAGTTCATCATGAGCATGAACCAAATTCGTTTTTATCACACCTCAGTTGGACCCAGACATAGAATTTTTTCGCTACGGTTGGACCAATCTTACGTCAGTGACCATGTCAGGTAGGTACGTATTACGTGGTCAATGCAAATTGAACCTACCATTCTTATGCCCATGGTCGAATATCACGCTGAGCTTCTGTAGGCTGTTCTGTCGCGCCTCAGCAAAGAGTCGCCGCTTGTTCTTCGTTGACGGCTGGGTCGCTAGCGGCGACACCACCATAGTTGTCGTCGCCATGTCAAATCATGACAACCAGAATCTAAAAAAAAAACTATTATTTGTAAATTATGTAGGTACTTAGGTAGTTGTAAGTTAACGCATGCACCGCACAGGGACAACTACCTCAATTTACATAGATGGGCCCTGTCAAACAAAGAATGTGGACTTATTCTACTAACGTTATCTAGTCTGAAAAGCGGGACAGCGCTATGGCGGGGACAAGGACAGGCTTATACAGATGAGGAGCATGCACCACAAGTCGGACGCCCAACTGTTTTCTATGAAAGGGCCCATCTATAGTAGGTACCTACATATATATATCGATGCACGGGGATCACCTAACCCGTTGTCCTAGGTGAACGACGGATACAGCAATGCGACGCGATGCGACAGTATCAAACAGTAGCTGACCCTTCACGTGGCCTAGGTACGTTGTCACTTGTCGCGTAGATCACACGTCTGTAATTTTCTATGGCGTCGTATCGCGTCGCGTTGCGTGGCGTCGCTTCTGTCGCTCACCTTGGACAACAGGTAACTAGTTAGATGGTGCTTTTCATTTTGCCTTTTTGAATTATTATTTTGCACACGGGTTCCCACTCACGGTCAAACTGGTGGACACGGAACGTACGTGGATTGGCATCGCGCCATTGTTAGACAGGTTTGACACGATTAGCTGTAGGTACGTTATGACTTAAGTCAAACGACTTAGCGTCAGTGGCGAGCTAAAAGGTTCCTTTAGTTACCTATATATAAAGATCATTGCTTATAACACGACTGCCCAAAATGTATGTAAGGTCAACCGGGGCAAATGCAACTAAAAAATAAAAAGTTTCAAGTTTGAACAAACGCTGTTCTGTCCTACTATATTTGCTCATTTATTGGACCCGTTTACTTCATTGCATATTCAATAAAGAATATTTTAAACCAACCAAGCATTCAAATAGTCCTATAAATAACTGGTAGTGACATGATTTCCTCAAATTGGAAGAAAAAGTTGCATTTTCCCCTAGTCGGGGGTAAATGCAACTAAATACCACAGTACATTATCTATTTAACTTATAAGAACCAAAATACAATATCATTATGAGCTCTTATATTGTTTATAGGATTTTAAACTTTATTATCATGCAGCAATGCCTATTTTTAAGTAAAAACAGATTGAATTGTGTATGGGGGCAAATGCAACTGTTTGTTGAAGAATCAGTGCGGGGACCGCAACGAACTAGCACTATCGATATTTTGTATTATGCGTGTTAATTGTATTTGGAAATACCAGGACTATGGATGTATGTAATATAGCTAATTGTATCAAATCAAATAAATATGTTTTTAATCAACTTTTTATTATTTTCTACTAGTTATACTTGTACAATCACAGAACTACCTTTTAAAGAAACTTTTAGATAAATATCAACTTTGGTACTTATAGAAAACTAATAGCACAAGTTATTCTTATATTATATATTTTATAGTTTATGTCACTACTACTTACTACATACTTACTACCAGCACAATAGTTTAATATTTCTATACGACGTAAGCAATATTTACCTTTCACGTGCTTATTTATGCCTGGGTACGCCTTGGAGTAAATATCGAATATAAACTTGATGATCGATAAAAAAAAAATGTCGACACTGGCACATCACTAGTGTAAACAGTTTCATACAAAAATATATGGGGCTATTGTAACTAACCTCTAAGTTGCAATTACCTCATAGCGAGATTTTCGTGAGGTAAATGTAACTGCATCAATTACATTAGATAGATTCAACTAAAGCACTGAAAAATATAAATAAAATCACTTACGGTTTGTATTTAATCGTATCCAGTCACAAACACTTGATAAAATCACTAAGAAATATTTTTTTTAACAGCCGCAACAACAACGTGTTTTCACGCGTTGTACCTTCAAAATGGCGGTTTGACAAGATGAGCTGTCGGTCAAACAGTTTTCATCCCAGTAGCGCCATCGACCAATTGTAAGGTCTAATAATCGTTCGGCTATTAAATTATTGGTGGCGTTGTATTAAAAGAGCCTCAATAAATGAGTTTTAATAGGGAGTTGCCATAGCCCCATAGTTGCATTTGCCCTGGTTGACCTTATATGAGTTTCTTTATTCCATCACAACTCCTATATAAATGCCTGAACAGATTTGGATGTATGGGATGTATGGATCTATAAATTTCTTGAAAAAACTTCAATATGGCAGGGCAGTCGCGTTTTTTATCTAATTATTTTACTAGCTTTTGCCCGCGACTTCGTCCGCGTGGATGACACAAAATTCAAACACCTGTCTTACCTTTTTTAGCGGATCCTTTCTTGGCGGATGTCTACGTCATAATAGCTACCTGCATGCGCTGTCTGCCTGTTTGAGCTGTGCGTTGATAGATTAGTCAGTCAGTCATGCAGTCACCTTTCCCTTTATTATTTAGACTAGCTGATGCCCGCGACTTCGTCCGCGTGGATCGAGGTTTTTCGTTTCCCGCGGGAACTCCTTAATTTTCCGGGATAAAAAGTAGCCTATGTGTTATTCCAGACTATAATCTATCTCTGTGCCAAATTTCATCCAGATCCGTTCAGCCGTTGGGGCGTGATTGAGTAACAAACATCCATCCATACATCCATCCAAACTTTCGCATTTATAATATTTATTTGATTATGTTCACTTGTTTACCATTTTAGTACGGAACCCTAGAAACGAATCAAATAAGTAAATAGCCAGTGTAGTTTTCGCATCGTGGTTGCTTAATTAGCAGTTGGATGCGAAATCATACAGTATTCCAAATAGGTAATCTTATTAAGTACATTGGTTACTAAAATTTTTTTTATAAACAACTAGCTGCAATGCCCGCGACTTCGTCCTCGTGGTTAAAGTTTTTTGATTGCCGCGGGAACTCCTTAATTTTCCGGGATAAAAAGTACCTAGCCTATGTCACTCTCCGTCCTCAACTATACCCATGCCAAAAATCACGACGATCCGTTACTCCGTTGCGGCGTGATTGAAGGACAAACCAACAAACCAATAAACCAACAAACAAACACACTTTCGCATTTATAATATTAGTATGATTCACGATTATTTCCAAGGGCAAGGCTGATTCTGTAGTGCACAATCTCTAAACTAAACTAAAATTACCGCACTACAAATATTGCTAACCCTTTCATAAAATACTCCTTGCGGAAAGGGACCGAACTAGATTTAATGCTGCCATTTTAGTTTAGTTTAGAGATTGTGTTATACAGAATTGGCCATTAACTACTTATTAAGTTAATGCCTTAAGTGCAGACGCCTGCATGTGTTTTAAAGCTAGGTTAGGCATTAGTTAGTCCTGAATACCTATTTACTAGGTAGCTGTTTTGACGAAAAATGAGCATTGACGTATTTCCATTTGGGTAAGCAGTGATTTTATGCCTCTATGAACTGCACGCCACTGCATAAGTAGACGTTCGCAGGTATATGATATACACTATACAGGTTCGAATATCATCCTTGTTGACTACGGAACTCTAAAAAGAGCAACTGCTGAGTTTCTTGCCGGCTTGCCGGTTATTCTAGTAGAATTTTTCCGCACCGGTGGTAGAGTCCTTCAGTAGTAGAGACTTAAGTTTTAATTCTATACTTTGTATTAAATTATATTATGGGTCCCTGCCTAAAATAAAACAATTTTATTTGTTTATTATCATTTTGGCACAAGTTGGCCTACATATAATGAACGGTTTTTTTTCATTTAAATTCACGCAAACGAAATCGTGGGTAATAGGTAGGTACTTTGCAAAATATTACGATGTAGATCGATAGATAGAGTCATAATAAACCATTAACCAATGTATTACCTACTCTGTAGTTTTACATTTTGCTCACAAAAAATTTAGAATAAGTATATACCTACTTGGTAAGTTAAAATATCTATTTCCTATTCAACTTAATTATCAAATATCAAATAAATATTATAAATGCGAAAGTTTGGATGGATGTATTGATGGATGTTTGTTACTCAATCACGCTCTAACGGCTGAACGGATCTGGACGAAATTTGGCACAGAGATAGATTGTAGTCTGGAATAGCACATAGGCTACTTTTTATCCCGGAAAATTAAAGAGTTCCCGCGGGAACCGAAAAACCTCAATCCACGCGGACGAAGTCGCGGGCATTAGCTAGTAAACAAATAAGGCTTCCCACTCAGCACAAAGCAGCAGTAATCTGCAGTAGGTACTTTTCAGGAGAGGTAGGCCATGCTGACTTATTACTATGAAGTGATCACCACTTAACATTAAATACTGTAGACATGTACCTACTGAACATTATTAACCTTATAAGTACATATTAATTGGTACAATACAATGTCCGAAGAACGAATTGTAAATGAAACCCAATGGAAACCGATTCGGACCGATTTATTGCAATTCAGGGCGGATTAAACGCGAAACGCACGCAACTTCCAAACTTCATGCGAAGCGAAATTTTAATCGGTTTAATTAGTGCTCTGAAATTAATTTAGTGCTCTAAATTCTAAGCATTGTTGGTTCCAGAATATTCTGCTTGCTCATCATTATTACCAGTCCTTATTTCTTCGTCGTCTCAAGTCTCAACCCATAGGTAGACGTCCACTGTACAAGGCCTGGACAAGGGTGTCTACTCTCTTTCTCTAAAACGAAACTTCGCAAACAAACGAACGAAATTTCGTTAACTCCTCTCCGACATAATATTATCTCTATGCTCCTCTCTATTTCGTTTTCGTACACGCAGACGAAGTACGGATCCATAGAAAATTTTCGTGACCGATTGGATTGAACGATTTTGTGTGGGTCTAATAACCGACTAATTACGTTCGTTTGCGAAGTTTCGTTTGAGAGAAAGAGAGTAGACCCCAAGGTCTCCTTCATGGAACTCCATAGTTTACGATCTTGTGCCGCCTGCTTCCAGCGGCTCCCAGCTACTCGCTTGAGATCGTCCGCCCACCGAATGGTCTCTAGGTGCTTGACTGGACAAGCCACAAGGTACTACTCTCTAGGTCCTAGAGAGTACCTGGCCTATCGGTTCTTCGAACTATGTGCCCCGCTTAACAGTGGCACTTAAGCCTAGAGAGTTAGAGACTCTTCAAACTATGTCGGTTACTCTAGTTTTGATTATGTAGGGATACTTCGAGCATCTCTAATTTGTATCTAGACTCTATAGAGCAGGGATTCCCAAGCTATTTAGGGCAAGAGACCCCTTTTCCAAAATGAACTGATACCTCAGACCGCCTGGCCATAGCCAAATTACTTTAAAAATCTCTAGTTTTATTCCTATTGATACAAAATACCTACTTACCAATTTAAAAACTTTGCAGTTGGATAAGTGAGTAAACTTGACATCATTTTCTCATCAAAATTTAATATAATAAATAGATATAAAATTCAGTAAATATCCAGTGAAATTAATAATTATTAATACAAAATACAAATTACGTAAACATACTTTAGTAGGTACCTAATTATTTTCGACCTCGATCGGGTCGATTTTTAGACCTCGTCGACCCTCAAAATCAGTTTTTGTTTCTGTCGACAGTCGACACCCCTGGGAAACTGATATCGACCCCACTTTGGGAATCCCTAGAGCATCGGGTGATAGAGTAGCCTCTCTATCACCCGTTGAGTGACCCTGGGACTCTCTGTACCGTACCGCCTTGAGCCTGTCTACCCTGATCACTTTAGTGGTCCGCGTATCCAAGCAAAATACGTAGTATTATTTTAAGGGAGTAAATATGTAGGTAAATGATTTGCGATTAACTAGGTACTTGCAAACCATTATGACATTAATTGCCAACCCTTTTTGATATTTTTGCAAACCATATACAGCAAACCAATTTCATATAGGTAGGTACATATTGGCTGATAGAACACATTTTATTGCAAACCAAAACGTTAATATTTTACCAACCAGTTAAATTATAGCCTTATTGTAATAACTCAGTTCCTCTAGTACGAATTTGCTCCTCTCGAACACACAATTTCGTAAGCTCGGTAATATTTTGTGCTTACTTTTATTTTGGCTGTCCCTAGATGTGCTAGCACGAAATGCACTCGTTGCATGAAATGCATTTTTTTACCTCTTGTTTACATATACATACCTATTCACTTAAATTTTCAATTTCAGGATTCACCAGACCCGTTGACCATGGAACGTGGCAAGTGTTTAGAAAGTAAGTTAAGAATAATAACAATTTATAAGACAAGGTCTACGTAATTACTCTCTCCGAATATCTACTGACCATGAGTGATCTGTGCTAAATCAAATAAATATTATAAATGCGAAAGTTTGGATGGATGGATGTATGGATGTATGTTTGTTACTCAATCACGCTCCAACGGATGAACGGATCTGGATGAAATTTGGCACAGAGATAGATTATAGTCTGGAATAGCACATAGGCTACTTTTTATCCCGGAAAATTAAAGAGTTCCCGCGGGAACCGAAAAACCTCAATCCACGCGGACGAAGTCGCGGGCATCAGCTAGTAGATAATAAGTATAAGACGAAAGAACTTATAATCAGCGTACCTTTATATATTTATGTATTGTATTTGTGTATTGTTGTTCATGTATTGTTATGTAGTTTTTCGATAATTTTGAGCCACCTGCAATCTGTTTTCCTAGCATTTTCCCAATCTTAAAGTTGCTTGGTAGAAATCGCTATTTAGCGATAAGGCCGCCTTTTGTACTTTTCTTTTTTCTTTATTTTATTTCATGTACCTATTATTGTTTTTGTTTTTCTTGTGTGGTGCAAATAAAAATCATAATGAAATAATCAATTATTTAGCCTTGGATTGCAATCTTAAATGGTGGTAACTGTTAACCAATTCTCTTTAATTTAAAATTGGGTTAACTTTAATTAAACCCATGCCCCCATTCGGTTTGGTTTTTTGCGTGAAAATAGGGCACATGAAAGTGGCAAGTAATAAGTATGTCCCCGTTAATTCGAAAAATTTTTATGGCATGGTAATAATAGTTTGAAGACAAAAGTTGTAGATGAGAAAATTTTGTTGGCATAGCATTTAGCAAGATTGGATATTTGATTGTAATGAATTATTTAATTAAACACCTGACGAAATTTAAACGAGTCTAGACCGTATCTGTTTGACACGTGATGCTATAAATATTATGTGGTAGTTTGGATCTGCTCCCAATAATTTTATTATTATTAGAGCAAATTGTTGAAGATAAATTTCTAATTGAGTATTATAATATTATATCCATCCAAGAGCAAGCATAAAAAAGCAGGGATAGGTACATTAGTTTTCGATAGAAAACGATATAAAATCCTACGCTGTCTTTTTAGGGTTCCGTAGCCAAATTTGGCAAAAACGGAACCCTTATAGATTCGTCATGTCTGTCTGTGTGTCCGTCCGTATGTCACAGCCACTTTTTTCCGAAACTATAAGAACTATACTGTTGAAACTTGGTAAGTAGATGTATTCTGTAAACCGCATTAAGATTTTCACACAAAACTAGAAAAAAAAACAATAAATTTTGGGGGTCCCCATACTTAGAACTGAAACTCAAAAAAATTTTTTTCATCAAACCCATACGTGTGGGGTATCTATGGATAGGTCTTCAAAAATGATATTGAGGTTTCTAATTTCATTTTTTTGTAAACTGAATAGTTTGCACGAGAGACACTTCCAAAGTGGTAAAATGTGTGTCCCCCCCCCCCGTAACTTCTAAAATAAGAGAATGATAAAACTAAAAAAAATATATGATGTACATCATATATTTTTTTATAATGTACATTATCATGCAAACTTCCACCGAAAATTGGTTTGAACGAGATCTAGTACTTAAGTAGTTTTTTTTTAATAATTTAAAACTTACTACAGGTTTGTACGGAACCCTCAGTGCGCGAGTCCGACTCGCACTTGGCCGGTTTTTTTTTTATAGCAATAGCATAGACATCTCATAGTTTTGTTTGCTATCACAAGTTATTTTTCATAGCTCTTGACTGCGATCTCGAACTATTCGTTTGATAAAACGATTTCGATTTCCTTACACAATCGGGGGGCTGATGGTAAGAAATTGGTACGTGTTAACGTATATGTATGTACTTGTTACGTTGGTAAATAAAATAAAACTCTCAAGTACGAATAATAGGTACTAAGATTGTTCATGATATGTGAGTTCTCGGTGACAAACTTAGTAATAATGAAAACTTAGTAGTAAACATTGGTATGAAATTAACCGCAAAACCATGTTTGTCATGCAATAGATCATCAAGAGATTTAAAATTAGGATTTAATTGTTTTTTAGGGTTCCCTACCTCAAAAGGAAAAAAGGAGCCCTTTATAGGATCAACACCTTTTTTCTCGGGAACGCGTGGATGTATCAAGTTGAAATAAATATCAAATACGGTACCTTGGAGCTATTATAAAAATCAAGCTTCTAAGTCAACGCAATCAAAAGATACGTCCATTTGAGCCGCATATTTTGACACTCACCGATAAATCAAAACCTACAGGGTACTTCCAGTTGACCTAGAATCATGAAATTTAACAAAAAGCAAGGTCTTGCAGCACAAGTAAAGGAAAAATTCGAAAATCGATAATTAGGGTTCCGTACTCATAGGATGTCGAATTGTTTGTCAGGCGCTACCAGTTTAGAGCTATTTATTTTGCAAGCCAGTTATTTCACAGCAGATTACGTGTTGTTATGACATCTTTCTTGTTATTTATATTGTGTGGTGGTACGGAACCCTTTGTACGCATGTTGGTACATCGAGCCCCCCGCGTTGAAACTACGCACAGGCTCTGGCCTGTGCTTAGTTCCAACGCGGAGTTCTGTGCCCCTGGCAGGGGCTGCGCGGACTGCGCGGGCTGCGGGGCTTCAGCGGGCGGCGCAGGCGCCGGGGTTAGAGCAACTCTCGCCATCCAACACATCATTAGTGTCCACGTATATATTTGTTAGCATATTCTCAATTAAATATATTAGTGTTAAAACTTTAGTGTTTCGATAAATAACCAGTACCTATAGTCCTAACAAGTGTCCACGCTCAAACAACGCAAGTCTGACTCGCATTTGACCGTTTTTTTTTAAATAATGGTTTAATTTCCAGGTAACAGTAAGGTACAGAAGATGGTTGGCATTCTGCAGGCATGCGAACAACGTGTGGCATCTAAATCCTACACAGCAGAGACGTGCAGCCAGGAGGTCGTCGACCTGATGGAGGAGTTAGACCACTGTGTTGGTAAAAAGGCTTTTGCGAAGATGACCTGATATGAGTTTAGATGTAATAGTAAAGTATAGTCTAATTTATTGATGTTTATTTTATTAAGGTTAAAAGTAAAAAGTGGTGCGGTGCGGAAGTGGTGATAGGCTACCTAGTGTTTAAACACCCGACCGCTATGGGACCGCGGGTTCAATCCACGGACACGCACCTCTAGCTTTTTGTCCGTTTAAATAAATAAAATGTCACTTGCTTCAAACGGTGAAGGAAAACATATGAGGAATCCTGCAAGCCAGATAGTTCTTCATGAAGTTCTCGAATGTGTGTAAATTCTGTACAATCCGCACTACAAGCAGGTCTGATTGCAGCCAAGCTCTAGCCAGCAGCAAAGCCAAGCAGTATAGTTTTTTTATATTTAAAAAAAACTTGGCCTTGGCCTTCTCATCACGAGATGAGACTCGTGCGCAGTCTCTCTCTGCGTCGTGTTCTTCATTGCTGAGGGTCGGTGATCCCTTTCCATTAATCACAATGGCAGGGGTTTTCTTTGGATATTAATAAAGTGCTCAGTAGTGATCTGGAAAGGGGTTGAAACGATGATAAAAAGTTATAACGAAACCAAAAGACGAGGGTAGATTCACCACTGGGAAACACTCGATTTATTGTGAAAGTGGTAGGCTTTCGATGCTGAAATAAAATATTGAAGTTGGTGCGATTTAAAATTTCGTGGTAAGAGTACTGTTTGCAAGGTCATCTAATTCAAATTTCTGGGTCGAAAATGACCACGCGTGCCCCCAATAATATAAGCGTTATGTAATTTGATTGTTTATTAATGCGTTATAAATCGTTTCAACTGAATATTTAGTAGGGATACGTGACTGAGGCGCCGTATTTTGTAGCCATTAGGTACAGTACAAGTATCTAGATATCATTAGTTCGGCCTTATTTGCTGTTGACATTGAACGATAGTGATTTATTTCATGCCATATATTCCCCTGACTTGGAGTTAGTACCTATAGATTGTTGTCTCATGCAAGCACGTCATAGTATCATTAGTAGGTACCTACTATAGGTATATTATTAGGTATGTACTTACAAGGCAAAGACAAAGATATATTTTCTTTACTACAAGTACAAGACTTGTACATTGTGGATTGTGGTATAAATATAATGGTAGAGTCTCCCATTGCTGCATTTTCCAATTATCAGCAAAAAATACATTTTAAAACTTCCGTGTCTATCTACAATCTCTCTAATTGGTAAAAAAAACCAACACATTTTACTAGACATTAACCTTGCCTAGTTTATTTTTATCTGTTTTGCGTCATAAAAAAGTTATAATGACACTTTTTAATCGATTTCCGTGAATTTAATTGTGGTGACGATAGCTTATATACAGTAAGAGTTAAGACGTTTCTCGTTACTTTAGTATGAATTGATATTTAGTCCCTATTCTGGGGTTTATATTTTATTCATTCCGCCAAAAAAAACCTCCAAAAAAAATTTTGCGTTTCGGCACAGTAGGGTATATGTTGATCCATATAACATACTAGTCATGTAGTAAACATTGATGATTTTTGACGAAATTCGATCTAATTAGTTTTCGCGATGTAAAGTTTTTGGTTTTGCGAACCCAGCGAACGTGAAAACAACTTGTACTAGGGGTCGCGGTCAAGCGCAAGACGTAACGTTAGAAAAATAACCTATTAAAAGTGCATTGTTTTATCCAAGTACTTATAATATTTATCTAGATAATAAATTATGAATCTATCTAACGTACCTACAGTTAGATTAATGCAAGAGTTTAATAATAAAGTTCTTCTTTCTAAATAAAACAAGACATTTTTTTACGGCCTCGACTCATTCATTCTTCGACGGTAGATTCATTTTGGGTGCGTCCCCAGTTTATACGCATCGTAAAACGTGATTACATTGTGATTTGTGACCTAGCTCAAACTATAGGTAGTTAACCTTGCGAAGAACATTTTTTTGTCCTGTATAGGCTTATAGCTATATGTAAGGTATGTTGGGGTAAGAACGGACGGATTTCAGACCAATTGAAAAGGTTTTGTAAAAACTCAATTTTCTCGATATTTATTGAAGATAAATTACTAAAATATGGTGCATGTGATTAATTTTTAAACGTAGCTTAGGTTTCAATTTTGTTTATTTTTGTAAACTCAACAGTTTCTGCTTTATACGCATGTAAAGACAAGACATACTTTTTTATGGCTATGGTTACAAAATTGTCCTTCGGGGGCAAGATCGGACGTACTTTCAAACCCGCTTCTATGGCTTTGAGAACAAGGTGTATAAGAATAATAAATCTGATCTTAAACGCGCTACAATATATAAAAAAATGACGTTTATGTAATTAAAAACATGAATGTTCCAAACGATTTAATTTTTTTTTACTTAAAGGCATCCGATCTTGCCCCCAGTGATAAATTTTTTACATTTTGTGATTCTCAAACTTTGCTCTCATCATAAGATGAATTATCCAGATCCACGGGAAAGATCGGATGAATAAATTTTTTGCAAGTTATTAATAATAGCTAATTTTAATTTTGAAAAAGGGACAGAAAACGATTTCAATGTTCGAAGTAAAGACATCAAAAATTCTATCTATCCTTTTTTCAAAATTGTAACGTTGATACCAAGCATGGAAATTGCTTAAAAACATTTTTTATATCCATTATAAATAACATAAATAAAAATAAAAGACAGAAATATAAACACATAAATAAATAACATGATAGTAAAATAAATGACAAATGAAAATTAATGCCGTAAATAAAAAAATAAAAGCGATACCCAAGATACATATACAGACATTTTTAATGTTATTGGGCTCTTTTCTATATCTGTATGCTTCTGAACACATTTCCATCAAAATCTCGAGATCAAAATAGAATAATCCTTACACTGTAGTTTAAGATGAAAAATATTAAAAATATTCATGTTATAAAAGTTTGACAATCCCTGCCTCATTTTGTACAGGTAAAGACCGGATGATTTTAATCCGATCTTTACCCGAAAGGGGGAACATCGGATATCTGCTAATAGACATCCTAGGCGTATTCTGATCAGATCTATCTAGCTATTGCTACATAAAACCTAGTATTAACGCGAAATATTAGCAAAACAATCTGTATTTTCGCCAAAATATGAAACTAAAAGGGAAAGGGAAAGATCGGATAGAAGAAAAAAAGACAAAAATTACCTTGTTTTTTTAAATTCACCATAGCACACGTACGGTACGTCGGAGCGACTGGCGCGAACTTAAGTAGACGCATAACAAAATGGCGTTGAACATAATGATGCCAACATTAAAAAATGTGGTCTCATTCGCGAGAAATTTGATGTATACGGTCTTACCCCCTTTCCGCTCTTACCCCAACATACCTTACGTCTACGTACATAAGTATTTAGATTGCTAGTTCAGTACGTTTAGCCCCACAAACTTATCAGTCTGTTCTGTCCCCGTGACGGCGTCGCTAAGCTGATGCCCGCGACTTCGTCAGCGAGGATTGAGTTGTTTTGGTTCCCGCGTAAACTCTTAAATTTTCCGTGATAAAAACTAGCCTAATGTGTTATTCCAGACTATAATCTGCATCTGTGCCAAATTTCATCCCGATCCGTTCAGCCGTTCTGGCGTGAATGAGTAACAAACATCCATCCATCCATCCAAACTCCCGCATTTAAGTATAATATGAGTATAGAATATAGATATATTAGTTTAAACACCCAACCTCTCCCTTATGGGGTCGCGGGTTCCATCTCCGATCTCTGACTTTTCGTAGTTATGTGCGTTTTAAGAAATTGAATATCACTTGCTTCAAACGGCGAAGGAAAACATCGTGAGAAAACCTGCATTCTCGAGAGTTCTTCATAATGTTCTCGATGGTGTGTGAAGTCTGCCAATGAGCGTGGTGGACCATGGCCAAACCTTTCTCGTTCCGAGAGGATACTCGCGCTTAGTAGTGTCCCCGAAATGAGTTCTAGTGATGGAAGTTGACTAAGTACGATTTATATGGAACTAGCTCATGACGCCCGCGACTTCGTCCGCGTGGAATAAGTTTTAATTCCAACGGGAACTCCTCATTTTTCCGGGATAAACGTAGCCTATGTCACTCTCCAGTGACCAGTCCTCAACTGTACCCATGCCAAAAATTACCTCGATCCGTCGCTCTGTTGCGGCGTGATTGAAGGACAAACCAACACACTTCCGCATTTATAATATGAGTATGATTGTCAATGGATGACAGACGAGGACTAGTTCAAGTCCATACAAATCGAAGTTAACTTCGCTATTGAATAAGAAAAAAAAATTGGTTGCCTGTAAAGTCGATATACGGGCGAAAGTTTTACGTGACAACGACTTACGCGTGCCTTTCACTTTTTATGTCTGTCTCTCTCGCTCTTAGGCGGGCTAACCATGCCCGAGTGGAAGGGACGCGTGCCTCTCACTCGCTCTCATTGTAAGCGCATAACGCGCGGAGCGTAACGCAGTTTCTTGAAGTGTCTCCCGGCAAACCAATTTATAAGACGTTGTCACGTCAAAATCTCTCACTAGGCCCACTAAAATTGGTCTCGCGTCTGTAGTCTGTACTTACCTACTTAGTTCGAAGATGGAAGACGGAAGTCCTCAACCGGTAACCGCAAATCAATCACGATCTGCATAGCAAATGCTTTATAAACGTATAGCGATAGCTTTATAAGTATTTTACCATACATAATCTATTGTAATATGTATTATAAATACGAAAGTTTGCATGGATGGATGGATGTATGGTATGGATAGATCGACGTTTGTTACTCAATCACTCCAGAACGGCTGAAATCTCTGACATCATCTACAGTGGTAGGTATTGTCCATGTTAATTATTAATGGAAAAGTGTGTCTGTCTGTCTGCAACATTTTCACGATTCATCTGATAAAACTAACACGAATGTAGGTGGAATTTAATCGTAAATATAATCATTTTTATTTTGCTATAATATGGTAGGTACCTATATGCAACATATTTACATAGGTGTTAAGATTAAAACAATTATCTACCTACATATCCTGCCAAGCTTGGCGCTCAGAAGTAATAGACTAGGTTGAGCGAAGGTTGGTTAACTAGAGGTTGGTTAGGTACCATCACGGTACCATGTTGTAATAATATATAGTAGGCTAGTTTTGATCCCGGAAATTATCTATTACGATGAGTAGCGTAAAATCAGCAAAACGGAGTTTTTTTAAAGCAGTGTATCCATCAAACGGTGACATAATGTACTTATGCTTGTAAAAATAATTTGCTGTTTTCAAGACCTTTAAGCAGCCATATTTGTATCACGTAGTCGTTTGGATCGGTTCTACGGAAACTGTGCCGTGAAGGAAAATGTCTTTTTTCTTCCGCCAATATTAATATTATAATACTTATGTACCTATATCCGTATTGAAAATATTCTATTGGCAATTCCTCTCTCTGTATCGTATTCCTCATTACTGAGGGTCGGAACCCCATTCCATTAATCACATAATGGTAGGAGTTTTCTTGGGATATTAATGCGGTGGGTTTTTTGTTACGATTATTATCAGATATTAGTGATAATAACCGGGACCGACGGCTCTCCGAGGCACGGAGGAAACGAAAATACCATTTACAATAATTTGAACCTAATTATTTCAGATTTTTCGATTGGTAAACTCCGGAGATAAGGGGGGGGGGGAACGGTATTTTTTTTGACTTTTTCCCCGATAAATCAAAAACTATCATGAATAAAAATAATTAAAAATCTGTTTTAGAATGTACAAAGTAAACCCTTTCATATGATACCCCACACAGTACAGTTATCTCACTTTTAAATTTCAACCCTCCGATTTTCCCCCCTTTTTAAATAAGAACAAAAATAATTTCCAATTTTTTTTAATTCCAGTGTCTTTGGGCCACTAATATACACAACTATTCCAAATTTCATGTCGATAACTTCGGTAGTTACTGAAATAATCGAGTGTGACGGACGGACAGACAGACAGACAGACAGACAGACGGAGAAAGTCGCACCATAAGGGTTCCATTTTTACCATTTTGGTACGGAACCCTAAAAACCGGCCAAGTGCGAGTTGGACTCGCGCACCGAGGGTTCCGTACAAACCTGTAGTAAGTTTTAAATTATTAAAAAAACCGGCAAAGTGCGAGTCGGACTCGCGCACCGAGGGTTCCGTACAAACCTGTAGCAAGTTTTACGATTAATGAATTTAATGAACCGCAAAACTAACTTTGTTTGTAGAGGTTTTCTGTTAATATCAAAAAAACTATGCTAGTTAGAGCATTGGCTATAGTTTTCCTGTAAAATATACATAAATTCCTATTGACCATAATTATTTCAGATTTTTCGATTGGTAAACTCCGGAGATAAGGGGGGGGGAACGGTATTTTTTTTGACTTTTTCCCCGATAAATCAAAAACTATCATGACTAAAAATAATTAAAAATCTGTTTTAGAATGTACAAAGTAAACCCTTTCATATGATACCCCACACAGTACAGTTATCTCACTTTTAAATTTCAACCCTCCGATTTTCCCCCCTTTTTAAATAAGAACAAAAATAATTTCCAATTTTTTTTAATTCCAGTGTCTTTGGGCCACTAATATACACAACTATTCCAAATTTCATGTCGATAGCTTCGGTAGTTACTGAAATAATCGAGTGTGACGGACGGACAGACAGACAGACAGACAGACAGACAGACGGAGAAAGTCGCACCATAAGGGTTCCATTTTTACCATTTTGGTACGGAACCCTAAAAAGAACTACTTACTAGATCTCGTTCAAACCAATTTTCGGTGGAAGTTTGCATGGTAATGTAATCATCATATATCATCACATCATATATTTTTTTTAGTTTTATCATTCTCTTATTTTAGAAGTTACAGGGGGGGGGGGACACACATTTTACCACTTTGGAAGTGTCTCTCGCGCAAACTATTCAGTTTAGAAAAAAATAATATTAGAAACCTCAATATCATTTTTGAAGACCTATCCATAGATAACCCACACGTATGGGTTTGATGAAAAAAAAATTTTTGAGTTTCAGTTCTAAGTATGGGGACCTGTTGGGTGAAGTGGGGTTTCTGTGTGAAAATCTTAATGCGGTTCACAGAATACATCTACTTACCAAGTTTTAACAGTATAGTTCTTATAGTTTCGGAAAAAAGTGGCTGTGACATACGGACGGACGGACAGACAGACAGACATGACGAATCTATAAGGGTTCCGTTTTTGCCACATTTGGCTACGGAACCCTAAAAACGCCCTACGCAAGAAATGTGATTTTTTGACGTTTTATCCTCGACCTTAACAATTGAAGAAGTACCTAAGTACCTATATATAATGTTATTAAATCTTGTAATGGTACGGAACCCTTCGTGTGCTCTAAAGTCTAACTTGGCAAATTTTTTTTTATTGGTAGGCTATGATTTAGTAAATATTTTATTCAGAATGTATCAACGTACCTAACTTTATATTTTTTAGATTACGGTCTATTTTAACCTAACTAAAAGTCATCTCAGTTTTCGAAATATGCATACTCGTGCTAGGGTATCTTTACTGTGACCTAGTGCTGTATGCAGTGTGACTAATCGGTCAGATTGTAAACTTGACCCACATAATTTTGACCTTTATTAAAAACCTTCGATCTTACTTTTAGAGATAAAAGATTTATGAGCCGGCAATGGTAAGTACATAGGTATATTATGTAGGTAATTCTTATTTTAGATTTAGAATTGATCAAACTAAATCAAAATCTAAACACGGCCGAAACCTCCCACCAGGCCAGACCAGGGAAAATTCAGAAATTATAAATTCCCAACTTGACCCTACCGGGGATCGAATCCAGGACCTCCGCACGTTTAGACAACAGCGCTCAAAACTACGCTACAGGGAGGTCGTCAGAGTCAGGTTAAGGTAAGGTGTACTTTCATGCAGTCTAAGATGGTAGAGGGCTAACCTGTTAGGGATTGTTATTTTTATTCCCGCGGGGACTTCTTAATTTGCCGGGATAAAAGTAGCCTATGTCCTTCTCCGGGATACGACATATCTCTGTATTTTTCATCAAAATCAGTTGAAAGAAGAAGTTAAAGCGTATAAGACAGACACTTTTTTTTTTTTTGTAACTACCAAAAAGTTATGACAATAAGTAGAAAAACAGAAACATAGTGGACACTTTCGCATTTATAATAAGTATTATTATGTAGATGAGGTGATAGGTTTTTATTTTTTTTTAATTGTGAGATAGGCTTGCGCTTGACGACAATCATGCTTAGTGCAAAGCAATGATGAGGTCTAGGTTGGAGCGCGCTTGCCTAGAAGATGCCTATTCACTCTTGCCTTGAAGGTACCTAAGTTATACGTGGCAGGAAACACGTGCGCTGGGAGGGTGTTCCACACTCTAGCGGTTCGGATCAGAAACGTCGAGCAAAAACGTTTCGTGCGGGCAGATTGGACCTCAACCACATAAGGATGCCAACGCTGACGGTTTCTCGCGGTTTCTCGCTGTTCTGTGGTAGAACGGGGAAGGAGGAACAAGGTTGTGAAGTTCCTGAGCACACTCTCCATGGTATATCCGGTAAAAAACCGATAAGCAGGCGACACTGCGTCGGTGTTGTAGACTGAGCAATTTCGCCTGCGTAAGTGATTGATCGCCAATTATCCTTCGGACACGTATGTCCTACATGTTTTAAATAAGTGAATTGAATTGAAAAAGTATGGATTTCTCCAATAACAAACCTACTGGCTGTTTGTATGAAATATTGTGGCTTGAGTTTTCAAGGTAGCGCGGAAAGGTCTTCTGACAGTGCACCTAATGTATCATGGCTGTCTTTTTATCTTATGTACTTATTTGAAAACATATTTATTTTAGTCTCAATGGCACAGCAGCTAACATCTGAGAGGTCGCAGATTCAAATCCCATCCGTTGGAATATTGTTAAAAACTAAAGTTGTTGTGCCTAAAGTAAGGCATTGTCGTATCACAAGGCTATTAAAAAAATCAGCCTTTATGATGGACCTTTTTTTAGCAGTACAGCAGTTTAGTGTGCGGGCACGAAATGAGCGACGGCGACAGCGGGGCGATGGAATTCGAGAGCTGGCGACGAATTTCGGGAAGGTCTTTTTAGGCAATCTGAAATTGTGGAAAAATATAATTTCGTTCATTGGCGAATCCAGTTCTGCCAGTCTGGTAGAGCGTTTGCGGTTATTTCGCTACTACGCAGCATATAAAGTGTTCAAAAAAAATCCGAAAAATCATTTTTTTGGCAACTTTATTTTTTTCTCTTTAAATTTTATACTTAAAGAATTCGAAAAAATAAATCCCAGACGTTTTTGTCGGTATTACCAGACCTCTTTCAAATTGTTCCCGAAATTCGTCGCCAGCTCTCCGACTAGTCACATCGCCCCGCTACCGCCGTCGCCCCGCTACCGCTAGTTTCGTGCCCGTATACTACAGTTATAGTACAGTTTCTTGTTTAAAAAAATTAAGTTCGGGAACATAATTTCAATTATAGGCTGATGCCTTAAATATCGTCAATACCTCAATGGCTGAAGACGAAAGTCTAATAATCAGTGTGTCCTTCCCGTCCTCACTTAGATATGGCGCTGAAACGTGGACACTAACAAAAGGCTTGATCCACAAACTTAAAGTCGCTCAGAGAGCTATGGAGAGGGTTATGTTAGGAGTTTCTCTTAAGGACAAGATCCGAAATGAAGAGATCCGTAAGAGAACCAAGGTCTCAACATAGCCCAAACCATTAGCAAGCTGAAGTGGCAGTGGGCGGGCCATGTCTGTAGAAGGAGCGATGGCCGCTGGAGCCGGAAAGATTTAGAGTGGAGACCGCGTATAAGTAAGCGTAGTGTGGGTCGCCCTCCAGCACGATGGACCGACGACATTAAGGCCCACTTGCACAAGGATTCTTAAATTGATTTAGTTAAATATTTTAATGCTGTCCCTTTTTGGCAACTACAATATGCATTTGCCAAAAAGGGACAGCATTACAAATTTAAACTAAATTTAAAAAGTTTAAATGTCCTTGCGCAAGCGGCCCTAAGAGGGTGGCGGGAAGTGGCTGGATGAGGAAGGCTGAGGACCGGGTGTGGTGGCGTTCTTTGGGAAAGGCCTACTTATGTTCAGCAGTGGACGTCTGCAGGCTGAGATGACGATGATGATTAAATAGAGGGTCTTCCAAAAGATCTAAAATTCACATCCTCGGTTAGTTTTAAGTTTGATAACCATTTTAAAATATAGATTAAAGAAAAAAAGTGCGTTGAAATTTTATGACGTCACAACTGTAAATTTCATACAACTTCCATACTAGAAGTGCGTTTTTGAGTTTGATAAAGAGTTGCTGATTTAATTGAGTTGTCATCATCCCTATTATGTAATCATTAAGAACCCATCGCATCAACCTGAGCTCGGTTAAGGTGAGATGAGGAGGGTTAGGCCATAGTCCACCAAGCTGGCCAAGCGCGGCCCACGCCGCTTTGTCTGTCTGTTACGCTTTCACGGCCCATCTGTTCAACCGATTTTAATGAAATTTGGTACAAGTGTTGGTTGTATCCCGGGAAAGGACACAGGCTACTTTTTATCCCGGAAAATTAAAGAGTTCCCGCGGGAAACAAAAAAAATATCTGTTCAACCGATTTTGATGTAATTTGGTACAGGGATAGGTTGTATCCCGCGGCAGGACATAGGCTACCCGGAAAATTCAAGAGTTCCCGCGGGAATCAACAATCTTTATGCACGCGGACGAAGTCGCGGGCACCATCTAGTTAGGTAATAAGTAGGTAGTAGGTACATAAAAAAAATCATCATTCAATATTAGCATTGAACCATTTCAACAAGGTAAGCATTGCTTTTGTGGCTCCATGACCTGCACGTCACAGCCACAAAGCATCAGAGTCAGACGACTCACGAAATTATTTTCTTCTAGCCGGTTCCTACGTGAAGATAATAAAGTAGGTCCTTTGGGATGCTCGTAAAAATAATGTCTTCACGGACGCATGACGTCACGGTCCATGTCTTCCCTACGGAATGTAGGTATACCCTCTCACACACTTTTGAGAATACTGTGTTACATACATATATTTAAGTCATTACTTAAAACGTACATAACTCAGATAAGTTAGGAACTTTTTAATAACTTTTACATATTACATATTAATAACTTCACGTCCTGAAACTCTCAAGAGTTTATGTGGACGTTGCACATTCCTCCTTAACAACTAAGTTAACACTTAGTTGTTAAGGAGGAACTAGGGGTTCGTTTCAAGAATAAAAACCCCGGCCAACTGATCAGGAGTCCGAACCTGTAAACCTCTAGAGTCTAGAGTCTAGGCTATCACGGCTATAACTAACTACTGGGAGCATACAAATATTTAAAACTAGCTGATGCCCGCGACTTCGTCCGCGTGGATATACCAAGTTTCATCGAAATAACTTGAGAAATGACGGACTTTCATACAAACTTTCAACCCCTATTTCACCCCTTTGAGGGTGAAATTTTGAAAAACTGTGAAACACGTATGTCTTCATTTTTAACCCGCTGCTCATATACCAAGTTTCATGGCTATAACTTGAGAAATGACGGACTTTCATACAAACTTTCACCCCCTATTTCACCCCCTTAGGGATGGAATTTTGAAAAACTGTGACACACGTACTTCTTTATTTTTTACCGTAAGCCAAAATAAAAAGTTTCGTTGATATAACTTGTAAAACATCCTGAGAAACGAAGGACTTTCATACCAACTTTCATCCCCTATTTCACCCTTTTGGGGGTCGAATTTTCAAAAACTGTGAAACACGTATGTCTCCATTTTCAACCCGCAGCTCATAATATATCAAGTTTCATGGCTGTAACTTGAGAAATTAAGGACTTTCATACAAACTTTCAACCCCTATTTCACCCCTTCGGGGGTAGAATTTCGGGATAAAAAGTATCCTATGTCCTACCTCGTAGTATAGGCTCAAATCGTGCCAAGTTTCGTTTGAATTCATTCAGTAGTTTCGGCGTGATGCGCGGCCAAGATACAGACAGACAGACAGACAGACAGACAGACAGACAAAAATGAAAAAAATTACAGATTTGGCTTCAGTATCGAATAATGAGTGCCCTCCAAAAAAAATTTTCAAAATATCTTCAATGTACAGAATTGGACATGTTACAGTTTTATTATAAGTATTGATGATAAACTCGCGATTTCCCGTGCTTCGCTACCAATTTTCAGGGAATATAAAAATAAGTGATACGCAAAGTAGGTAAATTTAAACTACCACGATGCATTTTAATATTCGACTTTTTTGAAACACCCCATTTTTTGCCTTGGGGCCTGGGGTTTAAAAGCCCCAGGGGTGCTATACTTAAATATAAGTTTGACCGCGTTTCTGTACCCTTACCCTAAGTTTTAATTCGATTGATCGTTTATGAATTCGATGACAATGTAAAAGTAAAATTACTTTAAAATGAACTTTAAAGTAGTTTTACTTTTACATTTAGAGCTCAATTTCGTGTATATGCATTCATACGTTACATACCTATTACCTATACGATAATTATTATTCCAAATAAAAATTGGTTGTACTGAATTTGTGACTTTAAATCAATGTAGTTAAGGTTCATTTTACTTTGACGTCCATCGAACGCTTATACGATCAATCGAATTGAAACTTAGGGAAAGGGTGTCTGTCTGTAACATCATAGCACTCGAACGGATTGGTCGACTTGGATGCGGTTTTTATAAATTCGAAAGCGTATGAAAGTGTGATAGTTCTTTTAGCTAGGTAAGTATTGTTCGACGGAAATCTCATTAAGTAATTTACAGTAAAAAGGAAACTAAAAGTTTATAGTGGCTGGAAATACCTTTTCAGGATTTTTTTACTTACCTTTAAAAAAACGTATAATTTCCTCTCTAAAAAAATTCAACACGGTTTTCCGACGTCGAAAACCAAAGTCCAAACACCACACTTTTAGTGTTCAGAAAAAAAAGACACTTAAAAACGAATCAAATGGGATTTCTTTAGGAACCTTTTTTTTTAATCCACTGTCAAGGCAAATATTTAATCCGTTTATTCAGCCTAACGAGACCGCCGGCGTTCAAACGCGACGAATAAAAACACAACAATGAGGCATGTGTAAACATTAATTATGTGACCGTGAAGGCTTGGATTGGCGGGAACGTGTTATCTCGAGGCTATTGAACGGTGATAATACGATTTTATTGATATCAAGAACTTACAGCGCCATCTAGTTGAGGATTGTGTCAACCTGTAACAACACGAAACCCCGGATAGGGGGACGAAGCTGGCCAGGGGCCTGGGATAACAAATGGGAATGACCGCTTCGGCCCCCCTACGACTTTGTCACTCTCGAGATCCTCAACTATACCCATGCCAAAAATCACGTTGATCCGATTGCGTGATTGAAGGACAAACCAACAAACAAACACACTTTCGCATCATACTTCATACTAATATTATTATAAATGCGAGTGTGTTTGTTTGTTGCTTTGTCCTTCAATCACGCCGCAACGGAGCAACGGATCGACGTGATTTTTGGCATAGGTTTAGGACCCTCGAGTGACATAGGCTACTTTTTATCCCGGAAAATTAACGAGTTCCCGCGAAATCAAAAAAAAACCGCGGGCATCAACTAGTTTATAATATTTTTATAATAATATGTATTGTAAACATAAGATACTTAGCAATCTTTCAATGGATAAAAAATATATGTCAGTGGCTTCCATATTTTGATAGCTTTTCAGATTTTGATTTCAGTGCTACTGAATAATCAAGTAAAACTAATCATTTCATTACGAGAGACTTTATTGTCTTCTAATTATTTCCTTTTCTAATAATAGTACAAAAATGTATTACAAACTTATCTTAAATCACTTATAAAGTTGGTATTATAAAAGTTGGAAATACAGCACTTTTTCTTAAATCTAAGAGCTTAATATAAACTTTACGATTTTTTTTTTTAATATATAAGCTAGCACTTGGCTGCAATCAGACTTGCTAGCAAGTGGTGATTCGCTCTTGATTTGAAGGTACCTATATTAAAAGAGGAGGTAAAAACGGAAGCCGGAAGGGCATTCCATATCCTAACGGTTCGAATTAGAAACGAGGAAGCAAATCGCTTCGTACGATTCAATGTAGATATAATTCGACCTTTATAAAGAGTTCATAGATGCCTGCACGTCAAAAAGCATGTATGAACTCCTTAAACGGTTCGAGTAATACGTTTTAAGCTGTCAAATGATTATAAATTTTTTAGAGGGGGGTCTTAAAAAATATTTAACTTTTTTAACCGAACTAAAAATATGAGTATAGACCATGTCTCATTTTGCGTCTTAAGTCTTAACGTCATAAAAAAGTATAATATATGGCACAAACGTTTTAGAATCTAAAATCATACGACTATAATCACAGTATTTTGTTGCGTTGACATTTAAATTATTACAGTAAGTACTTAAGTTTAATTCTTATTTAATACAAAATTTCTACGTTTCGTCCATTATATTTTGATCCATCTGCCCCCCGATTATGTAAGAATGGCCGATCAAAACGTCAAAGTTCGGCGTCAAAGTAAAATAAGCCATAACAGCATTAAATTAGAGCTCAATTTCGTGTATCCATTCTCATACATTTAGGGTATCGTACATACCTAAACGTATGAGAATGGATACACGAGATTGAGCTCTAATTTAATGCTGTTATGGTTTATTTTACTTTGACGCCGAACTTCGACGTTTTGATCGGCCATTTTTGTTTTTGTACTGGCGTTTTCGAGGTAAGGTGCTCTCAGTGCTTTGATCACGTGATCAACAGCTGGACTGCGTTCCGTTTTAAACAGTAACCAGTATAGCTAACTATAGAGGAAGGGCTTAGCAGTATACTAAATTGACGTCACACCTTAGTGCTCGCAGTGCATATCGGAACATACCCTTCGTCAAATTCATACCTCTATCTCCTCTTGTAAACTAAAATGACAGCTTTTATTTATATATTACTATCTGTTTCATAATACACTCTGCGGAAAGGGGCAGCACTAATATTCAGTAGACATTTATTCTCGATTATTCTACAATTATCTCTCCTGGTAACTTTTTTCTACATGCTTTAGTTTTCTTATTTGAAGTGGCTTAAATAGTTAAAATTTTATAAATTCGACCACTGCTTTTCTACTAGAAACCATGCGTTTTAGCGAAGTCACACTTCAAATACTTAAAAAAGAATTAATCAATTAATTATTCTATTCAACAAAAACTATATTTAAGGATCATTTATCAAATAGAAAACTAAAATCCAAAAATGCGCCTTTCGGAAACCTCTGGTAATATAAAAGCCAGGGAGACCGGAGCATTTAGAATGTAAATTTTGAAAAATAGTTTTGCAACATTTGGGTATTTGACAACTAGTCAAATCAGCATCTTTTTTCTAAACGTCAAAACGCGTGCATAATAGTTTGTATGAAATTTTGAATTGTGACGTCATCAAAGTTCGGCGCACTTTTTTACTTTAATCGATAGTTTTAAATGGTTATTCAACATAAAACTAACAGGAGCCGTGGATATTACGACTTTTGGGAGAGCCTTTATTTAATAGTCACTAAAAAATAAATTATTTGAGTAGTAGTCAAATACCCAATTTCCGGTTAAAATTTTGGAGAATTCAAATATTTTCATAACATAACAGTCTACAAAAATCGATTTATAATAGCGTCCATAGCAACTCTATCGGATAATATCCTTTCAAAGTCTGGGTTGGTAACGCCCCGCGACTGGTAGACCTCTCTGCGCCACGTGGCCGAATTCTTGCTCACCTTATGCGGGGAACTCTTCAGATGAGCTTCCATGGCCTCCCAGGATGACTCCATACAGTTGCAGAATCCGCATTGGAAAGATCCAGGACGAATCTGTAAGGTGGTACAAGTGTATTTAGTAAGTGCATGGGCATGGCGTGTATTATTAAAATTTTAATCGAGATTTTAATTTTTAATTATTATTGTTATTAATTTAATTTGTGCTTTCATTTTTCAACAAATTTTGTGTGATTTTAATTTTTAATTAATTATTATTGTTATTAATTGTACCTAAGTTGTGCTGTGTCATTTTAAATTGAGCTGCACGCCACTGGCTATTTAGTATTTAGCCTTTAACATTATATTTATATACAAACTGTATATTTATATACACAAATATATCTGATGCCCGCGACTCGCGACGGCGTGTTTTGGGTGGACCACCCTTATCACATAGGGGTATGAAAAATAGTTTACGTCATATTCTCAGACCTACCGAATATACACAAAAAAATTCATAAGAATCGGTCAAGCCGTTGTGGAGGAGTTTTGTTACAAACACTGTGACACGAGAATTTTATATATATTTGACTAGCTGATGCCCGCGACTTTGTCCACATGGTAAAAAGTTTTTTTGATTCCTGCGGGAACTCCTTAATTTTCCGGGATAAAAAGTAGCCTATGTCACTCTCCAGGTTCTCAACTATACCCATGCCAAAAATGAAGCCGATCCCTTGCTCCGTTGCGGCGTGATTGAAGGACAAACCAACAAACAACACTTTCGCATTTATAATATTAGTATGATGATACAAACTAGATGATGCCCGCAACTTCGTCCGCGTGGATTAAGGTTTTTTAATTCCCGCGAGAACTCTTTAATTTTCCGGGATATAAAGTATCTTCAACAGGATGTTAAACCTACCACTACAAAGAATTTCATCCAAATCGGTTGAACAGATGGGCCGTGAAAGCGTAGCAGACAGACAGACAGACATACACAATAGTCAGGCAATAGTATTTTTTCTTTCTTTCTTTCTTTACATGATCTGGATGAGGGGCTGTACGGATGTCTGGGCGATAACCATGAAACTTTCAACACACACACAAACACACACACACACACACAAACACACACACAAACACACACACACACACATACACACACACACACACACATGCACACTAACACAGATGAAACCTGGACGTACCCAGCACAAAGAACTATAATAAACTAGATGATGATGATGATGATGATTTTGATTCCCGCGGGAACTCTTCAATTTTCCGGGATACAACCTATCCCTATACCAAATTTCATCAAAATCGGTTGAATCGTTTCGCACCACCCAGGGGACACGTGCAGCCCCCCTAGCATGGGCCGAGACAATTTTCTCCCCGAGGAAAGGATAAAATTTTTATTCCTAAATAAATAAATAAAAACGCTAAATAACGGTGGATAAATAGTCCCCCGAGTCCCCGTGAAATGTCAAACGGGGATAAACTTCTCCTCTCCCTTTTGCCGTGCTCTGGGAAGTGGAATAAGTTAATTTTATCTCTTGTCAGTGGATAAAATCGGGGGATAAAATTTTTATCTCCGGCCCATGCTAGCCCTGCTGGGAGGTAGAAGGTAGTTCCTGCGGACGTGAGCGACGGGGCATCCCCCAGCGACGGGGCATCCCCCAGCGACGGGGCATCCCCCAGCGACGGGGCATCCCCCAGCGACGGGGCATCCCCCCAGCGGCTTATATTAATATGGATATGGATAAATATGCTATTGGATGAATGTGCTCTTTAAATCATTTAGATAGATGATTTATCTGAATCCTGCAGTTAATAGGAATACCCCCACATGATTGATGATGAATTCATTAACCTAACAGGTTAGCCCGCTACCATTTTAGACTGCATCATCACTTACCATCAGGTGAGATCGCAAGGGCTAACTTGTAGTGGAATACAAAAAAAAGAAAAAAAAAGTTGCTGTGGATATTACCTCTATAACTATATATAAACTCACGTGTTATGTCGGAAAATGCCCGACTAGTTTCGAACCCGTTCGGGGCCCTTATTCATGAGCCTGTTCGACTGCGGGCCGCGTGTCGTACAGCTCTGTGCGATGGTTGAGGTAAGGGATAACAAGTGAGTTTATCCGGGAGTTATGTATAGTTATAATGAATATCACTCACGATAGTTTAAACGTTAAAATATTACCTCTCTGATAAACTCAGAGTCGTCATTCACAATGACGGGTGTCTCGCTCATTCCCTCAGTGTGTTTGGGCGTATCGAAGTGCTCGTCAAACTGATGCGCTAGGATACACACTTCGCACAGCTGACACCTGAGGGTAACGGTGCAATAGTTCAGTTATTATATGTGCTTTTTATGTAAACATTTGGGTATTAGATAGGTACTAAAATTCTATATCAATGGTATTTGACAACTATTAAGTAAAATAAATTATTTTTTAGTGATTATTAAATATAGGATCTCCCAAACGTCGTAATATCCACGTCTCCTGTTAAAAAAAGTGCGTCGAACTTTGATGACGTCACTATGCAATATTTCATACAAAGTCCCACACTAAGCACGCGTTTTGACGTTGGAAAAAAGTTGCGGATTTGACTAGTTGTCAAATACCCAATTAATACTAGAAATAAAAATAAACTTAGCATTAAGACTGAAAAGAACCAGTAAGTCATTTATCGGACACGCCCCCCGATTTTGTAAGGAAATTGTTATCGTAATCGTTTGTCAAACGGATAATTCGACCAGTTTGAGGTGTTCATAGATGCCTGCAGGTCAAAAAGCATGTATGAACTCCTAAAACAGTTCAAGCAATACGTTTTTAAACTGATTAGTTTGGATATCAGTGGCTCTGCCCCACAATAAGATGCCGTACGACATTACACTATGGAAGTAGGCAAAGTAGAGAAGCCAAGCAGTTTCAATGTTGGTAAATTGTGGCCGATTCTGTATAACACAATCTCTAAACTAAACTAAAATGGCAGCTTTAAATCTAGTTCTGTCCCTTTCCATAGGGAGTATTATGAAAGGGTTAGCAATATTTGTAATGCTCTCATTTTAGTTTAGTTTAGAGATTTTGCACTACAGAATCAGCCCCATTATCATAACTACCTGAGCAAAAGCAGCCAAGCTAAGTTTGCTCACTAGTGTTGATGAGCACCCCATTGAAGCTTATTATCCAAGGTCACCTCCAACAAAAGAGGTCTCAATTTTTAGTGTTTCCCCATTATTCACTTATGTTTTTTTTTATTCATCATAGGCTTACGCTTGACTGCAATCACACCTGATGGGAAGTGATGATGCGGCCTAGAAGATACCTATTCACTCTTGATTTAAAGATACCCGGATTGTAAAATTATTGCCCGGTTTTAGGTAATACAAACTTTTAGCACTTCGTTTTCTTTGCATGCAATAACAAATTTCATTATTGACTGACTTACCTAAACATATTGGCCTTGAGTTCCACTAAAAAACTGAAGCATAGGTAGTTTATACAATATTTATCATTCACTACGACGTCTTTAAACATCAAATGCTGCATAGCGCCCACATTATGTACAAACAATTTTGTGGGAACCCTATTCAGGGTTACCGCCTTCGGTTTCTTTGGTTTCGGACTAGAAACTTGGATTACGATATTCGATTTCGTGTCCACATTTTTTGTGATATTTTCCTTGTTATTATTTGAAGACAGAGCCTCTAATATTGCAGAGGACATAGATGTTTTTGAATTTTCTACACCCTTATTTGTGTCTTTTGAACTTGATATATCATCTTTATTTGATATATCATTTTTAATTGGCGTATTGTCTTTAATTGGCACATCATTTTTAATTGGCATATCCTTTTTAATTGGTGTCCCATTTTTAATTGCTGTATCATTTATATTACCTTCATCATTATTACGTTTAATACGAACAGGGCTTGAAAACAATGTTGTTTTGGTATCAGTAGCTTTCAGCTCAAACTTGTTCAGGTTTCTATCGCTCTCCTTATGTTCCAAAACGTGTTCTTCGATTGCTTCACAAACAAAACCGATATGTGTGTCGCATTTTTTGCAAAATGCTGTTTTAGATTCGAAATTGACACGTATGTCGTATTTTTGAAAATCGTCCAATTTATTCAAAATCTTATCTGAATCTACAAGTATCATATTAGTATCTTTTTGAGCATCTTCTTTCTCATTGCTACTAGTATTGCTGTTTTTCATTTTCTGTAAACGTTTTTTGTGTAACTTGAGAATAGTTTGGTGATGTTTTCCATTTACATGTTGGCTAACCACTGCAGGATCCATCACATCGTCACATAAAATGCACCAAGAACTCTTCGACTCGTCACACGCTATATAATCTTTACACTTTAGCCCTTTGCAAATTTTATCTTCGTTTTCATCGTAATCGAATAATGTGACATTTTCTTTGGCTTTGTTTGTATTACTGTTTAGATTATTAACTTGAGGTGTAGATACTTTTGTATAAATAATTTTATCATTTTCAATTGATTTTGGGTCATTTTTAGTTGCTTCTTTTTTAATAGTTTCGGATTTAATTGTCTCTTCTTTAATTGTTTTGTCTGGCTGTGTATCAAGTGGTATTTTGTTATGAGCATCGCAACAGGCTTGGTACAGTTTTTTGTGTTCGCCTCCAACAAAATGGGATGTCAGTGAATTGAGACCAAGGACTGTATTGCAGGTCAAGCAGTGAAAAGACAATTCATCTATCTGCAAAATAATTGTAGTTTAATTAATTTTTTTTGCATTATTAAGTGATTCACACAAAAAGTAATGAACTGTAAAGTTATTGTGAAGATTTCTGAGAATATTAGTTTCTTACTTTTTAAATGGAACACTAAAAACCTGTTATCTGGCCTCTGGCCATTACTTTACTGTTACCGTTAATATCCACCATCACTACAGCCCATTAACGTCCCACTGCTGGGCACAGGCTTCCGCTCTCATAGGAGAGAGTGAATTAGAGCTTTATCTCACCACGCTGCTCCAATGCGGGTTGGCAGGCTTTGACGATATTTATTATTTATCATGTTAGAGATAATAAAACACGTGTAAAAAACTAGAGGCTTTCGAAATGTGGGTATATAGGAGAATGTTGAGAATATCTTGGGTACAGCGTGTGAGAAACACCACTGTTTTGCAACGGCTGAGCAAAGATCTGGAAATCCTAAAAACTATAAAAGTACGGAAGCTGGAGTATTTTGGCCACATTATGAGGAATAACAAATACGACCTCCTCCAGCTCATAATTCAGGGAAAAATAGCCGGCAAAAGACCACCTGGCCGTAGAAGAACGTCTTGGCTTAAGAATTTACGCCAATGGTACGGGAAGAGTACCCGATCGCTATTCCGGGCAGCAGCGTCCAAGGTGCAGATAGCCCTAATGGTTGCCAACCTCCGATAGGAGATGGCACTTAAAGAAGAAGAAGAAGAGATAATAACCAGGACCGGCTTAATGTGCTCCCTAAGGCAGGAGGCGATTCCTATTTCGAACTCCGGGCTAGTATTGAGAATTTCTGGTCAGAAAAACCCAATACCATAAGTATGGCCCGACCCGGGTCTTGAACCCGGGACTTTGTGGGACACATTTGAACATGCTAACCACTAGAACAATGAGGCAGGCATGTTTCCTCAATCAGAGACATAAAATATGAATACTGCCTCGTGCAACCCACTTTCTCAATGGTCAAGGTTAAACAATGGTGCCGATTCTGTGTAACACACTCTAAACTAAACTAAAATGGCAGCTTTAAATCTAGTTCTGTCCCTTTCCGTAGGGAGTATTATGAAAGGGTTAGCAATATTTGTAATGCTCTAATTTTAGTTTAGTTTAGAGATTGTGCACTACAGAATCAGCCCCAGTAACTACCCAGAATGTAACTTGCACTGATACACAACTGGCCCTAAAAACAATCACTTCCGAACCAGTGGTAGATTCACTCAACAATTCAATAGCACTTTTAACTTATTTCAATAAAATAATATGAGTTTTAGTTTGAGTCTTACCTTGCGGTACAAGTTCTGATGATCATCAATTTCAACTTGTATCTGAATGACATTTAGAATGTGGCTAGATTGATTTTTGTGTATCTCTTCATTGTCATATTCAATATTACATATAGCGCAGGCGTTTTCACTCAATCCATTCCATGACTGATCGCATATGGCAACTTTTTCGAAAGCAATTATGTTATTTCCTACTCTTTTGAAGGAATTTTTGTTTTTATTATCAACATGGGACTGTTCTGTGACATGTAAGCGTACCCTAGCAAGTACGGTGAGTAGTTTGTTGCAGAGTTCACAGAAGTATTTGTTTTTAATCTGAAAGTACATAACGTACATAAGTTTTGACGACCTCCGGGGCGCAGTGTTGAGCGCTGTTGCCTTAACGTGCGGAGGTCCCGGGTTCGATCCCCGGCAGGGTTTGGAAATTTATAATTTCCGAATTTCCCTGGTCTGGCCTGGTAGGAGGCTTCGGCCGTGGCTACTTACCACCCTACCGGCAAAGACGTGCCGCTAAGCGATTTAGCGTTCCGGTACGATGCCGTGTAGAAACCGAATAGGGTTACTTAATATAACTGCCATGCCCCTAACAGGTTAGCCCGCTACCATCTTAGACTGCATCATCACTTACCATCAGGTGAGATCGCAGTCAAGGGCTAACTTGTAGTGGATAAAAAAAAAAATTGCTTTAACCACAATTGTCATCACATAACTAGGAATCAATCTTTCTATTTTAGCATTTAAAGTTTCAACTATTGTGATATTCAGTAAACATATATTTATTACATATTTACATATTATTATGTGTTCATAATCTATTTCTATTATTTAAATTCAAATTCAAAATACTTTCAAACTGGTTTATCCTTATAATACAGAGAAAGATTGAAACCCTTAGTATTGCTCTTTTGCTTTGCATTTGGTGTTAAAAAAAAAAAAGAAACGTCAATCTAAAAACCCATCCTAAATGAACAAAAAACAAAGTGCATAGAATCCATCCATTTTAGATTTTAGTACTAGAATTCACAAGAATGGCACAAATTTGCTTAGGTTAAAAGATGATGGTGGTTACCACATGGTTATATGGATATAAATAAATAAATCAATTTATTTTCCAGGAATATTCCAATAATTTACAAATTAAAAATTAAACAAACGATTTTAACCTAAAAGTACTTAAAACTAACTAAGCAGCTTTGTTTCAACTACAAATCTGCCCTTGACTGCGATCTTTCCTGGTGGTAAGTAATGATGTAGTCTAAGATGGTAGCAGGCTATCCTGGTATGGCCAAGGCATATACCTTATCTTAGTTAGTTGTAGTATCTTAGTTATACAAACCTTTTTAATACCCTCAGCTTTAAACTCCTCGACATACTGTATAGCTTCAAGCTGTTTCTGGTGCACAGGCTTTGAGATGTGAATGTCTGTGTCCTTTTCACTCTTGAGATGGGTTTCACAGACTAGACAGAAATAGTCAGCTGTTCCTACTAGAATCGCATTCTTACTGAAGACTGGCGCCATTTCTGTGGATTTTATTAGTCAGTGAGCAAAAGAAAAAGCTGTGCTGAGAGTTTATCAATGTGAACCAGAAATGAAGACATATACAGAAAAACCAAATAATCTGGTTTTTCTGTCTTGGAGATTGGCTAACTCTTTCGGTACTGGCCCAAATCCATTGTGGCAGCAAGAATCCCATAAATATAGCCAATCACAACATATGAGATTGTAACAATGATCGTAATGGTGATCCACCCACTAGGTTGGACGAACAAGTTGTAAGGTTGTAAGGAGCCTCTGCTACAAACAACAATGGAATTTCCAAAACCTTTCTAACCAACCACCGAGTTTCTTGCTGGTTCTTCTCAGTAGGAATGGCATTCCGAACCAGTGCTAGATACTAGATTCACTCGACGATTCAAAAGCAATTGTAAAAGTTTATTTGATTAAAAAACCTTTGCATTTGAATACGACTGAATTTTTCTGTTGTTCTAGTTTCACATTATTTTGGACAGAAAAATAAACCTATAAATAAATAAATAATATAATCAGCTCAAAATTCCAGTGGCATAGCGCCCATTGATTAAAAGCAACAAATATTTACGAAAAATTATACCTAATTTTTAAATTAAAATTACATAAATTTATGATATTGTAAGTGATCCAATTAATAAGCTAAGCCGCTAGGGTTTAAAAAGAAATACGCCCTTATTGAATAGAAATTTTATCCTTTCCTCGGGGAGAAAATTCTCTCGGCCCATGCTAGGGGGGCTGAAGTGGAAAACGGATAAAACCTGGCTATAACTTCGTATTGTGTCAGGGTCCATGTCGAACAAAAAACTTTTTGACGGTTCAGAAAATACGACTGACAATTTTAATTTTTAATTTTTATTTTAATTTTTTTACGAGTAATTGACTCACAGTTTGCCTGAACGGAGACTTCTAAAATAATATTTTCATGCGACTCATGCGACTATGTTCCTTGGTTAAAAACTTTTTTTGAGATTTAATATTAAATAGAACCAATATTTTGCTTGACGACTGACGAGGCACCGACGTCCGGTCCCATAGATGATAGAATAATATAACCCTAACGTCTCCGGTTATACACTGTAGTCTGTGCCCTAACGGGTCCGGTCCCTTTTGATAAATTGTTTCCCCTGTATAATACTAATGTGTTACTAATTCCATGTAGAAAACTTCTAGTTTCCTGTTGGTTGTAGTTGCTTTTCTCTCGCACACAAGTCATATCGTTACCATGTGTGCGAAAGGGACACCAACGGTCTTTTCAGAGATCTCTTTTTCATGGTCTATAGAAAGGTCTATAGTTCTAAATAGAATCCTAGAGTAATTATAGTATAAATTTACGGACAAAGACAAGTAAAACGCATAGATTTGTTTTTTTTTTTCATCTGTCTCAATATTCTCTGGTAAGGGATTTCCGCATAAAAGTCTGTGGGTTTAGTGTTGTGAACCACAGAGTTATTATGTCCGTGTTGTGAACGTGTGTGGTTGTGATTAATCACAGGGTTTAATCATGATTTCCGTGAATGTCATGAAAACTTGAAAAGATAAAAAAAACATTTCCGTTTCTCAAATCCTGCTCAAATCAACGACTTATTACAAATAGACGCGGCATACGCGAACATCATTGCCCTAAAAAACGGCATAAATATTACGTACGCGGAGAAAGGGAAAGAACTTATAGGTCAACATACGCTATACCTGTTATTAGAAAGAGATGAATATAGATTCTGAGTTACACTGTTGTTAACTGCAATGGCCGCAAGTGACGGCAAGTGCCTTCTTATATTCTTGCCAAAATAAAGCGCGGGTAACGTATCTAATGTTTTAAATATCATAGGCTCAAATCCCTCAGTCAAATCCCGTCACAGAACACATATACTCCTGAACTCCTGAATTACAAGGAACCAGACAACCGGATATTCTAGGGAGCGGGAGCATAACATCTCTGGATAATTTATCACCCACAGAGTTCTATAGAGAAGATATCACCGGAACAGTTCACCGGAACCGGAACATTGATCCCGTATCAGTTCTCTGGTTAACTGGTCTCAGTGGTCTGTGAGTATCTCCAAACTCCAAAGTCCAAGTTCATCTCGAACTTCTGAGTGGTTCATTTATATGTTATGTATTGTTGCCTCCGCTAGGAGTGTATATTGTGTTCTGTGATTGTTGGAGTGGTTGGTACCACGTTGGTAGGTAGGTACCTACTCGGTGCGTGGTCGGTCGGACCGGACCACCGACCAGCAAAGAGTATAATCACAGAGTACATTATATATACTGGTAAGCCTGAGTATAAGAATTACAACTACGTTTGTCTAGATAAAAAGAAAGAAACTTCCACTGTAGGGGAATACAAAAGTCCATCCAAAAAGGAAATCTGCGATAATCTTGCTAGATTGCAACCTATGTTGCAAAGACGTTCTACTTGTCTCTGGTTCTACTCTGGTTCTTATCTCTTTCTCTGTCTACGCTGGTTCTACATGAATCTACAGTCTACTCTATACTCTATGATCAATTGTCATTTTCTGATTTTGTCGCTTGGTGTTTCGCGCGGCCACTAAAATATTTGGATTAATTCAACGTTTTACTTATAATTTAGTCCTAATAGAAGCCCAAATTATACCATAATGTAAGTATGCGTCTATAAGTTTAAATATTTTACGTGTACTATAATTATATATATCTAAAACCGATGTTACAAATTACAGGGCATCCACATCCAAGCCACGCTCTGAAATGACTTTGGATGAATTATCTAAGATTGAGGACGAAGAATTCAGCACTGGTCCTCTTTCTGTGCTTACACAGTCGGTAAAAAACAATACCCAAGTGCTTATAAACTGTCGTAATAACAAGAAGCTATTGGGCAGAGTAAAGGCGTTCGACCGGCATTGTAACATGGTCCTTGAAAATGTTAAGGAAATGTGGACTGAAGTACCTAGAACAGGGAAAGGAAAGAAGGTAATTGTTTTTCTACACTATTTATCCCAGTTGACCAACTCTTTTTTTTCCAACCTAAAAAGTGTTTAGATTCAAAAGCTTAATATTGCTATGATGTCTTTGTGAAGATCTCATATTCAGACAGCAATACACCATTGATTACCCTAATTTTATCATAAGTTCAATCAAGTCGTACGAAACACATTTTTGTTCCACATTTCTGATACAAACCGCTTAGGTTCGTAATGCCCCGTTGTGTTTCCTGTCAAGTATGACTTGAGGACCTTCAAGGCAAGAGTGAATAGGCATTTTTTCTAGGCAAGCGTGCTCCAACCTACACATCATCATTGCTTTTCTTAGGCATTTTGTCAAGTGCCAGCCTATCTTGCAATAAAAAAGTGGTTGCCGGTTGGTACCAGTTTTAAAATAAAGTGTTTGCATAATATGTAAGTTTTATCTGCAGGTCATATTTTTATAGATTTTAAGTGATAACTCATGTCAAGTCAGTAATACAATCTATAAGAATTATTGTGGCTCAGCTTTAGTATACATACCGCGGAGTTGGACGTTCACATTTTTTTTACAGAAAGACTGATGTGGTAAGCCTTGCACTAAAATATTTTACGTCGGAAACTAATACTTTTCGAGAAATAATTTTTTGAAGATTCGCAATTCTTCACCACTTTTCACTATTTCGTACAACATTTGCCATAGATTGTACCATAGACTAAAGACTCGTTGGCGTTTGAGTACCTAATCTGTGATTAAAATCCGTTCTATGGACGTTATTGGACGTTTTTTTCTAATCATTTGAATAAAACCATAGAAATAGGAAGACTATAGTCGTAATTCCCATGGAATTATCTTCCTATTTCTATGGTAATTCCTAATTCCATGAATAAAACACAGAGTTTAAAGGTTATAGGTATAATTAAGAATTAACTAAAAAGGTATAAAGGTAGGTTATTAAATGTTTATTTAGGTACTTTTGATCACAAAACCGAATCGGCACGCCCAGACTCCAGGCAGTCTTGTCTGCCCTGCCCCTAGAGTGTTTTTTTAAGCGCGAAGCCAGAAGCGAGTCTTCTGGCATAGCCCATTCCATTTCAGAAATTAACCTTTTCCACTACCTAAAACAAAAGATATAAGGGTAGGTTAAAGTAGGTGTAATTACAAGATATAAAGGTAATACCCCCTCCTTCCCCCCTCCCTCCCTCCCTCCCCCTCCCTTCCTCCAAGCTACTTGTACCCATTCTCCGTCATAACTATCAGTGTTAGGCAGGAAATTTGAGAACCTAACCTCAAAATTAAAAAAAATTAATATCTCGAAAACTATTAGGTTCCGACAAGTTTGGCTTGGAGGGGGAGTAGACCCCCCCCTCCCCCCCCCTCATTTATAAAAAAAATAAAATATACCGAAGTATCGAAATAAGTTGATTCACGCAGCTTGTAAGTACATGTGTGTGCGTGTGAACGATGCGAGTGTAGTGGTGCGATTTTATACCTATTTGTTTTGCAAATGCGTCCTTAATGTTGAAACATGAATTTATTTTGCAAAAATTCTCTTTCCAGGGCAAAGCTGTAAACAAAGACAAGTTCATCTCGAAGATGTTCCTCCGCGGTGACTCAGTGATCCTAGTGTTAAGAAACCCGCTTGCTACAGCGGCGGGCAAGTAGAAACTAATTTTAGTTAATAAGGATTCCCACTTCATTTAATAAAGTTTGCTAAGAATTTGTTACTTTTATTTCATTCATTACTTTTTAACCTACCATAATCATGGTCTTCCTTACTGAACTCATTTTATTGGCTATACTTGCAGGGACAGATATTTGGTCAGGGGACATTAATTTATTATTATAATAATTATAGAAATGTTAGGAGAGCATCTAATCGCAGAAAATACTGAATGGATTTTCATATCATATGGATTACTAGATGATGCCTGCGACTTCATCCATGTGGATTAAGGTTTTTCAATGCCCATTTCTACTCCAACTCTCATTTCCCGGGATAAATAAATTTTGTCCTTCCCCAGAATGGGATACGATCTTTTTTACCAGAACGGGTTTACCAAATTTCATCAAAATTGGTTGAGAAGATGGGCCGTCAAGCGTAGCAGTCAGACAAACACTTTCGTATTTATAATACTAGTGGTTCGCCCCGAACTGAGACCTCGCAGTATCACAGAGCGCCATATATTGACATCATTGAGAAGTTCTGTTAAAAGTACTGAAGCTTATTAAAAATTAAATAATTTCGTTTCCTTATTATATTTATCTAATTTTAGTATTTGTTGTTCAAGTACAGGATAAAATTCAAATAATTGATCAAGTTTCAGGCTCAGGCCTTTCAGAAAATTGAAAGTTCTGAGGTCAATTTTGGACGTTAGCAAATCTCCACTTTGAAAGCCCCCCATTTCGTCAATTTTAGGGGAAAAATTAAAAAAAAAATATTTATGGAACCTATTCCTAATTATCTTTAAATTGATATAGCGCAACCTTAAGTAACGCTATAAAAATATTTTACTTAGCATTCGCTTCTATGAGAGCCTCCCTGAAATAAAGATTTTTATAACTTTTTAAGCCATATTCGGCTGGAGGCCATCGCGGTTTACATATTATATTTAAATTTGAAGTAATTACGTTCAGTAATTCAGAAGTTATAAGGCTCTGACTGACGGACGGACGGACGGACGGACAAGTGCAAATTCACTCAAGTAGACTCGGAGACCTTCACTTCGCTCGGTCAATAATATAGAAATTACTGCGCGCTACGCTCAGGTCGCTTCGATACTCTCGGGCTCTCTCGCTGTATCAAATGATTTTTCATCATACCTACCTATTCGAAAAAACCGGCCAAGTGCGAGTCGGACTCGCGCACCGAGGGTTCCGTACAAACCTGTAGTAAGTTTTACGATTTATGACGTATTAAAAATAAAAATTACGTTTGTTGTATGGGAGCCCCCCTTTAATATTTACTTTATTGATATTTAATTATTTATTTTGAAAGGTAATATACAAGTTAATATTCTGTGAAAATTTGATGGGGACCCCCCTTAATATATATATTTTTTTAATTTTTAGTATTTGTTGTTATAGCGGCAACGGAAATACATCATTTGTGAAAATTTCAGCTTTCTAGCTATCACGGTTTATGAGATACAGCCTGGAGACAGACAGACAGACAGACAGACAGACAGACAGACAGACAGACAGACAGACAGCGGAGTCTTAGTAATAGGGTCCCGTTTTTACCCTTTGGGTACGGAACCCTAAAAAAACGAATATTGCCTTCAGAGGATAGCGGGAACAAAATGTAATTTTTAGGCCCATAAGACTTTTCATTTCTCTCTTCTGATTGGTCCGCGTTCGTGCTTGAATGGCTGTTGTCTTCGATAAGTCACGTGATCAATTTGTTGATCGGACGTCTTTACATTTTTTGAATTTCGAACGGAATTATGGCTGCTAGTCCAAAGAGGAAATAATAATTTATTTGTGTTTTATATAAACTTTAATTACGTCATAATGTCCATACATAGAAGGTTGATACGAGTATCTTCTGGTTGGTCCGCGTTCGTGCTTCTGATTGGTGCTTAAACGTATAGGTAATGTCCATACATAGACCATAGTAGGTTGATTGATACTCCTAGCTTTTTCTCATACGTAATGATGAAAAATAGTGTGTCACTCGGGGCCAAATTTTTTGTTCTCGGGCGGCATATATTGAATTCCTCGCTACGCTCAGGATTCTACTATAGAATCCTTCACTTCGCTCTGAATTCAAAATAGCGCCCTCGGGGAACAAACATTTTCTTTGGCCCCATATAACACAAATAACAATTTGATTTTATTTCAACGTCAGCAAAGTCGATAAAGGTTTGGCACTGGCAGGAAATGCTCTGCGCTGCACTTCGCCGTATTATTTGCGCCGGCCCTAAGAAATAACTTATATTCAGTTGAGAGTGGGTGAATTTCAGTCATGTGGGACTTACTTAATACCTATTTAAAATTATAAATAAAACTTCAATATGTAGCAAATCTCATTTATTTTAAGAGAAATAAAAGGTGTCCTAACGATAATATAATTAAATTATAGTTACTCAATACATTAAGTGCAAAAAATTGTTTGACAAATTGCAGCCTCGCTGTAAAAATACAAGCGATTTTTTTCAACTACCTACTACGCCTTCAAACTAACATAAGACGGACCTCTATAATATGTCAACTTTCACTTGAAAATAAAGGTTAGCGAGGAAAATACTTTGCATAAATGTTAACAAATAAGAACTATCATATCCAGATGCTATTAGGATGAGTTAGCATTCTATATTTTTCTCTCTCGAGTGACTGTATCAGAAGGGGCAAAGAGATAAACCTATTTTTATTATCCTAATAGCATCTAGATTGTGTAATAAGTCTTTTAACTTATCTTACCTACTACAAAATCTATCGTAAAAAAATTATATATGTAAGTATGTATATTGAACTAGATGATGCTCGCGACTTCGTCCGCGTGGATTAGGTTTTTTTGATTCCCGCAGGAACTCCTTAATTTTCCGGGATTAAAAATAGCTTTTGTCCTTACCCGGGATGTTACCTTCCTCTGTACCAAATTTCGCCAAAATCGGTTTAAAAGATGGCCGGGAAAGAGGACACACAGACACACACTTTCGCATTTATGATATACTACTCTGTCAAGAAAGTACCGGGAAAAGGTCTATAATATACAAAATGTTAATTATTATTCAAAATTTATTGTATCTCCTTCAAAGTAGGCCCCTTCGGAAATAATACACTTACGCCAACGAATAATCCAATTTTCAAAGCATTTTTTAAAGGCATTTTTCGGAATCGACTTCAGTTCTTGCCGCGAATTCTCTTTTACATGTCTTCTATCGATCGAAAAGGGGTGCCACGAAGTGGTAATTTGAGTTTTGGAAAGAGAAAAAAGTTGGCCGGAGCCATATCCGGTGAATACGGTAGTTGTTCGATGGTATTTGTTGAGCTTTTGGTCAAAAATTCATTCACAATGATGGCCTTGTGCCGTTTAGTTGAAGACGTTGATGGCCGACCAGAGCGAGGCAAATCTTCCACCACATCGCGACCACTTTTGAATGCATGGTACCACTCGTATGCACGTGTTTTTGATAAAGTCGATTCCCCGTAAGCTTTCTGCAACATTTTCAGTGACTCTGGATACGAAATTCCATTTGCGATGCAAAATTTGAGACAAATTCTTTGTTCGATATTTTCATTCATTGTAAAAATCGCAAAACACTATTGAGATGAACTGACAAAATGGCGCACTGTAAACAAGGTAAATAACAATTGACGCTCAAACTTCGCGGCAATATAGACGACAGTTGTGTCAACTTAGCGACAAAAAATAATTTTTGAATTGAATTTGGAATTAGAAACAAATGATGAATTCCTGGTACTTTTTTGACAGAATGTAAGTATGGATATAATATATTATATTTCTAGTAAGTCACAATAATGCGGAAAGTCCGTCCTATTCTTAGTTTTAAAGCATTATACACACATTTGTTACATGAACGTTCAAATATAGTTTTATTATATTATCTTCTTTGGTTGTATTTACAGTAATGTACTTAGCATACTCACCTTCAAAATACATTATTTTATTCATGACAATTATCACAAAATCACATACTAAAAGTTATGTTGTCACAAAAATACAACAAAATGATTAAATTTAATTGAACTAATAATTTTGGCTCCAACTTAAAAACTCATAAAAAATTAAATAAATTTTTAGTGACAAACTTCAGTAATTTTTATTTTCGAGTAATTTTTATTTTACTGGTCCTATACAAAAACATTTTTCGATTTTTTCGCTGAACAAAAAGATTATTTAAAGAAGCAAGTTACAGATATTATTACAATTACCTATATCAAAAGTTACTAAATTAAACAGTAAAACAATATCATAATATCAATGGGGTAAGATTCCCAAAGTTTGTCTCTTAATATTACGATTTATTTCAACAGTGTATGCAACGCTAAACAAGTAATTATTGTAGGTAGTCTTATTAAATGTGCACCTATTTCGAAGCGTAAAAATAAATAATACTTTACAAATCTCTGTCAGCAATAAACACATTTATTTTAAATATGTATGTATTAAATACACAACACGTCAGACTGTTACAAAAATACAATTTAACGTTAAATCTGTAACATTATACATAATACATCTATTATTATATATATTATAATAAGTATATTATGAAGGCAGCTTATTCTTAACTACAGCACTTGTCACGAAAATTGACACACTATCAGAATCGAATTAATCAATTTCAGTGTCATGAATTTCAGTGTCATGTCACTTTGTTCACACAATTACACTCTCTAGACTGTTTTATTCCTACTACTTTAGAAAAAAACTTTCTGATATTAAGTATACGCAAAAAATAAATGCAAAAGTTTTTAAAGACCAGTGAAATAGATTTAGAAAGAAATACAGAGAGGGCAGTCCGAAATAGGGCATTATATCATTACTATTATTATATTATATTGATAAAATTCAATAGCTAAATATCACAATTCTTACATCGATGTAGCTATATTCAGATTAAATAATAATCATCTCTCACATCCATAACAAAAAAATCACACTTAAACAGGTTCCTTAACCCCTATAGCAGAGCAGACCTTTGAAAATAAATCATTAATTTACAAGAGAAGAGAAAATGAATGATACTTTAAATCTTTGGAATAGAATGTTTTAGAAATAAAGTAAAAGTAATGAATTTTACTTTATTTCTTAAACAACCAACTTAACATTAACTAATAAATTTTATTTAACTTTTTTTTAAATTTTAAATGTAATTATTGGCGGCTGATACACAAATATTTATGTCAAAAGGTCCACAATATAAAGGTTGAGAAACACTGTCCTATATTGTTTTTGCGACATAACAGCACCACATTTGTACCAAGCTGGCAGTGGATAAATGGACGTATAAGTATAGCATATTTGTATAATTATTGCAATAAGTAATTATTATTTGTGTAAGTTCTTTCAAGGCTTTACCGAACGCGGAATAGTCAAAACGCTTATAGGTACAAAACCAAAATGTCTTTGTATAAATAAATTATCAACATTTAGGGTAGGTAAGGCAGCACAGGTTTTTTTATAATGCTTGACAATTTTCTACATTATTATTTATCAAATACCATATGCATACAAATATTATAAATACGAAAGTGTGTCTGTCTGTCTGTCTGTCTGTCCGCCTGCTACGCTTTCACGATCCATTTGTTCAACCGATTTTGATGAAATTTGGTACAGGAATAGGTACTTCCCTGTCCCGGGGAAGGATATAGGCTACTTTTTATCCTGGAAAATTAAGGAGTTCCCACGGGAATCGCAAAAACTTAGCCCCCGCGGGCATCATCTAGTTTTGTATAAATACAGATCTTTTTACACGCCAATTTTTCATTACAGTAGGAGTAATTTCAATTTTTACCCACTTCATACAGTAAATGTTAATTCTACTGATCTTGCAAAATGTATTCTGCCAATTATAACTAAACTGGTATAGTGAAGTAATTTAGATTTTTACTGGCTTGATACAGTAATTCATATTTTTACTGTGTCAGAGACGTCCAGTAAAGCCTTGAACTTGTGACATCTACATGAACAAGCTACGCGCTATCACACACTCACTGTTATATCTAGCACCATTAGCGGAATATTTTCAATTTTAATCTATTTCAATTCTACGCTATATCTATATGGTTACACATGGCGCCATTTGATGACGCAGATCTAATAGAGCGTAAGTACTTTGACTTAGCTCGGACTTTTTAAACGAAACAGAGTTCGGTCAGTTTTTCCTTAAATAAAAAAGTAAACCAGTAGCTTCTCGCTGAAAAGCGTAAGCTTACCGGTTGTCCTAGGTGAGCGACAGAAGCGACGCGACGTGATACGACGCGATAGAAAATGCCCGGGGGCATGGGCAAAAACGGGGGATGCCCCGTCGCTCACGTCCGCAGGGATTACCTTTTACCTCCCTGCACGTGTCCCCCGGGTGGTGCTAAGCGAGCGACGAACCAGGTGGCGTATCAATAAGCGTGTTTTCGTTAATACGCTTATTATGAATCAAACGCCATATGATTAAATAAACAACCTTGTCTACGCGACAACGTAGTTCACGTGAAGGTTCAGCTGCTGTTTGATATTGTCGTCGACGTCGTCGTCGCGTCGTATCGAGTCGCGGTGTCGCGTTTGTCGCTCACGTAGGACAACGGGTTAGCACGACGGATAGAACGTTGTCACCGCGAAATCGCGATTAAATTGGGTTTTTGACAACTAGTCAAATAAATATATTTTTTGTGATTATTAATTATAAAGGATCTCCAAAAAGTCGTTATATCCACGTCCCCTGTTAGTTACCTATACGTTGAATAACCATTTTAAACTATCAATTGAATTAAAAAGTTCAGTATTTCATGCAAAATCCTATTCTAAGCACACGTTTTGACGTTTGAAAAAAAAACCGGCCAAGTGCGAGTCGGACTCGCGCACCGAGGGTTCCGTACAAACCTGTAGTAAGTTTTAAATTATTAAAAAAAAACTACTTACTAGATCTCGTTCAAACCAATTTTCGGTGGAAGTTTGCATGGTAATGTACATCATATACTTTTTTTAGTTTTATCATTCTCTTATTTTAGAAGTTACGGGGGGGGGGACCAACATTTTACCACTTTGGAAGTGTCTCTCGCGCAAACTATTCAGTTTAGAAAAAAATAATATTAGAAACCTCAATATCATTTTTGAAGACCTATCCATAGATACCTCACACGTATGGGTTTGATGAAAAAAAAATTTTTGAGTTTCAGTTCTAAGTATGGGGACCCCCAAAATTTATTGTTTTTTTTTTCTATTTTTGTGTGAAAATCTTAATGCGGTTCACAGAATACATCTACTTACCAAGTTTCAACAGTATAATTCTTATAGTTTCGGAAAAAAGTGGCTGTGACATACGGACGGACAGACAGACAGACAGACAGACAGACAGACAGACAGACAGACAGACAGACAGACAGACAGACATGACAAATCTATAAGGGTTCCGTTTTTGCCAAATTTGGCTACGGAACCCTAAAAAGTTGCTGATTTGACTAGTTGTCAAATACCCAATTGTGACACGAGTGAAAGACCTTACTCTAGATTCTAGAGTAAGGTCTTTCACTCGTATCTTTATCGTACTCGTATCACTATACTTTTGACATTCTAGAGTCTAGAAGGTCAAAAGCGCCGTGCAGAGCGAGTCGCGTACGCGTTTCGCTAAACAGGTTTCTGCGATTTGAAATAGACTATATGCGTGACTATTTACGTCAAATACATAAGTCTGTATTTTTAAATATCGTCCGCCGCCTATCTACCTATCATAATATCATACCTATCATTATTTATGCTATCTAAAGTCTTTATAAAAATACAAATTAATTTACGATTAAGACACTTGTTTGAATTAAATTTAACAAAGTATGGATTTAAATATTTACATAAGTTTAATACTAAAGTATGGATTTGTTATACTTATTACCTTATATACAAATTCATTGCCATTTTTCGATGTGATATAAAAAACAAACCACGCTGGAATCGCGATTATATTTTTAATATCATAAAGAAAAAAACATCATCAGCTGTTGTCGTATTCACATAACTAAATTACCACGATCAAGGATCTAGTGATCTAGACACATTGGAGGGGGTCGCATCAACGCGTAGAAAAAGTCTCTACCAAAATGTTTCAAAGTGAACCTGATTTTTAACTCTACTAAATAGTGTACATATTTGTGTGGAATAGTGGAATATAAGCTTTCCCTCGACCTTTTCATATTGCTTCAAACTTGTACATTACGAAGCGATAGTTTTCAAGATACGTTGACACATCAAAAGTCAAAACAACACGTTCGCTTTGCTCCGACTATGCGCCAATGTGCCTTGATCCTAAGAAACGGAATCAATTATTCTCTTAGTCCTTTCAATTTAGTTCACTCTATCCAAACAATAATTTAATCTAACTATCATTATTAATTCATTCTAAAGAACTATCGCCCGATATCACTCTTGAGCCATGTTTACAAGTTGTTTTCGAGGGTGATCACAAATCGCCTCGCCCGAAGACTTGACGATTTTCAACCTCCAGAGCAGGCTGGGTTTCGGAAAGGCTACAGCACCGTAGACCACATCCACACCTTAAGGCAGATTATACAGAAGACGGAAGAGTATAATATCCCACTCTGCCTTGCTTTTGTGGACTACGAGAAAGCCTTCGACTCTATCGAAACTTGGGCTGTTCTGGAGTCACTGCAGAGATGCCAAGTCGATTGGCGGTATATCGAGGTGCTGCGATGTATTTACGATACTGCGTCAATGACCGTCCAAGTACAGTCTCAGCAAACGAAACCTATCATCTTGAGAAGGGGGGTTAGGCAGGGGGATGTAATATCCCCAAAACTGTTTAATAGCGCATTAGAGGACCTCTTCAAAACACTGGACTGGAAAGGACGAGGTCTTAATATAAATGGCGAGTACATCTCACACCTACGGTTCGCCGACGACGTGGTCATCTTGGCGGAGACTCCAGAAGATCTGGAGCAGATGCTGAGTAGCCTAAGTCGCTCTTCTAGACGAGTCGGTCTCGGGATAAACATGGATAAAACCAAGGTTATGTTCAATCAACATGTTGTCCCGATACCCATCAACGTCGAAAATGTTGGTATCGAAATTGTTTCTGAATACAACTACCTTGGCCAGACCATTCAACTGGGTAGAAACAATTTCGACAATGAGGCCAACAGAAGAATACGGCTGGGCTGGGCGGCATTTGGTAAATTAAGTCAGGTCTTCTCATCGTCAATACCTCAGTGCCTGAAGACAAAAGTCTATAATCAGTGTGTCCTTCCCGTCCTCACTTATGGCGCTGAAACGTGGACACTAACCAAAGGCTTGATCCACAAATTTGAAGTCGCTCAGAGAGCTATGGAGAGGGCTATGTTAGGAGTTTCTCTTAAGGACAGGATCCGAAATGAAGAAATCCGTAAGAGAACCAAGGTCACTGACATAGCTCAAACCATTAGCAAGCTGAAGTGGCAGTGGGCAGGCCATGCCTGTCGAAGGAGCGATGGCCGCTGGAGCCGGAAAGTCTTGGAGTGGAGACCGCGTACAAGTAAGCGTAGTGTGGGGCGCCCTCCAGCACGATGGACCGACGACATTAAGAGGGTGGCGGGAAGTGGCTGGATGAGGAAGGCTGAGGACCGGGTGTGGTGGCGTTCTTTGGGAAAGGCCTATGTTCAGCAGTGGACGTCCGCAGGCTGAAATGATGATGATGATGATGATCATTATTAATAAAATATGTACAACCTATATGAATTATGTTATCTACTCTTCAAAATGCCATTCCATATCAAAATATGAACACTTTAATTTAAATATGTATTATCAATTATTTCTAATAATCACGTCGTTCAGTATGTACCATCTTGTTGCAACTTTTTTTTTTATCAGTCGGGCAATAAATATCTTGCTTCGTCCCCTCAGTATTTATTGCTGTGTAAAACTGTAAACTCGATTTATGGGTATATTTTTTTTTAAGTCTGCAAAGCTATATTGTATTGTTTTAGGGATATAGTATTGTAGTGAGACTAAAACTAAATATTACTGTTCATATTTTAAACATAATCGACTAGATACTTCTGTTTGTATATAAAAGGCCGTATAACGAAAAGCGTAGGTACTATTTTTATAACTTCATAACCTAAAGCAATTTACTTATTTTTAATAACTACGAATCTCTAAATTCAGTTCTTATTTACTTAATCCTTTTTCTGCAAAAAATCATTCCGTTTACAAAAACTTAATTATAAAAATATCTATCGTTTTTCTTTAACCTATTGCGTTGTCCGATTAATGGACGAATCTTGCATACTTCAAATATAAAAAAAACACTTGGTTGTTTTATTAAAATAAAGCGCAAAGTGGAGATCTTTGAAATAATAATTTCCTAATTGCAGTTCAGAATATGCTATTTCTTGGCTGCAATCTCTTTTCCTAAAGATTTTCTATTTTCGAATTTCTGCTGCAAACTCGCAACGTTCGACGGTTTCGCGGCTAGCTTCGTTGTATTGGGTTTAACGTTCGAATCAGTCTTTTGTACTATCGTACTTGGTTTCGGTACGATTTTCGGTCGATTTTTGTTCATATTATCCGCTATCGCCTTAACGTTAGAGTCTGTTTTCGAATTGGCACGGTTTAAGGGCGGATTTTTATCAGTTTTACTTATATTTGTTGGTAAGTTAGCCGGTTTTAATACCGGACCGGTTTTTAAAACCTTTTTGTCTACTGTAGGTGCTGGCCGCAATGGCGGCCTATTGTCAGTTTTTACTATTGTACTTGGCTTCGTTGCTACTTTCGGTGGTTCTACTTTATTATTATTAATAACATCAGGCGCTTTGACGTTTTTAGTATCTGGTACTGTACAACTTGATACCAAATCTGGACTATTTGGTATAGTTTTAAGACTTTTAGGCACTGTTTTCGGTGATTGCGGTACGCTTTTGAACGTAGACGTTCTCAGACCTGGTGGAGTGATTTGTCTTGTAAATGTTGGTATTTTTGAGTTGGCTTTATCGGTATCTTGTTTGGGATCATCCTTTTGCATATACGTTGGAACATTCACCGCAGATGGGTGTAAATAGCCACTGCTAGTTGTTGACGCGTTAGATTTCGCCCCTGAGTAAACACTCTCGGGAGTCTTATAATCTGTGTTCATATACGTGCTGTCTCTTTTATTCTGAGCGTTTTTCTTTTCCTTCTCTTTCTTTCTTGAAAGTGTTGAACCTGAATATATTGAGTCAAAGTTCCTATTTTGTATTTCGCTCACAATTTCTCCTAATAAACCCATGCTTTCTGTGCTTCCTGAGTTAGAATTAACAGGTTTTGGAGTTTTGTATTCTTCTACTGCTGGTTGAACTTTTGAGGGTATAGTAGATATTTTGCTAGGCACGGGTTTCGGCAAAGGTTTAAAGTGATGTTCGGGGCTTTCCTCTATAATAGCATAGATATTATCACCCGATTCTTCGTCTATGTGGGCTAAAGGTGCTGGTTTTTCTTCTATACAGTCCACGTAATCTGTGGATTTAATTTCATTTTGTATTTTCGGTTTATGGTATATTGTTGGTTCTTCGGACGCTTTCGATTGGTTTGGCAAAGGAGGCGGTGGTGCGGTCGGTCTTCCCACACATGACAAAGGCCTCGGTACTCCAGGAGCTTGTCTCATGGAACCAAAACTTTGAATTGCTGGTTTCTGAGAAAGTGGCGCTCTCATACTTTGAGCTCGATTCACAAACGATTTCGAATCATCTCCATCTTCGGAATCGGAAACCACTGGTACTGTAGTAACCGATAACTCGATATCTTTCTGCAGAATAGGATTCGATATTTGTAAATTTCGCAACGCAGTTTTATCTGCTGATTTAAGTACTTTGAGTTGATTGTTTGCATTTTTGGGCAAGGAATGACTCCTTTCGACTGGGTTACGCTCTTTTTCTTTAGGCTTCTCGTGTTTTAGGAATGAAGCTATTCTGTTGAGAGATATTCCTTCTTTCACCTTTTTTGGTTCTTCAGGTAACGGTTTTTGAGGGACATTGCCAGCTGAATGCATGCTTAAAGGTCTTTTAGGTAAATCTGGTGAGAAACTTGGTACGGTAGGAGCTTGTCGTATAGGTCCCATAGTTTTGGAGCCTTGGAGGGGAGAAATTAATTCCTTCGCTGTACATGTAGAAGCTTCCAGAATCGGGCTAGAAATTACTGGTCTGGGGGCTGGATTAGTGACGATTGTATCTTCTTCGGGTTTTTCAGAGCCCATTAACGCTTTTATGCGATTTTGGACTGAGCTATTAGTTCTTTTGACTGAAGGGCTTGTATTTGTTGGTTTAGTGGTAATCGGTACTACGGGTAAAGGAGGGGCAGATCGCATTACAGGTTTTAAAGCTTGGCTGATATTCTGACTATTACTACCGCTTCTGTGGACAGGTGTAATTTTAGCGCTTTTCGGAGCATTCTCCGGTTTCTTGGTTTTATTATCTTCCTTCTCATTTTGGGATGGGTTTTTGTCTATTGGTGTGAGGGAGAAGCCTTTGAAATTGCCGAAAAAGTTTACAGAAGGGTTTAGATTGCCGGAAGGGCTGTGTTCGGAATCGCTTCGGAGTAAGCTGGAACTCATATCGTCAGGGTTAGATAGGGTGTGAACGTTGACAGGTTGAGCGTTATTTTGAGAGTTATTTTGGAAATTCGCCGCAAACTTGCTAGCGCTTCGTGACAGACGTCGTTGTAAACTGTTCTTCTTTGGCGATTGGACCCTGTGGACATAACATTTGTGTAAATCAACTGTGACATAAAAGTAAAAGTATTATGATAACATGAGACCTGGCCCCCGATTGTGTAAGGAAATCGTAATCGTAATCGTTTGTCAAACGAATAATTCGACCTGTTTGAGGAGTCCATAGATGCCTGCACGTCAAAAAGCATGTATGAGCTCCTTAAACAGTTCGAGTAATATTTTTTACGCTGTCAAATGATTACGATTTGCTTAAACAATTGGGCCTCTGGTCCAGTGACGTAACCGTACAGTAATGTGCAAAAATAATCAAATAAATATTATAAATGCGAAAGTTTGGATGGATGGATGTATGTATGGATGTATGTTTGTTACTCAATCACGCTCCAACGGATGAACGGATCTGGATGAAATTTGGCACAGAGATAGATTATAGTCTGGAATAGCACATAGGCTACTTTTTATCCCGGAAAATTGAAGAGTTCCCGCGGGAACCGAAAAACCTCAATCCACGCGGACGAAGTCGCGGGCATCAGCTAGTACGCAATAAAATAATGTATTAAACTAAATTTGCTTGATGTATAGCTATTTACTGCCTAGTGTAGCGAGCGGAAGGGCTAGGTCTCACGATATTGTAAACACGGTAATGTCATAATCATTATGCCCCAATAACTTATCCGGGCCGGTCACCAAAATTTGGATTGGAACTAATTTTTATGCCTGTTTAGTTATTGTTTTTATTTTATTTTTAATATACACTAGTGACGCTGACACCGGGTCGGGTAAGTTTGTAGGACTATATATTTTTGTTTTTTTTTGTTAATGACTGGTTGGTAGATATTTAGGAGTTACAGACAGTCTTTATATTTCTTCAACGGTTACGCAACTTATTAACCTGCATGCTAAAGTGTATCTCAAAATCATGCATATTGTAAGGGAGCATTAAAAACAATATAAATAAGGTTTAGTAAAATTAGTAAGGAACATGCAAAAATGAAATATTAGTACTAATGTGCTGGTGGTAGACAATATTAAACATCATGCAAAGCTCAGAAAACCCAAAAACCACTCACCAAAAGCCACAGTGCAAACACCACTAAAGTAATTACAAAAGGTATTTATTGCCAGATAGGAAAGGAAGAGAGGTGAGCTGCATTATTAGTGAAATAAAAAAAAGAAGTGTATAAAATAGTTTTAATATAGAGTTATAGGGTTCAGACGGTCAATAAGATAACAATGAATATCGCATTGTAATAATATTAATATTTTGTTAGTGTGCTAACGTGATAGCAACAAAAATATTGATAAATAAATGCTTTACGATTATTGTATCGCGATATTTATTGATAGTCTGAACTCAGACCAAGAAACAACTTAAATGTAAAAGTGAGTGCCAAACTTAATTATATCATAATTAAAGTGCAAACCAAGTGAACACAAATAATGTATTTGGAAGAAAACATAACATTTCATATAAATGTAAATGCACCAAAAAATCCCTTAGTTTAGATAATAATATGATAAATTATGTTCATGAAGGAACTTGAAGTTTAATTCGCTATAATACGCCACAGTAGGTAGATCTACGTGGTACTGTGTGTATCTTGCACTTGTAGCTTGCGATACCACACCACACCACACAAGTCTTCCGAATTATTACAAACGATCGTGTCGAAATTTCCGGATTAAATAAGTTAAAACCGGAAATTTCGACACGATCGTCACTTTACAATCGTGCATTGTCGAGTCAACATCTCCTGCTCCAGTGTCGGAGTGAAACGATCGTTGAGAATAATTCGGAAGATTTGTGTGGTGTGGTGAAATCGCAAGCTACAAGTGCAAGATACACAATGTACCACATAGATTTACCTACTGTGGCGGATTATAGAGAATTAAACTTCAAGTTCCTTCATTGTCATGGACTTATCACAAAGTAACGCCTGCTTCTATCCAAATTATGTTCATCCAAAATATCTATATTTATTTTACTACATATTAATAACATTCCAAATACACCCAGGTACCAAAAGCAACTACACATTTGATAAATCTATGAACAAATAAAAAGAATAGGTATACAAATACTGATCAAAATATATTATATGACATTTTAAAAACTGGTCATTAAAATAATAAAACTTACATCTACATTTATTAAAATAAGAGTATTTAATTACTGAGCTTTGTTTACAGTCTATTAATATTAATATAACATTTTTAAAAAACATTACTTCAAATAATAATTACATCTTAGTTAAAAAAATTAGATTTTATTAAATTTTAAAATGATCACTTAAATTAGGCTTTATACCGTTATAATTATATTTTAATTTATTGCTTTAGTGAGCTTATAAGTATAGTTCTGATTAAAATTTGAGCAAGTTTAATAAAAATCTTAGTTTATTCCTACTTATATTCGATGAATTGTCAAAGTTTTTGATTTATATTAGTCAGTTACACTTACATTTTTATATTATTGACTTTTCTCAAATCGGTTCTTTTTGGCAAATTCGTTAAATCAATATGAGGACCCGACGTTTGACCGAATTTATTTCTCAAATCCCTCACACTGACATTGGGAACTTCCTCCTCCTTTGCAATATTAATGTCATTTACTCTATTATTGGTTGTTGTGATTAAACCAGTATTATTTTTATTATTATTTACACTGTTACTTATATCAGTAACTTTAGATTTATTATCCGTATTTAATTTATTCGTATTTTTATTAGATTTAGCGTCAACTTTTACAGATCGACTTTCAATATTTAATTTATTTACACTTTTATTCGTTTTGACGTTAACTGCTAACGACTGACCACCCGCATTGGGTTTACTCGTGTTTTTATTTAGTTTAACATCTTTTTTCATCGATTGACTTTCAATATTTATTTTATTAACATTTTTACTATCGTCAATTTTAATATTTTCATTCGTTGTTGACGCCAAACCAGTTTTAACAATAACTAAATTAGCTTTAGTCTTTTTAGTTTCGCTATCTTGTATATTATTAGAAACATAATTGCTTTGGTTTGTAACACTTTCTAATTCACTACTGTCCGCAACTTTAATGTCTTCTTTATTAATTTTTCTATGGAATTTCTTAACTGTTTTCTTTTTAGGATTACCATGGAATATATTAAATAATTTATGCTGGATCGGTTTAGTATTTTTGTGTAAATCTGTATTGCTTTTTAGGCTTTCGTAATCGTGTTCGGAAACGTTTTCGTAAATTTGTTCATTATTTTTGATATTTTTTGGAATATCAACATGTTCTTGTTTTTTGCTACGTTTGAAGCTCAGTAATTCTTTGAAAGATTTTGAACTAGATATTGATAGTTTAAAATGATCTTTGATGTTTTTGTTTTCGCTGTTGAAAATTTTCGGTACATACGTTTTTCTGGGCTTCTTCCACCATAGAAGCACGTTGTGTCTTGAGTAGTATAGAAGGAAAAGCACTAGTAGTATGGATGGTAGGATTCCGAGGAATATGATGTACATCGCCACCATGAAGTTTCTTTGAACTGTGAAAAGGAAGAATATCATATTTTAATGGTGCAAGATTGTCTTGATTATAACGTTCACTTGGAGTTACAGTGATCGGATCTAACAGAGCAACGGATCGACGTGATTTTTGAAGTGAAAACTTCTTTAGCCGCGTTGAGCACTTTTTGGTAAGGGGTAAAACTTGTCGATTCGCGTGACCGACCGTTGTTACGAAGACAAAAGGTCTTAAATATAAATGTACTACATTCGTAATTAAACTTTAATGCCTTAGTGTTAAGGTTTATATTTAATTATTTTTTTATTGTAAAAAAAAAAAAAAATTAAAATTAAATATTCGTTTTCACTTCTATCCCTATGACTGCCAATTTTTTTTGCATGGGTATAGTTGAGGATCTGGAGAGTGAGATAGGCTACTTTTTATCGCGGGAAAATTGAGGCGTTCCCGCGGGAATCAAAAAACTTAGACCACGCGGACGAAGTCGCAGGCATCAGCTACTTTAATATAACTTGAAAGCAGTTCAACTTACTACTGGAGTCGGTGGCTGGGCCTGAATCGATGGAACCGCCGGCGCCAGGCAGAGCGCAGAGTGGAGGCGCAAAGCCGGCGTCGCAGTGGCAGTGACCTGAAATACGACGAGACAAAGGGGTTTTTAATCTCGGCGACAAAAATGATTATGAATCGAAGCAGGCGTTACTTTGCGGAAGTCCATGATAATGAATGAACTAGAAGTTTAATTCGCTTACTTCTTTGTTGACTTTACAATCGTGCATTGTCGAGTCAACATCTCCTGAAGATGCTCCGGTTTCGGAGTGAAACGTACGTTGAGAGTGATTTGGAGGATTTGTGTGGTGTGGTGCTGTGCCGGTGCGAATTGCTGGGTGGTGGGTGTTCGCATGCTATTGGTAAAAGACACGCACTGTACCACATAGATTTGTCTGCTGTGGCGGAGTATAGCAAATTAAACTTCTAGTTCATTCATGACCAAAAATGATGTTTCACTTCTATCGGCATGACCCTATGACCCTATGATCTAGTTATTTAGTCATTTATTTATTGATAGCTTTCATGTCTTACATACTAATACAATATTCTTAATATAATTATTAGCTGTTAGCATGCATGGACATGAGGCCCTGTCAGGGCGTTGCTAAATGTTAACATTATTATCATTAATTTATTTAGCACCTCTTCTCAGCAGAATCTGCTTTCCGAACCGGTGGTAGAGTCAAAACATGACGTAACATAAGAGACACCTGTATGTCCTACATGTTTTAAATAAATGAATATTTATACATTATAGATGTAATATAATACAATAAACCTAATTAAGAATATATTAAAACATGTGATAATAATATGACATATTTTTATATTCTATTTAATATTTTATTTAATAGATCATGTTATTGAGGTCTATTCATTTAAGAAATCTTTAACGCTATAAAAACATTTTTGGATAAGCCATTCTTTTCATGTGTTGCCTGTTTTTTACGTCCATTTATAAGTGATGAGGTGCAATCATACTTATGAGGGACGAGTGGCCTAGTTGTGACAACGAATATCAGACGATTGCGAATGTTAAGCAACGTTGACCCAAGTCGACAACTGGATGGGTGACCGAATTTAGAGGTTCAAATTTGGCCTTTTCGTTTCCTCCTTGCCTTGGAGAGCACGTTAAGCCGTTGGTCCCGGTTATTATCACTAACATCTGATATCTAAATCTAAATTATTAGACAAACCATACTTTGCAATCAAGGGCTAACTTGTAGCGGAATTCATAAAAAAAACCTCAAAACGCCTCAGTACTGTTAGATTGAAAGTTAAATACAATTTATGTATGGTATCCCTGTTATGGTTTTGTAGAGTGGCAACACTGATCTGGGTACTCGAGGATTATGATATAAGATGGCGTAAGGCTATTGACGTGTGTCTGTGTTTGAATTGCTGAATTAAAGTATTAAAATGGATAAACCGTGTTTGGATTTAATAGTACAGACGCCGTGTCATTGCAATAGACCACCCATAGCGTTTTCAGTAGAGCAACGATATTCTGCGCCTTTTTTATTTATTTCGCAGTGGATCTCTAGCTTTTATACATTCTACATTGGCCTAAATTATTTTAGGATAATGTCAAATTGTGGCAAATAGTGTCCAATTGTGTCAAATACTCACCGTTATTATTGATAAACGCAGTGCAAAGTGTGGCGACGGTATCCATACCGTACTCAAGTCGTTCGTTGAGATGTCTACATTGCAATAGACCACTCAAAACGCCTCCGCCAACTTTTACTTGAGGCATTGTACTCACCTTCGGAGTTACAGACGCCGTGTCCGGAACAATTGGACGGACACACGGAGGACTCGAGTCGAGCCATTTGCGCGCGGACCGCGGCCACCGACACACACTTTTGTTTCAAGCACATCTGTAGGAAGACATCAATGTTTTATACCATATCATGTCACTTTAAGACGAAATGACACGGCGTTTCCTCCATACAAACATATTCATCTGTTATCTCCGTGGATTACAATAGAGAAAATATTCTTGAACCATAAAATTCATATGTATCTGTGCCATGTCACTATGGTTTCCTTTTTTCGATAAATTAATAATTTTAACAACATGGAACCTTCAAAAATTGCAAAAAATGGCGCAGTTTTAACGCCATCATCAGACATCCCGCAATGACGAATATAATCAAAAAAGGAAAAATATACCAACATAGACCAAGTCCTTCTTAAATTATTCTTGAAAAAAAAATCGGTTCAGTTTTAGAGGAGGAATCAGGAGAATTCGACTGTTTTTCATAGGTATAATCGGTCCAAGCTGCAGTTGTCCCTATCAGGTGTTATGGGACACTGTTTGAGCGCAACGGCAATATAATTGTTAAATACCTATTTTCAAAGTTTCCCGTTGATGACAAATCCTCTTAAGCATCTAAAAATCCATACTAACATCACAACATAATAATATCATATTATCCTAGCAGCAGATCGATGCCCATTGCCCATACACATTGCAGACTATAGGCTCACCTACTACCCTTAACCAAACCTTCGTGTATAAGGTGGTATAATACACCTACAAGTTGCATACTAATTCTGTGCTGAAAATTCAGCTTTGACACGCCCAATTGGGTATTTGACAACTATTTAAAAATTTATTTTTTAGTGATTATTAAATAGAGGATCTCCCAAAAGTAGTAATATCCATGTCCCCTCTTAGTTTTATGATTGAAAACCATTTTAAGCTATCGACTGAAGTAAAAAAGTGCGTGGAATTGTGATGCCGTCACAGTTCAGTATTTCATACAACATCCCATACTAAGCGCGCGTTTTTATGTTTGAAAAATGTTGCTGATTTGACTTGACTGTGATGACTTGAATGACTGTTGCCCTTTCTGGGCCTATCGTTTTTAACAATTTTGACTAAATTTCTTACAGAAATAGCTTGCATGTCGAGGGTACCATTTGTCGCGGAAAATCCCACGAGGTTTCAAGAAACTTAAGTCCACGCGGATTAAGTCACGGGAATCACTTCGAGACTATCCCCTACCACTACAGCCCACTACCGTCCCACTGCTGGGCACAGGCCTCCACTCTCATAGGACAGAGGGAACTAGAGCTTAGACCCACCACGCTGCTCCAATGCGGGTTGGCGGGCTTTAACGACTATTATCTACTACTATCTTCTATGCTTCCCATCAACCAGTAAAACTTTTACTATGAGTAAAGTATGTACCTTATCTTCCCCGCATTTAGCGCCATCGGGAACCAATCCCGGATCAACGTCTTGTGTCCCCATGTCGAGCATAGCCGTGCGGCAGACTATTATAGTACCTGTGGACAAAGTATTCATATACTTTATAGATGTCCCGCAATCATGCCGCTTAGTTTTTGAGACACTAGTATAACGTGTCCAAGTGTGTATTTACAATAAGTGTCTAAGTATGTCAAAAGTAAAAGTCCTCAGAGCGCAGCGACAGTGTGCGCAGGTTTTATTTATTTCACAGTAGATCTCTAGATGCGCAGCTGTTGTACATACTACATTGATGCGCGTCTAAATTATTTTGGCATAATGTCTAATCGTGACAAATAGTGTCAAATTGTGGCAAATAGTGTCAAATTGTGGCAAATAGTGGCCAATTGTGGCAAATAGTGACAAACTCACCGTTATTATTGATGAACGCAGCGCACAGCGTTGCGACGGTCTCCATACCGTACTCGAGTCGTTCGTTGAGATGTCTACACTGCAATAGACCACACAGCGCGTCTTCAGAAGCGCAACGATAGTACTGCGCCGGATCCCTTTCCGTGCCGCGTGTATATCCACAGTTGCCTTTTCTGGAACGAAAAAAAGTAGAATAAACAACACCCTAATAACATACACCCTTGATTTTTTTCTTATTTTCTTAATCCTTCCTTATGGTTGCCTGGTAGAGATCGCTTCAAAGCGATAAGGCCGCCAATTTTACCATAGCTTTATTTTTATTGTGTATTGTATGTGTTTTTTGTATTGGTGTACGATAAAGAATATTTCACACATTTCAATAAAGTGTTATTTGATCGTTAAAAATCACATAAACAAACCAAGTGGTGTCGTTAGACACCCCATAAGAACAAAGTGACTTTCGAAATTATGTTTAAAAAAGAAATGTGCTGATTTCGTAAGTGGGATTCGAACCTAGGACTTATTCTTTACGGCGCGGCTCTTCCCGCTCAGCTATGTTGAGTTTTGAATGTTCAACATTACGTAAAATAATTACGTACAGTAATTATTTTACGTACTCTCTCTCTCCATGTATACTAGAGGACGAGAGATAGAGTTTAACGCTTTTTTATCACATTCTATATATAGATTTCTCATAGCATTTTTATATACCCCTTAAACCTTTTTAAAAAACCTTAATCCGCACGGTCGAAGTACCGGGCATTTGATTATGTCCTTCTCCGGGATGCAACTTATCTCTATACCAAATCTGATTAAAAACAATATCCACTACAAGTTAGCCCTTGACTGCAATCTCACCTGATGGTAAGTGATGATGCAGTCTAAGATGGTAGCGGGCTAAGGGCATGTAGTTATATTAAACCCATATTCGGTTTCTACACGGCATCGTACCGGAACGCTAAATCGCTTGGCGGCACGTCTTTGCCGGTAGGGTGGTAATTAGCCACGACCGAAGTATCCCAGGCCAGACCAGGAAAAATTCAGAAATTATAAATACACAAACTGACCCTGCCGGGGATCGAACCCGGGACCTCCGCACGTTAAGACAACAGCGCTCAACAATGCGCGTTTAAAAAAATGGGCCGTGAAAGCGTACAGACACACTTTCGCATTTATAATATTAGCATGGATTCTTATTTATTTAATCGTATGGCGTTTAGTATATTTAAGCGTTTATATAATATTAACAAGCTAATTAAAAAGAACGCTTATTTCGCCTGAAAGTTCGTCGCTCGTTCAGCACCACCCAGGGGACACGTGCACGGAGGTAGGAGGTAGTTCCTGCGGACGTGAGCGACGGGGCATCCCACAGCAGCAGCATGGATTCTGAAGAACACTCACTTATCTCCTTTGATATTGGACGTGTTATAGCACTGTACATCGGAGCTAGACCCTGTGGAGCCCCACAGCAGCCGGCACTGGTCAGTGTGAGTCCGACACGAGCCCTGCACGCAGTATGCCTGGAACAGAGCATTCCATAGATTAAAAAAAGTGTGGTGTCGTGGGACACCAGATAGGAACGAAGTTCCTTATTACATAAATATTAATTTCAAGTTCTAGTCGAGGTAAAAAGAAAATAATTATTCAGGTAAGTATAAATTTTATATTATGATTTTTTTATCGATAAGAATCAAAAACTACTTTACGAAATTATCTTAACACTTTTATTTTATTCACAATGATTCATAAAAATATATATTAATAATTAGACACTGTATAGCGAACATACATTATCACTAATATTATAAATGCGGAAGTGTGTTTGTTTGTTGGTTTGTCCTTCAATCAAGCCGCAACGGAGCAACGGATCAACGTAATGTTTGGTATGGGTATAGTTGAGGACCTAGAGAGTGACATAGGCTACTTTTTATCCCGGAAAATTAAGGAGTTCCCGCGGGAATAAAAAAAACTTAAACCACGCGGACGAAGTCGTGGGCATCAGCTAGTTAATTTTCCGGGATAAAAAGTAGCCTATGTATGTATGTATATTCTTTATAGCTGATGCCCGCGACTTCGTCCGCGTGGAATAAGTTTTTCAGTTAATTTTCCAGGATAAAAAGTAGCCTATATTACTATCCCACGGTATAATCCCCCTATAATGGTGGAACACGTACTTCTTCATATTTAAACGAAAGCCTAAATGCTGTTTCATGGCTATAACTTGAGAAATTAAGGACTTTCATACAAACTTTCAACCCCTATTTCACCCCTTCGGGGGTAGAATTGTATATGGGCTCAAATCGTGCCAAGTTTCGTTTGAATTCATTCAGTAGTTTCGGCGTGATGCGCGGCCAAGATACAGACAGACAGACAGACAGACAAAAATGAAAAAAATTACAGATTTGTAATCAGTCTCGAATAATGAGTGCCCTCCAAAAAAAATTTTCAAAATATCTTCAATGTACAGAATTGGACCTGTTACAGTTTTATTATAAGTATAGACTTGATTCATTTATTTATATTAATTATATAATTTATATTCATCGCAAACCTGGTGGTTAGAGCACGGCGTGGCGTCCATCTTGTGAACATCCCTGGGACAGAACTCCGAGTGCCCTGTGCAATACTCGGGCAGATCGCACTCGCGCTCCGCCGACCGACACACACTGCCCGCTGATTTGGGCCGACACGTCTGTCAAAAACAAACAAAAATTTACTACTACTAACTTTTTTTATATGAACGAAGTTTGGGGGATGCAGCCTAGGGTGGAGCGCGCTTGCTTAGAAGATGCCTATTCAGTCTTGATTTGAAGGTACCTATATAAAAAGAGGAGGTGAAAACGGAAGCCAGAAGGGCATTTAATATCCTAGCGGTTCGAATTAGGAACGAGTAAGCAAATCGCTACGCACGAGTCCGCGGCATTTCGACTGCGTGCAGTCGATAACAGCGGATTACGCAAGTAGCGTTGCTGCGCAGCAGGAGCTGCGTCAGACGTCAGAAGCTGCGTGAGGAGCGTACCAGCGGGTCGCAGCAGTCGCCCGAAGCGCAAGTAGCGTTGCTGCGCAGCACGCAGGCGCGCGGGTGGCAGCACGCGGCGCACGCTGGCTCTGGCCGCAGCCCGCAGTCGCACTGCTCTCCGGGCTCCACGAAACCGTTGCCGCACGTCGGCGAGTCGAAAAGACGCTTTGGTTTGTTTCTGAAAATGAAATGATTTATTTCACATAAGACAACGTGTCCCACTTATGATAAGTCGTAAGAATCTACCACCGGTTCGGAAAACTGATTCTACTGAGAACAACCGGCAAGAAACTCATCAATGAATCAGCAAAAAACTTCTGTAATGATTAATCACAATGTAGTATCACAGATTGGGATCGTTAGGAATATGAGATTTCAAAGTGGTATCGGTTACTGCTACAGATATAGTAATATTTCGAACATCCGAAAGGTGTGATTCGTCATAAGATTTTACGACAGTAAATTGTGGGCCATCAGCCATTGAACTTTTTTTGTCATACATACTGTAACAGTAATACTTTAAATGCGAAAGTGTTTCTGTGTTGTATCAGTTGACTTGACTGAGGATAAACAATTAAAAATTTTTTCATCATACAGCTTTTTATTTTAAATCTAGCTAAATAAATCTAAAATTTTAGATCTAGCTTTTTTTTCGCTAGTTTTTTTTTTTAATTTATTGATCAAGATAAACGTACAATCATATTATATATAAACACTAGCCATCCTCTAAAAACTTTAACGTTTATGCGAGGATGGCGAGTTCACATTGCAGTTATTAGTAAAATATATCTAATATTTAAGTAAGCAGGTATATAAATAACATTTTAAGTGTAATTTTAAATACACTTAAAGTAACTTATATAAAAAGTTTAGATTAGGTTAGTAAAAACCATAAGTGGATCTTACCGTAAGCAGTAGTCCATTCCACGCTCAAAGGCAAGCGCAAGCGACCTCAAACTGCAGTCTGACCAATGCGTCGGCGTTACGGATGTACTTGACGGACTCATTATACACTTGTCGTCCTGACATTTGCAGTCCGTCTCAGTGTCGTGTTCCATGCCAAAGTTGTGCCCCATTTCGTGGGCTATCGTTGTAGCCACTAGACCAATAACCTCGGAATGGTTGGACGCAACTCCTCCAGAGTATTGGTAAGTGCATATCGGACCTTTTAGTGCTTTGCCTACTACTCCATCTTTGAATTTCTTTCGTCTGGAATAAAAGTTAATTTTTACCAATAATTCAATAGGTCAAAGTTTAAGGGGTCGACTGAAAATCAGTTTGATGCCCTTTTTTGGATTTTATACGACACAGATTAGTGTTTACAGCATCAGTGTTTAGTTTCAAAGTTTATATAGTAATAGTGTTTATTCCATAAGTTTTTTCTGTGTTTTTTTTTTATTTTATTAATTATAAATAAATAAATAAAGATTTCATTTCTCCATTTATAATTTGTTAACTATTACAATAAATTGCACGGGTAAAGATGTGGTCGCGAAACCAGATTCAATTCAATCTCATGTTGATTGCTATGCTCAGCTTAGCGGCTATGCCAGCTCCAGTATGGTAGACATAAAAAGACTAAAGGACAGCTCAAAAATTCTAAATCTTATTTTTAATGAAAATACTTTATAGGTACTAGGTGGCACTGTTATAAAGCCAAAGGCCATCTTAGCCATGTTTGTTAGTGTCAAATATATTATGTAATCCATGAAAGGTTGAGAGGATCGTCTAGTTGTAAATTTTCATACAAAAAGCGATAACGTTTTTCTTCCCGTAAATGTTGTCCAATTTTCATTATTTTTAGAAATGTTGCTAGATACAATGAAGAACTATGCTCGTACGTTTTAATTTAAAAGAAATATTGCTTATGTTAAAAGTTATTAGCGTCTAAATATCCATATTTTTGACCTAAAAACTTCCTCGAGTATTTTTTTTTTTTAAATTTAACTAAACTAAAATACTAAAAAAATAAAACGTACGAGCCTAGATTAAGGTGTACTGAATCTAATGAGACCAAAATTGTCTAATTTCGTAAACGTTTGGGGGGGTAAAAACGTTATCACCCGAAACAATATTTCAAGAATAAAATGTAGTCATATGCCTACTGGACTTGCAACTCTCTCTATCGCACGATACGGAGAAGGCAGCGAAGCGTTGTGAAACAGATATCATTATTTATTCCCTACTCGCGTCGCGTTTCGTCACTAGACGATAGTCTTAAGATGAAAGATAAAGTTAACTCACGTTAGCAAATGCGCATTGTCATTAGGTATTTCGTTGAGCAAAGTTTCTCTCCTGTAAGTCAGGAAATGCGTTAACGTTGCATCCCCGTCGTCCTCTAAACGTATCAAATCCTGTTCTGTCCAAACCACGACGCCTACAAGCGCTATAATAATATTTAGTGGTGCATATACCTGGAAATAAAGGTTTCATAAAATTTAAGTAAATTTTATTTTATTTTTGAAGTGAAAACTTCTTTAGCCGCGTTGAGCACTTTTTGGTAGGGGGTAAACTTTTGGATTCGCGTGTACGCGACATGCTTGCGTTGTTACGAAGACTTAAATATAAATATACTACATTCGTAATTAAACTTTAGTTTATATTTAAACTTTTTTAATTTTTTTTAATTTTTTTTTATTTTTTTTTTTTTATCATACAGCAAATGTGACTGTATTATAAATGGCATATAATGAGTACTTGCTGCTTACTTGTTACTACATATAAACTGTACTTTTGTTTTGTTAAATTAATAGTTTTTGTTACTGTGACATCACCCAGGGCACAGCTGAAAACCAGCACCCTGCTTTGTATGCTATTTATTTGGCATACAATGCTCGGCTTAACGCTGAGCTGTACACCCATTCTGGGTGGTGTCACAGTCGAAATTGTTACATCTCTAATTTGTGTTTTGTCCGTGACACCATTGTCGAATTATTTGTTTTTCTTTCTTTCTTTCTTTATAGTATTGACTTGTCCACTTAAAAATTCTATTCTTTTTGTCAGTAGCACTACTTTTAGACCTCAATTTTGAAAATTACTTCTAAAAAACCATTATATATCCATACTAATAATACAAATGTGAAAGTGTCTGTCTGTCTGCTATGCTTTCACGGCCCATCCGTTCAACCGATTTTGACGAAATTTCGTACAGAGGTAGGTTATTATTATTATTATATACTCTTTATTTGAAACGTAAAATTCGGAAACGCTTTTTTAAACGGAAAATAAAGGAGTTACTGTGCGAATTCAAAAAACGCGGGCTTTATCTAGTGATACAATAAAGAATGATATAGGTTTTGTTTGTTTGTTTGTTGTTTGCAAGCGCCTAGACTCTAAGAATGATATATAGACCTTTTGTTTGTTGTTTGCAAGCGCCTAGACTCTAGGCCCTAGAGGAACTTCAAAGGATAAATCCAGTAGGAAAATATGAGATTTTTGCCAAAAAATCTCTAAAGGAATAAGAGAAGGGAAATCACTTACAGAGTTGATGATATTGGCCACATCCTTCAGCTGTCTGTGCACTGTATGTATATTCTCGCCGTTAGCTCTGTACTCGCCATTATCCGCCACTAGCACTAACTCGACATATCGAGATTGCTTATTCACATTGAACGGGCCACGGACCTCCGTGTCTTCGGAGGTATCTCGTTTGTACTGAGGACAATTAAATAGAATAAATAAATACTTAAATAAATAAATAATTGTTTATTTAGCTTTACATGGAAAAGTAACACAAAAATGAGAAATTAACTACAGACTAAAATACTAAGCTTACCGATACTGATTTAACTTAGATATTTGGCGGTCTTCGAAGAGACCAAGTCAAGATTACGATGTTTTCTCTGAATTACGCTATATATACGACCTCCACAGATGAACGGTCGGACCAGTGGTCTCCGAGCGCACCCCCGGTCGGAGGATGATCATCCTTTATTACGGTCGAGCCATATCACCAGCTCCCGTACAGATATATAACAACAGATACACGTTAGACGCAGTCCTAATTATTATTTCAGTTAGAAAACAATCTTTACGAAATTTTTGAAGCTTAGAGAACTTAAAATTTCATACAGTCTAAATAGAAGCTCGTTTTTACAAGCTAATTGAAATCGGTTGTTATTGTTGTTGTTTGTTTCATATTAATTCGGCCACGGCGGTCAATCTCCATAGAGACTAGCCATCTGCGCGGGATTTAAAAAAGAGAGTTAAGAGTTTAGACATGGCAATAGGACATTTCTAAGACTAATCTGGTGATTTCGGCCGTGGCTAATTACCACCCTACCGGCAAAGACTTAACGCCAAGCGATGTAGCGTTCCGGTACGATGCCGCGTAGAAACCGATTTGGGTTTAATATAACTGCCGTACCCCTAACAAGTTAGCCCGCTACCATCTTAGACTGCATCATCACTAACCATCAGGTGAGATCGCAGTCAAGAGCTAACTTGTAGTGAAATAAAAAAAAACAACTCTGGGAATATTTGCAAAGCCAAGGCTCTCCGAAAACTGTGGTGATGATGTTAAGAACTATATGTCACATATACCAACCCGACTAACTCTACTCCTTTCCCTGCTCTGTTCACTGAGATGCCTCTTCATGAGTTCAGGATCGTACTGCGTGTTATTGGTCACGCCACCTTCGTACCCACAGCGGAAGTTCGTCGTCAGATCCGAATGGTCGTAGACGAAGTGTTTTGATCCCACCTCGGTCTCCATGTCTGGAAAAGAAGGTTTTCCTAAATATGAGAAAGATGAAAAATAAAAGAGGATTATGAAGGAACTAGAAGTTTAATTCGCTATAATCCGCGACAATAACGCCTGCTTCTATCCCAAAAGAGGATCACTTTTTTCTGAATTATCTCGCCGGATACAATAATTATAACAACAATAATAAATTTTTTTATCTACACTAATGTTATAACATTCTACTTATGTTTCCAATACTTGACTTATAATTACTACTGTTATAGCGCAGATAACAAAACACTCAATTTAAGCAATTTCACATGATGGTATAATATCCACATCGATATCGTAAAATCTCATTATAACATCAATAAAACGCGACCAATTAACCTGGCGAGCCTTATGTCAAAATCCTCATACAAATTGTATAAAATTTTGATATTAGGCTGGCTTTTGAAAACAGTTGGGTTATACGTGAAAACTTCGTCGAAACTACTAAACTTACCTACACAAAACTCTTTGGTAAGATCTTGTGCCAATTAAATAAAAAACGAACAGCGCGCGCTCGCTCCTGATTGGCCCTGCGCGCGCAGCTGCGCTCTCATTGGTTAGATTTTAATGGCGGCAAGTTCACTGTGACAATACACGTACGCGATAAACTATTGTCAGCTTTTACTCTTGTTGTTTGATAAATTGCATTAGTGAAGATAAAGTAGTGTATGCAACTGCATATAACACGGGTATTAAAACACTCGTTACTATTATGAAACTCGCTGCGCTCGTTTCATAAACTCACACTCGTGTTTTAATACCCTTCATTATATGACAGTTGCATAAACTACTATTATAACAAGATAGGCTTGTGACGACAATCATGCTTACTAGGTTGGAGCGCGCTTGCTTCGTAAATGCCTATCCACTCTTGCCTTGAAGGTAGGTACTAGGTACTCAAGCCATACTTGGCAGGAAACACGGACGTCGGAAGGGCGTTCCAAAACCTAGCGGTTTGTATCAGAGGGGTTCCTACCATCGCATAAAGTAGTATTGTTTCAAAATGAAAGTTTTATGTCACGTACCTTCATGTCCCTAAAATAAGATTACAATTCTAGAACACGAACGTCAACAATTATAAAACAATATTGCTTTAAGCGATGGTAGTAGTCCCCCTGAAATGTAAAACAAAAACGTTTCGAGTATGTCTTGAATTTGATTGAACATCGACCACACAAGGATGCCAACGCTCACGATTTCTCGCTATTCTGTGGTTATAATAACGGTTAAAAACCACGGTATCTTATAGTTAGTCGGGATTGCTTACAGGACTATAAGCGTTTTACGCCGAGTTGCACGAAACAAATTCAAAAATTTAAGTGGTGATTAAATTAGTTTTACTCACAAGATTTCACACAAATTATTCTTGCGATTAAATTAATTAGTTTAATCTCTATTTAATTTTTTAATTTTGTTTCGTACAACTCAGCGTCAAGCAATTAAATATCACTTGTGCACACACTATATCACGCAATCGTCTCAGTGATAACAGCTAAGAATTAAAATTATTAAGAAATCGGTTATTCAGTTTGGGTTTGTAGTTTGGCATTATCCCAAACCAGACGATGCCTGCGACTTCGTCTGCGTGGATTATGTTTTTTGATTCCCGCGGGAAATCCTTTCCGGGTTAAAATGTAGAAATGGTCCCCAGGATGTAACCTACCAACGTATACCAAATTTCATCGGAATCGGTTGAAAATATAGGCCGTTAAAGTGTAGCAGACAGACAGACAGACAGACAGACAGACAGACATTAACACTCTTGCTTTTATAATATGTATGGATGTCGGGGGATATTAAAATTCTTGTACCATAAATCCATACTAATATTATAAAAGCGAAAGTGTCAATGTCTGTCTGCTACGCTTTCATGAAAGGTACGGCTAAAGGCATGTGGCATCCCGGGGAAGAACATGGGATACTTTTTATTCCAAAAAATTAAAGAGTTCCCACGGGAAATTTAAAAACCTGCCTTTAATTTGGATGCCTGCGAGTTCGTAAGCGTGGACAATCATCTAGTCAAATAAATATTATAAATGCGAAAGTTTGGATGGATGTATGGATGTATGGAGGTATGGATGTTTGTTACTCAATCACGCTCCAACGGCTGAACGGATCTGGATGAAATTTGGCACAGAGATAGATTATAGTCTGGAATAGCACATAGGCTACTTTTTATCCCGGAAAATTAAAGAGTTCCCGCGGGAACCGAAAAACCTCAATCCACGTGGACGAAGTCGCGGGCATCAGCTGGTATGACATAAAACGAAGGTTTTACTCGTTTACCTTGGGCGGGTTCTATGTATTTCATCTGCCTGCCGTCGTGTATGACCCCCCGCACTCCGTGGCAGGTCGACAACGCCGCCCACGAGTCCTTCTTGCCCCTCACCTGGCCTGTGTACTGGCATATGTCTAGTTCCTGGAAATTAATTCAATTTCAATTTATTTATTCAAAAAGTTTACAAAAACCACAGTTATTTACAGTTACAGTTTATTAATAAACTAGCGGTCCGCCCCGGCTTCGCACGGGTAGCACTTAATCATAATAGTCCTTCCCCGATGTCAGTAAAAACACCCTCGAAAGTAAAGCTTTGTTTCAGACCAAATTTGAAAATCATAAAAATGGTTACTGTGAATCAACCTTAAAAGATAGATATATGCTATCGCGGACTTTTTTTTAGACCTTTTTGAGAGGAACAATTCCACTATACATTGTTGTCGTGTAACTTTAGAAGAGACGATTTTTTCCGACTTAGTTCACATTATTGCAATTTTGGTAAGGATCTCAAATTTTTTTGAAAATAAAATATAGCCTGTGTTACTCGCTGATAGTGTAGCTTTCTATAAGTGAAAGAATTTTTAAAATCGGTTGTGTAGTTTTTGAGTTTATCCATTACAAACAAACAAACAAATCATTCCTCTTTATAATATTAGTTTAGATTAATAGTCAAAATAAATTTGTTAACCTTAGCCAATAAGAATTGTTAACCATAATCAACAATAATAATTGTTAACCTTAGCCAATAAATTGCAATATTCCTGTGCGTTCCGCAGTCGGGTAAAAACAGCACCTATGTACTAGGGAAGGCACTAAATTTTGGGAGATAAACGCCAAATTATTTGTGTGAACCTTTGTAATTTTTCAAACAAAGATTTTATTTATTTATTTAAAGACTTGCCACGCTGGACGAGTCAAAACGAGTCAATTGCACTATCAATAAGACCGCCTTTGAACCCTTCTGTTGTATCTTTTAATCTTTCTGTTTATTGTCCTAGTTCTAAGTGTGCGCAATAAAGAGTTTATCTATCTATCTATCTATCTATCAATGGTTATGGAATCTCAGTCTCACTACTAAAATGCTAGGAAAGTGAGTGGCATGACTACAAGAGAGTATTCTTAATAGATAATTACTTTTGAAACCCAGTGGTTTTAAGGTGGTCAAATGACCTACACCATCGATAGTCCCTACGGCAAAGTTTGATCGACTTAAAAATGTACCTATTAAATATTATTAATGCGAAAGTGGGTCTGTCTGTCTGTCCGAAACATTTCCATGGCCCATCAGATTTTGACGAAAATTGGTACAGAGATAGGTTACATCTCGTGGAAAGACACTTTAAAGGCTTTGAAGGCTACTTTTCTTTGAATTGCTGGCTTACTAGGCGGTGAATATCGCAAGTTACACGTGCAAGTTACACACTGTACCACATAGATTTGTCTGCTTTGGCGGATCATAGCGAATACAACTCCTTGTTTCTTCATAGGCTACTTTAAGTTCTATAAGTACCTACAGGATTTTCACAAAACCTAGTCCACGCAAACGAAGTCGCGGGGGCATCATCTAGTCCTAGTAATTAATATTGGTTTCATTCGTTACCTCACCTCAACAGTAGGTTTATGTAGCACCGTCTTCCCATCTTTCTGGTAGCTAATCGTGTGGTCCCCAGCCACTAGGTCCTCATTTAACCGCAGGTCGAGGATGTGTTCCTCGCCTTCTATGTCCAGCGTCATCGTCACCTCTGGATGATGGAGACCTTCCTGGAAAAATATATAGAGTTTTATGTAAAACGGGTCACGTAGGCATCACGGGAACACTCGGAGACGGATGTGGCGGAACGGATTGAATCCGTCCACCATACATAGTAGGGGAAAGACCACGTGGACGTGTGCCCTCAACTCGACTCTTGTACAAAGAGGTGTTCTATGGTATATACTATGGTTCTATGGTCCTAGTGATATGCCCATAGAACTTAAGGATTCGCAGTTGTACAAGAGTATATGGACGTTTCCGTGCCATAAATGAGGATAAGAAGAAAGACTTTCGCCTTCTGTCTCGACTTCTGTTTGATACTTGACAAAAATGTGTATTTGATAAGCAATTTATTTACATGTTGTTTGTGAATTTGTGAACTATGAGCATTTATTCTGAAGTTCTGACAGACGAACGAACAAACGCAATTTATTTTCTCCTCTGTGACTTCGGATCCCTCGGTCAATAAATAACATAGTTAATATAACATATCAGATAATGTAGTAATGTACCTTACTTAAATCAGTAGATATCGGTGATTGTAGTACCTAGAGTAACAGATCATTAATCTACCAAGTATAATAATTGAAGGAAACACGGCAATAGGAAACAGTTTAGCCCAGTCGAGAATAAGAGCTACCGCAGACTACCTACAAAGCGTTATTACGACACAAAGCAACAATGTTAATCTGTAACTAGTTAATCTGTTAATCCAAGGTTAATCCATAATAATATTATAAATGCGCAAGTCTTTCCTTTACAAGACTCATACCATCGATTTACCAACCTATAAGTCAATGGCTCATACGCTTAACGCCGCGTTCTCCGTTTTCGTCGATTCTAAAATCGATATAAGTATGAAACGCGTGGATCGAAAAATTTGAAATTAATATATACTATAATTCATTATATTTTAAAGTCTTGGATCAGTTGAAAACATGATTGGACGAAATTTTCTCGATAGAAAAAAATTCCAAAGACATGAAGAATAAAAGAGCAAAAAGGCTTTTTCTCTTAAATGGCTCGGCCTATAAGTACGAAACTTTCAGTATAGGTGTAAAACAATCAAATTAAGAATTGGATCTCTTAATTTTGCCGTAGGTATCGTATTTCAAATTATATTCTTGATTACTTTAATTCTCGCATGTCTCCATGAAATGTTCAAATCACATGGAAAGCGAGTACAAAGAATTGTCGACCCTATTGCTTGAGAGTTATGGGCCGTAGTTACGTTATCTTGTCAGTAACTCTCGACGCTTCAGCGCAGATGGACCTGTGTCAGGTTGCCCAAGCGCCTTGGGCTTATTACGATGCCAAAAATTGCCATAGTGTAACGTAATGATAAAATATTTTATACCTATTAAAATGAGTCAATATGCTGTATATTTATGTTATTAAAATAATGATACAAATTGATTCGAGTTATTACTACATTGTAGCCGTAGTATTTACTTTCGATTAGTTGCTTGATTTAGAAAAAATGTATTGAAATTTGAAAATGTGGGGTTTTTAGGTAAATTAAGTTTAACCTATTATCCAAATAGGCTTCATGACTCTTTTTATTATTACGCATCTTAATCTTATCTTTTTCGGTATTATTTAGTACGATTAAAAAAAACATCTGAAACATATGCACGCTTGAGATGTTTTTTTAAAGACATCGCACATACAATAACAAGGATTATAACTTATGAACAAAACACAATCATTCGTTTGATTTTGCAGATGCGTTGAAATAAAAACAATCCTTATCAGATGTTTTTGCACACCTGTGTTCTATACTAAGCGGGGTTGTAAAATCTTTTGTTGTTTGTGTAGCGCAACGGAAGGACTTATATTTATTGATGCATAATAAATATCGGTCATGGCTAACCGCTGTCTTAGAGGAGGGGATAGTTGATAAGGTGATTGTTCTCAACCACGTGTCAATGTTAGTTGCATCACTTATCTTTTCATTCTTGATCAGATTGGTAATCCTTCGTTGTGCTTTTTTGCGAGGTGAATCTTGTGTGTAATTTTTATAATCTCCAAATCTCTTTGGTGGTGTTTGGACCCTATCACTTTTTTATAATTTGAGAAAGTTTTGAGGAAATAAATTGAAATCCAGAATCTACTAAGGTAAATATTTTTAGTTGATTTAACTTTTACGGTGAATAGTAAAACGCCGACTTCTTTCTATCTGTCATCAGTAGTCTCAATATTTTTTTTATTCCTTTGTTACATAATGTGGTGTTATTTCATAATGTTTTATTCTATTCTTTACATTTTTTGTAGGTTCGTCATGGCAAAGATAAAAATAAAAACACTTGGCAAACGAAAATTACTGCAATTGCGAAAACAGTTGCTAGCGCGTAAGTAAGTATCATTACTTACTTTTTAATAAATGTATAATGCTACAAATGCAATTCATATCTGATTTTCGTTATTCTTTTGTCTCAGCCGCGGACTGCCTGAACTGAACTCTACAGAGAATAATAATAATAATGTTCCATTGGAAATAATTTCAACAGAGCAAAGGTAATACTTACTTGTAAATATAGCAATTAGTAAATACTACATTGACCATGTATTTTATCATATAACGATTTTTTATTTTATTTTAGAGAGCCGGTACTGACACTTTTAACCAATGTTGAAATGGAAATCGTTCCTTTGCTCAAAAAATCACCAGATCAAAGGTATTTTTGAATTTAACTACTAACAATAATTACTAAAAAGAATAATAAATTTCGTCATTTATATTATCAGTATTCATTTTTGAGATGCTAAAAAATGTTTATTAATAAAATTAAATTATAGATATGAAGACGCGAATAATACTTCCGGCCTTGAATTACATGAACGAAGGATATGTGACCTGAAGTACTTCTTTGAAAACTTAAAAAGTATTGCACAACACAATAAAGCTTTTGACTGTGGAATTCATAACCTTGAAATCGTAGGCGAACAAAGAAAAGGTCTAAATTCTATTTTGAAGTATAAATGCAATATGTGTAACCAGGATTTATTTTCTAACACAACAGATCCAAGTCCAGATAGTTACGTCAATTTGAACGAATCATTATTATCGGCTGCTATAACTACTGGTGTCGGATTTTCACAGTTAGAGGAAATTTTTTCCTCACTAAATATTGCTTTTTTATCAAGAAAACTTTTTGGAAAAATTAGTCAAAATATAAGTGAAGAGTGGTATAAGCTATCAACAGACGAAATGGAAGCTGCTGCAAAATTTGAATGGCAATGTGCAATCAATGAAGATCGCGTAACAGAAGATGGCATACCTGTCATAGACGTTGTTACTGATGGATGTTGGTCAAAGCGGTCTTATAAAACAAACTATTCGGCATTGTCAGGGGCAGCTGCTATTATAGGGAAACGATCGGGAAAAGTGTTATATTTAGGTGTAAAAAATAAATATTGCGTGGTTTGTGCACGTGCTTAAAACAAGAAAATTGAAGCTAAGGACCATAAGTGCTTTAAAAATTTTAGTGGCTCATCAACTTCGATGGAATCAGATATACACTCGGCGTCAAAAAAATCGCACCTTTCAAAAAATCGACTTCAAACAACTGTAAACCTTATTTGACATCAATAATAAGGGTCATGTTGGATATCATTTGAAAGGCGATGAAATGGAGAGCACAAAAACAATTCAATTTATTATTTTTCTTTTATTGGAAAAGCACAAAAAAAATAAGTATATAAAACAGTAAAAGTCCTTAATTAAGCCTTAATTTAAAACAGATTAATTACACAAAAAAGAATACAAAAATGATCTTAAAACTAATCTAAAATCTAGTGTTACCCCCCCTTGCCCTGATGACGGCTTCCATACGATCCCTCATGGATCTTACCAATTTTAAAATTTCTTCTTGAGGGATAGTGTCCCATTCCTCAATAACGGCATCTTTGAGTTCCTGGAGAGTCGTAGGAGCGGGATCACGAGACCGAACCTTGCGTTTTAAATGGTCCCATAGGTGCTCAATCGGGTTCAGGTCTGGACTTCTCGCTGGCCACTGCATGACAGAGATCCCAACCTCTTGAAGGTAGTCGCGCATAATAATTGCAGTGTGAGCGCGAGCGTTGTCATGCATCAACGTGAACCCCTCGCCAACAAAACTGGCATAGGGGACCACATGGTCTTCCAGGATCTCTGTGATGTACCGGTGAGCAGTCAGCGACCCTTGCCCGCGAGCACCTCGAGCCCGGGAGACGCAAACAAGGTCGGTTTTGCCGTCGGCCGACATGCCGCCCCAGAACATACAAGAACCGCCTCCATATTCCACCGTCTCCTGGATGCAGGCTTGGGCGAAACGTTCACCCTGTCTTCTGTACACTCTTTTGCGTCTGTCGTTGCAGAAAAGGCACACTCTCGTCTCGTCTGAGAAGAGAACAGCTTTCCATTGTTCGAGGGTCCAATTGACGTGTTCGCGAGCGAATTGCAAGCGGGCTCGCCGATGCTCTGCGGTCAATTTTGGACCTGTAGCAGCTCTTCGCGCCGCTATTTTCCTCTCCCCCAGTCTTCGTCTAACCGTAGACACACTCACGGTTCTTCTGTTAGCTGTCTGGAGCTGCTGTCGCAACTCAACAGCATTTAAGAAGCGATTTCTCAAAGACGTCGACACGATGAATCGGTCGTCTCTCTCTGGTAGACGTCGCTGCACCTCGGTGCAGCGACGTCTACCAGACCCATGTCTTCGGACGTAGCCACCGGTCTCCAGGAAACGCTGGTACACTCTTCGAACCGAAAAACGGCTCAAGTTGAGTTGCCGAGCGACATCACACTGCCGCATGCCTGATTGCAGTAGTACAATCACTTGGGCGGCCTCATCGACAGTGGTATCCATTTTCAAGGGTGTTTTTCTTGGGAATGAGCTTCTCGTGTGTCCACTTCAACGGTTGGATAGCGAATGATCCCGATTGAACCTGTATTGACCCTTTTATACCTACAAAAGGTAGCGCAACTAGCGGCTGTTTTAAGGAGCAAAATTGTAGGTGTTTTCTTCTTCTTTTTTTGTGCTCTTCCAGTAAAAGAAAAATAATCAATTGAATTGTTTTTGTACTCTCCATTTCATAGCCTTTCAAATGATATCCAAAATGAACCTCATTATTGATGTCAAATAAGGTCTAAAGTTGTTTGAAGTAGATTTTTTGAAAGGTGCGATTTTTTTGACGCCGAGTGTATTAGTAGAAGGATTCAAACAGTCAATTGCTATGTATGGCTTAATTTACGGCAGAATGATTGCTGATGGTGATTCTTCCACATATAATAAAATCATTCAAGCAAGGCCGTATACAAATTATACTGTGGAAAAAATCGAGTGCCGGAATCATCTTTTGCGAAACATGTGCAATAAGATGCAAGCTGTCACTAAAGATACCAAATTTAGTCTTAAAGACAGAAAATTGATCACGACTGGAAGAATATTAGCAATTAGAAAAGTTATCTGTTCAGCAATAAAGCATTTAAAAAATAAGAATATTGAGCATACAAAAAAAATTAGTGGTTTATATGATGTAATTATCAACTCCTATTACCATGCATTTGGAGATCATGACAAGTGCGTTTCTTTTTATTGTGAGAGTAAAAAATGTAGCGAAAATTTAACGTTGAAATTGAGGGGCACTGCTTTAGAAAATAGATTACATTTTATTATTCATCAAATTGCTGCTCATTCTAGGAGCCTCATTGAAGATTTTGATAGTAATACTTGTGAAACATTTAACTCTATTATAGCTAAGTGCATAGGCGGTAAACGCATTAACTTTAGTTTAAAAAATTCATACAAAACAAGATGTGATGCTGCCGTTGTTACTTTTAACAATAGAACACCACTATATTCTATACAAAAACAATTATTAAAAAAAAGCCCACAAACACTTATTAAAAAAAAAGAATTGTCAAAAATAAAATGTAACTTCAAACGCAAAGGAAATGCGAAGATCACACGTAAAAGACTACATTTTGAAGAAATAAGTCATAAGGACTACGGCAGTAATTGTCAGAAACCCGATTTGTCGGTTGAAGATTTTGAGAGGGTTAAGAAATCTTTTTTGGAGAAGCTAAAAAAAAGCGACTATGAAATAAATAAAATAGAACAAGAAACAGTTCACCAAAGTGATTCGTCTGAATGGCTTGAAACCAGAAGGAACCTTTTAACTGCTTCCAATTTCGCTAAGGTTATCAATAGAAGGGTCACCACAAAAGCTGCCGGCTTAGTAAAACAGCTACTATACAGCAAAGATATTTCTATGGTTCCATCAATAAGGCATGGGAAAGAAAATGAAAGATTAGCTGTAGCACAACTAGAAGAGCAACAATGTATTAAAATTAAGCGTTGTGGGTTATTCATTGAGAAAGAAAATCCATTTTTAGGTGCTACACCAGATGGCGTAATTGATAATGACAAAATCGTCGAAATTAAGTGTCCTTTCTCGGCCTATAATATTTCATTTGAAGATGCAGTGAAAAAACGCAAAATAACTTTCTACAAATTCATGAACGGCGAGTTAATCGTAAATAAGAAACACAGTTGGTACTACCAAATACAAGGCCAGCTTAATATATCTAAAAGAAAGGAATGTCTTCTTGGCATTTGGCTTGGACCGGAAAGACCTATGAAAGTCGAGACTATAAAAACGGATAAAAAGCTATGGGAGAAACTAATGGTGCCCAAGCTAAGAGAATTCTATTTTGGGGCAATACTTCCCGAGCTTTTAGATCCACGTCAGTCACGAAATATGCCTTTACGGGACTTGATAGTACAACATCCATACTAATATTATATTTTTATCTCGATATTTTAGATTTTATTTTATTTTTATTTAGATATTTCAATGTTACATTATATTTTTATTTCATGTTATTTTTCGAATTTAGTATTCTCATAAAAATCTGTATTTATTAAGTATTTCTTTGTCTGGCTTTATTCTAAATGTGGGTTTACATGACTTTTCGATTAATTTATTTGATATTTTAATGTTACTTTAGGTATATTTATATTTAATTTATATCTAATTTAGTGTTCCTATAAATCATTTATTTAGTATTTATTCTATTTAGTAGTATTTATTTTTAGTATTTATTCTGAAACTAGCTGATGCCCGTGACTTCGTCCGCGTGGATTGAGGTTTTTTGGTTCCCGTGGGAACTCCTTAATTTTCGTGCCAAAAATCACGTCAATCCGTTCTTTATTTTATTATATAAATGTTGTTATTTGTTTATACCTACTTTGTGAAATATGTGTTAAAAATAATAAAAGATATAATAATTCCTTATCTAGTCGTTTTTATTGGGTTTCTAGCACCTTGCACTTGATAAAGTATCAATAGGATACAAGTAAATATCAGCTGTCACACTTTCCTATGACATACAAATTATAATGAAACATAATAAGTAGTACTATCATGTATCCAAATGCTATTGGGATGACAGTTAGCAGTTGTGTTATAAAAACTTGTTCTGTTCGCCAGAAATACAAACAATACAATACAATAGAAACAATACAACATAAGCTTTATGACTCGCCTTTAGCTCGCCTCGCACTCAAAGAATTAGTTACTGTTGTAAAATATTTGTTTTAAAATTTACCTTATTTAGTTAACTTTAAAGTATAAATTGAATTGTATCAACATTATTTTTGTTATATTTTTTCATTTGATTGAAGGTTATATATTTTCATACCTTCTTATACGAACTAAACGAGATACTCATGGTAAGAATAAAAAATTTAGAATGCTTGGAAAGTAATGATTATTTAATACGATGCTAATTCTAGTACATATTATATTTTCATTTTATTTTTACTTTTTCAATTTAGCGTACTGAGTTGATACCGCGTAGAATTCAATAAGAAAATTTGTTTCAATCTTAGACTACACCTACTAACAACTAAGATCACAGTTTGTTTACTTGTATTAAATGAATGAAAAAAAAGTATAATGATATACTACTTACTTACTATGAATATTACTTTAATAAGAAATATATTATAGGTAACTAACTGATGCCCGCGACTTCGTCCGTGTAGATCAAGATTTTTTGATTCCCGCGGGAACTCCTTAATTTTCCAGGATTAAAAGTATGCCTATGCCTATGTCCTTTCCCGGGATATATCCTACCTCTATACCAAATTTCAGCAAAATCGGTTGATAAGATAGGCCGGGAAAGCGTAGCAGACAGACAGACAGACACACTTTCTTTTTATAATATTAGTATGGAAGTATGGATATATTTTTATCAAACTTATATTCATTTTAGGTTAGGTTAGGATTATAGTATGATTATAGATTTAAGGTAATCGATATCGTACATAAGGTATTAAGATTAATAAACATAATTATTAAGTTCGCGCAAACTAACAGAGCAAACTTGAATGGAACTAACTACGAAGTTAAGAATTTATGCAAAAGCGGTGCGTTTTATTATTATTCTATACTGTGGCCATTCGCAGCAGGTAACAGACGTTGGAGTGAGATACCTGTTACCCGTCTCTCAAAATGAAATTTCGGCTGGAGTAGCGGGGGGCCTTAACTGATATTGTCAAAACCAGCTGTTCTCGGTGAGCGACGAAAGCGACGTGATACGACTCCATACATAATGACCGCCCAACGAAGGCCGCGTGAAGGGTCGTGTCGCGTCGTAATGGTGCGTTTGTAGCTGACGTTGAGTGTCGCATAGCTCCAGGTAGCTGACTCTACAATGCAACTAAGGCACGAATAGTAGAGACAGCTATTTCGACATCGCGACCCAAATTTGAGTAGGTATTCCTTCAAAACTGTAATTAATTTAAGATCTTTCTAATTGTTACATCCAGTAGCACTAGACGCCAAGATTAATTGTAAATTAGTTTTAGTTTTTATTTTAATAAAGTAATAAAAATTTAGTTTTTTTGGGACCTCCGGCTGTGTCTACCTTTACTTAGGGCTTTAGCACAGAAATAGCTTGCAGCCTGAAAACGGACATCATGAAGAATCAAAGAGATCACACCGGAATTTTTAAAAAGCTAATTCCACACCAGCTTAATAACCTAGCCTCAACGACCAATAAAGTCTGTGGTCTGCGGGCGCCTCATACGTATTACCTGCTAACAATTTCCTATGCCGTAACAACTAACAAGTATAGCGAGTAATATACGACAATTATAAGCAAGTTGTAAGCAAAAACTTGTAATTATTTATCAATTGCCTTTCTTGATTTCTATGTAAAGACTATTATGGTGTGCAACTAGGGTTGTGCCAACAGGAAGTGTAATTTTTCTTTAGTGCATCTTTTTTTTTTTAACCACTACAAGTTAGCCCTTGAATGCGATCTCACCTGATGGTAAGTGATGATGCAGTCAGATGGTAGCGGGCTTATCTGTTAGGGGCATGGTAGTTATATTAGACCCATACCCCTATTCGGTTTCTACACGGCATCGTACCGGAACGCTAAATTGCTCGGCGGCACGTCTTTGCCGGTAGGGTGGTAACTAGCCATGGCCGAAGCCTCCCACTAGGCGAGACCAGTAAAAATTCAGAAATTATAAATTCCCAAATTGACCCTGTCGGGGATCGAACCCGGGACCTCCGCACGTTAAGACTACACACTGCGCCACGGAGGTCGTCAAAATCTATGTCGCACAAGTGTGTACATAGCGCACTATAATATATCCTGCATCATGCATGGGTAAGCTTGACAGGCGATATGCACAGACAAAGTAGAATCAGTCATCGACAAACTTTATCTACTCTAACGGGAATCACAATTATTATTTTACTTTAGCCGGAATAATTTTTGTCCCGAGGGATCGTGCGACATTTTGCTTGACAAAAGGTCAGCTTTTTATTGGGGCTCCTCCCAAATATTATAAGTAATATTGGTAACATAACGAAGAGAGTTAATTACCCCTGTATTGTATTTCAATGTGACAACCCTAAATATAGGAAGGCAATACAAGAAACACGTCTGAGATCAAAATAACGCGTTATTTATGTCCAAGCGAAGGATTGATCTTCTGACTACTATAGCAATTGGAATGCCACTGGTGACTGGATGCGTTCTGATGTGGTTAGAGCAACGAGAGCTAAGGAATAGATGCCCGTTAATAAAAAAACTAGCTTTTTCGAGGATCGATCCCGGGCACGCACCTCTAACGTTTCGGATGCATAAAAAATAACTAAAACGGCATCTTTGGGAGTCCGCCATATTGGATTTAGAATGACGTCACTTACAATGTCATCCAAACTAACCGTGTATGCAAAATTTCATCCCAATGGATTGGGGTTTTAACTGTTTTAATATTCAGTTGCAAGTTTTGACCTAAACAAACACAAACATTGCAAGCTTTGTGCAAGATCATATTTAGCGGTCTGTAGCCATAAGGGGCCATAAAGTACGCTGTACGTCACACTAATTTCGTGATTTTTGACCCCTCCCCCGTCCTTGTCACAGTTGGTCACATTTGTGAGACCCCCCCTTCCTAATGTGACGTCACATATCTTGCAATTTTTAAAAAACAACACTTCCGAAATTAGTTTTATTTCCATTTAAATTATTTTTTAATATAATCAACATCAAATGAAACATTTGAAAAAATTAACAAAACTTGGAAATATTTTTAAATTTTTCGTTAATACATAGTTCAAATTTGGCATTTTAACACTAATCATAATGTATAAGATTTTGAAATGTGACGTCACCAAACTTAGGACCCCTCCCACCCCTTGTCACACTTCGTCGACCCCCTACCCCCCCTTAACGTGTGACGTACTTTATGGATGACTCCTAAGCAGAGAAGTCTCTGTACTAGTTACTTCCAACAATAGACTGTTCTGCTATTTAGTACGTACACCTACCGCAATGCAAATTTTTATTATAAGCTATCCGTTAAAAAGCTAACAGTTAATTTGCATACAAATAAAGTTGTGAAAGAGATTTTAAAAAAAAGTTCCTTTGTTATCCTTTAAAGGAGACTCCGTATAAAGAGAATCCGCCTGCGGGATTCATTGTCTTTAAATATTTTTACATTCAGTTTTTTATTTAAGCTATTCATGGTACAAAAATGAACCAAAAGTTCGTAGTCTTGCCAGTATTATATTTTAGTACTTATGTGAAAGTTTTTATGTTTAGATAGACTAAGCCGACTTGGCTGAAATTTGGAATGAAGATAGCTTATAACTTAAATTTTAACACGTAAGCTAAATTTTATCCAGAAAAACTGTAGAGCTCCCGCGCGAATCAAAAAACGCAACATATTATATTATGTTGACTCTTCTCGGTAGGAATGACATTCCAAACCAGTGATAGATTCATTCGACGATTCAAAAGCACTTGTAATTGTAAAATTTATAATTATTATGTTTATTTTAATAAAAGACACCTGAATTTTACTTGGTCAGTAGCCTTATTATGTAAAACCTTCATCAATCATGTTGTGTTAGGCTGAATTTATAGTGTTCTTGTTGTGACAATGGATTTTGGCCAATAGTGGAAGAGTGGTGATTGCGACCGTACACTGTAGCAATCATTTTTACGTAATAAGGGAGCTGCTGACTTCAGTAGACAGGCAGACTTGTCAAAAAAGGCGGGCATTATCTTTGTTTACGGTTTTTTATTGCATAAAGGATATGATTAATAAATTATGTTCAGTGAGTGATACGTTATCAACGAGCAGTCAGACCTTGAGCTTATAATTATGAGACCTTTTGAGTAAATACAATATATTATATGACTGCCTCTCTCTTTTTAATAAATGACTACTTACCATTCTTCTTTTAGCTAATTTTACAACGACCTCGTTAGACTTAGGTATACCTACTAATTTTTTTATCTTAAGCCCATCGCGCTGGAGGGCGCTCCAAAGCTCCACTTAAGGACTTTGTGACTCCGACTGCCATCGACCCTACGATAAGCATGCCCTGATGTCCATTGTCATTTTAACTTGTAAATGGTTTGTTGGGGTAAATTTACCCCAACAACCTTTGTTAAGTTGATCAAAATGAAATTATATCATTTCACTAGCTGTTCCCGCGAGAACTCTTTAATTTTCCGTGATAATAAGTAGCCTGTGTTGTACCAGACTATAAATCTATCTCTGTGCAAAATTTCATCCAGATCCGTTCTGGCGTGATAGAGATACAAACATCCATCCATCCAAATTTTCGCATTTATAATATTAGTATAGAAGTAATAGTGCACTAGAGTGGCGACCTCGCACTGGAAAGCGCAGCGTTGGCAGACCCCCTACTCGCTGGACGGACGTTATCAGGCGAGTCGCAGGGAGCTGCTGGATCCAGGCGGCGCGGGACCGCGGCGTGTGACAGTCCTTGCAAGAGGCCTATGTCCAGCAGTGGATGTCTATCGGTTATCGGTGATGATGGTATAGAAGTATAGATTTACCGTGTGCCTCGTAGATGTGATCTCCCTCTTCGTCCTGCCATGGTGTATCACAGGTTGAACTATTCTGTGTCGGCGGAAATCTGTTGCAGGACTTTCTGGAACAAACAACATCAATAATTTAGCAACTGTGTAGAAAATAGTAAAAACTGAGAGAGAGTTGATTTTGAGTGGATTTTATATAAGAGTAGTTACTAGGTGGACTAGTTACTGAGCTCATGGAAGTTCATGGAAGAAGCGAGGCCAAGGATAGAGCCGGGTGGAGATAAATCGTAGAAGAGGCCAAGACCCACAAAGGGTTGTAGCGCCGAAGGAAGTAAGAAGTGAGTAAGTTACTAAGTGGTGCCCGCGAAATCGCTTCGTCCGGAATCGTATGCGGGGTATCCACTGGAAAAGGGTAACGAGCGGGAAATGGCTGAGCGAAATGGATTCTGACTACGCAAAATAGGTTTACACTTCCACCAAAGAGACAGACAGCTGTTGTCCTAATGAGCGAGCTCATTTTGACACTTTTTGAACTATTTATGCTCGCTCAGTCCTTTACGCTAGCTCCGTACTTTTCGTTAGCTTGGTAATAGTACATTACTGCAGCGGCCAGCAAAACAGGCATTGAAGGACGAACGTGTAAATGTGGGCCGAGGCGAAGCCGAGGCACACATACGTAAGTCCATCAATGCCTAGTTGTGGCCAAGGCTTGTATAGTAGGTACTTTTCTCAAATAATGCGCGGAAATTAAAACTAAGTAAGTAGTACCTAGACAGAACTTTTTATTTTTCAGATAAGGATTTCGATTTTCTTTCATTCTTCCATTGAAAAAAATTTTCATAGGTTTTCAAATATTTTTCTTTTGATTTTGGCGGTAACAAGTTTTCTATTACGGCTCTTGCCGCCTCTTGAATTTCAGGTGGCGTTAAAGTAAGTTCATCACACTCATTGTCTTCACTTGAACTCATTTTGTCAAATACATTTCAAAATCAATGACGAACAACGAACAATAATAATTTTTCCCGCGTTAAAGTGTTCATTTGTTTTTTTTTCAATAAACAGCTTTCTATTTGCAAGCTAGTTCGAAATTTAAATAAAACCTTTGATAAGTTACCTCCTTGGTTGCCATGTTTCGGAGTAAAAGATCGTTCCATTTTTAAACTACACGACAGATATGAATTTACTATGTAAATTATTTGGCCGCTAAACCACGACAGATATGGATTTTCATACAACTTTAGCAGGCCGCTGCTCGCATGTATTTGGCCAGTACAGCAATTTCGATTTATCTCGAAGAAGGTTGTCAAAATAATGTTCAAATTTCCAAGCATGTTTGAGAAAAAGTGGTTTTAGGCAGTATTCCACAGGAAGTTCGCTCCTCTCGGGGTTGAAACCGCTTAAAGTATGGATCTTAGAACCATGTCTATTATAGACCTACATGCGTGTGGTGATGGATAGGGTTTTAAGATACAAACTAACAATATGTAATACACAGACTCGATCATTTATTATGGAAGAAACACAATAACATATAAGATATATTAAATTAATTGCAATGTAACAAGATAACAACAACTAAAACCACTCGCAACCAAGGTATAGGTAGGTCTACTTTCTGGAACACTTGCTACTCAAGGCAAATCTGAGTATCGAAATGTTAAAGACTTTGAAGTTGCTATAATGTAAATTCTAAAGCAGTATTGTGACGTCACGCCATTAATGGCGGAAAACCACGCGTATAGACTGCCTTGCCGCGCCACAGGTTCAGCGCCATCTGTAGTCATCAAGCGGCACTAACATCGAGCGGCGCTGTCATCGGGCGGCGCTCACACTCGGCCATCTGACCACGTGGTTTTCCGCCATTAATGGCGTGACGTCACAATACTGCTTTAGAATTTACATTATAGCAACTTCAAAGTCTTTAACATTTCGATACTCAGATTTGCCTTGAGTAGCAAGTGTTCCAGAAAGTAGACCTATCTATACCTTGGTTGCGAGTGGTTATGGATTTAGTTGTTGTTATCTTGTTACATTGCAATTAATTTAATATATCTTATACTAGCTGATGCCCGCGACTTCGTCCGCGTAGATTGAGGTTTTTCGGTTCCCGCGGGAACTCTTTAATTTTCCGGGATAAAAAGCCTATGTGCTATTCCAGACTATAATCTATCTCTGTGCCAAATTTCATCCAGATCCGTTCATCCGTTGGAGCGTGATTGAGTAACAAACATTACATCCATACATCCAAACTTTCGCATTTATAATATTTATTTGATGTTATTGTGTTTCTTCCATAATAAATGATCGAGTCTGTGTATTACATATTGTTAGTTTGCATCTTAAAACCCTATCCATCACCACACGCATGTAGGTCTATAATATCAGAAGTGCTCAACTACAACCTTCGGTTTGAAGAATATTACTAGACTGGATTCTATACGAGTCTGTGGAATTTCGACTACGTACGAATGCACGTCATCACGATGCCTGGACCTTTTAACTATTTAAAACCGGCCAAGTGCGAGTCGGACTCGCGCACCGAGGGTTCCGTACAAACCTGTAGTAAGTTTTAAATTATTAAAAAAAAACTACTTACTAGATCTCGTTCAAACCAATTTTCGGTGGAAGTTTGCATGGTAATGTACATCATATATTTTTTTTAGTTTTATCATTCTCTTATTTTAGAAGTTACGGGGGGGGGGGGGGGGGGGGGGGGGGGACGACGACGACGACGACGACACACATTTTACCACTTTGGAAGTGTCTCTCGCGCGTTCACAGAATACATCTACTTACCAAGTTTCACCAGTATAGTTCTTATAGTTTCGGAAAAAAGTGGCTGTGACATACGGACGGACGGACGGACAGACAGACAGACAGACAGACAGACAGACAGACAGACATATTCCAGATTCCTAAGAACTGTGTAACAGGAAAACAATAAGCGAAATGCGCTTTAGGTATAACAAACTTATCGAATAAATGTAGGTAGTTATTAACAATTACATAAGTAGAATAAATTTTATAATTAATTACTTATTCCATATTTGTACTAAAGTTATCTATAACATACATGTTTGTAAACAAGGTAGTGTTTTATTCCTTAGACATCCTTAAACCTATTTGCTCAGGAGAACAAAATACTTAATCGGTTTTATTGCTAACTATTTAATTATAAATTAAATTAATTATTCCATACTGTCGAAAAAGTGTGTTTCACGGCCCATCCTCTTAGCCGATTTAGAAAAATTTTGGTAAGACAGAGATTATTTGCATCCCCGAGCACACCAAAAGTTAGTAGGTACCTACTTAAGTTATGTCGTCTATTTGTTATCCCGGGGTAAGCAGTGCTTGATGGTCTGTATCGAGTGCCCGCTACTAAATAGGATATTGAATAAGATAGGTGTATTTTAGTCAATTCTGTCCTTTAACAACAGGTTTCCTAATAAACCAAATAGAACGATGCGCGAATTTGTGTCGCGGGTTGACAACTACGCTACCTACTACTTGCAGGGCTTACATGACGGCGACGCTCTTCGACGATCTAAGAAATAAGCAGATTCCTAGTTCCATGGTGTTAACTTAGTAATAAGCAGATTCCTAGTTCCATGGTGTTAACTTAGTAATAAGCAGATTCCTAGATCCATGGTGTATACCTACTTAGTAATAAGCAGATTCCTAGTTCCATGGTGTTAAATTAGTAATAGGTAAGCAGATTCCTAGTTCCATAGTGTTAACCAATCAGAGGTGATTGCGACCGTTACACTGTAGCGATCATTTTTAGCATCTAATCAAGTTTAGAATAACATACTCGTAGCTATAAAATTGGACAGGCCACAATACGCTGTGATCAGTTAAGGCAATGCTTTGACTTGACCCCAGACTCAAATGAGAATTAAGACGAATTATGTCACCGATAGAACTCTAAGTAAAATCTGACCCATTAAAAAATTACTTAATAAGTCTATGAATCTGACCAAACTCGAACTGTATAAATACTAAAGATGAAATAATATTTTCTACAAGTGGCCATAATAATAATATACCTACTTAATATTTGAGCAATAATTGTTGATGTTACTATTCCACATGATGATAATCTGGTGAAAGCAGAAAAGGAAAAAGTATCGAAATACTTGGACCTTGCTCACGAGATTACCGCCATGTGGAGTGTTGACTCAACGATTATTGTACCGATGGTTGTATCAGTTAACGGTCTTATTGCGAAAAGTTTCGATCAACACCTCAAGAAGATTTCGCTTGGTTGTTGGATTAAGGGTCGGATACAGAAGGCGGTTATCCTTGAGACGGCGCGAATTGTGAGGAAGTTCCTCTCTCTGGAGCCCTGACCACTGACTGCTTGGGTCTTTAAGGCCCCGCAGTGAGTGGAAGTTTTATAAGATTATTTTTAAATGTGTTTTGTATAGTATTTTTATATATTTATGTAAAACGTGTTTAGAAATAATTTTATAAAAATATGTACAAATAAATGAGAGAGTAAAATATACTTAATATAATATAATAGCCCTGACCACTGGCTGCTTGGGTCCTTCCCCGCAGGAAATGGAAATTTTGTAAAATATTTTTTTAAAGATGTTTTGTGTAGTACTTATTTTTATTTATTTGTAAAACATGTTTAGGAATAATTTTATAGAAATCGGTATACAATTAAATGAGAGTACTTAATATAATATTATTATCATAGCCTATGACTAAAATAAAGGTCACAGGAATACCCTAGGATACCAATATCCATGTAAACCGAGCGTCAGCCACGCGCCCGGTCTAGATGGAGATCGACGACCTAACAATTGTGGCTTAATTTATCCCATCAGGACGAAATGTCCGCTGCGATCGTGAATAGAATGGAACCTAGATATATAGCCTAGTTCTGACGCACGTGGTTAGAATTTGTCGTGAGTAAAAGGAATTTTATTAAGACTACGCCGACTTCAATATTAAAACCTCATTTGTTCAGTGCAGCGGTGTAAGAGGACAGGAATCCGTATAAATAGTTCAATACCTTCCTGATGTAACGAAATAGGGAAACTGTCAATGAGTACAATATGTATATCTTCAATTGATTACCAAACCGCACCTCACTGGTACCAAAAAATTCCGACGAGGAAGCTTATAAGTATAAGAATGCGGGCTAGGCTGACATTTAGGAAAAATAAAAAAATAAAAATTGCTTGTCAGATCTGATCCCAAAACGGTCTTCACTCAGCATATTATGCTGTCCTAATATGTGTTAGGGCACAGCGATGATCTTAAATGAAGCTAGTATGCTTGGACTGCCTTTTTTCTTTTCTGATCCACAAATTTACTTCAAATTCACATCAAATCGCTCGACGAGCTCGAATAGAGGGCGATGTTAGGCGTTTCCATGAAGGATACTCGTAACATCCGAAATGAGAAAATCCATAGGAGGAGGATGATCCAACACCAACGATACACAATGGAAGATGGGTAGTGGACTGATGAGGAAGGCTGATTTCACGCGTGACGCTCTTTGGGAAATCATGAGATCTTTTTTCAGTAGAAGACGTCTACAGTATAGACTCTAAACTCTACAGTCTTAAATGAGATAATTAATGAGTTTTCTGATTGGATGATCAGATTAGACTTAACTTCTGCATCAATAATTGATACATCGCAATCACCTCTGATTGGTTAACACTCTTCCACTATTGGACATAATCCATTGACGCAGCAAGAATGCCATAAATTCAGCCAATTACAACAATTGATACTGTAACAATGATTGATGCAGAAGTTACGCGATCGCTCGGCAGGTTACATTATGATTAGTAACTTACTTGTTCTAAACCAGGAAGATCAAGTCAAGCCGTCTATGGATCCTAAGGCCCTTTCCACACACACTGTTTCTGTATTAACGATACCGTGACTGTAATGTAGGAAGGCAGCATCAACCGTGTACGTGTGAAAAGGTCTACGTCCGTTTAAACGGTCGCCCGGTTTATACGGATACCGTGTGTGTGAGGCCTAAAACTATTCTGGAGGTAAAATAGCAAGCGCTACGTGAAAGCTTCTAAAAAATGTACGAAAAACGAATCGAAACTGCGCGACTTTCCAAGTCACACATGTTCAGAAAACTAAATTCGTGCTGCTTTAGCTATTTTGTATATTTAACTAGAGCACTTTGGGATAGAATAGTAATTGCAATACCACACGCGTGGATATTCGGTACAGTTAAGTGTTGGCCCACATTACTTATTGCACGTGTATTTTAAATAGCAACGAGATTTTGCGTATTGCCACTCTATTGTTTCACATCTAACTACCTATGTAGTTAATGTGTTTTTGTCAAGCTTTTGCAGTGTTACTTAAAATGGATCTGCCCTCAACAAGATCTTTTAATTTTTACCGACAGCCAACGAATACTAATCCATACTTCCATAAACTCACAAATAATGTGGCTTTCTTGGTACCAGAATTTTCAAAATCGGTTCAGTAGATCCAGATATCTCTGTGCCAAATTCCATCCAGATCTGTTCAGCGGTTCTGGCGTGATTGAGTAACAAACATCCGTCCATCCAAGCATACTGGCTTCACGGAATATCAGCGCCATATCCTAACAGATATAGCACATGCTGAGTGAAGGCCATTTCGGGGATCAAGTCTCATTTCCCTTTTCTTTTTTCTTTTATAAAGTCTGTTATTTCTTGTACTTGTATCCCCGAATAAAGATTTATTTTTTGCATTTATGATATTAGTATAGATGACGCATTCTATAATAGATCATAGATCAAGTAGGTAGGTATTCATAAACGGTGCATTGCGAAACTGTGCCGCATCGTCTGCGGTTACGTGACAGCTGTCAAACGGGAAACATGCGCCCTGTCAAAACTAACCTACATAATCGCTACACTTCGCTCTATTTTTGTAGAGAATAAGCAAGGTGTCCAATTTTTAGTTTCTGCTTTGCGCTGATATTCTGCTTCCTTGTAGAAGCCACAAGGATTTAGTTAATAGTAGTTAGAAATTGACCCTGGGTACGGAGTTACCTAGTATAGGTAACTAAGCTTGTGCCTTTTGGTAACTAGCTGATGCCCGTGACTTTGTCCGCGTGGTTTAAGTTTTTCTTAAGTCCCGCGAAGTCTTTTTCATTGTCCGGCATATAAGTAGCCTATGTCACTCTTCAGGTACAAAAAAATCTCCATACAAAAAATCACGTCGATCCGTTGCTTTGTTGCGGCGTGATTGAAGGACAAACCAACAAACAAACACACTTTCGCATTTATAATATTAGAATGAAGTATTCTGTGCTTTTGGTAGATAAATGATAATGTGTGATTTCGTTCGCGTGGATATACTTAGGTTTTTAAAAACCCATCTGAACAAATTGTAAACTAAAAAGACACGCCTGATTTTATTGTGCTTGCTCTTGCCCTTTCATTATGCTCCATGTGGGAAGAGACGGCACTAGATTAAGGCCTGTCTAGAGATTGTACGTACAACTAGCTGATGCCCGCGACTTCGTCCGGGTGGATTTGGGTTTATTAGTTCCCGCGGGAACTCTTTAATTTTCATTCAGATCCGCTCAGCCGTTCTGGCGTGATTGAGTAACAAACATCCATCCATACATCCACCCAAACTCTCAACAAACAAACAATATTAGTATAGATAGAATTAGCCAAAGTCTTTACCGAGAAAGTGTATGTACTCGTAGAAAAAACCCGCAGAAAATGCACGCGTATACGTCAGTATGTGGTTTTAATATGCCGAACTAATTGAATTTCCCGTTGTTTTCAGGTTAACAACCGTAAACCGTTACAATTTAGTGCGTATTGATGACTGTGCATTTTTTAGTAACGTCCAAATAACTTCGGATCCATTTTTTTTAATTCTGTAACTGGACTGCGATGTCACTAGGATGGTTTTAGGAGCATGGCAGTTATATTCAACCCATACCCCTATTCGGTTTCTATACACCGCATCGTACCAGAACGTTGAACCGCTTGGCGGGGCACGTCTTTGCCGGTAGCGTGGTAACTAGCCACGGTAGAAGGCAGAAGCCTCCCACCAGGCCAGACCAGGGAAAATTCAGATATTATGAATTCCTAAATTGACCCTGTCGGGGATCGAACCCGGGACCACCGCACGTTACGACAACAGCGCTAACACTGCGCCAGGGTGGTCGTCTAAAAAAAAATTAAAAAAAAATTTATGATGCAGTCCTAAATCAAAATCTAAATCCTAGTCCTAGTCCTAAATCTTTAAATTATAAATGTCATCGAAAGATGTCTTAATTTAATGCAGGTTGTGCTACTGCTTATCAACAATGCCTCACGAGGTTGCATTGCTAAGTAGGATTTAGGGACCCAGGCCCAGCTAATAGCATGAGGTACAGAAAAAGAGACAAAGATATTTAAAACTAGAATTTTAGAGATAGAGAGGAGAAAGCCAATTGCAACCTTTATTGTTTTTTCGCTTAGGTATATCATGACTTGGTATTTTAGTAAATCATAAGAATTTTTGCAGCCGCATTTTAACCAAAATTTTACCATTTTCATCCAAATAAGTTTTGGTAAATGTAAATAAATTACTAAGTAAGCAAAATCACTTCATACATGAAATCTTCACAATCAATGTGGTGAAATCTTTTCACGTCGCCCGGTAGGTATCGTGTATCGCGGTAAGCTTGATAAGGAGTTGATAAGCCTTGATTTACGACGCTGGATCACCCTGTATCTTAACGGGATCCGTGCTTTGATAACAGGAACACTAAGCCGATATAGATCTAGTTGGAAAGGCTTAGTAACGGGATTACCTGACATCAATTTGATTGAGTAGGTATTTCAAGGATTATGTACTAGGAACTAGGAAAAACACGGAAGGATTGTGTGCTTATATATCACAATATTATGATCGTTTCGATTGATTCAATTGCGCGGACCGGATGGTCCACTATAAATTTTGAATCGTACTACTTCCAAGGCGGGTTGAAGGGACAAACTGCCACAAACCCCGCTTTTTATAAATGATAAGAACTTGAACGGAAAAGCTATCGAGAAAAATGCACTTTGATCATTATTAACTCAATCTTTATTGCTTAGTTTTTTAAATATCCATACCCCATAAGGCCATAATCTACACATTTTAAGGAATCATGCGAGAAGCGGACCATCAACCGCTTTTCGCAGCTCAAACCTAAGTAACCAGCTCTATTTTTCTTTCTCAATGTACATGACGCGAATTGCTCTCAATCTCCGCTCTACCCTATAATGTATAATCTTCGGTTTATAAACATAACAAATTAACACGTGCGCACGGGCACGAGACGATAAATATAACGTGCCATAAACGTTATAACATTAAATATTTCACACCGTGTTTTATAAACAGGCATGTTTTCACGGAAGACTGGAGCATGCATGCTGCCCATAATAGAATTGCATAGAATCGCCATTTACGTCAAAGAACCATAATTACTAAACAAAGAGATTTAGCTTTAAGACCCTTCGTATTAGGACTTAAGACACCCTTGTCGACAATTTGATACCCTCAAAGTGGAGTAAGTTTTTTTTTAAATCCCGTATTCCATCTTACTTTCGCAGGGCAAATAGTTGCCAATATCCGTTTGCGGGATGCGAGCTATGTCTGTACCAGTCAAAATCGGTTACGCGGATGGCTCGCGAAAAGGTTACCGGCACACTTTTCATTAATTATAGTTATTATAATAGTATAGAATCAGGATTAGTACTTTATTGTGATATTGCATTACACAAAAAGATAGAAATCGAAATCTATAGCGTGCTTTAGTTACAAGCTGACAATTGATCAGTGAAAACTGGCCAAAAGGGCCATTATTTCTAACATTCTATTGTCACAAAGGCCTGTCTGTAACTCATATTTATGTTACTAATCTATATGTTTAATTATATTAGCAAATTTTAATTCTCTCAACTTTTGCTACATACAAGTGGAATCAAATCACAGAAATATTCAGAGCTAAAAACGGTTTTGATATATCGATGGTCGAATTCGTCGAAGCACAATTATTATAGTGGCCTTCACCAAAACATTTAGTTTACTTGTTTTTTTAACCGAAATAGCTGCAGTATGGCTGATTAACCATTTAGATCTTAGGCCAGCCAATCCAGCAAAACTTCTGCAGTAACTAAATGATTCATAGTTGCATCGGAATCCGGTCTGCTCTCAAGCATATTAAAGGTAAGTAGGTATTTATGATTAATAGTCATTCTACCAGAATGAATTCGCGAAACTAAGGACATTAAAAAAGGTTTTATTAAAAAACTAGCTGATGCCCGCGACTTCGTCTGCGTGGTTTGAGAGTTTTTGGTTCCCGCGGAAACTCTTTAATTTTCCGGGATAAAAAGTATGTGTTATTCCAAACTATACCTACCTACCTAATCTATCTCTGTGCCAAATTTCATCCAGATACGTTCAGATATCGCAGATGGATGTCAGTCAGCAAGTTTCTTCTTTGTGTCACTACTTATCTCTTAAACCTCGAATTAAAACAATTTATAACAATTTATTGGTGCTCATTGATCATACGGATTAAGTGATTACCATAATCTTTGAATATCTACCCAGTATCGAAGTATTACGAATAATTACTTATTAATACCAAAACAAGGATAAATAAAAATAAATAGTTACTTACATTACACGATTTTTTATATATAAGTGTATGGTCTTATTAGTTTAAAAAAAAAACGAGTAAGTGACGCTCTGACTTACACGTAAACTTGTTGCAACTCTTTCGCAGTACAAAAAAACCCTAAACCTAAAAACCCTAAACCTAAAAACTTGACTGATCTATCAACGCACAGCTCAAACCACTGGACGGATCGGGCTGAGATAGCTATTTATGACGTAGGCAAAGGCATCCGCTAAGAAAGGATTTTTGAAAATATTACCCCTAAGCGCAGCCGCGGGCAAAAGCTAATCAAAAATATTACTTACTAGCTGATGCCCGCGACTTCGTCCGCGTGGTGTAAGTTTTTTTGATTCCCGCGGGAACTCCTTAATTTTCCGGGATAAAAAGTAGCCTATGTCACTCTCCAGGTTCTCAACTATACCCATGCCAAAAATCACGTTATTCCGTTGCGGCGTGATTTAAGGACAAACCAACAAACAAACACACTTTTGCATTTATTAATATTAGTATGACTAGCGAACGCTTTCACGGCTTCGTCCTCTTCGTTGTTTAAATTTTTTTTGTTTTTTAAACAACGAAGAGAGCAACTGCTGAGTTTCTTGCCGGCTCTTCTCGACAGAATCTGCTTTCCGAACCGGTGGTAGAGTCAAAGCATGACGTAACAAAGAGACACCTGTATGTCATATACCTACATGTTTTAATTAAATGAATTGAATTGAATTGAATAGAAACTAAACAACTAGCATTACCTAATATAATTGGTAAAATTACTATGGGAGCGAAGCCGTAGGCATTCGCTAGCAAGTAAATAATATTTTTGGTTACCGTTTTTCAACTACGTAAATATAAATAGTTCCCCTACATACCTACCCCGTGTTACACTGCACGCATCACGATTTTACTATCAGCACGATTGTATGCAGTTCATTAGAATAATAATGGGGGGTCAACCGAACGTATCGTGAACAATTCTAACGATACAATGTTGTTAAAGCTATGTACAATGGAGGATTCACTGATCCATGGCCGGTTCGATGTGTCCCGTATGTTAGAGCTAGCATACTATGTACCTATTATCCTATGTAGCATACTATGTAGTTTCCTTAGTCTGTGCTAAAACTAAGATATTTGCCTAAGTAACAGTCCTCATTAGGTGGAAGTAAAAAGTCAACTGTCAACCATTGTTCGCATGACAAAAGTTTTCGACGAGCAACATAACTGGAACACCCGGTCTCCCCTATTATCCTATGTAGCATACTATGTAGTTTCCTTAGTCTGTGCTAAAACTAAGATATTTGCCTAAGTAACAGTCCTCATTAGGTGGAAGTAAAAAGTCAACTGTCAACCATTGTTCGCATGACAAAAGTTTTCGACGAGCAACATAACTGGAACACATTTCCAACGTAAATATACGTGCTCCAACAAAGGAAAGAAACATAACGACTAGTGATGCGCATTTATCTATATATCTATACTTTAATTGTCTGCGTTTCGGTTCTTGCAGCACAATTAATCTACTGGACAGATTTGAATGCAACTTGACATACTTATAGCTACTCATCTGGGTTAACACTTAACAGTTAACACAGAGGATTTTTTATCGAGATAAACTATAAGGTTCCTCTGGGATAGAGATGAAAGTCCTTTGTCTTTACACAAGTTATGCAGTGAGCTGGTTGGTTCCATGTAAATTTTACGAAGAAGATAAACGATTCTAGACTATCGGAGATAGAAGGTTCAACTCCATTAGGTACGGGTAAAAAATCAACCGCGATCAGTATAGTTAGTAGCTTAATAAAAGTAAATTTTTAACGGTTTAGGTAGTACCGAATCATAGAGACATGTACCTAATAGATCATTGGTAGTAATAGTAAATAAGGTACCCATGCAAAACCGGGTCGGGTGAAATCGTAGGCATGTCATAGCTTTAAACTTTTTTTATTTTAAAATGTTTAACGTTAACGTGTCACGTGATACGTCCCATCACTAAAATAACGTCCTAACGAGCGATACAAAATGTCGAGACACAAACCAACGAGGGGACATTCACCGTTGTATGCAAAGCTAAGTTTACGACACAGAATATTCTCACCAGCTACAATGGGAGGAAGTCGCAGTGCGTCATGGAGGCGTAAAAAAAAGGTAAAAAGGGACGACCCATTTCATACTGTTGTTTAGAGATCCGTAATAAAACAAGGAACCGTTGGGCCCGATTGCACCCAAGGCTGTCATCGTTAGCGGTATATTTGACCACCTAATAAAACCACTTTGGGATGAAGTAACTATTAATTATTTAACCTGTGCTTTGGATTCCACGAGTCGGGGTTCTTCAACTTTTTAACCGACTTCCAAAAAAGGAGGTCCGTATTTTTTTACCAAAATAATCTTAATAGTGGATTTAAGAATACTGACTTGTGTTGCCGCTACACAGAAGCTTTTTTTTTTTTTTGGCGAAACCAAATTTTCAGGGTTGACCATGGAAAGCGATAGCCGACGGTGGTTTACCACCTCGAATACCTGTTAACTGTGTAGACATTTTAAAAGTTTTACGAGGTTTTAGGCGGTTTTTGGAAATCTACCGTTGAAGTAATAATGACCGCCAAAGTTCTTAGCAACTAACTAGCATATAGCTACGGAATCCTGCCTCATGGGTGTTGAAATCGCACTTGGCCAGTTTTTTTTTTTTGACCCGTGACTGCAAGGGCGCGGTAAAAAATGACGTCCTGTGACAAGAATGGAGACGGTTTTTGATGCTTTGTGTATTTTGGTTTTTGATGTTTGTCTTGCGGTGGTGATCATTGAAAGAAGGATAGTTTAGAAATTTTAGGTCGTCGATTTTAGCAAAGGGCTGTCAAATCAACTGCGCTGGTAAATGCTTGTCAATAATTCTAAGTTTTTTTTAGCTAGAATCTAGCATGATGCTCGCACCAAATTCCGCGTGAATTTAGGCTTCAAACATCTGGCAGGAACTCTTTTATTTTCTGGGATACCATCGATTCGCTACCTTTTGCGGCGTGATTGAGGGACAAACCAGCAAACACACTTTCGCATTTATATTAGTTTAGTACGGATTCTGAATTTTTTGGACGCTTTTCTTTACCTAACGAAGAACGTCAGTGCCATCAAATCCTTCCGAGTGAAATTCATAGCTACTTATCCTAAAAAGAGTATCTTAGCTGCCTAAAGGAGCAGCCAGTGCTTAAAAAAATAGCAATACCTACCTACTGTATTTTTCGGAAAATTACTTTTGTTTAGAAAAGCTTAGAAAAGTTGAAATTGAATTCTTAAAATATTGAACCAACATTGTTTTTTTTTAAGTTTATATTTTACACAGTTATTACCTACAATATTGGTTTACTTAAATACCAAAACAAAAGTTTTAAATGTAAGTAATACAAGGTTAGCAGCCTGAAACTGCTTTCTCTCCGATTACGAGAATTATGCAGGTACCTACCACCAACTCAGTACTTACAACTTACGCAAGCAGTGCATTAAGTTTATAGACATAATCTATGCATTTGTTTTGTGGATGACAGATTTACCCTTGACTATATACTTACTGCTTTAGACAGTAGAGCTCTTATCCTTAATAAATAACCATCACTGTTATTCGATTGATGCAGGGTCGATTGCACCATCGATGGTTATGGTTAACGTTAAATTTTAGCACCTAATGCTAGCTATTATGGATGTCTTTTGCTACCCTTTTTGGTAGTTATATTAAACCATAACCATTGTTGCAGTGCAGAGGACAGAGAGAGTCCCGAGGATTGGATAAGATCCTTTTTATCCCGAAAAATATACACCCACGGGCGAGTACTGAGTACTTATCTACGGGATTTAAAAAAAACTTAAATCCAGTCGGATGAGCTATCTAGTAGAATGATAAGTGAATATGTATAAAAATTGGAACTCGGAAACTGGCGATAAAAAAAGATGAATAATAAACACTAATTAGGTATTTAAACATAACAATGATAGCACGTCTGAGTCACGAGTTTTCCCAGACTCATAATAATATTATGTTTATTACGTATCTTAGTGTGTAAAGTAGGCAAGTACTTAAAATTATGAAGATGGTCCGCGTACAGAATGTGTCACACCACATTGGAATGACCTTTTTTTGTTCTCGCACGAGGTGCAAATACGTGAGAAAATGTAAATTAATCTTTAGATCTTAAGCTTTGTTAAGAGATTACAGATATCTCTGTCTTTTGATATTAGTTTGAAAACAACATAAAATCGCTAGGATTTATCAGTTTTTTTTTGTTATTTACACGTGTTTATTATGTTCGCTTTTGTAAAGATCAATATCTTATGTGTGACTAATGACTATAGGTAAATCGTTTTATTCGCAGAATGTTTAGAAGATATCGCGTATAATATCAGTATGTACTATGTAGTATGTATGTTGAGGGACGAGTAGCCTAGTTGTGATAACGCATATCAGTCGATTGCGATTGACAAAAGTCGGTAACTGGATGGGTGATCGAATTTGGAGGTTCTTTGGCCTTTTCGTTTCCTCCGTGCTTCGGAGAGGGTCCAGGGTTATTATCACTAACATCTGATAATAATCGTTACAAAAACCTAAAAGTTTAATACTCTTAGTCCTATCGTATGCGGAAGGACGTGGGAACCCACAGCATTATTATCCCAAGAAAACTCCTACCAATAAATGATTAATGGAAAGGGGGCACGACCCTCAGTAATGAGGAGTACGACGCAAAGAGAGACTATACACAATAATTTATATCGTGATAAAGACTAACGTATATTTTATTCTCACTAAGTACTAAGTAATTAGTAAACGGTAACATAAGATGGTTCTTAAGTGTTCCCATTTTCTTGAAAGAAACTTTTGGCAATCTGCTATATGTATATTTTTTTTTCTTGTAACATCTGCCATGGTATTGATTGCAAGCTGACTCACGTCTCAACTCCGGGTTATCCAGACGGCAGGTGCATTTTTGTGTAGCATTGCCACGTGCTCAGACATTTATACATGACTAGCTTTAGCCCGCAGCTTCGTTTACGTTAAGTTCGATTTTCATACAAATTTCAAACCCTTACCCACTACAGCTACCCCCTAATTCAACCGCTATATTGGTAAAACCCCCTTTAGGGGTTGAATTTAAAAAATCCTTTCTTAGCTGCGACTTAAAAGCTATCTGTATGCCAAATTTCAGCCCAATCCGTCCCGCTGCCAGCAATTTGAGCTGTGCGTTGATAGATCAGTCACCTTTTCCTATTATATTTAGATATACCTAGGTACATAGAATTAGACGCAAAGGTAACAAACAGACACACTTTAATATTTTGAATAATATTAAGTAGTATGGATTACTTAGAAAGGGAGCCATTTATTTCTTTCTTCATCCTTCGTCTTTTTATTGCCTCTATCAAAAAATTATGAAGAGTAGTTAGTGTAACAAAACTGAGTAGGGAAATATTAAAAAATACCAAGGTCATACAAATATAAGGTGTCCTTATATTTGTATGACCTTGGTATTAAGGTCTAAGGTCTTTCTATTCTGATTTCTGTTACATTTATGAGGCCAACATTTCTACTACGTGAAACGTCCATGTCCACGTTATTATCACTAACATGATAATAGTCGTTAAAGCCCGCCAACCCGCATTGGAGCAGCGTGGTGGGTCTAAGCTCTAATTCCCCTCTCTCCTATGAGGGTGGAGGCCTGTGCCCAGCAGTGGGACGGTAATGGGCTGTAGTGGAAACGCCCATGTAGGATCGACGTTTTGTCCTGACGCGCTAGTTTGTGTAGCTCCACATAAAATTGAGTTATAGGCTTTTTGACAAAATTTTACTGTGACTAGTGTGTTTTCGCTCTTATATTTTGTTAATTTGTTTAAAGGCGTTGTTCCGAATTGGAGTTCAGACAAAAATGCATCTGCCGGAAGACGCAAAAGTCTGCCAGTGAGTCAGTCAGCCGGTAACAGTACGCAAGGCTCAGCTGTTGCCGGCGCGGCGTAGGTGTACCTTAGTTACTAGTTAGGAAATACCCTCAACAACATACAGGCGATAGTACTTAGGTAACTGTAAGTAAGTAGTTAGTGCAGAGATTATTATTATCTACTAGATAATGCCCGCGACTTCGTCCGCGTGGATTAAGGTTTTTTATTTCCCGCGGGAACTCTTTAATTTTCCGGGATAAAAAGTAGCCTATGTCCTTCCCCGGGATGTAACCTACCACTATACCGAATTTCATCCAAATAGTTTGAACAGATGTGCCGTGAAAGCGTAGCAGACAGATAGACAGGCGGTCATAACAGCAGTTGCCTAATAAGTAAGTACTTAATTGTTTACAATACAATACACCGTACACGTATCATACGTCATCCAACTTGTTCCGATATCGGATAGAATTCAAGGCCACTAGCAATTCGCCGAACAAAACAAATCCAGCAACAACTACTTAACATTAATGACAATCAGCTACTTAATAAGAATCAACGCACAGTTGCATTCGATAACACTACACTGCAATACTAATTAATGTATTTTGTACACACAATTGACATTGAAAAATCGACTCTATTTTTAATAAGATACAGTATAATTTTAATTACACATAGTTGTCCAATAAGGTGTAATAAATACGAGTTACGAGACTGTGACCACACTATATAAAATCCACAAGTCACTACTACGTAAACGTAAACTCGACAGCGAAAAATCAACTCCAATTAGTTAAACATACAGTATGTTTTTAATCACACATGGTTACCTATACATAAGACGGTATGCATGCGGAGTCGTAAAAATGACTCATGTGTAGGTACGTTCAATACGACTAGACTGTAAGTTCTTGACCCCATGTTGTTATATTATGCATCCGCGGTTTTACGTCTTGCTCAAATGTGTCTATTGAAGACGAAAATAAGTAACTTGTGTGTATCAGCAAAATATGAACCAAAAAGGAACCAAAATTGTTATTTTGGGTAACGATGGCGTCAAGTTCTACCTAGGGTTGCCACCTTGAGCGGAAGTAATAAATATGACACGTATTTATTTTGTGTGTTTGTAGACCTAGGACCTGGGTTCACACTATAACGTAGCCCCCAGAAAAGACGATTTTTAGATACTTATCCCACCTGAATGATGCCTTGCGAGGTGAGCTAGTTTAATATTATACGATTGTACGCTTTGAAAGTTACGTCCAAAAAATACTTGAAGAGAAAAAAAGAAATAATAATACGACGCCTAGATTGCATCCAAATAAAATAAAATATGTAACATACCTAATTACGCGAACACATAAGTTGTACTGTCATTTATCTGAGTTAGAAAGTGTATCTCCAGCAAAAGTATTTTTTTATTCCAAATCGCTGCGTTCGTAGTGTAGGGTTACCATATCCAAGAGTCATCAATCGATTCGAGTGGCGAATTTAGGTACAGTCGACGTCAAAAGTGCATATAGAATAAGCAAACAAGGTTCTTTGCATGCGGTCGGACACCCACACACTTGCAGTAGTATAATATAAGTCGTTCAGCTTGTAGGTATTGTAATAGCCGAGTAATATCGATAATTTCACACTCCAAGTAAGTGAGCTCAGTGGCGAGGCGTGGAACTGTTTGGATTGCGCAACGCAACTGTTGCCGGTTCAAATCTCAACCCCGTGTAAGCTATTTTTACTGTTTTTATTTGATGAGTGATATTTTGATACCAGCAATAGCATATGCGGGTAGTTTAAAAAATCACTAAACAGATATGGTCACTGAGTACTGACGGAGACGGAAGATTTGACAATCGTTAGTCGTTATTAGCAAATACTACAAAATTTAAATTACTAAGTTTTGCTGTTTCTTATCTTCAACAATAATGCAGGCTAATATAAATATGAAGAAGAGGATGCATATTATTAATGAGCTAAATAATATCGGATACAATATAGCTCAAATTTTCAATGAAACTGGTTTCACCGTATTGTTTTTATTGTTAAAAAATGTGTGTTCATAAACTTAGGATTAGTTACATATCGTTATATTAGTAAATATCTATAAAATTTAGACAAGATACTTAGTAGTTTCAAAAGTGTTTATTTTAATCTCGCTGTTTGGTTTTTAGTGGACAACCAAGTTGGGTGTCGCATCCTGACGAAGAGAGTAATGCTTCACAACGAAGACATAATATTATGGTTGAACAATATGAGAACAATAGCTTCATACCAACTGACGAGTTCGCGAACATGTTCGATACTTAAACACCAGCGCCAAAGCTGCACATTATAACACATGTAAGTGATGTCCAGCTGTTGATGTGCCACAACTATCATTTGTGCATGATAATTGTTGTCCTGTGCATCGATCACATATAGTGCGTAATTGGTTTAATCAAAACCCAGACAAGTTATTCCCTGGCCAGTAAGATCACCAAACTTAAATCCTATAGAATACTAGCTTATGCCCGCGACTTCATTCGCGTGGACTACACAAATTTCACACCCCTATTTTACCCCCTTAGGGGTTGAATTTTTAGAAATCCTTTCTTAGCGGATGCCTATGTTATAATAGCTGTCTGAGTGCAAATTTTCAGCCCGATCCGACCAGTCGTTAGAGCTGTGCGTTGATAGATCAGTCAGTCACATTTGCCTTTTAGAATAATGAGAGGTTTGATGGTGCAAAGGTGGGATATGCGAAATGAAAGGACTGCAGAGTAACTAAACGGAGGCTCACTGTATGGAAGTATGGGAGAATATATTTAGAGGAACGGATAACTGTCCCAATATTACAAACGGATTCACCCGGCGGCGCTTGCTTGCTGTTATTGAAAAAAGTGGAGGTTTTATTGAATAGTAATACTTTTAAAGCTACCTATATACAATTTAATTTTTAAGGCTTTAAATATGAAACATAACGTATATTCTTTTTCTAACTTGTATTAATTATTATTAGTATATCTTATCAAAAATAACAGACAAAAAAGCAGCGCCGCCCATTGGTTACTAGATTTTTAAGGTTTAGCTTCAATTTTCTTTTCTTTATGAAAACGATTACTTAAGCTATAACCTTAAAAAATGATAGAAAAAGTAGCTGAAGTATTTATTACTTTTGAGAAAATGTAACATGATAACAATGAAAATAAATTAAAATAAAGTCGATTATCTAATAAAAAGTGTTTCTTCCAATTTATTTTGTTTGTTTTATCACTTATTGACTCATAATAACCAATAATTAACACCACTAACATAGTTATAACTTTTCTCCCAACATAAGTAACTTTGTCCTTAAGTATTATCGTGTAATAATTAATGTTTGCGTTTATAAATGGATGTTATGTCTGTAAATAAAGATATATTATAATAAAGAATAACAAACAGACACAAAACACATAAACAAAACATAAATTTTGTTTGTATTCAAAACAAAATAAAAACTGCTGAGAGATTCGAACCTAGGTCATATGATGAATCGTATTCCAACTATATTATCACGACACTGCGAGTGGTTACTGTATAGTGATGAAATAAACAATCAGAATAGACAAGGGTATTGAATAGGAATGTTTTGAACCTAATGCTAATGTCATAAGGTTGATATTGTTGACAGTTTATATTATAGTAATAGGCAGGTAGTATTGAACTGAAATCGTTTGAACCTTATGTGGTTGATTTAAGGTTGATAATATTATTGACAGTTTATGTTTATCAGTGTGAGTGAGCACGTGAGTGATTCACAGCATTGCTTACACGCGGTTTTAGCCTTAGAGCTATGTATGCAATTTTGCAGCTGACTATACATCAATGGCAAAGCATCGCTACATATAAGTAATTGAAACTTAAATAATATAAATAATGCTGTCGTAAATAACGTAATGTAACGAAACAATTATCATCATCATCAACCTAATTTACCAACCCACTACTGAGCACAAATCGAAACCATGTAAATTGTGATGAGATATAAAATATGAGATAATCAAACACAAAACACGTTTGTTGGATGAAACCGTAAGCGCAAGGTTCCGTACTCAAGACTTCTTGATATACGGGTCTGTCCTGGAAAAACAAATCGGTTAGCGATCCTAGTATCAAATTATAACTAATCACTTACTTTCTAATTGCTAAATTACTTTATTGGACAACAATAGTTCAGTCCGAGATATAAATTACTTTCTATCGCTTACGGTGTAACAGGTCTTGAAGAAAGTAAGTAATATAACTTACTCTATTAAAAAAAGCAGGAACTTAACTTTAAAGCAGGCCTCACCGAGGATGTAAAGTCATTGAGCCAAATAAAAATTAATTCTCTAACATCTATAGGTTTACAATAATATTATTATCAAAATCTCTATAGATAGAGATTGAACTATGTACCCTGTCCATTGCCTTAAGTGGCAATGGCCAGGGATCTTTGCAACCCGTTGAGCTATGTCCGTTAGGAGGGATTCCATTTTCCAACGAGTCACACCTATGATCTAACCGTGTCATACTGTGACTAGTTGGGAATCTTTCGGAACTTTTCTCCCAACAAGTAAAAAATGGTCTTCTACCGATCTTCCACGTCTGGTTTGACCACGTAGAGTCGTAGAGAAACCTCTCATAGCTCTCGCCTAGAGAGAGATTTCTTATGTGTCCCACTTTGGAGGAACTTAGACCCAAAGCCCATGCGAATAAAAGAGCGAATAAGAGGAATAAAAGCCCAGCGTTGACAGATCCCCCACTAAAATAACGCAGGGTACCTACCTACCAATCAAGCGAATCGCATAGAGCCACTAGATGTGTGGTAACACCGCGGCTGACGTGTTTTACAAAAGACCTATATGTCGCAGATATATCAATCGTATAAAGACGACGACGCGGATAATAATTAGAGATCGTGTAAATAGAGCGTACCTACTAAGAAGATGTCACAAACTTATTCTGATCCGATGACAGCGTCGCTAGTATCTATAAAAAATAAACTAAAAACAAAAACTAAGCAGTCTTCAAAATTAGTTCCCCTTTTGGCCACCGGGTCAGATAAGTTTGTGAAACTGTAAGATGAAAGACAGTACCGATTATTGTATGTGGCTCCCGTACGATATCGAGACACGCGCCAAACTGTCAACACAATGGTTGTGCGTTCAGCGTTACAATAGAATAATAACGCCTCCCATGCTCATTCAATTGTCTAAATTGGTAACGATTGTCGTTTAAATAAAAACACGTAACTACATATAGAAGAATACGTATCGTCTCGAATTCATGCGTTAAATCTCAATTACTTAAAGTCATTTCATCGCCTGTCGCATGTCGTGAGTCGTGACCCACTAGCACAGCACGAAAGTTGGGATTATAACATAATATAAACGCAATTTTTGGGACTGGTAGTAGGTAGGTGGGGTAGAAATTTTGCTGCAATAGCGATGATAGCTCAATGAAATTAGCAACTCTTAATCAAACTTTAAAAAATCGCTTCTGATATGGAAGTTTTTGTGAAATATCTTTTAGTCGTGACAATCAATCAATCAATCAAATCATTTATTTAATATAGGTACACTGTAGGTACACTATTGACGTTAAAAATTACTTATAAAACATGATGGTGATAATCAGTTAAGGTATCTTAAAACTAAAGCTACGAGGGTTCCAAACGCGCCCTGGTCTGAGAAGAGCCCACAACAAACTCAGCCGGGGGTTTTTTTTTATTATCACCATCTCACAAATCAATGACTTGTGACGTCATCAAATTTCAGCACACTTTTTTCTTTAATCGATGCTTTAAAATGATTATCAATCTAAAAACTAACAGAAGATGTGAATTTTAGGTTTTTTGGAAGACCCATCAATAAGAAATAATTAATTTTTGACATCATCCCTATTGTACATTTCAGAACAACTGAAATTCAGCCAATTAAAATAATTGAGATTGTAGCAATGATAAATGGAACTTTTTCGTAAATTACGAGCTGTAAACGAATGAATTTCAAGACTATCATCACATAGTAGAGATGGTAGAGCCACAAGAGCGTTAAGGCATTTTTTTTTCTTTAATTCCATCTGTAGTCTGATGCCTAATTTCACCCATTTTATCTTGATATTGAGTTATATAAAAGAGGAAAAGGTATAATTAATAAAAGAAGGTTAAGATCGAAAAGTTAAGATTTACCTACGTATATGGCAAGCAGTTCTTACCTTTAAGATATCTCTACCATTAACATACCTTTTATAGACGCATAATAAGACGCCGACTTGCATCGTTCTACGTCCGAGGGTAACCTTCAGCCGTTTTTTCTTCATTTGGTAATCCCACAGCTTTTTAGGGTTTCGTACCAAAATGAACCGCCGCTCCCGAAGCAGTCGCAACTGCTCGAGCTGTTCCATGTATGTGTGTACGTAGAAGACTATAGTTCACTATGCAGTCGCAGCTTGAAGCAGTCCATCCTGACTGCTCCAAGCTGTCCGTGTATGGCAGGCCTTAGTTGCACTTGGCAGCCATAAGCTAAATGCTAGTGGCTTTGATCTTAGAGTGGAGATCACGTTAGTAAGCGTATATCACGCGGCCTGGAGCACCGGCCACCAATCAACACGATTCAGTAACGAAGCCATGGAACCCGCGATGGGCAAGTTTGACTCGCACTTGGCTGTTGTCTTACATGGGTAGTTAATTGACCGAGCGAAGCGAAGGTCTCTGAGTCTACTTGGGTGAATTGGCACTTGTCCGTCCGTCCGTCCGTCCGTCCGTCTGTCAGAACCTTATAACTTCTGAATTGCTGAACGTAATTACTTCAAATTTAAATATAATATGTAAACCGATGGCCTCCCGCCGAATATGGCTTAAAAAGTTATAAAAATCTTTATTTCAGGGGGGATCTCATAGATGCGAATGCGAAGTAAAATATTTTTTATAGCGTTACATAGGGTTGCGGTATATCATTTAAAAGATAATTAGAATAGAGTCCAAAAATATTTTTTTTTTAAATTTACCCCTAAAATTGACGAAATGGGGGGCTTTCAAAGTGGCGATTTTCTAACGTCCAAAGTTGACCTCAGAACTCTTAATTTTCTGAACTCTCAAGCCTGAAACTTGATCAATTATTTGAATTATATCCTGTACTTGAACAACAAATACTAAAATTAGATAAATATTATAAGGAAACGAAATTATTTAATTTTTAATGATAGTAGTCCGGGTCTTCTCCGGTTGGCCCGTGAGGGCCAAGCGGGGGTACGGGCCTCGAGGCTGGGCCTCCTTACCCGGGTGGGGCGCGGGGCAACATTGTGCCCCGGTGAAAAGCTTGAAGCCGAGTAAAACCGGCTAGGGCCTGCCTTGTAGGCTACGGGCCCCTAGGTCGGGTGTCATTGCCGGTATTGGGTCCGCACTTCGGGTGACGTCATCACCTCCGCGTGCAGGACCCGTGTCTCGTCCAGGTATCTCGGCGCTGCGGGCAATGGGGTCGCTCTCGCGCGCCGAGATGGTGTCAAAGCCGATGGACTCCGCGTCGTGGGCGATAGGTTCGCCGCCGCGCGCGGAGTCGGTGTCTAGTCCGGTGAGTGTCGCGTCGTCGTCGTCGCTACGATCGCCTGCGTGCCGCGCAGGTGATGGCGATCGTAGGAGCTCACGAGGTAGTGGACGCCCTGTCGGAGGTCGGGTGGTCGGCGGTGCGATCCCGTGGAGGTGTTCGTACGGCCCGTTGTCCGCGCGCGCAAACATGCGCCGCGCGAGCGCACGGACGTACTCCTCCACGGTGGGCGTCTTGAGGTCGCGATGGATCACGGCGTTCCTCACATACCTCGGAGCTCCCACGATTTGGCGCAGGCACTTGTTCTGCCGGACCTGTAGGCGGCTCTTCTGGTATACAGAACACAGCGCATACCAGGCAGGAGCCGCGTACGTCAGCCGCGAGCGGACATAGGCTCCGTAAATCCGGAGCTTGGTCTTCGATGAGAGGCTTGAGGTGAGGACCTGGTGCAGCATCGACGCGGCAGCCGTGGCGTGGTTCACAACATGGTTAACCATGGGGACCATGGCCAGGCCGGCGTCAATGTGGCACCCCAAGTAGCGCACCGAAGTCTGCCACTCTAAGTCCTGGCCTCGCAGTTGGAGCTGACGCATGTGCTTCCGGGCGCCGAACAAAATGGCAGTCGTCTTCCCCACGTTGACGGCCATTCTCCACTTGTCCAGCCACTCCGGAAGCAAGTCCAGCAGACGTTGCATGCGATTTGTAGCGACGATTTGATGGAACGACGACGCGAAGTACGCGCTGTCGTCAGCGTAAAGCGACAACAGCACGTCTTCCTCCCCCTCGCGCAGATGGTCGGCGAGGGTAGGGATGTCGTCCGTGTACACCGCGTAGAGACACGGGGACAGGCAGCTGCCCTGGGGTACTCCGGCCCGTATCGGGCGCGGCTGGGAGTCCGCGCCCTCAACAGCCACTCGGAAGGACCTGCCCTCCAGGAATGAGGCTACCAGCCGCACGAACGCGGGTGGTAGGGTGGTGGAGAGGAGTTTCGCCAGGAGACCATGGTGCCACACACGATCGAAGGCCTTCTCGATATCGAGAAAGACCCCGGCGATGAAGTGGCCGCGATTCCTCTCACTGGCGATGTAGTGCAGTCCTCTTGCCAGCTGGAGCGTCGTTGAGTGGTTACTGCGAAAGCCGAACTGCTCGGCACGCGGACGGAGGTGCGGAGCGAGCCTTCGCAGCAACAGACGCTCAAACAGCTTGGCGATGTGCGGCAGCAGGGTGATGGGGCGGTAACTTCCTGGCAGGCGGCGGTCCTTTCCCGGTTTGGGGATAGTAATAACTTTCCCCAATTTCCATGAGTCCGGGAAGTGAGCGGTACGGAGTAGGGTAGGGCGGGGCTAGTTGAGCATAGGGGCAAGTTGGGCAATCGAAATATCTCGCAAACTATTCACCGTACGCATAGGCATCTTATGGCGGAAATAAGGGCTTGCGGAAGGGGTAATCACCGCACTATCGCTAGTGGTGGCTCGAAGAGCGAGTTAAGCGCCCGGGCGTTTTGTTTATTTTGTAACCAAAAAGTAAAAACGTCGTTTATCGCAAGTTTTCGTCTGTATTAGTCAAATGTTATCTGTTTTCAATCAGGTAAGTGTTAATCTTCCAGAAAATTATTGTACTTTTGATATGTAGAGAGGTCCTGGGTATAATTCTTACGATTTTTTTATAACCTCACTTTTGTTTTAAAATTCTGGGTTGGGGTTAGTTGAGCTATAGTTGCTCAACTTACCCCACGACTCAAACAACTAAAGTAATGAATGTTTTATTTTTTGTTAGGATGCGGACTTACAAGAGGAAGACTACAAGATTTTCTTACAATACTGAAGACTTAAATTATGCTGTAAAGGCTGTCAACGATGAGGGGAAAAGTGTGAATTTTTGTCAATTGCAACAGTGACAATGACCATTAAGTCCCAAAGATCTTATTAATATTTTCTTCTAAGATATAAGCTATATGGGTCATAATATTATAATTTTTGTCTGATTTAGTCTGATTTTAAACAGAAAGACTAAATCTAATTCTGAAGTTATTCTTGAGATACGTTAATGTTTTGTTGATTCTAGTTTCAAAGGTTAATTATTCAAAGAAAGTTTGTTGTTCTGTCACTAAAAGACTATAAATAAAGAGCTGATTGTCAAACACATATTTTACTTCATCTCTAATCAACATTAAACCCATGGTTTGGCTAGACATTCTTAGTGCTCAACTTGCCCCATAGCCTTGCTCAACTTACCTCACCTATGGGGCACATTGAGCATACTTGACTTTCTGCATTTAAACAGCTGTAGCTCTTAAATTCGACGTGTTACAAAAAAAATACTATGGACACTTTTGCTAAGGGATAAATTACTAATCCATCAGACCGCGTAACAACTCATTGAGACTTATCATTGAGGAGCTATATCCGCTCAAGTGAAAAATTGCTCAACTAGCCCCGCCCTACCCTACGCCGTTGAAGAGTCTCGCTATTACTACGAGAGCTCTTCTCGGCAGCTGCTGTAGGGCGGCGATCGGGATCCCGTCGTAGCCTGGCGCCTTCCTTTTTGGGAGTCGGAAGACGGCCTTCCTCAGCTCGGACGGGGAGATGAAGTCGTCTCCCCGGAGCGGAGGAGTCGGGCTCGACAGGAAGTCCTCTATCTGTTGCACGATCGCCGCGTGGTGTCTGGACACGGTGTCGTCGGTGGCCGGTGGAATTTTTTAAAATTTTTAATGATGATGATATTTTGAACAGAACTTCACAATGATGTCAATAGATGGCGCTCTGTGATGCCGCGAGGTCTCAGTTCGGGGCGAACCACTAGTTAGTTGGGTTCAACTGCGATTTTACGAGGGCCCTGATTTTATACGTTTGTTTGGACTTACTTAGTAACTTAAGTAATAAATTCATAGATTTTCTTGTTTTTAGAACGTTTCGTGTTTTATTTATAGAATTGAATTCCGTCCATGAGAGCATGACAGTTAAACGCATAACTCAGCGAACCTAATTAAGGAAGTCGGTTCAGCAGTTAATTAGCAAGAAACTCGATATCGATACGGGTGACACATTCGATACGGTCAACCCGTTCTCGATAGCTAGTCGATGTCTCGCGTAACTGTTAAGCAACATGGGAAACTGTTTATGATATTGCCGTCCACCTGTTGAAGGTAGAGAAGCCATGAGTCTAACGAAATAAGAGATAAGTAAATCTTCTAAATAAATATTAAAATTATAAACATCTTTATCATCTGAACCCAACGTCGGCTTACTATAGTGAATTTTCTAGTTTTCCGAGATAAAAAGTAGATGTGATGTGACTCTCCAGGTCTTACTCAGGTCAGACTTAACTATTCGTGTTAGTATATCCGTGCAAAAATCACGTCAAGTTAAAAGAAGCAATTTAAAATTGTAATGAGGCGATGGTAGCGCTTCTGCCAAAACAAAATACGTTAAAAACACAAAAAAAAAATGTCCTAAATACATGTAACACTATGCGACTTCACAAACACTCGCTCCAAAATCATCGACAAACAATAGCAAAAAATACCACTTACTTAATATAAAAGTTTAATATTAAAAAATAAAAACCGGCCAAGTGCGAGTCGGACTCGCGCACCGAGGCTTCCGTACAAACCTGTAGTCAGTTTTACGATTTATGACGTATTAAAAATAAAAATTACGTTTGTTGTATGGGAGCCCCCCTTTAATATTTACTTTATTGATATTTAATTATTTATTTTGAAAGGTAATATACAAGTTAATATTCTGTGAAAATTTGAACCTTCTACCTGTTACCGTTTTTAATATTGAGCAAAAAAATACGAAAAAAACACGTTTATTGTATGGGGACCCCGCTTAATACTTATATATATTTTTTTAATTTTTAGTATTTGTTGTTATAGCGGCAACGGAAATACATCATTTGTGAAAATTTCAGCTTTCTAGCTATCACGGTTTATGAGATACAGCCTGGAGACAGACAGACAGACAGACAGACAGACAGATAGCGGAGTCTTAGTAATAGGGTCCCGTTTTTACCCTTTGGGTACGGAACCCTAAAAACAGGATTGTCCGAGTAAACTCGCTACAATGTTAAGTTACTACAATGGTAAGTATCATTAGAGTATAGAGCTATCTACAGCAGTGCGGTATATCTTTGCCCTTGTAGGCTGGTATAGCGTAAGAACTTTTAATATTACTCTAGTTATGTGACCACCAAATACCTGTTCTATTATTTATTCTGTGGTTATATACAGTCCAGTGGACTTCGCAGAAATAATGCACAAAAACTCTGAATTCGTGTCCAAGCGACAAACTTGACATAGCTTACATTTCTTAAAACTCAATCAACTTTTTGCTTACTTAAGTAACTTGACGGGAACTACTTACTGGTGTCAATCAACTGTTAAAACAATTTTTTTTAAATAAGGTAGGTACTACCTGGCATTTGTAGTATAATTCGGTTGAATAACCATTGACTAGGACTACATGAATGACTGAAACTAAACTATACTGACAGGGCAAACTTTTCCACAGCCTACTAATATATTCTGAAGCCTCCAGTTAACCTTGGCCCAATAAGTTTGCCGAATATTGGCCAACGTGTTTTTATATTAATTTATTACGACATCCACTAGCAAATCGCTGTTTAAGTAACTACGAAATGAACCAAAATCATTTGATGCGGTGTTTATTATTATCATCATCATGTGATCATCATCATCATCATCATTAAGTACCTACCTAAGTTTTTTCTTTTATCTCGTGGGAACTCCTATGTTCCGATATAAAGTGTTTCAATCAGCAGGTCTGCAAAATCCCGTCTATCCGTTGCGGCGGCGTCTTTGAAGGACGAACAAGCAAAAACAATTTCGAAGGGCTCGCGGCGATGTCGCGCGACTTCGGCCGTAGCGACTTCCAGCGTCGAATTTTTAGTTTTAAGATACCGTGGCTTATAGGGATGATGACAACTAAATAAAATCAGCAACTCTTTATTAAAAACGCGCTTCTAGTATGGAAGTTATATGAAATTCATAGTTGTGACGTCATCAAATTTCAACGCACTTTTTTTCTTTAATCTATATTTTGAAATGGTTATCAAACTCAAACCCGAGGATGTGAAATTTTAGGTCTTTTGGAAGACCCTCTATTTAATAAATAATCAAAGCATAATATGTAAAAGAGGATCGTAACCTGTGATCGTAACCGTAAACTAGTTAACTATAAAGTAAGTACCTACTGAGGTCGAGGCAATTTGTTTGTAATTGTATCAACTAGCTACACACCCACCTTCCTTCCGTTTATGTCATCCTAGTACAATCGTCGTTTGCTTCTACGACATCTGCTCTAACGGTTGTGCAAATAAAAGCAACTTGATTCCTTACTTATTGCTGAGCGTTTGATAATGCCTTCCAAAAAACATGTAATGGTAGGGGTTTTCCTGGGAATAAACATGGGTATTGAGTATTGACTATTGATCAAACGCTCAAAGCCCCATTTAGACCGAACTCAAGGTCTAGTCATCAGCAGTCGAACAGGACTAACCACTATAGATTAGACCAACGAGGCTGTCAAACAAAACTAAGTCCTTATTATCTCCTGGCCGAGAGTCTAATTTCAATTCAAACGCATAGTATGGACTATGGAGATAGAGAGAGAGAGTTCAAGCAACAGCTGTTCTCACATAAAATCGCACATTGTACAATTGATTGGGTGCATATTGCAGAGTTCAATAGTTTCGATACTAAGTAGGTCGCCTTTCATTTGTTGCACAAATGCAGGTGTGTTTTATCGGCCGTAATCCACGCTCTATATAGTCTAGGAGCGTACGTACTCTAAGAGCCCATCTATAAAATAATACACCAACTCTAGAACTTGTGAATAATTTTTATTTGTGCCTGTGGCCTGAATAAACTATTTAACTCTGAAGTAAAAAATAAATAAAATAGTTAGGTCTTCTTATAGTTTAATAACAAATCTAAGCACTATTTTAATTTTTGAGTTGCGACACTTGGAACCCATACGGTCTGCTATAATATTATAAATGCGAAAGTGTGTCTATAGGCTTAGATTAGGAGTTTGCTTCTGTCAAAATTAAAGAAATTAAAGATTATCATCGTATATTTTTCTGAGACATATTACAATATTCCAAGTCGAATACATTTTTTTTTGAGTTGAAGAGATCATCCAGTACCAAATTAGACTTCACAGTTGGAAACTTTCAATTTTTGAAACACAAGTCATAATTTCAATACGGGGAATGGGGATACAAAATTACAGACAATGTTCTAAAATTAAAGCGTCTTCGTGATGTCGAAAACTATATTTGGAAGCGCGTAGTGCGTCTGAGCATCTCGGCCACAACAAAACTGCATTTTGTATAACAGAAATAAATTGACAAAAATGTTATGGTAGTTGGTACTAAGGCTTGAGACCTGCTTTGACTTGGCTCAGACTTTACTTAGAGTCAAAACGAGATGGCCTTATGTGAGTAACATAAATCTGTCTCGTTTTAACCATGTCTTAAGTCTAAGCAAAGTCAAAGCTCGCTCTACAGATCTCAGCATTGACAGACTCTTTGATTTTCCGGGCCTATGCTCTTCTCCAGAGAAGCTGCAAGGGCATATTCTCTGTACTAAATTTCATCAAAATTGTATGGTTGGTGATGACTTGATGAGCCGTGAAAAGTTAACAGATAGACAGACACTCTTTCGTATTTATATTTCACACTAGCTGATTCCTGCGACTTCGTCCGCGTGTTTTAAGTTTTTTTGATTCCCGTGGGAACTCCTTAATTTTCCGGGATAAAAACTACTTTTTATCCTATGTCACTCTCCAGATCCTCTAGCGCTAAAAATGGTGATCATCATTTTTATCGTTTAATTGTGTGCTTGTAAACTTGATTCGAATTTGTAGGTAATTTTTTATATTTAACAGCTCTATTATCTTCACAATAAAATTCAGAATACAATAACCAGGTAAAATATGTACTTTAGTTATCTCGTTCTTTATGAAATAGGGATTTCTCTACGATATTTAATGGCATCCTAGTCTCTACGAATACAATACTTATTCCATCAGTCGGCGAGGTCTTCGCTTGCGAGGTCACCATTCCAGCAATCCTCAGTCTATGGGATTGGTCATCCAATATGTTGGTTAAATAAGGGGTCTTTGTCAGCACTGATAAAACTTCCATTGGGGGTCATCCATAAAGTACGTCACACTAATTTCGTGATTTTTTTACCCCTCCCCCTCCTTGTCACAGTTGGTCACATTTGTGAGACCCCCCTCCCTAGTGTGACGTCACATATCTTGCAATTTTACATTTAGAAAACTCGCCAAGGCATTTTAACAGTAGGTAATTAGATGTATAAGATTTTGAAATGTGACGTCACGAAACTTAGGACCCCTCCCACCCCTTGTCACACAATGTCACACTTCGTCGACTCCCTACCCCCCCCTTAACGTGTGACGTACTTTATGGATGACCCCTAAGTAACCCAAGATAAAGCCAACAAAACGAAATGGTAACATTTTTACAACAGCTCTATATCACTTTAAATAAAAATGGGTTAATTACGCGCTAATGTGTTCAACCTTTAGTAACATAAAACTGCGAACACGCGTAAAAGTGTAAACACACACCTACACAAACTTATAACCAGTTTATTATATTATATAAACGACCTTTATGTTAGGTATCTTTGATTGTAGCCATAAAAGTTTAACAGAAATCGACACATAAAAAAGATCTTACAGATTTTTTTTAGCAAAGCTTGAAACTTGCTCTCTGTAGCCTGGGATTCAAGTTTCATCTTATAGTTCTCGTTCTTCTTCTTCTTTCGTTAAGTTCTTTTTAAAGTTTTCGTGATAAATTTACTTATAACTAACTATTAGGTAACTAAGAAAGTAAGTAAATCTCATTTCATTAACGTTAAAGTTTTTAGAGGATGGCTACTGTAATATTATTTTGTATGTTTATCTCGAACAATACTAAATATTAAAAAAAAAGTAAAACTCAAACGTAAGTCCATTTGCACTAAAGCTAAACTTTAGTGGAATTTTCAGATAAGTTATCCTGGATATTTTAAATACAAATATTTGACCGAGCGAAGCGAAGGTCTCTGAGTCTACTTGGGTGAATTGGCACTTGTCCGTCCGTCCGTCTGTCCGTCTGTCAGAGCCTTATAACTTCTGAATTTCCGAACGTAATTACTTCAAATTTAAATATAATATGTAAACCGATGGCCTCCCGCCGAATATGGCTTAAAAAGTTATAAAAATCTTTATTTCAGGGGGGCACTCATAGAAGCGAATGCGAAGTAAAATATTTTTTATAGCGTTTCATAGGGTTGCAGTATATCATTTTAAAGATAATTAGGAATAAAGTCCAAAAATATTTTTTTTTGAATTTTTCCCCTAAAATTGACGAAAGGGGGGGGGTTTCAAAGTGGCGATTTTCTAACGTCCAAAGTTGACCTCAGAACTCTCAATTTTCTGAACTCTCAATCCTGAAACTTGATCAATTATTTGAATTATATCCTGTACTTGAACAACAAATACTAAAATTAGATAAATATTTTAAGGAAACGAAATTATTTAATTTTTAATGATGATGATATTTTTAACAGAACTTCACACTGATGTCAATAGATGGCGCTCTGTGAAACCGCGAGGTCTCAGTTCGGGGCGAACCACTAGTTTAAGGTACTCAATTAATTAATACGTAGGTACTTCAATTAGAATTAATACCTACATAGCTTTTTATATTTTTTGAGTTATCTATTCATTTCATTGCTTGTTATTTATCTTAATTCTTACATAAGTAGGTACTTACGATTATTAAGGTGAAGCGGTGTTTATCAATCGTAAAAAAATCTCGTATTTTTGACATTGACACATGTTATGCGCCAATCGTATACGCACAATCATGCTAACTATTCATTACATAACCTTAGAGGAATGTGTGTCACTTTATTTGCAAAGCAAACTTGGTGTCATTGCCAATAATATTAGCGGCAGTCCGTGACTTTGCCTTTAAAATCTAATGGAAATCTAATGTGTATGAATGTTACTTACTTAACTATGCATAGAAATCTACTTTAATATTGAAAACAAAAAAATACTAATAATAATCAATACTCTATAGTTAACATTATAAATGCGAAAGTTTGGATGGATGGATGTTTGATTATTCAATCACACCAGAACGGCTGAACGGATCTGAATGAAATTTGGCAGGCACAGAGATAGATTATAGTCTGGTATAACACATAGGCTACTTTTTATCCCGAGAAATAGAGTTCCGCAGGAACCAAAAAAAACCCTCAATCCACGCGGACGAGTCGCGGGCATCAGCTGGTATTGTTGTAATGTTTCACCCTCTGCGTCGTATTCTGAGGGTTCGATTGCTGAGGGTCGTGACTTCCATTAATCACGTAAATGGTGGAAGTTATAGGAATATCTGATCATCATCTAAACCCATGCATCTGCCCACTTCTCTCTCTCGGATTAAGAAGAGTCAATGCAATAAGTTCACCACGCTGGCTATACTCCTTTGAGAACATAATGAAGAACTCACATAGGAATGTTTCGAAACGATGTTCTTCTTCAATGATTTAAAACGAAATTATATATACACGGTAAAAATGGGCATAGTTACCGAGTGAAAAAAAATAGAGAGTGCACCTTAGCCGTAATCTATTTACGGGCTTTATTTACTTGTCAGTTTCAACTTTCGTGACGCGATTCAAAACAACAATCCAGCGCAAAGTCAAATGTCTACCGGGCGTCCATAAAAATTAAAGAGGTGTTAATAAAACTTGCGCAAAACAATTAGACAGTCTGAGCACTAAAAAAACCGTTATAAGTTTATAACGCGTCGGCGCTCACGACTCGCGGGACAGCAATTTAACATAGTAAGTAGTTAGTTCTTTATTATCACTTCCACAGCAGAGTCGAAACGAATTTTACGTCGAACTAATGCAATGAAGGAACTAGGAATTTAATTCGCTATAATCCGCCACAGTAGGTAAATCTATGTGGTAGGTACAGTGTGTATCTTGCACTTGTAGCTTGCGATATTCACCACACCACCAGCGACACGTGCAAGATACACACTGTACCACATAGACCTACTGTGGCGGATATAGCGATTTAATTTCTAGTTCCTTCATTGTCATGGACTTCCGCAAAGTAACGCCTGCTTCTATTCAATATTCTAACTAATGCGTTCGCGTGGCCTAAAGACTAGAAGTAGAGTTTGACGTTTTTCCTCAAATAGAAGGAAGGATTTCCTCAAAGGTAAACAAGCTTCTTGTAGCTGAAATACGGGCATTGTCCTACGTGAGCAACAAACGCGGCAACGCGACTCGATACGACGCTACGCGACAGTAGCAATTAGTAGTTGACCCTTCACGTGGCCTACGTTGTCGCGTAGTTAAGAGGATACGGCATTGCCGTCGCGCTGCTCCTCGAATAGAATTCCATAACACCCGGGACAACTGCAGCTTGGACCGATAATACCTATTAAAAACAGTCGAATTCTTACTCTAGTATTTTCTGTTTCCTCCTCCAAAACAGAACCGATGTTAATTTTTTTTTTCAAGAATAATTTAAAGACTCAGGCTATGTCGGCTTGTTTTTCTTTCTTTGATTATATTCGTCAAATTTATTTGCGGGATATCTGACAATGACGCGCAAATTGGGTAATTTTTTTGCAATTTTTGAAGGTTCCATATTCTTAAAATTAATGATTTATCGGAAAATGCAAAACATAGGGACATGGCACGGACACAATATAGGTATGTAAATTTTATGGTGCAAAGATATTTTATCTATTGTAAGTAATTATCACGGAGAAAACAGACTAATTACGATTGTACCGAGTTTCTTGCTGGCTCTTCTCGGTAGGAATGGCATTCCGAACCAGCGGTAGATTCATATTATAACGATTCAAAAGCGCTTGTAAAAGCTTATTTGAATAAAAAAACATTTGAATTTTGAATTTTGTATGAGGAAACCGCCCTCCCGTATCGTCTTAAGTTTGTCATTTACTACTTCTATGGAGTCTTATCTCGTCGCGTTGCTTTTGTCCCTCATCTAGGTCACCGGATAAGAGCGAAATCAGCGAAATAAAGCGCTATGCAATTTGCACGGCGAATTTGACGTTTCTATCGAAAACTTACAATGAAATCGTGATCGCTTTTTACGTTTTGCAAAAAGTGTTTCTAAGATTTGTTTACCACTTCTATACTGTAAGGAAAACTAGACTAATAAACTCTAAAGTAAAACTAAGATCACTTAGTAAACAGTTAAATTTTAACGCCTTGTAAATTGACCTAAATAAAGTACGCGCAAGAAAAAGAAAGGTCCGACCTCGGTTTAATTTGTCTCATTAACCTCTCCGTTCCACCACGCCCATGGCTTGGACCAGAAACCTTATTTCTGCAGTTAACTACGAGCTAAGGGACGGAAGGGTCATATTATGTTGACTTTTCACTTTACCTTCAGTCATAAAGCCCGTTTCACACGATTTCCGTATTAATCTTCCGCGCGATTCTGAAACTTGATTAATTATTTGAATTATATCCTGTACTTGAACAACAAATACTAAAATTAGATAAATATTATAAGGAAACGAAGTTATTTAATTTTTAATGAGCTTACGTATTTTGAACAAACTTCACAATGTTGTCAATAGATGGCGCTCTGTACAAATTTATTCGTTTGTGCTTAAAAAGAAAAGGCTGAGCCTGAAACTTGATCACTTATTTGAATTATATCCTGTACTTGAACATCAAATACTAAAATTAGATAAATATTCTAAGGAAACGAAATTATTTAATTTTTAATGAGCTTCACTATTTATAACGGAACTTCACATAGATGGCGCTCTGTAAGTTTATGGATACCGCGAGGTCTCAGTTCGGGGCGAACCACTAGTTACAAGAAGTTTGCTGACAATCCAGTATCCACGCTACACGCGCCGCGTCCAAGGGTCCAAGGATAAGAGCTACGCGATAGAAAAAGATGGGATTACACAGTAGGTATCTAATCTAAAATACATATCAAAAATTGCGGAACCGGCAGGATTTCAACCGGCGCGGCGTCTCTCTGGGAATCGCGCCCTGAGCGCCTTTAACCGCTAAGCCACGGTTCACTTACCCGTCAGTGCCGAAATTTAAGATAATATATTATGAATCTTTAAATCCAGTCTTTTGACGCGACTGTTTATGCCATCCAGTAGCGATATATTACAACTCCACATAGCACAAAATATACGGCCGAATACAATTCTTACCGCACCGCGTGAAATTATATCAAACCAGCGATTTAATTTACGCGCGATTTTATTCTCAAGTTTGTACCCATTGATGATTTTTAGTGCTACAGAATTGCGAAAAATCGCGCGAAGTTTTTTGCAGTACGAACGTAGCCTTAATCCGAAAATAAGACTCATATTTCAATGATCGTGATAAATATCAATTAATTCACGGGAAATGGGAATCAATATGAATCCATTACTAATTAGAGCGCTGGTGTGGGCGGAGTAAAGGGCCGTTAATATTGCCCAGCCCGCGTCACCATCGCGTGTGAATTATGCTCGCCTGGTACCTGATCTACATAGAAATAGCTGCCCTAGTTAGCCAGAATAATTTATAACCATGGTTATTTTTTTAATTAATTTACAAAGGCCTCTCTGGTCTCCCATATAATATTATCATCTAACCTACCATCGCAACCTACGTGCCTACCGAGGCTGCATGCCAACCGCCAACAGGGACAAAACGGATAGGTACTTACGCATTTAGCAATAAGTATTAATTATTGACTAAGTACATAGTTATCGTCGTCGTCTCAACCAATAGACGTCCACAGCTGGACGAAGGTCTCCCTCCCGCATGGATCTCCACAGAACACGGTATTGTGTCTCCGCTGGGAGACACAATTCCGTGTCGATACTCGGTTGAGATCTTCCGTAAATAACACTTGCACCTAACCCAGAGGGTGCCGTCGGACGCTGTGTTTTCTGCAGCGCATGCGCACGCGCAGCGTTTCCTATTCCCCCCTTTTTGTAAAGCATTTTAAACTGTATTGCAATTTCCAACATAAAATGTAGCATGTAATTATTGTTTTCATGTTCTGTGTTATGCACTGCAGAGCGTCTATGGTCTTTGGTGGAGAGCCAAGATGTCTACAGTAAGAAGTGTGTTTGATGTATTAAAAAACTATGTGTAAGACCTAGTGTTAAACACATGTTAAACATATTGTGTTAAACAAAAGTAAAACAATTTAAACAGTGAAAAAGTTTTATTTGATACATACATGAAATTGGCACGTTAGTTATAAATTCGCATCAGAACAATTAATTGTTTAAAAAACCGCGAGATTAGCACAATAACCATCATGAACTTTTCGCATATGCGTTCCTGATTTTATCTGAACATTAAACATACAAAAATGTGTTCTAAAACATTATGAATAAGGGTTCTATTGCTTTGTGATACAAATAAGTAGGTACTTAAACCGGCACTCGATGCGGTCAAAGGACTCGAACAATAATACTGGCATACATATTACATACCTACCTAAACATAAATTAGCTATACCTACAATAAGTATTTATTTTAATGAAGTTAATTACACGATATCGATTATTATCGATACACATGATATCGATTTCGTAAATAATCGGTTTTATCACAACGAACTACTTAGGTAAGGCTTGTATGCAATTTTGCAGTCGTATGATTTAAGCGGCATACCTGGAACTCCTGGCAGTTGACGGGATTCGGATACAAAGCCTCCTCTGTGCGCTCGTCCGTCTGTCTGTCAGCGGGCTGTATCTCATGAACCGTAATAGGTAGACAGTTGAAATTTTCACAGAGTGCGTTTTTCTATTGCCGCTAAAAACCTAACTTAAATAAATGGGACCTGTTGTTCCTGTTACAAAAGTCATACTAAGTAATATTATAAATGCGAAAGTGCGTTTGTTGGTTTGTCCTTCAATCACGCCGCAACAAAGCAACGGATCGACGTGATTTTTCGCATGGGTTTAGTTGAGGATCTGGAGAGTTACATAGGTTACTTTTTATCCCGAAAAATGAAATAGGTATATAATTCCCGGGGGAATAGAAAAACTTAATCCTCGCGGACGAAGTCGCGGGCATCAGCTAGTATTTAATACGTAGATTGCGGTCTGCGGTCTAGGTAGGTACTTGGGCTGCAAATCTCAAACGCCAGCCCGTGTTTTATTCCTGTGCTTTATAAGTCTATAAAATTGTGATCATGTAGGTAAGTGTCGAAGTCGCGGGAATCATCTACCTAGTACTAATTAATAATTATAGTTAGGTAAATAAAATAAGTTCATGAACCCTTCCTGTCACCTGTGCGAGTCCGACTCGTACTTGGACGGCTTTTAAGTACCTACTTACTAATCTGCTCTTTTTCATTTCTAAGATGAGGCAGCCCTACACGAGAGTGGCACCTAACACGTCAGAGATAAAAAGAGGGCTCACAGCGTTCTAAAACGGGAGAGGTCAAGAGGTCCTCTATTTCGCACCGAGAAGCCCTCAGGCGCACAGTGCTTGCCCTGTGACAGTTTACGGGCACGAAACTATCGACGGGGGAGCGACGGCGACAGCGGAGCGATTCGATTAGTCAAAGAGCTGGCAACGAATTTCGGGAAGAATTTTGAAGAGGTCTGATATTACTTTATAACCGACAAAAACGTCTGGGACTTTTTTTTCTAATTCTGTAAGTACTACCTACTTACTTGAATATAAAGATAAAAAAATCAAGTTGCCAAAAAAATGTTTTTTTTTTATTTTTTTTTGCAAATGTTATATGCTGCGCAGTAGCGAAATAACCGCAAACGCTCTCTGGATTCGCCAATTGACGAAATAATATTTTTTCACAATTTCAGCTTGCCTAAAGGACCTTCCCGAAATTCGTCGCCAGCTCTCGGACCACATCGCCCCGCTGTCACCGTCGCGTCGCTCGTCCGTCGCTAGTTTCGTGCCTGACGCCTTATACCTAGTAGTTATAGTTATAGACTATAGTCCCAGTTCGGGAATTTATAATTTCTGAATTTTCTCTATAGTCTGGCCAGGTGGGAGGCTTCGACCATGGCTAGTTACTACTCTACCAGCAAAGAAGTACCGCCAAGCGATTTTGCGTTCCGGTTCCGACCGTGTAGAAAGTAGAAACCGATTAGAGGTATGGGTTTAATATAACTGCCATACTCCTAAAAGGTTAGCCCGCTACCATCTTACACTGCACCTAACATCACTTAACATCAGGTGAAATTGCAGTCGAAAACTAGTTACTAAAAAAACCGGCCAAGTGTGAGTCGGACTCGCGCACCGAGGGTTCCATACAAACCTGTAGTAAGTTTTAAATTATTAAAAAAAAACTACTTACTAGATCTCGTTCAAACCAATTTTCGGTGGAAGTTTGCATGGTAATGTACATCATATATCTTTTTTAGTTTTATTATTCTCTTATTTTAGAAGTTACGGGGGGGGGGACCAACATTTTACCACTTTGGAAGTGTCTCTCGCGCAAACTATTCAGTTTAGAAAAAAATGATATTAGAAACCTCAATATCATTTTTGAAGACCTATCCATAGATACCCCACACGTATGGGTTTGATGAAAAAAAAATTTTTGAGTTTCAGTTCTAAGTATGGGGACCCCCAAAATTTATTGTTTTTTTTCTATTTTTGTGTAAAAATCTTAATGCGGTTCACAGAATACATCTACTTACCAAGTTTCAACAGTATAGTTCTTATAGTTTCGGAAAAAAGTGGCTGTGACATACGGACGGACAGACAGACAGACAGACAGACAGACAGACAGACAGACATGACGAATCTATAAGGGTTCCGTTTTTGCCAAATTTGGCTACGGAACCCTAAAAACAGCGTAAAAACATATTTTTTACTCGCAGGTTTTTACTTGATAGTGGATTTTCAGTAAAAAATTCCAAATATCATAATACTTAAGTACTCTACTTAAGTAATTATAATCTATAAAGTAGGTACTTAATATTATAAATGAGAAAGTTTGGATGAATGGATGGATGTTTGTTACTCAATCACGGCAGAACGGCTGAACGGATCTGAATAAAATTTGGCACAGAGATAGATTATAGTCTGGAATAACACAGGCTACTTTTTATCCCGGAAAACTAAAGAGTTCCCGCGGGGAAAAATCTCAATCCACGCGGACAAAGTCGCAGGCATCAGCTAGTGATCTAATAAAATCTTTAGAAAGCAATAAAGGTGAATAGTTAGTATAAAACTACTTACTTGACGTAAACAACAGAACTGATGCATACCGCATGAGTCATGAAGAATCTAAAGTAGGTCTACCTAACTAACTCATGACATGTCAGCGAAACTTCAGAACAATAGGAAAAAGAGCTAACCGAGTGATCGAATAATACCTACATGTTATGTTACCATTCATATTATTTCCAAATGAAATCATTTTTTTCTTTTCTTTGTGTTTGTAACTTCACTGTGTCTGGTAATTCCAAATAAAGATTTTATTTATTTATTTCATTTCAAATACGACAATGAAATGAAATGATATGCCTACTTAATTCACGTAGTGAAAGAACTAGAAGTTTAATTCGCTATAATCCGCCACAGCAGGTAAATCTATGTGGTACTGTAAAGTGGTGTGTATCTTGCACTTGTAGCTTGCGATATTCACCACACCAAACGTTAACGATTTTACAATCGTGCATTGTCGAGTCAACATCTCCTGAAGATGCTCCGGTGTCGGAGTGGAACGTACGTTGAGAATAATTTGGAAGATTTGTGAATATCGCAAGCTACAAGTGCAAGATACACACCACTTTACAGTACCACAGAGATTTACCTGCTGTGGCGGATTACAGCGAATTAAACTTCTAGTTCTTTCAAATTATCATGGACTTCCGCAGTAACGCCTGCTTCTATCCAATAGTTAGGTATTTCACGTAGGACAACTTGTGCCACTTATGAAATGTCGTGACTCTACCATAGGTTCGGAAAACAGATTCTACTGAGAAGAATTGGCAAGAAATTCACCATTTACCGATGAACGGTCAAACAATATTCTCTAACAATTAAGTTCACAATAAAACATAAAAATCGGACGTGACGTCACCTAGAGGAAACGCACCGTGTCGCAGCGGGGAAGTCATCTTTCCCATAACTACCAACAAAACATATCCAGAAATAAGTTCACCGCCGTTTGCTTGAGACCCCTAGATGGCGTATGGAGCAATGAAGGTAAGAGACCAAGTTAGGATAGCCAATCTATAAACAGCTGTTGACGAAGTGCGTGCGTTGGCTTCAAGTTTACACATTTTTATTTTACCGCGTGATTACTTGTGCTCAAATGGGCTCTAATAGCCATCGCCTGTGAATAAACTCGGCAATGGGCGACAGTTGTATGCTATTAAAACTTATTTGTATACGATTAACGTATACAAGTAAGTTAAGTACTTGTATTATTACCGAATAGGCTTGCGCTTGACGACCACCACCACCACCACTTCAGCCCATTAACGACCCACTGCTGGGCACAGGCCTCCACTCTCAGGAATTAGAACTTAGACCCACCACGCTGCTCCAATGCGGGTTGGCGGGCTTTAACGACTATTATCATAAATTAGTGATAATAACCGGGACCGACGGCTTAACGTGCTCTCCGAGGCACGGGGGTGAAAGACCGCCAACTTCCTAACTCCGGGCTAGTAGTGAGAATTTATAGTCAGAAAAATCCACTACTTAATTATGGCCCGACCCGGGACTCGAACCCGGGACCTCATCGACCGCAGTCGAACATGCCAACCACTAGACATACGAGACAGAAAATAGACTTAAGCTTGACGACAATCATGCTTAATACAAAGCAATGATGAAGTCTAGGTTGGAGCGCGCTTGCCTAGAAGATGCCTATTCACTCTTGCCTTGAAGATACTTAAGTTATACGTGGCAGGAAATACATACGCTACATACAATCTGTGTGAGTGTAATCCTAGAATCCATCACTCCATTAGAAACTACTCTTCAACCAGTATCCTTCAATACTACAGTGATATAGTGAGTCTTGTGAATCAGCCGATTAGATCGATTTCCGACGGCCGGATGTGCTGACTCATCCAGTCATTCAACACAATATGCTAATTGACTCGATTCTAAGGTTCTGCGGAATCGGTAGCCCGCGTGATTCGCATTGAAATCAAACTTACGGCTGACTGTCTTTAGTTGCCTTGGTGGTTGATTTAAGCTTACATAACTGTAAAATCTAAGATGGTAGAGACATTGACATCAAACGAGTCGCTGGGAGCCAGTTCCAGGCGGCTCGAGACCATGGCATGAGGACGTCCCTACAAGAGCAGCGTCCAACAGGACGTCTAGTTATTGGATGACGGCGACGATGACAAGAATCATTGATTTATTCACAAGTAAGTAAATACAATATGCTAAGTCGAACATATAAACTTTTGAGATTATCAACTATTGGATAGAAGCAGGTGATATTTTGCGGAAGTCCATGACAGTGAAAATACTAGAAGCTTAATTCGCTATAATCCGCCACAGAAGGACGGAAGGGCAACTGGCAAGTTGTTCTCATATGCAAGCGCAGCGTGAGATAGCCCTGTGACCTCAAGGCTCGAGTCCGCTGGACTGACCTTATACGAAGGTAGCGGGAAGTGGGTGGATGAGGATGGCGGAGGACCCATTGTCCTAGCGCGCTTCCGGGAAGTCCTAGGTTGCAGTGGTTGCAAATACGCTGATTGATTGATATAGCTTGTGGAAAGGAAATGGATCCTCGCTTCACCGCCGTAACTTACCATAAGACCTACATGTCCTAAAAAGTTGCCAAGTAAAGATGCGTAGGACACAAAAATAAGTCTAGGCTACGCAATATCAAGTTACTTAAGTAAGTACTTAGTTAAAATGTTTTTAACTATAGTTATAAAATAAACTCTTAGAAATTCCGGTTCAAACTATCAGGCAGGGAACGGGAGTCGCGAGTGCCGCCGAACTGTTTCGTCTCGCGAAGATTAGAGTACGAGCATACGAATCTGCAGAACGAGTGGGAGTTTTTTTACGTATTCGATCGCCACATTCACAACCATTTACTTACTTAATATGGAATTGATCGAGCATCAGCTGTCAATCACTTGACAATTCCATTATTCCATACAAATCGTAGGTTACGTTGTCGCGATCGAATAAGAAGAAAATCTCCCACTATTCACACTGATTGCCAGACTTCATTAGTCGTAGAGGGTCCCGAAGATGAAGAAGCTATGGAATGTGCGTGGCGCCTATTTTCATTTTCCAGTAGCTTTATTCACGTTTGCTAAAGGTTTTTGATCCTTGACGACCCATCTAATATTATTATTAATGCAGAAGTGTGTCTGTCTATTTATTACCTTTTCACGGCTTATCAGCTGTTTTACTTACGAAAGCTAAGTACCTACACAGATACAGAGGTTGCGGATGAAGGACTTACATGAGGTCAATGGTGTCTGGTGTAGGATGTAGGAACAATGAGGTAAGAAATGTGAAGTGTCATAGAGTAAGTATAACAAATACCTACATGTGAATTATTCCATATACAAAATATAATGCGTACACTGATTGCATCTATTGGAAAAATTTATCCCGCAAAATAAGAGTTCCCATGGGATATCCAAAAAACTGAAACCAATGTGAGTTAGTCAGGGCCCAGGGGCATCCTTTAGTTAAGCTAAAATCATTGTTTTTGTCATAAAAATGACTGTAGCTGTTATCATATGAAACTAACTATAATCAATTATAAACATGCATAGTTTGTTGATGACATAAAATGAGGGTCAATACGATGGCGGACGCCGGCAGCAGGATGTCCGGCGATATCGCGCTTTTACCACGCTAGATCATTATGCACTACTTAACGCAAGAAATTAACGCTATTTCATGCAATAAACACACTTATTGACCTAGGGAACCGAGGTCGCAGTCTATCAGCCATTTGCACTTTGTCTGCCTGTAGTTAATTAAAAAAGAAAACTACTTACTAGATCTCATTCAAACCATTTTTCGGTGGAAGTTTGCATGGTAATGTACATCATATATTTTTTTTAGTTTTATCATTCTCTTATTTTAGAAGTTACAGGGGGGAGGGGGGGACACACATTTTATTTATTTATTTATTTATTTATTCTGTACAAAATACAAATTAAAACTAAACTTAAATATAGAAAGGACGTGTACAAGGACATCTTATGGCTACAAATGTGGATTTCTTCCAGATGCCCTAGGTGTGAGAACATTTTACCACATTGGAAGTGTCTCTCGCGCAAACTATTCAGTTTAGAAAAAAATAATATTAGAAACCTCAATATCATTTTTGAAGACCTATCCATAGATACCCCACACATATGGCCTATGGGTTTGATGAAAAAAACATTTTTGAGTTTCAGTTCTAAGTATGGGGACCCCCAAAATTTATTGTTTTTTTTCTATTTTTGTGTGAAAATCTTAATGCGGTTCACAGAATACATCTACTTACCAAGTTTCAACAGTATAGTTCTTATAGTTTCGGAAAAAAGTGGCTGTGACATACGGACGGACAGACAGACAGACAGACATGACGAATCTATAAGGGTTCCGTTTTTGCCAAATTTGGCTACGGAACCCTAAAAAACAATATTGCTATACCTACTTAATGAAGAATATTGTCTATACCTATGTCTATACTTACTTACATAAATACATATATAAAAGAAAAACGTGATCACTGAGATATATAATATTATCAATGCACAGCTCAAACCATGCAATGGATGGATGGATGGGGCTGAAATTAGAGCATACAAATAAAGTATTACTTAAGTAGGCATCTGCTAAGAAAGGATTTTAAAAAATTCAACCCCTTACAAAATACGGGTCTGTAATTTGTATCAAAATCAAACTTATCGTGAGCGAAGCTGCGAGCAATAATCAATCAAAACAAAAAGACTTATTCCAGCTAAAAGCCATAAAACAAAATAAAAAGAAAACTTATTCCGGCCATATGAATCCATCCATAAACTTTTCGACTTCGAGAACTACTTTTTTTTAGATATGTACTATAGTAATAGCCGACCAAAATATAATCGTAACTTTTGACCTAGGTATTTATGTACAGTTATTGCCGGAATCTCAACACAACTAAAACTGCAATATTCAATCTAAGTACTGGCTATGAAATTAAACTTTGACTTACTTATTTGTTGGGCTCCGATATCCTTTGTCAGAGACGACAGAAAAAAATAAAGCACAATCAAACTTACACCATCACCACACACAAACATTTTAATATTCAAGATTCTTTGTAACATTGCACACCAAAACTACTTTAACATTTGTGATGCAAACTAAAAAGAATATTAGTTGAACAGTACGTTTTTATCATCAACAAGGCACAACACAAAATTCATGACGCCGACCGAAATTAGACTAAATTTTTTGACGTTTTTGACATTCAATTTCACTCATTGACATTTCATTGACAGTTGACAGAATTCGATAGTTGACACCTCTTTGACACTCGAACACTTGCACTTGACACACTTGACAGACAACAGGTTAAAAATGACCCAGGTGGTACCTCTGTGTACTAGACATGGGCAAAATGTATCACTAAAGCCTCGATGACTCGGGGCGAGTTTACAAGCTACAAGCCAGCGAGTTCGCTAGCAGCTTGTAAACTCGCTCCGTGTCATTGAGCTTTTTTACAATCTGCTTTTGACTATCTGATTGTAAAAAAGCTCCTTGTAAAATAGAAAGCCGGGCTAATTTACTCGCCATTCGCTGGCGTGTTGGCCTGAAAGCTAGTTAACTAGCCATGTGTCATCATCGCTGCTAGTGAACTAGTTGCGAGCATCTGCGTTTTGGCAGTTAAAGCTAAAATGTAAATTTGAATTTTTTTTTAATTAATTAATTTTTGAAAATTTCATCCTTTATTTTTGTGTTAGAATACTCTTTGTCTTTTATATTCCACTAGCTGATGCCCGCGACTTCGTCCGTGTGGACTAATTTTTTTTTTATTCCCGCCGGAACTCCTCAATTTTCCGGGATAAAAAGTAGCCTGTCACTCTCCAGGTCCTCAACTATTCCCATGCCAAAAATCACATCGATCCGTTGCTCCGTTGCGGCGTGATTGAAGGACAAACCAACAACCCAACAAACCAACAAACATGTAACACAGTACACACTTTCGCATCCATACTAATATTATAAATGCGAAAGTGTGTCTGTCTGTCTGTCTGTCTGTTTGTCTGTCTGCTACGCTTTCACGGCCCATCTGCTCAACCGATTTTGATGAAATTTGGTACAGAGGTAGATTGTATCCCGGGGAAGGACATAGGCTACTTTTTATCCCGGAAAATTAAAGAGTTCCCGCGGGAATCAAAAATTCTGAATCCACGCAGACGAAGTCGCGGGAATCATCTAGTTTATAATATTACTTAGTATGATAAAATAGGGTACTGCTCATAGATGTTGAGAAACTCTATGAGTATTCCACTTCATTTTTCAGCTTAAAAAATAAACGATAAAGCAGACAGCACGCCACGCAAAACAACACCAACACTCGCTAGCTAGTTGGCTACTGAGCGAGTGGAACGTTTTGCGTGTCATCGACACTCGCTTTCTCGCTCACTCGCTAGCTTTTAAACTCGCCGACTAGCAGCTCGCAAACTCGCCCCGTGTCATCGAAGCTTAAGAAGAAAAGATAGATTATGTATCTTTCGATCACTGGGATATGTATCACTCTTTTGCATCTTTATATCCGGTATCAGCAGCTCACGCTTTCGCACACCACTCACTTTTAGTCGCTTCGCGCAACTCAATCCAGTATAATCATATCAGTGAGAGCGATAGATAAGTCGGTACCTATATATTTTTTTTTATCCAGAATAGATCCTAATTACGATGGTTTTATGACCGAAATTAGTTTACATAGTTCACTAAAACTTTGTAAAGGCAAATACACGTACAATTAAAACTAGTATAAAACCTAAATGTACACGTACCGCATAAGGACTTTGAGCCCCCCACACCAGTAATAGAGTTCTCAATTTACCTTTCGTGCCAACGTATGTCAATTTATAATGGTCAATGCGAGGGAGGTGCGAAAGAGATGTCAAAGCGCGACAGACGATTTCAAATACGGTGGTGCGAAAGAGACGCTTGTGGTGACTTACCTTGGTGGTATAATAGAACGAGACACGAGTGCATCATGCGCGCGCTAGTTAGCCGTGAGAGAATAAGTTGTAAAGATACAGTGCACAGACATACAATGTATGTCTGTGATACAGTGATACACTGATACATTCAGACATAGAAGAAGGAACCTCTAGAATCAGGGTCAGCGTGTAACCGAAAGGGATAGGTAATACTATGAAACACCTCCCAAACGTCATACAAACGTCGGCACAAGATATGGTTTGTTTGTATGCATTAAGCACAAAATCCGTGACACGCAGAAAGGGAGAGAAAAACACATATTTTTTTCTCATTCTATCTTGTGTAACATCCCAACACTGCATCTCTTTCATGTGGGAGTGAAAAGGAGATATGGCGGCGTCTATTTAACTTACTCAGTCTACGCATTCAGATGTGAACGGATACAAAGAGTGATTAATGGAAACGGATTGATACATATCTTTTTTATCAATCTCTCCTGAATTACCCATCTCTACTGTGTACGCCACGCCAGGTGGCAATGCGTACGAGAGGGACACGAAAAGCACGTAGACGTGTTTTGAACCAAAGCAAGACATCCCAAATTATATAATTATTTACTCATTCCATTTTATACTTAAACTCATTTCGCTCACTTGTGGTAATGTCTCCTTCTATTCAAAATTCAAAAAATTCATAGGTAATTCAAAAGTTTTTATTCAAATAAACTTTTTACAAGTGCTTAAGAATAGTCGAATGATTATACCACTGGTTCGGAATGCCGTTCCTACCGAGAAGAACCAGCAAGAAACTCAACACAATTTTAACCGCTGTCCTTAGCATTGCTGGAGCGAGTCAAATCCATGCTCCTTTGTCATTTACATAATCTTCAACAGTATAATAAGCTTTTTTCAGAAGCATACTTATAATAGACTTTTTAAACTTGTGTAAAGGCAAGCTTAAAATAGGTTGTGGAATTTTGTTATAGAATAGAATGCTCATTCCCACGAATGACCTTCGGACTTTCTTGAGGCGGAGCGATGGAGTCACGAGCCTATGGCGGTTTCTAGTTGGCCTATCGTGCAGATCGCATATTCTTTTGTAATACTGAACGTGCTGTTTTACAAAGATTAAATTACTGACCTGAGAAATGGCAATATTTACGTCGTCAAAATCTTCCTTATTTCTATCGACTTTAAAAAGTAAAGACGTATCATCAGCAAATAGCACAATATCGCAAGTATCGACGAAACATGGTAAATCTATATACTTATAATAAAACTGTAACAGGTCCAATTCTGTACATTGAAGATATTTTGAAAATTTTTTTTGGAGGGCACTCATTATTCGATGCTGAAGCCAAATCTGTAATTTTTTTCATTTTTGTTTGTTTGTCTGTCTGTCTGTCTGTCTGTCTGTCTGTCTGTCTGTCTGTCTGTCTGTACCTTGGCCGCGCATCACGCCGAAACTACTGAATGAATTCAAACGAAACTTGGTACGATTTGAGCCCATACTACGAGGTAGGACATAGGATACTTTTTATCCCGAAATTTTACCCCCGAAGGGGTGAAATAGGGGTTGAAAGTTTGTATGAAAGTCCTTAATTTCTCAAGTTATAGCCATGAAACTTGATATATGAGCTGCGGGTTGAAAATTAAAACATATGTGTTTCACAGTTTTTCAAAATTCCACCCCCGAAGGGGTGAAATAGGGGTTGAGAGTTTGTATGAAAATCCTTAATTTCTTAAGTTATAGCCATGAAACTTGATATATGAGGTGCGGGTTGAAAATAAAAACATATGTGTTTCACAGTTTTTCAAAATTCCACCCCCAAAGGGGTGAAATAGGGGTTGAGAGTTTGTATGAAAGTCCTTAATTTCTCAAGTTATAGCCATGAAACAGCATTATTGGGCTTTCGTTAAAATATGAAGAAGTACGTGTTTCACCATTATAGGGGGATTATACCGTGGGATAGTAATTTAAGCTACTTTTTATCCTGGAAAATTAACTGAAAAACTTAGTCCACGTGGACGAAGTCGCGGGCTAATCAGCTAGTCATTTATATATATACCAAGAACATGAAGGGACCCTGAATAGAGCCTTGAGGGACACCCATTAACGACGCTGATCCGGATGATTTCACATCATTTACACATACCGTCTGAATACGGTCACTAAGATGTGACGCAATGAGGCCAAGTGCAGTGTCTTTGATTCCATAGTGGCTCAATATTTGGTCAACAGTGTCTCGTGCTCAACACAGTCGAATGCCGACAAATCACAGAAAATACTAATAGCATTCTGTGAGTTCTCCCGGGCATCAAATATATGTTTTAACAGCGCCGCGCCCGCATCGACTGTTGATCGACCTTTCGTAAAACCATATTATCTACTCGGAGTGAAGTAATTTATTTAAATTAAAATGTTGGAGCAGTTGGTTGAGCATAACTTTTTCAAATATCTTGCTAAGGGTTGGCAAAATTGAAATTGGTCTGTAATTATTTGGATCACTTTTGATACCTGATTAAAAAAGAGGAATCAATTTACTAAGTACATTTCATGAGGTCAGGAAAAGATCCCAAATCCATAGACTCATTAAAAATTTGAGCAAGTTAGGGCGCAATAACATCAATAACATTGCAGATAATTTTCACTGATATCCCCCTTAGATCTCCCGTTTTTTTGCATTGTAAAGATTTGAATGTTTTTTTAAAGGTTTTTATAATATCATAGGGGGTCACGTACTGAAACTTAAACCTATCACTGCACAGAGACATTACTAGGTACTGAGAAGTTTATAGGCTTCTGTTGGCGAGGAATCAAGGGAAGTGGTAGTGGAGATCTCAAATGTATTTGCAATTTCCAAATCGGAGTCAATAATATGGTAATTAATCTTATGCTCCAGTTTATTGTTGTCCACTATAGGTAAGTCTACCAATTTCATCAGAGATGACATCCCAAGCTGCTTTTATCTTATTTCCTGAGTTGATAATTTTCTGCTTTATGTGAAGGGACTTTGCTTGAATGCAAACCTTTCTAAATAATTTTGAATAATTTCTTACGTAGGTATTCCAAAAATGTGGGGGTGTAATTATACAGGCTGGCCCAAATAGTGAGTAGTGACGTCCAAAGAAAAAATTTAGATTCCTTGTACCACCCTTGTACCTAGACCTATCAGAAAATACCCCATGTAGTTATGTTCAGCGACTTTTGGTAGTTTTCGAGTTATAATTTTTTTAAGTTTTTTCGTGAGATTTCTGAGTGAGTGTTAAATTTTTTTTCTTTTTATTTAGTATTTTTTGCCGAACATTTTTTTTGTGAACATGCTTGCTATGAAGTGTGCTACTTTGCATAAAATAATTACCATCCATTAGCCCAAGTCGGAAAATTTTTGGTCGAAAGTAAAAAGTTTACGTTCGACAGAAGTAGAGACGAATTTTCAACTTAAGATCATACTAATATTATAAATGCGAAAGTGTGTTTGTTTGTTGGTTTGTTGGTTTGTTGGTTTATTGGTTTGTTGGTTTGTCCTTCAATCACGCCGCAACGGAGCACCGGATCGACGTGATTTTTGGCTTGGGTATAGTTGAGGACCTGTATGGCTAGCATGCGCACTACGAGTAAAATTATGTCTACCCGTTATCTCTCTCGGTCTACCGAAGCTAACATGGTTACTTGTCTCGTTACGTTAAAAGTAGAGATAAAAGTAATAATTCTTATCTGTGGTATTTTTCTCTACATGTCGACTATTTTTTTCTTGTAACATATCGCATTTTGTGCATGTTAGGGTAAATGAAAAATTTGCCGGCAACAACAACATCTCTCTCCCTGTCGTCGCGAGATAATCTCGTTGTGCACATGCTAAGCACACTGGAGAGTGACATAGGCTACTTTTTATCCCGGAAAATTGAGGAGTTCCCGTGGGAATTTAAAAAAAACTTATTCCACGCAGACGAAGTCGCGGGCATCAGCTATTTTAAAATACTTAAACCCGACTACGTCACTTCCGACTAATTTCAAAAACTTTTAGGGTCCCTATGCTTCTCATAATAGTTAAAAAATTTGGTACTTTAGGGGGCATTATTGTGAGTGTGAGAAATCCGACTTCAAATGTGGTAAGGCGGTAATTTCTGAACTTAAAATTTGATTCTTAAAATTGAGTTTTGCCCATGGAAGTACTTATTTTATCCATGGTTTTGCCTAGTTTTGACAATTTTATGGCTAATTCAAGTAGGAAATTTTTGAATTTAAGTATTTTCTACAAAAATAATCGATATTTTTCGACATCGTATATATCGTCAAGTATAAGGTTACTTAGGCTTGAATTGCCTTACTTTTTTATATACTATACTATTATTTAATATTTACTCTATGTTGTAGATACCCATATATTATACTAGTATGGCGCGTGGTTGCGCGGCCCGCTACAGCGGACCGCGTAGTGGACCGCGTGGTCCACTGTCTACTTACTCGCTGTCCTACTATCCTGCCCCCCGATTATGTAAGAATGGCCGATCAAATCGTCAAAGTTCGGCGTCAAAGTAAAATAAACCATAACAGCATTAAATTAGAGCTCAATTTCGAAACACGAAAATGAGCTCTAATTCAATGCTGTTATGGTTTATTTTACTTTGACGCCGAACTTTTACGATTTGATCGACAATTCTTACATAATCGGGCAGCTTGTTTACTGTCTACGTGTTCTGATCTGAACAACACACTGCTATGCTAGTGAGCACAGTGGAAGCGCCAGCACGCCAAGCGTCCCACGTAAAAGAAAATTCTCATAAAGGAAAAACATAAAACAAAGACCACCAACCCCCCGCCCCTCCCTTTTTGTTTGAGCAGCCCCTAAGTAGGTACCTATCTTTAACCCTGACCGTGCTCCTCACCCATCATCTGAACCTTCGATCATCATCTCTCTCCATATTTTTTCTCCGAACCACTCGTCAAAATGAGAATTCTTCCATAAAAACAAATCTTGAAAAGAAACCGTAGTCTTGCATAGTTCTGCACTTGTAGCCTCTTCAATATTCGCCATACATTAACTATGGAAAAATAAATTCTGCCATCTTGAATTGTTTTCCTGTTCATCAAGTAGACCTTCATGTTCTGATCATCTTTTGCCAAGAAACCACTCTTCCATCCATCTTTTATACTCTCCGTGATAGACATCGACGAAATATGTATGGCGGCCATCTTAAATCCGCCATTTTGAATTTTTTTTCATCTCACTGCCAATTATTGTGCCTATGAAGTTTCGAGTATTTTTTGTTCGAGCACCCCCCACCTATCTTCAATACCCTTTTCTATGGAAAAATAAATTCCGCCATCTTGAATTTTTTTCCTGTTCATCAAGTAGACCTTTATGTCCTGATCATCTTTTGCCAAGAAACCACTCTTCCATCTTTTATACTCTCCGAGATAGACACCAACGAAATTTGTATGGCGGCCATCTTAAATCCGCCATTTTGAAATTTTTTTTAGCTCACTGTCAATCGGATGAAGTTTCGAGTGACATTTGGTCGAGCACCCCCCACCTATATTTAATACCCTGGCTGGTGCTCTTCATCCGTCTTCGAAATCCTCAATCATCAGCTCTCTCTGTATTTTTCCTCTTAATGAATTTTTGTCTTCTATACGAAACGATAGGTGAAAAAAAAAATGTTCATACAAAATTTTACAGGAGAGGTGATCAATGAGTCAGTCAGCACGAGCAGCTATATATATATTAATATTAAGTCCATGTAGATACCACTCTCTTTATAACTCTGTGAGATACCACAGACATATTAATAATAACTCTTTATAACTCTGTGGTGCTCTGTGGTAGATACCAATATTCTCTCTGGTTACTAGTCTCTGGTAGATACTGTGACTTACTCTGAGTATTTGTCTGTACTCTGAGTGTAGACCAAGGAACATATTTTTACTAGACCCGAGTTGTCATGGAGGTAGGAAATTAATTGTGATTGTCTCTGATAGACAGACTCTAGCACTTCGAGCACCTGTGTCGAGCACTTCCTCCATGGAATTAGGAATTACGACTTCCTCTTCCTCATATGTTACTCTGGCAACACTGATAATGAGAGGTGTTTGGGGGGAAAACTGTTAAGTTACGACTTGAAAATATTTTTACTTCCGTTTCCGACTCCCGGTTCTTTCTACTACTTTTGCACTTTTGGACTCGGCCATTTGCAGATTGCGGTTCGATTTTCGCTTTAATTAGTGTAGTGTATGTTGTTAGTATAAAGAAAGTTATTAAAAATATTTCCGAATACCAAAAACTGACGATTTACGAAGGTAGGTGCTTACCAAACTTTATACCCACTTGTGTTGTACGCTAAACTTTAAAATGTGCTTGGATTGTGGACATCAAGAGTTGTTTATTCCTTGGTGGGCAATGGGCATAGCAAAATATAATAATTATTATTGATAAAACTTGAAGTTCTATCAAAATACTTAACGAGGGTTTTGTCCGAAGAGTAAAGTATTTAATTACTTACAAATCAATTTAGTCTACAAGATTTTTTATCGAAAGTAGGTGCCTACATGACCTGCTTACAAACTGCATTATTTCACAATTTCCATGGCTAAACACCGATCTCCCTAGCAGCATAATAGAAGGGACACATGCACCGTCGCGCCTCACTTTGTACCAAAAAATAGATTGATAAATCATCCATAAGGCACAGGGTTATTCTTCATCATCATTATAAGCCAACACCTCTCCCATCGGAATGAGAAGGGTTTAGCTTTAGGCCATAGACCACCACTGACTTAGTAAGTATACAGGATAACAGTCTTTTTTTTAATATTCACTACAAGTTAGCCCTTGACTGCGATCTCACCTGATGGTAAGTGATGATGCAGTCTAAGATAGCAGACTAACCTGTTAGGGGCATCGCAGTTATATTAAACCCATACCCCTATTTGGTTTCTACACGGCATCTTACTGGAACACTAAATCGCTTGGTGGCACGTCTTTGCCGGTATGGTGGTAACTAGCCACGGCCAAAGCCAATTCCACCAGGCCAGACCAGAGAAAATTTAAAAATTATATATTCCCATAAAATATTCATATATATATATATTTTTTTTGTTTATTTACAGCTTCGCAATGGCATCAAATAAAAATAAACCAAGATCCATAGAACTTGGTGGGAATACAAAACCTGGAACTGATCATGACAAGTCACATGATGCTGCAAGTAATGCTGTGGTTGCACCGGATGAAGCTTTAAAAAATGTGTTGACATTTGCCAAAGCCAATCATCTGAAATACAAACGAAATAACACATACTGTAAAGTTTGCGATTGTAAAATCTCATCGTCAATTATAAGACTTAAGGAACATGTTGAAGAGCAAACCCATAAAGACAAAGCTGCTGAAGCCGCTAAAGCTAGTATCCCGAAGGTTTATTCCTCTAACTCCTCCAAGACGATCCCATCCTCTAACAAGGTTCCTCTTACTGAATTCATTATTCATAAATATTCCATCGACGACTTCTTGTTTCAAGAAGTTGTGATTAATGACAAAATATGTTTGCCCTTGGGGAGTTTTGAAACTCTAATTCGGAATGGAGCTAAACTGAGATGTCAAACCTGTGAAGTCTCAATGGACCATACTGAAGCAGGACGTCATATAGAAATGTGGCAACATGAGTGTGGCAAACAAACTGCTTATGTCCTCACCCAGTTTGATACTGAGTTCATACGAGAGGTAAGTGTCCATAGTGCATACTATACAAAGAATTGTGTGAAAGTGTCTACTTAAGAAATGCACAAATAACTTTTGCAACAATTTTTACAGCCAGGGAAATACCACATCTGAATCTTTCATTTTCTGGGTTTGATTCCCTATTTTTTTTTTTTTTTAAATACATAATTGTAATTTATCTCTTTATATAAAAATGAATCCCTATTTCCCTTGGTCACGGCATCACGCGTGAACGGCTGGACCAATTTCGCTAATTCTTTTTTTTGTTGGGTTTGTCTGGACCCTGGGATGGTTTATAGTCACAATTGGACCTGGTAGGGGGCGCTGCAATCGGGTTCGAGGTTCAGGGCGGCATATGGCTGGACCAATTTCGCTAATTCTTTTTTTGTTGGGTTTGTCTGGACCCCGGGATGGTTTATATTCACAATGGGGAATATGCATGTGATAAAGAAATATTTGCAGATGATTATATTTACAAATTATCATGTTTCTATTAATAAATTTAATTATTTGAAAGTAGTATTTTTCGAATTCCCGCTCAAATTTCTAAAACGCAACGCTATTGGCGGAACGAAACATGAGGTCACCGTCCACTCTGTAGCCTGTCGACTGGTCACAGGTCGTTTGTTTTGTATGATTATTGAAAGTTATTCGCATTGTTTTGCCGCTGTTTATGATAAATCGTTAGTGTTTTTGGGAATTATTAACTGAAAGCAGTAATTCCTTGTGAAAAAAGACTCGCCACAATGACTGAAAGCGGTTTTGTCAAGGCACAGTCAGATAATCTGCCTAAAACTGATGTGTTCATGATGACTACGTACTTCGCAAATAATTTTGACTTTACGTCCGCTGAAATAAGAGGAGTAAAAACTGCAAGGTAGGTAAATAACCTTGCAGCAAGGATAATAATAAGGTGGGACAACCTCCGTGGCGCAGTGTGTAGCGCTGTTTTCTTAACGTGCGGAGGTTCCGGGTTCGATCCCCGGCAGGGTCAATTTGGGAATTTATAATTTCTGAATTTTCCCTGGTCTGGCTTGGTGGGAGGTTTCGGCCGTGGCTAGTTACCACCCTACCGGCAAAGACGTGCCGCCAAGCGATTTAGCGTTCCGGTACGATGCTGTGTAGAAACCGAATAGGAGTATGGGTTTAATATAACTGCCATGCCCCTAACAGGTTAGCCCGCTACCATCTTAGACTGCATCATCACTTACCATCAGGTGAGATCGCAGTCAAGGGCTAACTTGTAGTTAGTGGATAAAAAAAAAGTTACAGTTACCTACATATTCGATTTTTCATATTCCTTATTGTTATACTCGTGAGATGAGTCAAGCAAATTATTATAACCTGAAAGATAATACCGCTACTTAATTTTTTAATTTTTTTTTATTTATTTCCTTATATTTATATCTTTCGGCATATAAATATATCTTGTCAGGTGCAGTTTTAATATTGTTTTACTGCACATAGGGACAATACAATATTTATAATAAGCTTTTGGGTGCTCTTCCATCACAATAAGTTAATCTTTTACGCTTTACGTCACTCACTTTTATTAAAACTGTGAATTAGAGTTGTGATTAAATGTTATAAAAGATTAATTGTTAAAACGTTATTGATAAAAAAAATTAACACGTTAAATAGTAATCATTTTATTTAATTACAACTAGGAAATAAACAAACTATAAACGTAAAACACGTTAAATTAAAAGTTATAATTATAACTTAACACGTTAAATTAAAAGTTATAATTATAACTTTTAAGGATAACAAATATTCAAAAGTTGTCAAATTTTAATGTTATAATTCGTTTCGTTAAAAGTTCAATGGAATAAATGTTATATTTTTTATAACTTAATAGGCCTACTTACCTACTGCAAAGATGCAACTGGATTCGGAAATCAAACGTTTTTTTGAGTTGTTTTACATTTAAAAACATCAATATGAAATAGGTTTGAAATTGAAAAGTGTTTTTAAGTTGATCGAGTTCAGCACTTCAAAATAGTTCCAAATTGCGGCATTAAATACTCCGCCTTGAACTCGTGTTAAACTAAATATACGTATAGTCTAGGGGTTACACTTTACAACTTTATGCTTAAAAACTTAATATTTTACTTCCATTAAATGAATAGGTATAACATTCATAACACATTTCAATAACAACTTAAGTTTGACAATGGTTTACGTTTGCTTGAAATCATTAAACGTTAAAAAGTTATTTTTACGTAAATTCAATAATAAAAAGTTATTTTTATTGAGATAAGGCTCACAATTCCTTGTATTATAAAAATAACAAATAGGTAAAGCAGTACATGATAAGTGGCTGCTGGCCGAATGTTGTAACAGCGCCATCGTCTGGCAGCCACCTAAACTTCTATGCAATTTACTGTAAAAGACACAACGATCGTTGTCAATAAATACAGTTATAACTTTTAACGAACATCTCAATATTTATTAACAAAGTTAAAAGTTAGAAAAAAATATTGTGTTAAATTAAATGTTATAACTTTTAATGCTCACCTCTACTGTGAATCAATCACTTCGTTGGTGTGCACGGTGACGTCACAGAACGAGCGCGCCAAAATGGTGGCGTTTATATCGTCCGAAAATGATAGTAGTTTTAATTAATTTTTTTTAGCTTATTTAATAAAATTGTGCAAGTGTTATATTTTTTTTCGGTTATATAATCACTTAAAGAATAGTTTAAAAAATTAAAAAAAACACATGCATATTCCCTATTGGACCCGGTAGGGGGCGCTGCAATCGGGTTCAAGGGTCCCGCCAAACCACGCGGACGAAGTCGTGGGCATCAGCTATTATATCTTGCATTATCTTTCAAAAAATATTTCTAAGCTCTATTCAGGAGTTTGGAAGGCTGTATTTCACTGGACTGTGCCTTGGAGAGCATGTAAAGCTATTGGTCCTGTGTCTGATCTCTTGGTTGTGAGAGTAAGGGAATAAAGAATGCAGTGGTGAGCCCTGCTGTCTTAAAAGCCCCAGGTTCGATTCCTGGCTGGGAAAATTTAGGATATTACTGCTCATTATTTATAAATTATGTGGTATGCTGGAAGTCTGCGTCAATGGCTATTCATAACCTTATAAGTTCCTTCTGCATAGATAATTCTAATTTTTTAGGTGCGCCCAGGGGTGTATCACTGTGGCTTTTGCAACTTCATTGAAGGCAGTATGAAGGGCCTGCAAAATCATCTCAAGTCCATCAACCACATGAACGTTAAAGCATTTGCAAGAAACAGACTTATACATCATATGCCAGATATTATAGAACATAGGCATGTACAAGCTGTTCGCCAATTACTTTTGCGAGGGATGAGGAATTTATTCTTGTAGGCTATTTTAATTGCCACAGTGACAGTTGACTAAAATGTAAAAAAAAAAAAAATATCACATTGACACACATCATTTTATAACATGACAAAAATTATAACTAATTATTCTCTATAAAATGTTAGGTAGGTACAGCAAAAAATTCCCTATGACATTTAATTTGGTTGATTTCGCTCAACTTGTAAAAATGGTGCTCATTTTGTTGTCTACAATCCACATTGATACAATCTCTAAATTAAAATGACAGGTAAATTTAGTGCTATATTTTTGCTACCACATAAAGCAGCATTATAATGGTAGCCTTTATACTCTACTAGTAAATACTAAGTAATACTGGTAATACTAATTATTTCTTCTTCTACTACTCTGTCTATTATACATTTAATAATAAACACCCAATGTTGAAACACAAATGTCAAAGTAAAATGGACCCAAAGGTGTTGATTTAAAGTCATGCATTCAGTGCCACATATTTTTAATTCCCAGGATTACGAGTGCTGGCCGCTTTAAGGTTCAATTTACTTTGGCGTTTATGTACTTATATTAGGCGCACATTAAGAGGATCGAGCCGCATTGCATCGCAAAAAATCCTCTTGAATCACTTTACATTTGATATGAACCTTCGGTCACTACTAGCGAGATGCAACGGGCCGCAGCGCTCGCCTGTAGCGAGCGATGGATCATGCAAAATGTTCGAAAGTGATTCAGTGATAAGCTACGATGGCCCGCCCACGTCGGCTGTAGTGTGTGCTAGCCATTAAAGTTCACTTTATTTTTGCGTCCTATCATCTTTTCCTAGATAGTTATCACCTTTTCCTGAAAACTATAGCACTAAATTTTGACTGGTCAATTTAGTTTAGAGATTTAGAGCAATTTGATTGGTCTTGAGTGAGCCAATTGAGTGGGAATATATTATCAATGCTGGAATTTACTATAGGGAGTTAGCAAGATTGTTATGTTCATTTGATAAGTATAGTTTTGATTTAATATTGAAAATTAACAATGTTGGAATATATTATAGTGTTATTTAACAGCATTGGAATTTATTATAGAGCATTAACAGTGTTGGAATTTGTCATAGAGAGTGTAAAATTCTGTTGGAATTTATTATAGTGTTATTTAACAGCATTGGATTTTATTATAGAGCGTTAACAATGTTCGAATTTGTTATAGAGAGTGTAATTCTATTCTTTTTAACATGTTATTACATTAAACTCTAATGAGTAAGTACAACATAATTTTATTTGCGTTTTTTTGTTTTTAACTGTTTTCTCATTAAAGTGCCATTGTTCTAATTTTATTATACCTACTATTGAAAAGTTATTCTTTATATTGAGTTTATTATTGACTAAAATACAAGTAGAATCATTTTGTCTTTAAGTACTTTGTGTTTTTATTATAGTTTTTAATAATTGATTTATAGTTGTTAATCTAACATATGCAAATGTAAAACCAAAAATAAGTAGGAATTAATGTTTAAGTAAAAAATATGTATGTCAGTCCTATGGTATCGTTTAAGTGAATACTTATAAGATAACATACGATAATATTGTCAAAATCTTAATTCTATTTAATTAATAAGTAAAAAAAAACAAGTGATATTTTCATTTGCCTCACAATTGTAACATGCTTCGACTCACGAATTCTTTCAAGGTTGACAAGATAATAATATAAAATCATTTTTATTCTATATAGTGCTCATGCACAAGGCTGGCCTCGCCGCAAACGCATCGCATTGCAGGAATCCTGAATACATTTTGTAAGAACCATCATCCACTACGGGCGGGGCGCACCGGGCCGCAGCGCCTTCTTGTTGTGAGCAATGGTTCATACAAAATGTTAAGGAGAATTTTTTAGACGCGATACGGTGCGGCACGCCGCTACTGTTATTTATTTTATTTATTTTATTTTATTTTAATTAGTACGGCACAGACCAATTACACTAATTAATAAAATTACACAGCACAACTTTGATACAATTGATAACAATAATAATAATTAATTAAAAATTAAAATAATTAAAATCACACAAAATTTGTTGAAAAATGGCACACACAAATTAAATTAATAACATGGGTAATTATAAATTAAAAACAAAATTAAAATTAAAAATAATTAAAAATTTGAATAATAATATAAAATTAACAATTATTATTTATGAGAGCTGCATGGTTTGCGAGTTGTAACCCTCGCAAAACTTCAAGCACCTACTCACAACCATGCTCCATGGGTCTGCAAATATATCACAGGGAGACTCGGTCAGCAACATATTATTCAGTGCGGTCAGCGTGCGCGGTATTGGGGACCTAGCACGTGACACAGTGCGGCAAGGCCGGACAGCGAAAAGTCGGCGACAGCGGCACTGACGCTGTTGGGTGTAATTATTAGGTGCCCATATGCGGCACACCTTGTTATGAAGCTCCAGGCAGTCTATTTTCCCTGTGAGCACTTTATACATAGTGACGAGTTGGTCACAAGCTCGCCGGGTTTCCAGTGCATTAAATCCCAAGTGACCTAACAAAAACTTTGTGGGATAAAGGTAAGGGTAATATCCATAGACACGCTTGTATAGGTATCTCAGAAAGGCTTTTTGTACTTTTTCGAGTTGAAGAGCGTATGTACTTTCGTAAGGATTCCAGACACAAGAGCTGGTTTCTAATTTGCTACGCACAAGCGAATCAAATAATAGTTTTATAGTGCGGCGGTCATGGAAGTCACGGGTATTCCGCAACACAAATCCCAGCCGTCGAAACGATTCGGAGGCGAGCGTAGAGATGTGACTATGAAAAGTATGTTTAGGGTCAAAGGTAACTCCTAGGTCTTTTATGAGAGTAACTCTAGGCAACAGTTCAGTACCCATTCTATAAGCGAAGATGATAGGGCGCTTATTGCGATGAAAGGTCATTACTGAGCATTTGGATATATTAAATTCCATTTTATTACATTCGCTCCAACGAATCACTGCGTCAAGGTCTCTTTGAAGAGCGACACAATCCACCTCTGATTCTATTTTGGAGTATAACTTTAAATCATCAGCATATAACAGACACCGAGCCACATTGAGTACTGAGGGAAGGTCGTCAACCATTATCGAAAATAGAAGGGGTCCTAATATCGAGCCCTGACTAACACCAGAACGTGTATGATATTGCTCAGACTCATAGATGCCAAGTCGAACGAATTGCTTTCGGTCACGGAGGTAACTTGATATTAACTGTAGAAGATTAGGAGCAAAACCAATTTTACTTAACTTTGTTAATAAAATGTCGTTATTGACTCTATCAAATGCTTTTCGGAAATCAAAATACAGCACATCAACCTGACTACCGTGATCCAAGCAATCGGAAATGAAGTCAACCAATATTAACAGGTTACTATTTACTGATCGCTTACTTCTAAAGCCATGTTGCTCATCTCTTAGGTGTAAATTAACTTGTTTATATAATAAATCTTGTAACACGTTCTCAAAAACTTTAGCTGGCGAAGACAAAATTGCAATCGGGCGAAAATCCTCGATATTCGTGGTCTTTCCAGTTTTAGGAATAGGTGCAACTCTGGACAGTTTCCACTGTGAAGGATAAACGCCTGTTTTCAAAGAAAGATTGAATATATGGAAAAGAGGAAAAAGGAGCTGTTGATTATACTTTTTTAGTATCGAGGGTGGAATTTGATCCGGTCCTACGGAGCTACTGAGCCTTAGCTTACTTATACCATTCTTTACATCGTCTGGTGAAAAGTTCAGTATACTTATAGTATTACTGGAACAGCCATCAAGTCTGCTAGCCTTCTCGGCATGCAGTTCTGGTACATCAGGAAGAAATACGCTAGCGAAAAAATTGGCAAAGGCTTGAGCAGCTTCAGTGCCTGACAAGCGCTCACCATTAAAATCCACGGTGGGTTCAAATCCACCCTTGGATCGCAGACTTGAGACATGATACCAGAATTTTTGCGGATTTTTTCTGATTTCAGTCTCAATATTTCTGATATAGACGTCGTATGCAAGTGGCACTTCCTCTTTTAATCTAGACCTTATATCAGAAAAGCGTTTGTAGTCGGCCTCAGACCGAGTCTTTTTCCATATCCTATGCAGATCTATTTTACGTCTGCAATCATTGATTATATCTTTGGTGAACCAATATATATTATATGCGTGATATATAGTTATATGCGTGAGACTGTGTATTCGGTTCCTTCTATGTTTACTGCTAAAAACTAGAGTAGGTAGTTTGGAGATTTAGCACCATCGTTTATCCCTTGTAATTTGACACTTAATTCATAGTGTAAGTTAATAATGTTTGAATTCGTCAGGAATTTATTATTGGAAGTTAATAATATTGGAATTTAATATAGAGAGTTAACAAACTTAACATTGTTGGAATTTATTATATTGTTAATAATGTTGGTTGTGTTATAGAGAGTTAATGTTGTTGGAATTTTATGTAACTAGCTAGCAATATTGGAATTCGTTAACGTTTAATGTTAAATGCTTTTTAATAGTCACTTTTTATCATGGATTTTTTAATATTAATGTTTTTTTACCTAAGTCCATTGTCTTTACTTTGGTTTTGGTATTTTTTGATAATAATTGATTTTTAGTTACTAAAGAACTTAGATGTCGATCTGACGATAAGAAAAAGAAGACTATAAGAAAGTTATAAGGATTATAAATTTTATCTCTGACCAATTAGAGGATAAAAATTAATTTACCTAAGTTTAAGGTGTTTATGGTGCGATTCTACCAGTGTGCGGTACAAAGTACTCGCGCAAGCTAATATCTTGCACTGATTTTCTGACCATTCACTTTTAATAATAATAATAAATTTATGTCGATAATAATAATAATATAATCCTTTATTAAGGTAAAAACTCAAAAATTACAAAAAGACAAAGATGAAAGTATATAAATGAAAATGCACATTTAGGCTTTTAGGTAAACAAAGATAATGAAGTGCACAAAATATGTGCTTGCAAGCATTGAGGTATTCTGTACTAAGTAGGTAATACTTATTACATAATTTTGGTTGAATCGCACCTAACATATCGAAAGATTATTATTATTTTAAATTTTTAATAGCAGTGTTTTTATCCAAACAAAATAACATTCCAATTTGATAGGTAGGTATTATTATTTTTTTGTAACGTTTTCTATAATTAATGTTGAATTTATCTTGTGTAAATTATCCAATAAATAAAAAAGATTTTTATATACTTACCTACCTACTGATTTTTATTTTAGCGTGGGCTTTGTAGTATCACACGCTTTGCTGTAACGTAACGGTTATTCGGTTCGTCCACCCTAAAACAGACACCCCTAGGTTGGTTCTTGGTTATTCTGAAATGTATGTTTCGATTTTCTCCCACGGCTGTGAAATGGTTTTTAGGGTTCCGTTCCCAAAGGATGCCTACGGGATCCTACGCCTCCTGCCCGTCCGTCTGTCGGCGAGCTGTATCTCATGAACCCTTAAAGCCAGTGCTAGACAGTTGAAATTTTCTTAGAGAATGCATGTCTTCTATTGCCGCTATAACAACAAATAATAAAAATCCATACTTATATTAAGTACTAGCTGATGCCCGCGACTTCGTCCGCGTGGTTTGGCAGGACCCTCGAACCCGATTGCAGCGCCCCCTACCGGGTCCAATTGTGAATATAAACCATCCCGGGGTCCAGACAAACCCAACAAAAAAAGAATTAGCGAAATTGGTCCAGCCGTTCACGCGTGATGCCGTGGCCAAGGGAAATAGGGATTCATTTTTATATTATACCCCTATTTCACCCTTTTGGGGGTGGAATTACGAAAAACTGTGAAACACGTATGTCTCCATTTTCAACCCGCAGCTCATATATCAAGTTTCATGGCTATAACTTGAGAAATTAAGAACTTTCATACAAACTTTCAACCCCTATTTCACCCCTTCGGGGGTAGAATTTCGGGATAAAAAGTATCCTATGTCCTACCTCGTAGTATAGGCTCAAATCGTGCCAAGTTTCGTTTGAATTCATTCAGTAGTTTCGGCGTGATGCGCGGCCAAGATACAGACAGACAGACAGACAGACAGACAGACAGACAGACAGACAGACAGACAAAAATGAAAAAAATTACAGATTTGGCTTCAGTATCGAATAATGAGTGCCCTCCAAAAAAAAATTTCAAAATATCTTCAATGTACAGAATTGGACCTGTTACAGTTTTATTATAATATATATAAATATATAAATGCGAAAGCTGTCGCTTTCACGGACCAGCTGTTCAACCGATTTTGATGAAATTTGGTACAAGGATAGGTTGTATCCCGGGGAAGGACATAGCCTACTTTTTATACCGGAAAATTGAGAAGTTCCCGTGGGAATCGAAAAACTTAGGGCATCATCTACTTAGTAAAAAATAAAGGAAGGGGCATTAAAGAAATGTGATTTTTTCGGCGTTTTCTCTATCTACTGAACCGTAATAGGTAGACATCTAATGCTGAGATCTACCTACACAGCGTATACTTTGAAATGGCTCAGACTTATGTTGAGATATATAGAGCGTACTTTGACTTGGCTCAGACTTTACTTAGAGTTAAAACGAGATGGACATAAGCGAGTAACATAAATCTGTCTCTTTTTTACCATGTCTTAAGTCTAAGCAATTCGCTCGGTTTCGTTTCGATTCGACAAGTTCGCTATATAGATCTCACACTATACCTACTAATAGCTGCTATAAATTGTACATGATAAGTACCAGTTTCAAGTTTTTAGTCTGTAGTCTGTACCTACTTAGGACATTTTAGTACATTTGCTTCCTAAAAGAACATCCACAGCACTAATCCCTCCATGATCCATAGTAGAGTTGTTCAAAACTGTTATAAATCCATAACACGCTACGGACTATAAACTATAAATTTTTAACATGCTTTTAAATACGCTATGTTATAACGCGCTTGTTATAAGAAAACGTGTGGGCGGCCGGCAGGCGCGATATGTCTTGCAACACGCTAAATTTCGTAACACGCAACGATGACGTTCACTCACAACAGCGCGTTACGCGAGACTAACCAATATAACCATCGGCCAGCGGCAGCGCGCTACCGACAGGCGGGCGCCGTTGCAACGTTATTAGTGTTATTACGTTACGACTCATTACGAGGCACCGCGCGCGATCGCGTGATATTCATAACGCCGTAACGTCATGGCGGCTCCTCACATAACTCGTTATCCCGTTATGGAACAATAACGCGTTATCATATTGCGTTACGTGTTATATTAACCACCTCTAATCCATAGCGACTCGTGGAAGTCAAAATTTCTGCCCCTCGTTTTTTGACTGGCATACACATTATGTATTATGAAATTAATCGACAATTCTGCATTTTACACCGTGAAGTGATCAGTGATATTGGGTCGAAGAAATTATCAAAATTAAACAAAAAATATATGCAAACTTAATTTTATTCACTTCTCAGCTAAATAAACTTTACATCCTTTCAACTTCTGGCAAACAGATAGATAAAGGTACAATGTACATACTTTTATATTAATTTAATGGTTAGGTATACCGTGAAAGAAGACAACAGTCATGTCACATGATATAAAATATCTGTCATATATAATATTTTGGTAAAAATACAGAAAGACAAACATTTTCAGGTCGCGGGTATCTAACCAGTTGAATTCCTAGAAAAAATAAAAAATTATTGCTGTCTCTTTTATACTTTATAATAATATATGACAAGTATCACAGCGTAGGTAAGATTTTTTTAAACAAAACAGATTTATGCAATTGTTTTTTTTTTCATTAAATCTTAAACTAGATCACAATTAAGGCCAATTCACAACTATGCTGTTAACCTATGTCATAACTTGGTTACAGGGTAACTTAACATAATTATAACACACAGCCAGCTATTCATAATTCAAAAACAGTGTTTTATCTATTTTTATTTAGAATAGTAGGAATTCTATAATTGAAATATTTCTGATAAAGATAGATTAGACTTACAGAGTTGCATACCTGAAAGTGAAAGGTAGGTTTGCAACCGGAGGTGCGACTGTCCGGTCTGGTCACATTTTTTTTTGATGCTCATACTTATTGGTTTACTTACATGAACATGAGTCTAAACTTCTAAATTAAATTGGGTATTTGACAACTAGTCAAATTAGCAACTTTTTTTTCAAACGTCAAAACGCGTGCATAATACCTAGGGATTTTGTATGAAATTTTAAGTTGTGACGTCATCAAAGTTCGACGCACTTTTTTTACTTTAACCGATAGTTTAAAATGGTTATTCAAATAAAACTAGCAGGGGACTCGTGGATATTACGACTTTTAGGAGATCATTTATTTAATAATCACTAAAAAATTATTTATTTCACTAGTAGTCAAATACCCAAATTGTGACAAATTTTACTGTATGCACGCTCTTAATTAAAATCAAATGATAGGTCCAAATGTACCTAGTTATCTTTTCAATGTTTTATATTTTCCTTCAATTATCTTAATTTATTTAGTTTAGATTTTGTATGCTTTTTGTTTATTTTCCTCATGCTAATAGGTAGCACATCATACTGCATCGTGGTAACGTTACCGTACGTCCATTGTCCATTATGTGACCAAAGACAACTCGTCTTGTCGACTTTTGTCGTGTTATAACCTGTAGGTACCATTGTAAATGGTTCCGTTAAAACTCATAATCGGTCAAAACCACTTTTAACAGTGAAAAACAGTCAAAAGTAGTGTTGACTGGCGTGGGCATTACCACTTTTGACTGCGAAAATCAATACTAAGGCATTCGATAGATCAGTATAAATAAATTCAGATGCTATTAGGATAATAAAAATAGGTTCGTCTCTTTTCCTCTTATGATAAGTAACAGTTACTCCAGAGAAAAGGATAGCATGCTACCATCCTCCTGTCGGGATAAATGGGGATCCCCATTGTACCTAGCAAGAATACCATAAAAGCTCATATTTAGCTAATTACAAGTACCTATAGGGATCGTTATGGACGGTGCCACGGCCAACAAATCAAATGCCAAAAAGCGCGTTTATTATATGCAACAAACATATTTGTGAGTTCAACTTACGAAGCAAATGGTTAACATACTAAAACTAACAGATGACATAGATTTTACGATTTTTGGAAGATCCTTTAATTAATAATATTATATTTGACACATGCATCATCCCTAATTGCAATAATGTTTCTTGCAATGTCTATTTATACAAATTAAATTATAATTATTATAAAAACAAAACCAATACTTATATCATCAAAAAACAAATGGTACTATGTTATAATAAATGCAATATTTTTGAGATTCACCATAATTATTATGTATTCAAATAGTATTGATTTTGTTTTCATATTTAATTATTATGTATTCAAATACGAGTAGTATTGATTTTGTTTTCATATTTTCATATAAATTAATCAGTTTTAGGATATCGTATGACCAATACACAAGTGGTAGATTCTTGATCAACAGACATTGCATTTGAAATATGTTGAATTTATTTACAATAAAATAAAAGTTATGTAAGTATGCAAATGGAGTTTTTTATTTTTCTTTGTTTTCTGTTTTGCAGGTATTATATTATTAATATTTATAGATATACCTACTAGCCACCTTTAGCTGCTATACCTACTCAATATGTCAAATAGAAGTAAAATCAGTTAATTCTGTAGTACTCAACCGCTAACCTGTAAGGGGCATGGCAGTTACCCATACCCCTATTCGGTTTCTATACGGCATCGTACAGGAACGATAAATCGCTTGGCGGCACGTCTTTACCGGTAGGGTGGTAACTAGCCACGGCCGAAGCCTCCCACCAGGCCAGACCAGGGAAAATTCAGAAATTATAAATTTCCGAACCCTGCCGGGGATCGAACCCAGGGCTTCCGCACGTTAGGGCAACAGCGCTCAACACTGCGCCACGGAGGTCGTCAAAAAGCTGTGGATTTAGACCTGTATTTTTAGTTTAGAGGTTGTTACATCTCTTTTGCTTGCATACAAATGCATTGCTTTCTCATTGTATGGTCTTTCTTGAAACAGAAATTTATTTATATCTATTTATATTTATTTGTAATCAGGCTAGGTTGGGAAGAGGGGATAGACATACACACTTACACATTCATACTAATATAAATCCAAAAGTGTTTCTGTCTGTCTGTTACGTTTTCATAGCCCAACTATTCAACCAATTTTGTCGAAATTTGGTAGAGATAGCTTGCATCCCAGAAAATTAAAAAGTTCCCATAGGGTATTTAGGAAACCTAACTCCACAGGTCATGTTAATAATAAAAGTTTAAATATATATGGAACAATATGACATAAAATATTTCTTTCGATTTTTCTTCTATTTGAACAGAATAAGGGTATGTTCCGATATACACTGCAAGCACTGTTAAGGCTCTTACTGGGGAGACATTCGTTCCGTTATGGACGACTGAAAAATAAATGACGTCATAAATCGTCGCCGTTTTTGTACTGTGAGCACTGGATTTTTCGAGGTAAGGTGCTCTCAGTGCTAACTGCGTTCCGTTTTAAACAGTAACCACTATAGCTAACTATAAAATATTAAAATATAGCTAATTATGCTAAATTCACGTCACACCTTACACATACATACATACCTTGCAGTGCTCGCCGTGTATATCAGAACATACCCTAAGTTACTACAATGCCATATAGCTAAACTTATTATGTAATAAAAAAAAATCTATAGACTTCATCTTACATATAACCGTAAGGTCTTCAGCACATATAAGGACTTTTGAATCCTTAAATCATCCCCTCAGGCCACCTAGTCACTATCAATGAAATCACAGCGTAAGTCATTCATACAGTGAGTTGAAGCCCATACAAATGACAGACCGGCGGGCTGATTACGTATCTCGCGACCGGTTTGCGACAGGCGTAAATCTCGCGATCGCTGCTGTCAAACGGCAATTTTGTATTACTTAACAGCGGCTATCGATAGCAAAAGTGCATGAAAAGTGCATTTTGCGGCAGGCGAGCAATAGACGTGCGATCGGCTTGCGTAATACGAATTCTAGTGACGTTTTGCGACCGATTTCGTAGTGATTGCTGTCGCATTGCTACTGCTGTCGCTACTGCAAATTTTACGTAATCAGGCTGCGGGCTACCGTGACAGTTTTAGCACCTAGAGGTACGTTACTCTCACCCATGATTGAGAGGTAGGAAACTGCATAGAATGACATAATTCTGTATTGAAAGTTCTATCTGCTATCTCATGCTCGTCATTGCTCTATCTAGACGCCTCCCTCAAAGGACTGGTAGGTATGGGCGTATCTCATTAGACTGTGGCGAAAGCAAATATATATAGAAACATACACCATGTCATAATTCACCAAATTCGGAGACTAAAATATTACACTTTAACGTCATATTGACCTTTTGACACCCTGCGTCTTTTATAATGTCGCCAAAAACCGTGGTCATCGAATTTTCACGCGAAATGGAAATTAAGCAAGCACCTATCTGCAGATATTCAAATATCGACCCTGTACAATTCTAACAGAGTCGTTAATTGTATACATTTAACATTTGGAGCTTGCTTTGGCATGTTATCAGAACTCCCGCAAACTTAAACATGCTCGAAATTGTAATCAAACCAGATCAAGACCAAGGTAGGTAGAAGGCCAGACAAACTAATAGTACATAATATAAGGTGATAATATTATGATATTCAACACCAAAGGTCCACATAATCAATGTCTATAGGTATCTGTACATACAGCTTTGGAAGACACAGTCTATCTCGAGTTTGCTTCTAGGAATGGTTGGCTATATAAAATAAGCAGCACAATACTCTGTTCCATTTTTTTTTTATTATCAACTACAAGTTAGCCTTTGACTGCAATCTCACCTGATGGTAAGTGATGATGCAGTCTAAGATGGTAGGGGACTAACCTGTTAGGGGCATGGCAGTTAATTAAACCCATACACCTATTCGGTTTCTACACGGCATCATACTGGAACGCTAAATCGGTTGGCGGTACGTCTTTGCCGGTAGGGTGGGAACTAGCCACGGCCGAAGCCTCCCACCAGGCCAGACCAGGGAAAATTCAGAAATTATAAATTCCCAAATTGACCCTGCCGGGAATCGAACCCCAAACTCTGCACCTTAAGACAACAGCGCTTAACACTGCGCCACGGAGGTTATCCATAGCAATAAGCCAGTCCAACAGTACATATCTACTAGTCAAAACGACGTAGGCCTTTATTTAAATATCCACAGAGAAATGCTCGCGACATTCGCACATCCATCCTGACATTAAACACAAAACACTACACTATTTAGTCACTTTTTTACGCATCACAACATTTTTGGTCACACTTCTGTCACACTTGGTCACTGACAGGTCACACTTGGTCACTGATAGGTCACACATGGTCACTTCACAGAACTGACGCCGAAGTGAACTGGTAAATGTTCGCGCACACGTCACGCATAGCGTCCTCGTTGTCGTAGGGGGGACATACTCGGATCATTCTTTCTTTCTTATCCGTGTACATCTCTATGATGCCCCATTGGCGTAAGAGTCGAAGGCAGTTTTTTATCGCGTCCGTTGATACCGCTTCACCTGGAAAATATATTTTTGTTCAACTTAAAATAGTTCTTTTGTTCCAATAAAATTAGTGCTCTTGTATTGTAAAATCAATCTACCACTGGTTCGAAATGCTTATTCCTACTGAGAAGAGCCAGCAAAGAAATTCAGTAGTTGTCATTTTTAAAAATGGCTGGAGCAAGTTTGTTTTTTTTAATGTACTCACTCATAGGTATTAAACCACAGTGGTTTCAAAGAGTTTTGCCGTTTTGCCCATACATTGAAATCTAGAATGAATGGACTATTTGGGTAAGCAGTGCTTTTATGTCTCTATAAACTGCACGCCACTGCATCCATGCTAACAAACTTTCGCGTTTATAATATTAGTAAGATGTAACAGAACACATAGTTAACCAGTTAACCTGTTGGTTCTATAAGCTATGAAAATCAAGTCCGTAGTAACTAGTAAGCTAATAAGCAACTAAGGAGATGTCTGGTGCAAACGCACTTTGATTAGTTTTACTCATTTACTTCAATAATACCAACCGTAAACCATTTTGTTCTGCGCGAAGCTCTCCAATAGCGAATCTAGCGCGGTGCCGACGATCTGTTTCTGTGTTCCGTCGCGCACGTTGCGGCACGTCGCCGCGTACCCTTCTAGCAGCGGCCTGATCGTTTGCACTAGCCGACGACTGCAAGGAAAATATAAATAAATGATAAAATACATAAAAAAATTATACTTATTTTTTGGCCCTTGGGCCCGTCTGAAAACTAGCGTTGCGGCATGGTAAGCAACCTATCACGCTGCGGCACAGGCTGAGGAGGTGGGCCCATTGACCACACAGTTTTTAATTAAGTAGAATACATATTATGTACCAATTAAGTTATTTTGTTAAAATTTAGTTAGTTATTGTGTGGTTCAATAAAGATTCATTTATTTATTATTTATTTTATATTATATTTGCAAGAATCTATACTAATCTACTAATCCACAATCTATAACAAAATTCCACAACCTATTTTAAACTTGCCTTTACACAAGTTTAAGAAATCCATTAAAAGATTTGACTCGCTCCAGCAATGCCAAGGACAGCGGTTACCTATGGATTTTTACTATTTACACAATTAAATTGTAATTTTTTTTTTTAAAAAGAGCAACCACCGACTTTCTTGCTGGTTCTTCTCGGTAGGAATGGCATTCCGAACCAGTGGTAGATTCACTTAACGATTCAAAAGCACTTGTAAAAGTTTATTTGAATAAAAAAACATTTGAATTTTGAATTTAATATTATAAACGAGCAAGTTTTGATGGATGGATGTTTGTTACTCAATCACGCCAGAACGGCTAAACGGATCTGGATGAAATTTGACACAGAGATAGTTGATAGTCCAGAATAACACATAGGCTACTTTTTATCCGTCGATCCGTTGCTCGGTTACGACGTGATTGAAGGATAAACCAACAAACAAACAAACACATAACGATACTAATTTATCCACTACAAGTTAGCCCTTGACTGCGATCTCACCAGATGGTAAGTGATGATGCAGTCTAAGATGGTAGCGGGTTAACCTGTTAGGGGCATGGCAGTTATATTAAACCCATACCCCTATTCGGTTTCTACTCGGCATCGTACCAGAACGCTAAATCACCTGACAAACCTGAAAGACTAAAAAAAGACTGAAAAAAGATTTTTTTTTTCATAAATACGTACCGTTCCGCGAGTGCTTCCGGGCTCTTGGCCAGTTTGTATTTGATGAGTCTTGTGGGGTCGGGCCGGTATTCGTCCTCGTCGTCGTCATCGAAGTTTTTCGCGAACCGCCGCGACCACCGCTGCTCTTCCAACGCGTCTGGAGCCTGCGAAATAATCAACAAAAGGATTTTCAATCTCAATTTTACCTGGATAGAGGGTTAATTTAAAACTACTGTTAACCTTTTATATAAAAAAAAAGCTATAATTATAAAACTACTATTAACCTTTTATATAAAAAAAAGCTACAACTTTACAAATTTCCAATTAATAAAAAAAAACTTTTCTGATTAATAATAATTCAACCTGGATAGAGGGTTAATTTAAAACTACTATTAACCTTTTATATAAAAAAAATCTTTTTTTTTTTTTTTTTTTTTTTTTTTTTTTTTTTATCCACTACAAGTTAGCCCTTGACTGCGATCTCACCTGATGGTAAGTGATGATGCAGTCTAAGATGGTAGCGGGCTAACCTGTTAGGGGCATGGCAGTTATATTAAACCCATACCCCTATTCGGTTTCTACACGGCATCGTACCGGAACGCTAAATCGCTTGGCAAAAAATCTACAACTTTACAAATTTCTAATTAATTAAAAAAAACTTTTCTGATTAATAATAAAACTTATCTTAATCATATGTGTCACTGTGACTAATTGTCTTACGTGTTCATCTTTTTGTCAGTAAAATTAACTTATTCACATATATATGTCAATGAGTTTAATTCATTCACCTGTCTGTCAGTAAAATTAACTTAAACCACATATGTGTCAATGAAATAAACTTACCTATTCACCTGTCTCAATAAGTTTAAATCATTCACCTGTATGCCAGTAAAACTAACTTAAATCACATATGTGTCAATGAAATTAACTTATTCACCTGTCTCAATAAGTTTACATCATTTACCTGTGTGTCAGTAAAATAACCTAATCACATGTGTCAATGAGTTTGACTTATTCACCTGTGTTTCAATAAAACTAACTTAATCACATGTGTCGTATTCACCTGTGTGTTGAACTTAATTACCTGTGAGTTTAACTCAATTATGTTATGTATCTTATTGAGGTTAACTGAATTACCTGTGTGTCAATGAGTACATCCTGAGCAATGAGTTCTTCTAAGGCTTCTTGCAAGCGTTCTTCTATCCTGGTGCAAGGAGCACAGAGTATGAACTCTTGGCTGAGAATCTCACTAAGTTTCAGGGCTGCCTCCATTAGCTCTGAGTGTCTGACTGTGTTTTCTTCTGCGTTTTGCTTGGATACTATACTTTCTAGGGCTGTCGCTGTAACGGAAATAACATTGTGTAAAAAATTAAATACGGGCATATCTCATTCAAATGGGAAATTGAAATATAATTTATTATGGTCATTTTTTAGTTTTATTTCAGAGGGTTTTAGGACACTGTTTACAAAAATTATGTCGTACGAACATACTGTACAGTATGAACATACTGTTGAAATTTTAAAAGTGACTGCCATTTTAATTTTAGTTTAAGCTTTCTTTGCCAATTTCTTTCAGAATCGTTAGTTGACATCAGTTTCAGAGATTTTCAAAGAAATCGATCCACCGTCACCCGCACCAGATAACTGCCCAACGTCTCCCATTGTCACCCACTCACCCACTATAGCGGGCGCGGCGTAGTGCGCGACCAGCGCGTTGGCATAGTACGACAGTTCCAACGCGGCCGGCACCGACGCGTGGGCGCGCACTGTCCTGTTGGCTCCGCTGCCTTCCACCCGCACCAGAGTACTGCCCAACATCTCCAACTGTAATGTCGATAAAAATTAAAAGAATTAATTATTATTGCCAACCCTGTAATGTCGATAAAAGTTAAAATAATTAATTGGCCAATCCTAAAACTAAATTCCCTATAATAGAGCCCAGTCCCTCTTTAAAAATAATTTCCTGAATTGATGTAGAGTCCAAAAATTAATTGGGTATTTGACAACTAGTCAAATAAATTATTTTTTTAGTGATTATAAAATATAAGTAATGCAATGCAATTCTATACTGCCAAAAGTTTTATATCCACCACATCTACTGTTAATTTTATGTTTGACAACCATTTTAAATTATTGATTAAATTCAAAAAGTGTTTTGACTTTTGATGACGTAACAATTCAGTTTTTCATACAAAATCCTATGAACTGCACGCGTTTTGAAGTTTGTAATTTCGAAATTAATATCATACTTAGAAATAATGACATATATCATAGTCATATCATCATACATAAAAATAAAATCGTCAATTTATGTCACACCTAAAAAAATATTCCTCAAACAATACCATGCCCAAAAATAGATAATTAATGTAGTGGCAAAAAATAAATTCTTCATAAAAATAATTCCTCAATAATTGATGTCGTGCTCAAAACAAGAAATTCATTTCTCATTACTTATTATTATATTTCTATCGTCCCCGCTAACTTTGAGGTAACGTTTTGAACCAGTCAGAGGGCGTCTCCGCAGGCGTAAATGATAATAGGGAATGTCTTCTGTGGTAATTGTCTAAATAAATGGTAATGAGGTATTCCTAGCACTATGGTGTGAAGTTAGTCACAATCGCACTCACAGCTCGCTTGGTCACCAGATGGTCTTCCCCCGTGTAGCCCAGGTCTCGTCCAGCTAACTTCAGCGCATTGCCGCGCGCGGACACGCTAGCCTGCAGCTGAGATAGGCTGCACCCGCGGCGTTGCTCGGTCAGAAGGACGTACGATACCACGTTGGTGCACATTAGTGCTGTAGATTGGGCTGCGTCTATAAATAAATTATAATAATAAATATTTAAATTAACAAAGACTCATATAAACTTATTACTAAACAAGTAATAAAATTAAAAATAACCCACGACGAACTGACCCGGTAGCCAAAATTGGACCAAATTTTTATGCCTCTTTAGTTTTTGTTTTTATTTTATTTTTCATACAGACTAGCGACGCTGTCACCGGGTCAGATAAGTTGTGGGGCTATAGTTTGTTGTTACCATAGAGTATAGAGCAAGCGTACCATAAACAAGCTGTGTGCCGATGGCCTCCACCATCATCTTCTGATCAGTGCTGACGTCATCTCCGAACAAGCTGCTGTGAATGTGATTGTATAGGATCTATCTGTCTAGATTCACGGCCAGGTTGTTGTTATCATAGAGTATAGAGCAAGCGTACCATAAACAAGCTGTGTGCCGATGGCCTCCACCATCATCTTCTGATCAGTGCTGACGTCATCTCCGAACAAGCTGCTGAGACTGTGATTGTATAGGATCTATCTGTCTAGAGTCACGGTTAGGTTGTTGTTACCATAGAGTATAGAGCAAGCGTACCATAAACAAGATGTCTGCCGATGGCCTCCACCATCATCTTCTGGTCCGTGCTGACGTCATCACCGAACAAGCTGCTGTGACTGTGGTTGTATAGGATCTGTCTGTCCAGATTCACGGCCAGGTTGTTGTTACCATAGAGTATAGAGCAAGCGTACCATAAACAAGATGTCTGCCGATGGCCTCCACCATCATCTTCTGGTCCGTGCTGACGTCATCCCCGAACAAGCTGCTGTGACTGTGGTTGTATAGGATCTGTCTGTCCAGATTCACGGCCAGGTTGTTGTTAGGCGGCGTTAATGTCCTCTCGATTGGTGCCTTCAAGTAGTTGTACTTTTGAAATGAGGTTACTAATTCCTGCAAAGAAAGAAAATGTATATTATTCAGTATTCTGCACAAGGAAGTATGGACAGGCGCATGAAAGGCGCAGTGGAATCATCTAGTGTCTTGTAGCGGTTACCACAGTGTAAACTAGGTGGCGCTAGTTGTATCTACACCGCAGGATAGATAATCGACTGAAAACGTAGAAGTTACATACAAGCCTGAATCGCGATGTCGAAGTTTTCTGAGAATCCATACCTACTAATATTATGAACTAGCTGATGCCCGCGACTTCGTCCGCGTGGTTTTTTTGAAGTTTTTTTGATTCCCAAGGGAACTCGTTAATTTTCCGGGATAAAAAGCCTATGTCACTCTCCAGGTCATCAACTACACCCATGGCAAAAATCACGTCAATCCATTGCTCCGTTGCGGCGTGATTGAAGGACAAACCAACAAACCAACAAACAAACACACTTTCGCATTTATAATATTAGTATGATGCGAAAGTGTGTCTGTCTGTCTGTCTTCTGTCTGTCTGTCTGTCCGTCTGTCTGTCTGCTACGCTTTCACGCCCGATCTGTTCAACCGATTTTGATGAAATTTGGTATGGGGATAGTTTATATCCCGGGGAAGGAGAGTCCGGAAAATTAAATTGTTCCCACGGGAATAATAAAATCTTAACCACGCGGACGAAGTCGGGGTCATCATCTAGTAACGCTATATATAGACCGTCCTAACTTGCAACGGTCGGACCAGAAGGGTCCCCGGACGTAACACCAGCTCGGAGGAACATCTTCCTATTGGTACGGGCAAGTACATATCACTAACTCGTCCCACACTCTGAAGCCAATATAATCTTAGTGAGAGTGACATTCTGAAAAATTTGATTAAGAGTATTTTCTCGTTGGCGCCTGCTTCTATTCAATCCTCGGTCTCATAATTTCAGGGATACTAGAAACTGTTTTCAAATGGGAGAATCTTTTACAAGGAAAATGGGTTCCTTGGAAGAACATCATCATTGTTATTTTTGGCTTAGGCAGTTTGGTTTCTGGTTGCACCGTCACAATAAAGGATATCATCAAAATATTGAATAAAAAAACCGATTGATACGTATAGATATTTTAGAACTGTTTTAGATTTTATCATTTAATTTATTGAATGGAATTTAAGTACCTAAGTAAATCAAATAAATATTATAAATGCGAAAGTTTGGATGGATGGATGTATGGATGTATGTTTGTTACTCAATCACGCTCCAACGGATGAACGGATCTAAATGAAATTTGGCACAGAGATAGATTATAGTCTGGAATAGCACATAGGCTACTTTTTATCCCGGAAAATTAAAGAGTTCCCGCGGGAACCGAAAAACCTCAATCCACGCGGACGAAGTCGCGGGCATCAGCTAGTTATTAATAAAGAGCATTTAATTTCGTAAATTTCGTAAAAGAAAGTATTTCAGAAACATACCTTGAGTGATATAGGCTGGTTGAAGTCCACTCGTATGCTCCCATGGTTGGTGTTCAAGGTCCTCCATATGCCCCTCAGCGCCGACCAGAAGGTCTCCATTTGCTTGGGCATGCCCAGTTGCTCTCGCACAAAGTTCCCGTCCACCAGGCGGTCATAGTTTAGAGTTACAGGCACCAACAACGCGTCGTCTATTGTGCCGTCGTTGTATGCGTCCATTATCACCGAAAGGATTCCCGCTAATAGAAAAATCAACATGTTAAATAAGCCAGCCGCCAGTTTTACCAGGCAAAGTTATCATCAGAATTTTGACGACTTCCGTGGCGCAGTGTTGAGCGCTGTTGTCTTAACGTGCGGAGGTTCCGGGTTCGATCCCCAGGAGGGTCAGTTTTCGAATTTCTAATTTCCGAATTATCCCTGGTCTGGCCTGGTGGGAGGCTTCGGCCGTGGCTAGTTACCATCCTATCGGCAAAGACGTGCCGCCAAGCGATTTAGCGTTCCGGTACGATGCCGTGTAGAAACCAAATAGGGGTATGGATTTAATATAACTGCCATGCCCTAACAGGTTAGCCCGCTACCATCGTAGACTGCATCATCACTGACCATCAGATGAGATCGCAGTCAAGGGCTAACTTGTAGTGGATAAAAAAATAAGATTAACTATTTTTGGAAATCCATTATTCAGTGAAGGTAAATATTGCACTGCGTGTGTATGGAGCATACTAGCTGACTAGCTACTTATTCGGCCGATTTTGATAAGCTACATTTTACGCGACGAACATCGAAATGAGTGTTTTTAGATCCAAAAGAGTCGGTTACAATTTTTGAAGTGAAAACTTCTTTAGCCGCGTTGAGCACTTTTTGGTAGGGGGTAAACTTGTGGATTCGCGTCACCGACACCGACACCTCGCTGCCCCATGCTCGCGTTCTTACGAAGACGAAAGGTCTTAAATATAAATATACTACGGCTGTGTTCCGAAATACACTGCGAGCACTGTAAGGTGTGACGTCACTTCAGTACACTGCGAAGACGTTCCTTTATAGTTAGGTATACTGGGTACTGCTTAAAACGGAACGCTGTCAGCACTGAGACAAACACTGAGAGCACATTACCTCGAAAAGGCCAGTGCTCACAGTACAAAAATGGCGTCGATTAATGACGTCATATATTTCCCAAGGATACTGCAGCAGTTTACTGTCAGTTATAACGGAACGAATTTCTCCACAGTAAAGAGCACTGAACAGTGCTCGCAGTCTATAACGGAACAGCCTACATTCGTAATTAAACTTTCATCCCTTAGTTTTAAGGTATATATATATATATATATATTAATCACTTTAAATATTCGTTTTCACTTCTATCGGTAGTCCCTATGACTGGCAATTTTTTTTTTATTGAGAAGAGATACCAAGTTGACATACCTTGAATATATCCTGTACGAGTACGCATTAAACAAATCTTAGATCAGATGATAAATATACCATATCAATTCAAACAAATGTATGAAAAAAAGTGTTTTAATGTAATATTTACCTTTGGGTAACTGCGGTTTCCCCGTCCTCGTGCGTCCACCTTCAATAAAGAACTCGAGATTGTTATTCGCTGCCAAACTGTTCAGGATGTATGCTCTGCAATGAAATCATCAAAATTCTGTATTATTCTTGACAATTTTAAGTTTAGAACATTGGATGCAAAATCGAGAAAAATTCAAAATGGCGGATGTCCATATGACAGGCTGCATACAAAAACCGGCCAACCCCTTTACTTTTCTGATAACTAAAAAACTAATTGATAAATCGCATAGGAAATCTTTAATTTTGGAATACAAAGTACAGTATGCCCTTTTTTGACTTTTTATACTTTTATTAGTATGAATACATACCTAAGAGCCGATTTATAAATGGGATCTCCGTGATATTCCGAGCCGTCGACTCGACGTCTGATGAAGAAAGCGCCACAACCGCGCAAAAACCACCTGTAACCGATAATAAAGAAAATACAATACATAAAATACGTACAAAATATAGCCAAAGATGCTAGACCAAAACTTTAAATTGCATCCTAGTTTTTAACGACTTGACCGAAGAGATGTATCTTCATTATATCCTAAGCCCTCCGCACCCATAGTATAAAGGAGTTAGCAAGAGCGCCTTTGCACATTTCTATGTAGTCTTACTACTGCTTTTCAACTGTATACTGTATATTTTGTGAGTGCATTAAAGATATCTAAATAAATAAATAAATAAATAAAAGAGAGTCCAAACATAAAGCGTTAATCGTAAGCGGCTGCCGCGAGGAGAACGCCGCGAGGCGAACGCCGCGTTTTTGACGTCTGTCACGCATATTATATTCGTGGCATCGACCACACAACCAATAGATGCCTAATTACTATGCTTTCGTAATGCAAACAATTCAGTCAAATGACTCAAGTAAGCGGGCGCGGGGTACTAAACGCTGATTGGTCTACTCAAGGTCAAAAAAATCATAAATCAAATGGGATGGGGTCCTAACTCCTAATAATTATTTATCGATAATTAATTATCGATATACTCTAATTAATATTTAAATAACTCGGTAGGTTTTGTTACAAGAGCGTGGAATTATATAAGACCTATTAAGTCTGATGTGTTGTCTGAAAGTGTTCGCCCTATATGAGGAGTCTATAAAGTTGTATGGTCGATGATTCGTGGCTATAGTCCTTAAGTCCTCCCTATTACTAGGACGCGGTCTGCCGTCCTGCAAACGCCGCATGTTGATGCCACGCACTTGCCGCGTTATGTTTGGACACACCTTTACAACGCTCACCCAAAGAAAGGTATCTTCAAATAATCTAAGCTCACCGCACCGACAGTATCACAGTACTCACACAAAGAAAGGTATCCTCATAATATAATCTAAGCTCACCGCACCCACAGAAATGAAATGAAAGTATTACAGCACTCACCCAAAGAAAGGTATCCTCATATTGTCGCCGGCGGCAACCAGCGGTGGTCTCAGCCCAGTGAGGTACAGCGTGAACGTGACTAGGATGTAGTCGAAGTGCGAGCGATGTAGCGGCACGAACACTAGCGGCAAGCCGGCGGCTTTCGCCCTTCGCAGTCTCTCGACGCAAGCCGCGCGGGTCCCACAGCCGCCGCCGGCGATGCGACGGACCGCTTTGTGGCACACCCAGGCCACTAGTCTGGAAGTAAAGACAAACAAATTCTGCAGACAGGATGATGGCAAGAGACGTAAGAAATGCCTCATGAAATCGTTTCTTTTCTGTTGCGGCTCCCGGCCTGTATGCTGTCTCCGTGATATAACACTAGGCCAATGTATCAACGCACATTACGTCCAAAGAACCAGTGTCAATTGGGTATTTGACAAATCAAATAATTAATATAAATATTATAAATGCGAAAGTTTGGATGGATGTATGGATGTATGGATGTTTGTTACTCAATCACGCCCACGTCCACGTCCACGTCCCCTGCTAGTTTTATGTTCGAAAACCATTTTAAACTATCGTTTGAAGTAAAAGTGCGTCGAAATTCGATGACGTCAATGTTAAATTTTCATACAACATCCCATACTAAGCACGCGTTTTGACGTTTGAATAAAAGTTGCTGATTTGACTAGTTGTCAAATACCCAATTCTGCAGACAGGATGATGGCAACTAAGCAGTTCCGTGCTGACGTTGAAGACACGGGGAGGTTATTAATATTATAATACATGCCCTGCCATTAGGCAGAAGTCCGTGGCGATTTTTCCTCCCCAAAGAAAAAATATGATGATGGCAAGAGACGTGATCGATTGGGTATTTGACAACTATTCAAATAAATTCTTCTTCTTATTTTGTTTTATGGCGTTTATTAGTGCCGCACCAGCACAATACACTTTGCCAATGTCAGGTGGAAAATAAATTCTTATTTAGTGATTATTAAATAAAGGATCTCTCAAAAGTCGTAATATCCACGTCCCCCTGTTGGTTTTATGTTCGAAAACTATTTTAAACTATCGATTGAAGTAAAAAAACGCGACAAAATTTGATGACGTCAATGTTCAACTTGCATACAACATCGCATACTAAGCGTGTGTTTTGACGTTTGAAAAATTTGCTGATCTGACTTGTCAAATACTCAATTGACGTTGGTTCTCTGAACGTATTGGCACATTGGCCCAGTGTTATATCAGGGAGACAGCATAAAGGCCGGGAGCCGTAGCAGAAATGAAATCATTTGATGAGAAATAGCTGACCACGACAAGTGGCATTAGTATGCCTGTCTCATCGAGAATTACAGTCCGTCAAACTTATCTGACCCGGGGTGGCCAAAATTGGAACTAAAGGGGTTCGAACCTTTTTGTATGGAAGCTGGCATAGCGACCCGCCGCCATTTTGTTTTTTTTTCGAAATCGCGGCGCACGATGGAAGTGGCTTGTATGGATAGAGGACACATAGACGAACAAATAATGTCAAGTAACATAGTACCCCAAAGTGTCACGTTACCGAGATATTTGGAGGTAAAGATAGACATATGAGGACAACGACAATCATTAAAAATAGACTTATTACGTGCAATTTCAAAAAAAAATCAAAATGGCGGCAGGTCGCTATGCCAGATCGGTTCTATCCCCTTTTATGCCTGTGAAGTTTTTTAAAATTTCATTTTTCATATCTACTAGCGACGCTGTCACCGGGTCAAATAAGTTTGTAGGACAATACAATATTTGTTCAGTTTGCCGTGCATACCCTGATGATTATTCAGTTTGACTTCTTAGAGAAAAATTGAACGACTTACAATTACGTAACGTTCAATAAATATGAGCGCAGTAATTGTTGTTATACTTATGTTTTAATATTAAAAAAATACAAATACACAATTGTAAGGATTTTCCTATGCGTCTTGGTTTACCTTATCCTAGCACACGCGTAGATATGGCAGACAAACTATTAGCTAGCACTTTCATGGTACGCGCTTCTATACATCTTCTTGTCGTTGTATAGATACGTGTCCTCACGTTTTTGCATGCCATTTGCTATTTTTTTCTCTACTGTCAAACCACACAAGTTTCTCTTACCTTAGCACATGTGTGGACATGGCAGACGAGATATTGGCTAGCACTTTCATGGCCCGAGCTTCAATACGTCTCCTCGTAGTTGTATATGTGTCTTCACTTTTGTGCGTGCCATTTGCCGTCTTCTTCATTTCCTCGTGAGTCGTATCTTCTATCGCGCGCTGGAAACGCTCGTCCTTCAACACCTGCAATAGAGCTGATATTATACAAAGGAATATTTTTCTTCTTGCAGTACTCATAATCTAATATCAACACGAAAATCAGCTCCGCTTTTAGCGGTTTTGACTTGACTTTTGGGTCTATTTTTTCCACATTACAAGTTGCAAGTGGGTATTGCCATTAATTTTGTTATTGATAGCAGAATGATCTTGCGAAAATTACAAAATATTATGTTTTAAAATTATAATGTAATGAAGATCAAAAACGCTTTAACACATGATGCCAAATGGAGTTTGTTTGTATGTTACGGTTTAACGGCCCATCTTTTCAACCGATTTTGATAAAATTTAGTACAGACATAGGTTGTCTCACGAGGAAGGTCATAGGCTACTTTTTATCCCGGAGAATTAAGGAAACCGCGGGCCTTATCTAGTAAAAATTAAGATGTTCCCGCGGTAAATAAAAAGTCAAACCGAGCGAAAGAAATCGCGGGCCTCATCTAGTAAATTCTCAAGGTAACTTACACTAGGAACGACATCTTTGAAGTCATATTTAACGAGGTGTACACATTGGGCCAAGTCGCATAAGTATCGCGCGACTACGCCGCCGTTGGCGAATGTCTGGCGCCCGATGTCCAATATGTTGATCACGGAACCCGACGCTTCTGATTTGGGGTCCTTCCATGAATCCTGTAATAGAAGAAAATGACTATAAGGGATGATACCGGTGTCTTCTTACTTATTATTAAATAGGGGGTCTTCCAAAAGACCTAAAATTCACAGTTAGTTTTAAGTTCGATAACCATTTTATAAACTAAGAAAAAAAGGGGGTTGAAATTTGATGACGTCACAACTATGTATTTCACACAACTGTGTATGCAAACTTCCATACTAGAAGCGCGCAAAATAAAACTACAAGAACTACAAGCAAACAGGTAGGTGGGTCACCTGATGTTAAGAGATTACCACCGCCCATGAACATTATGAACTGGTAGAGATATCTTATAGAGACAAGTACTTCCTTGTACACTATGTTTCTGTTTTTCTACATATATTACAAATTGCCGGCTTTAAAGCAATTTGTTTATTATCCTTAAATAGCCCCGCCCCATATTGAAGTTTTGAGGGAACACAGTAGGTGGAAGCTGATTCAAATATTTGCTGGTAGAAAAGACCTGGAATAACGAGTGGTGGAAGAGAACTATGAATCCTGGAGGTGGTGGGTATGAAATTTGTTTCTACGTCGTAAGGCGCCATTAGATTTCTTTTATTCCACTACAAGTTAGCCCTTGACTGTAATTTCACCATGGTGGGGCTAAGTGATGATGCAGTCTAAGATGGTAGCGGGCTAGCCTGTTAGAGGTACGGCGGCGGTTATATCTATACTTATAATATTATAAATGCGAAAGATTGGATGGATAGATGGATGAATGTATGGATGGATGTTTGTTACTCAATCACGCCCCAACGGCTGATGGATGAAATTTGGCACAGAGATAGATTATAGTCTGGAATAACACATAGGCTACTTTTTATCCCGGAAAATTAGAGTTCCCGCGGGAATCCACGCGGACGAAGTCGCGGGCATTAACTAGTTAAATCTATACCCCTAATAATATTTGTATTATTTAATTTTTTAGTAGTATTTAAGTAATTTATTTAAAAACAAAGTAACTAAAGGTGAGCTAACTGTTACAATATTAAAAAATTCTCGTACGTCATAATTTGCATCATTAATATTTAATTGTCTATAAAAAGAGTCATAAATTGAGCTGCAATTATATTTTGATATATCTCATATTAATTTTTATTCTCATGCAATTTACTTTACATAACATAATAAGTAGGTATTGTTTCGTTCGTCAAAGAGCGTTTTGCATAATTATTATGTGTTTTTTTATACACTACAAGTTCGCCCTTAACTGCGATCTCCCCTGATGGTAAGTGATGATGCAGTCTAAGATGGTAGCGGGCTAACCTGTTAGGGGCATAGCAGTTATATTAAACCCATACCCCTAATCGGTTACTACACGGCATCGTACCGGAACCCTAAATCGCTTGGCGGCATGTCTTTACCGGTAGGGTGGTAACTAGCCACGGCCGAAGCCTCCCACCAGGCCAGACCAGGGAAAATTCAGAAATTATAAATTCCTAAATTGACCCTGCTGGGAATCGAACCCGGGACCTCCGCCAGTTAAGACAACAGCGCTCAACACTGCGCCAGGGAGATTATCAAGATGTGTAAAATATAAAGATGTTTTACAAGGTTCTAAGCAGGCAAAAAAGCTTCAATAGGTTAGCTACCTACCTCTAAAACCGGATAAGTGGCTAAAAGACGTCAGTCATTTCATCTTAATCCATAATTGATATAATAAAAGCGAAAGTGTGTCTGTCTGGGCTACTTTTTCACAGTCTAGATACGTTTAACTAATTTCGATGTAATATTGCACAGAAAAAGCTTGCATACCCGAATCGGGCAGGCAGCTTTTTATCCCGGAAATTCAAAGACCACATTACAGGATATTCAAATATAATCTTTTAGGCTACGCGGACAAAGTAGCGGGCTTCATCTTAAGTTCACAAAAATATTATAAACGCGATAGTCTGTCTGTTTGTATCTGTCTATCCATCTGTATGTCTGTCTGTCTGCTACGCTTTCACGGCTTTTTAACCCTGCAACGGCATTCTGAACCAGTTTAGATTCACTTCGACGATTTAAAAGCACTTTAAAAATTTATTTAAATAAAAAACCATCATACTAATATTATAAATGCGAAAGTGTGTGTTGTTTGTTGGTTTGTCCTTCAATCACGCCGCAACGGAGCAACGGATCGACGGGATTTTTGGCATGGGTTAAGGGGTTCTTAAAGAACGCGGACGAAGTTGCGGGCTCAGCTAGTTATTTATATATATTCTTTTATTTATTTATCGAAGAAATTTAATACAGATTATAAGTTGCATCCCGGAGAAGGATAAAACGGTTTATATCGGAAAACCAAGGAGTTCCCATGGGATTTAAAAAAAAATTAAATACACGTAGTATTTTATATACTTATTCGTATAGGACATGTGGATTTGATTGGAAACAAACTTTATAGGTAAGCTACCTATAGTTCTTGGAATGTCGTGTAACCCGTCTAGCCCGTCTAGTCTATGCTTAGAGTATTAATTAGTTTACTCAATTAACTCGATAAGGCGAAATTCATGTAGAATATTGCAGTCGCTATCTCAAATGTACGTAGGCATATGGTACACCTGGGTCCATACTACCAACGCATAAAGCAATTCTTAAGCAATATTATCTACTGTTACAGTTTGATGTCACGTAGTGACGTTCCTAAAATCATACTAATATTAAAAATGCGAAAGTGTGTTTGTTTGTTGGTTTATTGGTTTGTTGGTTTGTCCTTCAATCACGCCGCAACGGAGCAACGGATCGACGTGATTTTTGGCATAGATATAGTTAAAGACCTGGAGAGTGACATAGGCTACTTTTTATCCCGGAAAATTAAGGAGTTCCCGCGGGAATAACAAAAAACTTAAACCACGCGGACGAAGTCGCGGGCATCAGCTAGTAAGGATTATAATTATTCTAACACAACAGTCAACAATAATGAAACAATATTGTTTTTAAGCGTTGGCAGTCTGGCCCCTGATTATAGTAAGTAGGTAAGTAGGTACGACTAATTTTATTTTAATTTTAGTTACGAATTGCAATGGATTTTTTATTTCGCCAATTGGGTATCTATTATGACTAGACACAATAGTAGATTGTATTATAAGGGAGCAAAATAATATTTTTACGGCGAGGGCGCTTTTTTGAATCCAGAACGAAGTGAGGGATTCTAGAGTAGAATCCTGAGCGTAGCGAGGGATTCTTTAGTAGAATCCTGAACGTAGCGAGGGATTCAAAGTACGTCGCCCGAGCCAAAAATATATTTGCGCCCGAATGATACACTCTACTTTTCATCACCCTGTATGAGAAAATTTGGTTCCCGCGGGAACTCTTTAATTGCCCAGGATAAAAAGCATATGTGCTATTTCCAGACTATAATCTTTTTTTTTTTTTTAAATCTATCTCTGTGCCAAATTTTATCCAGATCCGTTCAGCCGTTCGGGCGTAATTGAGTAACACACATCCATACCACCATACATCCACACATCCATCCAAACTTTCGCCTTTATAATAATATATATATATATATTTTTTTTTTTTTTTTTTTTTTTTTTTTTTTTTTTTTTTTTTTTTTTTTTAAATATATATATCCATATAGCCCTTTCGTTAGTTAAAATTCAGAAATTATAAATTCCTAAATTGACCCTGCCGGGGATCGAACCCTGGACCTCCGCACGTTAAGACAGCAGCGCTCAACACTGCGCCACGGAGGTCGTCAATTTGCGTAGGCGCTGAACACTTAGTTGTTCCAAATTCAATAAGTGCGCGGCAAAGATAATTGCGGCGCACTTACGAGCATAAAGAGGATTAAAAACTCATTACTGCCCGCTAAAAGTTTCTTATAGAAAACACCACCTTTGGGCGCACATAAAGGCGAACCAAGTCGTCCTTTTCGAATGCATGGGATGAAAATTATTTTTTAGTGATTATTAAATCGAGGATCTCGCAAACGTCGTAATATCCACGTCCCCTCTTAGTTTTATGTTGAATAACCGTTTTAAATAATTTTAATCTATCGATTAGACTAAAAAAAGTTCGTCGCACTTTGATGACGTCACAATTCAGTATTTCATACAAAATTCCATACTAAGCACGCGTTTTGCTTAGTTTTATTTGTTTTAAAGTCTTTATCGCATGGTATTGTCTTTCAGTTAACCTTTGGAAGTTTGGAACGGGGTTACTTAAGGGTGGACAGGATGACGCACTCTTCTATCATCCAGGATAATAGAATATTGCCCTAGTAGATACTAGATAGTTATAGAAAATTATGTAAGTGATATGAGAGAGAAAATCTTAAAAAGTTTAGAGGCCGAATGTTTTTTTTCAAGATTACCAGAGGCCACGAACGCTTTTTTTATCCACTACAAGTTAGCCCTTGACTGCGATCTCACCTGATGGTAAGTGATGATGCGACCTAAGATGGTAGCAGGCTAACCTGTTAGGGGTATGGCAGTTATATTAAACCGATAGTCCTAGTAACTATACGTGGCATCGTACCGAATCGCTAAATCGTTTGGCGGTACGTCTTTGCCGGTAGGGTGGTAATTGGTAACTAGCCACGGCCGAAGCCTCCCACCAGAATACATTTCTATACGATTGTTTTTGTCTTATGCCCAAAAGTCGTGACCCAACAATTTAGCTTGCCCAAACTCCTCTCAAAAGAGTCTATGCCCATTATCACAAATGACGCGCCCCATTGGCATCCGATCATCAACAAACAATGCCCAAGCATTTGTCGCATACAATAAATTGTTGCCTTATTCGCAAAAATCGTGGCCCAATTATTAAGCTTGCCCAATCTCCTCACAAAAGAGTCTATGTCCATTATCACAAATGACGCGCCCCATTGGCATCCGATCATCAACAAACAATGCCCGAGCATTTGTCGCATACAATAAATTGTTGTCTTATTTGCAAAAATCGTGGCCCAATTAATAAGCTTGCCCAATCTCCTCATAAAAGAGATTATGTCCATTATCACAAATGAGGCGACCCATTGGCATCCGATCATCAAACAATGCCCAAGCATTGTAACCGCGACAAACTATGGGACATTCATTCCGTAGGTCCGCTCATTCATGCATTGGATGGCACAGTTCGCAATGGCCGCTTTATGGCTAAATATAAACTCGTTCGCATAAGGTGGCGTGACTTGAACGCGCCAATAGAAGCGCGGGAAGCCACGCGGTACGACGACCTCGCGTCATAGTAAACATATTTTACCCTTAATAGGGTTGTCACTTGAAAGTGGATACCTACTTACTTTTTTAAAAAGTAGCTCCTGTCAACCCTATTTAAATTCAATAGACACAAAGTCAAAGTCAAAAGCCATTTATTCGACTTAGAAGCACAGGGCCCATACTGCCAACGATTAAAGCCATATATATATACCTATATTGTTTTATTATTGTTGACATTTTAGAATTATAATCCTTATTTTAACGTCAAGGTACGTGACATCAAACTGTCATTTTGAGTAATACTGCTTAAGTATTACTTTAAGCGTTGGCAGTATGGCCCCTGTACGTGTAAAATTTTCGAACGCCAATAAAAACGCGTACCACCACTTAAAGTTCCAAAAGCACACTGGTCTGAGAAGAGCCAACCAACTCTAGAGGCTTCAACCATAAAACCTATACCCCCTACAATTAAGCCCGTAGACTACATGGGCATTTATTTACCAAACAGGTGAGATTCCCGTCAGGAGCTAACTATTGTCATCGATTTATCATATACTAATAATATTATAAATGCGAAAGTGTGTTTGTTTGTTGGTTTGTTGTTTATCGGTTTGTTGGTTTGTCCTTCAATCACGCCGCAACGGAGCAACGGATCGACGTAATTTTTGGCATGGATATAGCTGAGGACTACGAGAGTGACATAGGCTACTTTTATCCCGGAAAATTAAGGAGTTCCCGCGGGAATCAAAAAGACATAAACCACGCGGACGAAGTCGCGGGCATCAGCTAGTTGTCATATAAAAGGGAATGTTTAGTCTGTATGCTCAGTAAACAAACACTCAAAAATAATTTTGACAACCCTATAATAAAAGTTGACGTGTAATAATTAGCGAATTGAATCATAATGTAACTAAGTTTGTACAAATTATTGTTTACCACTTGTAACATAATGATAGGTGAATGTATATTTTCGTTATATTAGTACATTGACTTATATGTATACTACATATAAGTCAATGTATTAGTACTGGTATTTAGGTAAGTAGGTAGGAAAAAAAATCTGAATATTTTCGAGCATTATGTATATTAACAGGTTTTTCGAAGCTGCAAACTTCGCAGTATTAGCAGGAATCTATCCTAAGAACATCCCGAAAAATCAAGGCAGTGCAATTTCTGTGACCACCCTTGTTTTAAATGACTGGCCTATTCTTTCATTTTTCATATCACACTAGAGTCCTGTCCTGAATCTAGAACCCGATTGCAGCACCACCTACCGGGTCCAATTGTGAATATAAACAATACCGAGACCCACTTAAACTCACACAAAAAATTCCATCAAAACCGGTCAAGTCGTTTCTGAGTTTTACTGAGACTAACGAACAGCAATTCATTTTTATTTATAAAGAAGAAGAAGAATGAAGAAAAAGAGGAGACAAGAGAAGATTTCTATTTTCTAAATCTACCATCCAAAACTAAGACAAATCTAGCAACTTTTCATTTAATGAAATCTTTCAATCCGCAATTTTTCGATACAAACATCAGATACATCCGAAAATACAACATCTTCTAGAGTCTAGACTAATAATGGTGGTAATATTATACTTTCAGATAAAAAAGCAAAGTTCAACGAACGAAATTGCTGGCAGGTTGATATAAGAAACCAACGGTAAAAACTACCCACCATTACCTAACCATAATTTGCAAGCATTCATTGTAATGACTTTCTTACCATAACAGGAGCAAAGCCTACGCAGACGAATCATTTTTCAAGATAATAATATAGTGACATAATAATATAGTGCATCATCAACCCATCCCAGGCTCACTATAGAGCAAGAGTCTCCTCTCAGAATCTAGGTTTTGGCCATGGTCCATCAACCTGGCCAAGTGTGGATTGGAAGGCTACACAAACAACCTTTTTTTTTAAAATTCACTTCAAGTTAGCCCTTGACTGCGATCTCACCTGATGATAAGTGATGATGCAGTCTAAGATGGTAGCGGGCTAACCTGTTAGGGGCATGGCAGTTATATTAAACCCATGCCCCTATTCGGTTTTTACACGGCATCGTACCGGAACGCTATATCGCTTGGCGGCACTTCTTTGCCGGTAGGGTGGTAACTAGCCACGGCCGAAGCCTCCCACCAGGCCAGACCAGGGAAAATTCAGAAATCCATACTAATATTATAAATGCGAAAGTGTGTCTGTCTGTCTGCTACGCATTAACGGCCCATCTGTTCCACCGATTTTGATGAAATTTGGTACAGGGATAGATTGTATCCCGGGGAAGGACATAGGTTACTTTTTATCCCGGAAAATTAAGGAGTTCCCCCGGGAATAAAAAAAAAAAACCACGCGGACGAAGTCGCGGGCATCATCTAGTTATAAATAAATTTGAGAACAATCGACGAATTTGAAACCGGAACGGTCTGACAGTGACGATGCCAGTGAAGAAGATCAGCAGGAGTCGTCGGGAGAGGACGGATTGCCACCTCCCCCTCCACCTCAACACCTCTCGCAGAGAGCCTTACGGCACGCAGCCCGCAGTCAGTCAGCGGCCGTGTCTCGCGAAAAGGCTCATGAATAAGGACCCCGAACGGGTTCGAAACTATATAGTCGGGCACTTTTCTGACATAACACGTGAGTTTATCCGGTTGTTAAGTATGTATAGTCAAAACCTTTGAGAACATTATGAAGAGTTCTGGGTCATGCAGGTTTCCTGGCGATGTCCGTCCGTCTGTCTGTCTGCTACGCTTTCACGGCCCATCTGTTTAACCGATTTTGATAAAATATGGTACAGGGGAAGATTGTATTCCGGGAAAGGACATCTAAGACTACTTTTTATCCCGAAAAATTAAAGATTTCCCGCGGGGATCAAAACAATCCTAATCAACGCGGACGAAGTCGCGGGAATCCTCTAGTTATAAATACGTAAGTTTGGATGGATGGATGTTTATTACTCAATCATGCCCGAACGGCTGAACGGATCTGGATGAAATTTGGTATCTAAGGGATAGTTTGTAACCCGGGGAACGACATAGGCTACTTTTTATCCCGGAAAATTAAACAGTTCCCGCGGCATCAGCTAGTTTATCATAAGGATGTATGTTAAACACACCAATGATTTAGAGAGCTTTAATTTAATAATTTATTATAATAATTTATATAATATTAACTAGCGATCCGCCCCGGCTTCGCACGGGTAGCACTAATAATCCTAATCTATATAATATAAACTATCCTATCTCTCAAGTTAGATCGAACTGCACATGGTGTGCGAATTTTATTATAATCGGTTAAGTGGTTTAGAAGTCCATTGAGGACAAACATTGTGACACGAGATTTATATATATATAGATTAATTTATTTATTAGAGCTTGATTTCCATAGCTTAGATCGCTAGGATGTTAGATCAAGCGTGAAGAACTCCTATTGGTGGATTTGACACATCCGTAGCTTGGCAACGCAGCCCATCTCTGGTGGAAAGGTACCCTTATACTCAGTATTAAGCCAGCGATGGGTTGAAACACTTGAAGTTTGAAATGATTATGATTATCTAGGTTGCCTTATCTACCTACGATGCCTTACTTAGGCCACGATTACAACTAAGTTTTTATGTACGTAGAGTATGTAAGCCGCCACTTACTAGACTGTTTACATATCGTCAGTTACTCATACCACCACCACCACTACAGCCTATTAACATCCCACTGCTGGGCACAGGCCTCCACTCTCATAGGAGAGAGGGAATTAGAGCTTAGACCCACCACGCTGCTCCAATGCGGGTTGGCGGCCTAGTTACTCATAAACGTAAGTAAAACTTACAAAATATGTTATCGTGGTCTATCGTTAGTTACTCATACCACCACCACCACCACTACAGCCTATTAACATCCCACTGCTGGGCACAGGCCTCCACTCTCATAGGAGAGAGGGAATTAGAGCTTAGACCCACCACGCTGCTCCAATGCGGATTGGCGGGCTAGTTACTCATAAACGTAAGTAAAACTTACAAATGTTATCGTGGTTTTACAAACATAAGTTTATAAGTTAAGTTTTTTAAGGTCGGTTTTGAGGGATCTTTAATATCCGTCCTACTTTTAAAGTAAACCATCTACACCGTATCGAGGACGTATACATAAAACCTATAAAAACGTAAAAAACTTCGTATGCTAATAAAACCTGTAAGTTTATTGACATAAGAACCGCTTTCGTATGCAAATTGCAAATGCGTGCTAACCATGTAAAAACTGACCATTAAGGATGTATGGTTGAGCCAAGCCATCCAAGGCCATGTCACGGCCATACGATATGTATGCTGATCTCGAATTGTAGAAGAACGCCTTGGGACACATTGTTAGATTTTCTTAAATTTTCCTCAACTATGCAGAGTGCAGACTGAAAATTGATTCAGGTCGATCGAGGTTTTTGATCATCTATGAGTTATTATATAGAATTATAATTGGCTGTCAATGCTTTATGCGTTCCGTTGGCTTTTTTTAACACCGACTTCCAAAAAAGGAGGAGGTTCTCAGTTCGGCGCGTATGTTTTTTTTTTTTTTTTAATTTTATTTAAATGTATGTCGGTGCATATCTCTTTCTAAACCGATTTGTTATTCCACGGAAATGACGATATAAAATACGAAATGATTTACAGTCCCACCAATCTGGGCTACTTTTTAGGGTTCCGTACCAAAATGGTAAAATGGAACCCTTATGGTGCGACTTTCTCCGTCTGTATGTCTGTCCATCCGTCACACTCGATTATTTCAGTAACTACCGAAGCTATCGACATGAAATTTGGAATAGTTGTGTATATTAGTGGCCCAAAGACACTGGAATTAAAAAAAATTGGAAATTATTTTTGTTCTTATTTAAAAAGGGGGGAAAATCGGAGGGTTGAAATTTAAAAGTGAGATAACTGTACTGTGTGGGGTATCATATGAAAGGGTTTACTTTGTACATTCTAAAACAGATTTTTAATTATTTTTAGTCATGATAGTTTTTGATTTATCGGGCAAAATGTCGAAAAAAATACCGTTCCCCCCCCTTATCTCTGGAGTTTACCAATCGAAAAATCTGAAATAATTATGGTCAATAGGAATTTATGTATATTTTACAGGAAAACTATAGCCAATGCTCTAACTAGCATAGTTTTTTTGATATTAACAGTAAACCTCTACAAACAAAGTTAGTTTTGCGGTTCATTTCGTCTTGTTTTTAATACGTCATAAATCGTAAAACTTACTACAGGTTTGTACGGAACCCTCGGTGCGCGAGTCCGACTCGCACTTGGCCGGTTTTTTGATTTTATTATAGGTATTTTTAATATTTATTATACCAACAGCAAAGGGTCAGATAAGTTTGTGGGATAGTCCCCACATAGGTAAGAATCATATATTATAGGCGTATTATCTTTATCACTATAGGATTCCAAAGGTCATAGGAAGTTGTTTTCTTACTAGAGCTTCAAACTAATTAGCGCAATTATCACTCGTGCATACCTTGATAATGATTTGTGCGATTAGTATATTGTAGCGTGGTCATTGACCTCCTGTGACCTTAGGAAAATCTATAGAATCATGTCGATCATATTATATCGATTATCTTTTAATAATTATAACTAGGTAGGTACATAATAGGCATAATGTAACACATAATATAATTGTTTGTGTCATTTTATCGTAATATTTTTATCTATAAAAAATAAAACATTTTTTTTTTGCAAATTAACCGTGGCTCTGATGAAATTGAAATTTTATCGGACATTAATTTGAATGATCTTTTTTTAATCGAAAGGAAAATTTGTACCTACTTTGCAGAATTGTTATCAACATTGGTTCAGTTGTACTTAGGATGTACCAGTTTAGGGAATAGAATAGGTTCATGGTATTCGAAGCTTGTTTTTTTTGTCAAAATAAGTTCATGCCATGACACCAGCTTGAAAAAAGCACGTTATAATATTGAGGCCAATTCTGGTGTACACCATCTCTGAACCAATGATGATTATAACAATCTCTTCAAAAAGGGGCAGCACGAAAGCCAAAAATCAAGAAAAGAAAGCAGTCATTTTAGGAATTCGCCTCAGTATATCTTCATATCATATTATCCGGGATAAAACTCTACGTCTTGGGATGCAAGTTGCAACCTATTTCGGATATGGTATTATATAGTTGATCCATGAAAAGGTACAGACACAAATACACTTTAGCAATTCGCATCTAAGTAAAGTAAAGTAATCATTTATTTGGAAAAATATGGTACAGACAATAATATAATTATAAAACTATGGATGATGCACGCGAGTTCATCCATCCATCCAAGGATCCATGGAACTCGCCTCGTCCTGTGTCTGTAATACTTTTGCACTTATATTAGCAAGAATTCTACATATAAATTCTTGCCGATTGTCTCTAGACTTGTCAATAATTGCAATTTATAAATAGGCCCGCATGAGTCAGGCATCTGCATTCTGCAAGGCAATACCACAGTCTAAGGACATACGTTCTTTCCTACCAGTCGTTCGAAATAAAATAAATACATGAATGACTAACTACATGAATAGAATGACTGAATTTCGTATTCTTAATTCTAGACTCTAGACAAAGCAACGCTGTGGGATGACATGGACGTAAAGACCTATTGCGCATTAAAAGAAAATTTCTTGTGTCTTATAAGAAATTCAGTCGCAATGGTTGTTGTATGAGACCATACATAATATTACAAGATATTTTTTCTTGTGTCGGATCAGACATGCGCATACAAAATATAAGATACTAGCGATCCGCCCCGGCTTCGCACGGGTAGCACTAATAATCCTAATCTATATAATATAAACTATCCTATCTCTCAAGTTAGATCGAACTGCACATGGTGTGCGAATTTTATTATAATCGGTTAAGTGGTTTAGAAGTCCATTGAGGACAAACATTGTGACACGAGATTTATATATATATAGATTACTTATCTATATATATAAAATTCAAAGTCCTGACTGACTGACTTATATATCAACGCACAGCCTAAACCACTGGGCCTAGAAACTTGAAATTTTGACAGTTGGTTCCTTTTGTGACGTAGGCGCTCACTAAGGAAGGATTTTTCAAAATTCCATCCCTAAGGGGGTGAAATAGGGAGTGAAAGTTTGTATGAAAGTCCGCCATTTCTCAAGTTATATCCATGAAACTTGGTATATGAGCTACCGGTTAAAAATTAAGAAATTCGTGTTTCACAGTTTTTGAAAATTCTACCCCCAAAGGGCTGAAATAGGGGAGTAAAGTTTGTAAAAAAGTCCTTAATCTTGCAAGATATTTTTCAAGTTATTTTGGCTTTCGGTAAAAAATAAAGAAGCACGTGTGTCAAAATATATAAAAATTTCACCCTCAAAGAGAATAAATAGGGGTTGAAAATTTGAATGAAAGTCTGTCGTTTTTAAAGTTATAGCCCTGAAACTGGGTTATTTGGGCTTCCGATTTAAAATGATGAAATACATATTCCACAGTTTTGGAATTTCTATCCCCAAGGACATTAAATAGAGAGTTTGTCCTTCGATCACGCCGCAACAGAGCAACGGATCGATGTGATTTTTTGCATGGGTAGGTATAGTTGAGGATCTGGAGAGTGACATAGGCTTATTTTTATCCCGGAAATGAAGGAGTAGGTACCTGTGGGAATTAAAAAACTTATGCCACGCGAACGAAGTCGCGGGCGTCCTCTAGTAACTTATAAGACACAAGACATTTTCTTATAATAGGCCTAAAGGTGGAAAATGACTCTAATTTTATGTTATTTATCTAATTTTGTTTTATTCGGAAAACTTACAGCTACATACAAAAAAGTGGATCGATAGATATATATATGTATATGAAGAAAAATAACGCCAATTTTACATGTTTTCACATATAGAAAAGCTCGCATGGGTGAAAGAGGTAAAATAAATGCCACATAAAATTATAGAGCAAGTTAGGAAGATCAGTGAGTATAACTAATGTCAATTATGCGTATGCAGTTTTCTACCTCTATAATCTCTATATAGTGTCCTGCCGACCGAAGTTCGGCCACGGCGGCCTAACTCCAGAGAGATTAGCCATTTGCGCGGGAGATATTATAGTGCACAAGAGTGCACATACACAGATGCACTCCCTGTTCCATTACTCTCATAGCCCGATGGGACGGAAAATCCTACACGACCGGAGAGAGATCAGGCGCAGGACCCACGGCTTTACGTGTTCTCCGAGGCACGGGGGTGAAACACCGCCAACTTTCTTACTCCGGGCTAGTACTGAGAATTTCTTGTCAGAAAACCCGATACTTGTTACGGCCAGACCCGGGACTCGAACCCGGGACCTCGTCGGCCGCGGTCGAACATGCTAACCACTAGACCAACGAGGCAGTATATATATAGAGAGATACCGTACCTCTGGCGGGTTTCAACTCACGCGGTATCCGGGTTTGTCAGTTGTATGGGCGTCGACACACTGTATGAAAATATACTTACACTGTGTCATTACTATGCCCATAATTAAAGGTATAAATATTACAATGTAGGTGTACCGGTATCGAAACCTATGAACGCTAGGAACTGCGGAAGTTTTAGTTCATTGCAGTTCATTGACATAGATGGCCCATATTAATGTGTACCTACCTTTGTAAGTTTGTGGGGACATTTCTTTAGTACGGATTTATTATTCTATACTAACAGGTGTTAATAGAGTAGGTATAAAATATGTGGGTGAGTTTGTCTGTCTGTTGCCTCCCATAAACGTTTTTTTTAATATATAGTCTAACGCTTACCTGCAATCAGACCTGCTTGCAAGTGGTGATACTTGCAAAAAATCCTAAAAAGTATTTTGACTATATTATGTGGCTATAGAGATAACTTGCAATGTTTTGATCGATCAATGTTTTTATCCACTACACTCTACAGATTAGCCCTTGACTGCGATCTCACCTGATGGTAAGTGATGATGCAGTTTAAGATGTTAGCGGGCTAACCTGTTAGGGGCATGGCAGTGAAATTAAACCCATACCCCTAATCGCATTTGGCCTTGTAACACTTAGATAACAAGATTTTGAAATGTGACGTCACAAAACTTAGTACCTACCCCTCCCACCCCTTTTCACACTTCGTCGACGACGTGTGACGTACTTTATGGACACAGACCAACTCAACCTAGGCTGAGTGGTCTGTGTTTATGGATGATCCCTTATATTAAACAAACCCTAATCGGTTTCTACACGACATCGTACCGGAACGCTAAATCGTTTGGCGGCACGTCTTTGCCGGTAGGGCACTACCGGCAAAGCCACTAACTACCCACTAGGCCAGACCAGGGAAAATATAAATTCCCAAATTGACCCTGCCGGGGATTAAACCCGGGACCTCCGCACGTTAAGACAACAGCGCTCAACACTGCGCCAGGGAGGTCATCAAGTTCAGAAGGCTAGTTCAGAGAGGCGCCATCATTGTTTATTGTCAATTTGTCTCTAATAAGGTCGTTGTCCTTCGACCCGCGTCGTGTGGTTTCAACATTCTTTGTACCAATCAATACAAAAATACAAAGAATTCAAATGATGCGTGATAGGTAAGTATCATATATGTATCTTTTGTTTAAGCGTTAAAACAAAAGATTGCATTTAGTATTTACATTGGCAACTCAATATCTATACTATAGGAATTATAGGTAGGTATATTATAATAATACACGTAAGTGTGTTATTTCCTGGAAATAATAATAAATGTTAGCAAGTAGGTACAACAGCCTGCCAAGGACTGCGTTGGTTTAGTGGTTAGCATGTTCGACTGCGGCCGACGAGGTCCCGGGTTCGAGTGCTGGGTCGGGGACATAACTAAGTGTTGGGTTTTTCTGACTAGAAATCTCAGTACTAGCCCGCAGTTAGGAAGTTGGCGGTGTTTCACCCTCGTGCCTCGGCGGTTCCGGTTATTATCACTAACATGATAATAGTCGTTAAAGCCCGCCAACCCGCATTGGAGCAGCGTGGTGGGTCTAAGCTCTAATTCCCTCTCTCCTATGAGAGTGGAGGCCTGTGCCCAGTAGTTGGACGTTAATAGGCTGTAATGGATGGATGGATGGAAGTACAATGCTGATATGTGTTTTTAGCACATACCTAGTTCTTTTTGGCACGATGAAACGGGGAAAACGCGTTTGGGACCTGGCCTGGAAAAATAGTTGGTAAAAAAAGCGTTAATCTCTGTCTCTCTTTCTAGAACAGAATACAGATGGAGAGAGACATAGTATACCTACCTGTATATGGTTATTTTAGTTAGTGTAGTACATTAGAAGATTTAGAACACTTCCAAGTATAGCTAGCTCTCAATAGGGAGGAATCTGGTCAAATGGAAGGGGTTGGTTTTGGGGTGCTCAGTTCTCTGGTTAAACCGGAAAGTGTCCGGAATTTATAGGAGGCCCTGTCGATCGACAATGTCATTTGGACTTATGCCGTGTGCAATATTTTGTGGCGTACCGCGTAAGTCATCCTATCATACTAATATTATAAATGCGAAAGTGTGTTTGTTTATTGGTTTGTCCTTCAATCACGCCGCAACGGAGCAACGGATCGACGTGATTTTTGGCATGGATATAGATGAGGACCTGGAGATTGACATAGGCTACTTTTTATCCCGGAAAATTAAGGAGTTCCCGCGGGAATCAAAAAAAATTATACCACGCGGATGAAGTCGCAGGCATCAGCTAGTTAATATGATAAAGGTGAAAGTTTGGATGTTTGCTACTCCTCCACGCCGCAAAGATTAAACCGATTTGACTGAAATAGTTGAATAAAGATACTCGTAGCTTATAACCTGACTTAACAAATGGGCTACATTTTATTCCGACAAATTAAAGAATTCAACCCAATCCAATCAAGAAGTTCTAATTCGAACCGCTAGGATATGGAATGCCTTTCCGGCTTCCGTTTTCCCCTCCTCTTTTAATATAGGTACCTTCAAATCAAGAGTGAATAGGCATCTTCTAGGCAAGCGCGCTCCACCTTAGGCTGCATCACCACTTGCAACCAAGTCTGATTGCAGCCAAGCGCTGGCCTATAGGTACATTTAAAAAAAAATAAAAAAAAAATCCCGCGGGAACCAAAAAACCTCAATGTACACGGACGAAGTCGCGGCCATCATCTAGTTTTACTTAAGTTGTTGGCTTAAGTATGTGAAATGACATATCCTCAACGGCGAACTTGACACAAAATTTTGACTTCAAAGTTCAAGTTGATCGTTCGGCTATGGTTTACCTTGGATTAATGCAGTAATAGTAATATTATAAATGCGAAAGTGTGTTTGTTTGTTGATTTATTAGTTTGTCCTTCAAACAGAGCAACGGATCGTCGTGATTTTTGGCATGGGTATTGTTGAGGACCTGGAGAGTGACAATCAAGGAGAAAAAACTCAAACCACGCGGACGAAGTCGCGGGCATCAGCTAGTAGGTACACCAGGTAATCAGTTTCTGTGTTTATTATGCAAGATTTCCTGAACTCTAAAGATAACTACAATTATTTTAATTAAGCCATTAAGTAATTTAAGTTATTAAAAGGTTAATTACGTAACACTAAGTTAGTTATTTTTTATAGTATGTGCTATTTCAGAATGTAATAACATTAATTACAACCTAATCAAGTTACATACAGTTACGTGCATAATACAATTCTTATACACCTAACATTAAATGCAAAAGTGTGTCTGTCTGTCTGATGCTTTCACGGCCCATCAGTTAGACCAATTTTGACGGATACCCTACATAAATTCCGGAGAAGAGCATTGGATATTATTTTAACCCGAAAAATCGCAAGAGTTCCGGGATTTGTTCAAAAGCCTAAATCATTGTAAAGATGTTTCCAAACTCCAAACATAAAGCGCCAATTATACCTACTTTAAAATTTAAATACTTACGTAGTTCGCGCGCGAGTTGAATGCAGAGCAGAAATGTATGGTGAATTGGTGACACATACATTTACTCTGCATTCAACTCGCGCGCGAACTGTAGGTACATATACTTTGACACAAAATTTATATACTACATGAATCACGTAAAATTACAACATTCGCGCATGTTTTTATTTCATTTCATAAGTAACTAGTATTTTTAAGTAAGTTAAAGGTTGATATTTAATGCGAGGTAAGTAAGTCAACATTTAAGTTTTATCGAATTATGTGATATACAAGTGCCTATTTACTTGCGAATTGGTAACTACTTTTGGAGATTCGAATCTAGCAATAACTTTTATCGAATTATGTAATATACAAGTGCCTATTTACTTGCGAATTGGTAACTACTTTTGGAGATTCGAATCTAGCAATAACTTTTATCGAATTATGTAATATACAAGTGCCTATTTACTTGCGAATTGGTAACTACTTGTGGAGATTCGAATCTAGCAATAACTTTTATCGAATTATGTAATATACAAGTGCCTATTTACTTGCGAATTGGTAACTACTTTTGGAGATTCGAATCTAGCAATAACTTTTATCGAATTATGTAATATACAAGTGCCCATTTTATTTACATTACTGTATATACAAACTTGATGTACAATTTTGCTTATTGAAAATACCAACCAAAATAACGATCAACGTTGGCATATTTTAAAAATACTTACATTAAAGCATATTCTTTGAGTCGACGCTTTACATAGTCTTCTAATGACAAAGTTGTACCTACCTATGGAACTTGGAAGCAATCAATAGTTATTTGTGTTACATGGGGCCAAAGAAAATTTTTGTTCCCCGAGGGCGCTATTTTGAATTCAGAGCGGAGTGAAGGATTCTATAGTAGAATCCCGAGCGTAGCGAGGGGTTCTAAAGTAGAATCCTGAACGTAGCGAGGAATTCAATATACGCCGCCCGAGAACAAAAAATTTGGCCCCGAGTGACACACACTATTTTTCATCATTACGTATGAGAAAAAGCTAGGAGTATCAACCTACTATGTATGGACATTACCCATACGTTTAAGCACCAATCAGAAGATACTCCTATCAACCTTCTATGTAATTGTATAGACATTATTTAGACGTATATTTAAAGTTTAAATAAAATGTAAAGACGTATATCCGATCAACAAATTGATCACGTGACTTCGGACCAATCAGAACAGAGAAATGCAAAGTCGTATATTCGATCAACAAATTGATGACGTGACTTCGGACCAATCAGAAGAGAGAAATGAAAAGTCCTATGGGCCTACAAGTGACACTTTGCTCCCGCTATCCTCTGAAGGCAATATGCGTTTTTCGAATAGGTATGATGAAAAATAATTTATTTACATTACTGTATACAAACTTAATGTAAAATTTTGCTTATTGCCAACTATTAAAATACCAACTACCAAGGTTGCTTCATTGCGAATCAGGGGTGAAATCAAAGCAAGAGGTATCTCAATTTCATAAGAATCACATGTATGTACCACGTGAAATCAACTAATTTGAGTTTGAGTTAATTATTGAGGTTTAAACCTAATTATAATAAGACACGTGACGAGTTCATGCTTCCTACAAGGCTACAAGAGATAAAGGGAGACAAAGTTCCAATTGAACTGCGCAGTAAATCATCAAGTTAAACGATAAAGTTTTAACATGCATTGTGTTGATACAAAGGAACAAAGAATTAACACGCATGTAATGATGTAAAGTAGCAAAATAAAACGTTATCCTAACTTTAATATTATAAATGCGATTTTGAGTTGGTTTTTTACGCTTTCACGGCCCATCTTTTCAACCAATTTTGAAAGGTACAAACATCCGATTTCAAGCATAGATTGACCGATACTTGCTCTTAGCTGATATCGGTTTTATTTTAGCTTGGCTAAAACTCAAAGAGTAATCAGTAAGCAGAACTGGTTTTATTTACTGAATGATTAATACAACCGACCTTGACCGTGGTATGATTTACACTTGAAAACGTCGTGAGCAGAAGAAACAAAAATATCGCGCTAAGATTTTAGTCAGACATTTTCTTTTTACAATAATGGACATAATAGTATAGATATAAGACAGAGATTATAGATACCCACAGAGTACAGATATTAGATAGATATAAAAGGATAAAAAGTAGTAAGATAAGGCAAATTTAGACAAAAAGGACTCCAATTTCCGTCAGAGGAGTGCAGCCGTCTCCAGAATATGGAGACTAGAAAAGGCGCTGCACAAACGATGACAAATAATTTTGTGTTGTGTCGGATACGGCCTCCACCAATGATTGAATATTTTATTGTCATACTCTCTCTTTGCGTCGTTGTCCTCATTTCTGAGAGTCGTGACTCGTGACCCCTAGGTTTTCTTGGGATAATAATCGGGTGGGTTCCCAGGTCCTTCCGCATTGTCATATAATCAATATGAAATCAAACAACAACTGCACTCGGGAGTTCCAATCAAAAAGTGTAAAAACCACGGTTTTCTGCGACGGCATGCGTCTACGTAGACGCATGCCTACGTCGTAATATGTAGCTATCTGTATGCCAAATTTCAGCCTGATCCTTACAGTGGTTTGGGCTGTGCGTTGATAGATCAGTCAGTCACCCTTTTCCTTTTATATATTTAGAAGAAGAAGAAGATTAAGTATGGAGTTTGGACTCTTTAATAACGATAACTCACCCTCGATAAAGGAGCACATCTGGAGCACGCCAGGCCGGCCGGCGGCCTCGTCTCGGGCTGCGGCGCTGGAACCTGAGGCTCTTCCTTCAGCCGGTACAGCGACGACGTTCGCGACTGTTGAACAAAATAGCTACGTTAACATCTATACTAATAATATAAACTAGCTGATGCCTGCGACTTCGTCCACGTGGATTGAAATTTTTCGGTTCCCGCGGGAACTCTTTAATTTTCCGGGATAAAAAGAAGCCTATGTGCTATTCGAGATTATAATCTATCTCTGTGCCAAATTTCATCCAGATCCGTTCAGCCGTTGGAACGTGATTGAGTAACAAACATCCATACATCCATCCAAACTTTCGCATTTATAATATTTATTTGATTGATTATTTAATTGGATGCAAAAGTTTGGATGGATGGATGGATGTTTGTTACTCAATCACGCCAGAACGGCTGAACGGATCTGGATGGAATTTGGCACAGAGATAGATTATAGTCTGGAATAACACATGGGCTACTTTTTATCCCGGAAAATCAAAGAAAACCGAAAGCCTGAATCCACGAAAACGATGTCGCGGGCATCACAGCTAGTGATTTATTAATAACACGTAGGACAAGTTGTGTCACTTATGATAAGGCAAGACTCAAGACTCTACCACCGGTTCGGAAATTATTTCTACTGAGAAGAGCCGGCAAGAAACTCAGACAATTTATATCATCCATGTATCCAACATCCACTGCTGAACATAGGCTGTTTGGAGAGCGCGCCACCACACACGGTCCTCCCGGATGGATAATCTTATAATCTCACAAACACGGCCGCCATAGCCCTTAATAGGGATGATGCCTAAAAATAAATTATTTCTAACTGATTATTAAATAGAGGGTCTTCCAAAAGACCTAAAATTCACATCCTCGGTTAGTTTTAAGTTTGATAACCATTTTAAAATATAGATTAAAGAAAAAAAGTGCGTTGAAATTTTATGACGTTACACCTGTGAATTTCATACAACTTCCATACTAGAAGCGCGTTTTTAAGTTTGATAAAGAGTTGCTGATTTGATTGAGTTGCCATCATCCCTATTAAAGATATATCCTAGAGTTCCTAGACTAGTGTTGCCAGCTCTACGTCAGAACCGACCACCGTAGAGGCAGTGATGCTATGTACAACACGCTTTAATTTTTCCTTCTAACAGAACCCAGAGTTCATTGAAAAAATAATAATAGGCAGATATTGTACTCCCATGTACCTACAAGATCTGCTTAAAATTCATTGAATAATTTATAGGCAGATTTTGTACATGGAAGTTGGAATAAATATCAATATGGCTTAGAAATGTATAATATATGAGTGTCTGTCCGTAGCGGAGGCAAGCGACATTATAAAAGCTTTCGTTGGAATTTTGCAACTGCAACATGCTCCATGCAATATCCACCGATGCGGCTTGCAAAAGAGACTTCCTGCGATGTTCAGAAATACACCTAGACCTACTAATCAATGTTTACGTTTAATGAAACGTTTATACAGTTCAATTAAATAGATTCATAGAATAATGACACATCATAAAGGGATAGAAGCTCGCAAATTCGGCAGGGGTTTCCTCGGGATATTAACGAGTTACGAGGTAGCCTTCCAGATCCTACCACATTAAACTCCAATCCACTTTACAAGGAGTTGGCAGCATTCTCCACATCTAGCTTAGACTTAGCGACGATTTTCGGCTAAACCAACCCAACCGCTCCTACCTACCGCGGTAGGTATTGGTTTGTTAAATACATATTTTTAGTCAGGGCATGATGACAAAAGCATTGAGCTTTTTAACTAGGGTTAGCAATGCTTTTATGCCTCTATGTCGTGCACGCCACTGCGAGTCCCGCGCCACTTCTAGCATATCGTCGCCACGCAGTCATTTTAGGAAAAAGGGATAATATCTTATAATCGACATACTCAGCATTCAGCTTGGCAGTGTAGATATAATCGACGCCAACTCCACTACATTACAAGTGTCACAGCCACTTTCGGAAGAAGAATACCGCATTCAGCTCCACCCGCTCCCCCACCACTTCCAGCATATCAGTATCAACTATCATATTCTAAGAGTGACGGTCACTTAAGTAAGAAGCAGGATATCTCACCGCATACTCAGCGTCCAGCTTGGCGTAGACATCGGCGTTGTGTCTCCGGCGCGCGCGCACCGCCTGCCGCAGCGAGGTAGAGTCGCGGCCACACCACCCCCCCACCCGCTCCCCCACCACTTCCAGCATATCAGCTACACGGCTGGAACAAGGAGAAAATAATTGTTTATTACCAAGAATGAATAAATCGTTCTCCTGACGAGTTCCCAGAGATTTACAGGGCCATCTGCACGGGAGACAGACCGACCTCCCTACAGAGATTTGACGAATTCCCTGGTCGTGAGCGCTGTGGTCTTATCGTGGGAGGTCCCAGGTTCGATTCCCGGCAGGGTCAATTTGGGAATTTATAATTTCTGAATTCTCTTTGGTTGTTCTCCACGGCCGACGCATCCCACCAGATATGGTGGGATGCGTCGGCCGTGGCAAGTTACCACCCTACCGGAAAAGACGTACTGCCAAGAGATTAAGATTTTTGATTATATATTTTTAGATAGAGACTTAGATTAGCGTTAGAAGCGTGTAGAAACCGATTAGGGGAATGGGTTTAATATATTATAGAGCATAAGCGTGTGTGCAAAAACAGATGCATTCCTTGTTACACTCAAAGTCCGATGGGACGGTAATAAATAAGTTATCCGTTACGACTGGAGATCGTTATAGAACCGGCCGTTTTAGGTGCTCTCCCGGGTATAGGGCTGAAACACCGCCAACTTCCTAACGCCGGATAACTAAATATTCCTTGAGAAAAACACAATGCCTATAAATAGACGCCTTCGAGATGTGCTAGAGAACAATATTTAGACTGTCTTGAAAGAGTTTCCGAATTCCGACCAGTCCTTTGTCAATTCTCGAAGAACCCTACATCTATGTGATCATGTGTGTGTCACAAATGTGACCAACTGTGACAAGGATTGGGGAGGGGTCAAAAAATCACGAAATTAGTGTGACGTACTTTATGGATGACCCCGAAGCGGCAAGTATTATTTGTACAATTATATCGCAGTAGTAGGCTCGGCTCCATACAAACTCATACAAAGAATATTTGCCACTACGCACCGCACCGCACTTTAAGGCTAGATGTAGAGGCTCGCATTCTCAATTCAGTTGTTTTCGATTACTTTACTCGATTACATTGGAACGTCTAGACTCTAGACTAGTATTTCAAGAAAGTACCGAGACCTGAAACACGCGGCATAGATAGCCCATGAGATGGACCGACCATGAGTAGTGACCCTAAGAGCAGGCGCTATGTAGCCCAACGTCTGAGGGTCTCCCCAAATCTATCGACACGGAACTGGCTTGTCAAAAGCCGGTCAGAAAAGGCTCTATGTATACGGTATTAAGAGTGAAAACGACGCGCGACGTCGAGAAATCGCGTCGCGTAGTTTTGACAATCCAGAGAAGCAAGCGCCAGTGACATGGAAATCATGCCCATAAAAATATACTAGAATATGCCCGCGACTTCATCCGCGTGGATTAAGTTTTTTCAATTCCCGCGGGAACCCTATGTCCTTCCCCGGGAAATGATGAAATTTGGTACAGGGATAGATTGTATACCTATCCCTGTACCAAATTTCATCAAAATTGGTTGAACCGGTGGGCTGTGAAAGCGTAACAGATAGACAGACAGATACACTTTCACATTTATAATATTAAGTATGGATGTAGGTACTTATTTTTTGTAGTAAGCGAGGTTATATTTGTGAATATGTTACTTAATTATATCTTGTTGTACCTAGGATACCTAATAAATCATTATACTAAGTTTGTATGAAGCCCATTGTATCTCCATTTAAAAAAATCTTATAAGTATGACATGAGTTACCAAAAGTACAATTCATTTTCATTGTTCTGCGCATCATAGGTTAGGAAAACAATTGTACCTAATATAATTATGTTGCCTTTTTGCAGTCAATGTCAGTATAGGTGATTCGATCGCTGACCTTAGCCAAACCTTAGCAATACCTTACCTACCTGTGTGCATCGAGCCATTTTCGCAAAGTAGGTAAGTACCTAAATTAACTAATGAAATATTAATCCTTTAGCTGAAGGGCATTTTTTAAAAATATATACATAGCGAGCAAACGAGCAGGCGGTCACCTGATGTTAAGTGATTACCGCCGCCCATGAGCATTTGTAGCACCAGAGGCTAATGCGTTGCCGGATTTTGAGAAAGTTGTTTATCCGCCCTTTGAAGAGCCCCATATTACAATCATGAGGGAACACAGAAGATGGAAGCTGGTTCCATAATTTGCAGATACGTGGCAGAAATGACCTGGAATAACGGGACATGGTTTATGTAAGAAAATTCAGATAGGTATATAATACGATACAAAATCCTTCAATCCACTTTTTTGGATCGAATAGAACTCTGGAGTTCATGATTGTAGCCGACGTATCACGTAGGCCTTGCAGTCGCTTCACTCAAATGGGTCTAGGCAGGTCACGTGAGCCGTAAGCTAGAAGTCTTTTGCGCTAGATCTGTTTCTTTTTGGACCCCTCAAAATTATCAACGCCAGCGTAGTAGTATGCATATTTTTATTGTGCAATATTAGTATGAATAATTGTACTGGCTGAATTTAGTATTTACGCTATCCGTGAGTGTAAAAAACATAGTGGAAAAGTGCCACATCATAGAGTTGTCACAAAATACTCGTTACTTATAGAGTCTAGCAGTAGAGCCACAAAACCGAAGAATCAAATAGTAGATATTATAAATGCGAAAGTTTGGATGGATGTATGGATGTATGGATGTGTGGATGTTTGTTACTCAATCACGCTCCAACGGCTGAACGGATCTGGATGAAATTTGGCACAGAGATAGATTATAGTCCGGAATAGCACATAAGCTACTTTTTATCCCGGAAAATTAAAGAGTTCCCGCGGCAACCGAAAAACCTCAATCCACGCGGACGAAGTCGCGGGCATCTGCTAGTTATGTACTAATTACTTGCTGATGCCCGCGACTTCGTCCGCGTGGATTGAGGATTTTTCAGTTCCCGCGGGAACTCCTTAATTTTCCGGGATAAAAAGTAGCCTATGTGTTATTCCAGACTATAATCTATCTCTGTGCCAAATTTCATACAGATCCGTTCAGCCGTTGGGGCGTGATTGAGTAACAAACATCCATACATCCATCCAAACTTTCGCATTTATAATATTTATTTGATGATACCTACTTATGTTTTGCCTTGTCATAGCATGGTTACAGTCCTATGGTCTATCACAATTCTTAGGTATTCTCAAGTTTACAGTTGGTGTTAAACAAATAACGGTTGGTTTGTTTTGCAAAAAGTATTAATATTTATTTTCCCTCCATTTGTATTGTCTTTATGAGTATAAGTATAAGTATATATAAAAAACCAACGAACGAGTATTTTTCTTTAAATGTTATAATGATATAAAACTAACCATAATACAAAATCATCAAATCGTATAAAATGACTAGCTGATGCCCGCGACTTCATCCGCGTGGATTGAGGTTTTTTGGTTCCCGCGGGAACTCTTTAATTTTCCGGCCTATGTGCTATTCCAGACTATAATCTATCTCTGTGCCAAATTTCATCCAGATCCATTCAGCCGTGGAGCGTGATTGAGTAACAAACATACATCCATACATCCATCCAAACTTTCGCATTTATAATATTTATTTGATAAATAATGTACAGACTTGGAGAGTGACATGGCTACTTTTTTATATATTAACTACTACATGGATATTTTTCAAACGAAATTGACGTAAACGACCAGTAAACGATGGTGATGACGATGCCCACATACTAAGCTCACAGGACAAAGGAGATTTTTCTGATGAAAAATCTACCTACATACCATGAGGTAAAGAACCAGTAGAGGATGGCGGTGAAGATGGCCATCTGGGCTGGGCTGGTGGCCACCCGCACATTCTCCACCACCATCCACACGATCAATATATTATCCGTTGCACCAAGTCTCAGCATTCAACATCACCAGTACCGTTTAATACATGTAAGCCTTCCGTGAACCACATTAACAAACGACGTTCTAAGAACAGTGAACAACGTGATGTAGCTCAAAAATCAGTATCAAATCACGTTTCCAGAGACACACAAGGTTCGCAGGACAAAGATTTTGCAGGCGTTCAAGATGGCCACACGATGTTTATACGACAAAGGAGATTTTTCTGATGAAAAATGCACATACCTCGAGGTAAAGAACCAGTAGATAATGGCGGTGAAGATGGCCATCTCGGCGGCGCTGCTGGCCACCCGCACATTCTCCACCACCGTCCACACGTTCAACATCGTATCCATTGCACCAAGTCTCACATCACCAGTGTCGTTTAAAACACCCGAACGGTCACTTCTGAACGAAATTTTGATCGAAAAATCAACCGCACACAATATCTTTCTTTCTATTCTAAATAAATGAATTTATTAATGTGGCAGTAAGTCCCTTTAATTTTATTAAAATATTAGATTATGAAATTGCCGATTTCAATTTCCATAAGTTAATAAATCTTCCCGATAATTCAATCAATTCAAGTCGATCATAAGTCCTAACCACACTATTTTTTGTTGCAATTTATTTAATAGTCTCATGCCAACGCAATTGAAATAAAAAAAATAATAAAAAAATTATAATCTTTCCGAATAAAGGATCCTAAAAATGTTCCGATGGTTAAATTAAATAACGTTATTAATTATTGTATACGCGATATAAAATACCGATTACCGGTACGTATCCCCGATTTGACAGCCGAAGCTGAACTGTGCGAGCGGAACGATACGCAACAATAAAATAATTGAGCATTTAGCGAACGCGTTCGACGCTGGCGAGTATATCACACTATCAGCTTCACCCTTGCAAGTACAGAGTACTCGCGTGATAGATAAAACGGCACTAACTCACGATATAGGCAGATCTACAGATCACCCAACTTCCAACTCAACAGACAGATTTGTTCAACCCAACTGAAGTTCTAAATTAACAGTGACTCGTCATAATGAACTATGGTATTATATAAAAGTAAGAAGAAGCTTATATTAAGGGACACTTTAAGCAGGTGCCTAATTAAATTGGAGGCTAACATCACTTAACGTAAGTCGACACCACCGACCATACATGTATGGTCGATGGCAATAAAGAAATTGGCTGACTTATCAGGGACTTTGGGTTAATTATCAAACCAATAAAGACAAAAAGTCGCCAAACCAGTTGGGCTGACGATGTTGATGGAGATGAACGCTGGCACGTGTGTATTTGTTTTACACGCAAGTATAAACAACAAACATCACCTCTGGAAGATGCAGAGTACTGGCGTGATAGATAAAACTGGCACTAACTACCTAACATATAGCAATAGCTATTACGAACGACCTAAATGATTACCGATAAACTAATAACCGTTGCACTTTAGTTGGCGTGACAGATGATATCAGGGAAGCAACAAAGGCACATTGTGAATATGAAGGTACCTGTTGTGATCAAATTGGAGTTGTCTGAATAAAGAGAATGAGCGTTAAACTTTACACAGCGTATTGGGACACAAAAACCTTTGTTTTTAGGGAGAAAAACTACTTTTGTGGTTAAATATAATAATTAGGGCCTGTTCCACTAGTCCCTACCAACGTATCCCCCCTGGGGGGGAAGAGTGGTATTTTTTTCCACCTATCCCTACGGTAGGGATGAGTGGAAAAAATATTTACACTTATCCCTACCGAATTGAATATGGGCCGTTTTGTTAACAATTACATGTATGTACATAAGTGTCTAACCTTTATGTTTCCAGGTAAACATGAATTATGAACCTACATAATAATAACAATAGTAAATAAAAATTTTTTTGGATGCGTATATTATTCTTTCACGACCCACCTGTTCAACCAATTTTGATGAAATTTGGTACAGGGATAGTTTGTATCCCGGGAAAGGACATAGGCTACATTTTATCCTGGAAAATTAAAGAGTTCCCGCGGGAATCGAAAAAAACTTAGTCAACGCGGACGAAGTCGCGGGCATCATCTAGTTCTGTATAATTGCTTGCCATAATAGCAATAAAGTATTTTTCTCCTCTAAACTCTGAAAATACTAAAATCACTCGGTAGGGATAAGTGTAAATATTTTTTCCACTCATCCCTACCGTAGGGATAGGTGGAAAAAAATTCCACTCTTCCCCCCCAGGGGGGATACGTTGGTAGGGACTAGTGGAACAGGCCATAATTAGTAGGTACAAGGAACTTTGAAGGTGACACGGAATTGGCTATCTACAGCTGTAGTGCCATTTTTTTTACAACGCTCCTCTCTGAAAACGAGCTAAAGATGTGTTTTTATTTAATCTAATCTAAGGAAAATACTTTTCCTAACTGATCTATCTACAGACTAAACGGCTGGGGTTAGAAACTAGACACTAGGTTTATTTTGTGTCGTAGGCACGCTTTAAGAAATAATTTTCGGAAACTCTACCTTAACGGAAGTTAAATATGGATATGCAAGATGTTAGAATTTGAAAAGCCGAATATATTAATATATATAAAACATAACACAAAGAATTACAAGATTTCTTTGTCAGTGTTCAAAATTAGATCAGTAATTTCTGAGAAACATCCACCGAATCAAAAACATATTAAATTGTTTCCTGAATTTATTCTGGTCGCAAAACTTCTCCTTAAATAAGTAAATTAGGTGATATTTATGTAGAGTTTGGACTCTATAATCGCAAGGTGAAATAGATTTGGTAACTGATAAACTAACAAATGAACCAAGGGCAAGTTCCAATATTATCCTCGTACATATAATATACAAGTATATAAAATCATCATAACTAAATCCTATAGAAACATTGGTATTTTAAATTAACAAGAGCTAAGTTAATTAGGTACTTAAGAGGAAACATAAACTGAAAAAATCAAACAAGTAAAGTACTCGAGAATAACCTTCATAAGTTACTGAAACGAAAGAAACGGTAAGGTGGTCTTGAGTAAATAAATAAATAAAAATAAATAATATTTTATTTGCATGGGAATATCGTAACTTGTATATGAACCAAATTGTAAAATAATGATCGACTTAATAAGGACAAAGAAGTTATTTATAGTCAAATAATATAAATAACGATCAAAGTAAACCACGATCGAACCAAATAACCCGAATCGTCACAACATATTAATAGCAACTATTAAAGAATAATTAATAACACTTGAGCTCATTATTAATAACAATGAAATTATAACTATTCCACTAATAATAATAAAGGTAACAGTACATGTATAACAGACTCAAGACCTAGAGGTTAGATGTTCAAGCGATCATGCGATGAACATGTCCGATGTAGATGGCAATTTGTCATTCTCCACCTGACCAGATAACTTTTTTTATGATGAAAGTTAATTGAGATGTTTCAGATTCAACTCAACTCACACCATTCAACTGCCTCGTTAAGTCGTCGGTCTAGTCACTCTAGTGGTTAGCATGTTCGACTGCAGCCGACGAGGTCCCGGCTTCGAGTCCCGGGTCGGGCCATAATTAAGTATTGGGTTTTCCACAGATCAGTTGGTTTTTCTGACTAGAAATTCTCAGTACTAGCCCGGAGTTAGGAAGTTGGCGGTGTTTCACCCCCGTGCCTCGGAGAGCACGTTAAGCCGTCGGTCCCTGTTATTGTATGTATATTATGATAATAGTCTTTACATCTCTCATATTCGGTAAGTAGGTCCTTATTACCCCCAAATGGAGCTTGTAGGTGACCAATTAGCGCTCTAGGGTAATAATGTAGCTAGAAAAGCCCTCGGGCGGTTATTAATTAAAAAAAGTATGATGGTTAGATGTACGCGAACTTTTTGAAAGAGTGAAGAGTTTTTTTTTAATTACTTACCGCCCTAGGGCTTTTCTAGCTACATTATTACCCTAGAGCGCTAATTGGTCACCTTCAAGCTCCATTTGGGGGTAATAAGGACCTACTGACCTCACAATCGAGATGTAAAGCAGAGTAGTTAGCTCGGGTGTAAGCATCAATTGCACCCTCGAACTATAGGCGCCCTCGCTGTGCTCGTGCGCCTAAATATCTCGGGCTGCAATTGATGCCTTACAGCCCTTGGCTACTAATCTACTATTAAAGCCCGCCAACTCGCATTGGAGCAGCGTGGTGGCTCTAAGCTCTAATTCCCTCTCTCCTATGAGAGTGGAGGCCTGTGCCTAGCAGTGGGATGCTAATGGGCTGTAGTGGTTTCAAATTGCAATATAATGTTTAAAAAATAAACGTTATACTGAAATGTGAATTCGGACATTTGAAATCCATTTTAATAATAACTATAAATTAAAATTTAAAAATTCCGCGACACATAGAGGCAACAGGATACCCATCGACCAGATCTGTGAAAGTTGCTCACACCCCTTCATCAAATAGAAAAGAGAATAATCTTCAAACGACTGAACAGATTTTCTTGAACTATAGCTAATATCACTCTAGATCAATGAGTCATCTTTAAAACAAAAAAAAAACAATGATTTGGCCATTACAACAAATTAAAATAACCTTACACGGCACGAATCTCAGAGATGATAACTACATAATTAGTTACCAACAATTGTGATTGTCATAACCAATCACGCTATTATAATAATGATCACGTTTTCTATAATTATAAACAAATCTTCATGTTTGCTCTTGGGTGAAAGGTTAGGGATCGCGCGATCGTTATATCAGTCTCGGAAATTTTCATTATCCATCCACCTGTATAATTAAAAAAACCGGCCAAGTGCGAGTCGGACTCGCGCACCGAGGGTTCCGTACAAACCTGTAGTAATTTTTACGATTTATGACGTATTAAAAATAAAAATTACGTTTGTTGTATGGGAGCCCCCCTTAATATTTACTTTATTGATATTTAATTATTTATTTTGAAAGGTAATATACAAGTTAATATTCTGTGAAAATTTGAACCGTCTACCTGTTACCGTTTTTAATATTGAGCAAAAAAATACGAAAAAAACACGTTTATTGTATGGGGACCCCCCTTAATATATATATTTTTTTTAATTTTTAGTATTTGTTGTTATAGCGGCAACGGAAATACATCATTTGTGAAAATTTCAGCTTTCTAGCTATCACGGTTTATGAGATACAGCCTGGAGACAGACAGACAGACAGACAGACAGACAGCGGAGTCTTAGTAATAGGGTCCCGTTTTTACCCTTTGGGTACGGAACCCTAAAAAACGATATAACGAACATAATTTTAACGATAGGTTACAGATATAAGAATGTAATTTTTTTTTACTACAAGTTAGCCCTTGACTGCGATCTAAGCATTGAAGTAATATGTTCTAGTACGTTAGTACATTATACCTCAATGGATCTCACATGATGGTAAGCGAGAGTGACGATACAGTCTAATATGGTAGCGGGCTAACCTGTTAGGGGCATAGCAGTTACATTAGAACCATACCCCTAATCGGTTTCTACACGGCATCATACCGGAACGCTAAATCGCTTGGCAGCACGTCTTTGCCGAGGGTGGTAACTAATAACGACCTCCCACCAGGCACACATATTATGCAAGTGTTGGATTCCACCAAAATCGTGTGCACATTAATTGTGTACGAACATTTTCATCTCGAGTACACTCTAGAAAAACACTGCGAAAACTTGCTTGTGCGAGCCCACTGAGAGAAATATATTTTGTGCTGCACACTGTGCTAAGCCCATGAGGTGGACAGACCAAGTGAGGGCTGCGGTGGACGTTCCGTTACATGAATGCACTCGCAAGGCTGCTATCAGAGAAGAGTGGAGACTGGAGACGGAGTGACAAATCTTCATGCTAAGCTGACTAAGCTTCAATGGGGCACCCATATATCAAATCTAGCTGGTAAACTCAGTTCTGCTGCTTACGCTGTCAGAAAGATTCGGCAGTTAACAGACGTTGAAACTGCAAAGATTGTATATTTTGCTTATTTTCATAGTATTATGTCTTATGGAATCTTGCTGTGGGGTAAAGCGGCAGATATTCAAAAAATTTTTGTATTACAAAAAAGGGCAGTACGTGCAATATATAATTTAAAACCACGTGAATCCCTTAGAGAGAAATTTAAGGAAATAGGTATTCTTACAGTAGCTTCGCAATATATTTACAGTAATTTAATCTTTGTAAAACAGCATATTCAGAATTACAAAAGAATATGCGATTTGCACGATAGGCCAACTAGAAACCGCCATAGGCTCGTGACTCCATCGCTCCGCCTCAAGAAAGTCCGAAGGTCGTTCGTGGGAATGAGCATTCTATTCTATAACAAAATTCCACAACCTATTTTAAACTTGCCTTTACACAAGTTTAAAAAGTCCATTAAAAGTATGCTTCTGAAAAAAGCTTATTATACTGTTGAAGATTACGTAAATGACAAAGGAGCATGGAATTGAATCGCTCCAGCAATGCTAAGGACAGCGGTTACGTATGTAATTACAAATTAATGAAATTGTAATTTATTTATTTTTTTTTCAAAAGAGCAACCGCCGAGTTTCTTGCTGGTTCTTCTCGGTAGGAATGGCATTCCGAACCAGTGGTAGATTCATTCGACTATTCATAAGCACTTGTAAAAAGTCTATTTGAATAAAAAACTTTTGAATTTTGAATTTTTTTTTGAATTTCATGACCACGACCGCTCTGACAAGAGCGATACGACAACAAGAAGAAGAAGAAGACATTAGAGTTTATCCGGGTGTTATGTATAGTTTAAAGAAGAAGGCACTGTGCTAAACAGTATCGCACACTGATGGAGTTGCACCATAACCTGCATTGAGAGTTCTTCATTATGTTCTTAAAGGTGTGTAAAGTCTGCCGCTTCGCACTTGGCCAGCATGGTATACTACGGCCAAATCTTTCTCATTATGATAGGAGACTCTGATAGGCGGTTAAAGTGAGTCAAACAGTATAAACATTGATATTATAGTCCAGCTTAAAGAAAAAAAAAATTGTGTGTGTGCAATTCACATACGGCAGAAGTGAAAGTTCAGAAAAGTAGCCTACGAGAGCATGAGATAAATATAGGGTATATTGGAGCATAATGGAGCATTAGCGCGAATCGATATCGTACAGCGTCATCTATTAGTCGTGTACATATAACTTGTATTCATAATCTCGCAGGCAATCCTATATTATGAATATGTTTATCTCTTTTTAGTGTCGCTTTTTCGTTTCATCGAATTTTCAAATCACAACGATTCTAAAGAAGTTTCACTTTAAAAAAAATGAGGTCTAGGTGTGAATGCAACGTTTCGTAATTATCACCCTGGACATAGAAATCGTATAGCTAGGTATCCTAAACCACTTAGCTTCGATTACAATGACAGTAACCCAATATAGTGTGTTACACAATGAAATGTATCGCAGACGACCGCACGATGCCATTGTACGCAAATGAGCCAAGACCGATTAATTATGTACCTACTGTATATAACTATGTACTAGCGAAATAATGGTCTCAACGAATTTCGGGAAGGTCCTTTTGGCTAGCTGAAATTGTGAAAAAATATAATTTCGTCAATTGGCAAATCCAGTCCTGCCAGTCTGGTAGAGCGTTTGCGGTCATTTCGTATGTCGTACTCATTTAAAAACTTTATTCACGTGGAAATTGTTTAAAACCGCAAAATTTGTCTGGCGATTTGCATGTATTATTGAAATTACTCAATAAATACGTGATTAAAATTTCAGATTGCCAAAAGTATATTTTTGGGAATTTTATAAAATATTTTTGAAGAGGTCTGGTAATACTTTATAACCGACAAAATCATCTGGGATTTCTTTCGAATTCCATAAGTACTAAATTAAAATATAAAAAAACAAGTTGGCAAAAAAAAATTTTTTAATCTTTTTTTGCAAATGTTGTTTGCAAATGCTGTGCAGTAGCGAAATAACTGCACATGCTCTACCAGAGTGGCAGGACTGGATTCGCCAATTGACGAAATTATATTTTTTCACAATTTCAGCTAGCCAAAAGGACCTTCCCAAAATTCGTTGGGACCATTATTTTGACAAAGACAGGAAGAAGATATTACTACTACCGAAACTACTTGACGGATTTGAATGTAACACTTAAAAAATTAATAACCCCGAAGTCTTTGGAGTGAAAAATGAAAATCATCGCGTTGAAAGCAAAGTAGTGCAATTACAATTTACAATATTAAGTAAATATGATTAGGTTTTATCTTAAATCACAGTAAATAAATTAATTATATAGTACATGATAAGAACATATACAATGGAACAAAGCTATAAGATGACGAAATAGATAAAGAACAAAGAATTTAAAGATCATAAAAAACAAATCAAATCATGCAAATAAAACTAAATTCCTCATATCGTATTACAAACTTTCGCATTGTAGGCAAATTAGACCAGAATTAGGTTAGTTAAGGCCAAGTTTAAGCAATCACATTAGTGTCGAATCATCTATTCTATTCTATTGTCAGTGGCTCGCTTCGTATTGCAGTGAAACATTTTTAGAATCGTGATTTGAAAATTCGATGAAACGAAAAAGCGACACCAAAAAGAGACAAACATAGTCATAGTATGATTTAGCCTGCTAGATAATGATATAGTATACAAGTTATACTTACCTCATTTTCTCGTAGGCTACTTAGCCTGCGAGAGAATGAGATAGAATATAAGTTATATTTACCTCATTCTCTCGTAGGCTACTTTTCTGAGGTTTCACTTCTGCCGTGTGTGAAGTTCACAGTTCACACAAACACTTTTTTACACTGTTTCAAATCCGAATGTCCAAAAACAGAAGAAAAATTTAAATTGAATTTTTAAAGCATACTAACGGGATAAACTACTATTATCAGTTCACAAGACATGTCAAGTTCGGAAATATAAAAAATATCCTGCTAGTTTTTGAATTAAATAAGTTCCCAGCTCCGAGTCGATTGGAATCTAATTTGAGATGAGCTTACATAAAAAAATTATAATGATTCGCACAAACAGGTTCGAAATCTTTAATTGCCATATTACGTCTTAATTTTATACCACAACTAGCTAATGCCCGCAGCTTCGTTCAAGTCAAGTACGATTTTCATACTTTCAAACAATGAAACACCTTCTTTACTTGCAAAATTTGAATTTGAATTTGCAAAAATCCTTTCTTAGCGGATGCCTAAGTATGTCTTAGTTAAAAGCTATCTGTATGCCAATTTACAGTCAGTCAGTCAGTCACCTTTTCTTTTTATATAGGTAGTTAAGAGACGTACGCATTATTTAAAACAGTTGCGAATTTCTAGATACATACCTAAATAATATAATTAATTTTCAACACATGTAGGAAACTAGGAAGCCATCGACTCTACCTTCGAAGCCTCATGATGAGGCAAAGTGGAGTAATAGCCGAAAATCTGTCATTTTACTGATCATTGATCAATGAAAATTATATCTCTCATGATATGTGGTAGGTAGATACATCATTTGAAACGATGACCATAAAAAATATAATAAAAGACCAATATTCTTTAAAGACCGTTTTGGCGAATAAAGAACCTAATAAAATTGCGGTCACGTTGTTGGTGAAACAGTACATGGTGATGTAATATAATATCGAACCATAATACGGGTATGAATAAGCTATCGAAATCAATTAACTATTTTTATATTATTTCTAATACCGTAATAGAGATTATAAATGGCTTATACATGTTTGCATGCTCATACATCACATTTTAAAGTTGAAACTATCGTGAGTGATATTCATTATAACTATTCATAATATCCGGATAAACTCACGTGTTCTGTCGGAAAAATGGCCGACTAGTTTCGAACCCGTTCGGGGCCCTTATTCATGAGCCTGTTCGCGCGACGCGGCCGCTACTCCAATGGAGTAGCGGCCGCGTCGCGCCGGGGTTCGAAACTAGTCGGGCATTTTTCCGACAGTACACGTGAGTTTATCCGGATATTATGTATAGTTATTTACACACATGTTGAATGTATAACTAAATGTGTAGAAACCATTGAATTTAATGTAGAATAACCAAAATCGTGTGACATGAAGCTGACAAAATTATTATGCAAATAAATTATTATTAGGTTAATAAAGTTATGTATAAGCAAAATTGAGTGCAGCAAGCAAAAAATTGTTCGGAGACCCGTCTAGTGCGTAGTTTATAATAAAGAGGTCGTTGGTACAAGGTATGTTATTGTGAGCAGTGTGATTTTTTACCAGATTATAATATAATTATAGTATATAATTGTAATATAATTATAGAATGTAATGTATCTTTACATTAATTTTATTGTAAATATATTTTATTTATTTTCAAAAGAGCAACCACCGAGTTTCTTCCTGTTTCTTCTTGGTAGGAACGGCATTGCGAACCAGTGGTAGATTCATTCGACTATTCATAAGCACTTGTAAAAAGTCTATTTGAATAAAAAGCTTCTGAATTTGAATATAATCTGGGGTCACGGTAGTGACCCCGCCAAAGCGAGCCAAAGGAAACGGGGCACTACCTACCTTTTCTCGAAGCGTTTCGTCGGATTTTCGAACCGTCATAGCTTAGGTCCAGATGATGCTAGAAAGCTGAAATTTTCAGGTTAAGGTGTTGTTGGCAAACTTACCAAATATACCAAGTATCAATTTTCTAGCATATATGGTTTTAGATATATTGATACCTGAAATACGTCGATTTCGTGACTGACTCACTGACCGTCATCAACATGAAAAAGGTACTTCCTGAAGTGCTAGAAGGCTGAAATTTGGTATGTAGGCTAGAATTCGCATATAAACAACAGAAAAATTAAGAAATCTGAAACTTTTCCCCTCCAACCCCTCCTATAGGGGGTGCAAATCTGACAGCATTTCCTCGTATTTTAGAACAGTCATAACTTCGGTACGGATGATGGTAGAAAGCTTTAATTTTCAGGATAACATGTCGTTGGCACATTTATTAAACATACTAAGTTTCAATTATCTAGCATTTATGGTTTCAGATTTATTGATACCTGAAATACGTACTTTTGGGGGTTTTTTACTTTTACTAAATCACATGAAACACGAAACCTCTAGGGTACTTCCTAAAGTCCTAGAAAGCTGAAATTTGGTATGTAGACTAGGAATTGCACATAAACAATGGAATAATTAAGAAATCTGAAACTTTCTTTTTCCAACCCCTCTTATTGGGGGTGCATATTTGACAGCGTTTCCACGTATTTGCTAACCGTTATAGCTTCAGTCCGGATGATGCTGGAAAGCTGAAATTTTCAGGATAAGATGCTGTTGGCCGACTTATTAAACATACCAAGTATCAATTGTCTAGCATTTATAGTTTCAGATTTATCGATAACTGAAATACATCGGTTTCGTAATTTAGCCTTATAAATAGCTGATGAAAATCAAAACCTCTAGGGTAGGTACTTCCCAAAGCCCTAGAAAGCTGAAATTTGGTATGTGGGCTAGGAATTTCATATAAATACTGGGAAAATTAAGAAATCAGGAACTTTTCCCTTCCAACCCCTCCTATAGGGGGTGCATAATAGCTGTACAGTCGGTACTTAAAGAAATATGTGCAAAATGCAGTATACATACATAATACCATACATAAATAATATAAATATACAATTCATGACTCAGGTACAAAGGTTCTGAATACCAACATTATGCCCCTAGCAGAATTCGAACCCGCGACCTCTCCCTCAACAGTCATGGTCTGTAACCACTCGGCCAAACAGGTCGCCAATAATAATCACGTAATCTTGTCATTTTTTATTCTCATTATTTTCATTTTATTACTGAAAAATTATAAAATATACTTACAACATAAAATATTTTTCAGAGGTAAATATATCTACAGTAATCATTGGCGAAGAGTCCATGTAAGACCCGATCCCATCTGCATCCCTTTAGGAATTGTTCAATAAGTAGGTAATCAACGATATTTTCGTCCAACTCTGTTCTCCGAACTAAACACTCTGTTCATTGGTTTGAATTAAATTAACGCGTGACAATTTATAGAAAAGTAGATGATGCCCGCGACTTCGTCTGCGTGGATTAAGGTTTTTTGATTCCAGCGGGAACTGTTTAATTTTCCGGGATAAAAAGTAGCCTTTGTCCTTCCCTGGGATACAAACTATCCCTGTACCAAATTTCATCAAAATCGGTTGAAAAGATAGGCCGTGAAAGCGCAGCAGACAGACAGACACACTTTCGCATTTAAAATATTATATGGATCTAAACCATTGAGGTATTATGTACTAACGTACATATAATTAAATGATCTGAACTAATATTATAAAGAGGAAAGATTTAACCGTGAGTTTGCTGTGGATAAAATCAAAAAATACTCAACCGATTTTAAAAATTCTTCCGGCACTTCACTTAATTCATTCTTCAAGGCACTCTATATTATAAAAATTAATCATATCGCAGTGCTAATGTAAAATCTTATGTACTGCTCGGTGCCCACTGGCTTTAGTTAGTGGGTAAAAAAGAATGGACTATTATCATGATTAGTGCTAGCCTTGCGAAGCGGGGCGGGTCGCTAATCAACTATAAGCAGATAGAAACCGGCCGGCCCATACAACCAAATATCTTTAATACTGAGCACCAGACTCGAAAATAAGAACTAACTTAAGTATGTAGGGATTTGCCGCTCATTACAAACATATAGCAAACCCACAAAGAAAAGAGGAAACGATAGAGAGTGGGCAATGAAAAAAGGAATAACTGTAGTGCGAGAAATAGAGTCCAAAAAATTAAAAAATCTAGTGCGCCTGCCAAAAAGAAATGAAATCCCACCAAAACCATTTCATGGATAGGCTGCCAAAACTCGCATACAAGCCCAAATCATAATGCTTTCACTGTTAAAAAGTTATGAGATCTCTAGTAGAGCCAAGCCCCTAGTTGAGCTCCGATTTGTGCTGCGCATCATCATAGCCCATGGGGCCAGTTCCAAGTCCAAAGTGTACAGGTTTAAGTACTTTTGGCTGTACCACATTTTACTACATAGAAGTCCTGACTCTATAAACTCTACATCTTGATAAAAAGATGTGGCTTGGCTGTTTCGTGATTCAATCAATCATTTAATGTTCGTGGAACTATAACAAGACATAACATAGGTATATGTAAATAAGGTATAGTTTGCGCGACAATCACGAAACGGCCAAGCCACATCTTTTTATCAAGATGTAGAGTTTATAGAGTCAAGACTTCTATGTAGTAAATGTGGTACAGCCAAAAGAACTTAAACCTGTACACTTTGGACTTGGAACTGGCCCCATGGGCTATGATGATGCGCAGCACAAATCGGAGCTCAACTAGGGGCTTGGCTCTACTAGAGATCTCATAACTTTTTAACAGTGAAAGCATTATGATTTGGGCTTGTATGCGAGTTTTGGCAGCCTATCCATGAAATGGTTTTGGTGGGATATTATATTATGTGTGTGTAATGTATAGTGAAGGTATAATATATTATGTAGATAAATTATGTTGAATGGTAAGAATTATATTAATAAATCGGTTTATCAAGTAGAGAATCTGACATGGACTTAATTTTTCAGGAGATGCAAAAATCTTCAAAATTCAGATTATGGGTTGATTGAGAACAGGTAAAAAATTATATTCAGTAAATAACTTGTTATGTTTCTTAATTAAGTGATAACTGAAAAATGAATGGTCAATACTAGTAGCCCCTAAAGAATCAAAATCCATTATGATTTAAATATAATATGATTATGTAGAAAAACCTGAGTTGTTCGGTTTCTTCTTCTTCTTCTTATTTTGTTTTAAGGCGTTTATTAGTGCCGCACCAGCACAATGCACTTTGCCAATGTCAGGTGGAGTTCGGTTTCTTAATTTTTATTATTAACCGTTTCATTTAGAACTAAACGAAACTACTTAAGGCATCGATGTAATATTTGCATCTTGCTATAATATTAAAGTATAGCTCTTAGTAATCATCTAAAATCTAAATTAACCAACCTGACACAGCAGATTTTCACGGAAAAAATGTGAAGAGGATAATAATTTAACCTTCAATTAAGTTAGGTAGGGTTTGAGGACAAAAGTATAGTAGGTAGTCGAAATTTACATTTTACGCTTGATTAGTATTTATACAACGACTTTAAATGAACTGAAGTAAAAACATTTAAAATAAATAAGGTGAATAACCAATATTCTGAAGAATTCTAGAAAATATTATATATTATTTTTAAGCATTCATTAAAATATTAACAATGCACCTTTGTTCTAGTCGTATTGACCGTATAGTCCCACAACTTATCTGGCCCGGTGGCCAAAATTGGAACTAATTTTTATGCCTGTTTAGTTTTTGTTTTTGACCGAGCGAAGCGAAGGTCTCTGAGTCTACTTGAGTGAATTTGCACGTCCGTCCGTCCGTCCGTCCGTCAGAGCCATATAAGTTCTGAATTACTGAACGTAATTTCTTCAAATTTGAATATAATATGTAAACCGATGGCCTCCCGCCGAATATGGCTTTATTTTATTTTTAGTATTTACTAGCGACGCTGTCACCGAGTTCAAAAGTTTGACTGAATTTACGAGTATAGTATTCATGCGACAGCGGATTTTGGCTAATAGCAAGTGCTGATTACGTTCGTTACATTGGAACAATCATTATACATACTTTAATTGGATTTCTGATTACCAAAACATCAAAAACAATAATTTAAAAAATCCGACAAACAAGGAAGTGGAAATAACAATGAATTATTCAAGTATTAAGTATAGTCGAACGACATAAGGTTGAACAAAGGTTGTCCAGCCAGCAGAAGGCACAAAATCTACAGTATTTAATTTTATTAGATTACTATTTTATTAGATAGACAGATTATAGAGATATTTACGTGAAAGTGAAACTTAAGACACCCAAAAAATTAACTTGACTGGTTATATCGCAGAAACTAGGTGGATTGATGCTGAACATAGTCTAACTAATAACCGTAGATTTATTATATTTATACTCGTAGGTATAGTAACAGTCAATAATATGGTTGACAAATTTCTAGTGGTACTGAATGAGGGCGTTTATTTTCCCTCTATGCTTGGTAGAGCAAAGTAAGTCCCGGTTATTAGCATACTAGCTGATGCCCGCGACTTCGTCCGCGTGGATTGAGGTTTTTCGGTTCCTGCGGGAACTCTTTAATTTTCCGGGATAAAAAGTAGCCTATGTGCTATTCCAGACTATAATCTATCTCTGTGCCAAATTTCATCCAGATCCGTTCAGCCGTTGGAGCGTGATTGAGTAACAAACATCCATACATCCATACATCCATACATCCATACATCCATACATCCATCCAAACTTTCGCATTTATAATATTTATTTGATTATATTTTGATTGTCATCGGATGTCAGTTATGAAGCATAAGTAGGTAAGTGAAAATAACTAATTAAATCATAATAATATTATAAACGCGGAATGTGTTTGTTTGTCCTTCAATCACGCCGCAACAGAGCAACGGATCGACGTGATTTGTTGCATGGGTAAGGGAGGAGAGTGACATACGAGCTACATTTTATCCCGGAGAATTAAGAAGTCTGAAATAAAAGTTTCATAAATATTGCCTTTCCTGAACAGAGGCCCAATTGTCTAAGCAAATCGTAATCATTTGACAGCTTAAACGTATTACTCGAACTGTTTATGTAGTTCATACATGCTTTTTGACGTGCAGACATCGTTGAACTCTTTAAACAGGTCGGATTATCCGTTTGACAAACGATTACGATTACGATTTCCTTACACAATAGGGGGGGGCAGATTTTAGATGACTGTATACATACTGACGATGATGATGGAATAAGAATGAAGGAATTGCTTGTTTTAAAAATAAGTTTAGATCAATATTTGATAGAAGAAGAGTATATAGAAATAATTCGCAGGAATGTGATGCGTTAAAAATACAAATTACCTGTCCTATTTATAAATCTTAGCGTGTGTTTACTACAAATGCAATAAATACTATTTATGCTAGACTTGAGGTTGAAATTAAAACAATATGAGTCGAATGTAATGAAAACTCCACAGTTCATCGAGCGTACAATACAGTTAGGCGTTTAGACCAATAGGAACTCGGTAACTTCATGAATTACAAATCCAAATAATCGGACCGTGACTAACTGTCATGTATACGTGGATAAAATACTGATCCAAAATCTACAACGTAATGACGTGATGAAATTTTTGCTAAAGTTGTAACATCATCGACTTTGGTAGCCGTAAGTTCAACAAGATTTGTATCCAATTTTTCAACGTTTGAATCATATTCCGGTGATCGCGTGAATGGAAAGAGAAATCGGCAGGCCAATTCTGTGACGTATTAATTATAGCAATGATCGTTTATGTCCGGAATTTCACTTTATATTTCAACGAATTTTACATAGCCACATTTCGGATTTGACAAAATTTTACCTTATGTAAATCGACTGCTAGCGAAATGACTTTTCACTTTCGGACACTTGTCTTTGGATATTTTTGGAATGGTTTGGAAATGCACAGTAATTATTGATTGGTAATTGTTATGAAACAGTAAAAACGGTGGCGAACGAATGATATTTTTATGTAACAGCGCGACGTCAACCGGCCTAATCGTCGCACGTGCGACGTCCTCCCACGCGCACGGTCGAAGTATAACTGAGCCGGTAGCTGCCGGAATGCCATGACTGATGACACGCCATCAGCCGATGTATGTTCTTTTTTCACGGTGCGCGTGCGTTGATCACATTATACAAAAAGTAATGTTTACTATTGCCTGTCGCAGTTGGCAGAATTCAGATGCCGCGGCGTCCCACGTTTTTCCATTATTAAATTCACCTTTGAGTTATTTCAGAAAATAGATTTTACTTTTACCATAAGACTTATTATTATCCTCTCGACGTTTTTAATTTTCACGTAATTTTTTGGGCAGACTGCTTTGAATCATCTTATGAACTCCTAGTAATTTTACATTTCCAGCCTGCTGTAATCTCAACTTTAAAATTACACTTTGTTTCAATAATAGTAGATACGTAGAGTGTAGAGTTGTAGTCTCTAGTTCTATACTTCAAAACAAGTACTGCTCTAGGTTTTGGAGCATCTGTCAAATTCCTGCGAATTATACAAAAGCAGCCAGTTTGTATTCAGAGTTTTAAAATTACACTTCTTTCAATAATTCAATTTTCACGACGTTTTTTCGACGTAGTCACTAGTTCTATATTTTAAAACAAATTCTGCTTTAGTTTTTGGATTATCTTTTGAATTCTTGCAACCAGTTTACTGTTGTCATAGCTATAGAATTATACCTTTCTTTGAATAAGTAATCGTCTTATGATTTTAATTGAAAAACGCTTGCTTGTATCGGAATACGAGTTCCTGAGGCAATTAGTCACCATTTTAAACTTGTCGATATTTATAAGTAGCCTTACTATCATGGTTATCTTGTTAAGAGAGTGAATTATGATCTCTAGGTCAATGCTGTTTTCCTCAAAAAGTACCTAGTGTCGTCAGATTGTATTACGATGTACGTCTGAGTGGGCATGAATATAGATAGCTTATTTTAGTATCAGTTTCGGATCAGTTTAATATGTATGTGGTCCCTTTTTAATAAGCGCTTATCAAAGGCATTTTTTCGTAAACATTCATAGTCAGAAAATATTCGGATGTATTGCTATATTTTGCGTTTAAAAATAGATAGTTATTACGGAATTACAATAACTAACGCAGATTCATTTTTTTAAACCTTTTTAGATTACAGAAATCTATTTAAGGATTAGGTAGATGTCACTCCAATCCCCAGTACCTACTTAGTTTGTGATGATCAAAATTCAAATTCTTTTTTTTTTGCAGAAACTTCTTACTATAAAGACAAGCGTCCTTTCTCTTTCTTTCTCACTCACATATCTTGTGATATTTATAAAAATTAATCCCTATTTCCCTTGGTCACGACTCACGACTCACGGCATCACGCGTGAACGGCTGGACCAATTTCGCTAATTCTTTTTTTGTTGTTTGTTTGGACCCTGGAATGGTTTATGTTCACAATTGGACCCGGTAGGGGGCGCTGCAATCGGGTTCGAGGTTAAGGGCAGGACAAAGTTTGCCGGGCCCACTAGTCTACAAATAATTATTATGAAAACGAAGGTGTGTCTGTATATCTGTTACCTGATCAAGGCTCAACGAGACGAGGCTCCTGGAGACGGATATGAATACTTTTTATACCGGAATTTTTATATTCCAACGAGAGTAAAAACCGAAATTACGCGAACTGTCACGTGAATGTATTTATCAGCAGATAATATTAGGTTTCGTCCAAACAATAGACACGCAAAAACTAATTGCAACATGAATGCTGTCACAAGAACTACAAATCGCAGACAATGTTACATCACAGACCAATCATCGTCATCATCATTATCTTAATCTTAATCCATCCAAGTGCGGATTGGCAGACTTCAAACGCCCTTGAAAACATTATGGAAAACTAATTGCAACATAAATGCTGGCACAAAAAATACAAACCAAAGACGATATTAAATCACAGACCAATCATCGTCATCTACGTTTTCTTAACCCAACCAAGTGCGGACTGGCAGACTTCATACGCCCTTGAGAACATTATGGAAATCTCTCAGTCATGCAGGTTTCCTTGTGGTGTTTTCCTTCGCCGTTGAAGCAAGTGATACCTATTTAATATGTACGGGAGGAGGTGAATATGGCTTGACCGTAACAAAGGATGATCATCCTTCGAGCGGGTGTTGTGCTCGGGGACACACGTATATATGTTTCAGAGAAAACTTCGTGATCGCGATTCGTCTTCGAGTTCTTAGTGCGCTACTACAGTCCATTAACGTCACAGTGCTGGGCACAGGCTTCCACTCTCATAGTAAATTAGTAAATTATAGTACCTAACTACCTAGTGCCATTTATTGGTTAAGAGAATCTATTGGTTAATTTTGAAATATTGTAAATTCCTCAATTACAATTCCGCATTAGTAGAATAAAAAAACATACATCATCATGATATTCACATGAAAACTATAGCAGTCAAGGACTAAGTAATAGCAGAACTAGCTGATGCCCGCGACTTCGACAGCGTGGAATAAGTTTTTTTAAATTCCCACTGGAACTATTTAATTTTCCGGGATGAAAATTAGCTTAGGTCACTCTCCAGGTCCCATGCTAAAAATCACGTCGATCTGTTGCTTTGTTGCAGCGTGATTGAAGGACAAACCAATAAACCAACAAACAAACACATCTTTCGCATTTTTAATAATATTAGTATGATAACAAAAAGATAACGCCATCCTATTGCCATCACGTGAGAGCGAACTTGTCATGGAGAAAAAAATTGTCTCTGGCCTGTAATTTACAAGCACCTGCGTTGCATAGTTTACTGCAGGTGCTTCAGGTAATGGATCTTAACTAGGGCTGCCATCCGTCCGGATTGGTCCTAGATTAATGAGCATCCGGGGAGCGTCCGGGCGAGGATTCATTTGTAGTCCGGGTATAGAAGTTTTCAAGTCACCGCTCGACACAGGGCGAAAAAAAAATTGAATATTAATGAAGACTTTTTATTTTACTAAAGTAACTTAAAAAAGACACACTGGGGCTGATTCTGTAGTGCACAATCTCTAAACTAAACTAAAATTAGAGCATTACAAATATTGCTATCCCTTTCATAATACTCCCTACGGAAAGGGACATAACTAGATTTAAAGCTGCCATTTTAGTTTAGTTTAGAGATTTTGCACTAAAGAATCAGCCCCATTGTTGACATGTCCGGGTTCTAAATCTAAGCTCCAAAATCCGGGGATATACGCTTCTCGTCCTAGTTGTCAGATTCTAGAGATGGCAGTTGGCAACCCTAACTCGTCCTCCGACCAGTATATAACGTAAAAAACCTTGATGAGCTGCGTCTGGATGCGTTGAACGCGCTCTCATAGAAGCCTCTTTGCTCTTATCATTTATTTTTTTATCCACTACAAGTTAGGCCTTGACTGCGATTTCCCCTGATGGTAAGTGATGATGCAGCCTAAGATAGTAGCAGGCTAACCTGTTAGGGGTATGGCAGTAATACTAAACCTATATTCCTAATCGGTTTCTACGCGGCATCGTACCGGAACGCTTAATCGCCTGGCGGCACATCCTTGCCGGTAGGGTGGTAACTAGCACAGCCGAAACCTCCCACCAGGCTAGACCAGACAAAACTCAGAAAATATAAATTCCCAAATTGACCCTGCCGGGAATCAAACCCGGGACCTCCCACGTTAAGACAACAGCGCTCAACACTGCGCCACGGAGGTCGTCAAAATTATGAGTAGCTGACTTCGCACGGGTGGTCTTTGAAGGGCGGTTTAATACCATCTACCACACTTATCTATTTGCAACGCACACAATTTAGAAAAGTTAGAAGTGCGTGTCCGGGATTCGAATCCCATCCGTACAGGCCACAGGGGCTATACCGTCAACGCTTAAAACCATATTGACTCGAACCGGGGTCTCCTGGTTTCAGGACCGACCTGTTTCCCACCTGAGCTATTATCACATTGTACATGGTGGCGAAATTTACCTTCGTATTCTAATGATATTCTAGCAATTTTTCATTGCCTGAAAACACGGATAAAACGACATTTTCTAAAAATGAATCCTAGCTAAATCGATTTATCGCCCCCGAAACCGCCTGCATACGAAATTTCATGAAAATCGTTGAAGCCGTTTCCGAGATTCAGATATATATAAATAAATCTATCTATATATATATATAAATCTCGTGTCACAATGTTTGTCCTCAATGGACTTCTAAACCACTTAACCGATTATAATAAAATTCGCACACCATGTGCAGTTCGATCTAACTTGAGAGATAGGATAGTTTATATTATATAGATTAGGATTATTAGTGCTACCCGTGCGAAGCCGGGGCGGATCGCTAGTATTATATATAATTGCTCGTTTAAAGTATTAGATTAGATAATCCTTATTTTAGAAACGTCAAGGTACGTGACATCAAACTGTCATTTTGAGTAATATTGCTTAAGTATTACTTTAAGCGTTGGCAGTATGGCCCCAGGGTCGAAAGTCAAAACTCAGAACCACGAGGCTAACACCGATCCATTATAGGTACACGGCTTAGGTATATTAGCACCGCGAAAAATGCGTCGAGGTGATGTGACCTATACTTTAAGTAGATTCAAAAGGGAAATGTCTAGTTTTAAATTTTAATTTAATACACTCCAGCAACGAATGAAATGAACTTTTGCATAATGACTCAAAATTACACATAATTATGAGTCCGAGTGCTACTAACTAGTATATTGCTTCAGATGAGACAGTAGTTACTAGGCAGTAGCACAGCGAAGTAGGTATTATAATATATTCATACAGTGGCTCTACGCCCATAAAAACCATGACAGTTGTAGCACCTAGATGTATCAAATAAATATTATAAATGCGAAAGTTTGGATGGATGTATCGATGTATGGATGTTTGTTAGTCAATCACGCTCCAACGGCTGAACGGATCTGGATGAAATTTGGCACAGAGATAGATTATAGCCTGGAATAGCACATAGGCTACTTTTTATCCCGGAAAAACCTCAATCCACGCGGACGAAGTTCCGGGCATGAGCTAGTATATAACCGACAAACTTATCTGACCGGGTGGCCAAAATTGTAACTAATTTTTATGCCTGTTTAGTTTTTGAAGTGAAAACTTCTTTAGCCGCGTTGAGCACTTTTTGTTAGGGGGCAAACTTGTGGATTCGCGTCACCGACACCGACACCGACACCTCGCTGGCCGCTGCCACATGCTCGCGTCGTTACGAAGACAAAAGGTCTTAAATATAAATATACTACATTCGTAATTAAACTTTAATACCATAGATTTAAGGTTTATATTTTAATTATTTTAAAAAGTAAAAGAAAAATAAAACAAAACATTTAATTATTCGTTTTCACTTCTATCGGCAGTCCCTATGACTGCTAATTTTTTTTGTTATTTTTTTCATATCTACTAGCGACGGTCACCGGGTCAGATAAGTTTGTTGGACTGTACGGTACTCTCACCTGTTGGGAGAGGTAGGAAATTGCACACGAATTCGACATTAGAGTGACAGAATTTGGTATGAAACGTCTCCGTCACGTGGCACCGGACATGCCCCGGTCAACCCGCAGCGTTGCTGTCTTGAATCCGCCTGAACGACCGACTGGTAGGAAAGAACGTATCTCCATAGACTCTGGTAATAGTCGCTAGACTGCTAGGTGGTTTGCGGCCATTTTGCGGCAATATAATTATTGTGAATTGGCTTACCACGGAGTAAGAAATTACAAATTACAGTTCGCTTCAAACATATTTAAGCGTCTCGAGTGAAGTTAGCTCTTTAGTCCTTCATCCGCCTTACAATAATTTGACAGCCATAATTTTTTACCCACGAAAGATCACATTATTAAACGAAAAAAAATTAATTCTGCGAATTCTGCGCGTATTAGGTAGGTATACAGATTTATCTTCTAGCCATTTTGCTAGGTCTATGCTATTAAAAATAAATATTAATATTAAAAATGCGAAAGAGTTGGTATGACGATCTTAATTTTGAAGGAAAACCGCAACTTTCTTCAAATTCACAATATGCAATCATATAATATTATAAATGCGAAAGTGTATTTGTTTGGTGGTTTGTCGTTCAATCACGCCGCAACAAAGCAACAGATCGACGTGATTTTTCGCAATGGTATATTTGAAGACCTGGAGAGGCACTTAAGGCTACTTTATTTCCCGGAAAACAAAATTTTTAGCACCGAATTTATTTTGTATCTAATTGCGTAACATTCTGGAGATTTGGCTTGGCAGTTTATTTTTATAAGTATAACAAAGAACCCACTAAGAATACATATTCCACGCGAAGCGAAGCCGGGGTGGCCCAACTAGTGTTACAATAACAAGTCATAATTATCTATCATAGGAATAATATGCCAACTGATAGTTTATTTGCAAACAACTCTATATCGGTCACAGAAACTGGACCACAGAGGTCAAGTGACGTCACAAAGACCTATGAAGATAAACCTTAGTATCCTTCCATCACAAATCTTAGGAAATGCGTCAATATGAGCGATACACTCTGACACTAGATCGTTTAAAGTGGGTAACTTTAGTATCAGCATCGCAATAGATTAATCGACCCTAGGGGTCTAATTAGTAATTAATTATTATAATGATGAATTATGATTATACTATATCCCTATAATAGGTCCAATTACGTCAATCGTTGTCAATTGGAGTAGCGAGTACAAAACCTAATAAGTAAGGTCTGGCGGCTCTGGGATCTTGCTCTATAATAAAAAACCTATACGTAATGCTCTCTACGACCCAACCAGACTTCGTCTCCTGATTTCTGAAAAGCTTTTCTTAGTATATTCTAAGGGATAACGATGACGATGAACCAATTTTGATGTAGTATTCTTTTTGAAAGGTGACTTGATCGCGAGTTTTCTTAGCTATGATTCAAACAAATCTATTCTAGTTTACAAATCACATCCCTTGATCAACTAGCTCTTTGCTAGTTGTTCACAAATCACATCCATTGATCAACTAGCAAAGAGCTAGTTGACCCGTAGCGAAAAAATTCTATGTCTATGAGTTGACCAATATGGATGTGATTTGTGAACAACTTCCACAAGTCTAGAGGCCCAATTGTCTAAGCAAATCGTAATCATTTGACAGCTTAAAACGTATTAACTAGTAATCGAACTGTTTAAGGAGTTCATACATGCTTTTTGACGTGCAAGTGTCTCTGAACTCCTTAAAGATGTCGGATTATCCGTTTGGAAAATGACTACGATTTCCTTACACAATCGGGGGGTGGATTCGAAATTGTTACTTCAGCGCTGACTACACAGTCGGTCGATAGGTAAGTTGCAGTTGGGGGAACTGCATTAAATCCGCATCCTAACTGCAATTTTGCAGTTGTGAAGGGCAAAAGAAGGCCAATCATCATCAAAAATAAATAAAGCAAACCAAATATCTATGGGAACTAAAAGATAAACATGTTTCCAAGGCTTCCAAGGAAACGGGTTAAAGGAAGTATATTATACTAATGAGTTAGTAATTCATTAAGTCACCTTGTTGAAGACCTTTAATTTGTGTATAATGTGTTTTAAAAATACTTGAGAACAAACAGTTGGTGTAAAAATCGTTTTTTTTTATAGGAATTTGAAATTTCTCCTTTTTACAAAGAATATAAAAACTCCCAATCGGCCTGCAGATCTATGTCGTTCACTCACTCTGTATGAACAGAGTGTCCAATACTCAATTTATTTATTACAATAAAACTCTACTGAGAAGAAATATATTGACCATGGAGCCATTAGTCTGTCTTCCTCAATATTTTACCCATAAAACGTATTTCATCAACCATATTGTCATGATACATATTATTATAACATAACCCTATTACTTTGCCGAACATTTCGATAATGGATTTCTTAATGAAATTATACCAAAGTTACCCTAGTCAGTCAGTGAGTGAATCAGTTCTTTTCTCTTTATTGTATGAAATTTAGGGCCGATATCTCCATCCACGAGTAACGACGAATAAACTTGCAACTTTGACAGATTCCTATACAACATCTGACAAAACATCAACTATATTCGTCGGTTAAGCTTTACTCACAGCAACGAAGAGGCTGACATAATATAATTAATAGGTAAACGCCGACGCATGTGTTGCTAGAATGCACAGGCATCAAAGATCAACGAGAGACCTTGGATTCCCAACCTCGCTACGAGAGGCCCTAGACAACCTGGGCGGTCTTCTAGACTTCTGGAGCGAGCTCGAATGGCTAGAGTGAAAACTCCAGTGGGGAGGACACAACACACGCACAAAATACTTTCAGCTGACCTGAGGTTTAAGTGCGGAAACCTGCTCAGTAGTAGAAAGAAAGAAAGAATATAATAGGTTTCACCAATAGGTTGCACGTGAAAATCTAGATAAAGTTCGACGTGTTCAATCGATAGGCATGCAACAGTTTGTTTACGCACTACTATTAAAAATTAATCCACGGGCAAAGTCCTAACGGCTTAGCACCTATCCTAATTACAATATTATCTACAAATGTGACGTTATTCGTATAATGCCCGTATTTACCTTTTGATCGATTTTGTTTATCATCTATATCATATAAGCGTTAATTGGTATGTGAACCCGCTATGTCACCTTAAGGTGAGAGATATTGCTGTATTAAAGACGTTTGAAGGTCGCTTTCTATCAGTCAAGATCATCATTTAGTGCGGCCATACACAGACTGCTCGAGCAGTCAACAGCTTGAAGCTACCATTGACAAGCTGCTGCCAACCGCCCGAAGCAGTCGCAACTGCTCGAGCGGTTCCATGTAAGTATGTGTGTACGTAGAAGACTAGTTCACTATCCAGTCGCAGCTTGAAGCAGTCCATTCTGACTGCTTCAAGCTGTCCGTGTATCTGTGGCCTTAGCCATTGACGACTAGCGACTGCTCAGCTGCCGTGGGAATTTCGAAAATATCGGCTTTATTCTTTCTCTACATTATAAACGGAACCTTTGTTCAAAATCCCAGCGTTCGAAGTCCAAGAGTTTGAACTGGACGTAAACCGAAAGCGCACCTATTTTTGCGGATTGGCAGACTTTACACATATGAAACGTCTTATTTTGGCTCTATTGAAAAGGACCGGCAAGAAACTCACGAATACGTACGTTGACATGCCAGTCAGTCAGTTTCTATATACATATCTATAAATGGTGGCAACAGTGACTGACGTCACAACTCACAAAGTACATTTCAAGTGCGCGCGCACTCGAAGAAAACAAAACTTGCTTCATCAAAGTATTCGCGTGAGGGGTTTCGTGTTAATTATAAATGGAGCGAGAATATAGGTTTCTTTATGTAACGGCAGATTTCTTTTTAGTCTGTGTTATTCTTATGTTGTTATTGGCTGAATATATATTGAAACAACTATTTGAGCACACTGCTAATATTTATTGGGAATTTGGGTATTTTTTCAAACGTCAAAACGCGCGCAATTTAATCGATATTTTGAAATATTTATATCAACCATAAAATAAACAGGGGACGTGGATCTTATGTCTTCTGGCAGGTCCTCTATTTATTAATTGCGAAATCTCTATCTCTATATATATAAAAATCAATTTCTGTTCGTTTGTCTCGCTAAAACTCGAGAACGGCTGGGCCGATTTAGATGGAATTTTTTGAGTGTGTTTGTGTGGGTCCCGGGATGGTTTATATTCACAATTGGACCCGATAGGGGGCGCTGCAATCGGGTTCTAGCTTCAAGGCAAGACAACGTCTGCCGGGCCCACTAGTTATTAATAATTTATTTTTGAAATAAGCAACATTAGTATAGATGAGTGACACGATTAAACATAGAGCTACCCTACATAATTTAAGCTAATTTGTAATTTTAATAATAATTAATTGTTAAAGTACAGTCTACTTCAACAATTAATTACTATTAAAGTTTTCTATAAAATTTATTTAAATTTGTAATTAAAAAATTTCAATATTCGAAGAAGTTTATTTTCTCAGAGTATTACATTACAGTCCCACAAACTTATCTGGCCCGGTGGCCAAAATTGGATCTAATTTTTATGCCTGTTTGGTTTTTTATTTTTCATAGATAGTAGCGACGCTGTCACCGGGTCATTTAAGTTTGTGGGACTATAGTTCAGAAGTAACATCCCAATAGCGACGCTTTGACCGTATGCCTGCTCCGTAAAATCTGCATCAGAGTTGCAATCTCAATGCTGTGCTTGCCTATGGATTTTGGCTAATAACTTAATGAGGAAAGGGTGATTACTATCACTGCCTCCATCATGTAAGAATGGCCGATCAAAACGATCAAACGAAATTAGAGCTCAATTTCGTGTATCCATTCTTATACGTTAGAGTTTCGTACATACCTAAACGTATAAGAATTGGCACACGAAATTGAGCTCTAATTTAATGCAGTTATGGTTTATTTTACTTTGACGACGAACTTAACGTTTTGATCGGCCATTCTTACATGATCGGGGGGTTGATCAATGATCCGAGCCCCGAGGATAGAATTTGATCCGCGCGCCGGGTTTCGAACCCGACCAACCGAATATGTGGCGTCTAGGTAGTATAAATTAGTCTGTTCCAATAGGGATGACCTAATTTATCAATTCCTTTAACGTCTGAGGGGTTACTACTATCGCTTAAAGCATTAAGCAGTATTACTTAAAAAAGTTTTATGTCACACACCTTGTCCTCCCTAAAATAAGGATTATAATTCTAAACCACGAACGTTAACAATATTACAACAATACTGCTTTAACCCTGGTATGGTAGTCTCTCCCCTGATCACGTTATCTCATCTGCCACTTGAACAATAGTGAATGGAGTATTAATAAAAGATGACAAGTTTGCAGATATTCCCATCATTATTGGTCGAATGGCAGATAAGATTACATGATCAGACGTTAAGGAAGTTGAAAAAATAGATCACCCTATTGGAACAGATTATATATACCTAATACTATCTGATGACCGCGACTTCGTCCGCGTGAATTGAGATTTTTTGGTTCCCGCGGGAACTCTTTAATTTTCCGGGATAAAAAGTAGCCTATTCCGCAGTAGCATATTAGTAGGCATTCCGAACCAGTGGTAGATTCATTCGACTATTCATAAGTACTTGTAAAAAGTCTATTTGAATAAAAAACTTTTAACTTATTGAATTATAATATGTTATTCCAGACTATAATCTCTCTGCGCCAAATTTCATCCAGATCCGTTCAGCCGTTGGGGCGTGATTGAGTATCAAACATCCATCCATCCATCCAAACTTACGCATTTATAATATTAGGTAGTATAGATAGTATAGATAACAGGCTATTACCGCTAGATCAAACTGATGAAATAATAGTTACTTCGTAATCTCGGCTCCCGCACCTTGGTAAGAAGTAAGAACAAGTCTAATATTCAATAGTTCAATTCAATTCAAATGTTTTTTATTCAACTAAACTTTTACAAGTACTTTTGAATCGTCAAGTGAATCTACCTGTATAACCATCGCCAAGTTAACCTTAACTGACGAAAAATTTTGACAGAATTCCTATACAAAGTGGCCAATTCTGTATTTAACACAATTTCTAAACTAAATTAAAATGCCACCTCTAAATCTAGTTTCTGCAGAACGTAAGGGACCTTTAGCAATATTTTTAATGCTGTCATTTTAGTTTAGTTTACAGATGAGTGTTGACGACCTCCGTGGCGCAGTGTTGAGCGCTGTTGCCTTAACGTGCGGAGGTCCCGGGTTCAATCCCCGGCAGGGTTTGGAAATTTTTAATTTCTGAATTTACCTGGTCTGGCCTGGGAGGCTTCGGCCGTTGTTACTGGCTAGTTACTACCCTACCGGCAAAGACGTGCCACCAAGCGATTTAGCGTTCCGGTACGATGCCGTGTAGAAACCGACTAGGGGTACGGGTTTAACATAACTGCCATGCCCCTAACAGGTTAGCCCGCTACCATCTTAGACTGCATAATCACTTACCATCAGGTGAGATCGCAGTCAAGAACTAACTTGTAGAGGATTAAAAAAAAACAGCCCCATTATCTGTCTAAACATCTTTATACATCATGTAGGGTTTACTTGGCGGTTGTGAAACAGCCCCTCTAAATTATTGTGACAGGATACATAGACGTTTTACCACGACTTTAATTGTACCGCGGCTTAATCAAAATAACCAGGCATTTCCTTCACATAACTAAACGCGATTTGGTTAACAGATAACCAAAGCGTTCAATTTAGCTGTTATTACGACACATTTCATTGGTGAACAAAGTCCTTTTCCTGTCTACCGACGATTATGGTATCTAACCCGTTCAACCTTTGATCATTGAAGTACGACTAAATAATTCAGCAGATACTCAGTGAATCCTTCCGTAATATAATAAATTTCGAAAGTGCATGTCTGTCTGCTACGGATTCACGAATCACGGCCCATCTGGGGACGAAGCCGGGGGTGACAAATGGTAACGAATTTCACACACAAGAATCAAGATCCAATTTTGGTTTTAAAATTTTTACCGACAAAAGTCAGGCCAGTATTGATGGCACGATGGAGACGGCGAGGTCAGATATCAGAGCAGTTTTTCTAGAAACTTCGCGACATAATATTGTGTCTAACAATCTATTACATATCTGGCACGGATCTCAGATGTCACCATAAGCGCCAGCGCGACCGCCGGGGTTGCGTGCGCTGGGATCACGGATGTCAGCCATTGTTGGGCAAACTGCACCACACATCGCGATCTGTAATTTTGTATTGTGAAATGTCCTACGCGGGTTTTGTGTCGCCGGCCATCATATCAGAGGCCCCAAATCGTAATCATTTGACAGCTTAAACGTATTTCTCGAACTGTCTAACAGTGGAATTCATGTTTAACGCGAGTTTTCTTAGCTATGATTCAAGAAAATCTATTCTAGATCATCAGCTCCTTGCTAGTTGATTAAGGGATGTGATTTGTGAACAACTTCCACAAGTCTAGAGGCCCAATTGTCTAAGCAAATCGTAATCATTTGACAGCTTAAAACGTATTAATCGAACTGTTTAAGGAGTTCATACATGCATTTTGACGTGCAGGCATCTATGAACTCCTTAAACAGCCGAGCGATCGCGTAACTTCTGCATCAATCATTGATACAGTATCAATTGTTATAATTGGCTGAATTTATGGCATTCTTGCTGCGTCAATGGATTATGTCCAATAGTGGAAGAGTGTTAACCAATCAAAGGTGATTGCGATCGTTACACTGTAGCTGTCATTTTTAGCCGATCGCTCGGCAGGTCGAATTATCCGTTTGACAAATGATTAATTATCCATTATCCACTACAAGTTAGCCCTTGACTGCGATCTCACCTGGTTTGTGATGATGCAGTCTAACATGTTAGCGGGCTAACCTGCTAAGGGTATGGCGGTTATATTAAACCCATACCCCTAGTAGGCGCCTAAACGCTTGGCGGCTCGACTTTGCCGATAGGGTGGTAACTGGTAAATAGCCATGGCCGAAGCCAGTTTAGTATAGGTAATGGTAGGTACATGCTGTAGTATGTAAGGTTGGCTCACTGACTATTCAAATAAAATTATTTTTTAGTGATTAATAAATATAGGATCTCCCAAAAGTCGTAATATCTACGTCCCCCCTGTTCGTTTTATGTTGAATAGATATTTTAAACAATCGATTAAAGTAAAAAAGTGTGTCGAACTTTAACGACATCACATTTTAGAATTACATATAAATCCCATACTTAGGACGCGTTTTGATGTTCGAAAAAAAGTTGTTGATTTGACTATTTGTCAATTACCCAATTGTACCTATTTAACTATGTATTTTTGAAAAGTTGCAAAACTTTTAATATGGGCCTATAAACATAAAATAACTGTAGGAACTTAAATATGTACTTCATATCTGAGGAAACAAAAACAGTTAATAAACAAAGAAACACCAAGAAAACAAACATTAACTTTGTAAATAACATAAAAGTTCTGCAAGCCAAATTCTAATGGGCATTTGAACATACTGTAACAGTGTAACAAAGTGTATGAATTGAGTTATAAAGGACTGATTGTACAACAATGAACTGACATTGTATCACTTAGTTGACAAGTTGAGATGAGATCTAATGGGGGAGCTTGAAGGGGCGATGAACCTATCATTTGTTTACTATAGCTACCAAGGTATAAAAAATATGTGTCAAATACAGTCTTATTTTTATGGTAAGTTCATAATGACCTATATTATATTCTGACAGGATTTGAAAGATTTTCAATAGTATGTCATTTTTGCCATACTGTCAATAAGAAATCACATGCATTTGTATGCATGTGATAATTTCTTCATAGTATTGTCTACAAAAAAGTAATTAGGTAGGTACCACATAATAGCATTCATGCTGCAACTGTAAATTTAATTCAACTTCCAAAGAATTGCTTTTTGGTGTGCCACCTACTAAAGACACAGTTGCAACCGTTTTGAATTATTGTTATACTGTAGCTTTTAAAATAGAGCCACTCGATTTCAAAAAAAGCTGAAAATCATTGCTATTTATTGGGTGTATTAATGGTGTTCTTGCTGCAATTTATTTTAACCAGTAGCGACAGAGTTAGCCAGAGCCAGTAAATCAAAGGTGATTGAGATTGTAATATTGTACTGTAGATATCATTTTGCCATAATAGAACCCAAGTGCTCAATGGAGATACTAAGTGTACGGGCACGAAATGAGCGGTAGCGGGGCGACGGCGCTAGCGGGGCGATGCGATTAGTCGGAGAGTTAGCGACGAATTTCGGGAAGAATTTTGAAGAGGTCTGGTAATACTCTATAACGGACAAAAACGTCTGGGATTTTTTTTTCGATTTCTATAAGTACTAAATTTAAAGATAAAAAAATCAAGTTGCCAAAAAAAATGTTTTTTCGGTTTTTTTTGCAAATGTTATATGCTGCGCAGTAGCGAAATAACTGCAAACGCTCTACCAGACTGACAGAACTGGATTCGCCAATGAACGAAAATGCATTTTATCACAATTTCAGCTTGCCTAAAGGACCTTCCCGAAATTCGTCGCCAGCTCTCGGACCCCATCGCCCCGCTGTCGCGGTCGCTCGGCCGTCGCTTGTTTCGTGTCTGACGCCTAAATGTCATATACTTTATTCAATTACCAAGGACTTGATTTGTTACTCTTTACAGTGTAGCCCTCCTAACAATCTATGCTCAGGTTCCTTTGGCCCCCATACAAACGTAATTTATGATGATTGATGGTTGAATAATTTGTAAAGGAGTTTATTGGAGTTTTATCACTTCCAAAGTGTCCCCCCAGTTTAAAAATACATCCAATCAAAAGATTGAAATACATTTTTATCCATACTAATATTATAAATGCGAAAGTGTTTCTGTCTGTCCGTTATGCTTTCACAGCCCATCTGTTCAATTAAAGCAAATAAAATGAATAAATAAATCCCGGAAAATTAAAGAGTTCATGTGGGAATCAAAAAACCTTAATCCATACGGATGATAGCTGTATAAACCAAGATTTTAGCTTGTCTTATAATTTACAAAATACTTTTGTGAGACTTGCGAACATACACTTATCTCAATTTTGAAAAAAATGTCACTTGGTTGGATCAATTGTGCACCAATGTATCCGATACGAGCTTGGAAATTGCAAAATTATACCTAGTCCTATAAATTATGACGGTACTTCTATACACCAGCACAAAAGTACATAATGTGTAATTTTACAATAAAAATTCCATTTCGTAAAAAATTTGATGACCGAATCATTGCACAATTTACGCTATGCTTAAATTTTAGGTAACTATTTTACTTTATGTAGGTACTATTCTATTAGGCAGACCGCGATATCCTAGGTATTTCAAATTGAAACATGCAGCTTAAAACAGAAAACATTTTTGAACTCACCTTAAAACTGCGTGCGGTGAATTATACGTGTTCTGAGTGACGGTGATAATTTTATTTCTATAAAAACAATTAGCTTAACAAGTAACACTTGGAAATAAGCCCAAATTATTTAATTAAATATCTAAACTCATTGTATTTTGCTTTGCACATTGTCTTTCACCATCTTTCACAAACCGGCAACCATAGACAAATAATTTGACATTGACAGCTGTGAGCTGACTGGTGACATTTTAACTTTTACGGCTTATTTTTTATTGCTCTGGATTCATGGAGGAAGGAATTACGACTGCCTAGTCTTCATTATTCTATGTCTGGATTCAAAATCTAGAGTTGGTACATAGAGAAGGAATCTCTAGAATCAGGGTCAGCGTGTAACCGAAAGGGATAGGTAATATTATGAAACACCTCCCAAACGTCATACAAACGTCGGCACAATATATTATGGTTTGTTTGTATGCAATAGGCACAAAATCCGTGACACGCAGAAAGGGAGAGAAAAAAACATATTTTTTTCTCATTCTATCTTGTGTAACATCCCAACACTGCATCTCTTTCATGTGGGAGTGAAAAGGAGATATGGCGGCGTCTATATATCTTACTCAGTCTACGAGTTGGTGTCTCTAAAGGTGTCTCTATTGCACTCATGAGGTAGCCTCAGAGTAAGTGGAGGTAGCCATTCGTGTATGAGGGAGACCAATATAATTATTGCCTGCTGCTTGAGTCTACCAATCGAAGTCAAGTAGTAAATGTAAATATAATAAATCTATGATAGAAGGGGTCCCGTTCACAGAGTTATACGTTCACAGAGTTATGTCCCGTTCGAGACCATATTTTTTTTCTTTATAACTCTGAGGGCATGAGAAACCATTAAGTCTGTGGAGAAACCCTTCTCTATTATTTATGGATCTAGTTTATTCATAGTATGCCATGGAGGTATTAAATCATTTAATACCTCCATGTAGTATGCGTCCTCTGTGACGTGACACAACGATGACGTCATTTTTATGTCAATGTCATGTTTTGAAGTCAAAAATCAAAATAAAACAATTCGTTGTTTTGTTTACGATTTTTCACAAATTAAACGAAAATGGGTTTATTTGGAAAATCTCCCGAGCGAAATCCGAAAGAAATGGTGCGTGCTTATACTAAAGAAAACATTTTTATGGTTTAACTTTATGATAAAACATAATTCTAACCTATGGGTTTCGAAGCTACTTATTAAAGCTTATAAATGTTATATTCTAGGTAAACGAATGGTCTCATAAACTTCGCAAAGAGGGCTATAACTTGGATAGACAAATAAGAGGTATGGCTCATAAATATTAATTATTATAGTCATTAATAGGCTATAATATACACTATGCTACATTGGACAGAAAAAGGTAAAAAACTACAATTTATGAAATATTGGAACCTTACCTTCTGTACATCCTGACACACTTTTATTGCAAGATTGATAGGCCTGCACTTGACACCAATCATGCTTATGACAAGCAATGAGAGGTCCCAACTCCCAAAATGGGGTATATTCCGATATACACTGCGAGCACTGTAAGGTGTGACGACAATTTAGTATACTGCGAAGCCATTCCCTTATAGTTAGCTATTCTGGTTACTGTTTAAAATGGAACGCAGTCAGCACTGAAAGCACCTTACCTCGAAAACGCCAGTGCTCACAGTACAAAAATGGCGATGATTTATGACGTCATATATTTCCCTAGGATACTGCGGCAGTATACTGTCAGTCCATAACGGAACGAATTTCTCCCCAGTAAGAGCACTGAACAGTGCTCGCAGTGTATATCGGAACATACTCATGGTCTAAAATAGGTTGGCAGTTGGCACATGCTTGCCTAGAAATTACCTATTCACTTTTGGCCTTGAAATACTGTATGGGAGCAAGCTTGACAGTGAAAATAGGACGAGCTTTCTCCAGGCTAGTGTTGTACCTCGAGAATGCTAGTCCAAATTGGAATTTATATATATTACCTGTTGTCCTAGATGAACGACAGAAGCAATACCATATGACAAGATCCGATGCAACACCATATAAATTGACAGACGTATCTACGCGACAATGTAGACGTGACGTCATTTTCTATGGCGTTGCATCGCGTTGGTTCGCTTCTGTCGCTCACCTTGAGCAACAGGTTGGCACAATTCAGAGAAAATTTCGTAATGGTAACGCATATCCTGTCATTTAGGTTCTGATTTCTTTATATGCCACCAGTAGCGCCATCTATTTGCATACGTGGCAAGAAACATGGACCACACCTTACTGTAGTTGGCCCAAGGGGCCCGTAGCCTCCTAGGCAGGCCCAAGCCGTTTAAATATGGCTTAAAGCTACTCACCGGGGCACAAAGTTGCCCCGCGACCCACCCGGGTAAGGAGGCTCAGCCTCGAGGCCCGTACCCCCGCTTGAGAGAAGCCCCCCGCCCCCGGAGAAGACCCACACGTCGTACTACAGTTTGCGTGTGAGGTCCGAGGAATCACAAGGAATGTTGATTAAGTCGATATTATGTTATCGATACTAACCCATCTTTAGTAAAGTGTATTGAATTAATTATGAAATAATAATTCTATGAGGATAGTAAGTGCGATAAGGAAGAAAAAACAAATTGTCTCATAAAATTTAATTATGAACGTAAAATCTAATTAATCACTGTCGCAATCAGAATAATCTAAATAATAAAAAAAAATTAAACAGCTATTTGCACTGACAAATAAACTTTTAAGTTTATTACTATTTATACATAGTACAATATAGCCCTGCTATTGCAAAATTAAAAACAGGACTCGATAAAGCGTACTCTCTCGGCAAGGGCGGGCGACTAGTATGGGAATGTGCGGGGTATGCGCACACGCCCGCTACCTCAGCCCCCGATACCTCAGAGCTGGCGTGCGGACTATAGTTATTTATACTTTACAGCAATTCAAAGAGAAGAGGATAAAATCAAGAGGTCCTTAAAAGAAGCAGCCACAAAGAATGACAAGCAAGTGTGTACAATACTAGCAAAGGAGATCATCAGGTCGCGGAAGACTGTCAGTAAAATATACACTAGTAAGGCACATCTGAATTCTGTACAAATGCAGATGAAAAACCAATTAGGTAATTATCTCACTCATTTATTGTTATCCATACTATTATAAATGCGAAAGTGTGTCTGTCTGTCTGTTACGCTTTTACGGCTCACCTGTTCAACCGATTTTGATGAAATTTGGTTCAGGGATAGTTTGTATCCCGGGGAAGGTCATAGGCAATTTTCTATCCCGGAAAATTAAGGATTTCCCGCGGGAATTAAAAATCTTTGCGCGGGCGAAGTCGCGGGCATCATCTAGTTTAATATAACTCTTAAATTGTTTTTCTCTGTAGGACTGGCATTCTGAACTAGTAGTTGATTTACTTGACAATTCAAATTCACTTGTAATTGTAAAAGTTTATTTGAATAAGAAATCATTTGATTTGATTCAATGTTTAGATTTCATATTATACAAAATTAACTAATACTAGCTGATGCCCGCGACTTCGTCCGCGTGGATATACCAAGTTTCATCGAAATAACTTGAGAAATGACGGACTTTTATACAAACTTCCAACCCCTATTTCACCCCTTCGGGGATAGAATTTCGGGATAAAAAGTATCCTATGTCCTACCTCGCAGTATAGGCTCAAATCGTGCCAAGTTTCGTTTGAATTCATTCAGTAGTTTCGGCGTGATGCGCGGCCAAGATACAGACAGACAGACAGACAGACAGACAAAAATGAAAAAAATTACAGATTTGGCTTCAGTATCGAATAATGAGTGCCCTCCAAAAAAAATTTTCAAAATATCTTCAATGTACAGAATTGGACCTGTTACAGTTTTATTATAAGTATAGATATAGATTGGATAGAAGCAGGCATAACTTTGCAGAAGTCCATAATAATCAAGGAACAAGAAGCTTACCACCACCACCACTACAGCCCATTAACGTCCCACTGCTGGGCACAGGCCTCCACTCCCATAAGAGAGAGGGAATTAGAGCTCAGACCCACCACACTGCTCCAATGCGGGTTGGCGGCTCTAACGACTATTATCATGTTAGTGATAATAACAAGAAGCTTAATTTGCTATAATCCACCAAATCAGACAAATCAGCATGTAGCTTGCAATATTCACCACCCAATAAGCCAATTAAAATTAACTAATACATCATCTACTTGGGTTTAGATTTCTTAAAATCAGAGTTCCCAAAATCATAGTGTGGGAACTTTTCTTTTCTACTACAGCTTAGCCCTTCACTGTGATCTCACCTGGTTGTAAGTGATGATGCAGCCTTAGATGGTAGCGGGCTAATCTGTTAGGGGTATGCCCCTGATCATAATGAAACCCTATTGGAGCACAGTACTTAGGTATGCTGGGATGGGGGCTTAATTATTATCAAAAAATTTGTTAACCCAATAATAATTGTTTTACTATTGCCTACAGCAACATTGAGGGTGGCTGGATCACTGCAAAAGTCTACAGAGGTAAGATTTTTTTGATGTTTTTGAAATTTATTATGTGTAGTGTTCAAAGGAAACTCGTTTATCCACTTATATAAAGTTTAATTTAGCAATTCACACAAAACACAGCGGCAACCAATTACAGAGTACCACAGATTAGTCTCCCACTCTCGATGACCCAGAGCCGTAGAGTACAAAATTAAGGCCTCTTTCAGACTGAGCCTTACAAAAGTTACTCTTAATTCAATTCATTTATTTAAAACATGTAGGACATACAGGTGTCAATTCAATTCCCAGATGTTGGCTTTTAGGTATGCCACAGGGGCACAGGTTGTTTCGCCAGTGTCGAGTTTATGGATAAGGCACAAAAGAGATTGTTCGGTGAGCTGAGATAAGGATAATTTTGAGTGTCTAAAAAATAGGTATTACTGTTTTTTTTTTTTTTAAATATATATTGTTAGTAGGTACCTGGAAAAAAATACAAGTTAGTTAGTTAGATATAAAAGATATAAATATTTACATGGATTACATAGGACGAGCACAATATATTTTACAGTTTGATTTTATTACATTCTATATTGTAACGAGCGAGGAGAGGGGAGAGAGAGAGGGAGGTAGCAGTGAGTAGTAGAGGTGGGGAGAAAAGAGGTGAGGAGAGGAGAGGAGAGGAGAGGGTAGAGTAGAGGAGAGGTGGCAATGTATAAAACACGGACATCGGGCCGTGTTCGGGCATTATACCGTGTATTTTTGAAGTGATACGTTGTAGATTATTGTGAACAGTGAAATAAAAGTTGCTGTTGATTGTGCATATTAATTTACGTCTTTCATTTCTGACCGTGCGTAACAGTCAGAAGTGGGATGAATAAGGCCCACAAATATCTCACGATTAAATGGAAAAAGCCAAGAATGTATGTGAGGTCGAAGAAGATGCGAAGTTGATTGAGATTGTGAGGACGCCGATTTTCTTCAAGACCCTGAGGTAATTCGACAATAGTTGACATCACAAGTAGTTCCAGCGACAAGGACAGCAGTTTCCGAAAACCTCCTATTTGTTTTCGCTTTAATGAGACAAGACACCATTGCCCATGCCGAGCTGTGTACAGAGATATCAGAGGTAAGCAAATTTTTTGATAATTATGATAGTAGAGGTAGATAAACAAGTTGTAGGTATCATCGGTGGGTTGTCACTAGGTGAAATAGATGTGGGGGAAATTAGTGCAGACGAGCGGTGTGATTTTATCGATTTATTGATAGCCCATTCAGATTGCTTGCCAGCTCACCTAAAGATTTAGGCGAGACGTATTTTGGAGATATGAAATTAGGAGCATTAAGGGTATACGTGGCTATAAAACGTTTACAGGCAGGCAGGTTGTTCCAGCAGATTCCTTGGGACCTTTCCGTAGTGATCATTGCAGCGATGATTGTAGTGTTAAGGAGATGGTCTAATTGATTTATCAGAGAGCTAAAGTTTTTTTTGTTTTCTCGCCAATTGCGGGGCAATTGTTGCAGGATGGCCGACTGTAACGAGCGAGGAGAGGGGAGAGAGAGAGGGAGGTAGCAGTGAGTAGTAGAGGTGGGGAGAAAAGAGGTGAGGAGAGGAGAGGAGAGGAGAGGGTAGAGTAGAGGAGAGGTGGCAATGTATAAAACACGGACATCGGGCCGTGTTCGGGCATTATACCGTGTATTTTTGAAGTGATACGTTGTAGATTATTGTGAACAGTGAAATAAAAGTTGCTGTTGATTGTGCATATTAATTTACGTCTTTCATTTCTGACCGTGCGTAACAATATATTTACACAGAAATCTACAATATGGACTGAACACAAACATTAATAGGGATTCAACATTTAAGGGACGTGGGACTTTAGAGGGGAGAACGTCATAGAGAGGATGCAAAAGTTTGTCTTATGTTACGTCATGTTTTGACGCTACCACTGCTTTTATTTTCAGGTGATGCAAGCTATGCAAGCGTTGCTCCGGCTGCCAGAAATAGCGCACACAATGCAGGAGCTCAGCAAAGAGATGATGAAAGCTGGTATTATTGAGGAAATGATGGAAGAGACAATGTCCGGCATGGAGGACGAAGAGGAGATGGAGGAGGCAGCACAGAGCGAAGTGGACAAGGTAACTCCTGCGCTGTGCGCTAGGTGGCGCTGGGCATTACTTACTCGCGCTAGCAAATATAGCCAGACGTTTTGCTCTCACCAAATCTTGGCAAAGATTTGCAGAACTTTTACTCTCATAAAATCTTTTGATGACTTGTTGTTATTGTTGTCAATAGGGCTTACATACTTACACGTTTTGACAAAACATGCATGTGCATCAAATAATTAATAAACGCGTACCATAAATAATGAATACTAATTCCATACTACTGCTGTCTGTCTGCTACGCTTTCACGGCCCATCTGCTTAACCGATTTTGATGAAATTTGGTACAGGGTTAGGTTGTATCCCGGGGCAGGACATAGGCTACCCTATAGGTTTTATTCCAGAGATCCCGCGAGAATGGAAAAACTTAATCCACGCGGTCGACGTCGTGGGCATCATCTAGTATACGATAAACCGGTACTAAGCATTTGATTGAGAGGCGGTTCAGGCTCACAGAGTAAAGTTGACAATGTCACTCCCACACTGTCCACTAGATGGCGGTGGGCAATATTCAGTCACGCTTGCAAGATGGTTCAGGTCGAATGCCGAGGAAAATCGAACGTTTTTTTAATTAAAACTAGCTTTTGACCACTGCTTTGCTCACATTAGGTTCGATTTTCATACAAATTTCAAAGCCCTATTTCACTCTTAGGGGTGGAATTTTCAAAAATCCGTCGTCAGTGGATGCCTGTTACAATAGCTATCTGTAAGCCAAATTTCAGCCCCATCCGTCCATTGGTTTGAGCTGTGCGTTGATAGATCAGTCAGTCAGTCACCTTTTCTTTTTATATATATTTAGACTAAACTAAAATGACAGTTCTAAATATTTTGTTGTTTTGTTATCGGCAGGTTCTTTGGGAGCTGACGCAAGGCAAGCTGGGCGAAGCGCCGGCGCCGCCCACCGCCGTCGGAGCGCCCTCCACCAGCAAGGAGCCGGCCGCGGCGGAGCCCGACGAGACGGAGCTGGACGAGATGCAGACCCGGCTCGAAGCCCTGCGCTCTTAGTGGCCGGTGAGTGCAGCAATATAGTGTCATCTGAAGCGCCGTCGGAGCGCCCTCCACCAGCAAGGAGCCGGCCGCGGCGGAGCCCGACGAGACGGAGCTGGACGAGATGCAGACCCGGCTCGAAGCCCTGCGCTCTTAGTGGCCGGTGAGTGCAGCAATATAGTGTCATCTGAAGCGCCGTCGGAGCGCCCTCCACCAGCAAGGAGCCGGCCGCGGCGGAGCCCGACGAGACGGAGCTGGACGAGATGCAGACCCGGCTCGAAGCCCTGCGCTCTTAGTGGCCGGTGAGTGCAGCAATATAGTGTCATCTGAAGCGCCGTCGGAGCGCCCTCCACCAGCAAGGAGCCGGCCGCGGCGGAGCCCGACGAGACGGAGCTGGACGAGATGCAGACCCGGCTCGAAGCCCTGCGCTCTTAGTGGCCGGTGAGTTCAACACAACATACAGTGTTATCTCAAGCCCACCATGACAGCCCATTAACGACCCACTGCTGGGCACAGGCCTCCACTCTCGTAGGAGAGAGGGAATTAGAGCTTAGACCCACCACGCCGCTCCAATGCGGGTTAGCGGGCTTTAACGACTTAATAATAATGATAATAACAGTGATAATAATGATAATAATGATCCATGTTAGTGATAATAATCGGGGCCGGCGGCTTAACGTGCTATCCGAGCCACGGAGGTGAAACACCGCCAACTTCCTAACTCCGGGCTAATACTATTTATTTAATCGTATGGCGTTTATTACATTTAAGCATTTATATGAAACTAGCTGATGCCCGCGACTTCGTCCGCGTGGATCGAGGTTTTTCGTTTCCCGCGGGAACTCCTTAATTTTCCGGGATAAAAAGTAGCCTACGTGTTATTCCAGACTATAATCTATCTCTGTGCCAAATTTCATCCAGATCCGTTCAGCCGTTGGGGCGTGATTGAGTAACAAACATACATCCATACATCCATCCATCCAAACTTTCGCCTGAAAGTTCGTCGCTCGTTTAGCACCAACCAGGGGACACGTGCAGGGAGGTAGGAGGTAGTTCCTGCGGACGTGAGCGACGGGGCTTCCCCCGGGCTACTAATACTGAGAATTTGGTTATTTGACTACTATTCAAATAAATTATTTTTTAGTGATTAATAAATAGAGGATCTCCCAAAAGTCGTAATATCCACGTTCCCTGATAGTTTTATGTTGAATAACCATTTTAAACAATCGATGAAAGTAAAAAAGTGCGTCGAAATTTAATGACGTCACATTTCAGAATTTCATATAAATCCCACACTTAGGACGTTAGGAGAAAAAGTTGCTGATTTTGACTATTTGTCAAATACCGAATTTCTAGTCAGAAAAACCCAACACTTAATAGTGGCCCGACCCGGGACTCGAACCCGGGACCTCGTCGGCCGCAATCGAACATGACAATTCACTAGATCAACGAGGCAGTGGCTGAAGACGCGCACCACTCCACACTTTTTTGACGACCTCCGTGGCGCAGTGTTGAGCGCTGTTGCCTTAACGTGCGGAGGTCCCGGGTTCGATCCCCGGCAGGGTTTGGAAATTTATAATTTCTGAATTTTCCCTGGTCTGGCCTGGTGGGAGGCTTCGGCCGTGGCTAGTTACCACCCTACCGGTAAAGACGTGCCGCCAAGCGATTTAGCGTTCCGGTACGATGCCGCGTAGAAACCGAATAGGGGTATGGGTTTAATATAACTGCCATGCCCCTAACAGGTTAGCCCGCTACCATCTTAGACTGCATCATCACTTACCATCAGGTGAGATCGCAGTCAAGGGCTAACTTGTAGTGGATAAAAAAAAAAAAAACACTATTTTTCCTCTCATCAGGAAATTTGCTTTACATATATTATTATTCTTATAAAGTCGTGACGTGTTTTATCGTAGTTTCCCATTATAAATCAATTTATGTGTTTATATTTACACTAGCTGATGCCCGCGATTTCGTCCGCGTGGATTGAGGTTTTTTGGTTCCGCGGGAACTCCTTAATTCCTTTCCTTCCTTTTTATCCTCAGGATAAAAAGTAGCCTATGTGTTATTCCAGACTATAATCTATCTCTGTGCCAAATTTCATCCAGATCCGTTCAGCCGTTAGTGTAGATTAAAGTATAGATTTATATACTTGTTGCAGTTCTGCCATGGAGTTGCCGAGATTATACGCTGTATATTAAGAGAAGAAAATATATACAAAAAAATGCCTTAACAATTTTTTTGAATGTTGCAATTTATGGTCTTCGCTACAAGAAATTACGTTGTTGTATTGTGATTAATGTTAATTAATGAATTTATTATATATTTACACTAAGTTTTGTTAAGTAATGTGAAAGTGGCTTTTATAAGTCGTGTATTTATTAAAGTACCTAGGTATTTATTAAAAAAAAAATAACAGTCATAAAATTATTTTAATGTTTTATTGAAAAAAAAAGAACACCTCCTCTATGGACTACTTCCTTCTCCATAGTGTCCTTTACTAGCGGCATAAAACTATTCGGCATCGTAGGCTCGCATCAATCGGAACCACAGAAGTCAGAACAAGGAATCTGCTTTTCTGAATGTCCTACAGTCGGCCCTTTTAATTATAGTCCCACCATAGAAATAGTATGTATATTCATACAACTAGAAGGATCACTTATGTGTTTTTGTTAAACAAATTCACACCTTTTTCACTAAATAATAAAGTTCAATTTAGATTACCTTTCACTCATAAGGAATTTCGGTCTCGACAAGGACTCACTTTTTCTTCGCGCTGTCTCGTTCACTCTCGTGTTCACTATTGTGTCTCGTTCAATTAATAATAATTATGGTGTCATGCCAGTGTAGCGGTAAGAAAGAGACAACGCCCCTTAATATTAGCTCTCTTTCGGCTCGCGTTCCGTGCGTTAGTGATCCTTCTAGCTGTTGTAATACATACTATTTCTATGAGTCCCACAAACTTATCTGACCCGATGACAGCGTCGCTAGTATCTATTAAAAACTAGATGATGCCCGCGACTTCGTCCGCGTGGATTGATGTTTTTTGATTCCCGCGGGAACTCTTCAATTTTCCGGGATAAAAATGCCTATGTCCTTCCCCAGGATACAACCTATCCCTGTACCAAATTTCATCAAAATCGGTTTAACAGATGGGCCGTGAAAGCGTAGCAGACAGAGATAGACTGAACTTTCGCATTTACAATATTAGTAACTAGATGATGACCGCGACTTCGTCCGCGTGGATAAAGGTTTTTGATTCCCGCGGGAACTCCTTAATTTTCCGGGATAAAAGGATATAACCTGCCTCTATACCAAATTTCAGCAAAATCGGTGGAAAAGATGGGCCGGGAAAGCGTAGCAGACAGACAGACAGACACACTTTCGCATTTATAATATTAGTATGGATTATCCATAGATAGTATGGAAGTATGGATGTTACGTGCGAGAGAGGATGCTGCGCCGTCTAAAAAAATCATGTCATAGGTATATTAGCTTTATGGGTGCGAAACGACCTCAATTTACATAGAGTCATAGACAAACAAAGAATGTGGACCTATTTTACTAACGCCATCTAGTCTGAAAAGCGAGACAGCGCCATAGCGGGGACAAGGACAGGCTTATACAGGTGAGAAGCGCGCTCTACAGGTCGGACGCCTAACTTTTTTTCTATGAAAGGGCCCATCTATACTCTATCCACGGAGACAAGTTAATAGGGAAGATATGGACTCGTTTGTGATTGGTCAGCGATAACCGTTAATGCAGTGTACAGACTACGTGTATATTTTAGTCTGATCCACAGAGTACTTTTTATATAAGGTCTGATCGTGGTACCCGTAATGTGCAGACGCGCTCATATTTTATCCTTACCTATCGTTATTGTTCCGTGACCTGGCGTGTACCTTGGACTGTTGGTGCATTCATTGTGACTTGGCTTGTGTATTGGACTCTGTGATCGATTGCTTTCTGACAACTCTTGTGTACTGGACTTTTCGATTGCATTTTACGGACTTCGTACATGTAAGAAGTGGACGAACCATGGCGGACAGTTCTATAACAGATTTTAATGCTCTTAAAAGAAAAAAACGTCCTTTTGGTAGTACCGAAAAAACTATGATATGGAATATGTATCAGTCCATGAGAAATGCAACACCTTCCGCTTCATACAATGATATTTCGAAAGCTATTGCTTCTTCTTCTTCTTCTTCTTCTTCTAAAACAAGTGTAGTCGTGGGAAGAAAGCTAGTTTAATTTAATAGTAGCGCAGTGTGTACGTACATTCAGAATGGCTTACGCCCACTGACTTTTTTGTCTTTGTCATTTGTATGGGATTACGTGACAGAGAGAACACTATATTAACTAGTCTCCGTGGATAGAGTATAGTACCTACATATATATCGAATGAAATAAAAGTCGTCCAGTAGAATACGGTTATAAATATAATAATAGCAACAACAGCGGCGCGTCGTATCACAGTGGTCACAGCATCTTCGCGCTCAGCTCGAGCTCGCGCTGCAGCTCGTGGATTGATTCCTTCTTAAGCAGCGGCTTGCGGTCGTTCTCTTTTGTCTTCTTTACGTGCTTCTTCTTTGTTACTCTGGAACGATAATAAAGATTGGTGGGAATTTTCATCAAAATTCACAGTTGAGCGCAATCGCGATGTTTCTAATACCAAAAATGATAAAAAGTACCTAGATGATTTGTTTTTGACAATAAATCGTCTACTTTTTATCATTTTTCAATACAAAAACAATCGGAATTTTCCGTTGTCTGGCCTGGTGGGAGGCTTCGGCCGTGGCAAGTTACCAACGTACCGGCAAAGACGTGCCGCCAAGCGATTTAGCGTTCTGGTACGATGCTGTGTAGAAACCGAATAGGGGTATGGGTTTAATATAACTGCTATGCTCCTAACAGATTAGCCCGCTACCATCTTAGACTACATCGCATCACTTACCATCAGGCGAGAACGCAGTCAAGGGTAGTAGTGTAGTAGATAAAAAAAAAATTGCCGATCTATGTGAAAACGAATATCCATACTATATCCATACTATAATATTATAAATGCGAAAGTGTGTCTGTCTGCTACGCTTTCACGGCCCAACTACTCAACCGATTTTGATGAAATTTGGTACAGGGGTAGGTTTTATCCCGGGGAAGGACATGGCTACTTTTTATCCCGGAAAATTAAAGAGTTCCTGTGGGAATCAAAAAATCTTAATCCACGCGGACAAGTCGCGGGAATCATCTAGTTGAAAATATTTTAAAATAACAACGCGACGTGTGGGCCACGGTTACACAGCACTTTTAAAATAATTAAAATCTAAACCTTAGAACAGCTAAGCCATTAAAGTTTAATTACGAATGTAGTATATTTAAGACCTTTTGTCTTCGTAACAACGCGAGGTGTCAGTCACGGTTACACAACACTTTTAAATATGAACCTTAAAATTAATGTATTAAAGTTTAATTACGAATGTACTATATTTATACTTAAGACCTTTTGTCTTAAGAAGAACGGTAGTGAAAACTTCTTTAGCCGCGCTGAGCACTTTTTGGTAGGGGGTAAACTTGTGGATTCGCGTCACCGACATGCTCGCGTTGTTACGAAGACAAAAGGTGTTAAATATAAATATACTACATTCGTAATTAAACTTTAACGGTTTATATATTATTATTTTTTACTTATTTTAAATATTCGTTTTCACTTCTATCAGCAGTCCCTATGACTCAATTTTTTTTATTTTTTTTTATTTTTCATATCTACATGCGACGCTGTCACGGGGTCAGATAAGTTTGTGGGACTTTATAAATGACAGACCTGCCCCCCGATTACGTAAGAATAGTCGATCAAACGTTAAAGATTTTCGTCAAAGTAAAATAAACCATGATTGCATTGAATTAGAGCTCAATTTCGTCTGCCCATTCTTATACGTTTAGGGTATCGTACATACCTAAACGTATAAGAATGGGTACACGAAATTGAGCTCTAATTTAATGCTGTTATGGTTTATTTTACTTTGACGAAAATCTTTAACGTTTGATCGGCCATTCTTAGGGCGCCTTCAAATTTGCCGCAAAGTGCCGCGCGGAAGCAGCGCGGCTGCAGCGCTGCGGTCGCGCTGCTTTGTAAATCCATATAAATAAAAAACACGCGACTGCAGCGCTGCACCCGCGCTGCGGCCGCGCATCAGTTCATCGATCGACTAGTGACGGGACTGCGCACGTATTTTTGTTCAAGTCTAAACATGAACGAAAATAAGGTAGAAGAATTTATCAGCAATATGGGATTCGAAGTCCGACAAGTACAGCAACAAAATCGAAAAGATAAAGGCTTGGGAAGAAATATGCATTAAATTTATTGACCATTTCACAAACAAGACTCCAAGCTTAGAATAAATATTCTAAGACTCCAAGTGAAAAAAAATGAAGCATGTAAGTATAATATTATGTATTGTTAACACAACTACTTTATATTTTCGTTGTTTCGTATTAATAGTAACACAGAGCAGTGTTTCTTCGTCAGAGTCCATCGTGAAAATAAATATAGGTACAACCCTATGATGTTCGAACCTCGCGAGTCGCGACAGGAGCGCGGCCGCAGCGCTGCAGCCGCGCTGCAGCCGCGCTGCAGCCGCGCTACGCTTTGCGGCAAATTTGAAGGCGCCCTTACATGATTGGGGCCCCGGTTACTATGACAATTTTAGCACCTAGATGTACGGTACTCTCACATGGTTGAGGGAGGTAGGAATCTGCATACTTTTTTTACACAATTTTGTATTAAAAATTCTGCCAGTTTCCACCACCATGTCACACCGCAGCGTTGCTCTGTCCAGACGCCTCCGTCGAAAGACTGGTAGGAAAGAATCTCCTTAGCCGTTGTCCTAGGGCCTAGGCGAGCGACAAACGCGGCAACGCGACGGGACAGGATCAAATAGTAGCCTACACGTGGCCTACGTTGTCGCGTGAATACGTCTATTATCTCTCTCTTTTTCTTTTTCTTTTTCTTTTTCTTTTTCTGGTATTTATTAATGATCTCTGTAACCTTCTTATACCTAATGCCCAAATAGTATCATTTGCTGATGATACTGCCATAACTTTTTATAGCACATCATGGCCTGAACTTCAAAAAACTGCCCAACGAGGGTTTGACACTGTCTATGATTGGCTACTTTCACATTCTTTAACACTGAACATCTCCAAAACCAAGCTTATAGCCTATTCGATCCGCTCAACTTCGCAGCCTTTGACCCCATTAACGCTTAAAGTTCACTCTTGTTACGATAAGTATAGTACAACCTGCCAATGTCCCTCCATAGCTTCCACTGATAACATCAAATACCTGGGCATTGTTTTAGATAAGCATTTAAATTTTAAACATCATGTTGATTTGCTTACAGCTAGGGTCCGCAAATTGATCTTTATTTTTAAAAACCTTCGATATGTTGCAAATTCTCAAGTGATCCGCAAGGTATATTTTGCCTTATGCCAATCCATAATTCAATACTGCATCACATGTTGGGGAGGCACAGCAAAAACCACACTCAAGCCCCTTGAAGTCGCGCAACGGGCTGTTTTAAAGGTTGCAACTTTTCGGCCTATCCTTTTTCCCACCACACTATTATACAAAGATTGTGAAGTCCTCAGTGTTAGGAAACTTTTTATCTTAAATACAATTCTACTTCAACATAAATTAACTCCATACCGCAACATTGAAGGCCGACGCAAAAACAAAATTTGTACCATCCGTGCACCTAAATTTGCCTTCACCAAACGATTTTGTTACTTCCTAGGCCCATACCTATACAATAAAATTAATTTAACATTACCCATATTCAATTTGTCATATACTCAGTGCAAACAAAAAGTTATATCATTTCTTATAGACAAAACATACGACGAAATAGAGGGATTCTTAAAAATTCAAAATTAAATTAACCTACCTTCCTTTTAAAAAAGCATTAGTCACTTACACATGCACTTAAACACTTATCATGAGCATGCACGCACTCACACACGCGCACACACACACACGCACACGCATACTGTACACACACACACACACACACACACACAATTTAAGCATAGATTTTGGATTGTTATTTACTACTATACATAAAATTTAAAATCTATTCAATATGCACTTGCATTCCTAAACCTAATTACTAACTTTATGGTGAACGAGGGAGAGGGCTAGTTGTCCTTAACACAGATCTTTAAAAATCTAGAAAGGACAACTACCGTTGATCTCATTACTAATTCTTCTATTTTCATCTAAATAATGCATCGTGTATTGTAATAGTAATAGATCTAACCACGTGAACAATGTATATGCATGTATTTGAGAAATAAATTGATTTTTTGATTTTTATTATATTGATGTGAAACATCTATATGCGAGGGTAAACCCGATTTTTGGCTATATGATGGAATAAATATGTACTATACGTAGTGTATAACGTAGTAGTGTGCGAGCGTGGCGACGCGATGCCATGTAAGTATATAATAATTAATTAATTAATAATATTATAATTAATTAATGTATAATATGTAATATTGTATTTTTAGGGTTCCGTAGCCAAATTTGGCAAAAACGGAACCCTTATAGATTCGTCATGTCTGTCTGTCTGTCTGTCTGTCTGTCTGTCTGTCTGTCTGTCTGTCTGTCTGTCTGTCTGTGTGTCCGTCCGTATGTCACAGCCACTTTTTTCCGAAACTATAAGAACTATTCTGTTGAAACTTGGTGAGTAGATGTATTCTGTGAACCGCATTAAGATTTTCACACAAAACTAGAAAAAAAACAATAAATTTTGGGGGTCCCCATACTTAGAACTGAAACTCAAAAAATTTTTTTTATCAAACCCATACGTGTGGGGTATCTATGGATAGGTCTTCAAAAATGATATTGAGGTTTCTTATATCATTTTTTTCTAAACTGAATAGTTTGCACGAGAGACACTTCCAAAGTGGTAAAATGTGTGTCCCCCCCCCCTGTAACTTCTAAAATAAGAGAATGATAAAACTAAAAAAAATATATGATGTACCATAAATTCATATCATGCAAACTTCTACCGAAAATTGGTTTGAACGAGATCTAGTAAGTAGTTTTTTTTTAATAATTTAAAACTTACTACAGGTTTGTACGGAACCCTCGGTGCGCGAGTCCGACTCGCACTTGGCCGGTTTTTTCATCATGCCATATTAAGTTCCTGTCATAATCTGTACTTTTATGCCTATTACCTGTACAAAATAATTTCGATGTTTCACATCTGCCAGCCGTCACGAGACGGCTCACATTTTTTTGTTTTCTATGGCGTCGCATCGCGTCGCGTCGCTTCTACCTAGAACAACGGGTGAGTATGTGGTATAACCTACCTATTAACAACTCCATCGGGTAGGTCCATCATTCGTATAATAAGCGCCTGGTCTGACGAGTCCAGTGGCGCGACGGAAATATCTCTGACGGCTCGGAATTTACCGCAGTTGTTGAGATGTTCGTTCTCAAGTCGGAAGAAGTTCCAGATGAAACGTCTATGGGAAAGAGATTAATAGTTGTTTATGGTACTAGTGCAGCATGATGAACATTACACTTGAGGCGCAAGCTTTAATGATAAAAATAGTGACGTGAGTTTAATTTTAAATGCGCACGTTTACAATACATTTAAAAACGACGTTTTTACAATAAGTATACATACCTATTTGTGAGTAAAAACAGTAAAAAAAAATAATTAAAAATACCAGTTTCCATACTCACAACCTACAAAGGCGCGAGATCAGCGTTTTAACTTATAAATCAAAAAAGTTAATGTTGAATAGTCGAGGCCCGCGGTAGAAGAAGCTAGAGCCCAGAACCATGAAGCCAATTACAACTTTATAAAAAATTTAAATTTTACGACCTTTGTCTTAACGTGGGAGGTCCCGGGTGCGATTCCCGGCAGGGTCTATTTGGGTATTTATAATTTCAGAATTTTCTCTGGTCTGGTCTGGTGGGAGGTGAAGTAAGAGCAACTTTACGAGCAAATGTATGTAAAACTAGCTGATGCCCGCGACTTCGTCGGCGTGGTTTAAGTTTTTTTATTGCCGCGGGAACTCCTTCATTTTCCGGTATAAAAAGTAGCCTATGTCACTCTCCAGGTCCTCAACTATACTCATGCCAAAAATCACGTCGATCCGTTGCTCCGTTGCGGCGTGGTTGAAGGATAAACCAACAAACCAATTAACCAACAAACAAACACACTTTCGCATTTATATTATAGTAAAATATTTATTTTTAAGTTAAATTAATTAAAAACCTATATACCTGAAAACTTCGAGCGGCGCAAGTATTGAGACCATGGCGTCGCCGCTAACAATTTGGTTCTCTGTCAAAAAGAAAGATGGCGCCCAGATGAACCGCAGCACCAGATCTTCAATTATCGCGAAATAGTAGAACTGAAAATAACAGTTCATTATATTTTTTAAAGAATTCAATCTTCTTTAAAAACAATAATTAAATCCACATTTGTAGCGATAAGATGTCATTGTACACGTCCTTTCTATATTTAAGTTTAGTTTTAATTTGTATTTTGTACAGAATAAATAAATAAATTTTTTAATCAATATCAAATCAGCAACTCTTTATCAAACTTAAAAACGCACTTCTAGTATGGAAGTTGTATGAAATTCACAGTTGTGACGTCATAAAATTTCAACGTACCTACATTCTTTCTTTAATCTATATTTTAAAATAGTTACCAAACTTAAAACTAACCGAGGATGTGAATTTTAGGTCTTTTGGAAGACCCTCTATTTAATAATTAGTTAGAAATAATTTATTTTTTATATAGGCATCGTCCCTATTCTGTTACCAATAGAAAGCCACATTATATTTTGTGAGTGTCATATTAACCCGAAATATTAGGGAGTTCCCGTGGGAATTCAAAAAACTTATTTCACGCGGACATCTGCTAGTTAAAAATAAAATAAAAACAACAATTGGGTATTTGACCACTAGTCAAATCAGCAGCTTTTTTTCAAACGTCAAAACGTGTGCTTAGTATGGGATTTTGTATGAAACATTGCATAGTGACGTCATCAAAGTTCGACGCACTTTTTTATTTTAATCGATAGTTTAAAATAGTTATTCAACATAAAACTAACAGGGGACGTGGATATTACGACTTTTGGGGGATCCTCTTTTTAATAATCACTAAAAAATAATTTATTTGAATAGTTGTCAAATACCCAAATAACAGGCATAAAAAATAGCTCCAATTTTGACCACCGGGTCAAAATCGGGACCGGGGGAAAATCGGGGTGGGACAATTTAACAACCAGTTTTTCCTTTTAATAGTACTCACCCCAGGGCTGTAAACGATCTCATCCCGCAGCAGACTGTTCTCGGCGCTAGGCCCAACGCTGAGCAGGCCCCAGTCCATCTTCACGTCCCAGGTATACGTGTACGTTGACGATACAAACTGGCACGCCAGCCACGGGTACAGAAAGGGATTGTCGTATATGTTCTCGTAGTCCGCTGCAACAATGTAAGCTGTGAGGTATTGGATAGATAGCAGGCGTTACTTTGCAGAAGTCCAAGTCAAAATCTCCTGAAGATGCTCCGATATCGGAGTGAAACGTACGTTGAGAGTATATTGGAAGATTTATGTGGTGTGGTGAATTTCGCGGGCTGCAAGTGCAAGACACATTCACATACAAGGACAACATTCATTAAAAACACGTAATAAGTCTATTTTTAATGATTGACGTTGTCCTCATATGTCTATCTTTACCTCCAAATATCTCGGTAACGTGACACTTTGGGGTACTATGTTCCTTGACATTATTTGTTCGTCTATGTGTCCTCTATCCATACATAACACTTCCATCGAGCGCCGCGATTTCGAAAAAAAATCAAAATGGCGGCGGGTCGCTATGCCAGCTTCCATTTTGAAGTTCAAACCCCTTTGGTATACATATAGCTACGAGTATTATGACGTAGGCATCCGCCAAGAAAGGATTGTTGAAAATTCAACTCCGTAGGGGGTAAAATAAAGCTTTAAAATATATGTCAAAATCGAAGCTAACGTGAGCGAAGCCGCGGGCAAAAGCTAGTACAAAATAAACGTACTACGTTTTTTAGTTGTAATAAATTATTAGTAGATACCTTATCTGCTAAAAACATCGGAAAATTTTGTGTTATATACGGAAAGAACTTGCCGCGATTGAATCTCTGAAAATAATAAACATGTCCGCCCGACCGGGTTTCAGCCACGGCGGCCAATCTACACCGAAATAAGCGCAGAAGATATTATAATGCACAAGTGGGTGCGTAAACACAGGTATTCTCTGTTCCCTTACGGGAACATCTCATCTCTGGATGGATGATCTCAATATTGAGTAGCCTTGTGTTGTCTTGAACAGTCACAAGACTGTTTTTTGCAGTTGACTTTCGTCAGGCTCAGAAGGGCTGGAACCCAGAGCTGAAAAGCCAGTCAATAAAAAAAAATCTGAAATCCAGCAGTGGACGTCTATTGGTTGAGAGCACGAGAAGAACTTTCCGGGAACGAATTCTATGAAAATGGTCTTGTTGTAGAGTCACTCACCACCGCTGTACGGAGTCCGTAGAGTGGAGAAGAAAACGACGAAGTATGTCGTGGAGTAATCTGAAAACGGTCCTGCTGTAGAGTCACTTACCGCTGTACAGAGTCCGTAGAGTAGAGAAGAAAACGACGAAGAATGTCGTGGAGTAATCTAAAAACGGTCCTGCTGTAGAGTCACTTACCGCTGTACAGAGTCCGTAGAGTAGGGAAGAAAACGACGAAGAATGTCGTGGAGTAATCTGAAAACGGTCCTGCTGTAGAGTCACTTACCACTGTACAGAGTCCGTAGAGTGGAGAAGAAAACAACGAAGAATGTCGTGGAGTACTTCCCCGCGTTGACCAGATGCGGGAAGGCTTCCTTGCTGTCGCGGTACCGCCGCAGGCACTGCCAGAAGCGCGTCCACGCAGGGATTATGTTCACAGCCGCTCGGGTGAAGATGTACCATTTGGTTGTCTCGAACGTATCTGTACACCAGAATTTACTTTTGAAATAAAATAAAATTTCTTTAAAGACTGTTTTTTTAATGCAATTCTTTTGTTTATAAACTCTGATTTTTAATTGCGTGGAATTCTGACGTTTCTTGACGTTTCTTGGTTAAAACATTTTCCCCAAAAAAAGGGTAACAAATTCTAATAAAATATAAGTAATGCTAATGGATTCTAAAGATTAAATTTGTAACAGTGTTAGTTTACATTAAATTGTTAATTACTTAATTAATAGAGCACTATTTTAATTTCAAGTGACAAACGTTACAAACATTTTATATTTGCATACTTAATGTGCACACATGTCATTACATGCATTAGCAGAAATTAAACACTTATTACCGACTGACGACTGAAAGAGTCTTAAAGTAATTAGAAAGAACAATTTTGCTATGAAAGGATAAAGAAAAATCCAACAACTAATAACAGTAAACATTTTACAGTACATTTTACTGAATTAATAAAATAATCATCATCCTCGTCATCGTCACTGACATTTATAATGAAAGTGTCACAGACACTGTCAATCAAATGGTAAAAACGGCATAGTTTGTCCTCTTTTTTAATAACATGTGCTATGCACTCTAGCCTTTTGTTTAAGGTGACATTGTTCACTCCCTCGACCAAAAGCTCTTTCACTTTCACCATTTTATAAGTTTTATTGTTTTTTGCCACATGCCCCTTGGCTTGCCCAAGCCCAAGCCAACTCAATCGGATTGAGCTCTCAATGGTAAGGGGGTAATCGGAGCACAGTGATCCCTCGTTCCGCTGTCATCTAGTCCACAACATACCTACTTATTATATTTATGCTTTTCTTTGCTAACTATGACCAATAAGTTTACCTCCAACATAGTTTCATCATAATTTAAATTCTTTGACGTTAACTGTTGTGTATGTGTAGTGTGTACACGTGCGTATGTGTGCGATGTACCTCATAGCGCTGTCTCTTTAATAAACCAGTGTCACTATAGCAGTCGTGCGTTTTACTTGTGCTCCCCGACAAAACAGTGGCGACGAGTACCTACCCGCGTTTTAAAATAGTTAAAAGATGGCCGGTGAAAAATTCGGGATTTTAACGACTTTCGACCTCAGTATTCACTCGTGGAAGTCATATAAAGGTCGTCTTCTACAATGGTTTATCGCGAACGAAATAAACGGATCAACGGATGCAACGGGGATCAGACGCCGGGCTATTTTACTTAGTGCACTCGCAGAAGGATCTTACCAATTGGCAGCAGATTTGGCGCTGCCAAAAGCACTAGAAGAGGTCCCGTATCAAGATATTCTCACTATTTTGGATGCCCATTTCACTCCGAAGCGGGTGGGCATTGGGGAGCGGCATAAATTCAATTCAGCCACTCAGCTACCCTCAGAGTCGCACACAGAATGGGCGGCTAGATTACGAGGGCTAACGGCCCACTGCAACTTCAGCAACGTTGAAGAAGCATTACGAGATCGGTTCGTAATAGGGATGCGGCCGGGAGTGGAGAAGGAAAAGCTGTATGCCAAGGATATCACGGAGCTAACCCTCGCGAAGGCGGTGGAACTGGCGGAGAGTATACGCTGCGCGCGCGCTGGTGCGGCCAGTAGTTCAGCTACCGGCTCGACAAGCGCGGATGCGGGCGCAGTCGATGCAGGAAGCGCCATGTTCAAGATTCGCGAGGAACGGTCGGGAAGAAAAAGTGATAACAAAAATAGTGCTCGTGCGGCAAAACCAAAATGCGGTTGTTGTGGCTTTTTCCATAAAGCAAAAATTTGCAAATTTAGAAACCACGTATGTAACAAGTGCCATGTTAGCGGGCACCTTCAGAGGGCCTGTCCTAAGATTAGTTACGTAGCCGAAGGCGATACCGCCGAGGACGACGATGATGATGGTAAGTTGCTTAATATACGTTCGGTGAGGGGCGAGCCTATGGTGGAATCAGTGTGTGTCCGCGGGGTAAAAATGAGGTTTGAAATCGATAGTGGTTCAGCAGTTACGGTGATATCCGAGAATACCTATAAAGTACATTTCAGCGACGTACCGTTAGAAAAAAGCAACAAAAAACTCATAAGTTACACGGGAGATAAAATTGTGTGTTTAGGTATGATTCGCGCGCCCGTGTCGTTCGATGGCCATTCGCATATACTTAGCGTATTCGTCGTACGCGGCAGCGGTCCATCTTTATTGGGTAGGGATTTTATTTCGCTTTTCAAATTAGAGTTAAGAGCGATTAACTATTGTAACCAAACCGGAAATGAAGTCGAAAATCTTCAAACGCGATATCCTCATATATTCTCGGGTAAGCTAGGTTGCTTCAATAAATATAAAGTGACTTTGACCTTAAAAGATGATGCGAAACCGATTTTTTTTAAGGCAAGACCGCTCGCATTCGCTTTACGAGATAAGGTTGATAAGGAAATCGACAGGTTGATCGAGTTAGGCGTAATAGAACCTGTGGAACACTCAGACTATGCGTCACCGATCGTACCCGTGCTCAAGCGAAATGGCTCGGTGAGACTGTGTGCTGATTATTCGGTGAGCATAAATAAGCAATTAGTTATTGAAAAGTATCCATTGCCTACAGTTAGTGAACTTTTTTCAAAGCTACACGGTGGCGAAAAATTTACAAAATTGGATCTCTCTATGGCCTATAACCAATTTGTTCTAAATGAGGAATCTCAGAAAATATCATGCCTGAATATCAATCTTTTTCCAGCCGGTTGTTGGTATTCGTTCAACTTTTCGTAGTGACAATAGCAAGTAGCAACAACAGCACATTTGAACATTCAAGCTGAAAGTCGAATGACATGATCATCAGGATGACGGCCTACAGACGCCTTAAAAAAAGCTTTTTTTTAAAAAGAACTTTTTTTGAGTTTACCTCCTTTAGAATCGATTTTCATATATAAGCCCGGGGTATGAAAAATGGGGAGTAAAATCAAACTTTCTCCGTTACGTTATTGACTTTATGTTTCCATGGTAACACTTGTTTATGTTTCCATGACTATGTAATGTATTTTGATGAATATAAATTATATAATTAATATAAATAAATGTATCAAGTATGCTTTCAGTAATATACAAATTGCGTTCATTTACCCTCCTTTACTAATTTTTATATTTTACTAGCTGATGCCCGATCTGATCTGTTAAATGTTATTAAATATCAATATTGAAACAATTAATGTGGGAGAACAAATCAAAACAACTGGTCACACCAGCATGAGTAACAAACCTTTTTAACTGAAAATTAGAAATTATTATTTTCTATACTTTTATGTTGATTAAGTTTTAAGTCAATTTGTAGTTGAAGGTAATTTTTTTTTTTTAAATATATATTGGCTAGCGCTTGGCTGCAATCAGACTTGCTTGCAAGTGGTGATGCAGCCTAAGGTGGATAAATAAATTAAACTGGATAAATTTATTGGGCATAGCAAAGAAAAGCATAAAATAATGTAATAGAAATGTCGTGGACGAGTTGGCAGCAGAACAAGGGATTACTGTAGGTACTCTAATCACCCCCTTACCATTGTGAGCTCAATCCAATTGAGTTGATTTGGGCTCAAACTTGGATTGCAATTTGGATGTTGCAAAAAACTAAATGGTGGAAGTGAAAGAGCTTTTGGTTGAGGGAGCTAACGTCACCTCAAACAAATGGCTAGAGTGCATAGAACATGTAATTAAAGAATATGTCGTATTACCCATTTGATTGACAGTGTCTGTAGATGATGAGGATGACGACGACAACGATGATCATGATGATTTTATTAAATACTGTAACAAGCATTGCACGCGTGGCTCGGCCTCGAATACTTTCCTGCTTAATCGACTAAACTTCTCGCTCTTAGCGCTTCGACCAACGTGTCTCTGCGAAGAACAAAGCGGCGGAGCCCTATATAAGCCCGAGCGTGACGAAGATATTAACTCAATTTGCTAGTTAGCGACCATACTATCAGAAGCCGCTGCAGTCGATTCTCACGTCTAAAGCTAGGGAACCTAGGATTTAGCTAGATTCCGTTACTTATTATAAGCTAGGAGATCGATAGCCGTACAATACATACGAGCTACTGTCATTGGCGTTTCTTTTACTTCTACCCTACTACAATACTTAATTATTAACTAGCTGATGCTCGCGGCTTCATCCACGTGCAATAAGTTTTGTTCATTGCCTTTAAAAAAGGATCCATACTTCCATACTAATATTTTATCAATGCGAAAGTGTGTCTGTCTATATTTCTGCTACGCTTTCCCGGCCCATCTTTTCAACCGATTTTGACGAAATTTAGTATAGAGGTAGTAAGTAAGTAAGTAAGTAAGTAAGTAAAATTAAGAAGTTCCAGTGGGAATCAAAAATCCTTAATCCACGCGGAATCTAGTTTGTAATATTAGTAAGTATGGATAAACTTTATTATTATTGGTTGTTGTTTCTTTCTTTTATCTTTTATCCTTTCTTAGCAAAGTTATTAATTCTAATAAAGGACTAATTCAGTCTTTAGTCAGTAATAAGTACCTACTTATTTGGATTTTGCTTGTGACAAATGATAAACTATGTATTTCAGGTAATAGGTGCATGTGATCAATTTGCTTCATACAGTAATTTTTAACCTTAAAAAACCTGAGTCTTGAAATAAAAAAGGCATAGAAAAATGTTTGTCACAACTGAACGTCACAAACGTCAGAATTCCACGCAATTAAAAATCCGAGTATAGTACGAAATTATCTTTTTGACATCTGTCTGTCTGTCTGCTACGCTTTCTCAGCCCACCTTTTCAACCAATTTTGACGAAGTTTGGTACAGAGGTAGGTTGCAGTAGGTAGAAATCTGCGAATAACACTGGCATGAAAGAAATATGACTCACTGTTAACGCTGAACCAGTCTGCGCCGGCGATAGAGGACGCGATGAGGAAGTGAAAGTCGAGGAAGACGAAAGAAATCTGTGGTAATACTGGCATGAAAGAAATATAATGTAGCATGAAATCACATTACTTACAATGAAATTACATTACGCTGAACCAGTCTGCGCCGGCGATATAGGACGCGATGAGGAAGTGAAATGCGAGGAAGGCTAATGAAATCTGTAAATATAACTAGCATGAAATCACATTACTCACTGTTACCGCTGAACCACTCTGCGCCGGCGATATAGAACGCGATGAGGAAGTGAAATGCGAGGAAGGCTAATGAAATCTGTGAATATCACTAGCATGAAATCACATTACTCACTGTTACCGCTGAACCACTCTGCGCCGGCGATATAGAACGCGATGAGGAAGTGAAATGCGAGGAAGGCTAATGAAATCTGTGAATATACCTAGCATGAAATCACATTACTCACTGTTACCGCTGAACCACTCTGCGCCGGCGATATAGAACGCGATGAGGAAGTGAAATGCGAGGAAGGCTAATGAAATCTGTGAATATCACTAGCATGAAATCACATTACTCACTGTTACCGCTGAACCAGTCCGCACCGGTGATATAGAACGCGATGATAAAGTGAAAGTTGAGGAAGACGAAAGAAATCTGTGGTAATACTGGCATGAAAGAAATATGACTCACTGTTACCGCTGAACCACTCTGCGCCGGCGATATAAAACGCGATGAGGAAGTGAAATGCGAGGAAGGCTAATGAAATCTGTGAATATCACTAGCATGAAATCACATTACTCACTGTTACCGCTGAACCAGTCCGCACCGGTGATATAGAACGCGATGAGAAAGTGAAAGTTGAGGAAGACGAAAGAAATCTGTGGTAATACTGGCATGAAAGAAATATGACTCACTGTTAACGCTAAACCAGTCTGCGCCGGCGATATAGAACACGATGAGGAAGTGAAAGTCGAGGAATAAGTTCCTCTGGTCTGCACACAAATCTGCGAAAAATACTGGCATGAAAGAAATATGACTCACAGTTGAAGCTGAACCAGTCTGCGCCGGCGATATAGAACGCGATGAGGAAGTGAAAGTCGAGGAAGGCGAATGTGAACGAGTTCCACTGGTCCGCCAGCCAGAAATCTGCGAATAACACTGGCATGAAAGGTGCCGCTAGTATTCGACCCTGGAACGAGCAAATCCGAGCTTTAATCTATACACGCACATCTTAACGGAGGTTACACGCTTGGTTCGACATCAGTATAGTCCGTGTCACCAAGAATTAACGGCAATTAATGTAACTAATACATTTTACCAACGACCTCAATTTACATAGACGGGCCCTGTCAAACAAAAAATGCGGGCGTATTTTACTAACGCCATCTAGTCTGAAAAGCGGGACAGCGCTATGGCGGGGACAAGGACAGACTTATACAGTTGTGGAGCGCGCTCCACAAGTCAGATGCCCAATTTTTTTTTTATGAAAGGGCCCATTTAGTACCTACATATATATCGATGCATTTTACATACATTTATTTAAAAATTATACGACTACCAGCGCCGCCTCTTGGGGACCTCTTTCATGACACGGACTATAGGCCTACACCGAAAAAGTTGCTTCAATCATTGATACAATCTCAATTGTGGTGTTTGGCTGTTTTTTTTACTGCGGCAATGGCTTTTGGCCAATTTCTCAAGCCTTTTTGATGAGTAATGGACAAGGCGATTCTTCATAAAATGCAATACTTACGAAATATAATTTTAAAAATAATATTTTGATCTCATAACTTCTATTTTATGTATAGAGTATTTTATGTTTCATCGCCTTGCATCATTGCCTTGCATTTTCAATTTTTGCCAATGTCAATCATATTTTGTGAATATTAACAAATAGAGGGTATCCCAAAAGAAGTAATATCCACGTCGTCTATTAGTTATAAGATGATAAATTATATCAAATAAAGGAAAAAAGTGTGTAAAATTTTGATTTGATTGTCGAATTTGGTGACGTTACAAGCAAGTATTTCATACAACATCCATCCATTCCATACTAAGCGGGTGATTATTTGACTTGTTGACAAATACCGTAGTTACGTTTTCACAGACTTTTACCCGTTCTATTTGAGTTCTACTTCCGTGGTCACCATTTTCATCGCGATTGAAGTCACGTCAAGTTTTGCGTTAAGGCGCCAGCGGAGAGTGAATTGCTCATACAAACGTAATACCAAAATAATTAGTAATTCGAGCATATTTCCTCCATATTATGCGATTATTAAGATTGAACTTGTATTTATCTAGGTCCCTGGATAATTATTTTTCCAAAATACTTTCCCAAAATTAAATGTAAGCACATTGCGTTTTGCATGTTTTTGCGACATAAAGGACATGTTTTCTCCTTATTTGTTTTATATTAAAACCAACGATATCTCACGTACTAATTGATCAGGAACATAGCCTATATTGTCAAGTTACAGAATAACAACACGAAGTTAAAAACACAACAATTTTTCATTCATCGTTTTTGGTATTCACGGAACAAGACATGTATAACGAATTCTGTACGCTCATATTGCTATCGCGCTTGCACGCGATCATGTGTCTTCAGCCAAATAGGGATAGCCACAGATGTAGTAAATAGCAATATACCGGCAAATTTATATTTGCGGTTCGAGTAGAAGTTGCGAGCGGCGGTCGCCGGTCCCTTAATGTTCAACCCCAAAATGGACGAAAAAGCGTGTAACATCCGTCTAACATACCATAAACACAAGAAAAAAGAAATAGGTACACAAACAAAAAACGGTCGAAACTTCGGCACCGAAAAAAATAATACTACAGTACGTGAGCAAGCTGAACTCTGCAAGCTGAGTTTAACGTAAAAAAGCAGTATAGCCCTACAAACCCTCCTCTTTTAATATATACCTTCAAATCAAGAGTGAATAGGCATCTTCTAGGCAAGCGCGCTCCACCTTAGGCTGCATCACCACTTGCTAGCAAGTCTGATTGCAGCCAAGCGCTAGCCTATATATTTAAAAAAAAAAAACTTGTCTAGCCTGGTGACCAAAATTGGAACCAATTGTTATGCCTGTTTAGTGTTTGTTTTTTTATTTTCATACTAGCGACGCTGTCACTGGGTCAGATAAGTTTGTGGGACTGTACACACCTGTAAGCCCATGCAGGGTTCTCGTTCTACTATCTACAATATCGGCTATCGATGTGCACACCCAAAGAGAAGCAAAGTTTGTCTTAGTGTACGGGCACGAAACTAGCGGTAGCGGGGCGACGGCGGTAGCGGGGCGATGCGATTAGTCGGCGAGCTGGCGACGAATTTCGGGAACAATTTGAAAGAAGTCTGGTAATACTTTATAACCGACAAAAACGTCTGGGATTTATTTTTTCGAATTTTATAAGTATAAAATTTAAAGATAAAAAAATCAAGTTGCCAAAAAAGTGTTTTTTCCGTTTTTTTTTTGCAAATGCTGCGCAGTAGCGAAATAACCTTAAACGCTCTACCAAACTGGCAGAACTGGATTCGCCAATGAACGAAAATATATTTTTCCACAATTTCAGCTTGCCTTAAAGGACCTTCCCGAAATTCATCGCCAGCTCTCGGATCCCATCGCCCCGCTGTCGCTGTCGCTCGGCCGTCGCTAGTTTCGTGTCTGACGCCTTACACCTCGCGGACCTTAGGTCTTAACCCAATAAAAATAAGTATGTAGTTTGCATACATATGCACAATAGTGTAGCCTATTTGTAAGGATTTTACAGTATATTTTTTAACAGCAACAATCAATACAGCTCTAAAGAATATGATATCTAAGTAACTAGCTTATGCCCTCGACATCGTCCACGTAAAGGTTTTAAATAATCCCGTGGATTTTTTTATTGTAAAACGTATCATGTTAGTGTCAAGGTCTTTCACGAAGTCGCGGGCATCAGCTAGTATAAGAATAAAATGATCTCTCTCCAAAGGTTGTCTGGAAGAGATCGCCGCGATACGACCGCCTTTGCATACTGTTAGTACAACTAACAGTATGCAAAGTACAATACAAAGTACATACAAATCGTAGTTTTAATTTCTTTTGTTACTATGTAAAGTATGCAATAAAGATTAATAAATAAAAATAAATAAATGATCAACTTACGCATATCTTCAGGAACCAGAACCTCGCCTCATGTCGGAACACCCTCAAAGGGTTCATAAGGAACGCCAGCATTATGATAACCAGCGCAAGAGGGTTCACAAAGGGCGGTATACTCAAACTGTCACTATATATAAAACTGAGTATACTCAACGCCCAGACAACCCCAAAAATGGACGCCAGCTCCATCAAATGCTGTTCTGATAAATGTTTCCTAGGGTCCAACTCGAAGATTAAAACATGGTTGACGCCCGAAGACCGCCAGCCGTATACGTTGATGCCAATTAAAAAAATAAATTCGACTAATAGGAACGGGCCGCGGTATAACCGGAAGGCGGATTTGAAGTTCTCCGTGCCACCCTCGTGGAAGAGAGCTGAAACAAACAAGACTAAATTAATTATTAAAATTTTGATTTTTAAAATAATAATTAATTATATAATTTCTAATAAGCGCAGTGTAGGACGACCTCCAGCTCGCTGGTCCGATGACCTAAAGAAGGTGGCGGGAAGCGGGTGGATGAGGAAGCCAGAGGACCGTGTTTGGTGGCGCGCTCTCGAAAAGGCCTATGTCAGCAGCAGTGGATGCATACAGGCTGATGGATGGATGGATGATATAATAATTTCTAATTTGATATTGACGTAAAATTGTAATAAATATGGATTATGTTATCTATATATATAAAATTCAAAGTCCTGACTGACTGACTTATATATCAACGCACAGCCTAAACCGCTGGTCCTAGAGACATGAAATTTGGAGAGTGTGTTCTTTGTGAAGACTAGGTATCCACTAAGAAAGGGTTTTTCGAAATTCCACCCCTAAAGGGGTAAAATAGGGGTTGGAAGTTTGTGTGAAAGTCCGTCGTTTTTTAAGTTATAGCCATGAAACTTGATATATGAGCAGCGGGTTAACAATGAAGAAAGATGTGTTTCACAGTTTTTGATAATTCGACCCCCAAAGGGGTGAAATAGGGGATGAAAGTTGGTATGAAAGGCCTTCATTTCTCAATATATTTTTAAAGTTACCCCTAAAGGGGTAAAATGTAAGGCGTGTTTGTGGGAATTAAAAAACTTAAGCCACGCGAACGAAGTCGCGGGCGACCTCTAATCTGAAATAAATTAAATTGAAAACAAGTAGTAAGTATTAAATAGAAAAACCCGGCTGAGTTTGTTGTGGGCTCTTCTCAGACCAGCAGGCTTAGCATGCGCACGAGATATATCGCGAGTCGCGACGAGGGAGAGAGATGTTGTCGATGCCGGCTAATTGGAGTTCCAACTCCAATTCTCGTTTACCCTAACATGCACTAAATCTGGTATACCTATTACAAGAAAAAATAGTCGGCATGTACTACCCGTACACATAAAGAATGGGATTGAAAATGGCGTCGCTACTGTTCGCATCTCACTCGCACACTGTCGCTATCTATACTCACACTCGCCGGTACGGACAACAAATTAAAAACCGATATGATGACCGTCTTTTGTATTCGTAACAGTCCAGTTTCGCATAGCTGTGAGCGAAACTGGACGTGTTCCTTCGTAAGTTTCTTCGTAATTGTTGATGTTATTTGTCGATTTTGGTTGTTAAAGAATTGTTATTGTTGTCAAAAAGTTGATATTGTTAAGTGTTGTTAGTTATTTCGTTTTCTTGGTGTTTTTTTCATTGTTACACCGTTTGTTGACTATGGAGCATAAACGTGGGAAAGTATTACATAGTGATGCACGTAAAATCGTGTATAATGTAATTGAATATTTTGAGGAAGAGAAAAATATGGGACGTTACCACCCATTTCAATATAGTAATGCAAGAGCGGGAATGGCAACAGGATTGTCAAAGAATACCATCACTCGAATTAAGAAAGAAGGTATGTACTTAGTTTAGCTATATTAAGTAGCTAAGTATTTGTTTTTTTTTAAATATACATTTTGAATTCGTTTTACATTATTTATTTATTGCAGGTGATCTTGCACACCAAAATCAAGCTCAAATAAAAACGCCAACAAAAGGGCAAAGAGGACGTCATAATACTAGAGTTCCCGTAGATAGTTTTTCACTGGTTGGTTTACGGGGTATAATCTCCTCTATTTATGATGAGCGAAAGGAAGTTCCAACTTTAAATAAAATATTGGCCGTGGCAAAAAAAGACCTCAACTTTTTAGGATCAAAAATGACACTGAGCTCAATTTTAAAAAATAAGCTAGGTTTCCGATTTAGAAAATGCCGAAAAAATAGGTTGGTTTTGCTGGAACGAAGCAACATTAAAGCTTGGAGAGCAAAGTATCTTCGGCGAATCCGCCACAATGATGCTTTAGGTGCCAGCAAAAAGCCAGTAATTTTTTTAGATGAGACGTGGATACATGCACACTACACGGTGTCTAAATGTTGGCAATCGGAGACGGATAAAGGAGTCCGCAAAAATGACAGTCCAGGACAGAGATGGGTAATTGTGCATGCAGGTTCAGAAAAAGGATTTGTGAATGGTGCTGACCTGATTTTTAAGGCCAAATCTAAAAAAGGTGATTACCATGATGAAATGAATGGGCAAAATTTCACAAAATATATAAAAGAAAAATTAATCCCCAACATCCCTCATAACAGCATCGTGGTGATGGACAATGCGCCGTATCACAGTATGCAAATTAATAAACCTCCATCAGCAGTTAATCGAAAGGCTGAGATACAAAATTGGCTACGCGAAAGGGGAATACACTTTGACGACATATGGACGAAACCTGAGCTTTTACAATTGTTAAAAAAACACAAGCCAGAGAAAGATTACGCCATAGACAAATTGCTAGCTGATCACGGCCACGAAACATTGAGATTACCACCATACAACTGTGATCTAAATCCAATAGAGTATGTGTGGAATCTCTTGAAACAACGCGTGGCAGAAAAGAATGTGGATCAGCTAGAAAAAAAAATAGAAGATTTGACGCGTGCAGCCATAGCCTCGATTACGGCTGAGGATTGGCAGAAAGAAGTCAATCATATAAAAAGACTAGAAAATGAATACTGGACAAGAGAAGTCACAAACGAAGAGGATATTGAAGATTTCATTATTAATGTTGGACTGAACAGCGATAACGAAAGTGATAGCTGTGATTCTGATTATTATAATGAAGTTGATGGTGCTATGTCCGAAATCGAAGAGTTGTCAGACGATCCCGGTGAAGGTCCAAGTAACAGAACCTAATTGTTATTTCAATCTACCTAATTATACACTTTTTATTATATGGTCTCTTAATTTAATAAATTTAAATATTCATGTACCTATTTCCCCATAGATATTTTAATGAGATGATAATGTTTTAATATAACGTTATAGCGATATATCTAGGTATATCGCTATAACGTTATATTTAAATAACGTTACAAGCGGATTGTTACTATAGATCCCGTGTATGCTGACCGTACCGGCAAAATGAGCCGCCATTTCTAATCCCATTCTTTAATTGTACGGGTAGTAAGGGTTTGTAAAGAAAAATACCACAGATAAGAAATATTACTTTGATCTCTACTTTTGACGTAACGAGACAAGCAACCATTTTAGCTTCAGTAGACATTATATAGATAACGGGTAGACATAATGTTACTCGTCAGAGGGGTGAAACTGCCGTACAAATTCACGTGAAAAAATATTGCGTAGAAAACACTGCCATCTGGTGATCGCGGAACAAAAACTCGTAAGCTATTTTTCTAGAGCGTACTATAGATGGCGTTTATTAGTCAAAAATCTTAGAATCCAGAGCCCAAAAATTCCAAAAAAACCTTTGACAGTTATCAGTTGTGATTGACTTGGCAGTTTTTTCAAAATATATTCCGTTGATGTGCTTGTGTTGTGTTGTTTATTTTGAAAATTCTGGATTATCTGCTTGCTTTGTTACTTGTATCTTCTTTGAACGTTTGACCTCTTTTATGCCTTGGACCCGTGTTACCTACCTTTGACGATTGACCTGCTCTTACCTAACTGGACTTTGCCGCTGCCAACATATCGACCCTGCTTTTCCCTACCGGACTTTGTTTGCCGCAACGAACTTGGCTAAGATGCCGAGAAAATCAGCAATAAAGTGTTATTTTGGATGTGTGACTGAAGGTATGATCATGATTTTGACCTTAATCTTTAAAGATCAAACAAACAAGAGTTCTTACACTGTACCTACTTCACTTGTGGAACCCTGAAAACTTTTCCTACCATACTAATAGCAAAATGGTTTTTATTATTATAACGTCCATTGTGTCATTAAGAACTTACTATATTGTTTAAGGTCCTTTTCATCAATTTCCAAAAGCAGATTACCCAAATTTGGAAAGATTTGAACAATGGAAAATGGTTTTGAATGAAGATGTGAAAGGAAAAGGGGATATTTACATTTATAATAATGTAAGAATATGTGATAATCACTTCGAAAACTTTTACCGTTCTGCAAGTAAACGTCTCACCAGAAACGCTATACCAACATTGAACTTACGTAAGTACCTTAACTTGCTTAAGACATTTTATACTTCTACTAAATAACAAGCATGATCTTTTAACATGAAAAGCAAATAAATTATGAATCACTAGCTGATGCCCGCGACTTCATCCGCGTGGATTGGGGTTTTTTGGTTCAGCGGGAACTCTTTAATTTTCCGGGATAAAAAGTAGCCTATGTGCTATTCCACACTATAATCTATCTCTGTGCCAAATTTCATCCAGATCTGTTCAGCCGTTGGAGCGTGATTGAGTAACAAACATCCATACATCCATCCATTGACTAAATTTTAATTTAGGTACTCAATTTTTAATTTTTCAGCTTTAACTTCTTCAATAGCGCTACCTTCATCTGCAGCCGTTGAGACTGCAATGGATGTTGATGTGCAAACAGGAGACAACTCAGAATCTTGCAAATTGCCATATCCAAAACAAAAACAATTGCCTAAAGGTATGTATTCTTAAAAATAGTAATATTCTTCAGCGATATACCGATTAATTTTTTTAATTATTTCTTCTCGATAGTGCATTCGTTACCAGTGGTAGATTCACTTGACAATTAAAAGCACTTGTAAAAAAAAATTCGAATAAAAATCTTTCTATTGTGTTCTAAAATATTTTTTTTCTATTTTCAGTTAATACCAGAACACAAAAATATTCTAAGGAATTGAGGACATTTAAAACTCGAATTCTGAATTTAAAAAGTAAGTGCAAAACATTGAATGAAAGAGTGAGGCAGGCTAAAAAACTGTCCCAGAGTCAGGCATTTTTAAATGCTGTAGAAAATCTCCCGGAACCAGCTGCCATTTTTGTAAATATGCAGCTTAAGAAATTATCAAAAAAGCCCAGAGGCAGGAGATTCAGCATAAAAGAAAAAATTTTGTGTTTAACAATTTTCAAACAAAGTCAAAAAGCCTATAATTTCCTGCAAAGGACATTTGGTTTGCCTTCAAAAAGAACCATGCAAAAAATGCTAAGCAGCATATCTTTAAATCCAGGTATAAACGATAATATAATGCAGCATTTAGCCAAAACAGTGAAAAAGTTGCCTGAAGAAAAAAAGCTGTGCACGTTAATTTTTGATGAGGTGGCACTGTCTCCAGGACTGTATTTTCAAAAAGTCCCTGATGTGATTGGGGGTTTTGAAGATTTTGGGGGACATAGGACCTCAAAAATTGCTGATCACGCATTAGTGTTTATGCTAAAAAGTCTAAAAGGTAAATTTAAACAACCAATTTGCTTTACATTCTGCCAGAGCGCAACAAACAGTGTAGAATTAAAAAAGTTAATTAAAAATGTCATAGTACAAGTCAACAGCACTGGCTTAAAAATTGTGTCTACAATCTGTGACCAATCCCCAACAAATATGAAAGTAATAAAGAATCTGGTTAATGAAACAAAGGAAAAATACCTTCGAAGAGGAACTGAATGGAAAAGCTTGGCATTTGAAATCGAAAATAGCAAAATATTTCCAATTTTTGATCCTCCACATATACTCAAAGGATTGAGAAATAATCTAATGACCAAAAACTTAAAATACACACAAAATGGAGAAACAAAGGTTGCAAAATGGAACCATTTGCAAATGTTACTCAATATTGATGTGGGAGAGCATGACATTCGCTTGGTTAACAAATTAACGGAGTTACATGTGAATAAGGATAAAGTACCTAAGATGAAAGTGAAATTTGCAGCTCAAGTTTTCAGCCAACGGGTATCTGCAGCTTTACGCTTCTTAGCAAGTTTGTATTTTTATTTCCTTACTAGATGATGCATGTGATTTTGTTCATGTGGATTTAGGTTTCTAAAAATCCTGTGAGAACTGCTTGATTTTGGGGATAAAAGTAGCATCTGGGATGCAAGCTATCTCTGCATCAAATTTCGTCAAAATTGGTTTAAATGGATGGAAAGACATGCTTTCACAACATCGATTTGTGCATCTTGGGTGTGAGCGATTTGTCACCCCAGTCGCCTCAGATGGTTGGCGAGGCTGACTGGGATTAAACCATTTTTTTTACAAAATATATAAAGATGAGGATTGTTTCAGTAGACTCCATAATATGCCACATAGCGGAAACCTCGTGAGTCAGATCTATATACTTAAGTTTTTCTCTATGTCTCAGCTCTCACAAGGTTCCCGTCTAATGGAACTATTGTTATTATAGCTTAAATTTTCCATAAATTTTTAAGAAATTTATTTAAGTTTTTAAGAAATTTATACTTTTGTTTGCTTGTTTTTGATGTATGGTTGCCTATGGATAAAAGCTTCCTCAATCTTTAAATTCAACAAATGACAGTCACAAAGTGAACATTCCTACCCACTTTGAATACATTAAAAAAAAAAAAATTATCCATTTTTCTTTGTTGATCCAATTTTTTCCTACAATTTCTATGTTTTGACGTCGTGAGCCCATTTATTTCAGTGCTTCATAATATTATAGTAAAAAGATATACATTTTAAATATGTTGGTTTTTTTCAGATCATAATCTTCTGCCTAAAGAGTGTCTCGCAACTGCTGATCTGCTGCTACTAGTAGATAAATTATTTGACTCATTTAATGGTCATAGTTACCAAGACAGTGCCAAAATATATAAATCAGCTTTGAGAAAGAACTCAACGCATTTTAAACTCTGGGATGAAGTTCTGCCTATATTAAACTCCATGGGTTTTGAAGTACAAAAAGATGGCACTAGTAAATTTGTAAAAGTTCCATCAATTCAAAATTGGATCCAAAATATCCATGTTGTAAAAGAAATGTTTTCTTATTTAAATGCTAATCACAGTATAAGCAGCCTTTTAACAAGAAATTTGAACCAGGATCCACTCGAAAATTTCTTTTCCAGTATCAGGAGCAATGGGATCCGGAATGTATCTCCAACATGCTGCCAATTTACTGGAGCATATAAAACTTTGTTAGTTAATAACTTAACTTCCCCTCATTCAATTGGTGCAAACTGTGAACGGGACAATAACAAAATCTTAAAGCCACTTAAATGTTTAATTAATTCACAAACAGTAAACACAGAAGAGAAACCAGATGCAAATATAAATGTGGATTCTTTATTCAATTTGTTTGCGCTAAATGACAATTCAGAACCCAGCAATTTAACCAGTAAGGAAGCAAAACGTTATATTGCTGGGTACTTAGTTCATAAGTGTTTTAAAAAAATGTGTATAAATTGTAATTTATGTAAAATGCAATTGTTAAGCACAACTCCTCCAGCCCAAAATGATTATATTTTAGAAAGGGACTACACAAAAAAGTCTTGTAAATATCCATCTGAGGCGTTGTGTACATTTTTAAATGAAGTTTGCACTGTAATTCAAACGCAATTGAATGAAGAACCACAAATCAAGAATATTAAAGATATAATAACACAAAAAGTAAAAATATTCTGTGATTTTTCGTTCCTCTCCTGTGAAAATCATAATAAGAAGCTTTTTGATTATTTACTCAATTTAACCATAAATGTAGTTGTTCACAGTTGGTGCACCAATGTTAACAGGCTGCTAAAGGGAAAGTTAACTTGTGATAATCTAGATAATACCACTAAAGCTCAAGCAATAAAGTATCATAATATTCATAAAAGGAAAAAAATAAATAATTAAATGTATATTCAGTCTTTGATTTTAATAAAAAAATCTTATTTCTTATGTGAAATAGGCTAAGTTTTTATTTAACAATAATGTTAATGTTATCTACAATATTAGTATAACTTGCGTTTAAGCTCCATTTACTTTAATTCTCTGGTAGATAATATTAATATTAGTATTTATAAAACTTTTCCTTTTTCACTTCCTTTCCTATTTTATTGAGCTAAAAAAATTTAAATCTAGCGGTACTGCCAGCTGCGTTGTACACGATACAGCGACATCTAGCGTACAGGGTACACCTTTTTAGATACTTGAAATGTGAGTGGCGCATCTATCTCTAGTATATAAGGTATTATCTATGTTACTCGTTGTGCGCATGCTTGGAACCCTCGTTGCTTTAGTTTTAATATACCGTAATTGACTATCACCATCATGTTTTATATGTTATTGGACGTCAATAAGTGTACAGTGTAGGTAGGTACCTACTTACGTTGAATAAAAGATTGATTGATTGATTGATTGATACCCAACTATGGTAAAAAATTGGAGAGCCCCACTTTTTTGGATGTGACATCCGTCATATCAATAATTTTATTTGTGTAAAATATAGCCTTTGTCACTCAACTTTTATAACGAATATATTCACATTTCATTCATCAAAATCGGCTCGGTAGGTTAGGCGCTACGGTGGAACATACATACATAGAGTGCTAAAATCATACCCCTTTTTCTGCTTTTCTGTAATCTGGTAGAAAATAAATACGAATCGGTTCAGAAATCTCGAGAGAAATCGGCGTAAATACATTAAAAAAAATTGAGAACCTCTTCTTGCTTTTTGGAAGTCGGTTACGATTTACATATACAATTGGGCCTCAGACCTGTGGAAGTAGCTCACATCTCTACATTAACTAGAAAAGAGCTAATGATCTTCAAACGGCGCGGCGGAACAGATTTTCTGAATCATAGCCAAAAACAGTCTCGATGAAGTCGCCTTTCAAACAAAATCATTGAATCATCGGTTTCCACAAACACATGAATGATGCCACATACATAAGTACATTAAACTTATAATACCCCATTGTTTGTGTCGGGGGTTAAAAAGGGTTACTGATTCACGCCACTTTTTGGCATGATGTTTTTTTAATAATCCCTTAGAAACTCCAAGTTAGCCATTGGCGAGTAGTTAGAGATTCTGACTAGGCACTTCTGAGTTTGTTGAGGAGTGCATAAATATAATTCAGTCATTTTAATATTACTATATATTATAAGTTGGAAATTAATCCAGCTTTATCAATTTTGTTTTTCCTACATTGATGTCTGATATAGTTTTGTTATCTTTTATCAATTTATTCCGTTGATAAAAGATTCTGTGATTATAACAATCTTAAAAGTTAAAATACAAAACGTCTTAGCAGATAACTGCATAAGTGTTTTAAATATTGATGTGATATTTGAGACCAGATAATGCGCACTGTCACTGTATATAAAACTGAGTATACTCAACGCCCAAACAACACCAAAAATGGACGCCAGCTCCATCTAATGCTGTTCTGAAAAAGTTCCTAAGGTTTTAGGTTTCTATTATATAAATAGTCTATTCATTTTGCATTTAAAACATTTTGGTAACCAAAAAAACTCACCTCAGTACGCGCGACCGAAGTTGCCGGCGCACGTGGGTACCCTGCCCCCCGATTATGTGATGTGGTTTATTTTACTTTGACGCCGAACCTTTACCATTTGATCGACAATTCTTACATAATCAGGGAGCAGTTTGCTATTTCACCTAACATTGTGTTAGAAAGTGCGTGTCGGGTGCGAGGCACGATGATTTTCACCGAAATCAAGCGCGCGAAAAGGGTTGAACAGTCGTTTGGGAAACCCGTTTGTTTGTAAAAACTACTATAATATGTATATTTACAAAGTAAAGTTTTTTCAACTAATGAATAAATAAACTATGTTTCTTGATAAATTGTTTTATAATTTTCATACTCCTAATCCTATTTATTTGCGCCCCAAGTTGTCATCAATTTAGTGTGAAAATTCCTATTTTCGAGGCTCGTAACTTTAAAATCAATATTTTTTTCAATATTTTATGTATCAATAAACCTAGATAATGACGAGACAAATCGAATACTTAGTTTTGAGCGTACAATATCAAATAATGTAGTAATTACGAGTTTACGTTTGTATAAAGAAGGTACCGGCTGGAGTCCCCTTAAGCTAAAATGGCAATGAGCGGGGCACATAATTCGAAGAACCGATAGAAATTGGGATGAGATGCTGGATTGGCGATGGCAGAGGCTCCGACTAAGTGGACGGACGAGACTAAGCGAGCCGCTGTATCCGCAGGCGGCGGGACGTCTCTACAAGAGACCTGTTTTCAAGCATCGGTCAAGAACCTTTTATGCAGAAAAAGTTTTTGGCACGACAATGATAGATACAATGAACTTATCTAGCAAAAGTTCTTATTATTTATAGAATATTTTACTACATTTTTCCTAATTCAATATATAAAAGAAAATCGTGTTAGTTACACTATTTATAATTTATAACTCAAGAACAGCTGAACCGATTTGGTTGAAAATTTGTGGGGAAGTAGCTTAGAACTAGGAGACGGACTTTTTATCCCGGAAAATTAAGCAGTTCCCGCGGGAATCTAAAAAAAATTAAACCACGCGGACGAAGTCGCGGGCATCAGCTAGTATTATAATATCTGTCACGCTTACACGGTTCATCTGTTCAACTGATTTTGATGGAATTTAGTACGTTGACAGGTTACATCCCATGGAAGGACATAGACTCCTATTTATCGCAGAAAATCAAGGGGCTCCCACAGGACTTTCAGAACCAAAATCCACGCAGACGAATTCGCGGGAATAATCTAGCTAGTCTATACTTCTATACTAATATTATAAATGCGAAAGTTTGGATGGATTGGATAGATGTTTGTTACTCAATTACACCAGAATGGCTGAACGGATCTGCATGAAATTTGGCACAGAGATAGATTATAGTCTGGAGTAGCACATAGGTTACTTTTTATCCCGGAAAATTAAGGAGTTCCTGCGGGAACCAAAAATCTCAATCCACGCGGATGAAGTCGCGGGCATCAGCTAGTGTTATATATAAGTTTTGAATGAACCATAGAATCTGTTTCTAAATGTTATCAAACGTTGGGTGCATTAACCAAACATTGACAAAGATGTGTGCCAAGCCAACATTATTATAGAGATATAAATTGCAGTACTGTTTGACCAACACCGAGGTCCAAGCTATATTATTTATGGTGGATTACGAGCCAGTGTCACTGGGCATAGATAAGGGGAGTGAATTTACAATAGGTTGAGTTTGTATAGCATAGTTTATGGTATGCAACAAATATTTATAATACGTCATATTGGATTGGAATCGAGGACGGAAGCTTTTATATCATTTCTTGATAAGGCTGTTTGTGCACACTATTGTTTAAACTTAAAACTAGACTAACACAATAACATGTTATATTGAATTATTTCATTGTTCTATTATATGTCAATGCTACTACTAACTGGCTGAAATAATACGAATAGCTGACAGTACCTACAATAATAACGTTATTTATGAACAGCGATGATTGGCAATGATATAGCTTCACTGTAAATCTTCTTCATATATAGCGTGACTAGCTGATGCCCGCGACTTCGTCCGCGTTAAATAAGTTTTTCAAGTCCCACGGGAACTTCCAAATTTTCCAGGATAAAAAGCCTATGTCACTCTCCGTCTCCGGGTCCTCAAATATACCCATGCAAAAAATCACGTTGATCCGTAGTTCTATTGCAGGGCGATTGAAGGACAAACCAACAAACAAACACACTTTCGCATTTTTGATATTGGTATGAAGTATGATACATCGATGATAGTGACGACCTGACAATGGATAGCCAATGGACCTAGAGAATTGTTTAAGAATATCTCTTGAGTTTCCTGGTTATGGTATGAATTTACAACGCAGCGCCTAATATAGACTGATATTATTTTTGAGGAGACAAGACCTAGGTGATCAGAAAAAGAGCAGTTATTTTGAACTCACCTCAGCTACTAGGAAACAGCAGCATAGGGTGTCTTTGGAAGCCGTGACTGATGGATTATATCGTTTAATAGCGGACTGCTAGAAAATCATGCTTAGAAGCAGTTCTTATGAGTTTACCTTGTACACTTATTGTTGGTGTTTCATTGAGATCTGAGAAGTTATGACGACATGTTTTCCACTAGATGTACTAGGACACAGAAGTGCAGTTTTTGATGGTTTCTCATAAATATTTGAGAAGTCTTCTCTTATCTTATCTGAGGTACTCTCAGAGGAACTCTCTTCAAATTCGGTCACCCATACAGTTACCGACTTGGGTCAACGTTCCTTAACAACCGCAATCGACTGATATGTGTTGTCACAACTAGGCCACTCGTCCATCTGAGGTACTAGGCAACCAGAAATAACATACGTTGGCTAAGGTGTCATTGCTAGCCGTGATTGGAGGGTTGTATTGGTTAAGACAACTAGGAACAAACTTTCAGAGAAGACTACTTACTAGAAAGTCATGCATTGGCGCAGTAGTTACGAGCTTACCTGACCCACTGATTATTGGGTTTCATTCAGCCAGGAACAGTCATGTCATCCACCTGAAGGTACTAGGACTCAACAAACTAAAGGAGCTATAACATCGACTCACCTGATAGCACTACGGTAATGAACAGAACAATGAACGATCCAGAGAACAGTCCCACTTTAAACGTGGTCCACGGACTCTGTTGTTCACCAAGTGGTGGTACTCTCAACTTCTTCATTGCCTTCTGTCGGTCGCCGCCTTCTAGGTCGTTGGTGACTGTAGCCTCTGTGTCGCTTATTAGTCTGTCTATGTCTTTGTTTGTGTAGAAGTGTGAGGTTTCCACGTGTTCTGCCCTCCATTGCGCGCCGTTGCTTACGTTTAATAACTGGTGGCAAACAGAATACAGGATTGTAATCATACTAATATTATAAATGCGAGTGTGTGTTGGTTTGTCCTTCAATCACGCCGCAACGGAGCAACGGATAGACGTGATTTTTGGCATGGGTATATTTGAGGACCTGGAGAGTGACATAGGACTTTTTATCCCGGAAAATTAAGGAGTTCCCGTGGGAATCAATAAACATTCCACGCGGACGAAGTGGCGGGGCATCAGCTAGTCTAAAATATTGAAGCTACAGAAAAGGTAGAGATCGTCACAAACTTTTTGGTGTTATTACTTATTTTGACTGCAGCTTATTAAATTGTAGGGGATGGTAGTTTAATTATTTAAATGGCTTTTAGGGATGTAGTTTGGTAGGAGGTCTCGGCCATGCCCGGTTACCAGAAATTCCGTACATGAAAATAATAAATTGAACCTATACAATTTTATATCGTTTCATGTTATTAGTACCTACTTACTTAGTATTTGTGTCATGTGATTTGAATAATATTATTATACTTATGTAATGCTTATTTATCTACTTTGATTTGAATACAAACCGCAATAATAATAAAATGTAACAGCACTAGAACATAGCATAGAAACAAATTAAATACCTAGATATTATAATAAGTCGTTTATAATGTCGAGGTCTTGTGCACCAGTTAACAGTTGTTCGGAAAAACTCGAATGTCAAGGCCAAAAATTTACCAGATTTAGGGTTTTCCTTAACTTAGGTATAATATGCGTAATATAAAATAACCCCGTAGAAATACCCGCCTGCTCTGAGATGCTAATTTATGCGGGTTAGGGATTAACTACACTTATCAATTCAGCTTTACGCAGCTAAACGGATGCATATTGCGTACCCAACTCCAAATCTGAATCGAGCAGAAAAACTGGCTATTTGACAACTATTAAAATAAATTATTTTTTAGTGATTATTATTAAAATAGAGAATCTCCCAAAACTCGTAATATCCACTTCCCCTGTTAGTTTTATGTTGAATAACTTAAACTATCGATTAAAGTAAAAAAGTGCGTCGAACTTTGATGACGTCACTATGCAATATTTCATACAAAAACCCATACTAAGCACGCGTTTTGACGTTTGATAAAAAGATGCTGATTTGACTAGTTGTCAAATACCCAATTTTAAGTAGTCCCTCACCCGTTGTCCTTGGTGAGCGACAGGAGCGACGCCACACGACGCAATGCAGTGCGACGCCATAGAAAATGACAGACGTTGTCGCGTAGATACGTCTGTTTTCTATGGCGTTGCATCGCGTCGAGTCGCGTGGCATCGCTTCTGTCACGCATCTAGGACAACGGGTTAGGTCAACCAAATCGCTAGTGTGCACCCAAAATAAAGTATTACGGCCAATATTTGTACAGTTCGCGCGCGAGTTTAATTCAACTCGGCGCGAACTATACGCCTAGCGGCATGAAATTGTTTTTCTAAAAAAGAAAAAAAAAGAAAATGTACCAACTTAACTTTACTACTTCAACAATATTGGTAAGTCAATGACTTCAACAAATAAATTAATTTTGATTTTGTTTTTTTTAAATATATCTGAGTGATTATTACGGCAGAGACAACACTCAAGGCAAACCCAAGACAATGTAGTACATTCGGGGATACCTACCTAACCTAATTTTTTTCCTGCCATTATTTATGCGAAGCTTTCCCTAGAGTCTAGGGAATAAATAAATAATGTTGTCATAAATAATGGCGGGTCCCTAGAGACTGTCTAGGGCCTAGACAGTCTCTAGGGACCCTTATTGGGGCTGATTCTGTTGTACACAATCTACTAAACTAATAATATCATTAAAAATATTGCTAACCCTTTCATAATACTTTCTGGGGAAAGGGACAGAACTAGGGTTGGAGGTGTCATTTTAGTTTAGTTTAGAGATAATTTTATACAGAATCGGCCACATTGAACACCCGCGACCGCGTTTCTAACACAACCACGCACTTACATCCTAAGTGCGTGGTTATGTTAGAAACGCGTTTTCACCAAAGACGTGGAAGGTAAGGCTAAGTTCGCATTGAGAAAAATATTGTCGCGATATTTTTTTTCGCAATTCTGTAGCGCTAGAAATCATATAGAGGTGTTCGCACTTGCGAATAAATTTCGCCAGAATAATTCTCGCAGTGCGAACGTATCGTAATTGAACGGTAGACGTACGCGAAGAAATATTTTCCTTAAGTTTATTATAACAGACACATTGTATGCTTGCGTAGATGTTCGGTTGAGGAAAGTTTTTTTTACCCAACTACGGCAAAGCCAAAAGGAACGGTTATGATTTTAGCAGTCTATGTATGTATGTATGTTTGTATTTATGTATATTCCACCGTAGCTTGTTTTTCAATCTATACTTACTAATATTATAAATGCGAAAGTTTGGATGGATGGATGGATGGATTAAATTTGGCACAGAGATAGATTAATCTGGAATTACACAAAGGCTATTTTTTATCTCGGAAAATTAAAGAGTTCCCGCGGGCGCCAAAAAACCTCAATCTACGCGGATGAAGTCGCGGGCATCAGCTAGTATCTTCCTAAATTTAGTATAGTTCAAGTTAGCGTTACTAGTTTGCAGCAATATTTGGCTAAGAAAACGGTGAAGGCCAAAGGCTCTATTGAACTTAACGATCAATCATGGTACACCCAAGACCCTCCTTTTCTCATTACCATAAAAATAAATCTTGACTCACTCGCTGACTGACTTTTTTTTTTTTTTATCCACTACAAGTTAGCCCTTGACTGCGATCTCACCTGATGGTAAGTGATGATTTTTTGAAAAATTTACAAAAAATTAAGTCCTCCTAAGTTAAGTTATTCCTCCATAATACTCACATGAAAATTTCTGATATTTCCAAATTACTTGAAAAAATTCCGATATTTTTTACTTTTACTTAAGTTATATGCTTTTAAGATTTTTTTTAATCTACTACAAGTTAGCCCTTGACTGCTATCTCACCTGATGGTAAGTGATGATGCAGTCTAAGATGGTAGCGGGCTAACCTGTTAGGGGCATGGCAGTTATATTAAACCCATACCCCTATTCGGTTTCTACACGGCATCGTACCGGAACGCTAAATCGCTTGGCGGTACGTCTTTGCCGGTAAGGTGGTAACTAGCCACGGCCGAAGCCTCCCACCAGGCCAGACCAGGGAAAATTCAGAAATTATAAATTCCCAAGTTGACCCTGCCGGGGATCGAACCCGGGACCTCCGCACGTTAAGACAACAGCGCTGCACACTGCGCCACGGAGGTCGTCAAAAAACCCTTGGACCTAGAAAGCTAAAATTTGGCAGAGAGGTTTCTTTTGTAATATAGACAAGGAATGAATTAAGAGTTTACGAAATTTGAACGGGGACAAAGGCGCGGGCGGTCGCTACTCGCTAGTAAGACCATAGTCAGGTAAAAAGATCACTTACAATATCTTCGTACAGCCAGTACAATTCGAGTTTTGGTAGTTTTGCAGCTAAATTAAACTATGGTAGAACTTGCTGGACTTCAGCTCTTACTTTATAAATTGTAAACCAAACCCCTCAATTTTAGAACATCATATCATACTTGGTATTACACGCCGCAACGGAGCAACGGATCGACGTGATTTTTGGGATGGGTATAGTTGAGGACCTGGAGAGTGACATAGGCTACTTTTTATCCCGAAAAATTAAGGAGTTCCCGCGGTTATCAAAAAAACTTAAACCACGCGGATGAAGTCGCGGGCATCAGCTAGCAGTCAAATAAAAAAGATACCTTACCTTATCATGTTTTTTCAATATCTTCCTAAATCCTGTATAGTTCAAGTTCTGATAGTTTTGCAGCAAAATTAGACTAAGGTAGAATTCGCTGAAGGCCAATTTCAGCTCTTGCACTTTGCGCCTAGGCATGGATTTTTTGTCGCCGCCGCTCTTTGGCTTTATTGTGTCGAACCTTGATTTCAGTTCGCTTTGTAGTGTGGCGTATTTACGCGTGGCCTCTGCTAGTTTTTCTAAAATTTATAAACTCAATTGAGTTTATGTTTACACCAAAATGAAAATCATACCTACTAATATTCTAAATGCGAAAGTGTGTTTGTTTGTTGGTTTATTGGTTTGTCCTTCAATCACGCCGCAACAGAGTAACGGATCGGCCTGATTTTAAGCATGGGTATAGTTGAGAACCTGGAGAGTGACATAGGCTACTTTTTATCCCGGAAAATTAGGAAGTTTCCTAGGGATCAAAAAAACTTAAACTACGCGGAGGAAGTCGCGGGCATCAGCTAGTGTAAAATAAAAAAAATAAAAAATATGATTTTATTTTTTATTGATAAATTTTCGGCAAGTTTAACTACGAGTAAGTACTTACTCAAATTAAATATATATTTTAAAATAGGTAAATCCGTATATCACTGAAGCAAAATTTTAAATTTAATAAAATTTAATTGTATAATTTGCTGTATTACAAAACAGCATTTTATATGATATATTCTGATGTGCCTACATCAAATTTTGTGCTTTGTCTTAAAGTAGTTTTTCCAGACTATTCTTGAACTGATTTACTTTGCTTGACATCACCATATCCTTGGGCAATTTAATCCAATTATGCACTACTCTGATGGTCAAAAAGTGTTGTAACTGTTGTAAAGGACTTGATGATGCCAATTGATGGCACAGCTTTCGATGGTGTCCTCTCAGATAATGTTAAACAATGAGAAAAAAAATTGCATCAAAATATACTTAAGTAGGTACCTGAATAAAATGTAGTAATTTTCTTCAGCTCCTGATCACAGTAATGAAAGAAAGTCTCATCAAAATTGGCAAAATGCCTGGATAGCACTTCTGGCTCTACATTTTCTGCGGACGGTGCCTCTTCTACAGCAGTGTACAGCATTGCTTTCATCTCCTAAGGATTCATAGACAACAATAATTATTATTGGCCTAACTATACAACTCATTGTCACATCTAACTTGCAGTCTTGGAGAGCAAGAAGATATCTCTCAATCAATCAATCAATTCATTAATTTGTGAATAGAGCACATTTGAGGTGGAATAAGTATAAAAAGCTTATCTCTAATCATACTAATATTAATAATGCGAAAGTGTGATTGTTTGTTGGTTTGTCCTTCAATCACACCACAATGGATGGACCTGATTTTTTGTACGGGTATAGTTGAGGAGTTTTTATCCCGGAAAATGAAGGAGTTCCTGCAGAAATCAAAAAACTTATTACACATGAACAAATTCAACTTCATTTATTACCATGCAACAAAATGTATGATTAAACTGTAATATAAATAACTAATCCATACTTATTTATGAATATGAAAGTCTGTGTCAGTTCCTTTTCACAAGAGCCCATATATTAAACTGATTTTGACTAAAGGTGGTACTAAGCTTGCATCCCAGCTATGGACAGACTGTTTCTCCCAGGAATGTTAACATAAAACAGTTTACAAATTTAAAATAGACTGATTTATAAAAATAGAATACAATTAAAATAACAAAATCAACAATAATTACACCATAATATTCCATTCCAGTGCGTATACCTCAAAAATTTTAAATGATAGTTTTTAAATAAAACACAAATTGGTTCTAAAATTGATATATTGATACTGTAATAGAGTACCCAAAACATTTTAGGGTTTTTTATTTTATATTTAAGTATCATATTTATATTATCATATATGTATCAGCAAATACTTAATTGGTATGACGATTAATTAAGTATATAAATTCTTACCAAGACAAGTATATATATCTATTACCTACCTTAGGGGTAAAAAAGTGGGTCAAAATTTCTAACATACTTACCTCATAATTTATATATTGCTTGCGCCACTCGGGCGTTATGTGCGCACTCAGGTGCTCCGCGAACTTCATTTTCCATACGTTTATCCACCTCAGTGATCTACGAACGACTAATAAAACTCAGGTCTAGAGCTAAACACTAGACACTTTTTATTTACACAATACAAAACCTTGATAACAGCACTATGATAATTACTCTATAAATATAAACTAAATACTGGAATGTCTATCGTTACACTTGATATACAATAAATCGGTCATTAAAGTAATATTCTTTTATCACAAACGGTAATAATTATTATCTACAAAAAGCAATCAAAAAGTGTGACAATCTGAGGAGCAGTAGGAGCACAAAGCATAGCAAATTGATTGACGTTGACATACGACAGTTAGAAGAATATATTAATGTGACTTATTGGGGCTGTGTTCCGTTATAGACTGCGAGCACTGTTCAGTGCTCTTATTCGTTCCGTTATAACTGACAGTAAACTGCTGCAGACAGGCTGCAGTATCCTAGGGAAATATATGACGTCATTAATCGACGCCATCTTTGTACTGTGAGCACTGGCGTTTTCGAGGTAAGGTGCTCTCAGTGTTTGTCTCAGTGCTGACAGCGTTCCGTTTTAAGCAGTACCCAGTATACCTAACTATAAAGGAACGGCTTCGCAGTGTACTAAAGTGACGTCACACCTTACAGTGATCGCAGTGTATTTCGGAACACAGCCTGGGTGTTCCGATTTAAGCACTGCGAGCACTGGCAAGTGGCAGTGCTCCTTACTGGGGACTTATGGCGGCTGTACACACTCGACGAGGGCCTCTCGCCGAGAGCCTCGGCCGAGAACACTCTCGTCGAGAGCATGCCTGTACACGCTCGTTCCATTTAAACTGAAGACTTACCTACGCGACAATGGACGTAGAAATTGCTGCTGCTGTTTGTCTTTGTGCCGTGAGCTATTATAATTTTTTAAACATTTACTATAAAAAGAAAATTCGTAAACCATGGAGAAAAAGAAGATGGTGGATGATAACTATGCACCGCAATAGAAACAGGTAAATACATAATAAAACTTCATGAAACTAAATGAACGAGACACGAGTGTGTGCATGCTCGCTCTCGTTTACCTCGCGAGAGCCAACGAGACCCTTTGACTCGGGCGCAAAAAACCGACAAGCCACCGAGAGCCACCGAGACGAGGACGAGAGAGCGAGACGAGACGAGAGCGCGCTGTACACACTCGCGTTCGGCCTGTCTCGGGGCATCTCGTCGAGTGTCTACAGCCGCCATTACAGTGCTCGCAGTGTATTTCGGAACGCACTCTGTTCCTTGCGTTCTGAAAATAGTTTAAAAAAAAAAACAAAAATATGGCTTTTATTGTTTACAATCCAATATCCATTCATATAAAATTGTAAATTTAAAAAAATATTAGTGAAGAGAACGTAAAATACGTAAATTCCCCCGAGTTATTAGGGAACAAGAGTTACAGACTTATTGTTCCCTCGAGTCCCGACTCATATTTTGGGGCTGTATTTATGTATTTTTGGCTTTTTTCTACCGTTGCTTGTACCCTGACTTAGATTAGGTCTAGCTCTTAGCTTAGGTATATATTTAGCTCAAATCCTCCAACACCCCGAGTCCCTGATCGCCTCAATGTCCATGGGTACAATCTTCCCCCAGAGTAAATAAAAATAAATAACATCAATATCAATATAACATGGGTCAAAGCATTGGTACAACATAAAGATGGCCCACCCAATGAACATAGTGTGTGTTCCGTTATAAGCACTGCGAGCACTGGCAGTGCTCTTTACTGGGGACTTCCAGTGCTCTCAGTGTATTTCGGAACGCACCAATAATATTAGCCGTCAGTTCCTGTGGTCAGTTCATACTAAAATTCTACATCAATGCGTCAGTTGTATAGTCCACAGTAGAGTTGTTCAAAACTGTTATAAATCCATAACACGCTACGGACTATAAACTATAAATTTTTAACATGCTTTCAAATACGCTATGTTATAACGCGCTTGTTTTATGAAAACGTGTGGGCGGCCGGCAGGCGCGATATGTTTTGCAACACGCTAAATTTCGTAACACGCAAAGATGACGTTCACTCACAACAGCGCGTTACGCGAGACTAACCAATATAAGTTATAACCATCGGCCAGCAGCAGGGCAGCGCGCTACCGGCAGGCGGGCGCCGTTACAAGTTACAACTACAAGTGCTACGAGGCGCCACGCGCGATCGCGTAATATTCAAAACGCCGTAGCGTCATGACGGCTCCTCACATAACACGTTATCCCGTTATGGAACAATAACGCGTTATCATATTGCGTTATATCCAAACATTGAACAAAATCTAAATTGACAACTAGTCTAAGATCCGAATCTAAATCGAGACCTACCGGTTTGATATGAGAATCAAATTTATTTTATAATAAATTTCATATATTAGAAAATAAATTAAAAATGGGTAGACAACAGAAATCCTGGACTGGATAAATAATGGAAATAATAGTCTACCCTATTATTTACCTGGATAAATAATGGAAATAATAGTCTACCCTACGATTGCACATTCTATATGCTCTATACTTTAAGTCCAGTATAAAATTTTATTATCTTCATTTTGCAACATTTTATGAAAAATCATTTTTCAAAAAGTAATTAAAAATATTCTGTCCAGGATTTCTGTTGTCTACCCCACAGGTCTACCCATTTTTAATTTATTTTCTAATATATGAAATTTATTAAAAAATAAATTTGATTCTCTTAACAAACCGGTACGTCTCGATTTAGATTCGGATCTTCTACTAAACCATAAAAATATTATAAACTTGCTTGGTAAGGATTATTTACTTGTATGTAATAGGTACCTACTAAGTATACACATACAAATTAAAAAACACAATTTTCATAATAATTTATTTAATCACAATTAGGTCAACTTTTCTTCAACAAAATCTAAATTACGACATCCTCTAATAAAAATATTAAATTGCTTGGTAAGGATTATATTTTACTTGTATTGTATGTACCTACATAGGAACTACATATTAAACATATATATATACTAATATTATAAAGATATAAAGTTTGTAAGTTTGTGAAGTTGTAGGGGGTAATCTCTGGATCTACTGAACCGATTTTGAAAATTCTGTTACCAATAGAAAGCCACATTATTTGTGAGTGTAACCACAAAAAAAATTAGTGAGTTCCCGTGGGAATTTAAAAAACTTATTTCACGCGGACGAAGTCGCGGGCATCTGCTAGTAGATTAAAAAACACAAATTTCATAGTTTATTTAGAGAATCAGGTTCATTTTCTTCATCTGTGTTATTATGAATGGGGAACTTGGTATCATTTATATTTTCTGGTATGATCCTAGCCACTTTCCTTGGCTCCTTTACAAGGGTTTTGGGGCATTGCATTTCAGACCAACTGATAGGAACCATGCTCACGCCTTGCGGGGAACCCTCAGCGGTTGCTATGGCAACACCTAGTTCATTCTCAGCTGTGGATAGGTGGTACCAGTGGAGTTCTGTCATTGGCAGCTGATTAGAATGTTTAGGAAAATATATCTGTAGTAAAACAAGGAACCCTTGTCTGCCTGTTTCTTTAAACATTTTGGTTTACCTCCTTGAGTTATAAACTAGAGATGAAATGGATATCCAGTAACTATCCGGTATCCGGCCTATCTGGCGTAAATTTATTATCCGGCTGGATACCGGATAGTAACTCAATATCCAGTCAGATACTGGATGTTCAGCAAGAAAACAAACTTTCGCTATGCAATTAATCACTCATGCCGCCGGCTACGATCACTCACGATGACACCCGAATATATCCAATCGCTTTTGCTGTACCTGTGTGGCGCTAAACTTGTTGCAACCTGCTACGAGACCACGGGCCGGATATCCGGTTAGCTACCCAAACAACTATCTGTTTCATCTCTATTAAAAACCTCTTTTGATAAGATTTTAAAATATGAGGTTTTTGAGACCATTTTTGCAAGAAAACTACTATTTACAAAATAATTAGAATTAAAAATCATTACAATTAATATAAGCCACATCTTTCTGTTATTAATTTTCCATAATCCAACATTTCACATTTAAACTAAAATGTCTTTGATTACTCTGATTAATTTTGTTTAACATCTCGAAAAGCAATAATATGGACATAGATGTAATGCCAAGGTTGAAGTAACTGTACTGCGTATTAAAAAGGATACCACCCTCGCCAATATAACATCACCCGGCCGGAAACACTTATATGGATCAATCCTGTCTTTATCTGTACACTTTATGTCTTCTTTCTTGAGCATTCCTTTATAAGGCCGAGCCAGCACTGTTGGTCCTACACACAGTATAGCGCATTGGACCTGCCTTGAGTTGACCACAGTTACTTTGGCTGTAACAACGTCTCCTGTCTTAGGTATAACACTGGGTGTCACTAGACTTTCTACTGAGAGCTTTGTTGTCTGGAAAAAGAAAAAGCACTATTTTTATTTTATTTCTGAACTTAGGATTTGAAATAGTTTACAACCTGAAAGAATACATATATAGGCTATATTATATCCTGGAAAATTAAAGAGTTCCCGCATGAACAAATAACCTTAATCACAATTATTGTAAGTTGAATTATTTCTTAAGCCCAGCAGTTTGAGCTGTATATTGATTTAAAAGTTTCTCCTTTACATATATGTACAAAGTAGGTATGAACCAGTAGATGCGGACCGGGACATCAGCTAGTATTTTTTTTAAAAACCAGTCAAGTGCGAGTCAGACTTGCTCACAAAGGTTTCCATACTACCAGTTACCACACAATATAAATTATAATAACAAGAAAGATGTAATCAGCTGTGGAATAACTGGCTAATATACGCCGCTAAACACAAACAATTAAACACCCTATAAGTACAGAACCCTAATTAACGATTTTCAGATTATTACTTATACTTATGCTGTGAGACCTTGCATCTTGCCAAATTTCATGATTGTAGGTCAACGGGAAGTACCCCATAGGTTTCGATTTATTTTTTATTATTTTGCAAAATATATAGCATAAACGGCTTTCAATCAATCTTTTGATTGCGTTGACTAGAAGCTTGATTTTTCTTCAGCTCCAAGGGACCGTAGACCTAAGTATTTGATATAAATTTCAACTCGATACCTCCTTGCGTTCTCGAGAAAAATGTGGTTGACACAACAGACAGAGAATTGATCCTTTATGGGTTCCTGTTTTCCTCTTGAATTACAGAATAATTAATAGTATTTTTTGGTTTGGATTTAAGCTGCTGCTGTTGATAGTGAACTATAGATGGTGGTGATTACAATAGATTGGCAATGGTCAGAGTGATACCGGGTCTCTTTACAGAGCCCTTCTTTACAAGAAGATTGGTTTGGATTTAGCCTTTTGAAAATCGAGTGCAAACTCCAGAATGATTTTCCAGGATTAAAAGTAGCCCGTGTCACTCAAAACTATATTCATGCACAGAATCACTTTGTTACTGTGTGACCGAAGGACAAACCCACGAGCACCCTTTCTCATGTATAATATTAGTTTGAATTAAAAGTTTTCACCTTTGTATTGCTGTCTTCTTCCTTTTTTAGAATACCCGCCAATGCAGCATAAATATAACCTTGTAGTTCGTATGTCCCTGGACCACTAATGTACTCTTTCTTCGCTTGACATAATCGCATTCCGGGAACACATATTTTCTGAGTTTCATTCATTTTAAAGATTTGTTGTTGTTTGAGTTGAGGGCTAAGTTTGCAAACACTTTTGTTCAAAATAAATTCTTAATCTAACAGTAACCTCTCGCGTAAAAGCCGCAAAATAAAGCAAGCAACTTTTAAATTTGGCAAATACCTACTATTTGTAATTTTATAATGTAATCAAGCTAAAGTTTTTCTGTTTGAAATTTCCTAAAACTTTTCTCACACTTTCCACACGAAATACTTATTATACCAATAACCACAATAGGCAGTACTCAGTACTACAGTAGGCACACCGCTGTCACCGCACAGAACACAATAAAAACGTAGTGGATAGATTCTCTTTGAACTAGACCTGTACAATATTAATTATTGTACTCTGTCATTGAACACAATAGGAAAAACATCACAGAACCAGACAGACAGGCAGGTTATGTAATTAATCAGATTATCGACTAATTTGTGAGTAACTCACATCCAACTCGATAGTCTAACTAATTTCTTAAACTGGACACTTTCAAGTAAAGATTTTTATATAACCCTGTGAAGATGATACTGCCATTGGCGGAATTAGAATGCCTTAAGCCTACTTTGTCGTATTAGTTAATAAATTGCGAAAAACCAAATTAAATTTGAATTTCGCGGGCAGACCCGTGTAGTCCACCTTAAACTCATAGAATGTAAAACATGGTCATATAAAAATGGTTATTTATATGTTCTTCATATAAAAATGACTCATATATATATGATCATTTATATATGATAGTTTAATATCAGCCATAGAATAATATAACCCTCCCACATCACAGAGTTATAAAGAGAAGCAGAGACAACATAATGTACAAAATAGCGTGGCAATTACAAACACACGAAAACATTACGCACACATACACAAAACACAGGGCCGCACCTTGTTGCTGCATAAAACATTATATTAATATGTAGGGTTAAGTTGTGTGAACGATCATTTTAAATTAGGTTATAAGGTTAAATAAAAAAACTACAACAGGTTAAACTCACATGTTTTTATTCAAATAAATTGGAAAACCCAAAAGGGTATAAATATTATTATCAAATACACCTAAAATCGGAGCGTAGATCATGTATACATTCGTTTTTATTTCACTTTAATACATGCAGTATTTCCGAAGTTATAAAAATAAATCTTAACATTACAGTAATTGTATTGAGGTTTTCAATAATTAATGTAATTCGTCCACATAATGGAAGATAAGGTAAATTGGTACCTACTTAGTATTTACCTCAGCTAACTTTTCTTTAAAAACCGGCCAAGTGCGAGTCGGACTCGCGCACCGAGGGTTCTGTACAAACCTGTAGTAAGTTTTAAATTATTAAAAAAAAACTACTTACTAGATCTCGTTCAAACCAATTTTCGGTGGAAGTTTGCATGATAATGCACATCATATATTTTTTTTGACACACACATTTTACCACTTTGGAAGTGTCTCTCGCGCAAACTATTTAGTTTAGAAAAAAATGATATTAGAAACCTCAATATCATTTTTGAAGACCTATCCATAGATACCCCACACGTATGGGTTTGATGAAAAAAAAATTTTTGAGTTTCAGTTCTAATTATGGGGACCCCCAAAATTTATTGGTTTTTTTCTATTTTTGTGTAAAAATCTTAATGCGGTTCACAGAATACATCTACTTACCAAGTTTCAACAGTATAGTTCTTATAGTTTCGGAAAAAAGTGGCTGTGACATACGGACGGACAGACAGACAGACACAGACAGACAGACAGACAGACATGACGAATCTATAAGGGTTCCGTTTTTGCCAAATTTGGCTACGGAACCCTAAAAATGGTCGGTATGGCACCAGGAGATAGAATCGTACGGAATTCATTACGTTCTATTGCATTCTCTGAAAAATGCTTGGAGCATATTATAACACTCCATGAGTTGGTCTGCCAGTCTTTTCTATTAATATTTTTATGCATAGGTCTCTCAGGTATTCATCCTTTGGAAACCTGAAATTAAAAGTCGAAGTTATATACTTAAAATAAAAGAGTCGTCGAGTCCGGCCCTGTAATTTGTTAAAGTTCTCAAAATGTCAAAAAAGATTATTCAACAACTTAAAGCATGTATTTCTACAGAAAACCATAATATTATAGTTTTAATATATGCATGGCTACATATTTCGTCATAATAACTATAAAATATTAGATATCTTAGCCTTGATACGATGCGATACGAAAACATTCCAAAGCTACATGATAGCATGAATTTTACTTACCGATGGAACGTTACTTCTGGGGTTTTCCTGTACGAAGCGTTGTAACACAGGGGGACACAACACTTCACCATTTTATTTCAGTAAATATTCATATAAATCTCCAAATTTCACAAAAAACTTATGACACCCATGACAACACAATGTAAACAAACGCCATAGGTCTCATAGATGTCTTATAATGACTGCCACGCATTGAATTTTTGTCAATGTGTGCGTTGGTGTAGCACAGTGTTGCAGCAAATTAATACATACACATTTTTGCTTGCAGGGACACGGTCACACTAAGTCACACTGATTCGCATACACTTGTCTATGTGGGTGTGAAATTTATGTTGTGTCTGCTTCTATTTATATGTCTGTGCCCCACATATAACCAACCCACAGATATAACCCTAACTTACGGGACCATGGCCAACCTTTGATTTATCCTGTGGATTTATCAAAGGGTGTTCCTAATTCCATGGAAAAAATACATCGACCCGCGACCACAGCCTTCTCTAAAGTAATGGAGGCTGTGCTTCGACCATAGAAATAGTATGTATTACAACTAGAAGGATCACTAACGCACGAAACGCGAGCCGAAAGAGAGCTAATATTAAGGGGCGTTGTCTCTTTCTTACCGCTACACTGGCATGACACCATAATTATTATTAATTGAACGAGACACAATAGTGAACACGAGAGTGAACGAGACGCGCGAAGAAAAAGTGAGTCCTTGTCGAGACCGAAATTCCTTATGAGTGAAAGGTAATCTAAATTGAACTTTATTATTTAAGGAAAAAGGTGTGAATTTGTTTAACAAAAACACATAAGTGATCCCATGGATGTAATAAGTACTTACGTACAAACAGGATTGTGCACTTAACATTTAATTCCCTGCAAAAATAACTTCTATCGCTCAGACTTAAAGTCTAATTTCTAATACAATATTGCTAAACGGGAAAACGAGCCCAGCGAGAGGCTCTGAAATAGGAATGCGTCTCTGTCTGACCGTCTCTGACGTATTGCAAGCATAAAAAAATATTATCTATATCAAGAGTTCTGATGGAGGTCAAAAATATCTAATTCATTGTTTATTTAATTACAAATAACAGTTTTTTAAGTTTAATTACAATAACAGTATAAAAATGGTGCTAACATGTTGTGTAAAAGCATGTAAGAGTGAATCATAATATCTTGGATGTGGTATATCTTTTCATAAGTAAGTATTAAATTATTGTACGGCTATTGTTAGGCAGTAAGGTAACCATAATTTGTTTGTTTAATGGAAGTGTTTTTTATGTTTTTCTATAGAGTTCCCAAAAATGAAGAGATTAAGCAAAAATGGATTAATGCTGTTCCCAAATATTCGGTAGTTTGCGGATTACATTTCAAGGCAGAAGATTTTGCTACAGAGTCATATTATGCACTCAAAAAGAAATTAAACTTCTTAACCAGGAACAAACAAACAACCATACAAACTAAGAGATAGAACGCTTTCTTGTATTTAAAATTAATGTTTTATGTTTGTTTGTTTTATTATACTGTTTATATTGTATTGTAGTTTGTTTGTTAATCCATTGCATTAATATTGCATTGTCATTCACTTACGTCTTACAATCTATGTTTAAAATTTCAAGTCTGCAGCTCTTTAGGAAATCACTGTTAATACCTATAACTGATTTTATACCAAACAAACAAGTAGACCGGAAAATAGAGATAAAATTAAAATCTACAAACTTTTCTTCTGCCTTTTATTTTTATGTAAAATCGAGTTTTTACCTATAATATTGCCCATACAAATTCCTGAAAAGTTTCTTAGTCAGTTGTCACAAAAAATTCATCCACTCCAACTCGCCTATACCGTCAAATGTCTTACAACACTAAAACGTGTTGTCACTCTAAAAGAAGAGGACGCAGTCCTGTTTAGCGCTATTTCACACGAGCTCGATTTTAGCGTCTTAGTGCGCAATCCTGTTTGTACGTAAGTACTTATTACATCCATGAGTGATCCTTCTAGTTGTATGAATATACATACTATTTCTATGGCTTCGACCATCGACCACACAACCAATAGACGCCTAATTACTATGCTTTCGTAATGCAAACAATTCAGTCAAATGTCTCATAGTAAGCGGGCGCGGGGTACTAAACGCTGATTGGTCTACTCAAGGTCAAAAAAATCATAAATCAAATGGGATGGGGTCCTAACTCCTAATAATTATTTATCGATAATTAATTATCGATATACTCTAATTAATATTTAAATAACTCGGTAGGTTTTGTTACATGGGCGTGGAATTATATAAGACCTATTAAGTCTGATGTGTTGTCTGAAAATGTTCGCCCTAATGAGGAGTCTATGAGTTGTATGGTCGATGGCTTCGACTAACAAATTAGAGCGAGAGGTCTGGCACCAGTGGATCTCTCGCTTTCGCTCGGTAGTTGAAGTGGAATAAATGCGTACAAAATGCGCACCTTCGTGGTTTTGACAAAATTCATATCCATACTTCCATACTTCCGTACTTTATGTACTTACTATAATATTATAAATTATGCGAAAGTGTGTCTGTCTGTCTGCTACGCTTTCACGGCTCAACTACTCAACGGATTTTGATGTTGGTAGGTACAGAGATAAATTACATCCCGGGGATGGACATAGGCTACTTTTTATCCCGGAAAATTGAAGAGTTCCCTCGGGAATCAAAAACATCAATCCACGCAGACCATGGAGGAAGGAATTACGACTGCCGTCTAAGGAGGTAGGACTAAAATAAAATCTAAGAATACTATATTTTATCCAATTTCTGTTTATTACCATCACGTAAGTGTGAGTGAAACAAAATATCGCTGTTTGTGTCTATTCGATTAGCAACTGGTCACAAGGTTCAGATTGTCAAATTATATCTTTTATCTTTTAATACTGTCAAATTCAAAATACCCTATTCTTGTACGAATAATACGGGTCGTTAACTGTACACATAATTTTGTTGCTTAGTATTTGTTTGTTTACATTCGAGGTTACAGAAAAGATTTTTAAGAATTTCTTTATTTAAAGTAAATTTCTAAGGTGCATAAAGCTCTAAAATCAAAGCCAAGTGTCCACAAAAAATGTATTGTGCCTTTGAGGGACGTAAATCCAATAGTTTAAGAAAATAAAATGATACAGAATCTGTCGGGTTTCATCGGTGAGTTTTGGCAATGGTTCTTGTTTAAGACTAAGGATTTTACTAGTAAATAGGTAAGCAAAGGTAAGAAAAAGTAAATAAATATGTTTAAGTACTCAATTACATACTTATTTACTAATAATAATGATATTTCGCCAAAACGCTTTTAGGTTACTAGTGCTGTGAAATAGATTATTGATAATTATTGCACTAGTACGTACATACGAGTATTATGTACTCTCTAATCTCTATGTTGTAGATTTCCTTAAAAATGAACTAATAAAAAGGAAATGGATAGAAATGATAAAAAGACCTAATAGGATACCGCGGCATAACAGTCGTATTTGCTCAAAACATTTCACAGAAGACTCATTTTTGCCAAACGAATACACCAAATGTAGGCGACTGAAATCAAATGCTATACCCACTATAAATTTACCCCAAGAAATAGGCGTTATCACGACAAGAAAGTTTAATATTTATAAATTAACTAGCTGACCCGGTGAACTTCGTACCGCCAACTTATCTATAAGAATAAAACAAATAAACTATCCTATCTTTTAAGTTAGACCAAATTACAGATAGTTACGAAGTTTGATCAAAATCGGTTCAGTAGTTTCAGGGTTTATCCCGAACATACCTACATCGTGACACGAGATTTTTATATACTTATATAAGATCGGATATTATATTGTACCAATTTTTACCCGACTACGACAAAGCCCAAAGGAAGGGTTCTGGAGTATGATTTTAGCTGTCGATGGTATTTAGCTATTTACGAATGTTCCTCCGTTACACCTTCATGAAGCAATCATAATCAAATAATTACGAAAGTTGGTGGTATTCTCTAAAATTGATTTGGTGTAACGATCGCAATGGCTTCCACTCTCCCGCTAAAGGTTAAAATGCATTAATACACCAAGAACGCCGTAAGTGCAGCCAATCAGAGGTCATCACGATTGTTACACTGATGCAATAATTTTTAGATAATACGAGTTTTTCTAATTAGAATTCTTTTTCTAATTTTTTTCTAAAACATTAGATATTTGCGGTATTATACTGTCATCATTTCATTTTGAAATGGGATATTTGGAAGACGATATTTTGGGCAAATTATATTCTTTGTACATGTAGTATGTAAATAAAATAAAATATATTGAAACTTACTAACTAAACTGCATTTTAATCAATAACCCCGTGCGTAAATTTTAGTATAAGGAGTGTGGTGCCAACCACGTAAAGATTTTTTTTAGTTTTAATTAATTTAGTAACTAGTCATATAGTTAAAATTTTACCTTCTTTTATAAATTATTTAGTTGCTATTTGGGTTTAAATAAGGTTATTTATTATTATTTTTAGTATTAAATAAATAAATAACAAGAAATTTGTAATCAATAAATGTACTACTTTGATTTCAGTAAAGTAGTTAATTATTAAAACTAATCTGTCGTACTATGCGGGCTAGTTCGGGTTGCTAGATTCAAGAAAATTTTGCGACAGTGGCGCCCCTATTTATTTCACGACTTTTTTGCCAAGCTATAGTACCTATGGCTTGTATATTTTTATAATTATTGTTAAAATCTGTCATCACCTATCCCGAAGGAACCCTATAATTTTTGGGATAAAAATATTCTCTAAGTTAGGTATCCCAGGGCAGAAAAGTATGTCAAGTTGCAATCAATCCATATTGCAACTTGATAGTAAGTATTTACTGGTTTGAACGTGATCGGCTAACAGGCAGCCAAAAATAAAAAGTAACTGTATGGATACTGTTTTAGGCTCTTTATGGATACTAAAGCATTCTCTATTTTAAGATTGTTTTATACAAAAATCATCATTTATATTTGACAGATTACGTATGTTAGACAATAATATAAACGACTGCCACCCATCACTAGGAAAATCCTACCTAGTGACAAACTAAAAACACAATCTTACTTCTATAGTCTTCATTATTCTATGACGCAGACGAAGTCGCGGGCATCATCTGACATCTAGTCTCAGAGTAAGTACAATACATAGACCCAATACATAGATCCACCGACACATCACAAATTCTACGTGTCACGTCAGTTTGACATTTGAAAATGAGACGTCGATGGTGTTTGCTTAGTTTTGTTCAAAAGTGAATTTTAAAGCGTATTTAAAGTGGAAGTACGTGATATTGTTCAAATAAACTGTTAGAAATGCTGACTAAATTTGAAACTAAGTCGGCCAGGGTGAAGGGTATATCATTCCACGCGAAACGACCATGGGTATTGGCAAGTCTCCACAATGGTGTAATACAGCTTTGGGATTATCGTATGTGTACTTTGCTGGAGAAGTTCGACGAGCATGATGGTCCTGTGCGTGGAATCTGCTTCCATATCCAACAACCACTGTTCGTTTCCGGTGGTGACGACTATAAGATTAAGGTTAGTGTTGGCTTTTCTCAAGCGTAGCACTATCTTGTATAGATACAGGTTTTGTATTCAAAAAATAATAAAACGATTTCAATTAGATTAGAATATTTGAATAGAAGAAGATTTCCGAAGATTCGGAATGAATAAAATATCTCCAAGACAAGGAGTAAGAGGAGTAGAGGAGATCCTTGTACTTTTTTACTTGCTTAATCTAATTATTATTATCCATCATAATATATAGACATCAATGTAAAAAATTCAAAATTCAAAAAAACTTTTTGTTTTTTATTCAAATAAACTTTTACCACTGGTTCAGAATGCCATTCCTGCTGAGAAGAACCAACAAGAAACTCGGTGGTTGCTCTTTTGAAAAAAAAAGAAGTTTACAATTTAATTAATTTGTAGATACAAAAGTAAAAGAACAATATATGCTTTGAATTACTAAACTTCTATGAAAGTAACTTAAAGTAAAGTAACTCCTAGTTTTAGCTAAGTTCACATCTCCAAATTAAATATCAGGAACATCCTGAACATGATTTATTTCTCAGGGATTTTCCACATAATGGTAAACTCCCATTACACTGTATTTTCAATGGCTTGGATTTTTATAATTTAGGCAACAAAATGTTGCCTGCGATGAAAATCTATGCATGAATTATTTCCATATATCAAAGCCTGGCTGATACCACTTGCAACCAAGTCTGACTGCAGCTAAGCACTTGCCTATTTATTTAAAAAAAAATTGTGTTCTTGTACCTCATATTATCTACCTATCTTCTATCTATCTATATATGTATACAATATTATGTAACAAAAACCTTGTTGTTCCATTTAGGTATGTATACATAATAATATGGGTGTACCAAAAATGAAAATCTTATTTAAAAAAAATCAAGTACTGGTCAGTTATTGTTTCTAGTCAAGATACCTAATTTAAATAGACACATAAAAAATTGTTTGTAACATCTGACAGTAGGGTGAAATCGGCTTGCTCAAAAGCCATCTCAAAGGACACTGCCGCGCTAATATGTTTGGAAAACATAAAGAAAACACTGGAGTTCAATATAACACATATATTAGCTAGGTAGCTTGACACGAACTAAAAATGACATACAGTATCGCAACCTACCCACTTAAGTTAACTTTATTGACAAACAAAGCAACCATGTACCCTCACACAAAACATACCTTTCACATTTCATCATAGCAATACTGTATACATAACACTCGCCGCCTAAACCTTTCAGTACGCCGCCGGCGCCGCCTACCCCGTGTACTAAGCTGCCTGCGCCCGTCCTAGCTCACTGCCTAATTCTTAGTCGCTCGCGAAATTTACTATCGAACGGACGTACGCATTCCCTTGCGATATTATGTGAAATGTCTTACACAAAAGAAGAATATTTTATAAAGAATATTTTAACATGTTGATGTGTCTCGTGAGATGATGAGATGAATCAATCTATCATGTAAAAGTAATAATAATAAATTAAAGTTGATAAATTACTATTATAGGTGTGGAATTACAAGCAACGTAGATGTCTCTTCACTCTGCTTGGACATTTGGACTATATCCGTGCCACATACTTCCATCATGAATACCCTTGGATCCTGAGTGCTTCTGATGATCAGGTAATTCTATTTTGTGTACCCTTTTCCTTGCATTTACTTGTCCAAAAGATGACTGATAAAAAGTAGCTTTTTCTTGTACATTTAAGGGCCCAGCGGAGAGTGAATTGCTCATACAAACGTAATACCAAAATAATTAATGATTCGAGAATATTTCCACCATAAGAAAGTTTATTTGGGTTCAAATTGTATTTATCTAGGTCCCTGGATTTATATTTTTTCAAAATGCTTTCCTAAAATGAAATGTAAGTGAATTGCGTTTTGCATATTTTTACGACAAGATGGACATGTTTTCCTCTTATTTGTTTCATATTAAAACCAACGATATCTTACGTGTTAATTGTTCAGGAACATAGCCTATATTGTCAAGTTACAGAATAACAACACGAACAGAAAAGCACGATAAGTTTTTATTCATCATTTTTGGTATTCACGGAACAAGACTAAATATCTAACAAATTCTGAACTCTCCTATTGCTATCGCGCGAGCGCGGGGCCAATCTGGGCGTGGCCTGCGGGCGGCGCGGGAGACTCGGACACATACTCGTGGTCGTGTGGCTCCGGCATAGCTCGGGGCTCGGGGATCAGTTAAAAAATAATATGTGTTTGCCCTAAGAGGTTGTTCGTTTGTTGTGCACTTGTTTGTTACAACTTTCCTGAAAAATTGTTCAATTGATTATAATGCGGTTTTTTGCATTAGATATTATGTATAGCTTCTGAGAAGGTTCTAAAATATGTTTTATGGCTATAGTCCACCAAGCTGCACTGCAATCGTGATTTTTATTTTTTAATATGTTTGTTACCATTTTTCTGAAAAAGTACTAGGCCGATTTAGATGTGTTTTTTTGCAATCGATATGTATAGTGTCTGAGAAGGTTCTTAGATATAAGAGCCATAGTCCAGCACGCTGCGTCTATCTTTTTTAAATATTTTGTCAAACTCAATTACGTCAGTCAGTAAAAAAAAACAATTATTATACATATACAACCAATTTACTCTGAAATCCTTGTCTTTTATTTTTATCAAAGCTCACAATTTGTATTAGGTAAGTACTAAGTAGCACGTACCTATATCCTGAAGGTATGAGTTACGTACCTTTCTAGGTAAATATAATCCCTTATATATCATGAGATATAATACCTAGGCATTGTAGAGAAATTTCCAAAAAAGTAAACAAAAAGTAGCGCAAATAATAAAAATACCGCCTTTGAGTTGTGAATATCAATAGAACGCGCGCGAGCTGAATGCAGAGCTTTTGTATGTGTCACCATACATTAGCTCTGCATTGAACTCGAGCGCGTACTATAAGTATGTATTTGTTCTGGAACTGTACCACAGACTGGTAAGTCAAGCCGTCAAATGGCCGCCTTGAAAAGCGCCATCTGGGAGACGGATATAGTACTAAATAGAGTGAATGCCCTGTATATAGGTACCTATTTAATATTATATGGAGAGAAATATAAGAGAGATTTTTTTTTTTAATAAAATATTATATTATATTTAAAAAAAGGGAAAAAAATAAAATCGGACCAGGGGATACTGGAATCGAACCGAGGTCTTCTGTTTGTGACCTACCTGTTTCCCACCTGGGCTATTATGACTCCGTAGATAGCGGCGAAATTTACCTTCGTATTCTAAATTCTAATGATATTCTAGCAGTTCTAATATTTCAGCTTATACTAATCTTGTCGTTTCGCGCGACGACGGAGGGCGCGGTGTAGGTACCTACCGACCGCGTCCCGCGCGCGCTTGCCTCAAATAGAGATAGCAATATACCGGTTGATTTTAGTTCGCTCCTTGAATTGAAGTTGAGAGCGCTGTTCGCCGGGGTCTTAAGTTTTTTTTAATTATGCTATTGGATTTCTTACTTTTGACAATGAATTGAGCATTTTATCAACAAATAAAAGTTATTCTATGTAGTGAAATTTTAATTGAATTTCCACGTGTGATACACACGCAGAAAGCGCTACAAATGAGCTTATTATTTTCAATTCAATTCAATTCTTGGTTTTATGGCTTGCGTTTGTACCAAATGGGTACAATATACCTCGCCAATGACGCGTGGAACGGAGGAGACACGCTTTATAGGTGATAGCTGGGAGGTTCTGTCCAGCTTTTAGTGGAATTTAAAAAAAAATCTGGTGATCATACAGGATCAAAGTTCGCTTAATATCTCTTTAGAACAAAAATTCTTTATGGCTGAAGAAAAGTAAAATATGGCTACCCTGTGGCCAACAACACCACACATCTTGTTGAAAAAAAATTATTATTTTTTAAAAAATATTTTTTCAGACAATAAGAATATGGAACTGGCAGTCCCGTCAATGCATCAGCGTGCTAACCGGCCACAACCACTACGTCATGTGCGCACAATTCCACCCAACCGAGGACCTCATAGTCTCCGCCTCACTGGACCAGTCAGTCCGAGTCTGGGACTTCTCAGGCCTGAGGAAGAAGAGCGTGGCCCCTGGACCCTCAGGGTTGGCAGAGCATTTGAGGAACCCGCAGGCAACCGATTTGTTTGGACAGGTAAATGTATGTTTTCTTTTCTTTTTTTTTTGATGGCCGTCACGGTGTTGGGTTTACTGTTTGGTCATTAAAACATTAATCGTTGGCTATTACATTGGCTTTTGGTTGGATATTTTGATGGCTATAATGGGTTGGATACATTTTGATACACAAACCCATTGATGGATGTTTTTTTGACGTCTCATTCGAAGTGTCTCTCACACTTAATTGATTTCACTCAACAGTTGTGTGGCATTGACTTGGGTACCATTCTGTGTGTCTTATGGTTTACAATGTCTCAATTTATTTTTAATCTGGATATGTTTATGAAAAGTGTAAATTACAATTAAATTTATGGTCTTTACTTAACAAATAACAATGTTGCTATGTAGCCTGTTTTCCTAGGCGAGCGACAGAAGCGACGCGACGCGACAAAATGACAAACTGGTCTATGCTATAATGTAGGACACGTGAAGGGTCAGCTACTGTTTGATACTGTTGTGTCGCGTCGCATCGAGTCGCGGTGTCGCGTTTGTCGCTCATGTAGGACAACGGGGGACTTCTTCTCTGTATCCTGGAATTATTTTCTGCACTTGGACGCAGGCGTCCGCTGTACGGGTGACTTAGTGTAAGATCTAAAGAGCGAACTTTGACTTTGCTTAGACTTAAGACATGGTTAAAACGAGACAGATTTACGTTACTCACATAAGTCTATCTCGTTTTAACTCCAAGTAAAGTCTGAGCCAAGTCAAAGTACACTCTATAGATCTCAGCCTTATTGACTGACAACCACCCAACCGGCAAAGACGTGCCGCCAAGCGATTTAGCGTTCCGGACTCCGGTACGATGTCGTGTAGAAACCGATTAAGGGTATGGGTTGATTGTAACTGCCATACTCCTAACAGGTTAGCCCGCTACCATCTTAGACTGCATCATCACTTACCATCAGGTGAGATCCCAGTCAAGGGCTAACTTGTAGTGGATAAATAAAAAACTATAAAACCCAATGTATCATTATTCTAAGCCATTTATCTTCCCAGGAATCAGCTACATTAACATCTCACAGGTACTTATCGCATGAGTTATCCACAAGGGTCCTATTATGTAAAACCTGCATCTATCAATGTAAGAAACTCAATTGTTGTGTTTTTCTGAATCTTATTTTGTATTCTTGCTGTGATAATAGATTTTGGCTTATATTGTGTAAAGATGATTGCTACAGTGTAACAGTTGCAATCACCTCTGCTAATACATTCCCCGAAATCCATTGTCGCAACAAGTATACCATAATTTCAGTATTGAGACTGTAACAATGATTGATGCAACCTGAAAATTTTTTTTTTTACATACTAGGACTACAGGTTCATGAATCATGATGATGATTTAAATCTATTAACTATGACATTTAAATCGTCAGCATTTAATGTCAATAAGGAACTAATTTTTAAACTTATTCAGTTCAATTCAGCTTTATTGCTGTGTATATTTAGCTGCCTTATAAGCTGTGGTGTATTTCTAGGGAGATGCATATAATATAGGTACAATGTACATCCATTCAGCTATACATCTCATAAAGTACTGTACCTACATAATGTAAATAAAATAGTTTTTGTTTTTTTAGTGTTGAATATAGAAAAAAATACTATTAACCTTTTTCCAATAAAGATATAATTTTCTTTTTTATGATATAAATGTCTGAAAATATTAAGTTTAATTTCTACTTATGAATAGCAGTTGTAATACTTGTAAAGCAAATAATATTGGCAAACGGTTCAAACATTCTAGACCTTAACTAGAAACGGTTCTAGACCACATGAAACTTGTCATAAGAGTTAAATTTGAAGACTATCCAAGCATTAGTAGTTGTTAATCTGTAAGTATTAAAGGTGACTGCATTATTCTCAGGCCGATGCTGTGGTGAAGCATGTATTGGAAGGCCACGACCGCGGGGTCAACTGGGCCTCTTTCCACCCCACACTGCCGCTTATAGTCTCCGCGGCTGACGATCGGCAAGTCAAGCTGTGGAGGATGAATGACGCAAAGGTATGTATTGTATGATACGACCGCGGGGTCAACTGTGCTTCTTTCCACCCCACACTGCCGCTTATAGTCTCCGCGGCTGACGATCGGTAGGTCAAACTGTGGAGGATGAATGATGCAAAGGTATGTATTGTATGACACGACCGCAGGGTCAACTGGGCCTCTTTCCACCCCACACTGCCGCTTATAGTCTGCGCGGCTGACGATCGACAGGTCAAGTTGTGGAGGATGAATGACGCAAAGGTATGTATTGTATGACACGACCGCGGGGTCAACTGGGCCTCTTTCCACCCCACACTGCCGCTTATAGTCTCCGTGGCTGACGATCGACAGGTCAAGCTGTGGAGGATGAATGATGCTAAGGTAGGTATGTATTGTATGACACGACCGCGGGGACAACTGGGCCTCTTTCCAGCCCACACTGCCGCTTATAGTCTCCGCGGCTGACGATCGACAGGTCAAGCTGTGGAGGATGAATGATGCTAAGGTATGTATTGTATGACATGACCGCGGGGTCAACTGGGCCTCTTTCCAGCCCACACTGCCGCTTATAGTCTCCGCGGCTGACGATCGACAGGTCAAGTTGTGGAGGATGAATGACGCAAAGGTATGTATTACTCTATAAAGCATGGAAGGCCAAGACTATGGGGCCAACTGGGTCTCTTTCCACCCCTCACTGCCTCTTACCATCTTAGTATAGAATTTTTATTGAAATATGATGCTAAGGCGAGTTTCTTACAGCAGTTAGAACTTCAAAATCGCTTCAAAACAATTATTGAAAATCACATATTTGATCAAAATCTATTTTCAGCTAAAACGCTACAATATGGCGTAGATTCCACCCTATCGTTAGTCTTATCTCATTACATTCCATAGGCCTGGGAAGTGGACACATGCCGGGGCCACTACAACAACGTCTCGTGCGCCTTGTTCCACGCGCGACACGAACTTATCTTGTCTAACAGTGAAGACAGATCTATCCGAGTGTGGGACATGACCAAACGCACGTGCTTGCACACGTTCAGACGGGAAAACGACCGGTGAGTATTGTCATCACACTCGACGCGATTATCACGATTATCACTATACAGACACTTCATCATACTGAATATTATAAATGGTTTGTATGTTGAAGGTTGGACAGATTTGGCTGAAATGTGGTATGGATATACCCGGGATTCACACATAGCCTACTTAATATGCTGGAAATTTAAGAGTTACCGCGAGAACAAAAAAACATAGATAATCATCATAAGCATAGATTGACCAATACTTGAGAACCTGTTCATAATAATAATTAATTCATAATTCATTTATTATCAAGAACATGGTACTTTATAATATAGTTACATATTACAGACGTTACATTAAAAACATAATAAGGTCTGCATGTTCTACCGTAACCGGTGTACAATTTTAAAGTTAACTATTTAATTATTATTATAATTAATTGTAAGCACACATTAATCAAACTAATATTATAAATGCGAAAGTGTGTTTGTTTGTTGGTTTGTCCTTCAATCACGCCGCAACGGAGCAACGGATCGACGTGATTTTTGGCATGGGCATAGTTGAGGACCTGGAGAGTGACATAGGCTACTTTTTATCCCGGAAAATTAGGGAGTACAATAAAAATTACATAAATCTTAAACTTCATACGTCACAGCATGTCGGTGACGCGAACCTATAAGATTTTCCCCTACCAAAAAGTACTCAACGCGGCTAAAGAGTTCACTTCAAAAAACCAGCCTTTATCGCCCACTAGCTGATACCCGCTATTAAGTTTTTTTGATTCCCGCGGGAATTCCTTAAATTTCCGGGATAAAAAGTAGCCTAATGTCACTCTCCAGGTCCTCAACTATAACCCATACCAAAAATCACGTCAATCCGTTGCTCCGTTGCGGCGTGATTGAAGGACAAACCAACAAACCAATAAACCAACAAACAAACACACTTTCGCATTTATAATATTAGTATGATTATCAACATCTAAACTCTCTTCTTCTGTCCGCCAGGTACTGGGTACTGGCAGCGCATCCAACTCTGAACCTTTTCGCCGCCGGCCACGACGTTGGCATGATATTGTTCAAGCTGCAAAGGGAGAGGCCTGCTTATGCGCTGCATAACAACTTGCTGTTTTATATCAAGGACAGGTGTGTAAAGTTGAAACTATATCTTCTATCTTCTTCTTCTATCTATATGTAGCGGTTACCACAGTGTAAACTAGATGGCGTTAATTGTATCTACACCGCAGAAGATACCCGACTGAAAACTTACAAGTTACATACAAGCCGAAATCACAATATCTTTTATTTATTTATTATTTTTTTTGTACCAGAAAGTTATACAATATGTAGAAAAACAGAAACATAGTGGACAAGGAAACACTTATCTCTATAAGAGATCTCTACCAGTGACCCTTGGCAGTGAGAAAGGTTGTGAAGGAAGAATGGGTACAACAAAATATGAGATGCAATGAAACTAGATATTATATCATAAACTTACACGAATATACATACTAATGACATAAATATATACATAAATATATAAATACATACCAACATACATATATATATAATACATACCAATATACTATATTACTTAATGATTTAACAGATACATATTATTAATTTATAATTATGATAGAGAAGATAGATAGTGCTGTTTCAGTCGAAGTTTAAAGGTGTGAATAGATGGGTTATTCATAAAAATGCTATCAGGTAGTGAGTTCCATAGGCGCGTCGCAGCTACCGTAAAAGATTCGAAGAGTCGAAGATATCGAAGTTTTCTGAGAATAGCACTATATAATAGACCGTTCAAACTTGACCAGAAAGGTCCCCGGACACAACACCAGCCCGGAGGAAGATCTTCCTATTGGTGCGGACGAGTACATATCACTCATTCGTCCCACATCTATCTATCTTCTATATATATAAATAAAAGTAATTACGTAAAAATATTTTACTTCGCATTCGCTTCTATGAGGGCCACCCTGAAATAAATATTTTTATAACTTTTTAAGCCATATTCGGCTGGAGGCCATCGGTTTACATATTATATTTAAATTTGAAGTTCAGAATTACGTTCAGTAATTCAGAAGTTATAAGGCTCTGACAGACGGACGGACGGACAAGTGCAAATTCACTCAAGTAGACAGAGACCTTTGCTTTGCTCGGGCAATAACAAGCCTATGATATATATAGGTTCTCCTAGTTAGGGGTCAGGAATGCATTGTTCTGTGTCGTAGTTATACCAATTATAAAGATTTCTGTTTCTATTTCCTTTGAAAAGTACCTCATTTTGTAGGCAACTCCGTAAATTGGACATGTCGACCAACCGAGACGCGCCTGTGATGCAGATCAAAGGGGGCGGGAGACACCAGCCTTACAGGTAGGTTTTATTCCCCCTTTCTTTTCTAATTTTGTTTGACGATCTCCGTGGCGCAGTATTAAGCGCTGTTGTCTTAACGTGCGGCGGTCCCGGGTTCGATCCCCGGCAGGGTCAATTTGGGAATTTATAATTTCTAAATTTTCCCTGGTCTGGCCTGGTGGGAGGCTAGTTACCACCCTACCGGCAAAGACGTGCCGCCAAGTGATTTAGTGAAACCGTGGTATGGGTTTAATATAACTGCCATGCCCCTAACAGGTTAGCTCGCTACCATCTTAGACTGCATCATCACTTACCATCAGGCGAGATAGCAGTCAAGGGCTAACTTGTACAGGATTAAAAAAAAATCTTAAAAGCATATAACTTAAGTAAAAGTAAAAAATATCGGAATTTTTTCAAGTAATTTGGAAATATCAGAAATTTTCATGTGAGTATTATGGAGGAATAAATTAACTTAGGAGGACTTAATTTTTTGTAAATTTTTCAAAAAATGTAAGTAGAAGGAATTTTCTTAAGTAATACATATTTTCCACTGTTTATTTGGACATGTTAATACTTGACTATTATTTCATATTGCTATTTAGTGAACAAATTACGCGGAACCGAGCGTGCTAGTGAACTTAAATTAAATTAGGCTGCATCACTACTTCCAGCAAGTCTGATTGCAGCCAAGCGCTAGTCTATAAATTAAAAAAAAACCGATGTTTTTTTTTCAGCATGTCGCTAAATCACGCCGAATGGTGCGTTCTAGTGACGTGGCGTATAGGCGACAGTAATACGTACGAGTTATACTCTGCGCCGCGGGACGGCACTGAAGCCACGAGCAGCCCGCCTGAACCCTTGCGTGGGCATGCCGCCTCCGCTGTGTGGGTCGCCAGAAACCGATTCGCTGCACTGGAGAGAAACAACCAGGTAGCGTATAGACTAAAGTAACGCGTACGTGCTATAGAGAAATAACTAGGTAACGTATAGGTGACAGTAACGCGTACGCGCTATAGAGAAAAAAGCAGATAGCGTATAGGTGACAGTAACGCGTACGAGTTGTTCTCTGCGCCGCGGGACGGCACTGAAGCCACGACCAGCCCGCCTGAGCCCTTACGTGGACATGCCGCCTCCGCTGTGTGAGTCGCCAGAAACAGGTTCGCTGCGCTGGAGAGAAACGACCAGGTAGCGTATAGACTAAAGTAACGCGTACGAAATATAGAGAAAAAAAGCAGATAGCGTCTAGGTGACAGTAACGCGTACGAGTTGTACTCAGCGCCGCGGGACGGCACCGAAGCCACGTCCTCCCCGCCTGAGCCCTTACGTGAACATGCCGCCTCCGCTGTGTGGGTCGCCAGAACCGCAGAACATCCAGGTAGCATATAGGTGACAGTAACACGTAGGTGGTGTTGAGAAATAACTAGGTAGCGTATAGGTGACAGTAACGCGTACGCGCTATAGAGAAACAACCAGATAGCATATAATGTGTGTGTTCCGTTATAAGCACTGCGAGCACTGGCAGTGCTCTTTACTGGGGACTTCCAGTGCTCGCAGTGTATTTCGGAACGCACCCAATATGTGATAGTAACGCGTATACGCTATAGAAAACGACTAGGTACCGTATAGGTGACAGTAACGTGTACGCGTTACTTTGTGCTATAAACTTTCCTTATTCGATCATTCTCGTTGCAGCTCGTAATAAAGAACCTTAAGAACGAAGTATCAAAGAAGATAGCAACACCTACTTGCGAAGAGATAATGTACGCTGGAACGGGCATGCTTTTGCTGCGCGAGCCCGATTGCGTACAGTTGTTAGACGTGCAACAGAAACGGACTATTGCCAGTGTAAGTAGATTGGTTAATGGATTCGTTAAACTATCGAATATCGATTCGATTTATAAAAAAATATTTATCACTTTACAATGGTTTAGGAAGTCAATTTTTGTGAAATGATAAATGTTAAATAAATGATTTATTTATTTCACGTAGGACAACTTGTGTCACTTATGAAACGTTAAGACTCTACCACCGGTTCGGAATAGCTTTCCGACTTCCGCTTCGGCTTTCTACTGAGAAGAGCCGGCAAGAAACTCAGCAGTAATGCTCTTTTCTTAAAAAAGAAAAAGGTTGTAATAAGTAGACAACACATACGTTACAAGCATTACACTGACTTGTGGGTCACTGGATGCGAATGCAAATGATGAGAACCTCCTCCCTCTTGAAAGTCGGTTAAAAAATAGTCGATTTGAAGTCGTTAAAACTATCGATTCGATTCTTTAAATTATGTTTCTAAAAAATAGAAATTTGTTTATATAAACAAAAAATATTTTTCACCTTACAGTTGCTTAGGAAGACAGTTTTTCGAAATGAATTTTTATCATTTATCATGTTATGGTGGGGTTTGGGTGAAATAATGAGAACCTCCTCCCTTTTGGAAGTCGGTTTTATCGTCGATCAGTATTCGCGAAATACCAATAGAAGTTTATTTTGAGTAACTATCTTTGAAAACTTGTTATTGGCGTTATACTTATTCTTTATTTATCTATCCATATTTGTTGTGGCTGTAAGTTTTCTGAACAAAATAAAATAAAATAAAACTATAGACTCATAGAGGTATTTTTTTATTCTGTGTAAAAGTTTCATAGAGGTATTAAACTAAGTATAATATATTAAACTAAAATTATAACCAAGCAAATTGCTAAGTAAACCGTTACTACATGCTGTCTAGACCAGCTGAAACCCTGCAGCAACGGTTTACATAGCATTAGTCTAGCCGGCTGGCTAACATGCCTAGGAAATATATAAAAATAATAAATACAGTGTGATGTACAATATTATGTTATATTATTTCTTCTGTTGACGTTCATTCCTTTTGTTTTCGCTCACAGGTAAAAGTATCCAAATGCCGCTACGCCATATGGAACTCAGACATGACTCTCGTAGCGTTGCTAGCCAAGCATTCAGTGACGATTTGCACCAAGAAGCTAGAACAACTGTGCTCTGTAACCGAAGGGGCACGAGTGAAGTCGGGTGCTTTTGACGACTCTACCCCACAACCTGTCTTCATTTACACCACTGCCAATCATATCAAGTACTGCTGTAAAGATGGGTAAGTTTGCTCATAAAAAATCACTGTTTTCTTTTTATCTTGTCAATGAATTAATGTTATCTGAATTTTAACGACCGCCCTGACGCATTGGTGAGCTCTATTGTGTCACCGTGGTAGGTTCGAGGTTCGATTTATAATTTCTGAATGGGCTTATTATAACTGAATGTATATATAATATATAATACCCCTAACAAGTTAGCCAACTACGATCTTGGCCTGCATCATCATTTACCATCAGGTGACATCGCAGTCAAAGGAATTCACTTGTAATGGAATAAAAAAGAAAAAAAAAAGAATAATATTTAATTTCATTTCAGCTATATAGATAGTTTGTACAGTAGTTACAGTATTTTTATAGGAATATTTGTTTTTACAGCGACTACGGTATAATCCGTACGCTAGATGTGCCCGTGTACGCAGTCAAAGTGATCGCCAATGAAACTGGGGCGCGAGTGGTCTGCCTCGACCGCGAGGCGCGACCCAAAGTGCTGAACATCGACCCCACTGAATACAGGTTAGTACCAACATCAACCTATCGCTGGCCCACTGCTGGGCACGAGTCTACTCTCAGAATTATGGTGTCTTTTTTTTTGGAACGAAGTTCCTTATGGGACGATGCGGAGGGGTCCCTAACCGGCTAAAACCGTCCGTAACGAAAATGCGTAAGATTTTGAAGTGAAAACTTCTTTAGCTGCGTTGAGCACTTTTTGGTAGGGGGTAAAATTGTGGATTCGTCGCGTCATCGACATGCATGTCGCTGACATGCTCGGGTTGTTACGAAGACAAAAGGTCTTACTTAAATATAAATATACTACATTCGAAATTAAACTTTAATGTCTTAGTGTTAAGACAGATATTTAATTTTTTTTTATTAAAAAAAAAATTAAATAAGTATTCGTTTTCACTTCTATCGGCAGTGTCTATGACTGCCAATTTTTTTATGTAAAGTTTATGTATGTTCGCTATACAGTGTTTAATTATTATTATATATTTTTATGAATCATTGTGAATAAAATAAGTATTAAGATCATTTTATAAAGTAGTTTTTGATTCTTATCGATAAAAAAAATCATAATAAAAAATTTATACCTGAATAATTATTTTCTTTTTACCTCGCCTAGAACTTGAAATTAATATTTATGTAATAAGGAACTTCGTTCCTATCTGGTGTCCCACGACACCACACGTTTTTTTAAAAAAAATTATAGACTAGCGCTTGGCTGCAATCAGACTTGCTGAAAGTAGTGATGCACCCTGGTGGAGTGCGCTTGCCTAGAAGATGTCTTATTTAGGATGATAATAATTGTGACAGCTCACGCCCATGAATTTTCGTATTCCCGGTAAAATGATACTACGTATAATCTTCATGCTTGTACTTCATGGATGGGTACGGATGGGTACGGTACTTATCGTAGTGAAGTGTAACATGTTAGCCCGCTACCATCTTAGACTGCATCGTCATTTACCATCAGGTGAGATTGCAGTCAAGGGCTAACTTGTGGTGGAAAAAAAAGTAACATCGTCGATTTCATGTCTTTCACCCAGGTTCAAGCTGGCGCTGGTGACCCGGCAATACGACCAAGTGCTTCACATGGTGAAAACTGCGAAACTTGTGGGCCAGAGCATCATTGCTTACCTGCAGGAGAAGGGTGAGCCACTGCTTTAGATTTCAAATTGATTTTTGCAACGACCTCAATTTATATAGACGGGCCCTGTCAAACAAAGAATGTGGACTTATTTTACTAACGCCATCTAGTCCGAAAAGCGGACAGCGCTATGGCGGGGACAAAGACAGGCTTATACAGGTGTGGAGAGCACTCTACAGGTCGGACGCCCAATTTTTTCTATGAAACGGTCCATAAATCGATGGTTTTTTTACTACGTTTTTCAGGTTCTAGGTAGAAGCAAACTTGTCAAACGCGTAAAAAAGCCGTGGCGACCGTCTTTATTGCGATCCAATCTTTTGACTTCCAATCCTTAAAACGAATTGAGTATATATATCAATGCTTTGAGCGAGTTTTAAGGGGGTTGCCACATTACCTATATGATTTGCTGTTGCTTGAAATAAGCTTTATTTTTTTTTGTCTCCCCATAACCTTTTTATCCAATGCGATGTGGCCGAAAAGAACTATTGAAAAATTTCCAAGAGCTTGAATTTTACCAGATGCTTGATTGCAAAAGTTGGTCCCTGACATTTTTCCTCCAACAATGGGTGTGTTCCGAAATATACTGCGAGCACTGTTCAGTGTTCTTCACTCTGGAGAAATTCGTTCCGTTATGACTGACAGTAAACTGCCGCAGTATCCTAGGATTCCTAGGGAAATATATGACGTCATTAATCGACACCATCTTTGTACTGTGAGTACTGGCGTGTTCGAGATAACGTGCTCTCAGTGCCACAGCTCAGTGCTGACTGCGTTCCGTTTTAAGCAGTAACCAGTATACCTAACTATAAAGGAACGGCTTCGCAGTGTACTAAATTGACGTCACACCTTGCAGTGCTCGCAGTGTATTTCGGAACATACCCAATGTTTTATAGAATGCGATAGTTGATAGCACACTTTAGCTCTAGCTGTCATTTTACTGTATTCAACAGAAGGCCTTGATCATGGCCTTGATTGCTACAGTGTAACAATTAATTAAAAATAAAAACTAGACGATGCCCCCGACTTTGTCCGTGTGGATTGAGGTATTTTGGTTCCTACGGGAACTCTTTAATTTTACTGGATAAAAATTATATAATAATCCAGGATATAATCTATCTCCATTCCAAATTTCATCCAAATCCGTCAAGTAGTCCAGTAGAAAGAGTAGCAAACATACGCACACACACACACATACAAACTTTCGCCTTTATAATATTAGTGTGATATTGGGGCTGATTCTGTGTAACACAATCTCTAAACTAAACTAAAATGGCAGCTTTAAATCTAGTTCTGTCCCTTTCCGTAGGTAGTATTATGAAAGGGTTAGCAATACTTGTAATGCTCTAATTTTAGTTTAGTTTAGAGATTGTGCACTACAGAATCAGCCCCATTAATTACTTAGCTAAATTCTGGCATATCCTTTACCCAGGTTACCCCGTAGGGAGTATTATGAAAGGGTTAGCAATACTTGTAATGCTCTAATTTTAGTTTAGTTTAGAGATTGTGCACTACAGAATCAGCCCCATTAATTACTTAGCTAAATTCTGGCATATCCTTTACCCAGGTTACCCGGAAGTGGCGTTACACTTCGTAAAAGACGCGCGCACGAGACTATCTCTCGCTCTACAGTGCGGCAACATTGAGGTAGCGCTGGAGGCCGCCAAAAGCCTGGACGAGCCCGAAGCTTGGGAAAAACTGGCGGCGGCAGCTTTGAATACCGGAAACCATCAAGTGAGCATTGTTATTTTGATTTCTCTCTCTCTCTGCGTCGTATTCCTCATTGCTGAGGTCGTGACCCCTTTTTCATCATCATCATTGGCGCTACAGCCTCTTGTGGGCCCGGGCCTGGTCCAGAAGATTTCTCCATCTGTCTCTGTCCTTTGCGCTCGGTTTCCAATTTTTTATTCCAAGCCCCTTGGCGTCTGGTTAACTCCATCTAACCACCGAAGTTTTACCCGACCAAAGCTTCTACCGTCCATCTGGGTGCGACGACATTAGTTTTTTTGGTGGTCTATGCTCATCCATACGATGTACGTGTCCAGCCCATTGCGATCATGCGATTTTAATGTGCTGAACAAATGTCCCCCTTTTTTCATTAATCACGTTATAATGGTAGGAGTTACCTTGGGATAATAATGCGGTGGGTTCCCAGCTCCTTCCGCATACGACTCGACGATTATTATTAGATATTAGTAATTATAACCGGGACCGACGTCTTAACGTGCTCTCCGAGGCACGGAGGAAACGAAAATCCAAATTTGAACCTCCAATTTCCCCATCCAGTCAAAGACTTGGATCAGCGTTGCTTAACATTCGCAATCGACTGATATGCCGTGTAGAAACCGAATAGGGGTATGGGTTTAATATAACTGCCATGCCCCTAACAGGTTAGCCCGCTACCATCTTAGACTGCATCATCACTTACCATCAGGTGAGATCGCAGTCAAGGGCTAACTTGTAGTGGATAAAAAAAAAAAAAAAAATATGTGTTGTAACAATGCCACTCGTATAATTACAGAAAAACTTTTCTTGCATCTAAAGTAAGAGCACTTGTCATTGTTAGTGATTCTAGATGCAACACCCTCGCTACGCTCGGGAGTTACTTCAAGATCCCTCGTTACCCTTGGGATTTATAACGGCCCGTAATAAGCCCGTAACGTAAGACATTGCGTCACCCTCATGTTGAATAATGTACTATTGTTTGTTTGTCCCCAATCCTATACAAGTTTCATTAGACGACGCGATTTTACAAAAAATTGTTACAACTTCTCAACCGATCCTTTTATCAAGGTTTATTAAGTTTCCGCTATGCTCCTATTATTATATACTACTAGCTGATGCCCGCGACTTCGTCCTCGAGGATTGAGGTTTTTCGGTTCCCGCGGGAACTCTTTAATTTTCCGGGATAAAAAGTAGCCTATGTGCTATTCCAGACTATAATCTATCTCTGTGTTCATCCAGATCCGTTCAGCCGTTGGAGCGTGATTGAGTAACAAACATCCATACATCCATACATCCATCCAAACTTTCGCATTTATAATATTTATTTGATTTACCGACCCACGGCCTCGGCATCAATCAGATATATATGTCATAAAGAACTTTTTTTCTAGACCTAGCTGTATTTTATTTATTTGTAAGTCAGTTTCTCCTAATATATGTATCTATCCCTTTCTAGATAGTAGAGATGTGTTACCAGCGCACGAAAAACTTCGACAAGCTATCATTCCTGTACCTCATAACTGGCAACCTCGACAAGCTGCGCAAGATGATGAAGATAGCAGAGATCAGGAAGGATGTCTCCTCGCAGTTCCAGGGATCTTTGCTCTTAGGAGATGTGCCTGAAAGGATCCGACTCTTGAAGAATGCTGGACAGGTAAGAGTAGATGTAGACTGTAAAATCAACCATTCTGTTTGGCAACCATTTTTAAATGCACAACCGCACCATCTTACTAAACATCTTAAACTTATTAGTACTATCAAAAGCTGCTGCGGTAAACCACAAACCACTAAAAATAGGATTTTCCAATAAGTTTACGTGTCCGTGGGATTAACTCTTCAATACAATATTTGTTTCCCAACTGTTCCTGGCATACCTAACGGCGGTAAAGCACAAGCAGCTAGAAAAAGGTTTTGCCAATAAGTTAACGAGTCCATGGTTTACCCTTCAATACAATATTCGTTTCCCAGCTGTCCCTCGCATACCTAAGGGGCCGTCCATTAATCACGTGATGTTTTTTGAGCATTTTTTAACCCCCCCCCTCCCCCTTGGTGATACGTGGTGAGGTTTAAGACTAACCCCCCCGCCCCCACCTAAAATCACGTGTATTTTTTAGTACAAAGAATCTTAAACATTTTTTTAATGCAACACGTACGAGGTAATAAATGGTGTACGCGTGTATTCGGCGCCAAAATAACAGAATAACTGGCGACTGGCAAATGGCAATGAAGCCGAGCCGGACGATCGTCGCGGTGCGCGGCGCGCGGGGACTTCGTTCGTTGCCTGGCAACGGCGAGTCAAGGTCACACTACACGCCGCTTTTCGGTTTAGAAATCGCGCGTTTGACGAAAAAATAAATACACGTGATATCTTGCTACACCCACCCTCCCCCACTGTGATATTTCGTGATTTTTGTTTAACCCCCTCCATCCCCTTTCAAGCCTCGCGCGATTAATGGACGGCCCCTAACGGCGGTAAACCACAAGCGGCTAGAAATAGGATTTTCCAATAAGTTTACGAGTCCGTAGGAGTTACCCTTCAATACAATATTCGTTTCCCAGCTCTCCCTGGCATACCTAACCGCGGTAAACCACAAGCAGCTAGAGGAGGCGGAACAGCTTAAGGCGGCGTTGGAGGCTGCCAACTTGCCTATACCGGCGGCCAACCCTGACGCGGTGTTCCTGAGGCCACCGCTGCCGGTGGAACGGGCTCAGCCTAACTGGCCTTTGCTGGCTGTCTCCAAGTAAGTGGCCAGTATATACATCCCGTAGACAGATATGTCTTGTAGACTGTAGGCTGCAACGAGAGAGACAACATGCTGTTTTATATCAAGAACAGGAATGTAAAGTTGACACAAGTTTGGGTATGTCTAGTAGGAAGATGATGGCGTCCGAGCGGCCTTCAGCGACTGATCTACGCACGTTGGCCGCCATGAAAAGCGATACAGATCTGGAATAAGGAAACTTCATCATTACTTCAACCCCGTGCCACTGTAGCTGAGCACGAGCCTCCTCTCGGAATGAGAAGGGTTTGGCCATAGTCAGGTTGGCTTATTTCCCACAGCTTTGAGAACATTACGTCTGCAACTGATAAAAAAAAGGACGTTTATATCTGCCTGTCCTGGAGACCAACCCTGACGCAGTGTTCCTGAGGCCACCGCTGCCGGTGCTACGGGCTCAGCCTAACTGGCCTTTGCTGGCTGTCTCCAAGTAAGTGGCCTAACTGTAGCAGTAAATTCAAATCACATTAAATTCCCATGGGGGTAATGGATTTCAGTAAACATTACAACCCAAGCCCTATGAATGTAATGATGTACTTTACCTTTAGATAACAGGTCTTGTAATAAAGCATTGTCGAGCGAGTGGTGTGAAAACAAATAAATACCTAGGCCTAATCATTGCTTTCCATAAGCATGATTGTCGTCAAGCGCAAGCCTATTTTGCAATAAAAAAACTTTGTTATATTTTTGTAGGAGTTTCTTCGAGGTGGCGGGCGGCGCTCGCACGGCGGCGGACGTGGGCGCAGTGGGCGCGGTGGGCGACGTGGCGGGAGACGAGCCGCTGGAGGCCGGCGGCGCCTGGGGCGACGACGACGATGTGCTGCAAGAGAACAAGGTGACATAACATAACACACTAGGGATTTTTTCACCCTTAGGTCTCTCGTAGTGTTCCCGCGACTGACGTTTTTGCAGACGCTCCCTTTTCTCCAGACACTGTTCGTTATTTACTATGAAATTGCGTCGATTAGCAGCGTGCTGAAGTGAGCCGAGTCGAGTCTTTTTAATCGAGTCAAACATCGATATATTATACTAGCGATCCGCCCCGGCTTCGCACGGGTAGCACTAATAATTCTAATAGTCTATACCCAATATAGCGATAAAAATGGTTATTGTGAGTCAACCTTAAAAGATAGATGTATGCTATCGCGGACTTTTTACGTAAGGATCTCTAATTTTTTTGAAAATTAAATATAGCCTGTTACTCGCTGATAATGTAGTTTTCTATAGGTGAAAGAATTTTTAAAATCGGTTGAGTAGTTTTTGAGTTTATCCATTACAAACAAACAAACAAACAAACAAACAAACAAATCTTTCCTCTTTATAATATTAGTTTAGATGTAGGTATGTAGGTACTAGATGGGCCCTTTCATAGAAAAAAATTGGGCGTCCGACCTGTGGAGCGCGCTCCACACCTGTATAAGCCTGTCCTTGTCCCCGCCATAGCCCTGTCCCGCTTTTCAGACTAGACGGCGCGGCGTTAGTAAAATTCGCCCACATTTTTTGTTTGGCAGGGCCCCGATGTAAATTGAGGTCGTTGGAGTCAAATTTTCTCTAGGCAAGCGCGCTCCACCTTAGGCTGCATCACCACTTGCTAGCAAGTCTGATTGCAGCCAAGCGCTAGCCTATATATTTAAAAAAAAAAAATCCGCTTCCTGGAAAACACTTCCTGAGCAAAGATGTTCACCTCGTTTATTTGATGTATGTTTAACAGGAGGAGGGCGACGTCGAGGTGATGGAAGACGCGTGCGACGACGGAGGCTGGGACGTCGGCGATGAGGACTTGGAGCTGCCTGAGGAGCTGGCTCCCGTGTCTGGTGAGTGCTCCCATACAAACTAGGTGAGATCGCAGTCAAGGGCTAATTTGTAGTGGACTAGCTGATGCCCGCGACGTCGTTGGCGGGAGGCCATCGGTTTACATATTATATTTAAATTTGAAGTAATTACGTTCAGTAATTAAGAAGTTTTAAGGCTCTGACAGACGGACGGACGGACGGACAAGTGCCAATTCACTCAAGTAAACTCAGAGACCTTCGCTTCGCTCGGTCAATTATTATTTGTGTTTAGGTATTTTAAATAAGTTTTATGTAATTTAATATTTATGTATATAATATGTATTATATTTAAATATATATATTTATTATATGTATAATTTTTATCTGTTTATAGTATGTCTAAATTCTTAAAATCAAATACGGACCTGTGTATTAGTCCGCCCCCGTACGGCTGTTGCATCAGCCTAAACTTCTAACCTATTGAGTGACAAATAAAATCTACAAGTGAGTGCACGCATTTTTATTCAGAGACAATCTTCCATAGCAAAACACTCGACTCCAAACCTTATTGCGTTAAACATATGGTCCATACGACCCGATTCTAAAGTACCGGTGACCGTGCCTACGTGACCCGAGCGATCGTGTTTTTATGTATGGAGTTGAGCGGGAGTGTTTTTTATCTATGGAGTTTTGCGCGTGACTTTGCAAGTTATTGGTTTTTGAGTATTTTATGAGTTTTAACTTGCAAATGCGATTTAATAGACAAGTACGAAGTATTACCTACCTGAGTGAGTTGAGAAAACATAGGTATATACTTTAAACTTAAAAACATCAACGAAAGAATTGTGTGCCTATCAAATCGAGCTGTGAGATAACCTAAACGAGCAGAGAAAAAGTAAGTGCGATTTATTATACAAGTACGGAGTATTACCTACCTGAGTGAGTTGAGAAAACATAGGTATATACTTTAAACTTAAAAACAACTATGGAAGAATTGTGTGCCTATCAAATCGAGCTGTTAGATAACCTAAAACGAGCGGAGAAAAATTATCGTAAGTCACCCAAGGAGAGATTAAAACGCCATTATGTGGAGGCGCGTCTTGAGAGTTTAGAACAGTTATGGCGAGATTTTAAAGATGAACATAAAAAGATAATATATAAGGCGACCAGTGCGGAACATAAAGGTCATAGCTACTTCACCGAAAAGGTATTTGATCAGTTTGAAGAGTTGTATTTGCAGTACAAATCAGTGTTAAGAGAGGCCTTACAGCCTTATGCCTCAGAAAGTTCATGTCAGCCGGTCATACAAACAACAGAGAAATCAGTGAATGAAATTAAGTTACCAGTCATACAATTACCTACTTTTAGTGGCCGATATGAAGAATGGCAAACATTTTACGACTTATTTTGCTCCATTATTCATGAAAATAAACGGTTGTCACCAGTTCAAAAATTGCATTATTTAAAAACAAATTTAAAAGGAGAACCGGAGCAGATGTTGCGCAATTTTCCTATAACCGACGCTAATTATACAGAAGCCTGGAGTCAACTAGTTAAAAGATATAGTAACAAGAGATACAACTGTAATTCTATTTTGAAAATTTTGTTTGGCCAGAAATCTATTCATAGTGAGTCCGCTACGGCAATAAAACATCTGGTTGACACAACATCAACATGTATAAAAGCTTTAGAAAACATAGATATACAGACAGAAAATTGGGATCTTTTTATTAACTACATAGTCATTTCAAAATTAGACATGGAAAGTATTAAACAATGGGAGCAGGATTTAAGCAAGAGTGAAGAAGAATTACCGACCTGGTTGCAATTGAAGGATTTCTTAGAGGCGAGGTTCAGGTCTTTGGAGATGGTGGAAAGCAGTAAAACAAGATCGACCCCGTCTGCGAAGCCAAAAGTGTTTCACGCTAGTGTTGATAAAGAAGTGAAAGTGAAGTGTGCGTTATGTGGTGAAAATCATTACCTTTTTTACTGCACAAGGTTTCGTGAGATGGAAACCAAGGATAGGCAGGACTTCGTTCAGAAGAAGGGGCTATGCTTTAACTGTTTTTCGGATACTCACTCAGTCTTTAAGTGCAAGAGAGTTGAGAGGTGCAAAAAGTGTTCTAGGAAGCATTGCAGCCTTTTGCACTTTGACAGAGAAGAGAAAGAGAGAGAGCAGAAGGCTGAGAAACCGAAAGAAGAAGAATTTAGTCCGACAGGTACAGTGAGCGAGGTGAAAGGAGGTAAGCCGAACATTTTGACTAATTCTAGTGATACACATATTGTTAGTAATTTTTCTAGTGATCATGGAACGAATAATGTATTGTTAGCTACTGCAAATGTATTTGTTAGAAGTAAGAACGGTTGTAAACGAGTAGTGAGAGTCTTGCTAGATCAGGGCTCACAAGCGAGTTTCATTGCTGAATCAACTGTACAATTTCTAAATTTAAAGCGCGAGCCAGTAAGTGGTTGGGTGTCAGGTGTGGGAGAAGGGCAGACGAGAGTTAAGCACATGGTTTCACTCACTGTGGAATCACGCCATAATCCCAAAGCTTCTGTTTGTGTTAATGCGTACGTATTGCAATCACTAACAACAATGTTACCCACTACTAACCTTAGTGCTCCTGAGTGGACAGAGATTGAGAATCTTGAGTTAGCAGATCCAGGATATACAACGCCAGGAAGAATTGATATTCTTCTTGGAGCTGAAGTTTACAGTGATATTGTGTTGGATGGCATTTTGAAACACCCACAAGAAAATTTATTAGCTCAGAAAACAATTCTTGGTTGGGTACTAACCGGGAAGATGCCACCAGAATCAACTTCAGCAAAGAGAATTACCATTCTGCATATCAAGGTAAAAGAGGATGAGATACTAAAACAATTTTGGGAGATGGAAAATGAGCCTAATAGTATAGTGAAGAAACTATCAAAGGAAGAAGAAAGATGTGAAGAGTTCTACAATTCCACAACTGTTAGAGATGAACAAGGAAGATACATTGTGAAATTGCCATTTAAAAATGAAGAACCAGAGTGTCAGTATGGAAATTCGAGGGAAATAGCAGGTAAGAGATTAGAGATTTTAGAAAGAAAATTAGAGAAGAATGAAAAACTAAAAGAAGATTATTCAAAGGTGATGAACGAGTATATAAATTTGAATCATATGACGCAAGTAGATGCCAAGGATGTAAATAATCCTAAGGCTGTATACCTACCTCATCATGCTGTTTTGAGAGAAGACAAGACTACATCCAAGGTACGTGTGGTTTTTGATGCCTCGTGTAAGGATGGCGTCAACGGCGTATCATTGAATGATTGTCTACTTATTGGGCCTAAATTACAACAAGACTTGCGACATATACTAATGAGATGGAGAAAACATAAAGTATGTATTGTTGCAGACATTGTGAAAATGTACCGAATGGTACGAGTTGCTGAGGAAGACACAAATTTTCAGAGATTGCTATGGCGATGCTCACCTGAGGAAGCTGTAACCCATTTTAGACTATTGAGATTAACTTTCGGAACAGCATGCGCGCCTTATCTGGCAGTAAAGACATTAGAGAGGTTAGCTGAAGATGAGAAAGCTAAGTATCCTATCGCATCCGAGATCACAAAAAGAGATTATTATATGGACGATTTAATGACCGGTTGTGATAGTGTTGAAGAAGCCATACAGATTTACGAAGAAATGAATAAGTTGATGGAATCTGGTGGATTTCAGCTACAGAAATGGTGCAGTAATGATGATGAGTTACTAAATTACATTGGAGAAAATAAAAGAGATGATGATTCGATTACACTTAAAGCTAATGATAGTTTGGTTAAGGTGCTAGGAGTTAGTTGGAATAGGAAAACAGATACATTTCAATACACGTTGAACTTACCTGACGTTAAACAACCTGTGACCAAAAGACAAATTCTTTCTGAAGTTGCTAAACTCTACGACCCTTTAGGTTGGTTAGCTCCTGTCGTGGTTTTAGCAAAGATTATAATACAGAAGTTGTGGAAAACAGGACTACAATGGGATGAAGAAATAACTGGAAATTTGTTAGCTGAGTGGTTGCAGTATCGAGAAATGCTTAGTAATATTAAAAATGTTTCTATACCAAGATGGTTGAACTACTTTCATGAAGCTAAAATAGAACTACATGTCTTTGCAGACGCATCTAAAGTAGCTTATGGAGCAGCTGTATACGTTCGAGTTATAGATCAAGAGCGAGTCTACACAACTTTAGTAACAGCAAAAACAAAAGTAGCTCCCATCGAAAAGGAAGTTTCAATTCCAAGACTTGAACTTTGTGGCGCAGTATTGGCAACTAAATTAATATCAGAGACGTCTCAAGTCATGAAGATACCGAAAGAGAACTTATACGCGTGGTCAGATTCTATGATAGTTCTAGCTTGGTTGAAAGCTGGACCTAGTCGATGGAATACATTTGTTAGTAACAGAGTTTCTGATATTCTAAACATACTAGATTACGAGCAGTGGGGTCATGTACCTACAGATACAAACCCAGCAGATTGCGCCTCACGAGGATTAAATGCTACAGAGTTGTCGAGTGATGAGTTATGGTGGAAAGGGCCAACGTGGTTACTTACACTAGATACAAACAGGAATATGTCTGAAATTGAAGACACACATGAAGAGGAGAAAATGAGATCGTTAATTGCTTTATCATATACAGAGGAAGACTTCATTTGGAAAAAGTATTCATCTTTATCAAAAATGTTGAGAACAATTTCATACTGCAGAAGATTTCTAAATTTAAAATTACCTAAAGAAAAACGTAAAACATATAGTAAGATAGTTACACCGAGAGAAATGAGTGAGACTTTAGATAATTGTATTAAACAAGTTCAAGCTATTGCATTTAACGAAGAAATAAAGCAATTAACATCTCGAGGGTGCGTTCCCAAAAGGAGTCAGCTGCGCAACCTTTGTCCCATTTTGGATCAAAATGGGATCCTAAGAGTAGGCGGGCGAATTCAACAATCTGAGGTGGATTATGATGTACAGCATCCTATAATTTTACCTGCTAAGAGTCATCTTAGCAAGTTGATAATCGAAGATGCACATCGGAGAACAATGCACGGTGGTCCACAAGCAATGTTAAACTATTTGAGATCAAGATATTGGATCCTACGTGCTAAAGATCAAGTTAAGAAAACATACCGAGAATGTGTTACATGTATTAGATATTCGAAAAAGAATACCACACAATTAATGGGCCAGTTACCAGAGGCGAGATTGAAACCCAACAAGCCGTTCAAGTCAGCTGGTGTAGACTACGCTGGTCCAATTAATATTCGGTTTTCACCAGGCAGAGGTTCTAAATCATATAAAGGGTATATATGTCTATTTGTTTGTTTCGTTACCCGTGCAGTTCACCTGGAGGCTGTGACAGATATGACTACAAATGGATTTCTCCAAGCATTTCGCAGATTCATAGCCAGAAAAGGCCATTGTCAGGATATCTATAGCGACAACGGAACAAATCTAGTAGGAGCTAGCAGACAGCTAAAGGTAATGTTTAATAACGCAAAATCAACTTTCCCAAGTGAGATAGCAGAGTTGTTAGCCCATGAGCGTACTACGTGGCACCATATACCCCCAAAAGGGGCGAATTTCGGTGGTTTATGGGAGGCAGCAGTGCGCTCCTCAAAAAATCACCTCTTAAAGGTAATAGGAGACACTACACTAACGTATGAGGAACTTGCTACGGTGTTGGCACAAATTGAAGCATGTTTAAATTCTCGTCCCATAACTTTGTTAAGTGATAACCCAGAGGATCCTCTCCCGCTGACACCGGGCCATTTTCTAATAGGTGAACCTTTAATAAATATACCTGACGAAGATTATACTCTATGTAAAATATCAAATTTAGATAGATGGAGGCTCACACAAAAGATGGTTGCCGATTTTTGGAATAGATGGTACAAAGAATATCTGGTTAATCTTAATCAGAGGTACAAATGGAATACAAAAACTCCTGATCCAGAAATTGATGACATAGTAATCCTTAAAGAGGATAACATGCCACCCTGTAAGTGGTTACTAGGCAGAATAATACAAAAACACATTGGGCCAGATAACATTACTCGTGTAGTAACAGTTAAATGTCAAAATGGTGTTTATAAAAGACCTGTAAACAAGATTTGTAAAATAACAAAACAAGATTGTGATTCTTAAATTGTTTATTGTTGGAGAATGTATTTACAGAGATTCTTTACAAGGTTATATATACCTACTTACTTACTTAAATTAGTTACATTATTCTATGTTCTATAATGTAAAATGCAGTTACGAACTCAACTTATCTATGTAAGTAATATTATAATATTATTATTTTGATAAGCATACTAAGTGATATTCTAAAAGTTAACATTAAGTATTATATTCACTACAAAATTGAGTAATTAAAACATGAATTGTTAACTAAAAGTTGTATGCTGATCAGTTGAAAGTTTCATAAAAATATTACAGAGTATGTAAAACTTAGTACTAGTTATTTGAAAACTTATGCTAAAATGATTTACTTAAAACTATGTTGTTAATTATGGTAAAAAACTTAAATACATACTATATTTTGAGTACTTATACTAAATTGTAAAGCTATTAACGTAAAAATTAGCTAATTGAGAGTAATATGATCACTTAGGTACTACTTACAAACTATAACTTAACCTAATTGATTATTTGTTTGAATACAATAGTGATGTACTTACCTATGCATACTTGTAACTAACAGAGTGTGTACATATACTAAAATAAGATGTGTGTAGCATAAATGGTTTAATTAACTTAAATCTAGTGTCAAAATTATGTAAACCTATACTTACCATAATACTTACCTTAAAAACCATTGATATACAGTCCACATAGATACTTACTTTGTTTCCAATTTGTTGTTAACACTGAGTTATTGATTATTGTGTTGTATTGAGAAAGGACTGCGTCCTTTGGCGGGCGGAATGTCTAAATTCTTAAAATCAAATACGGACCTGTGTATTAGTCCGCCCCCGTACGGCTGTTGCATCAGCCTAAACTTCTAACCTATTGAGTGACAAATAAAATCTACAAGTGAGTGCACGCATTTTTATTCAGAGACAATCTTCCATAGCAAAACACTCGACTCCAAACCTTATTGCGTTAAACATAGTATGTACTATTAGAATGTAGTTCATGTAATTATGTTTTATTCAAAGCAATTTCCCGTCTCACAGCAAGTACGGTCCATTCCAGCAATAATAAATAATAATAATAATAAAATTCATGTAGGTTGCCTGGCAGAGATCACTTTAGTGGTCGCCTTTTGTTTGTAAGTTTGCAATAATGTCCTTTGTATATGTCCTTTTTCTTTATGCAATAAAGTATTAAAATAGTAATAAAAACAAAAACTAAACAGGCATAAAAATTAGTTCCAGTTTTGGCCACAGGGTTAGATAACTTTGAAAGACTGTACTTTTTGCTAAAGATAAACTTATCGTTTATCCAGCGGACATAGACGGTGCAGAGGAATCTTCGGAATACTTCGTGGCTCCAACGAGAGGGGTCAGCCTGGCTCTGGGCGCTAAGCTCAAGACAGCTCACGACCACGTCGCTACCGGACAGTTTGAGATCGCTTTCAGGTACGAATGTAATTTTTTTTAAACGTCCCACTGCTGGGCACAGGCCTCCACTCTCATAGGAGAGAGGGAATTAGAGCTTAGACCCACCACGCTGCTCCAATGCGGGTTGGCGGGCTTTTACGACTATTATCATGTTAGTGATAATAACTGTGACCGACGGCTTAACGTGCTCTCCGAGGCACGGGGTTGAAACACCATCAATTTCCTAACTCCGGGCTAGTACTGAGAATTTCTAATCAGAAAACCCCAACATATATAATTATGGCCCGCCCCGGGACCTCGTCAGCCGCAGTCGGACATGATAACCACTAGACCAACGAGGCAGTCAACGAGTAAATATAATTTATATACTATTAATCGACTACTGACCGAGTCTCCCTGTGATATATTTGCAGACCCATGGAGCATGGTTGTGAGTAGGTGCTTGAAGTTTTGCGAGGGTTACAACTCGCAAACCATGCAGCTCTCTTAAATAATAATTGTTAATTTTATATTATTATTCAAATTTTTAATTATTTTTAATTTTAATTTTGATTTTAATTTTTAATTATGTTATTAATTTAATTTGTGTGTGCCATTTTGTGTGATTTTAATTATTTTATCTACACTAATGTTATAACATTCTACTTATGTTTCCAATACTTGACTTATAATTACTACTGTTATAGCGCAGATAACAAAACACTAAATTTAAGCAATTTCACATGATGGTATAATATCCACATCGATATCGTAAAATCTCATTATAACATCAATAAAACGCGACCAATTAACCTGGCGAGCCTTATGTCAAAATCCTCATACAAGTTGTATAAAATTTTGATATTAGGCTGGCTTTTGAAAACAGTTGGGTTATACGTGAAAACTTCGTCGAAACTACTAAACTTACATACACAAAACTCTTTGGTAAGATCTTGTGCCAATTAAATAAAAAACGAACAGCGCGCGCTCGCTCCTGATTGGCCCTGCGTGCGCAGCTGCGCTCTCATTGGTTAGATTTTAATGGCGGCAAGTTCACTGTGACAATACACGTACGCGTGAACTATTGTCAGCTTTTACTCTTGTTGTTTGATAAATTGCATTAGTGAAGATAAAGTAGTGTATGCAACTGCATATAACACGGGTATTAAAACACTCGTTACTATTATGAAACTCGCTGCGCTCGTTTCATAAACTCACACTCGTGTTTTAATACCCTTCATTATATGACAGTTGCATAAACTACTATTAATTTTTAATTAATTATTATTATTGTTATCAATTGTATCAAAGTTGTGCTATGTAATTTTAAATTAATTAGTGTAATTGGCTTGTGCCGTACTAATTAAAAATAAAAAAATAAAAAAATAAAAATAAAATTAATAAATATAAATACTATACTAAATATAAATAACTAACCTATACATGCGTAATTAAACTTTATGGTAGGTTAAATATATAGGCTAGCGCTTGGCTGCAATCAGACCACTCACGACCACGTCGCTACCGGACAGTCTGAGATCGCTTTCAGGTACGAATATAAATTTTTTGTGAAGGGAAACTTCTTTAGCCGCGTTGAGCACTTTGTGGTAGGAGGTAAACTTGTGGATTCGCGTTACCGACATGCGACATGCTCCGCGCCGACATGCTCGCGTTGTTACGAAGACAAAAGGTCTTAAATATAAATATACTATTAATAAATATAAATACTATATTAGATATAAATATACATTCGTAATTAAACTTTATGGTAGGTTAAATATATAGGTTAGGTTAAATATTAAAAAGAAAAGGTTTATATTTTAATTTTATTAATTAATTAAATAAAAAAATTAAGTATTCGTTTTCACTTCTATCGGTAGTCCCTATGACTACCAATTTTTTTGTACTGCGAGATTAGCTTGTGCATGACGACAATAGTGCTTGCAATAAGCAATGAATAGGGGTATGGGTTTAATATAACTGCCATGCCCCTAACAGGTTAGCCCGCTACCATCTTAGACTGCATCATCACTTACCATCAGGTGAGATTGATTTACTCCACAGATTGCTAAACGAGCAAGTCGGCATAGTGAACTTCGAGCCGTATCTAGAAACATTCCTGAGCATGTTCGCGAGCGGGCGGCTCATGTTCGGCGCTCTGCCGCAGGCGGCGCCGCTCGTCGCGCATCTGCACCGCAACTGGAAGGAGGCCAGCGGGAAAGATCTGCTGCCCGTTTTGAGTAAGTTCTGATGAATATATAGGCTAGTTTTCAGACCATAAACTAGGCAACGTTTAGCTTCGTTCATAGCTAGCGTGATGTAATCCCGATCAGCGCCATCTATCGTTCAACATAGAAGCGGCAACGGGTTTGTTTAGCATAGCGGTAACCCAATGCCGTTAACTAACTAGGCAACATTTAGCTTCGTTCATAGCTAGCGTGATGTAATCCCGATCAGCGCCATCTATCGCTCAACGTGGAAGCGGCAACGTGTTGTATAGAATAGTGCACTTCGAGCCGTATCTAGAGACATTCCTGAGCATGCTCGCGAGCGCGCGCCTCATGTTTGGCGCCGCTCGTCGCGCATCTGCACCGCAACTTGAAGGAGGCCAGCGGGATGGATCTGCTGCCCGTTTTAAGTAAGTTCTAGTTATTGAATAGGATTTGTTTTCAGTCCAAAACTAGGCAACATTCAGCTTCGTTCTAACGTATCCATACATAGCTAGCGTGATGTAATCCCGATCAGCGTCATCTATCGTTCAACGTGGAAGCGGCAACGGGTTTGTTTAGCATAGCGCACTTCGAGCCGTATCTCGAGACATTCCTGAGCATGTTCGCGAGCGGGCGGCTCATGTTCGGCGCTCTGCCGCAAGCGGCGCCGCTCGTCGCGCATCTGCACCGCAACTGGAAGGAGGCCAGCGGGAAGGATCTGCTGCCCGTTTTGAGTAAGTTCTAGTTAATTAATAGGCTATGTTTTCAGCCCATAACCCAATGCCGTTAACAAACTAGGCAACGTTTAGCTTCGTTCATAGCTAGCGTGATGTAATCCCGATCAGCGCCATCTATCGCTCAACATGAAAGCGGCAACGGGTGTGTTGTATAGCATAGAACATTTCGAGCCGTATCGAAAGACATTCCTGTGCATCACAGACTACAGTGTATAAACTGTGCATGTTCGCGAGCGCGCGCCTCATGTATCGTTTTTGTATGGTTTAGTGAATAAATAGGGCAATTTTTGCGAAAGAGCGATCCGTATTATGTTTTCTCTTCATTTCCAATTCGTGGGATATCTGGGAAATATTTTAGCGCCTTCTTCATCAAATTACTAAGGTACTTAAATCCCTAGCATGCTGTATCAGCTAGACGTGTTTTCAGTCCAAAACCCATTGCCAATGGGCAATGGGTTTTGGACTGAAAACCAAAACTTATAGTAATTTGATGAAGAAGGCGCTAAAATACACGGTACAACGAGTAAAATCATGTCTACCCGTTATTTAACTTTTTTTCTACCGAAGCTAACATGGCTACTTTTTTCGTTACGTCAAAAGTAGATATAAAAGTAATATTTCTTATCTGTTATTTTATTTTTCTCTACAAACTCTTACATGGAGATTATTTTTTTAACTTGTAATAGGTTTACCGGATTTATTGCATGTTTAGGGTAAACGAAAAATTTGCCGGCAATGACAACATCTCTCTTTCTCGTCGCGAGATATCTCGTTGTGCGCATGCTAAGCCTCAGAACGAAGAAAATAGGTATCGAACAGAAATCTACTCCTCTGTCTGTCTACGTTCAAAACGCGTATTCTACGCTTTACTTCATGAGCGTGACATAATTCCAATCAGTGCAATCTAACGACGAAGTTGCTATTATTATAATAAATTATTATGATAAATTAATATTAATGACTCAAGTAAAACGTTAAATAAAGTTGTTTTTCCACTGCTTCCATATTTAACTTTTTAATTAATAACGGCATCAGAAAAGTATTGAACCATAAAACCTTACCGTAACTGATAAACTTTTTTTTTTGACGCTATTCAAAGCATATTGTATGAGTTTTTATACCTCGCAGCTCTGGTTGAGTTACACCAAACGATCCTTTAACACCCTCAGAGTTCAGTACAACAATGCCCTCCGCATTTTATTAAAAATGCCGAGGTATTGCAGCGCGTCGGGTATGTTCGCCGACGCTGGTGTACCTGACTTCTATGCGATCATACGGAACAGAATTGCGGGTTTCTGGGAAACTGTTCGCAATTCTAAAAATTGTATGATTAGTATCGTCGCTCAGGCATCCCCTGACAACGTGTTTTTTAAACACTGGCTCAAAGTGCACCAGACTCAGAACACCAAGTGACATAATATTATACCGTAAGGTATTATTATTATAATGTAGTTCTTGTTTTAGCTCTAGTTTTAATTTTTACATCTTTTTATTATTTTGTAATTTTAATTTTATATTATTTTGTAAATTTAATTCTTAATTATGGGTCCCTGCCTGAAATAAAACGATTTTATTATTTTATTTATTTATTTATTTATTTGCAGCGGCAAAACTCAACGACCTCGTAACACAGCTACAGCAGTGCTACCAACTGACAACCAGTGGCAAATTCACGGAGGCCATCGAGAAATTACAGAGGGTGGTCAGATTGGTACCCCTGCTGCAAGTGGACTCCAAACAAGAGCTTTCCGAAGCGCAACAACTGCTCGCCATTTGCAAGGAGTATCTGCTGGGGTTGCAAATGGAAACTGCCAGGAAAGGTTATTACTAACTAACTTATTATTACTAACTTAATTTAAAAAATGTGTTTAGTTTCTTAAAATAATTCCAAGTATTTTTTTTTATTTGTTACAATTTTTTTGAATCTATTCATTTAAATTTTTCTGACAAAATTCCTGTGACAAAAATTCGTTATGATCGGTTTAGTGTTACGTGAAACAGACAGGTGGACAATGCGAAAGTGTCTTATAACCCAATCCAGATGCTATTATATTATAGATGCCCTCCGATTTCTCCACATCTCCCTATTTTGTACCTCTATGGGCCACTTAACCGCTGGCGTTTATGATTATATTTAAGGAATCGAGACGACGCGTGAAACTGTAGGGGGTACGGAAGATTTTAATAAACCCTTACACCTTATCAGCTTATACGCTGATTCGTACCAGAACGTTGTGCTATGGCTTCATTGGTGGAGTGGTTCATTGGACCAGTGGAAGCCGAAGAACCTACACGCCCTAAGTCAATTGATAAATTAAAATTTTCCAAATTACTGACCCTCCATATATTTTATAATTATTAATATATTATATAGTTATACCCACATACCCAAAGCGTGAGTTCGTCAAAATAAGATTGTCTTATAAATGACAGAAATAATCTAGGAGACCCTTTCCATTCTATTATCTATCTATTCTTTCTATTATCCAATAAAATAGGTTTATCTCTTTTCCTCTTATGATTACAGTCACTTAAGAGTAAAGGATAGAATGCTAACTGTCATCCTAATAGCATCTGGATATGATAGTACACTTTCGCATTTATAATATTAGTACTGAGTTTCTTGCCGGTTCTTCTCAGTAGAATCAGCTTTTCGAATCGGTGGTAGATTCTTAGGACTTATCTTATGTGGCACGAGTTGTCGTACGTGAAATAAATCATTTAATTTTTAGTATTGTATGGATTATTGCCCCATATTATGTTTCTCTTGCACTAACCCGATTTATAAATGCATATTATATATTAACATAATAATATTTTCATCCCATGTATTCGAAAAGGACGACTTGGTTCGCCTTTATGTGCGCCCAAAGGTGGTGTTTTCTGTAAGAAACTTTTAGCGGGCAGGAATGAGTTTTTAATCCTCTTTATACTCGTAAGTGCGCCGCAATTATCTTTGCCGCGCACTTATTGAATTTGGAACATCTTAGTGTTCAGCGCCAACGCAAATTGACGACCTCCGTGGCGCAGTGTTGAGCGCTGCTGTCTTAACGTGCGGAGGTCCAGGGTTCGATCCCCGGCAGGGTCAATTTAGGGATTTATAATTTCTGAATTTTAACTAACGAAAGGGCTATATGGATATATATATTTAAAAAAAAAAAAAATTATAATTAAATAAATATTATTATAAAGGCGAAAGTTTGGATGGATGTGTGGATGTATGGTGGTATGGATGAGTGTTACTCAATTACGCCCGAACGGCTGAACGGATCTGGATAAAATTTGGCACAGAGATAGATTTCAAAAAAAAAAAAAAAAAGATTATAGTCTGGAAATAGCACATATGCTTTTTATCCCGGGAAATTAAAGAGTTCCCGCGGGAACCAAATTTTCTCATACAGGGTGATGAAAAGTAGAGTGTATCATTCGGGCGCAAATATATTTTTGGCTCGGGCGACGTACTTTGAATCCCTCGCTTCGTTCAGGATTCTACTAAAGAATCCCTCGCTACGCTCAGGATTCTACTCCAGAATCCCTCACTTCGTTCTGGATTCAAAAAAGCGCCCTCGCCGTAAAAATATTATTTTGCTCCCTTATAATACAATCTACTATTGTCCACCAGCAATGCCGAAAAACACCCTCGAAGAACAGAAACGCACGTGCGAAATGGCCGCTTACTTCACGCACTGTAAACTACAGCCCGTTCACCAAATACTGACCCTCCGGACAGCGTTAAACATGTTCTTCAAGCTAAAGAACTACAGAACCGCCGCTTCCTTCGCCAGAAGACTTCTGGAACTTGGCCCGAGACCAGAAGTAGCTCAGCAAGCGAGAAAAATCCTTCAAGCGTGTGAAAAGACTCCTACAGATGAACATCAGTTGCTTTACGATGAGCATAACCCCTTTAATATATGTGGGATTAGTTATAAACCTATATATAGAGGAAAGCCAGAGGAAAAATGCTCATTATGCAGCGCTAGCTTCCTTCCAGAGCATAAAGGTAAGCTTTGCGCAGTTTGCGGGGTTGCGGAGATTGGCAAAGATGTGTTGGGGCTTAGGATCTGTCCGTTGCAGTTCCAGAGATAATTTTGTAATGATTTTATGTATTATTTTAAATGTACTTTTAAGAATATTAATATTATTATTATTATATTATAAATAAATGATTATTATATCGGATATTTGCTGTTTCATTTCAGTTCACATTTAATATTAAAAAATAAATAATTCAAAAGCCTTTGATGATACTAGAAAAACGGAAAAATAGAAAAGTAATAAATCAAATTTTTTTTTTATTTTTTTTATTATTATTATCAAATCAAAATACAATACAAAAAGCTTAGTCTAAAAACACCGAAAAAACCACAGAGGTTTGTCCTCAGTGCCTAGCTGCAACGATTTGGTATTAACTAATTACATAAGAAATAATCCAGTTGTAAGACAATGTAGGTAAGTACTGCAACAGTAGGTGTAGAACGCGAAGAATCAAGTAAGTATGTGACACGTAATCGTCAGTAGGTTTACTAGGTTTATAGGTTTCATATGTGAATAGGATTAACACTAATATAATAATTATATAATCTACATAGACACAAAAGACTCAGCGATCTACTTTGTTAAAAAATATTCTTTTAATTTATACTTAATGTTTTTAATATCTATTTTTTTAATCAGCGTTGGAGGTAGTTCATTTATGAATCGCGGAACCAAGTACATGGTGGTTCGCTCACCATAATAAAATAAAATATATAAAATTTTGTCATTTTTATTATCAATGTTTGTCTTAAATAATAAACGATAGGACTTAATAATAATGCTAAAATTAATTAAAAAATTTGCATAAATGTCATGACATTATACTGGCACTGGTTTAGGTTCCTGGTTCCTGAAAGTGAAATAAAAAAAATAAATAATTGTGAGTCTGTGATAACAATAATTGAAAGTTATGGTCCAAGAGCTGGCGATGAATTTCGGGAAGGTACTTTTGGCAAGCTGAAATTGTGAAAAAATATAATTTCCTCAGTTGACGAATCCAGTCCTGCCAGTCGGGTAGAGCGTTTGCGGTTATTTCGTATGTCGTACTCATTTGAAAACTTTATTCACGTCTGGGAATTGTTTAAACCCGCAAAATTTGTCTGGTGATTTGCAGGTATTATTGAAATCTGATTAAAATTACAGATTGCCAAAAATATATTTTTTGGAAATTTTAATAAAATATTTTTGAAGAGGTCTAGTTAATACTTTGTAACTGACAAAAACGTCTGGGATTGTTTTTTCGAATTCTATAGGTACTAAATGAAAAGATAAAAAAAATAAGCCAAAAAAATATTTTTTTGGCAAATAAAAAAAAATTTACAAGTGCTTTTGACGCATTTGTGCTTTTGAGTAACGCATTAGAACATCATTGACCCCAGCTGCCAAAAGTTAAATAAATTATTGGATAGAGAGTAGCTACCCTGAAATGAAGTTATCCAAGGACCCACCTATTGTTGAGCATGTCCTGTATCTCTTCGAAGGTCTTGCCCTTGGTCTCGGGCAGCCAGGGGCTGATGGAGAACACAAAGCTCAGTCCACAGCATACAGCCAGCACCCAGAATGCTGTATAGATGCCATACGATGCTGCCACGTCACGGAAGAACCTTTAAAACATGACAAGAGTCTAAATATATAAAAGGAAAAGGTGACTGACTGATCTATCAACGCACATCAATTAGGCATTGCTGGTGAAATTGGGCATTAGTGACTGATAATCTATCTAAATCTTAAATAACCATACTTAATCAATGCCGTACCAATCAATAGGTACCAATCCCAATAATAAAGAATAAGATCATTGCTGTATCAATGCGGTACGATGCCGTGTAGAAACCGAATAGGGGTATGGGTTTAATATAACTGCCATGCCCCTAACAGGTTAACCCGCTACCATCTTAGACTGCATCACTTACCATCAGGTGAGATCGCAGTCAAGGGCTAACTTGTAGTGGATAAAAAATTAAAAAAATGGCTTCGAAAAAGACGAAGATGAATACGGTAGGTAATATATACCTGGTCCAAACAAAGCCAGCGAGCCAGCACATGAAGGAGGCGATACCACTGGCCATACACTTGGTCCTCACGGGGAACATCTCCGCCACCAGGATCCAGGGCACCGGGCCCACACCTGTTGAAACAAAAAAAATTTCAAAAAAAAAATAAAAACCGACTTCAAAAACCACAAACACTAAAAAGTAAAAAATAATTTAATTTATTATGTATACAAGAGTTAATTTAGTTCTTTAATAACATTTTTTGGAGTCGGTACCAATTAGCCGCATGAACCGTCTACCTACTCTTCATTATTGTTGACGTGACTCCACATTGGCACCGACTCCAAAGAATGTTATTATAGAACTAAATTAACTCTTGTATACATAATAAATTAAATTATTTTTTACTTTTTAGTGTTTGTGGTTTTTGAAGTCGGTTTTTATTTTTTTTTGAAAATTTTTTATTTCATTATTTTTAGTGGCCCCACTGTTTTAAAATATAGGATGTAACCAGAACGAGATATGCTATGCATGGTTAAAACATACTGTTTACAAGACTATCACACTGATCGCGAGCAATTTACTCTTATCCATGAGGAGTTCCGTTCTCCATCTCCGGAGATATTCATCAGATCTTCACCAAATTGAATTGGGACCACACGGGAAGCACCAGCTTTCAAATAAAAAAAAAATCATCCAAATCGGTCCACCCAGTCAAAAGTTCTGAGGTAACAAACATAAAAAAAAAAAAAAAAATACAGTCGAATTGAGAACCTCCTCCTTTTTTTGAAGTCGGTTAAAAACAATCATCATTGACGTCACAATTCAGTAATTCATACAAAATCCCATAATAATAATTATGAGCTGTTATGAATAAGCCTACGCGTTTTGAGGTTTGAAAAAAAGTTGCTAATTTGACTAGTTGTCAAATACCTTTGATTATGTACTTATTCAAAGTCAAATACCCAATGGTGATGTTTAACTGATATAAATGGATATCGCGGCTATTCTTTTTTTTTACTTCTTTCGGCCCAATTCAATGACGATAGTGCGTTACTTATTCGTTTATTGATAACGATCGACTTCCTTTATGAAGAAGTTTTAATCGATTTGACAAATTGATATTTATTTTTGCTCAACATTTTTTATTGTTTTATAAACATACCCAAGCGTTTGAATGACTAAGTATAGATTAATTGTTAATATGTGTATTAAAATAATCATACAAATACAACAGTAGGTACAGTATATGTAGGTAGATACACATTAATCAGTCAGGTCATAGAAACCATCTATCGCAAAAGATGTATCAAGAAAGCTAGTGTTGCAGCTTCGCGACTATTTTTAAAAGGAAAGTCGTACTTACTTGTCGAAATATCGGATAAAAGGGCACGTCGCTTCACTATTGTAAATATACCCATGCCAAAAATCACGGCGATCCGTTGCTCCGTTGCGGCGTGATTGAAGGACAAACCAACAAAAAAACACACTTTCGCATTTAACTATAATATTAGTATGATTGCATTTTTTTTCGATCTGCCAATAACTAAGAAACTTCATAGGCGTGCTTATGTCAAAAGTAAAATAAATGGTTGGACTGAATATAGAGGCAAATCTCACCGAGTGTGAACAGTATCATGTACACGATGAGGCACAGGAGCGGGATGACGGCGTAGGGCTCCACGTTGTACTTGAAATGAGAGTCCAGAAGGGCGTAGATGCCTATTATGCCCTGGAATTAAAAAAAAAAAATATTGGTTACTAGCTGATGCCCGCGACTTCGTCCGCATGGTTTACGTATTTTCGATTCCCGCGGGAACTCCTTAATTTTCCGGGATAAAAAGTAGCCTATGTCACTCTCAAGGTCCTCAAATATACCCATGCCAAAAATCACGTCGATCCGTCGCTCATTTGCGGCGTGATTGAAGGACAAACCAACAAACAAACACACTTTCGCATTTATAATATTAAGTGTTCAAACAACTAAACTCGATAATGTCTTGTTTGAGAAATAGTATATTTTACAAATATTATAAATGCGAGTGTTTTTGGTTTTTTGGTTTGTCCTTCAATCACGCTGCAACAGAGCAACGGATCGACGTGATTTTTTGCACTTTTATCCCAGAAAATTACGCAGTTCCCGCAGGAACCAAAAAACCTCAATACACGCGGACGAAGTCGCGGGCATCAGCTAGTTTTGCATAAAAATCTTACTTCATTCCTGGATTTTTCTCTCCATCAATCATAATACGTATCTAACTTTACGAAGATAGCGCCTACCTACCTAGTGATAGTACCTACTTACCAAAGTTTGTTACGTAGGTAGGTACCTATGCGCTCCCTATGGGCTGATCAGCTTGATCGATGATTTTACTTTTTTGGTAAGGTCTTCGTAAGGGTACAGTTACAATTCTAACAATGAGGAGACGTTGCTGGTCGACAAATCTCTTAAAGATGTTTTATGTTGATTTATTTTAATTTTTTTCCTAATGCTATCTAAAAATTCTTTTTCCTTACCAAGAATATAGTTAACCCTAGAGATGTTGTCCACATAAGGAGTTTTCTTCCAAGCCGATCAACGACCAAGGGTGTGATGCAACTTGTGACCACCTGTTTAAGAACAAATATTAGAAGACGTTAATAGAAAAAAAAATACGTACAATTTTATGATTGGTTCGAAATATTTTTCATCGATGTCAACATTTAAAACATTTGGAACTAGGAGCTCCCCTTTTGGAATTCCATCTACTAAGTATATAAAAATAAGTCGGGTTTTCCTTCCTGACGCTATAACTCCAGAACGCACGAACCGATTTCCACGGTTTTGCATTCGTTGGAAAGGTCTCGGGCTCCGTGAGGTTTATAGCAAAGAAAATTCAGGAAAAATTTCAACAGGAAAGCGGGAAAATCTTAAACCACGCGGACGAATTCGCGGGCGTCAGCTAGTTATTAATAAATAATAGGTAGTAGTAAAAGTCTATATCATTTTACCTGCACAACTCCCATAATTATGGTGCCATCAGATGGAGTTATCTTGGTGCCAATCCTCTCCAATAGCTCCTCCATGTAAAACAATAGGACGTCGATGCCTGACAGCTGTAGCAGCATTGCCAGAAACACGCAGATTCCTGAAAACATGTATTCATTTACCTGTAATTATACTTGAAATAGGCCAAGGATAAGTCCCTTCGTTAATAAAAATCAAATTTTGTTCCGAAATAAAAAGTACTACCTACTTAGTTACCAGTAGAACATATTGTGATCTTGACGCGCTTCAGGTATGCGTTGGTCAACTTTTACAGGTCTGAAGTATTTTCAAGAAAATTTAAAATTCGCAAGAATTTTCGCTAGAATTGATGCTTCTAAACCATTTTCGTAGTTTGAAAATTCTAGTACGTACCTAAGTACTAATTCTAGCACGTACAGACGTGGTACAAGAGGCACAAAAAAAAACTAAATGTTATAGAGTATCAAACGCTTACCTAAAGCCTTAGGTTAACATAACGTATTAAGTTGTATTGTATCAAACGCTTACCCAAAGCCTTAAGGTTGCCCCTCGTAGCCCACAAGTCCTTGACTCTGGTCGGTACTTTGAACTCCCTTGCTACCAGCGCCTGTAGTCCTTCCAACTCCGCTGCTATCCCTTCTTTGGGCACACCTCTTAGCTTCTGGAGCACTAACGACGCTTCTTCTATTCTACCTGTGGTTTTAAGTTAAATTAAATTTAGTAATGTTTTTATCAAAAGCTTTTGATGATTATCCTGGTGCTGTGACCGCTGTAGTTTTTTTATATGGGAGTGTTTCTGGGTCAGTTTCTATAGGCAGAGGCATTTTAAGTTCTTTTTTTTTCGAAATTATATCTTGTCTGTTTGGTGAGATGCCACCCAATCGACGTCTTAAGCCATGCCGGGGCTCTTGGGTACACAAGAATTTGGGGCCCCGTTGGAAAGTAATAAAAGTGAATGAGAAAACATTTGAAAAAGGAAAAGTCTGGCAATACCACGTTTTCTGTGTAACTCGGAAATGTCATTGGCTCAGGATTGCCAGAATTTCGTTAACAACGCCCTTATCTATTTACTCTACAAACTTTTTGTCAGGTTATATCTACCTAAAATAGAAAAAAATGTATAGAGTCAGCGAATATAAAGCTTTAATTCACCTTTCGGGGCCCTCGTGACGATAGGGGCCCTGGGCACGGGCCCCGTTTGCCCTTATGCTGAAGACGGTACTGATGCCACCCTACGTCTTGCACTTTATAGCGATACCTGTTAGTATAGCGTTACGGTTCGATGACGCGGTCGCGTGGAAACAGTGGCGTGCACAGGGTTTTGGGTTAGGGTAAGCACTAGGCACGCAGTGCTCGTATACCTACGCCATACATAGGTAAATTGATATGTTTCGGCGGTTATATACCTAAAACAGCTGCGTTATGAAGTTATTAAATATCCCTTATCATTCCATACCGAACGGCTATTACAAAATAAGACGCACGGAAAACAAAACAAACTATGTACCTATTAGAAAGAAACACACACACTTAAAAGAATCGTAATAATTAACGTAAAATACTTACTCGAGTTACCTTTTCACTTTTTTTTGTGATAATAGTACCTTTCGTAAACACAGCGCCTGTACAGATTTCACACGAATAATCTTCCATTTTCCAAATAATAATTTAGTACGTTCTATGAATAAACCTTTACACAAACTTTGTAAGTCACAAATACGATTGCTTTTTACTTAGGTACTTTACTTACTTATTTCCGCAAAACTTTATAATTCACAAATTAAATCAAAACACTGTACACCAATACGACAGGAAACAATTACTAGAATACAAAGGCGTAAATTTGAGTCAAAAATCACTTTTAATTAAATGTAAACAAAGAATCTTTAATTTTCTTTACGAGTTTTACTAATTAAATTAACAAATATTATCCTTATTTTCTATGTATAGCCTAGGGCTATAAAATGTTTATTTTTTGTAATCGGACTAGTCTTTGTTTATTTTATTGAATTCAGTTACGAAAACATTACGTGTTTTTTTCGATCTGAATATTTTTTTAAGATATAAAACCGTTCTTAAATTTAGGGAGACAATGTGAATAAATTAAATTGAATTTAAATGAGTTTATTGTTATAAGAAATCAAGCTACTTATTTGGATTATAGAAAATAAAACCTTCCTTTGATTTTACTTTCGAGCACGCGCGCTTTTTAAAATACAATCTAGAGTATGCTCCGATATGCACTATGAGCACTGTAAGGTGTGACGTCAATTTAATATACTCCGAAGCCGTTCCTTTATAGAATATTGTTAGTTATACTGATTACTATGGTTGGTTGGTATTAAACAGAACGCAGTACAGTATACTGTCATCTATGTTTTTTTGGCGCTGTTTTGACGTGAAAATAAGAAAGAAAGATTGTTTTAGAAGAAAATATCGTTTTTCAATAATTAACCTAATGCATAATAACTTTATAACCGAATTAATAATGACGTTATGTACGGTAAACTAAATACTGTCAGTCCATAACGGAACGAATTTCTCCCCAGTACGAGCACTGGAGCAGTGCTCGCAGTGTATATCGGAACATACTCCTAGAGCCTAGAGGGCAGACGCACGGCGGCTTGTGATTGGTCAACAAGCTCTGCCTTATATGCGCGTCATTCATTGATGATTTAGAGTAGAATCTTGAACGAATGACGTGAATATAGTAAAGATATCTACCTACGATGACGCGCAAAAAAGGCAGATAGTTCGTGAGCTTTTCGGCTTCGCGCGTTCTCGTCTAGCGATAGATGGCGTTCATCGGTTACACCTGCTGTCGCTTACCTGACGCGAGTTACGCTGTGCGGGAACTAGGTATGTAATTATTTCATGGAGTGTGCTTAGAATGAATTTTATTTTCAATATTTTGAAAGGGCTATAATTTACTAAGGTAAGCAGTGCTTTTTTGCCTCTATGAGCTGCACGCCACTGCGTGGAAACTTACGAGGTATAGGTAATAGGCCCTATGGGCTAGGTTTTATTAAAACGAAGTCCTCTTCCATTCAAGACTGCTTTGTCATTTACTACTTCAGATCGCAGTCAAGGCAAACTTGTTAAATAAATAAAAAGGTAAATTGTACCTATTCATAAAAAGTTTTAATTTACGTTACTATTTTGACTAAAATAGATAATAATAGGTACCTAGGTACCTACCTACTACGTTTTGCTACTATTATTTTTTGTTCGAAATCTAAATATCTTAATCCAATTTTAACTCTTTATTGATTGAATTATACAATAGAATAACAGTTTAATTTTTTTATCGACTCTTTCTTGCCTTGAACGTTGAATCAACATCGTCAAATTAGTTAGGTACTTAGTACAAAAAAATACAATGAGCTTGTATTTTTAGCAGCAAAAAGTGTATATAGGTACCTACTTACGAGTAAGTTCTTAATGAGTTGGGACCAAAATAGCAAATTGATTAGTAGCCTGATTTGTACTTAAAACAAAGTTACTTGTTTAGTTGTACGTACCTACTACCTAGTACCTACCTACGACCTACCTAATCTTTGTAGTTTCTATCTTTTTATAGAAAGATATAATTATAGCTTCTTAGACCAATTTTTATAGCACGGGTTTATCACTTTCACTTTTAACGTAGTTTCGTACTAGGAAGTAAAATCTAGGTATGATGGATAGATGTTTGAGGTACTAATAAGTTAATAACTAAGCGAACTAAGATAGGTAGGTACTATTAACACGCCTAAGCAAACATTAAAACACAATAAAAGCCTCACCGATTTCAAATATTGGATAGAAGCAGGCGTTACTTTGCGGAAGTCCATGATAATGAAAGAACTGGGAAGTTTATTTCGCTATAATTGATATCTAATAATGTAAAGACTTTACAATCGTGCATTGTAGAGTCAACATCTCCTGAAGATGCTCCGGTGTCAGAGTGAAACGTGCGTTGAGAATGATTTGCAAGATTTGTGTGGTGTGGTGAATATCACAAGATACACACTGTACCACATAGATTTACCTATTGTGGCGGATTATAGCGTAATAAACTTCAAGTTCTTTCATTACAATAAAAGCCATTATAACTTAATAGCTGAAAGTTTTTTAAAGTTAGCTACTTAGTGATTTGAGATTATCTTTTAAAATTTATTGAATTAGAACTTCAAAAAAATAAAGATGAATTTCTCAGCTCTGTAGATAAATTGAAATTATTTATAAAATTGAACCCAATAAACAAAATTAAGAATAATAAGCTAAAATGTAGGCAAGTGATACCTTTAAAGACCAGGAAGAAGGGCGTCTCAGGGATGAACCAAGCGAAGGGTATGTAGAACAGCGATAAGATACCGCCGCTGGCAGTGAGGCCCCAGTACGTGGAGAATGGACCAATGGCATACGCCAGCAGGAAACCAACGTTGATGAATAGCAGGAACAGCGCACTAAGAGCTCCACGGATTTTGTCCTAAATTAAGAAATACACATTCTAATAGCTGGATAAGTTATATAAATCAAGAACAATGTTTGTCCAAGGACACTTCCCTGCAAAACACCAAAGGTGTATAATTTTGGGTAGTCGCTCAAGCAATGAGGCATGATTTCGCATCAAATAAAATATAGGGAATATCATTCGTTATCGTATCTCGTATTTAGAAAATTCGCATAGATACATACACATATAACTCGTTCATATACCTAACGGTTTGAACATCTTCCACAGCAAAACACCGTAATAATGTACAGTTTAGTACTATTCCATATTGAATAAGTATATACGGTCGTTCTTAAAGTGAAAATACATAGAAATAAGAAATAATATTAAGTGTAGCCTCACCTATTTAATACAATAATTAGGAGTTAACAATATCAAAAGCTTCCCATGAGATCAACGGGATAAAGTTTGTAAAGCTCGATATGTCAGCTCTCAGCAGATATCTTGCTACTGTGTCTTGAAAAAAGCTTAGCAGTAGGAGCATATTCAACCCGATGACTATCTAGCATACTCTGGAATTGGTACTTACTTCTGTGATTTCCACAATATACAAGGGCACTGTAGCAAACTGCATCCCCGTAGCACACCCCCACATGATCCTCGCGGCGTACAGCGTGGGAATATCTCTCGCTACACCGGCCAGCAACCAGCCCAGTAGTAGCGGCACATTCGACCCTATGATTATCTAGCAAACTCTGAAAGTGATACTTACTTCAGCGATTTCCCCAATATACAAGGGCACGGTAGCAAACTGCATCCCCGTAGCACACCCCCACATGATCCTCGCGGCGTACAGCGTGGGAATATCTCTCGCTACACTGGCCAGCAGCCAGCCCAGCAGTAGCGGCACATTCGACCCTATAATTATCTAGCATACTCTGAAAGTGATACTTACTTCAGCGATTTCCCCAATATACAAGGGCACGGTAGCAAACTGCATCCCCGTAGCACACCCCCACATGATCCTCGCGGCGTACAGCGTGGGAATATCTCTCGCTACACCGGCCAGCAGCCAGCCCAGCAGTAGCGGCACATTCGACCCTATAATTATCTAGCATACTCTGAAAGTGATACTTACTTCAGCGATTTCCCCAATATACAAGGGCACGGTAGCAAACTGCATCCCCGTAGCACACCCCCACATGATCCTCGCGGCGTACAGCGTGGGAATATCTCTCGCTACACCGGCCAGCAGCCAGCCCAGCAGTAGCGGCACATTCGACCCTATAATTATCTAGCATACTCTGAAAGTGATACTTACTTCAGCGATTTCCCCAATATACAAGGGCACGGTAGCAAACTGCATCCCCGTAGCACACCCCCACATGATCCTCGCGGCGTACAGCGTGGGAATATCTCTCGCTACACCGGCCAGCAGCCAGCCCAGCAGTAGCGGCACATTCGACCCTATAATTATCTAGCATACTCTGAAAGTGATACTTACTTCAGCGATTTCCCCAATATACAAGGGCACGGTAGCAAACTGCATCCCCGTAGCACACCCCCACATGATCCTCGCGGCGTAGAGCGTGGGAATATCTCTCGCTACACCGGCCAGCAACCAGCCCAGTAGTAGCGGCACATTCGACCCTATGATTATCTAGCATACTCTGAAAGTGATACTTACTTCAGCGATTTCCCCAATATACAAGGGCACGGTAGCAAACTGCATCCCCGTAGCACACCCCCACATGATCCTCGCGGCGTAGAGCGTGGGAATATCTCTCGCTACACCGGCCAGCAACCAGCCCAGTAGTAGCGGCACATTCGACCCTATGATTATCTAGCATACTCTGAAAGTGATACTTACTTCAGCGATTTCCCCAATATACAAGGGCACGGTAGCAAACTGCATCCCCGTAGCACACCCCCACATGATCCTCGCGGCGTAGAGCGTGGGAATATCTCTCGCTACACCGGCCAGCAACTAGCCCAGTAGTAGCGGCACATTCGACCCTATGATTATCTAGCATACTCTGAAAGTGATACTTACTTCAGCGATTTCCCCAATATACAAGGGCACGGTAGCAAACTGCATCCCCGTAGCACACCCCCACATGATCCTCGCGGCGTACAGCGTGGGAATATCTCTCGCTACACCGGCCAGCAGCCAGCCCAGCAGTAGCGGCACATTCGACCCTATGATTATCCATCTTCGGCCGACGCGGTTTAATAATGGCACGGTGATCAGTGGTCCTAAAATAGAAGAGTTGACAATTGTAAGATCAAGGTAATTATTCCACACTCCAATATCCATTCCATAATTGAAACTCCATAGTACATACCACACTAATATCCTCAATGATAGACAGGTTTTAATAAAATACCCCCTAAGGTACCTTAATTACGTCTTTAATTAGTAAAAACTGATCTCGACGAAATTAACCACTCATTCTAAAGACGGACTGCATGCTTACTGTGAAATCAGTCACGCAACCACACGAGTAACGCAACAGAGGAGATTTGTTGATTGGACACCATAGGACCTGGAGAGTGAAAAAGGAAAAATCCTTATCCCGGTTACCCCGAGATTTTTTAACCTAAATCCACGCAAACTATAAAGCGATCATCCCTACCATATACCTAGGTAGTGTCTACCTACGTATAGAATACTTTTCATCCTGTAAAATCGAAGAGTTCGTGTAAAAATCTGTACAATCGAGAGAAAGAAACTTTACTAACTTTAAAACTTTACCAACTAATTTATTAGAAAAAAATCGAGAGAAGATTAGTTACGGAATTCCAGATGAACAACAAATTGGCATGCCTTACATAATATAAGCTGGAGTAGCTTGCTGCAGTAAAAGACTCTTACCGAGTAGTCCACCGAGAACTATAGCAACGAACCAATCCAGTAGCGTGGGAGCGTGCGGCAGAGGCCAGAGCCGAGTTGTCAGAGTTGCTAGAGTTGGCAAAGTTGCGGGAACGGTGGTAATGTCCAGTCCATTTCACCTAGGTATACATAAGCTTCCATAGCCTGCTGCAGTAAAGGTCTCTTTCCTAGTAGCCCGGCGAGCACTAGCAGTGAGCCTATCCAGTTCTCCTCCAGTCGCGTGGGAGCGTGCGCCAGAGCCGAGTTGTCAGAGTTGCTAGAGTTGGCAGAGTTGCGGGAACGGTGGTAATGTCCAGTCCTTTTCACCTAGATATACATAAGCTTCCATAGCTTGCTGCAGTAAATGTCTCTTACCGAGTAGTCCGCCGAGCACTAGCAGTGAGCCTATCCAGTTCTCCTCCAGTCGCGTGCGAGCGTGCGGCAGAGGCGAGTTGTCAGAGTTGCTAGAGTTGGCAGAGTTGCGGGAACGGTGGTAATGTCCAGTCCTTTTCACCTAGATATACATAAGCTTCCATAGCTTGCTGCAGTAAATGTCTCTTACCGAGTAGTCCGCCGAGCACTAGCAGTGAGCCTATCCAGTTCTCCTCCAGTCGCGTGCGAGCGTGCGGCAGAGGCGAGTTGTCAGAGTTGCTAGAGTTGGCAGAGTTGCGGGAACGGTGGTAATGTCCAGTCCTTTTCACCTAGATATACATAAGCTTCCATAGCTTGCTGCAGTAAATGTCTCTTACCGAGTAGTTCGCCGAGCACTAGCAGTGAGCCTATCCAGTTCTCCTCCAGTCGCGTGCGAGCGTGCGGCAGAGGCGAGTTGTCAGAGTTGCTAGAGTTGGCAGAGTTGCGGGAACGGTGGTAATGTCCAGTCCATTTCACCTGGGTTTACATAAGCTTCCATAGCTTGCTGCAGTAAAGATCTCTTACCTAGTAGTCCGCCGAGTACTAGCAGTGAGCCTATCCAGTTCTCCTCCAGTCGCGTGGGCGCGTGCGGCAGAGGCGAGTTGTCAGAGCGCAGTTGCGGGAACGCGGGCGACGTCCAGCCCATTGACATGCCTGTGCAAAGGCTTCCATAGCTTGCTGGAATTAAAAATTATAATAATAGGGATGATGCCTATATCAAAAATAAATTATTTCCTACTGATTATTAAATAGAGGGTCTTCTAAAAGACATAAAATTCACATTCTCCGTTTAATTTTAAGTTTTGGATGACGTCACAACTATGTATTTCATACAAACTTCCATACTAGAAGCGCGTTTTTAGGGTTCCGTACCCAAAGGGTAAAAACGGGACCCTATTACTAAGACTCCGCTGTCTGTCTGTCTGTCTGTCTGTCTGTCTGTCTGTCTCCAGGCTGTATCTCATAAACCGTGATAGCTAGAAAGCTGAAATTTTCACAAATGATGTATTTCAGTTGCCGCTATAACAACAAATACTAAAAATTAAAAATATATATATATTAAGGGGGGTTCCCATACAATAAACGTGTTTTTTTCGTATTTTTTTGCTCAATATTAAAAACGGTAACAGGTAGACGGTTCAAATTTTCACAGAATATTAACTTGTTTATTACCTTTCAAAATAAATAATTAAATATCAATAAAGTAAATATTAAAGGGGGGCTCCCATACAACAAACGTAATTTTTATTTTTAATACGTCATAAATCGTAAAACTTACTACAGGTTTGTACGGAACCCTCGGTGCGCGAGTCCGACTCGCACTTTGCCGGTTTTTAAGTTTGATAAAGAGTTGCTGATTTGATTGAGTTGCCATCATCCCTATTGATAATTGATTGCGTTGTGCAATAACACACTGCAAACATTTTATGATGATTTACATAATCAAATGAGATTTTATTTTCTTTAATTATAAGCTATTTACCATGACTAGGATCATTCGTGATGAATAATTGCTTTGCATTAATGTACCTATGACGTAGTTACCTAGCCACTAACCTACCTATCGACCTAATAACTCAAGACTGACGTTTATAGTACCAAGTTTATGAGTTCATGTTTTTTTAAATAATTAATTATTAATCCTAGTTTTTGGTCCCGACTTCGAATAGGTAAATTGACTGACTTATCATTTATCAAAATGTTCGATTATGGAGCTTCTTTTATTCCACTACAAGTTAGCTCTTGAAGTCGATCACACCTGGTGCTAAGTGATGATATTGTGTCTAAAATGGTAGGCGGTAAGATGGTGATGGTTGGTAATAGGGTAGGTACTTATTGATTGCGTGATATCTCAAAGGACTAAGGATTTTGAGAAATTCAATACACTCAGAGATGCTGCAAGACAGCAAATTAAATATGTAGGTAGTATGAAAGAGGCTTGGCAATCATGTGAAATGGCCAATCGGTAACCTCCCCTCCCTGATTCTAAACCCGATGTTTAGAGTTTCTCAAATTGACTCAAACGAGAATCGAATGCCGAAACTGCAACTCATTTTTGAATGTAGTGTTTTGTGGCAAATAAACAGACAAACTTACATTATATAATATTTATATAATAATTAATACTTAAGTAATAACCTACCTAGCTATATTTTATTAATATTCATGCGGATATAGTTCTGCGTTCAGTTATCAGCTGCGACTGGTTATCCTTGACAAAGCTTGTACGAAAGCCCTTTTGTCTTAGCTCTATTTAAATAAATAATCAACTTTTATATAATTAGCTGTCCATATTAAATTGTATTGAGTATTTTCGTCCGCGTGGTTTAAGTTTTTTTGATTCCCGCAGGAACTCCTAAATTTTCCGGGATAAAAAGTAGCGTCACTCTCCATACCCACACCAAAAATCACGGCGATCCGTTGCTCCGTTGCGGCGTGATTGAAGGACAAACCAACAAACCAACAAACCAATAAACCAACAAACCAACAAACAAACATACTTTCGCATTTATACTATTAGTATGATTGCCGGCGTTGTTAAGTTAAAGGTAGTAAATGGGTAGTAAAAATTTATAGTCTATGATTAATATCAACAGCCCAAACTAATGTCACAGACACAGTCTAAGAAGATATTATGTTCTTTCCTTCCAGTCGTTCAACGAAGGCATCTAGACAAAGCAAAGCTGCGGGGTGACAGGGGCGTAACGGGGCGTATTTTTATAAAAGTGTACATGGGTTTTTTGCCCTGTCCACCAACTTTCGGATTTTTTTTCTCACATTTAGATTATGCTGATCCAAACATATTTTATGTTTTTAGGTCGCTTGTTAATCCAGTCATATTTTCGTCTACAATAAACATATTGATTCATATAGATTTAATAAATTACAGCATTATTAACAAAAATAAATGTGTGATTTTGCCATGTCCCCACCTGATTCTATAACTTTCGACTTGAGATAGCAAAGCCGCCATAATAGATAGATCATTGATTCACCCTTATTAAGATAGCTTATTTTATGTACTTTTGATTTGTTTATTGAATGAATTTATTTACTTAACCAGATGATTTTAATTATTTTTTTAATGAAAGTCTCAAATTTGGCTCTATGTGGAATTTCCATTGACGAGCGCTTTTTTGCTCAGAAATTATAAAATTACTACCATTGCAGAAGATTTTATTGGTTGCTTTCAACATTACTAAATACTGTAAGACTGCTACCATGTTATTGAAATAATCAGTCTTCCTGCAATCGGCGTCTAAGTAGTCAATTTTGAGTGAGTGCTCATAACTCATCCATTGAGTAGGAACAGTTTTTGAAGGTAAATACTGAATTAATATTTTTCATACATCATTTTAACTTAGCTTACTTCATATTTTACTAGAATGTAGTATTGTTTTCTAGTAAAGTTCTAAAATTCTTGAAATACATTGCAACAAAATATTGCTGGCGTGAATTCGTTACGGTCCTTTGAGTTACTCTTTCGAAATTGTCAGTCAATGGAACAAATTGTTAATCAATGCATTTCTAAAGGTTTGTACACGGTTAAGCTTTTTTCGGTCCCGAGTATTGCATTGAAAACGAGTATTTTATATATTAAATTATTCAGGTGTAACAATGGCGTTGAAATCTGCCGAAATAGCATGGCGGCATAGAGAGAAATTAAAGAGGGATTCTTAAAAGTTCAAACAATATAAAAAAATAACACTTGGACCTCGTAAAATCTAAAACAAGAAAAATATCTGAAGTGAGAAAAAATATCAAAAGGGAGAAACGGAGAAGACAAAACGCTAAAAATATTGTTACTTATAATCGTTCATATAACGTGATTTAACATACTATAAATTGGTTGAAAGTTTCACTTATATTTTTTAGATGACATTTTACATAATTTAAGTATAAAAAAGAAAGAATAAAGAGTTTAAAATACTCAAAAGTACCTACTACGACTAATATAGTTTTATGGTAAGAAAGTGCAATAATTCATAACAATGTGATCAGTGCCCTTACTTTTCCCTTGAGTAATTATCAAGGTTCCACTGACAAATTGTCCTCTCAAGAAATATTACATAAATGCCTATAATATTGGCCATTTATCATTATTATAAGTTATTGTTGTGTTATATTTAAAAAGATATGTTTTATCGGAAATTGCAAAAACAAAAACAAAAAGCATTGTCTATTTCAGAAGTTATATAGAAAAATATGACAGAAATTTGCCATTACGATAGTCAAAAGAACTAAAATTATCAAATTTTGATAGTGTTTCTGTTAAGTTATGTTTGGAGTCCCATTTTTCTGTTTGGTATGTTTGGTAAGACTAATTAAAACTTCTTTTATCTTAACTAAAATGTTTTTTTTAAGTGAATTTGTGAGATAAAGTTCTGTTTCTCAATGGAAAAAATTCTTCGTCAGTTCATTTTAAAATGGTTATTTTTACTATAATTAAATATAATATTTACAATCAGTGCTATTTCTCATAAAGATAAATAACTAGGAAACACAAATCTATCAATAAAATAACAAAATAAGGTAAAAAAAATAAAATATCGATTTTATTTCATGTACACTTTTAAAAAAATACGCCCAACGAATGAAATTAGCAGAATTTTTATAATACAAAATTCTATCACTCTTAATGTCTTTTATGCAGTACCGTAATCTAGGACTGTTAAAACTGTCATGGTATGATGGTACTCAGGTCTGACATTTGTGTGAGCGTCGACCCACTGTATGAAATGAATAAATAGTTATTCCACACAGAATCTACTTTTTTTATGTTCCATTTTTGAAATAATTTGATAGCAATCCTTGGTTGAATGTACCTAAGTATAAGTCAATGTGCTAATGTTACCCATCGTCACCGCTCAATGTCTATAGTTCTTAATGTTTTTTTTTAATTCCCTGTTGTTGACAATAAGGAGAAAAATAAAGTTGGTATTGCGGATTGCCGCGAAATCTCTAGAATTTTTGTTATAATTATTACATTTATAATTAAAATTTAATTATATAATTTAATTTTAGTTAGTTTAATATTTAGTTTTTAGCATTTTAATATTGTATTAAGTATTAATCTTATAAAAATTATAATAAATTTATAATTAAATGGATGTTATATTAATCCATTTCGAATCTCGATGCACAATACGTAATTACAAGGTGAAAGTGTAGGGTGAAGTGAATGTGACTATTTATTTGTTATTATCATCAAGTGAAAATAAATATCTTACTCCTAATATGAAAATGTAACAACAGAAAGGCAAAGAAATAATTAAAAATCGTTATTTATTTTATTTTCTCGCAATCGAAGTGAAAAGCAGAGTGTTTACCACGGGACTAAACGCCATTCTACTCGATTCTATAGCATACCTCGCTACGCTCGGTAAGCTAAATATCTCGTATGAAATGGCTCATTTTAGTCCCTTGATGAACAATCTACTATTAAAGGTTTGGTACCTATCAGAAAAATAGGGCTTCTTTTTGTCAAGCAACACCAAAAACTTAATTGAATATTCTACTCACAGATGTAGTAATTCTACTAAATAGTATACATAGATATACCTTGTATTTTCTTTATTTATACTTATACCTATGTATATTATAGTTTCATTCAATTGTGCATTTAAAAATAAAAATCCTTTTTCACATTTTCACAATTTTTCACTTGTTTTTTATCTGAGTACAATACAACCTAGTCCTACGAGGTCAGCTTATAAAAGCTGAGATAAGTCAAGTTAACTCAGATAAGTATTTCCGAGACATAATATTTAATTTAAGATCAGTTAAATTAAATATTATGGCAGTTTTTTTTTCCGCGAGGATAAAAAAAGTTCCATTACCAAAAGTTGCCGCCAAATATGTACGCCATTTTAATTTGATATCTTGCACAAACGAATCAAACATCACTTCCTGCTTTTGAAAATCGAACACTAGGTAACTTTTAAACTTTATTAATAACTACGCATGGGCGACGTTTACAGCGTGTATACAGGCTGCCATTGCAATTTAATCTGTAGCAGTACACTACAATACACTGGTATGTTCGTAATAATAATAAAATAGCTGGACAAGTACGTGACAAGAACAAGTATTAGGTAGAGCAAATGGTTCCGTAATCCGAAGTCAAAGTCATGCTAGTTACTGAAAAGTTTGGCGGTCATTATTTCGTAAAGAGTAGCTTACTTTACTGAACCTGTCCAAGAAATCAACGAGTTATTTTAATACTTCCATATCCATACTAATCCATACTAATATGTGATTATTTCAAACTTACATACTAACCTAGCATTATTGAAATTTTTACTATTGCGCTTTGTTTTCGTTACCAGCCAAATGGGGTAAAAGTACGGGGGTAATACATAGTACGCGTACTATTACCCCCGTACTTTTACCCCATCTAAAAAATTTTAACCAAATGGGTAGTTCTACAATTAATAATGTATACCTACTTATACAGTATGATATAAATGTATAAGTATATTATTTGTTTCAGATTGCGAAATAATGCCTCGAAATTACATAAAAAAGACACCAGGAAGATCTCTAGTTTCGGAAGAATCTCTAGTTTTTTAGAAGTACCTATTTTAAGTTTATTTCGTTGATTATATCTGAATTATTTTAATTGTGTACTGATTTTTCTACATAAATCTTTTTTTAATACTACAATATTTTTATTATTAGCTAACTAAAGGTACGCATCCTGAATATTGTACTTTTATCCTACATGCGAACTATTGCCCTTATGATTGCGTACTTTTACCCCTACGCCGGGGTAAAATTACGCAGTCTGATAATTTGATCCGTTTGCTTTATAATCAAAGAATCTTGATAGTTATCTTATTGAACTTTATATCAATTAGAAGCCTAATAAACGTGCTACAAATGTACTATAAATTTGTGTCTGACATCTTAATAGTTTCGGCTAAATAAAGCCTTAAAGACAAAAGTGCGTGCTTTTACCCCTAATGACTCTATAAATGCGAAAGCATGTCCGTCTGTCTGTCTGTCTGTCTGTTGTCTGAGTACGCTTTGTGATGAAATTTGGTATAGAGGTCGGTTACATCCCGGGAAAGGACATGCTACTTTTTATCCCGGAAAATAAGAGTTCCCGCGGGAATCAAAAAACCTTAATCCACGCGGACGAAGTCGCGGGCATCATCGAATTTTGAATAAAGCAGCTGTAATAGGCTGGCAGACTGACAGTCAGGCCTTAGGGGCGCGTTTCCACCAGAGATGTGAGAGCATCGACCACACAACCAATAGACGCCTAATTACTATGCTTTCGTAATGCAAACAATTCAGTCAAATGACTCAAGTAAGCGGGCGCGGGGTACTAAACGCTGATTGGTCTACTCAAGGTCAAAAAAATCATAAATCAAATGGGATGGGGTCCTAACTCCTAATAATTATTTATCGATAATTAATTATCGATATACTCTAATTAATATTTAAATAACTCGGTAGGTTTTGTTACAAGGGCGTGGAGTTATATAAGACCTATTAAGTCTGATGTGTTGTCTGAAAGTGTTCGCCCTATATTAGGAGTCTATATTTAGTTGTATGGTCGATGTGTGAGAGAGACCAAACCTGCCAGTAAGAACGATTGATCTAACATCTAGCGATCTGATGATCTGACTCGGAGCAATGAAAATCAAGCGCTCCTTTTGGTGGGTTTGACACACATCCGTAGCTTCGCAACGTTGCACATCTCTGGTGGAAAGGCAGACTTAGGGGGGTCTTCCACGCGTGTAAGGTGTACCATTTTGTCTTTCTTATACGTATCACGGAACGCTGAAATGGTTTTATCATAAAGTCGTAGAAGCCTAGAAGTACTAGTTTTGCCATTCAATGACATTCGCCATTCACATGGTTTTTTTTTTATCCACTACAAGTTAGCCGTTAACTGCGCTCTCACCTGATGGTAAGTGATGATGCAGATGGTAGCGGGCTAACCTGTTAGGGTAATGGCAGTTATATTAAACCCATAGGTACCTACCCCTATTCGGTTTCTACACGGCATCGTACCGGAACGCTAAATCGCTTGGCGACACGTCTTTACCGGTAGGGTGGTAACTAGCCACGGCCGTAGCCTCCCACCAGGCCAAACCAGCGAAAATTCAGCAATTATAAATTCCCAAATTGACCCTGGCGGGGATCGAACCCGGGACCTCCGCACGTTAAGGCAACAGCGCTCCACACTGCGCCACGGAGGTTGTCGAATTTAGAATATTAGAATTTAGAAGTAGGTACGGTGCTGAACATAAATTAATTCTACAAAATAAAAATGAGAAATTATAAAAATACCTAAACATGCCGTCAAAGGTTGACGCCATTTTAATTTAAAGTCTTTCACAAAAGGAATAAACATCACAACAAGCCCACTTTTGAAAATCGAACGCTAACTTTTTAAACTTCTTAATTTCTAAACGCACTGGTGCTCTTGTATACAGCCTAACATCTCAACTGAATCTGTGAAAGAATAGATTCACTTGTTTTAGGTACTCAAGCGATTGCCATTCACATTATTTTGTTTTTATTAAAACTACTTACTTGACATCGAAAACCCCCTTCAAGTACCTAAACTTACCTACGTATTTAACGCTTCCTTGTGAAAAAGAAATTGGCAATTAAAAGTAAAAGAGTCGATTAGGTTTTTAATGTGTAGAGTTGTAGACCTACCTACGTATCTGAGTACCTACTCTATAATCTTTAATAAGGGAATTCCAAATGACTTTTTTTTTTTTTTTTATCCACTACAAGTTAGCCCTTGACTGCGATCTCACCTGATGGTAAGTGATGATGCAGTCTAGGATGGTAGCGGGCTAACCTGTTAGGGGCATGGCAGTTATAATAAACCCATACCCCTATTCGGTTTCTACACGGCATCGTACCGGAACGCTAAATCGCTTGGCGGCACGTCTTTGCCGGTAGGGTGGTAACTAGCCATGGCCGCAGCCTCCCACCAGGCCAGACCAGGGAAAATTCAGAAGTTATAAATTCCCAAATTGACCCTGCCGGGGTTCGAACCCGGGACCTCCGCGCGTTAAGACAACAGCGCTACACACTGCGCCACGGAGGTAGTCAAATCGGTCTGGTAGTCAAGTCGGACTGATGAAGTTCCATTTTTAAAACTTAACAATTTGTGGTTTAATTAAAATAAAATAAATTAAATTAAATAAGAGGCGCAAGTATTTATGAAATTATAGAAAATAATTTTATTTTTGTGCCTTTTGGTGTTGAAACCCTGGGGTCGTGGGGCGAAGATTCTAGATATTTTTTTTTGGATCTATCTTCTCGTCTCTCAGAGATTTTAATGTATTTCGTAGTTTGAATTTGAAAAAAATTATGTTTTTTAATTAAAATAATGTTGTTGGTAAGTATTTTAAAATAAAATAGGGCATTCAAGTATTTTTCTTTTTTTCAAGTCTTTTAAAAAACTCAAAATCTTTAAGTAATTGGAGAATAACTTTATCTTATTCGGATGGGAGAATCGTCACTTCCGCTGAATATAGCCGTTAATTGATATTGTTTTTTAAGTAAGGTTGGTAATCGGCTGCCTCTTGTAGGTTTGTTGTTGTTATTTAAGTAGGTACTAGGTACATACCTATTATATATATCAAGGAAAAATAGTACATTACACATCTAGGGCAGTAAAATAAGAAATGTCTCAGATCACATGTAATTGTTGTCCGAGGCGAAGCCGAGGTCAATAAACATGTGATCTGAGGCTTTCTTATTTACTGCCCGTGGTGTGTATACTATTTTTCTCCTCGACGGAGGCGGAAAGCGGCATTTTCGTTTAGCGCAGCGGGAGGAAAATTGACGCTTTCCGCCCGGAGGTGAGAAAAACCTTTTGCTTAACTAGTTAACTTTCTGATTAATCGAATTATTAGTTAAGTTTGCTGTTTCTCATGCTTTCGAGTTATTGAATATATTTTTTAGGGTTCCGTACCCAAAGGGTAAAAACGGGACCCTATTACTAAGACTCCGCTGTCTGTCTGTCTATCTGTCTGTCTGTCTGTCTGTCTGTCTGTCTCCAGGCTGTATCTCATAAACCGTGATAGCTAGAAAGCTGAAATTTTCACAAATGATGTATTTCCGTTGCCGCTATAACAACAAATACTAAAAATTAAAAAAATATATATATTAAGGGGGGTCCCCATACAATAAACGTGTTTTTTTCGTATTTTTTTGCTCAATATTAAAAACGGTAACAGGTAGACGGTTCAAATTTTCACAGAATATTAACTTGTATATTACCTTTCAAAATAAATAATTAAATATCAATAAAGTAAATATTAAAGGGGGGCTCCCATACAACAAACGTAATTTTTTGATATTAACAATAAACCTCTACAAACAAAGTTTTGTCTTGTTTTTAATACGTCATAAATCGTAAAACTTACTACAGGTTTGTACGGAACCCTCGGTGCGCGAGTCCGACTCGCACTTGGCCGGTTTTTTTTAGTATAACTCTATTTCTCGATTGTTCTACTATTACTTTTTCTGTGGTTCTACTGAGGGCAAATCTTTCTGCCGCGGGAAACCCACCATTCAAATTTCATATACCTACCTACTTATATCCTAATTTAATGGATTAGTATAGTAGGTACACGTTAAATTAACCGTGCGTAGTTACCTATAGCACGGTAATTAATATTACCGTGGTTATAGGTTCACAATTTTATTTTTTGTAGAGGTACCTATAGAAACACTACAGAATCTTCGTATTCAATCAGTCACGGGTCGTGGTAGACTATAGAGTCCAATCACCTATTCAGTATCCACTAATAGTTTTTCTATTGGTTGTTTTTAGGGTTCCGTAGCCAAATTTGGCAAAAACGGAACCCTTATAGATTCGTCATGTCTGTCTGTCTGTCTGTCTGTCCGTCCGTATGTCACAGCCACTTTTTTCCGAAACTATAAGAACTATACTGTTGAAACTTGGTAAATAGATGTATTCTGTGAACCGCATTAAGATTTTCACACAAAAATAGAAAAAAAACAATAAATTTTGGGGGTCCCATACTTAGAACTGAAACTCAAAAATTTTTTTTTCATCAAACCCATACGTGTGGGGTATCTATGGATAGGTCTTCAAAAATGATATTGAGGTTTCTAATATCATTTTTTTCTAAACTGAATAGTTTGCGTGAGAGACACTTCCAAAGTGGTAAAATGTGTGTCCCCCCCCCCCCGTAACTTCTAAAATAAGAGAATGATAAAACTAAAAAAAATATATGATGTACATTACCATGCAAACTTCCACCGAAAATTGGTTTGAACGAGATCTAGTAAGTAGTTTTTTTTTAATAATTTAAAACTTACTACAGGTTTGTACGGAACCCTCGGTGCGCGAGTCCGACTCGCACTTGGCCGGTTTTTTAATTAATCATTAGCTGTTGCCCGCGACTTCGTCCGAGTGGATTGAGGTTTAATGGTTCCCGCGGGAAACCTTTAATTTTCCGAGTTAAAAAGTAGCCTGTGTGTTATTCCAGACTAAGTATAATATATATTTGTTTCAATTTTCATCCAGATCCGTATTCCGTTCAGCCGTGCTGCAGGTAGGTAACAAACATCTATCCATCCATCCATCCAAACTTTCGAAATTTATAACGTTAGTATAAAAGTATATGGATATAGATAGATTAGGTCTAATATATAATTAAATTGAGCTATTAAGTTATTAACACAAGTAAGTATCGTAGACCTTGATCTTGGATGTCAACGATTTGCCTTCACATTCAGTTTTAAGCACGTTGTGTTAAAATTCAACCTTAATTTTAACAGGATAGAGTTCGTTTTAATAAATTACTACAATTTTAGTGTGGAGTAAGCGCCCATTCGTTTCACTGGATATATTATCTACAACCAAGTAAACTTCGTTCGATTTTCAACTCTTAATATATAGACTTATGGCTCATTTTGCAACCCGACAATTCATGATGAACGTTGATATAAAAAATACGAAGGGATAAAACCCAATTTTCTTTTTATTTCATCTGTAGTAGGTACATACCTACTTAATTTTCCTTTCTATTGAAATATCTGTTTATCGAGAAATTAAGTCATTTGTATGGACGCTAATATTTTTCCTACTCCTCTCATTTTATATACCTGGTGGGAGGCTTCGGCCGTGGCTAGTTACCAGTTACCACCGGTTACCAGCGATTTAGCGTTTCGGTACGATGCCGTGTAGAAACCGATAAGAGGTATGGGTTTAGTATAACTGTCATGCCCCTAACAGGTTAGCCCGCTACCATCTTAGACTGCATCATCACTTACTATCAGATGAGATCGCAGTCAAAGGCTAACTTGTAGTGGATTAAAAAAAATTCTCTCGGCATGACAGGACAATCCGTAAGACTTCATTTCTTGATCGACGGGAATTTTAAACTCTCAGTCAAATGTTATGACGCCAAATGACTAAAGTCTGTGGATTATAGTAGGCCGTGAATTACCGTGGTATTGCACTAGATTACTGTTTTTTTAAAAATATTATAATACTAGCTGATGCCCGCGACTTCGTCCGCGTGGATCGAGGTTTTTCGTTTCCCGCGGGAACTCCTTAATTTTCCGGGATAAAAAGTAGCCTATGTGTTATTCCAGACTATAATCTATCTCTGAGCCAAATTTCATCCAGATCGGTTCAGCCGTTGGGGCGTGATTGAGTAACAAACATACATCCATACATCCAAACTTTCGCATTTATAATATTTATTTGATTTGATATCTGTGTGCCTGTGCCTTTGATGTATCACCTAACAGTAATAAATAACTAACACTGTGAGGGTTCCAAACGCGCATTTGTAAGAGCTTAAAACTAACTCAACCGGGGTTTTTATTGACAAAAAAGTGAAAGGTAGCTACAGCTAAACGAGCAGGCGGGTCATCTGATGTTAAGTGATTACCGCTGCCTATGAACATTTGCAGCACCAGAGGAACCGCTAATGCGTTGCCGGCTTATGAGAAAGTTGTTTATCCGCCCTTTGAAGAGCCCATCACAAATTCACAACTCACAACAACAACAACAACAAATTCACGCTCACGATCAAGTTTTGTATATTATCATGACTTCTATGTTTTATGTAAGTAAAGGTTTAGGTTGTGTTTCCACCAAAGACGTGTTCCTGCAGGGCTAGCATGGGCCGGAGATAAAAAATGTATCCCCCGATTTTATCCACTGACAAGAGATAAAATTAACTTATCCACTTCTCAGAGCACGGCAACAGGGGAGAGGAGAAGTTTATCCCCGTTTGACATTTCACGGGGACTCGGGGGACTATTTATCCACCGTTATTTAGCGTTTTTATTTATTTATTATTTATTTACTAGCGATCCGCCCCGGCTTCGCACGGGTAGCACTAATAATCCTAATCTATATAATATTAAACTATCCTATCTCTCAAGTTAGATCGAACTGCACATGGTGTGCGAATTTTATTATAATCGGTTAAGTGGTTTAGAAGTCCATTGAGGACAAACATTGTGACACGAGATTTATATATATTAAGATTTAGGAATAAATTTTTTATCCTTTCCTCGGGGAGAAAATTGTCTCGGCCCATGCTAGGGGGGCTGCGTGGCTAAGCTACCGCGGATGTGTGTCAAACCCCCCTAAATAGGAGCGCTTGATTTTGAATTTATGGCACGTAGAGAATAGATCTCAGGTTGTTTTCTACGCTCCAAAATCAAAAGTTTTAATAAACATAATATTTAATAGCAATCTTATTTTAGCCGATTTAAGTATGTTTGGTGTTGCAGGCGCTCACTTTATAGCATCGATATAATATGCAGGTGCGAAAAAAGATGGGCATCCGACTTGTAGGGCGTGCGCCTCACCTGTATAAGCCTGTCCTTGTCCCCGCCATAGCGCTGTCCCGCTTTTCAGACTAGATGGCGTTAAAATAAGTCCACATTCTTTGTTTGACAGGGCCCGTGTAAATTGAGGTTGTTGGTTACAGGACACTAACTGATACCCACGACTTCGTCGACATAGAATAAGTTTATTAATTCCCATTAAACCCTTAATATTGTACGTTTCAGGATCTTCGCAATTTTCCGGGATAAGAAGCACTTTAACTAGCTTAAGTCGCTTTCCAGGTCCTCAACTGTATACCTATCTGTACAAAAAATCACGTCGATTCGTTGCTCTTTCGCATTTTTTAATATTAGTATGATATGAATATGATGTCTTCATACCGTATAATATCCGTGCACGATATTTTTTAAATGACAAACACGGAAATAACCTCATTCAAAATAAAAAATTATCTAAAGTCCGACAAACTTTATGTGACCCGGTGATCGTGCTCGTATATTTAAGAAAAATAAAATAAAAACAAACTAATCAGGAATAAAAATTAGTTCCAATTTTGGCCACCGGGTCAGATAAGTTTGTGGGAGTAGCTGTACCAATATAAATATTAAAAAAAGCTTACATAAGTTAACGTTTTTAATAAATATTAAAATAAAATAAAAAATATGGAGCCTACGAAGGTCATATTCCGCCCTTTATCTGCGAAGTTTAAAGAGGGTTGCTTTTTCGAGGGGATGACGCGTTTATTGTAACAGGAGTCCAATTAGTCGCCGCAACCGACGCCGGCTGAAAATATTATGGCGGCTTTTCCCGCCAACGACGACGGGCTGTCGCCATTTTTTGTCTTTTCTTTTTTTTGATTGATGCGCTTTTTTTGTTACAGTGCGTTTACACGTTCAGTATTAAAGACAATATTTTTAATATTTTTTATTCCACAAGTTGGCCCTTGACTGCGATTTCATCCGGTAATGCAATGTGTTGTCCAATTACGAGGTTAATAATTATTGATACCGGCATAATATTGAAGCAATCAATGTTCGGAGTGTTAGACATAAAATGAACGTTTGATAAATGATCTAAGAATTGCCTAAGGATAAGAACTAATTATGCATAAAGAGACTGTTTCTAGGTGCATACAAAATAGTTGTAGATAATTGAGAACAAGAATTAATGCTTAATATAGAGACGGTTTTTAGGTGCAGACAGACAATAGATATTGACAACTTTAAATCTTTACAAAGTTTGTTCAAAAGTTGAATACTTATACTGTACCTAGCTCTACCTATAGGAAGTAGGTACCTAGGGCATTGATTTACTATAGAAAATAGATTTTAAGTCCTAGAGGCATTTCCAAGTTTTCCTTCGATAAATATTAATATTTATCATTAGGTATTTTTTTCTATAAGAATTATATTTGCAAAGAGGATAATTACTAGGTACACATAGGTAATATACTGAAGCACCAAAAGTTTACAAACGAGAGAGAAAGAGGATGCTATTTTTCAATCAAATCGAATTACAAACGCAATCAAAACGCTCTGTAACGATTTCCGGACGAAGCTTTTCTACTTTTTTTTACTCGTCACCTAGCACTGGATTCTGGCCTCTGGGTTCTCGAATCTCGTTCTTTTTTCGAAATCCGTATGTTTTCGTAAATTGTGAGAGCACTCACTAATTGACAAATCGGTATCCGAATTCGTTGCGGTGCGTTCCAGTGGAGGAATCGAATAAAAATCGACTGAAAAAAAGGTCAATGTATCGAATCGATTGAAACGGCTGTCGACAGGCGATCTGTTTGGCTCCCCAGATGGCACTGGGAAAGCATTGGATGTAATTAATTCTGTTTGTAAACATGTGGCGGTGATACAAATTAAATGTATTATTTGTTTAATTAGGAGGGACGGAGATTTGATGGCCTAAAAAATTTGAAGGGAGCTTTCTGCTCTATCTAAACTAATATTATAAAGAGGAAAGATTTGTTTGTTTGTTTGTAATGGATAAACTCAAAAACTACTCAACCGATTTTAAAAATTCTTCCACTTATAGAAAGTTACTTTATCAGCAAATAACATGGGCTATATTTTATTTTCAAAAAAATTAGAGATCCCTACGAAAATTGCAATAATGTGAATTAAGTCGGAAAAAGTAGTCTCATCTGAGAGCTTCCGTGGCGTGCGCTTCGTAAATAGTTTTTCGATAACTAGCTGATGCCCGTGACTTCGTCTACTTTTTTGCATGAACCCGGGACCTATTACAGACCACTTATAAGACCACTACTGCGCCAGGGAGGTCGTCAAATCCTTCGATCGCAAGCAATTTTGATATCGATTAAAAACCTCGAGACTCTACTCTTTAAAGTACCTATATGTCTATGTGAAATCTGAGAGTCGATTAGGTATTTAACTTGTTATAGATACAACTAAAACTGGGGCCATACGAAATTCAAGGCTAAACATACATTAGTACATTAAAAATAAATAAATAATAAATAAAGGCTAAAATAGTAGATACCTAAGTACATTTGGAATATACCCAACCCAACCTATTTTTGCAGAAGTGAAAACTTCTTTAGCCGCGTTGAGCACAAATTGAGTTACAAATTTGTGGATTCGCGTCACCGTCACCGACATGCTCGCGAACAGCGACATGCTCGCGAACACCGAATGCTCGCGAACACCGACATGCTCGCGTTATTACGAAGACAAAGGTCTTAAATATAATTATACTACAATCGTAATTAAACTTTAATGCCATAGTGAGGTTCATACTTATATTAATTATTTGAAAAAAAAAATATTAAAAAAAAAAATTAAAAAAAAAAAACGGCAGTCCCTATGACTGCCAATTTTTTTAAATTCCCACCATATTGCACACTTAACTCTTGCTGTCACAAACGGCTTTTACTAGAGACTATCAGCCATCAGCTATCAGCTAACAAAATATATCTCTTTTTGATAACCATAAAACGAAGCTGTCTTCACTCTAATACAATGATTCTTCAACGTCAAACTAAAGTTACCTATATCCTAATACAGGAACAACCAAAGCGATCAGTTGGGTATGACATCCAATTTGTGTCCAATTTGAAATCTTAATAAGCCGTCAAAGCGTTCCAGAAATAGCTGGCTAACTAATTACCATCTTTACGGAGAGGTTGGCGACAATTGACAAATGCTTTCTGGGCTGTGCGATACATACAATTAGCTGTGGAATTTTCTCCATATAAAGTCCTGCCATGAAGGGAGATGTAACGTTTTCGTCTGCCGAAGCACTGGACCATTTGGTCTTGTGGGTCATGGAAATTGGCGAACTAATTACCATCTTTACAGGGAGGTTAGCGACAATTGACAAATGCTTTCTGGGCTGTGCGATACATACAATTAGCTGTGGAATTTTCTCCATTTAAAGACCTGCCTTGAAGGGAGATGCAGCGTTTTCGTCTGCCGAAGCACTGGACCATTTGGTCTTATGAGTCATGGAAATTGACTAATTACCATCTTTACAGGGAGGTTGGCGACAATTGACTAATGCTTTCTGCCCCCCTAGCATGGGCCGATACAATTTTCTCCCCGAGGAAAGGATAAAATTTTTATTCCTAAATAAATAAATAAAAACGCTAAATAACGGTGGATAAATAGTCCCCCGAGTCCCCGTGAAATGTCAAACGGGGATAAACTTCTCCTCTCCCCTGTTGCCGTGCTCTGAGAAGTGGTTAAGTTAATTTTATCTCTTGTCAGTGGATAAAATCGGAGGATAAAATTTTTATCTCCGGCCCATGCTAGCCCTGCAGGGCTGTGCGATACATAAGTACAATTAGCTGTGGAATTTTTTCCATTTAAAGACCTGCCTTGAAGGAAGATAAAACATTTTCGTCTGCCGAAGCACTAGACCATTTGGTCTTGTGTGTCATGGAAATAGTTGGCTCACTAATTACCATCTTTAATTAATTAGCTGTGGAATTAACCGACAGTAATTATATACTTGAAACTGTTGTGGGAACTCTGCACTCTGGCATAAAAAATAGCCTTTGTCCGTTACCAGGATGCCAGCTATGTCTGTACCAAGTTTTGTCAAAATCGGTAAAGCCATCGACCCATCTGGCCGTGAAAATGTAATAGACAGACAGACCGATATACCTACATACTATCGCATTTATAATAGGTATTAGAACGAATTTCCAGCAAGAACAGCAAGAAGTTCCAGATTTTTGTATCGAACTTGAATATGTCTATTCCTAGACGTGTAACGTGTTGCTTGACGATTTCCGAACGTAGAGCCAGTTTCACCTTGCTGTCAATGTCAAACTCTTGGCGGGAAAGTGAACTTTTGCACAGATAAAATAGGGGTTACTTTCGTTCAGTAAATTGAGTGTTTGCTTTGCGAGGGGGTCTATTTGAGAGGCCTTTGTCTGCGGACGGAGATAAATCATTCGGTGTCAGCCGTCTGGTTGGGATGTGTGACAAATTACCCGAGCGCCACCTAGCGGCGTGGCGGAAGCGATTTCCTATCGGCTTATTATATCGCGTGATAGGTGATAGGTCGTTAATGGACGGAGCTATGAAATATCGCCTCGCTAGAGATAATATTGCATGTTATGGATCAGCCAAGACTTTTAACAGAATAGGTAGGTAACAAGGGAGTAGATACTAGATAGGTACTTATAAGTATTATGATTAAGCTTTTATTTTTTTACTACAAGTTAGCCCTGCGATCGCACCAGGTGGTAAGTGACGTTGCAGTCTATGATGGCAGCGGTACGCTAACCTGTAAGTTCAGTTAAACCCATACAACTACCACCGATTAAATAATAGTTACTTCGCACATACTTCCAATAATTTATTTCAACACGGTATTGTACCGTGATATAATATCTCATGAAGATTCCCCCCCCCCCCATTCCCAAATTGACCCAAGTCGAGGATCGAATCTGGGACCTTCCATTTATAAGACCGCAGTGCTCACCACTGCGCAAGGGAGGACGTCAGATTTTTAAAAATAATACAGTTTTTTTTTTAATTTTCATATCATCCGCCGGCATTTTGTCCGTCCGTCAAGCATCGTACATTTATTAAATCTTCAAAGAGCACTAATATAACAACTGCAATAAACAGTCCCAAATTAATTATTCCATATTCATCCAGAAACGTCCAATTAACTGCGAAGAAGTTGGGAGTAATGTGGTCCCTAAGAAAATAACTATTTCAGATAGGGCTGCCTACTATTAAATTTTTTTTTTAATAAGTTGTATTGTAGGTGTCTATCCGGCTTATGCACGGAAAAGAGGAGACAAAAAAACATCGATTTGTATCAAATGTATTGCTGCCACTTTTTTTTACCAACCCATTTTAATTAACCCAATTTGCAATACTTTTTTTTTAATAAAATTATTTAATTAATGACTGAAACGATAATATTTTCGAAACTGCCAATTGTGGATTGGATATATTATAGTTCATTCATCATCAAAAAATATTCTCAATCATCATCATCCCAACTACAACATACAAATCGAATCGCGTGAAGCGATTGAGCGTTCCGTTACGATGCTGTGCAGAAACCGATTAGGGCTATGGGTTTATGGTACGCTATACCGCTAAAAGTTTAGCCCACTACCATTTTATACTGCATCATCACTACCATCAGGTAAGATCGCACTCAAAGGCTAACTTATAGTGGATAATCCACTACAAGTTACCCTTTTTAATCCACTGTGGATTAAAAAAAGAAAAAATTGGCAGTCATAGACTGCCGATAGAAGTGAAAACTTATAACTTAGAATTTTAGTATTAAAATTTTAATATAATATAAAATTTTCAAACGCCTATATAAATACGAATATTTAAAATAATTTAAAAAATACGTCACCAGCATGTCGGTGTCGCGAACCCATAAGATTTTCCCCTACCAAAAAGTGCTCAACGCAGCAAAAGAAGTTTTCGCTTCAAAAAAAATAGGAGGCCGAAGTCTTCTAAAATTCAAAAAAATTCAAAATTCAAATGTTTTTTATTCAAATAAGCTTTTAGGTACAAGCGCTTTTGAATCGTTATAATATGAATCTACCGCTGGTTCGGAATGCCATTCCTACCGAGAAGAGCCAGCAAGAAACTCGGTGGTTGCTCTTTTCCATCAAAACTTACAATCATCATAATGATACAAGTAACTGCAGTCCCACGCATAGCTGGAGCGAATCAAATCCACGCTTTTTTTTTTAATATCATTTACGTAATCTTCGATTGTATAGTAAGCTAAGCTATCGCTTACATGAAAATCCCGCGTGCGGGAGACAACCCTGTCCCAAAGTGATTTGTTAAATACAAATTGGTTATTAAAATTCTTGGCGCTGCGACAATCTGGTGTCGCTTCGGGAATTTTAATTTGGGCTTTTATGTATCAATTTGATACTGTCAGAATTTGGGAAGTACCTACCTACTTGATTGTTGGTATGCCTATCACTGTAAAAATAAGAATTTCATAAAGAATAGGTACTACTAAGTACTTGTAACGATTTTGAGGATCTAATTATTACAGGTTATTACTACAGGTTTGTACGGAACCCTCGGTGCGCGAGTCCAACTCGCACTTGGCCGGTTTTTAAGAGTTCTCGCGGGAATCAAAAAACCGTAATCCACGCGGACGAAGTCGCGGACATCATCTAGTAATAAAATAAATAAATAGATTCGATTCGATGAGAATCCACCCGGGTGTCCGTGTCTACTGTCTAGTGACGTAGCAAGGATCCGTAACGACCACTTAAAAATAAAGCGCCATAATGAATCCGGGTAGAATTTTAATTGGGATCGCGCGGTGCCGCGTTTTTTCGCGCACAAACTTTTTAATTAATCCGTCCACTGAAACGGACCAACTTCAGTGTTTACCGCAGAGTTTCAAAAGTGTAGAGTAGCCACTACCAAAATATTCAGTCATGTATCTACTAAACGGTTACAGTCACTGACTACAAGAACAAATTAATTATTAAAACAATGTTATGTAATGTGAAGACTTTAAATGCCCAATAAGTAAAAAAATGTAGTGCTAACATTTGAAGTCGGTTTTCTGAAAATAATTTTTATCTAAGTAAAACCTATGATTAAATAAAATATATAAATAAATAAAATCTTTATTTGGGATTTAAAATACACAGAAAACAAAACAATTACAAGATACAGAAGAAACTTATGGACTAAGCACTAATAACCTACTATAAACTTATAGACTAAACCCTGATGCTATAAACACTAATCTGTGTCCTATAAAATCCCAATAAGGCCCTAAGGGCATCGACTCAGCGTAATGCTGATTTATGATGTAGATGCACCATATTTAATCAGCGCTGATTTTCAGTCAGATTACCTATATTATCACCTATATTTTGCCTTGTATGCCACCTATATTTATGTAGGTAGGTAAATGCTGCCTGGATTAGTTGCCCAGATTCAAAAACTCAAAATTTAAAATTCAAACGTTTTTATTCAAATAAACTTTTACAAGTGCTTTCGAATCGTTAAATGAATCTACCACTGGTTCGGAATGCCATTCCTACCGAGAAGAACCAGCAAGAAACTCGGCATAAGACAGAAAAGTAACTTACATCGTCACCCAACATATTCATTGAAAGTTATCTATACTTACTTACCCAGTCAATGCTTTTTTTAATACTTTTTTCGCCGCTGCTGTTGATTTTTTTTAATTTAAAACTTTTGGATCTCACAAGTACATTTTATAATCTTTATTTCGTAAAGCCAAATGGGTCATTTATTGCTTTGTCTCTTCCAATATCCCTTCTATAACAGAATAAACATTTAAATCTCCTCGGTTTTAAAATCCAGACGTGTTTATTAATTATTCAAATTTTGTTTGTAGATTTATACCTAGCTATTTACTTATACCTATGTATCTTTTATTCTTTTTATCTTCCCTCGTGTCTTAATTAAAGTGGAATTATTAATTAACTGTTTTAAACAACGATTTTCGTGAAGCTACGTCTGTTTCTAGTTTTTATGTAGCATCGAAAGGGTTGTACTTTTAAAAGGACAATTGTATATAATACTAGCTGATGCCCGCGACTTCGTCCGCGTGGATTGAGGTTTTTCGGTTCCCGCGGGAACTCTTTAATTTTCCGGGAAAAAAAGTAGCCTATGTGCTATTCCAGACTATAATCTATATCTGTGCCAAATTTCATCCAGATCCGTTCAGCTGTTAGAGCGTGATTGAGTAACATCCATAAATCCATACATCCATCCATCTAAACTTTCGCATTTATAATATTTATTTGATTAGAAAAATGTAGTAGGTATCTATTAAGTGGGTAGTTTCTAGTACTAATAGTCTCTGAGCATTTTTTTAAGCAAGCAGAAAATGTCCTTTTCAAAGTAAAATATAATTCAATTAGAAAAATGTAGTAACTAATTTAAGTAGGTAGTAAACGCCAGTTGAGCTTGGAACTTAACTATTTATCTCCCCTATATATTTTCTTTCTTTTCACGTCTTTTCTAATATAAATAATCACAAATACAGAATAGTGTAGTGATTGGTTCACGCTGTGACTGTAATCTCGTCCATTGCGACACCATGGAATGCTGGAACTTTTTTTCCAGACTACGAGTATACAGGATGATCTAGGTAGGTAGTAGGTACCTACTGGGTTTTGTAATCATTATTTTTTACATTTTGAAACAGTAATTAATTTAGATTCATAAACTGAAGATTTTATTTTGTATAGAAAGCTTAATAGATTTATTTTTTAGCTGGGGAACCATTTAATATCATTCACAAAATCGCAAAAATATCCATACTAATATTATAAACAAGATGATTCCTGCGACTTCGTATACCTATGCGTATTCCCGCGGGAACTCCTTAATTTTCCGGGATACCACCTGCCGCTACACCAAATTTCATCAAAATCGGTTGAACAGATGAGCCGTGAAAGCGTAGCAGACAGACAGACAGACACACTTTTGCATTTATAATATTAGGTAGTATGGATGCGAAAGTGTGTCTGTCATGTCTGCTACGCTTTCACGGCCCATCTTTTCAACCAATTTTGATGAAATTTGGTATAGCGGCAGGTGGTACCTATCCTCGAAAATTAAGGAGTTCCTGCGGGAATAAAAAAACTTAATCCACGCATACGAAGTCGCGGGCATCATCTAGTATTGAATAAGTATTCAAAATTGTCCACATGCCATGAAAAAATAGGTACATAGGTACTATTTACATACCTACTTAGGTAGCTTTCAGTAAAACGACAGTTAACTAAGTGTAAGTACAGTCGACTGCAAAAGTCCATACATAGCTCTAAGGCTAAAACCGCTTGCAAGCAATGCTGTGAATAACTCCGTGCTCACTCACACTGATAAACATAAACTGTCAATAATATTATCAACCTTAAATCAACATCGTAAGGTTCAACCGATTTCAGTTCAATACTACCTGCATTACCATAAACTGTCAACAATATCAACCTTATGTCATTAGCATTAGGTTCTACATATTCCTATTCAATCACCTTGTCTATTCTGATTGTTTATTTCATCACTTTACAGTAACCACTCCCAGTGTCGTGATAATATAGTTGGTATACGAGTTACGACGCATCATATGACCTAGGTTCGAATCTCTTACTGCAGTTTTTATTTTGTTTTGAATACAAACAAAATTTATGTTTTGTTTATGTGTTTTGTGTCTGTTTGTTATTCTTTATTATAATATATCTTTATTTCCATTTATAAACGCAAACATTAATTATAACAAGATAATACTTAAGGACAAAGTTAGTTATTGTGGGAGGAAAGCTATAACTATGTTAGTGGTGTCAATTATTGCTTATTATGAGTCAATAAGTAATAAAACAAACAAAATAAATTGGAAGAAACACTTTTTATTAGATAATCGACTTTATTTTCATTTATTTTCTTTGTTATCATGTTACATTTTCTCAAAAGTAATAAATAACTTCAGCTACTTTTTCTATCATTTTTTAAGGTTATGTATTATAGCTTAAGTTTATGTTTTATAGCTTAAGTAATCGTTTTCATAAAGAAAAGAAAATTGAAGCTAAACCTTAAAAATCTAGTAAGCAAAGGGCGGCGCTGCTTTTTTGTCTGTTAATTTTGATAAGATATACTAATAATAATTATTACAAGTTAGGAAAAGAATAAACGTTATGTTTCATATTTAAAGCCTTAAAAATTAAATTTTATATAGCTTTAAAAGTATTACTATTCAATAAAACCTCCACTTTTTTCAATAACATCAAGCAAGCGCCGCCGGGTGAATCCGTTTGTAATATTAGGATAGATATCCGTTATTCTAAATATATTCTCCCATAATTCCATACAGCCTCCGTTTCCTCTGCAGTCTTTTCATTTCACATAACCCACCAGTTTGCACCATCAAACCTCATAATATTCTCTATGATTTAAGTTTGGTGATCTTACTGGCCAGGGAATAACTGTTGTCTGGGTTTTGATTAAACCAATTACGCACTATATGTGATCGATGCACAGGACAACAATTATCATGCACAAATGATAGTTGTGGCACATCAACAGCTGGACATCACTTCCATGTGTTATAATGTGCAGCTTTGGCGCTGGTGTTTAAGTATCGAACATGTTCGCGAACTCGACAGTTGGTATGCAGATATTGTTCTCATATTGTTCATCTATAATATTATGTCTTCGTTGTGAAGCATTACTCTCTTCGTCAGGATGCGACACCCAACACTTGGTTGTCCACTAAAAACCAAACAGCGAGATTAAAATAAACACTTTTGAAACTACTAAGTATCTTGTCTAGATATTTACTAATAAAACGTTATATAACTAATCCTAAGTTTATGAACACACATTTTTTAACAATAAAAACAATACTCACAGTGAAACCAGTTTCATTGCAAATTTGAGCTAAGTATATTGTATCCGATATTATTTAGCTCAATAATATGCATCCTCTTCTGCATATTAATATAAGCCTGCATTATTGTTGAAGATAAGAAACAGCAAAACTTAGTAAATTATAATAATTTTGTAGTATTTGCTAATAACGACTAACGAGTGTCAAATCTTCCGTCTCCGTCAGTACTCAGTGGCCATATCTGTTCAGAGATTTTTTAAACTACCCGCATATGCTATTGCTGGTATAAAAATATCAGTCATCAAATAAAAAAAGTAAAAAAAACTTACACGGGGTCGAGATTTGAACCAGCAACAGTTGCGGTGTGCAATCCAAGTAGTTCCACACCTCGCCATTGAGCTCACTTACTTGAGGTGTGAAATTATCGATATTACTCGGCTATTACAATACCTACAAGCTGAACGACTTATATTATACTACTGCAAGTGTGTGGATGTCCGACCGCATGCAAAGCAACTTATTTGCTTTATTCTATATGCAATTTTGACGTCGACTGTACATTAATTACCTATTTTGTTTAAAATGTTTGATATCTACTCAATTAGACGAAACTCACCTGTTTAGTTATTTTTTACTAGCTGATGCCCGAGACTTCGTCCGCGTGGACTTAGGTTTGTTGGTTCCCGCGGGAACTCCGGGATTTTCCGGAATATTGTGAGTTGTGTGAGTTATTTCAGACTATAATCTATCTCTGTGCCAAATTTCATGCAGATCCGTTCTGGCGTGATTGAGGAACAAACATCCATCCATCCATACATCCATCAATCCATCCAAACTTTCGCATCTATAATATCAGTATAGAAGTATAGATTATTTAGGATAATTCTGTAAAAAATAAACATCCTGTAGCTATCACTCGTAGCTAGACAGAAAACCGTGTCGAAGGGTTGAAATCGTGCATATCATTGGTGTCGTTTAATGGAAGATCTTTAACAGCGATTAAGTGTTTCAAGAAAAAAATAAACGCCAAAGACGATTGGCCGCCGTCATCGGTTGACAAGACTCTATTGTTGCTCGACAAGCGTGAACTTGCATTCCGAGAGCTACTGATTCTACGGCTTCAATAATAATATAATCATTAGAGGCCTTCTAATTTAAAACTGAACGCGCCTCTAATGTGCCACTGGCTACTTAGACATGAATTCTAAGGCGGGATCTATTGGCCAACTAGTGCCGAAATGGCGTGCACTTTAGTCAGGTTACGGGTTTTCACGTGTTGGTCATTTTTAGATAATACGACCTCATAATATACCTATAACAGATTCCCTACTCAGTGGTTGACCTGTGCTTATATATACAGCTGTAAAGTATAATCACCTGCTTTTCAATTCGAAATCTAAATTTGAGTCTAAGTTATCCCTAAAAATAAGTTTATTCCTACGCAGATTTACAAATAGGCAGCCCAAGCGCTTAAATTACGCAAAGTTTCCCTTATAATTAACAAAAGTTAATACTCTCACAGGTATTTAAAGACCTATCCAAACACGTTAATGGCGCAAATCGCTCGCAGCACGGACCAAAACCCATTAAGTTCAAAACTCAATAAACATCATTGTTTCAGCGCTTAACTACGAAAATAACCCGGCAGAGCCGCACGGGGCCGCTTTGGCCCGATCTTCAGCTCTCCGCGACCTCTAATATTCATAAGTCAATTTCCTGCCCCATTAATACGTAACGAAGTAGCGCAAATGGCCTTATCGCTTGTGCGCGATTACTTGCTCGCCGCTCTCTTACATAATTCAACGTATTAAACGAAATTGTTTAAACCTTATTGCTCGATTACGTTTCTCCACCCCTGGCACGCCTCGTTTGCCTCAGCCAATCGGCGGGCGAGTTTTCCTTCTCCCCCTACTCTGGTGGTTGCCCCTTCCTTCCAAGTCCCCGCCCGTTTCGTTCCCGGTTCCAGCGCGCCGTAACGTTCCGATGTTAGGTGCCGACGGTCGTGTTGACACGCTATCACGCCTGCGTCGACGGATATTTAGCGATCGTTTGCGGGACAAACTCTTATACTTTACTCACTTACGCACTGTACCTACAGTAATATTATTCAATAACTGATCATCAAATAAAATAAACAATATACAGTCGATTTTAGAATATGTCCTTTATTTAGGACAAAGACGTTAAATTTTGATTTTCATAAACCAACATTAGCAGTGAAGTGTTAATAATTTGTGTAGATATAAAGACATAATACAAAAAATAAGACTTTAAATAAAAGTGTAATTTGAATTAAAAAATCAAAATATAAACGGACCTGAAAAAATGATCGTGAAAATGAAATCGAAATAAAAAGGGAGCTTCGATGTGATATATTAAAATAAACGAGAGCTATGACGATGCTCGCGATGGCGCGAGGACAGTCAGAGGACAGAAGAGAGGAAGAGGCTGAAACGGAATCAGAGGCCAACGGGGAGGTGGATGTTGTAGGGGTAGAAGAGGCCGCGCCAGTGGACCTTACGAGGCGCTTGGGGCTCACGAGGCCCCCCGATCGACCCGCGATTGCGTTTTCGGTGGAAAATATCTTGGATCCCACGAAGTTTACCGGTCGGTCAGAGGTACCAATGCGGTATGACGAGACGTATTGGAGGCCGCATTACGATAGGGATGATAGCGATTCTGGTAAGTAAAGCTTGTTCCCATAAAAGTACTTACCTACAGTTCAAAAATTTTCTGTTCGCTCATGATTTTTATAGGTAGGGTCATATCTTTTGCAGATTTCTTTTTTGTTTATGTCGGCAAGTAGGCATCATCATACTAATATTATAAATGCGAAAGTGTGTTTGTTTGTTGGTTTGATGGTTTGTCCTTCAATCACGCTGCAACGGAGCAACGGATTAACGTGATTTTTGGCATGGGTATGCAGGGTATGGTATAGTTGAGGACCCTGGAGAGTGACATAGGAAATTCCCGGAAAATTGAGGAGTTCCCGCAGGAATCAAAAAACTTTAACCACGCGGACGAAGTCGCGGGCATCAGCTAGTATACGTAGATAACCTTTCTCACTGCCAAGGGTCACTGGTAGAGATCTCTTATAGAGAAAAGTGTTTCCTAGTCCACTATGTTTCTGTTTTTCTACATATTGTATAACTTTTTGGTACAAAAAAAAAATCCGTGCCTCTCCTATAGTCCCACCAATTTACCTGGCCCGGTGAACAAAATTGGAACAAATTTTTATGCCTGTTTAGTTTTGTTTTTATTATTTTATTTTTAATTAGACTAGCGACGCTGGCACTGGATCAGTTAGGTTTGTGGGACTATAATTTGTATAAGTCAGTACACGGAAAATATACAATAAGTTCTAAGTATGAACTTAGTTGTGATTTGGGTAAATTTTTGGTATATTATATATACCAAAAAATATATAACTTTGACATACTTTCCAATTTATTCCAGAATCCGATAAAAATGGAATAGGTACCTACCTAACTACCTACCTCAATTAATAGGTACAATATGGGATCCAAGCGGCGGCTGAGTTTTCTTTTATTGTTATATTTTTCTTATGCGCTCTGTATTTATAAAATAAAAATAAAACAATTCAAATTTCTATTTTTTAAAGATTTTTACCTAAAAAACTATCGCGAAATTAAAAAAAATTGCAATGAAAAACGAAAAAAAATTGTTCAATTGTAAAAGGCACTGTCCTAAAAAAGGACACTGGGAGGTAGGTAATGGTTTTATTATTTAAATAGTTAGCTTTTTAGAATTCAAAACTGTTTGTTAGGTAATTCTTCTTCTTCGTCGTATCGCTCTTGTCAGCGGTCGTGGTCGTCACTTTGGTGTTGGCACGCTTATGCTTAACTATCCGTCTCCAGTCTCCACTCTTCTCTGATGGCAGCCTTGCGAGTGCACTCGTGTAAGGGACGTCCACCGCAGCCCTCACTTGGTCTGTCCACCTCATTGGTGATCTGCCACGTGTCCTTGAACCACCAGACGCTCAATAGAGATGTTATCGTCGCGTCTAGTTACGTGATCAAAGAAAGTGAGAATGCGAGCCTGCACAATGGAGGAGAGACGCTGCTTAATGCTGAGTCCTTCAAGAATGGACTTGATGTGTTCGGAATTTGGCCAAAGATATTCTCAACATTTTTCTCCAGCACCACATTTCAAGAGCGTCTATCCTCTTCTTCTCACTTTCTCGCAGGGTCTCTGAAGCGTAGAAAAATATGGGGAACTAGCTGATGCCCGCGACTCCGTCCGCGTGGTTTGTTTTTTTTATTCCCGCGGGAACTCCAGATAAAAAGTAGCCTATGTCACTCTTCGTCCTCAACTATACCCATGCCAAAAATCACGTCGATCTGTTGCTCGTTGCGGCGTGATTGAAGGACAAACCAACAAACCAAAAAACCAATGAACCAACAAGCAAACACACTTTCGCATTTATAATATTAGTATGATACAAGCGCTCTGACAAGCCGGGTATTAGTGGCCTTGGTGATGTTTCAGTTCCTCCATATCTTCCGCAGTTTGTATATGTTAATAATTAGTTTATTTTAATTTATAAAAAATCTATTAGATAAGTATAATATTCCATTAAGTTCTAATTGTAAAGCTTTGCTTTTTAAACAATATTTTAATTTAAAGAACTGTCGGGTACCTACCTACAATGTTTTTAGTTGCTATCTAATTAATATTTAAATTAGCTTAGGTATTACTCCATAGATAGAGTAAGACCTAAATCTATAATTTCACAATGATCATGACAATCATATTTGCAATTCCTACAACAGCCCAATTTGATTGTACCGTCACGAAATAACTAATTAACATGTACAAAAAACTTGTAATTTCAAGGTCCCCCATTTTGTAATTCGTTCTAACTAGGTTTCCCTGTCGTAAAACATTATCAGGCAATTATTTTAATAATGACCAAAGTTGAAAGTCAATTTATACAAATTACTTCATTGTAGTATCGATTGATAACGAGACAAGCTTTCAGGTCTTACAACGCTATTTTGCGGTCACATAAAAGTTATTTTGGACTTTATATTCGGTTAAAATAAGGTTGTGGGAACAGATTTGTAATGTAAGAAGTAAAGTTGTCCGTCGAACTTGAAATCTCTATTAAGTACGTGACGAAAGTCAAACGACGCGACGTTTGCGCCCGTGTGTGCCGGAACTTAGGTACCTACTTAGTTTATTTTTAGTTTAGTTTATTAGAAGCTAATAAACGGTTCGTGAATTGAAATGTCAGTTCCGCCATATTTGCTTTGTTGTCCTTTTTTTGGAACGTCCATTTAGGAAAGTTAACTTATTTTTTGCTGAGAGTTGTCATGTCACTGAAGTTTCGCAAAATCAACTCAAATTGACTGGTATTTTAATCACGTCTGCCGTTTTTTGCCAGTAGTGTGATTCATCATTTATCATGTTAACATAAAAATTAAATTTTATCACTTTCCATATTAAGTATAAAATATGCGAAGTGTGTTTGTCTGCTGGTTGTCCTTCAATCACGACGCAATAAAGCAACGGATCGAGACGATTTTTCGCATGACACGCAGGTAAAGTTAAAGACCTTGAGAGTGACATGGCTACTTTTTACCCCAGAAAATCACTAGAATAGCTGTTATCACGGATTTTTTTAAACCAGAATGTGAATATATACATACATGACAAAATCGCGGGCATAAAAATAATGTAGTGAAAAATATTTTGGCCCGCTTGATGGCATTCATATGCCGTAGTAGAAACGAGCGGAGCGAATTAAAAAATCTATGTATATGGTAGAAACCGATTAGGGCTATGGGTTTAATATTGAACTGATATAACCCTGACAGGTTAGCCCGCTTATCAAGGTAGGTACTATTAATTATTATTCTGTGCTACCATCTTGGACAGCATCATCACTTACCATCAGATGAGATCGCAGTCAAGGGCTAACTTACATTGGATAAAAATATACCTATATGAAAAAAGGTATTTTTAAAATTATGTGGGAACTGTGTTTTTCTGCTATAAAATATCTCAGTGAAATTTCCTCAAGATCGGATCAGCGTTTGCGTGAATCCCGTCGGTAGGTACCAACCTACTCTTTCAATTTCCGGGATTAAAAGTAGCCTATATAGATACTCTTCCCCGGGATGCAACTTATCTCTACCAAATTTCTTGTGAATTGGTTTAAATACTACTAATGCCATTGAATAAATAAATTACGGTATTAAATATTATTATTTATTAATAAGTATATAATTTACGGTTTTAAAATAATTATAATACCTATATATGGGACGGATGGACGGATAAACGGAATGGCCGTCAAAAGGTGAGACAGACAGACACACTTTCGCATTTCTATAAAATTCGTTTATTATAGTACCTATATCTGAATTAAAATGACCTTAAAGTACCTACATAAAAAATTTAGTGAGATGTCTACAACGACATCGATAAAATAAAGTTATCCAGCTGTCGAGTCATGAGTGGAGTTGTGGACAGATTTGCGACTTCCGGTCAACTTCCGGATGTTGTTTGTTCAATAAAAATTGCGTTTTGATTATTTTTTCATGGAAAACAAATCTGTCATAGTAAATTATTGTTATTTTATTAAGAGTCAACTTATGTTGCAATTTGTCGCGTAGGTTTGCGTATAAACCTACGCAGATAATAATTTGCTACCTTTTTCATTCCGCATTATTCCGAACCAGTGGTAGATTCACTCGACCCGACGATTCAAAAGCACTTGTAATAAGTTTATTTGAATAAAACAAATATGAGTTTGAATTTCATCAAAATCGGCGTAGCAGACAGAGACAGGCATACTTTCACATTCTTTTGTTATTAAAGCATGTAGGTAATTTTTTTATATTTAAGTAGGTACCTATATATTTATTCATGAATATTTATTATCTGCTGACCAATTTTCAATTGCGCTACCTCTTTCCCGAACTGGTCAGCAATTTTCGAGCGACACTAAATTCAAAATGGCCGTCTTTTAAGATCCTCGATAAGATCGCACTTGATGTTTTATGGGATACTTTATTATAGCCATTGTTTCCACCTCATTTCACTATCGGATCTTATTTTAAAGATCTTCTCTTTCTTTGGCTCATAGGATTCCTCATTAGTCATTGCTTAGGGTGACCCCTTCCACGTAATGATAGTATTCTTGCGATAATAATGTGGTAGGTTCCTAGGTTAGAAGTTATTTTGGAATAATAATGTAGTGGGTTTCAAGGTTTGAAGGTTAAAGTAGGTATTAAGGATCTATATTATGGAATATGTATTTCCAGTTGTTTTATATCGAATCCTTGGTATGGTTTTTAGATTATAGCTAAAGATTCAAAAATATTTAAGTTTATACTTAATATACTTACCTACCTTATATGTTAGTATACTTAGGTTTAATTTCAAGCATTATCATCTCTTCGTTTACAACCTTTCCCACTGCCAAGGGTCACCGGTAGGTAGGTACCTACTTGGTAGAGACTAGACACTTTACCAAATTAAGCAGAAGAGACTAGAAATCTCTTGTAGATTTAAGTGGTTCCTTGTCCACTGCTAATTACCTACATAATAAATGAAAAATAAAATACCTAAGTATTGAAATCAATACCTGGGTTAGGTCTACCTAGGTAGGTAGGTACTTGGCAGTAGCGTGCACAGGGTTTGAAGCTAGGGTAGGCATAGGTTAGTCAGAATACCTATTTACTGACTGTCATGATAAAAAATGAGCATTAACGTATTTCCATTTGGGTAAGCAGTGCTTTAATGCCTCTATGAACTGCACTCTACTGGTACTTGGTATAGGTATTATTATGTAAAGAAGTACAGTTTGTTACTTAGATTCGATTGGCGGGTCAGAAAGTTTATCTAATACCGTTACTGTAATTTCCGCGTTTCACGTCGCGTCGATTCGTAGCTCTGTTGCGGTGTGACAACCCTAGAAACAAACACACTTTCGCATACATTAGTAAGGATATGTACCGATAAGATGTTAAATCAACCGCAGTTCAAAAGAATCCATCCAAACCTGTAAACCCTGAAAACAAGGACACTACCTTCCGTACACCATTGGTCCCCGCTATAGAGCGAGAAAACATAAAATTCCCCCATAAGTCAGAAAGAGAGCACCCAACCCTTAGCCGTGGCGTCCCTTTGGGCACCAATCCGTGAAATTAGACTCGTCTAAACGAATCTAACGATTATTTTATTATCCCTTTTGCGCTAAGATTTGTTCCTTGCTCACTCAAATAAAAATAAAAGGTGAATAAGGCGTTTCGGGGGTCAAGCGGACATAAATTGCGTTCGTTCACGGTCCATGCTGGCTTATTTTTCGGCCCTTTAGGCGCGTAGAGGCTTTGCTTCACTTTAGTTCGCTTGGGCAAGGGCTTTTGAGGGCTGTTTTGATTTGTTTTACATATTTTATGCTCTCTACGGGAATGGCTCTCTATATGAGCGATTGCAGCTGGAGGATAGATTGAGGATTTGATAGAGTTAAGAACGTGGACTTATTTATTTTAGGCTTAGGATATTTTTGTTTTCGACCGACTAGGTACTTTTTATCCCGGAAAACTAATCCACGCGGACGAAGTATAGTGGGCATCATCTGTTTCTCCATATTATCACCTGCCATATGTGCCGGTAGCCAGATTATTATCTGCCGAACAATTTTCAATAGCTCCACCTCTTTCCCAAATGCCTGGCCAGCAATTTCCGAGGACACTAAATTCAAAATGGCCGTCTATTAAGATCCCCGATAAGATCGCACTTGATGTTTTATCTTGATGTTGTTTTATACATCTAGTTTATGTAGGTACCTACTTATATTTAAACTATTTTAAACTTTTAGTACCTAGGTATGTACGAGTACATACTTACCTAAAGTAATAGGTAATAACCATCTCCCATCAAAGATTATAATTTTAATACTTATTATGTACTTACTTACCTACCTGCTATTTTAATATTTTACGATAATTTGTCTTCACAAATTTAAACCAAAACATTTTTTTTTGATCAAAACATAATACTTACACTTACTATATAAACATGATACTTACTATTACTAAATAGACAGAGCTTAAGTAAGTATAATTTTTTTTGTCACGTACGATTTTTGCAGGCCAGATCCTTGACAAAATCAAATCACCACTTTTCGCCAACATTTTCCTGTTTACATTTCTACAAAGAATTGTGAAAGAGTTTTGTCAAAATATTGTATAGGAATAGTTCTAACTTTAGTGTTAACGGAATTTATCATCGACGCATTTCGCAAGTCGCAAAATATTTTTAGAAACGAACGCACAAAAAAATCGCGAGCATTTTTCGTGGTCGCACTTTTTGCGCCCATCTATTTAGTACTGTCAGTGCCCTTACCACAAGTTTTTTGAACACCGTCGGAACGTTGAGCTTATTCGAGCATAGAAACAATTCGGCGACAGAGAAAAACGAACTGAAATACCCTTGCTTTACAACTAAAAATTAAGTAGCACCGATTTTAATTTCGCCGATTTTAAACCAAGGCAGTTAAGCCCCGATTGTGTAAGGAAATCGTAATCGTAATCGTTTGTCAAACGGATAATTCGACATGTTTAAGGAGTTCATATAAAACCTGCACGTCAAAAAGCATATTGTATGAACTCCTTAAACAGTTCGAGTTATACGTTTTAAGCTTTGATAAAGGTTTTAAGCTGTCAAATGATTAAGATTTGCTTAGGCAATTGGGCCTAAGTTCCATTTTTCTTTAATTCCAAGTATATTGAAGCTCGATATGTTTTAAAATCTTGTGGTAAAGGTACTGAAATCGTAATTTTTAACGCACTTTACAATTAGCTACGCCGCGCCGATCGTTGCCCCGCCACTAAGTGCCGTTTAATTAGCACGTAAAAAGCTGAATCAGCAGAAACTAAGCGCTAAATAGTCACACCATAGATAACTGTACTTTACTTTTATATTTTTATCTATTACAAGTCAGCCCTTTGAGTCGATGAGCAATCTCACCTAAGGTCATGTGATGATGCAGTCTTACTAATGGTAGCAGAGTAACCTGTTAGGGGTATGGCAGCTACTCAGCTAGGTATATTAAACGGTTTCTAAGCGATTTAGCGTTCGCTAAATCGCTTGGCGGCACGTCTTTGCCGGTAGGGTGGTAACTAGCCATGGCCGAAGCCTCCCACAAGGAAAATGAATACATTGTATTGTACAAATCCCTACTAATATTATACCTAAATAGGAAAGTTTGTCTGTCTGATACACTTTAACGGCCCATCTTTTCAACCGATTTTGATAAAATTTGGTACAGAGGTAGATTGCATCCTGAGGAAAGACTTAGGCTTTTTATCCCGGAAAACCTTAATCAACGCGGACGAAGTCGCGGAATTATCTAGTTATGAAAATCTAAAAGCAATATATCCAGTGTAGGACATGGCGCGTGAGAAAACGACCGAAAATTCATGATTTTAACAATTAGGTACGTAAAACCAGGGTAAAACTCAACTCTGAAGTGATGTAAACACGAAATGAAGGGGTGTTTACACCATAAAGCCGAGCGCAGAAGCGCGGAAACGAGGGCTTAATGCTGGCAGCGCTGACTTTTTAATTACTACCCCCAAATTACGTGAAAACCGCCCCGTGACACCGCCGCGAATCGCAATGGCCTTAAATAGGTCACAGGCTTTCAGGTTCGCTACAAAATTACAGTTTTAAACTTTTTTTTTATCTACTACAAGTTAGCCCTTGACTGCGATCTCACCTGATGGTAAGTGATGATGCAGTCTAAGATGGTAGCGGGCTAACCTGTTAGGGGCATGACTGTTATATTAAACCCATACCCCTATTCGGTTGAGTTCACGCCTATCGAACCCGAGACCTCTGCACGTTAAGACAACAGCGCTCAACACAGCGCCACGGAGGTCGTCAAAAAAAACTGCCTTTTATTCCACTTCAAAATGCGATCCCTTTGATTTCGATTTCACAGTAGTGATTAATCAGCCTTCCGATTGTGTACGGAAATCGTAATAGTAATCATTTGTCAAACGTATAATTCGACCGGATTAAGGAGTTCATAGATGCCTGCACATCAACTGCATGTATGGACTCCTAAAACAGTTCAAGTAATACGTTTTAGGCTGTCAAATGATAACGATTTGCTTAGACAATTGGGCCTCAGATTGCAGTCTAGGCCCTCAGAGGTAGCTGGCTTACCTTTTTAGGGTCCCGTACCACAAGAAGAAATAAGGGACCCTTATAGGATCACTTCGTTGTCCGTCTGTCTGTCTGTCAACCACCGTTTTCTCGGGAACGCGTGGAGGTATCAAGTTGACATTAATATCAAATACTTAGTTCTAAGGTCCCCTGCATGACGTGCATCAGCAAATTGTCGGTAGGGTCAACAAAAGTATGTATAGCACCAATTATTTTAATAAACCCAATGTTTCTATGACGCTAAATAGCTTAGCGACATTTCCCATCGCAGGTAATCTACCTAACTTCATAAATTAAAAAGGACTATCATAATATACTTACATGTTTTCACCAACAAAGCCTAAATTTTAGGGAACATCTAATACTATGGTGTGGCAGATTTCACTTACAATAGGTATGTCACCTAATGGGTTTAGGTGTTCCCTATAAAATATACCTAGGCGTTGTTGGTCAAAACATGCATCACGACCCTTTAATCGCCGGGCCGGTTATGTAAAGGTAGGTGGGTATATCTACCTAGTATATTACCTACCCATATAGTTATAAGTTAGCTATAAGTTACGTTAATTACATTGAATTATATGTACAAAGTACATAATACTTACCTCAATGGCCGTCATCAATCATCATCAATCAAATTCACGTTTTTTTTTCTTATTGCAAGATAGGCTTGCGCTTGACGACATTCATGCTTAGTGCAAAACAATGATGAAGTCTAGGTTGGAACGCGCTTGCCTAGAAGATGCCTATTCACTCTTGCCTTGAAGGTACGTAACTTAAATGTGGCAGGAAACACGTGCGCTGGGAGGGTGTTCCACATCCTCATTTCACGTTTAATAATACAGCAGTTAAAGCACACATAACAAATAAATTAACTCCAAAACGCTTGCAATATCGTTTAACATAACTGCGAACACGGGACTCCCTCCCCGAAATCAGCCGACCAAGAATTCTACCCAAATTACACTTCTCTATTTTCTTCATTTAACAAATTGATAGTCCTTGTTTACGGACCCACACCACTCGAAAATAAATCTTAAGCCTAAAATATAGGGTTTAAAATCTGTTAGCATATCCAACAAAGGAGTTGGAACGCTTACGCCCAAAAGTAACAGGAACTTTGTACTACTGTAACGGTGTCAAGGGATTTTTAGCTTTATTTAGTGATGTCCAAAGTCCTTAATAGCTTGTCAATAGATGGAAGGGGGAATTTGCGGTTCAAGTTTGTAATTAATAAAGCCCTCTCGATTACAAGTGCCTTTCCTCGAAGGGATTTGGGCGGACCGTGTTTCGAGACTGAAAATTATTGTGTAAAAGCTTTTGATCCTGACTTTGATATTATAATGTTTACATATAGCTTACCTAGATACAAATTATACAGGATTAATTTTAAAATACTACCTAATATCCTCTTGTCTACATAATACTGTGGTAAAAATTTTCTATCCTCTAAAATAAAATTTTTCGCTGTTCACTCTAGACTCTAGAAATTCCATAAAATTCCACAACCTATCTTAAACTTGCCTTTACACAAGTTTAAGAAATCCATTATTAAAAGTATGCTCCTGAAAAAAGCTTATTATATACCTACTGTTGAAGATTATGTAAATGATAAAAGAGCATGGATTTGACTCACAGGACAGCAATGCTAAGGACAGCGGTTCAAATCTATCTACAGTCTTGATGAAATTGTAAATTATTTTTTTTAAAAGAGCAACCACCGAGTTTCTTGCTGGTTCTTCTCGGTGGGAATGGTATTCCGAATCAGTGGTAGATTCACTTGACTATTCAAAAACAATTGTCAAAGTCAACTTGAGTAAAAAAAGATTTGAATTTGAATTTGACATTCTGCAACTCCGTAGGCGCAGTAGCTTCGTAAAATTTGAAGTAGAGACTTATGTTGAGCCTGGGGATCGAATCCGCGCCCCCGTCTATTATGTCAAAGTCTTAAACACTAAGCTATCAGTAGTCTATTTGTCCGCGGCTGTCGCAGGTAAATTATTACACAGAGTTTTTATAATTTTACTACAGTGCTTCACACACGAGGAAAGTTTCTAAATTTACATAAATACATACCAAAAATTTGCGGAACCGGCAGGATTTGAACCTGCGTCTCTCCGGGCGCGATTCCCAGAGAGACAGAGAGAGATTATACACATCATAGTTAGAATCATGATAATATTATAAATGCGAAAGTGTGTTTGTTTGTTAGCTTATTGGTTTGTCCTACAATCACGCCGCAACCGAGCTACGGATCGATGTGATTTTACCATTGAAAATGGTTATCAGATGCAAATCGCCTGAGACGTATTTTTGGCCATAGCTCCGAGGATTTTAAGACGATCGAGATAAAAATAGTACCAAGAGTTGAGGAATTTATCGAGACACGTGTGAGCGTTTGAATTTTGAAAATCGGCTGGTAACTTTTTTTGGAATTGTGAAAAGTGTAAAATAAGTCGGGTTTTTGGGGGTGTTTGTTTAGTAAATTGTAAATATTTCGGAAAAAAAACCGACTTAAGAAAAACAGGTCCTATGTATGGTATTAGTTTAGCTACAAAATGGCGAAAAAATTTTGAAAATCAGTTGATAATTGTGACCGGTCAATAATCATAGACTCAATTCCTCAACTCTTGGTACTATTCCTATCTCGATACTCCTAAAATCCTCGGAGCTATGGCCAAAAATACATCTCAGGCGATTTGCATCTGATAACCATTTTCAATAGTAAAAAAAATTATCTACGCGGACGAAGTCGCGGGCATCACCTAGTCTAATATATAATACAGGTACATAGGTAGGTATATCGTAAGTTCCCTCCCCACTTGCAAATCCGAGCAGTGTTTACACGGCCTACAAGCTTTGATAGCCACGCAATACCTACTTACCTATTGGGGGAAAAGCTACGCAAAGGCACTACTTTTGCCAACCCGCTCCCTGTTTAGTTTGGGGAAAGCGTGTCCCGCCTGATGCCCGCGACTCCGTCCGCGTGGAATAAGTTTTTTAATTTCCGCGGGCATTCCTTAATTTCCCGTGATAAAAAGTAGCCCCTGTCACTCTCCAGGTTGGTTTGTTGGTTTGTCCTTCAATCACGCCGCTACAGAGCAACGGATCAACATGATTTTTTGCATAGGTCTAGTAGAGGAGCTAATGGCCGCGACGTAGTCCGTGTGGTCTAATTTTTAATTTCCGCGGGAACTCCTTAATTTTCCAGGACAAAAAAGTAGTATATGTCACTCTCCAGGTCCTCAAGTATGTACTCATGCCAAAAATCACGTCGATCCGTTGCTTTGTTGCGGCGTGATTGGAGGACAAACCAATAAACCAACAAACCAACACTTTCGCATTTATAATATTAAGTATGATCTACCTTTGTCTATTACTTACATAATTCTTGCTGGTTCAGCTCTGATAGTAAATCCATTCCAAACTAATTATGTAGGTATTTTAACGTGATTTTAACTAGGTATATAGTATAGTCTAGATTCACATGGCAATTTGAAAACAAAACATTTTTCATCCCACCATCTCGGAAAGAGTATTTTTACTCTTCGCTATCTGAATGCAAAAGCCGTTATTATCCTCTTGAGGATAAAGTAAATTGAATTTAGAACATCGTGTGCACGTTAGTAAATATCACTCGTCTATGAAGTTTGTGAATTCAAAACATTTACTTCACAACCTATTTACTTGTACCTCTATGGTGCCGAATTTCCATACAATCGTTTTTAATTTGTTAAAAACTCACACTCGTAACCTTCTTGGTGTACTTTTTTAATTTGCTTTGCGCGCACCATTTTCTTTCACGTCTTAAAATTAAAACCGATTAAAAACAAGAAAATTGAAAATAAGTGAAAAACCTAAAATGAGTGATTCTAGTGACGATGAAATTAACAGAATTGAATTTAATCTTGTGATTTTTTTTGCATTTAGTCATTTCCTCGCTGAGGTGGGATGAAAAGTTACCTTGTGATTTTTTTTGCATTTAGTCATTTCCTCGCTGAGGTGGGATGAAAAGTTACGTGTTGCACTCGAGTGAAAAGATTTTTCACCTCGTGCTCTTTTGATTCCCTCGCTGACGCTCAGGATTCTAATTTTTGAATCACTCGCTCCGCTCGTGATTCAATTTTAGAATCCTTCGCTTGCTCGGTCATCAAAATTGAGCACGCGGTTAAAAAACAACTTTTCACTCTTGTATAACAATAGTAGATTGTATTATAAGGGAGCAAAATAATATTTTTACGGCGAGGGCGCTTTTTTGAATCCAGAACGAAGTGAGGGATTCTAGAGTAGAATCCTGAGCGTAGCGAGGGATTCTTTAGTAGAATCCTGAACGTAGCGAGGGATTCAAAGTACGTCGCCCTAGCCAAAAATATATTTGCGCCCGAATGATACACTCTACTTTTCATCACCCTGTATGAGAAAATTTGGTTCCCGCGGGAACTCTTTAATTTCCCGGGATAAAAAGCATATGTGCTATTTCCAGACTATAATCTTTTTTTTTTTTTTTTTAAATCTATCTCTGTGCCAAATTTTATCCAGATCCGTTCAGCCATTCGGGCGTAACACACATCCATACATCCATACATCCACACATCCATCCAAACTTTCGCCTTTATAATAATATTAATTTTTTTTTTTTTTTTTTTTTTTTTTTTTTTTTTTTTTTTTTTTTTTTTTTTTTTTTTTTAATAATATTATATATATCCATATAGCCCTTTCGTTAGTTAAAATTCAGAAATTATAAATTCCTAAATTGACCCTGCCGGGGATCGAACCCGGGACCTCCGCACGTTAAGACAACAGCGCTCAACACTGCGCCACGGAGGTCGTCAATTTGCGTTGGCGCTGAACACTAAGATGTTCCAAATTCAATAAGTGCGCGGCAAAGATAATTGCGGCGCACTTACGAGTATAAAGAGGATTAAAAACTCATTACTGCCCGCTAAAAGTTTCTTATAGAAAACACCACCTTTGGGCGCACATAAAGGCGAACCAAGTCGTCCTTTTCGAATACATGGGATGAAAATAACTATTTCACTCTTGTAGGTATAACAAATAACTATTGTCGTGTCGCCATTTTGTAATGCCACGGCGACACGACTTTAGTATGCAAAAGGAAAACGTTTTGTTCGCAGACCGATTAATAGGTTTTGGTTGTTTTAATGTGAAGCTAATTTGCTTGGCGAGTGATTTGAATTCTACTGGATCCATACATATCTAGAGTTTAGGTATCTCTCTCTTATCAACCCACTAGCTGAAGCCCGCGACTTCGTCCGCGTGCTTTAAGTTTTTTTTTATTCCCACGGGAATTCCTTCATTTTCCGGGATAAAAATGCCGGAAGCCTGTGTCATGCTCCAGGTCCTCAACTATTCCCACGCAAAAAGTCACGTCGATCCGTTGCTCTGTAGCGGCGTGATTGAAGGACAAACCAACAAAACAATAAACAAACAAACACACTTTCACATTTATAATATTAGTATGATTACAATATTGGAACCCCGGTGGGGCACAGCAAATCAGTGGTGGTAGAAAGATGGCCATATTTGTCTTCAAAGAAGTCATTTAATTTGTAATAGGCTTTATCAATTAGAAATTTTCTTAGAGAATTGACAAACGTAACGCTGGGGGGCGGGCACGAAACGAGCGACGGCCGAGCGACGGCGACAGCGGGGCGATGGAAACCGAGAGCTGGTGACAAATTTCGGGAAGGTCCTTTAGGCGAGCTGAAATTGTGGAAAAATATAATTTCGTTCATTGGCGAATTCAGTTCTGCCAGTCTGGTAGAACGTTTGCGATTATTTCGCTACTGCGCAGCATATATCATTTGCAAAAAAATCAGGAAAAAACATTTTTTGGCAACTTGATTTTGTTTAAATATTTAAATTTTATACACAAAGAAATTGAAAAATTAAATCCCAGACGTTTTTGTCGCTTAAAAAGTATTACCAGACCTCTTTCAAATTGTTCCCGAAATTCGTCGC